>AZBU02000011.1:0-1200000 GCA_000757645.3 Steinernema carpocapsae | reverse complement strand
TTCGATCTCGGACAGCGAGTCGGATGATGCGGAGAAGACGAAAACGGAGCCCCCGAAGCCCGAAAAGGAGGCGACGAATGGCGCCCCGCAGGTCTTCGACGAGAACGCGACGATGAACTTGGTAAGGCAATGACGGCAACTGGATGGACGGCAACACGTTAAATGAAAGCCCAAACCCGATCAACCGAACTCCCAAAACCGTATTTGAATTTATCTGTAATTAGCGATAAATTTTAGGTGCTGCGCGTCCGAAACCACGCGAGGGAGTTGAACGACATCAAGTTCGACTTCACGCCGTCCCAGGACACGGTGGACGGGATCGCGCACGAGCTGGTCACGGCGGAACTCATCGAGGGCCAGGATCTGGTGGTCGTGGCCGCTAACCTCCGGAAACTCATCGAGCAGGCGGCGAAGAACTCTGAAAAGCGGTCCGTGACATTTGGACTAAATTCCGGCATTGGCGCTAACGAAGTCCCCGATGAGCGTTCGCTGACAGGATTTGCCCAAATATCGCTGATAGACTAATCAACCCAACGCCCAAACTTGATTTTGCCACGAAAATAACGCTAACGCTTCCACCTTTTGTTAACTTGCTCAGATTTCTTCGATGACTGGTTTTTCGGTTCCCAACTCCGATCCAATTTGAACTCTTTAAAGCGGTGTACCTTCTCCTCTCCTCCACTTTCGCCTTTTCTGCTACTTTTAAGTTGTAGTCTTCTTCTCCCTCCTACCTTTTGATATCTGTACACATCGACCCCGACTCTTTTCGGCGTGACTCGTTTGTTCCAAGAACGCTTCCCACTCGTGCACACCTGACACTTCAGCACTTCGGCCCAGAACCGAAATGACCCAATGTGATATATTCTAAGTAATATTTATGTGTTACCCAAATGTTGACTTTCAAACGTAAAATATCATAAAGCTGAACAGCTCAGATTCTGTGTTTACGTCTTTGAAGGTAACTATGTTTAACATTTTTAGAGTTTCTTTTTTTCTTAGAACTCTAAATGACACAACGAGTACCAATATGGCATACGACGCCCGCGAACAGGGAAACGATTACAACACGAGTTAATTAATGTTTATTTCCCCGTGTTCGTGACGTAGTTGACCGACTGGTACCAGCGACCCGGCTGGAATTTGTTCCAGAAGGCGGGGTTGTTCACTTCTGGCTGCTTCTGGTTGATGTACTCGGGTCCTGGCGGGGGAGGCTCGGTCACGGGAAGCGACTTCCAGGTGTGCTTCGAAACGGGCATCATTTTGATGGTGGTGGTGGAAGTCGGAACTGTCGCCGGCTTCGTTGTTTTTGTGGGCCTGGGAGTCGTCGATGTGCTGGAGAACACAATTGACTGATTTGCTTAAAACGGTACTCACCTGGTCGTAGAGTCTTCGGTCATTTCGTTAACCACCACCCCGGGTTCCTCAGTCGGGATCACTTCTTCAGCTGAAGCGACAATTTCCTTCTGCTCCGCGATTTCCTGGAGCTCCTCCGGCACGGGCCCGGGTGTCGGGGGGCTTTCGGGCTCCGAAGGAGCGTCGGTGGTGGTCAGAAGGCGCTGCCAAAACGGAATATATTTGGCCGTCGTCTTCTGCTTCTTGTTGACCGTGAAGCGGTCCCAAATGTTCGGCTTGTTCCCTGGAGAAGCGGTCGTGGCGGGGCTTTCTTCCTAAAATGGATACTGTAGGGGGAGTAAGGTAGAGTATTCCGTACGGTCTTAGAAGAAATGGTCCTTAGGCGGAAATCTGGCCGGGATTTGGGGCTGGGAGGCGTGACGGTCTCCTTCTTGCCCGTGGACTTGGTCAGAAGACGAAGTCCGCGGTTTCCGGGCTTCGCGGTAGTCGCCACGTCAGCGCCGGAGTCGGGAGAATCAATGAGGGTGGAGTTCAGGATTCCGGTCTGCAGGTTGCAGATCGCCGTCGCGTAGCAGCGGGAAATCATCTGATGGATGAAAGCCTTCGCTTTGTAGGCATCCTTGCGGTACTTGGCGATGAAAGTGTCGAATGATCCACTGCTGCGACAGTACGACGGGTCCGAAGTGTCTTGGCAACGGAACGAAAGTTTTTCACCTGAAGCGCGCGGGTCATTAACGTCGAGTGGCTGGTTAAACAGTTTTTTGTTGCGTTAAGGAAGCGAGAATCGACGACCTTCTACGCTGATGATAGCGAGAAGAGGTCGTGGGGTGAGGAAACTGATCCGGATTACGGTACCTTGTTCGTGGCAGTAGTTGAAGCACATTACTCCGAATCCCATCTGCTGGCATGCGCCATGACGGGCCTTGTAGATGCTGGCGCAGGTCTTCTTGTACTGAAAAGGGACAGTTCAGATTTAAGAGAAATAAGATGTAAGGAACCTGGAAGTTCGATCCAACAGGGTCCTTGGATCCGGATCTCGGGAGAATCCACGTGCGGTCGATGGACTTGATCAGCTGGTTGAGCCGGTCGACGTCGAGGTTCTCCGTCCTGCCCGGCCTCTGGCCGCCGGTGGAGGCGCCTCCACGGATCGGCTGCGCCGCTTGGCGCCCTGCTCACCGAATTTCTCCGACCTGAAGCGAATTAAAAACATCAAATCTCTATTTTAAAAATCAATAAAGATCAGCTTTCTGATCGGAGTGCAATGTACGTAAAATGTTGTGTCTAGACAAGCGACAGACAAACGTCGAAGGGTTTCTTTAAAAATACAAAAGATCGCCAAAAGTGTCAAAGCAAAACAAGGACGAAGTGATTCATGTCTAAACTGTGTCTTAACTGTGAACTCCAAAAAGGTCTAGACTAAAAAAGGCCGCGGGACTCCGACGAGTCTAGACAACAATTTGTTTTCAAAAAGTTGGCCGGCCGGTCGGTCTTCATTTCAAATTGACTGATTTTTGAACTGGTCGGTTGTTCGTAGCTGCGACAAATAAAGACAAATGCAGACACAATTTAGACACATCTTCGTGTTGTTTAAACTTTCCAGCCTTTAATTAGCCTCTGCGTTTGGCAAATTCTGCAAATTCCATTAGCAAAATCCGTGTTGTGATCAAACGTTGTCGAACACCGATTAAGCAAACGTTCCTGGGCCATCTAGCTCGAAGCGATCGGTGGTGGTGTTCCTTCAAGTGCCCGGGTAGCCGCATTCCTCCGCGCTCGTGCGTCCTTCAACCGGCGATTCGCGTAATCAGTAGCCGCGTGCGTTGCGCGACAGTTTAAGTGACAGCGATCTTGAAAGCTAACGAGCCGGGCGCTCAGCGAAGAACGAGAAGCCGCTGCGGGCAAAAAGCAAACATCTTCCCGTGGGACGCTGTTTTTGGAGGGTCAGTTTAGGTTCGGATGATGCAGTAGAGATCGACTTACCTTGCGAGTAAACAACTCCGAAGAGGCACAATAAAATGACCCAGTGGTGACGCATTTTAGTTGAGGTTCTCTTGTTTGGAGGAAAAAAAGGAAAAGCCCGGTAAATCTGAAAAAAAGAAGGTTTGGAGGTTACAGGTGTAAATGAAGCTCGAATAAAAGGAAGGAAAAGCATGTACAAAATGTGGAACTTGGTGAATTCCGAACCTCAACTTCAAAAATATGAATTTGAATTTAATGGTCAAGTAAACCTTAAAAAACCATCAACCCGAATTAAGGATTTATGTCCAACTCGGGGTGAAATCTATTGATAATTATATAAATCATAACTAAACTGCAACTAATGGAGCGAAATCATGACCGATTCTACTTTTGCAATTTCAAAATTTATTATCAATTAAAAGCTTTTAAAATGACAAATAAGACTTAAAAAAGCCCTTAAACGACCGCAATTCACGCTCAGAACTACGAAAGAACTGGAAGGACAAACACAGGTCCACCGACTGAAAGCCAGCAATGATACCGGCTCTTCGTACGATTTAAATGGATAATCCTTCGAAGAAAAGCACATATTTATTGGCCCGTCGTCGGGCCGGAGGAGGCGTGGAGGAGCGCGCGAGATCACTCAATGGTCAGCGGAGGCGAAGAAGCTTCTGAGAAGCGGGCGACTCGTTTTTGTAGTCGCGAGGAGCTAACGAGGACCGAGCGGTTGGAGGGTGGCCGATCCGCCGAGGGGCGATAGGGTCACGAAGCGCGTCAGACGTCTCCAGAGGACATAAAAACACAAATTCTGAGAGGTTCGGAGCGAGACGAGGATCGCTGTAAACACACCGATCGAGCGACGATCGAAGAGGGACAAAGCGTGGAGATCTCAAGGCAAAGTGTCAAATTAAAGGTTAATTAAGAGATCCAGTTCGGGAGAGGACGAAGGGGATTGCAAAAAGGTGGCTGTTGAGAGGAGAGGATGGGGCTGTTGACCGGTTTGGAGACGGTTGAGGACTCTGGTGAGGGTCAGAGGGATGCAGGCAGGGCTACTGTGTTTATGCGATATTATATATTACGAATATTACGGAAACTACTATATTTCGCACAACCTTGTGATCGAGGTCAGATTTTCCATTCAGGGACACATAAGACACGAGAAATTACGGTTGTCAAAACGCAGCTTAAAATCTTGTCTTTTCACTTTTGCTACAGTAACTTTGCTACAGCATCATTCCGCTTTCGACCATTTTTGTGTCAAATGTTTTAAAATCCCTTTCCCGTTCCATTTCTCTTTTCTCCCGACTGATCCTTTTCCTTTCCGTTCTAATCCATTTCACGTTTCTAATAGCCGGTTTTCGACCGCTCGAATATTATCTAATAGGTCATCCAGCCGGCTTCTTTTGACCTAATACCTTTGCGACAGTTCTTACATGCATATTGATCTCCGACGGACCCTTAAAGGACGCAGAGTCCGCTCATCCCGCGCGAGATAGGGTTCTCAGATATCTCTTGCCTCCGACGATCTCCGCGCGTCTCTCTCGCGTCTTCGCCATTATGAACGACGAGTTTCTCTGGAAATATGGCGGCCTTCTGCTACTTACGCTGCAGCAAGCTAGGTGAGTTAGAAATTGAGGTTGATTTAAGGTTTATTGAGCAAGTTACAGTATGCCACTGATGGTAAAGTATTCTCGGAATCGCGAGGAAAGCGAAGTTTTCATCACGACGGTCAACGTTTTCTTCATGGAAGTCATCAAGATAACGGTCTGCTCTGTGATTCTAATCGTCAAAGCGAGGTCTTTCAAAAAGTGAGTCCTTTTACGCACCATTCTGCCTAACAGAACAAAACTGACAATTAAAAGGACGAACTTTGTTACAAAATTAAATAGCAGTTGCGAAATCAGCGCTCGGGTGGTATTTGTCAATTTACAAAATGCTTCGCCAAAAATTACCAATTTTGAAGCTTGTCAGTTTCGAACATAATAGTCGAAATCATCCAACTGTATTCAAATCACTTGCACTTGAGTTTCAAAAGGCAAGTGGGCAACAAAGACAAATTATTAAATGTTCTATTCAAATTTCAGTTTCGCGATTCAAATCTACGAAACGCTCACGAACTGGGTGGAAACGGGAAAAGTCTGCCTTCCGGCGCTGATATACACGCTCCAGAACAACCTCTACTATATCGCGCTCTCGAACCTGGAACCGACGACTTTCTGCGTAAGTCCTCCCGGCGGTCACTCGTTACATAACCCAAGGAACATCTGGTCCACGCGACAGCGGGTCGAGTAGCTGAACCCGCGCAAGCGGAACGCGTAATCGGATAGTTTCTCGCCAGCGCGGATTACAATTCTTTGCATTCTGTTTGCCCGTTTTGTGAATCTGAAACTGAAAGGAAAATGGAAACTATATTGCAAACAGGACAAAGGAAAAGAGCGGATATCTGGGTTTTATGGGTTCAATCCAATTACTACAAATTCAGCAAAATTGCTCATTTTCAGGCCTTCTACCAACTCAAGATCCTCACGACGGCCCTCATGTTCAGAATCCTGCTGAACAAGCCCCTTTCACCCACCCAGTGGATGGCCCTCGTGCTCCTAGTGGTCGGCGTCACCGACGTCCAGATGCAATACCAACCTCCGAATCCCGGAAAGGCGATCGAAAACTCGACCATCGGATTCGTTAGTGTCATCGCTATGTGCTTCACATCCGCTTTTGCAGGTTTATTTGCCTTAAAAACTCTTAATCGTTTTCTTCTTTCAGGCGTATACCTCGAAAAAGTTCTGAAGAACAGCGAAGCGAACGTCTTCGTGCAGAACATCCGAATCGCCTCGGTCGGCCTCATCATCAGCGGAATTTCGATGCTCTACAACGACTACGATAACATCAAAGCAGGTATAGATCCGGATTGGGGGTTCCATCTCATTAAAAACGATTCCAGATGGCTTCTTCCGCGGCTTCGATGCGATCGTGTGGATCATGACGACGACGAACTCGGTCGGCGGCCTCCTCATCGCCGTCGTCATGAAATACGCTGACAACATCCTGAAGATCTACGCCCAGAGCGCCGCAATCATCGGCGCCGCCGTGGGCTCCTGGATTCTCTTCAGCTTCACGCCCAACTTCTTCTTCTCCGCCGGCGTCGGCGTCGTCATGATCTCGATGTATCTCTACTCCAAATATCCCTACAGGAATCAACGCATCGGCATCAAGGCTCCCCTCATCGAAACCCTTAAAATGCGTCCCTAATAAGTCCAAAACATCCTCTAATAAACAGATTTCCCTCGTTGCGTTTGAGCCTAACTGCATTCGACAGAGATGCACTCTGTGGACGTGTTTTTTGAAGTTCAGATTGTGATGAAACGTGTTCTTTTTCAATTGCATCAAAAGTCTTTGTTGGCAGGAGTTCACATGACTTTTGCTGTGATAGGGGCGCATGCAGTATAGCAGGTGCACTATAAACTAACGCCCTCCGGAGGTCAGAATCGGCAAAGAACAGTCATTGTCAGGCCACCGACGGAATCTTCAATCTGGGAACAGTGAATTGCAGCCCTCGCTCGCTTCAAGACGAAGAAAGGTGAGCGGTTTCCAGTGGGTCCTGAGGCGATAATCTTCAAAGTTGCTTTGGCGTTACGAAATGCCGGTGGAATCCCAACCGCCGGATGGTTTGGTTCTTCTTTTTCTATCCGAGGTAAGCGCCTTCTTGGGCTTCCTCATTCGCGTTTTTATCTCGAAATTTTCTGTCCTTAATCGTTTTTATTTCCAGGCCGAATCCACGCAAAAAGAAGATGCTGCCCTTGATCCAAATGATGAGTGAGTGGAATCTCAAGAGTTGTCTCCTAACCTATTTTCAGTCGCCAGAACCCCGGGATTCGTCAGGATCATCGCGCTTCCCTTCGCAGCGGTATGTGTTTCCATTTGTTTTGTTCGAAAATGAGTCTTTTTCCCTTATTTAGGTGGTAGGAACCGTCGGATACTACTTAGAGAAGCACATTTCTGAGCCGAAGAAGATTCCGTACCTCGACACGTCGATCCAGGAGCAACGACAGCAGAGGCTCATGAAGGAAGCGGCGCACTCGGAAACCCTCGAAGAAGAGAAACGTCGCCTCATTCCGAGGAGCAGCCTTGTGCTGAACACAGGCAGAAGCGCTTCCAGCTGAAAAACCGAAAGGAAAGTAATACTAGCTTGTGTATTGGATAATTGTATTGTGAAAGCACATATAATTTACAAGCTCATGTTAGTTGATGTGGGGCACATGTACAACAAGCGAGCGAAGGACCCTAGAAAATTCGGAATTGACAGTGAATGTGAGTGGGGCTGAGCAGAATTTACAACCTTTTCTGAGGCGATTACGCGAGGAAATCGTCCGAAACCTCAAGGATTTGAGTGGAGCAACTGTCACAAACGGACTCCCGGCGGCTCCCCGGCGAGGTCTTCTCGCTCGCCTTCATCTTGATCCGCATGGGGCCCACGTAAACGGGGCGCTTGGATTGCGCGAGTCGAGGGTCCAGGTAGGTTTGGATTTCCACGTCGGCGCGGTTTCCGATGAGGACCTCCTTCGTGGCGAAGGCGATGTTCCCGTTCTTGATCGAAACCTTCGCTCGCACGCCCGGGCGGTTCTCGGGGTTGTGGGGCATTTCGGCGCTTATCTCAACGTCGTCGATCTTGAATTGGTTCCCGGCCTCGCCGTCCACCACGAAGATCGCCATGCGGCTCGTGGAAGCGGAGGCCGGGTCGAAAGGGTCCGCGTGGGACATCACGACGCCTCGCACGGAGATGGATTCGCCGTTGTTGTTCAGCAGCATGCCCTGCAAACAGTATGCTCAGGAATACTTACGTCTTAAGGGTATGAAATTATGCAAATCAACATGGTGCAAAGCGCTTTTCTGGAAAACGTTTCTGAATTTGAGTTTGTCTGAAGGCGCTGTTAATTAAGCTACAGTATGCTAATAAACCTTCAAGTTCGACAATAGTGAGGAAATGAGCGTGTTTGCACAAGCGCGTTACAAACAGTCTCGTGTCTCGAGTGATCTCTGGTGCGCCGTCTGAAAAACGCCTAACTCTAGCGATCAAACGGTTTTCAGGCTCTCTGAATCAAATTTTCCACTACAGTACTTACTCCAACATCTTCTCCGACTCACCATAAATCCAGATCCGTCCTCCTCAAAGATCAGCCGGGCGACGCCGACTTCGTCGATCTGATACTGGACTCCGAGACGGTTGTGGCGTGTGACGTCGTGGCGGCGGGAGTGGTTTATAGCGCAGGCCATTTCGGTGGAAGAGGATCTTCTCGAGAATTCTATCCTGGAACGGAACGTAACGTCACGAAAGAATGCTCAAATCGGAAAACCGCGCTTCACATCTATCTATACGACGAACCCACCGAAGGGGCAAAAAAAACGGTGGACAAACGGTCGCATCGAGAAGCGGGGGCAACTGCGCTCAGAGTACTTCTGTTCAGCGCTTATCGTCTCCATATGCCGCTGCTAACAGTCGCTTCTCTGCATCACGGTGGGCGGGGCCGAAAAAAAGAAACTATGAGGCGCGTGATCTCTGCTTTTGTTCTCTGCCTGCAGACGTCGCCGGCGACGGACAAAGCAGCCCACGTGAGGCTAAACGAAGAAATCAAACAACTAAAAGACGCCGTTGTAATCTCGGGCCGAATCCCGTCCGTAGCCAGACACTCCAGAGGAGATACAGCAGTACTAATGCGAACCACGTGGCGCAGTCTCGCCACATTACAACGCAACTCGCGAGAAAACCGAAAAATGGCAATGAAATTGGAGCGAATCGAATGTTTCGACGTCATCGTTCGGATCGGGTGATGATGAATTCGATCGGCGCTCACGTGGGAGAATCAAAAGGCAAAGAGGAGGAGGAGCCGAGGATGAAACAGGAAAGGCAGATCTCTAGCGGAAGACGCGTGCCGCGACCGCCGCTGTGAAGCGGACCCCGAAAAGTGCCCCAAAATGGATCCTAAACATGCGAGTTTTGTAACGACGATACCTGGCAGTAAGTCTTATCAGCGAAAGCACCGAAAATCAAAAGCGAAAAAAGGCGAAGAGGAAACGAGTATGTGAGGATACGTCCAAAGAACCAACAGGGCGAAGAAGAGCCAAAAGAGGCCTCGCGGCCTCGAAATAAACAAACGCCGCATGACCGCCAGATTGAGGGGAACAAGCGAGGTGGACGGGTAGAATTTAGTCGACCATAGTTCGCGAATTGCAACATCAGAAAACAAGTTGATCAGGAGCGACGTTCGAGAGCAGCTGGGGACCACAGATCAGAATTCTGACGTGGCCAGATAAATAGTTAGGAATCGAAGGAGTTCGCGCTTTCTGATGCGCTCAAGTGCGAAGACGATAAGCAGAGAGAAGATATGTTCGCACCCCGATCGAACGGACTCGTCATTTTCCCACATGTTTTAGCACGTGAGGCTACCGAAATAACCTGAAACGTGGGCAAGCATGATTGCTAATTGACCTTCAAGAACTACAGGAGAACGAGGAAGTGGCGCGTATCGTTGAAGCATCGATTTACACCCGCTCTCCTCAGATCGAAAACGAAAAAACCCGATCCCGACAAACAACTAGCCTCTCATTTAACGTAGTCCGAAAGCTCAGGAGTCCATGGAATTGAGATCTGACTCATCCTCCGTTCAGTGATCACAACTAAACACTTTGTCCGGCTTCAGAACCGGTTGAAGTGGCGCGTGGCCGAATTTTTCGTAAATCATGGGTAACTAATTAACGAGATTCGCCCATTTCCGGTGACCTCTTTGCCCAGTGAGCGAAAGGGTCCAAAGTTTCAAGGTGTATAACAAAGATCGTTGCTCTAGTGACGCAATCCTGAAGCGCTAGTGAGTAAGCTAAAAACTACAGTACACCACACACATCACCTCAACAACCTCATGACGTCCCTATGGCTTTAAACCTCCATTTCTTACTCCTCTTCTTAATCCTCTGTTTTTTGCGCTCTTTAAAGGGAAAACGCGACATGGTAAAAGGACAGAAATTTCGTTTAACCAACCTTGTGAAGGAACACATTTTGCGGGAAGAGGAGATGTGGTCGACTCCCAAGCGCGCGAATACAATAAACAATCGTGGGGAGCAGACGAGCGTTATGCATGCACGGAGGAGGGCGGAGGGAACGTAGTGCAAACTGCTACTGCCAATTAAGAACAGCGCTGATCACCCGGGAACATCTCGTGTCCTCTTATCAGCCGCTCCATAATACGTGCGCGTAACGCCTTTCGGCGGCTTTTCCCACGCAGTGGATAGAGAAACATTAAACTCACTGTGATTCAGCGTCCATATTTCTTCCTGAATCCTCCGGGATGATTTAGGGTTGGCGGGAAAGAGCGGAGAACAGCAGATTCGAGTGGAGGTAGTTAGGGGCTGAAAGAGCATACGATCGAGTCAATCGGAATCTCGAGTCGAAGGACGCCCGAACTGTCAGCTGCTGCCGACCGCGAAAGGTCGAAATCTTGGCGCGCGTCTTGTGACGTCAGGATAACCGCAAAAATGACCCTGGGTTTCGAATTCGCTTAATTGAACTGCCGGGTTTCTTTCAAAGAGTTTAAAGGACCCTGGAACAGGTTACCTGAGCACGGGTCGTGGTTTCAAAAAGCGGCTTTTGGAACTACAGATCTCTTCTCTTTTGCTCTTTGCAGTTGCAGAGTCTCAGTTGTGACCTTCTGTGCGATCGAAGCGTTACTCCTCCGATCGTTCTCTGGTCAAAGTACATCCGCGGCGTTGCAAAGAACGGCCGCTTGTTCCCGGGTACGGTAAAATAAACATTTCGGACCCGGAGATGTTATCAGCTAGGATCGATATTAAGTCGAATTCAATTGACCAAAGGTAGAACTTTAAACTGCTGTTTGGAAGCCTATCTCTTGAATTACGTAATCGAAACAGTTTAGGTTTAAGACAGAAATTCGAGAAACCTAACCAAAACGAGTGAATTGGCTCGTAAACACTACTTGCTGCCTAAACAATTTGTAGTTTTGACCCAGTTTCCTATAACCTGTAGTCGCGAAAAGAGCATATTTTTGGCTACAACAAACATTCCAATTCAAGCGATTTAAAGTCAATTAGACTACATCTATAGAATTCTGTGTAAACCTGGAAGTCGCAGTGCTTGCGCAAACTCACCTCAGACAACTTGGAGCCCAAAATCTTCCAAAAAACTCGGGTTCCTCGGAACTTCTCTCTCCTACTCTACCTTTGATCAAAGTACGTTTGCACGTGACAAAGAACGACCAAAAGTCTTTCTACGGCTACGGTAATATAAACATTTTACAGCCGACAATCAGTTACGCTTGCGGCTGGCGGCGTAAATATCAGATTCCCTCGCATCCTGGATGCAGTAAATTCAGCAAAAGTTGTCGTCGGCCACGTTTCAAGCGATTGGTTTCGTCGCCAACTCGTCGCTGATAACCTCAGACTTTGGACCTGGAAGGGTTGTTTTTTGCTCTGACAAAAAATGACAAGCGAGAAAACACAAATACTAGCGACGTGGAAATGACAGGATGCGGGGGACGCTGTAGCCGCTGTCCCAAGACAGTCGTTGGCCATTTGATGAGCAGCCGGGCGCGGGCGGTAAACAGTTTTCTGCTGTTTGCGAAAGAGTGCAAGAAGGTGGCTGCTGGGTTGTGTGCGAATCTCGTGAAGGAGAGTCTCCGAAGAGGCGCCGCCGCCGGACATGTGAACGACTCGCCAGGCGGTGTTTGGAACGCTAAGATCGTCGTTTAATGGATTCGGAGACAACAAAGAGATCGATTCGAGTGTTCCCAGACGACGCGTGAGATCGGACGACGTGCAGGTTGGGCGGAAGTCGGAGAGGGCTCGTAAAGCTACGGCGAAGACAGCCTAATTGTATTTGTCTAAACAAGAGATATGAAAGGAACTGGAACTCATGATCGACGGTCAAAAAAGCCAAAAGCGACAAAATTAGAAACTGGTGTAATTGATGTCCTCTCCAGTTACGGTAGATGATGGGATACGTTACACCGTTCGTCATTCAAATTCCGATGCGCCCACTTTATGGTCAGTCTGCTTGCGAGCTGAGACGGTTGATGGAACAGACGAAGGTTCTCGAACAGAAGTACGTGATTGGGGGTGAGAGAGGTTACGGTGGGTAAACGATTTGAATTTGCGTTGTCGAAACGAATTCCAATGCTTTATAGTTCGCGCGACGCGCGACACGCGACAGTTGCCAATTGTCGCTCGCGACCGGTCGCACCGTCGCACGCGACCGGTCGCTACCAAAAACTGACAGTCGCACGCGACCAGTCGCGAGCTCAGTGGTATAGTCGGTGGGATAGTGGACGCGACGCTCAAAAAATCACATTAATTTTTCATCCAAAACCGACAATAAAATCGTCGCAAAATGCTTAAATGAAGACTCTGCACCGTATTCATCATAAATGTAGCGCGACAACCCTCAAAACCACGAAAAACAGTCGAATTCACCCAAACACAGCAGCAACCCTTAAAAATGCCTAGAAACGCCAAAAATTCGACCATCTTTCGTGAGCTGTCGCGCGACCGAAATGCTTGCAGCTGGTTTCGACCAGCTGCAAGAATTTCGGTCGCGTGCGACCGTTCGCCCTCCGTCTCGGTCGCGGTCGCGGTCGCGACCGTCGGCACGGACTGTACGCGCGATTGGCAACTATACCACCCCCGCAATTCGATGTGGGTGGCCGCGGTCGCGCCGCGACCGCGAAACAGCTGAATTAGTATGGCGTTAGCTCGTCGAGTCGCGCGTCGCGCGAACTATACAGAGGCCTTTACGGAGTGCATGTTTGAGTGTTTTTAGCTTCAGAACGCTCTCGAGAGTGCTGTTTCCCTATTGCAAAGTGTTTTTTAACTCATCGCTTCTATTTGTTTTGTTTTTCGAACCGTTACTCGTTCTCGAATGCTTTTGCATCGATACTCGCTCATTTTCTCATCTCGTTCTCGTGCTAAAATACATTTCCCATACCTTTTCACCCTCTTGTTCCAGATGGCGAGCCCATTTCTCATCTGGAAACCCAATGCCGCCGCTCCGGGCTCCCTCATTACGGCCGTCCGCCGTTTGCCCTCCGGAAACAAATCCTGCTGGGCCGTCGTCACCACGGATGACATTAAATCGACCCTGTTCCTGATCAGCGATGGATCAGCAGCTCAAATCCACGCGACCGTGTCCCGGAAGCAGCGAGTGAAGATTGTCGATGCCGTCTTCTCGGCAAACCTCTGGAGTAAGATTTGGTTGTGAGCCTGTGGAGTGTAAGAATTCAATGTTTAGAGATTATTGTTCTGTATGAAGATTTCACCATTTTCTTCGTGGAGCCGTCAAACGGCCAAATTTTGAAGGACATACATCTGATGCACGGCCTCAACAACGGATCCGTGGCTACATCGTTTGCGATGCATCCCAGCGGAAATCTGGTGGCCATTGGATACACGCTGGATCACAGCGTTCCGAAGAAGGTCCGCCTGCGGAACAAGGAGCAATACGAGGACTACGATGAAGATGAGGTAGGATTTAGCAGCTTCAATTTGATTGTGCGAACGATATATTCCAGGCTTTCCTACACAACATTGATTTGATCGACCTCCGCAACCCCCAAGTGCCCATTAGGACGTACGAAGACCTCCACAGCGCTACAGTCCAGTCGCTCCAATTCTGTCCGACGTCGCCGACGATTCTTATGTCCGGAGGCGCGGACGGACTCGTGAACTGGATCGACACGAGCATCGAAGTCGCCGACGATGGACTTTTGGCCACGAATTTGGTCGTATCGCCGGTGGACCACATAGGATTCGTGGGCAGCGACGCCGAGGGACGTTTGCTCGCGGCCTGCGTCACGGACGACAGCAAGACCGAGTTCTACCGCATCGTCCAAGGCAAAACCGCAGGGAATTTGACGTCATGGTCACCCACAAGCGATCTGCGGGCGACTCGAACAGGTTCCTGGTGGATATCGTCGGCAGCGGCTTCCATTCGTGGTCGTCGAGAGCACGAAGGATGGCAAACTGACGCTCAAGGCGACGAGCACGGACGGGAAGCGGTTCCAGGTCGTCGGCGACTTCAAGGACCACAGAGAATTGGTCCGATGCGTCTATTACGAAGGCAAAGAGCGGAGAGTGATCACCGGGGACGAGGCTGGAAATGTTGTCGGCCGGAATCTTCAATCACTGGCCAAGGAAGCGGCCATAGAAGAGGCGTTCGAGGAGATGGGCGTCAACGAAGACGAGGCGGAAGAGGGCGACTTCAAGGCGGAGGATATGCTGAAGGACATCGCTACGAAGCTGGGGTTACCGGATATTAAGAAGGTGTTCAAGAAGAAGTCGAAGAAGGGCGCCGTGAAGCTCGGAAAAGTGAAGAAGACGAAGAAGAAGGTTCTGAAGAAAAAGAAGTCGAAAGTATTCTGAAGAAGAAGCGGTTGTTACGTTTTGTTGTTGTGTTTTTTTGCATTGTTATTGCTGGATTACAGATTTTACCAAGAATCTTGCGCATATGCTGCACACGCTTCAGATTTGCATCTATGAAAACCAAGCCTGAGTTCTAAAACTACGCCTGCGGCCGATCGCGTCTTTGAATCTCCTTCGCAAGGCTTGTTTGTAAGGATCCATGAAGAGGAATGTGGTGATGGGGTTCAGAAATCCGATGATGGAAACGCATAAGAAGACAAGGTGTTCCACGAAGGGAATTCCGAGAATAACCAAACGACGCAGAAAACGGTGTTTGGGATGACCGTGAAGAAGAAAGGGAGAATCGATTGGATCGAGAGAACCTGGAAGGAGCTATATAATTAATTAGTGGTATGAGGCTAAATAACCTGCCTTGAAGATCCTGCAGTGGGCAAAGAGCGTCAAGGGCAACATGGCATCCTTGTGGCTGTTGAGATAAGCGATTGTCCTGGACTTGAAACGGAGGGTGAGGAAGAAAGTGGGAAAGACGGGAATCGTGGGAAGGATGAGCGAGAGGAGCTGATGAGGAAAGTGGAGGAGATTGGTGCCAAAGATATTGTGCGAGGAGAGATTGTTGGAAGGGTAGTGTAGGCGGACTTGTTTTATCAAGTAGTCTGAAGATTTAGAGCCCAGGCAGTAAGATCAAATACAAAATCTTCAATTCCTACCATAGCTGCAACTCCAAGCCGGTAAGGAACGAGAGCCAAGTATTTCAGATTCTTGGAAGATATAAACGCCGGCTGCTCCCGTTCGACCAAGACGAGGTATCGATAGGCGAACGAGAGCGGAACAGCGCAGAATGTGGGCAAAAGATTGTTAAAAACGATGCTGTAAAACGAAATACAAGACGTAAGTGGGAGCGAAGCGGAGAATCCTGAGGTCGTAGTGGACCACCTAGTAAACTACAACAGTGGCCCACACAGCGAGTTCTGAAAAGGAATGTCAAGTTAAACTACATGGAGCCTTTCCCTACCTGACTTGTAACAGCTTCAGAACAGTGAGATTAACAAGATCAATGAAAGCTTGGTAGAGAAGAAACCATCGATATTTGAGCAAAGCCCGGAGTCAGAAATAGGATCACAAAGATAAGAAGCGCGTTGAGAAGGATCCCAGGAATCCCATTGGCGTAGTGGAGGACCGAGAACAGCGAATCGAGTAACGCACTCATCGAGGAGATTTAGTTTTAATGGGACACTCGCAGGTGGACGGAGAGGAAGTGCCAAGTTGAGGCGCAAGCACGTAATCACGTTTGGTTGTCTCCGATAATTGGAATAAAAATTCGTTTATTTACGCGGCGAACTTGGAATGCGATTTTATGGTTTTGGAAACGGGATAACAGATGTTCCCAAAGTGTTGACTTCGATCCATGAACCCATATTAGCTTCTACAAAATGCAATTACTAAATCTGCAAAACAGCTATTTGCCTTTTTTATTTTAAGTGCGGCTTGACTTGAAAAAATATTTCAATTCGAAGCATTGTAAAAAGCGGAAAGCTATTGAAACCAAAGCTAAAATCCCATAACTCAAAACTGATGCAGATTCAAAGAGATGCTTAAGAAGCATTGGTTTCTGAGCATGTAAGGGTTCAAAAGCACCTGCCAGTATACAACACGTTTCAATAAGTATCGAGAGTCTCTAGAAACATGATCTATACATATACTCTACCGAAATCCTTCTTAGCATCCGCTTGACCTTGAAGAGCAACGCATGTGACCCGGAGTTGGTCAAGAGGATAAAAGCGCTCAAACTGCATATAGACCAAACTCCAGTCTCCCAAATCGCAAAGTCACGCTGTCCTCAAGAGAAGCGCCAGTGGAATCCCAGGACCTCGAACCGTGACGTCCAAAAACCTAGATTCAACCAACGAGGTCAGCAAGGAGCCTTCCGACCCAGGAACGACCAAGATTTCCAGAGGAAGGGAGACCAATCCAAGCAGTGGCGTCGTTACCAAACTCCTCCAGTTCAGATCCGCAAAAACATGTCTCAAATGTTTTGCTTGCTGAGATTCTGCGGAACGCAAACTGGTCGAAGCTTGGAACAGAGCCGAAAAGCCCTGGAAACCCCGCAAGGCAGTCCAAACCTCGACGGACCATCTGGCAGCAAAAGCAAAGGAAATCCGAGGATTGCTGAACAAGATCACCCCGACCACTTTTGGAGAACGTACGGAGAAATTCATTGACGAAAACGTCTTCAAAAACGCCCAACTTTTGCATCGCGTCGTGGACAACATCTTCGACAAGGCGATCGAAGACCCCAGATACTGTCCCCTCTACAGCGACCTCGTGGCTCGCTAGGTGCAGGAGGAGAGCCAGATCAACCGACCTAAACACTTTCTGATTGGTGCTCTGAGTAGATGCCAGAGGACCTTTGAAGCTAAGAGTAATACTGCTTTCAAGGAGAAGGTCGACAACCTTAAGAAGGAGGCGGAAGAGTCTAACGACGAAAAGACTAAGAAGTTCCTCCAAGAGCGGATTACGGAGGTCCAAAGAAAGGAGCGCAGCTGGGTGAAGGGCAACATTGGCCTCATCGCCCAGCTCTACCGCAACCGCCTTGCCAGTCTCAAGATCCTCAACCTCTGCATTGCCATTCTCTTAATGACCCACGAAGAATCCCAGAAAGGCGACGAAAAAGCGCTAGACTCTGCGATGAATTTAATCTCTGACGTAGGCAAAAGCTGGGACCAGCAGAGAATATTGGAGATCAGCCAGAAAAGACTCCGTCACGGCGCCAAACCACAAGTCAAGATCGATTTTAATCTCCCAGGCTACATCGCCCATCTCCACAAGATCGCATCGACTCTTTCGAACCGCATGAACTTCAAGATTTTGGACCTCATCGACCTTTGGAAGAACAAGTGGGAGCCCAGGAAGTCGCAGGCCCAGAAGGTCCCGAAGACGCTCGAAGAGATCCACGCGGCGCTCAAGAAAGAGGCGTTCGAGAAGGAAACGGCAGAAGAAGGACCAGAGGAGTGGACATCGGAACCGCTGCTACGTCAAAAAATGCTAAATGACTGAGTTGTTTACTAAAATTGATTCACCGAATAAACGTGCTTATTTAAAAATTCGTATGTGATTCACACGATCTATAGTATCTGGACTTGACTAGATTACTTGAAAGCCTCAATTCAGTTGAGACCGAATCTACATTTGAGACAGCATCCGTGCAGTATTTTGTGTCTCACTAAAACGAAAACTGGCTCCCCTCTACTCGGATCCAATGCCAACGCTCGAAACCCGCATCCATTCACTCAAACATCGCTTTTTGCCTCGCCGGAACCCTCAGGTGTTGATTCACAGAGACGTTGTTGTTGGCAGGTGTCTTCCTCTCTCCACCGGATGTCCCACAAAGGGAGGCGACAAACAAGGACATTAAATTTGGTTTTTGTCGGTGTTGGAGGTGTTTAGGTGGTGGCTGAATTAATATGGTAATCGATGGCTTTATTAGTGCCTGGAAATTCGGTTTAACGATTTTTGAGGAAATGAGTTCAAGTTGGTTGGAATTTGAGAACGCTTTCCATTTCCTCTAGTGTACTTAAATGTTGCGAAAGTTGACTTTGTTAGCTGTTTGAAGTTCTAAGGTTCAGTATAAATGTTACTTTAACTTCTGTCTTGATTTCTGATTAAATTTCCATTACCGGAAACCGATCAGATTGTGAGAAAAGTTCAAAACAGCTCTAAATATCCGCTATTTGCCACCTCCTCTTCGACCGGTCGCCGTTACAATTCAATTTTCAAAAAAACCGAATTATGAGTCGGTTTCGAGGTTCGCTTTGACCTCATCGCCGGCCGAAAAACGCGTTTGTTTTGCGATCATCGACGACGACCTTCTTCCCAGGCATAATCGCTTCTGAGGGAAGCGGGACGGCGATTCGAGGCCGCTGGAACTCAATCGGAGCAGATTCCAAGGATTAAGCGAAGAGTTAAACCCGAAGACGCGATTACTCGGACCCGAAACGGCGGCGATGAGCGGGCTGACGGCGGCAGAGGCGCGGAATCACGTTCTCACTCTGCCGTCTTCCCATCTCGACGCTCTTAATTGCCCAAAAGCATGTTCACTCCTTTTTGTCGCGTGCGAATGAGTTTTTGGCGCTTTTGAAGGTCGCGCGTCTGCCGCGCCGGGTTTCTTTGTAAATTGGCTCGAATTAGGATGCTCTTCTATGTGCACTGTTCGCGGTGTTCCTGAGAAGTCTTCCACTTAAAGAACTCCGCGAGTTGGTGACTTTTGGAGTCGGAACCGGTAACACGTTTTTAAGGGTTTCGCGATTAGGTTTGCGTGGAGTGGTTCGGAAAAGTCGTAGCGGTCTGCCGTATAATTAGCTCCATCTAGGGCACAAAAATGGTGCGAGGCATGTACGAGATTGTGTGTAGAGGTTTGGGAGAATGTAGTTTGGGTTAGGTTAATTTAGTCCGTTGCGAGACATTTGGTTACTCGACGAAGAGGTCAAGGTTTTGAGAAATATCTGGAAATCTATCGATCGCCAAAAATTAGAATTCTTCTGCAAAAGAACTCCTGCCACATTTTCGAAGCCAAAAAAGTTTGATTTTGATTACAACTCCAACATTTATAAAAAACGAGACGAAAACGACGAATTTATGGCCTGTCGGGCAATAAAACGAAGGAGATGCTTTGGTGCGAAGCGCCGTCAGCCTCCGGACGGTTCCGATTCTGATTTTATGTTGCTCCTTGTGCACATGTTACAGTTACTTGGAAGGTCTGGAGACGACAATTTAAACAAGGTTCTGGACTAGTTGAAAGGCGTGAAGCGCCTTATTGGCTTCGGAAGCCGTCATAAACCAAAACTGGAAAAACTCTTTTGACCCAAACACAAGTGTGCAGGCCTGCAACAACTTCTCCTCCCTAATCCCATAAATTCTTAAACGACCTCCCATGCACTCAATCTTGATTCAATTACCGCTTTCGCACTTTGGCCCTTCTTGGCACCGTATCACTCCTTTCCTGATCTCCTAATTGCTTCATGCATCTCTAACAACCCTCGAGAACTCCTCTTTTCAGTTTCTCGCCTCGCACTTCCCCTTCTGGCTCCTCAAACCCAACTTCTGCCCAGCTAATCTTTGAAAACCTCGCGCAACGCAACCACCTGTCGGATTATCTAATGTCCCTCAGATCTCGCGCCTTCGAGCGCCTTATTGGCTTCGGAAGCCGCCAGAAGTCGTCGATCACTCAAACATGTGTTCGGGGCGTCGACGGCACTTCCGTGCCGTTTCCGCGCTCGCACAGATGCGTTAACACCCGACATTTATTATATTCGGCGATTCTTCCAGGACCATTAGCGCTGATTCACAGGTGCGGCGGCGCGAGTTATGCAAATTGAGTAACTGCCCGAGGCACCCGTGAGTAATGACCTCTCCCAAAACACTCTTTAACCCTTATTATCTCCTCCTGCATCTCGCGCCGTCAGCACCCACAACACACATTTTTCCGCTAATTTGCTGATTCGAATCTTGTTTTGGTTGTCAGCCGTGGTACTGTAGGACGCCGGCCGCGAGATTTCCACTCTAGATAGGACAAACGCACCGCATACGATACGCTGTTGCATTACCGTAACCCGGCGTCATAATTTACGCGACGACCACCTCGATTTCGCTTCTTTACGCCGACCACGCGTCCTCCTGCTTCCAGAACGGACCCGCTTCGCGTCGGGACTCTTTTCCGATTATAAACGAGCTGCAATTGCACTTTGAGATTTACGAGGGCAATTGGATGTCACTTAGCGGGAGCCGAAAAGAAAGCGCGAGTTATTCATCGGCCCTCGGGACGAATTTCGCGTTTTTGAAGCTGCGAAAGTGAGTTGAGCGAGGTGCTTCAACGCGTTTTTTTGCTTTTGTTATGTTACAATATGAAATTGTCCGATTTGAAAGTGTTGAAATGAGCGACGAGGAGATAAAATGGAGATTTGAATGTCGAAGAGAGGTCGTGTATTGCCGGAATTTGTACTTTTAGGATGGGTAGTATATTCGAGAAATTTGGACCAGGCATCCGATTTTGGATAATTGTCATAGGTTTGTGGAAGTGATCATGGTGAAATTGAGAACATTTAGTTTTTGCCTTATTGATTTGTTCCAGCAAAATAGGTTTTGTTTTATTTATTGTTATTTTAAGGTACCTTTTTCAACGAGTCCAACAGCATTTCTTGCAAGGTATGACTTATCTAACTGAAATCCTGTTGCTCAGATTTTAAGAGACCGCAGCTTAACCTTTTTCAGCGGCTAAAAATCCATCAAGCTTAATTTTCCCAATGTAAACACCTTCGATTGTTAATTAAGCTTCTTTAAAATTGCATTTTTTCTCCTAATCCACCAATCCTGAACACCCTCCACCCCATTTTTCATCTCAAAAACGTCCGACCAAACACCGCGGCCTTCACCAACGTCAACACCTACCGTATCCAACCGCAACCTGTACGACCTCCACCTCCACCTCCACCCTGGCATAACTCGGCATGTTTGTAAACAGCACTCAAACCGCGTCTCCGACCGTCGCGACTTCTCCTTCACGGGCCGCCATCCTTCACTCCGAATTGCCCCAATAATGTCTTCCAAATGGCGTCCGCTCCCAGCCTTGGCTTCCCGGCTGCCCCGGCCGGCCCCACTTAACCCCTCCACCGCGATCCACCGCATAATCGCCGCCGTTTCTTCCTTCTCAATTACGGTCTTCTCCTCCTCGACTGTCACCAACGTGTCCTCCCTTCCGCTCCCAATTGTCCCCTTCAAGGATCTTTCTTTGCGCGCACGTGCCCGTCAATCACTTGCGCGGCCTTCCGCTGTCAGCTGATTCCTCGTCGTCCAAAACTTGAAATTACGGTGGTCAGCGCCGGACACGGCCCTCGGATGTTGATTTGTTGGCGTGGGAATTCCGTGGCGCCTTTGAGCGTCGGTTTACCGCAAAACGCGGACTTTGAAAAGCCGATTTCGAAATTTGGACAAGTTGGGTTGATTGAGGACTGGAGGTAATGGTGAAACTATAAATCAGAGGGAATTGAGGAGGAGGCGCATCAATCTCAGAGGTTATGAAATTCCAGAATTGTTGGAGGATGGGGGACGGAGGTTGTTGTCTTAAGCAAGACACGCAAAAAATTATCTCGTGCGTTTGAAAGTTAAAAGGGGATAACTTCAAACTTGAAATGCAAATATTAAAAAAATTGTTGTGACTCTCAATTAAACAGTTCTGCTCCAACTTTGGTTCGACTCACAAATTCGCTCTCTTCGCCAACCAGATGAAACACCTTTTTTATTTTAACAGTTTACAATGAACAAAAAATTAGTAGCTTCATTTCAACTCCCACACTCCCTTCCTTCCGTCATCTCCTCGTCCGATCTAACGTCCTCAACTTCCAGTCTCCCACAAAAGTTCAAATTAACATTCACGTCGGAAACGGTCCTCCTCCCTCGCAGCTTCGTCATCGCGGTCCCACCCTCTACTTTACCCGGCGAGTAACCATTTTTGTCAGACCCGAGGCTCGTTCAGCCACCCTGTCTAGACGTTTAGTCTAAACTGCTGCAACGTGAAACCCCGAAACGAGCGTCAAACGTGTTCGGCCCTCGCTTTGGGAAAAACACGTGTTGCGCAACCTTCGCGCTTTCCGGCCTTCAAGGGCGCCCAAAAAATCTCCGCTTTTCGCTGCTCGGAATCAATTCACGTTCCTACGTTTCTTCAATTCTGCGCTTTCGCTCCTTTTTGGCGACGGTTTACGACGTGTTTAATATTCAATCCGAGATCAATACAGTACCCGCCTTTCGCCGTCGTTTTTTCGCACCGATTCGGCTTCTTTCGCGGTTTCCGTTCCCAGCACGTTTAGCTTCTTCCTCTTTTCGCGTCAGTCCTAACCTTCTTTTGTACCCGGTGACCGTTTTCCCTTTTTGACGACTGCGTTTACGACTTCCAAACGGTGAAAACGTATTTCAAAATGTCTTTTTGGCGGTTTTTCCTTTTTTGAAGCTGAACAAACGATAGAGGAGGAACTCTTATCGCAACATTTTGAGTTCTGAATTAATGAGATTAGGAAATATGACACGTCTTGGGATCCTTTTTCAGTCCATCCAAACTCGGTTTGTTGTTCATTAGGAGAAGCGCCGAGAGCATTCGCTTGAAAGTTCCCATGTATTCGCGGCGACTCCGGTGAATCAGAGAAAGCGTCAGCGTCTGCACTTCTCAGTTCCCAGCCGCTGCAAAGCCAAACACGCGCTTCTCCGGGGAGTGGAGTCTCTTTGTTGCGTCGAGTGCTTGTAACGCGTGTTCTGATCCCACTTCCCTACTTCGCTTTGACCTCAGCTTACCGCAAAGAAAGTGCGGCCACTCGAGTCTTTGTGATCTTTTAATCGGAGCAGTGTTAAGTGTCTTCATGGGACCTGGGCCCGACTTTCCGCCCCCGAGATCGCATCGTCCCGCTTTCCTTCCTCTCAGCAACAAATCTGGCCTCGGATCGCTTCTTTCGTGTTACTTTCTCATGATCGTCCTCCGATCCGTCTTCCCCGGCCGCCTTCGCGCCTCCTTTCAACTCTCGAACTCGGCACCTCCCTGTGAAGGCTTCCACCCTCTCATTACCTGGCGCGGCTGACGTCACGCGTGTTCTTTCGCTTCTCCTACCTGCTCCAGATGGTCGCCGACATCTGTCGCTTGTCTCCGTTCCCCTGCACCCATTCCGGCAGTCCGCCTCCTCGTCTTTCTCCTCGACCACCCAAAGGCGGTCGGCGGCGAGGAGAACAGCGGACGGACAAGCTGGGGGCGGCGCTTGTCGCGACCGACAAAACTGTCGAATGGTGCGCGCGACGTGTTCTTGTGTTCATTAGTGGAAAGAGAGTTGCTGAAAAGCCTTCTCTGATTCCCTACTCGTTTCCAGGAAACCTCATCTGAATGCATAAGTGACTCAGAACTCAGAACAAGAAGAACTCAATGGATCGCTTCTTCCTGCTCACGCTCCTAATTCTGCTTTCCGCGGCGCTCCAGGTACATTCTCGCTTCAACCGACGCGTTCCCAATTCTCACTTTCAGTTTGGCTCGCGGCCATTTCGAACTCCGGCTAGCGGAAGACTCACGACCCGAGCCCCTCAACGAAACCCTCACGGCCTGTCTGAAGCAGTTCCAAACGGTCGTCCGAGTCGACGGCCTCTGCGGCATCGGCAGCGCCGCGATCAGCCTCCAAAACAAATCTTCGCTCCAGATCCCCTTCGACTTCGAGTGGAGGAGCACTATACTCTGATCGTCCACTTCTCCCCGGGAGAACACAGGTTCGTTGGACATCGAAGACGCCAGAATCTCCTGACCGCGACTAATTCGATAACTACCTCTGTTGGTCCTTTTGTGCGCCCAGTGGCCATCCGAACGCCCGTTTTTGCGCCTCTTCCGTGTTTTCGGAAGCGGATTACAAGCGCTTATCAGGTCACCGGCGTCTTATCTCGGCCAGGGCGCGTGCCACCGTCACCCTTCAGAGCTTCCGAGTTCTAATCACTTTTTTCCAGTCGTCGACCAACTCGCCAAGTCCGACCGCCTGCGCCCGGGATCCGCGTGGACTCGCGCCTCCACGAAAACGGAATCCTCTACTTCGATTACCGTATCCAGTGCGAGTCCGGATTCTATGGCGCCGACTGCATGCGCCAATGCAGGCCGGCCAAAAACAGAATTTGCTCTTTGGATGGCATCCCACAGTGCGCCCCTGGATGGAGAGGCGTCCTTTGCAGAGAACGTGAGTGTTTGATCTAAAGTCCTTGAGTGCTTATTTTGATCATTTAGCTGTTTGTGAAAGTGGGTGTGAGCATGGAAAGTGTATCGAACCAGGAAAGTGCATTTGTTCTTCTGGATTTGAAGGCGAAAGATGCGATCAATGTATTTCCATGAAGGGTTGCGTCCATGGATCCTGCTCGACCCCTTTTGGATGCGACTGTGAGCCAGGCTGGGGAGGAACGAATTGCAATACGAGTAAGTACAAATATTTCAATTTGTAGCTAAATGTCATCTTTTCAGGCACTTCGATCTGCACGAGAACGCGTCCCTGCCACAATGGAGTATCTGCCGCCCCATCGGGGATCTCAGTTTCAGCTGCCAGTGCCCGGCCGGTTTCACCGGGCCCACGTGTTCCACGGCGTTGAGCGCCTGCAGCGGCCCCGAGGGACCCGTGTTCGAACGGCGCCGAATGCGTTCCCGTGGGCACCTTCGAATTCTTCTGCCGCTGTGCCCAGGGATGGAGCGGCAAACTCTGCGACCGGCCTTCCCCGCGCGAGTGTCGAAACGGTGAGAACGAGTGCCATTAACCTTGAGGCGCTAAAATCTCTTCTCACAAATTCTCTTTCCAGGCGGTTTCTACATCGAAGGATTCGGGTGTCGGTGTCCTGTCGGCTTCAGCGGCGAGCACTGCGAAACCGGATTGGGCGGCCGAAAGATCTGCTTCGAGTCGCCCCGCGGACGCCTCTGCCGCTGCGCCAAAGGCTTCGAAGGCGAAAACTGCGACCAGGAGAAGCTTGTGAACCCCTGCGGCGCCGAGAACCTGTGCAAGTGAGTCCTCCACCCGCGTTCTCCTTTCTGATCCCAGTCTTCTTTCAGAAACAGCGGCTGAGCGGCTGGTGCGAAAGCAATCTCGACTCTTTTAAGTGCCAATGTTTCACCGGCGCCGACTGCTCCCAGCGCGACCCTGCGTGTGACGAGAGCCAGCAGCTCAGGCTTATCACCATCATCCTCGGGATCACCGTTTTGCTCGTTATTGTCATGCTCCTTTTGATCGTTTTTATCGTCCGGAAGAGGCTCGGAAACGAAAACCGAAGGGACTCCCACACGATCAAAACGAAAGAGTCAAAGGTTCGTCAAAACAAAGCATAACCATTTCTAAAACTGCTTTTCAGATCTACTCGCTCCCCTCTGAATACGCCTCAAGATACGCCGCTGATCCTTGCGAACGGAGGATAGGAACGACGAATTCTCGACTTCGAGAAGCCGCGGAAAAGGCACTCCGGGAAGAATCGTTCTATGCCGAGATCGATGCTTTATCCAGCGTGTAGCTGATCCTCTAGGCCTCTTCCTCCCGGTGTCATAGAAAGTCACTAGAAGCATGTACAAAGAAGCAGCAAAACGGGTTGTTCCTCAGTTTTCCGAGGAAAGCAGGAATTTTAGCAACAAACGGACCTCTTTCCCGCACTCTCCCAAAACGGGTCTCTCCGGCCACATCGGAGATTCATTCCTCGTGCTTCCAAGTGCCTTCGGAGTCGCAGCACGTCGACCACATATCACATGCAGTTCTTGTACATATCCAATCTGTTAAATAAACTCTTATCCTTATTTTCTTTTTCAAATAGCTCCAGTCAGCTGAAAGGAAAACCCTTGCCGGCAAAAGACGTCCATTGCAAGCTCGAGGGTTACTCAGCGCGCGAGAGGTCGTTTTCCCACCACAGGCAAGGACGACGCGAAACTGTCGCGAGTTAGTCATCGCCGCGCAGCGAAAGTCGGCCGAGATCCGAACGTTCTTCGCCTCTCGGGAGGCGAGGCTTGTGGCCCGACAGCGGAGGAAGAATGTTTCGAAACCGCCGTGGGAAGAAGACCCGTTGGGAATGTTGCCGGTTTGAGGAAAAACAGGAAGTGGTGTTTCTCAAAATAAGAAAAGAGTGGGAGACGTTTAGGGTACAAAAACTGCAGGAATCTCATTTATCATCAACATTTGTTCTTTAAAATACATTCAAAATCCACAAAAATTTTCTTTCTATATGAAAAACTGTAAATTGAAGTTACTGTAACGTTCTACAATATGATTACATCAAATCTTTATGCTGCTGTTTCAGATCTATTTGAAAATGTCATTTTAAATGAAATTTCACATCTTCAACTTAAACCTTTGTTTTGTTGCAACTTCTTCAGCATCATCCTAACCTCCTCCACGCGATTCTTGCAAGTTATATAACAATCTTGTCCTCCATCCAGGAATCCAGTCGTTCCCACTGTTTACAATTCGCGGTCCGGGATAAACACTTCACCGGCCGTTAATCGGCACCTAATCGTCCCTCAATTGGCTAATCGGTGGTTAATCGTGTCGATGGCGGGCCAACCGCGACGAGTCCCGGAAGAGCTCGGGTAGTGATCTCCCGCGCGCCTCTTTCAATTACACGTGTTTTTGTGTCGCCGGGGCCGCCCGGGCCTTGAGGGCGTCGAGATGAAAGAGGGCCGCCGCGTGGGAAAACGGGCGCTCGCGTCATAATTCACCGCGCCGATCGGACCGCCGGCGGTCGTTTACCGCTTCCGGACGCGATTCGGGGGTCGGGGAGTCTATCGAAGCCCAGGAAGCACCCACTCGCACCTTTCAGCTCATTAAGCACGCGTCTTTGTTTGGTGCTAATGAAGTGACCAACTGACCATGAGACCCGTGGCGCCCCGGATTATGGACTCGAAATGGACTCGAAGGGCGAAAAAAAGACCCGAAAAAAAGAATAAAGTTGGGAACTTCCGAGGGAGTTTGTTGTGTTAAATAGGTTACCGAAGAAGGTTTATTGGGTTGATGAGAGGGTGGTGAGGAGTTGAGGAAAGAGGGACTTAATGATAATCGAAGAGTTGAGTTTACTGAAATAGGGACACTTCTAATAGTCGAACAACGTATCAGATTAAATTTGGTGTAGATCAGAAATCCAAGAAGAGAAGGTTACGGTATTCGTCCTCGAAGACGCACATCGGGCTGGCGGCAACGGCGAATTCAAATACGGTCGCGCTGCTTGTTTGCCCAGCAGCGCCGTAAACTGTCCCATCAAATTAGCATTTCGGCATTGAGAGTCTTTCGGCTTGCCACCCGTTATCCAACCTTATTTGCATAAATAAACTTCGCGTTTGCGTGTGGCGATTCCGAGGCGGGTGGCGGCGTCGGCTTCTGCAAGGTTGGCGCTTGCGTAACCGCTAATTAGAATTCCGAAGGGCGATTGATGAGATGTTTCCGGGGGAGGCCAGGCGGCGGTCGAAAGGCCGTGGCGGTTCATTATCGTGTGCAGGTGCGAGCCGAAGGAGAAACAAAGCGGATTCGGGGAAGAAAGCCGGCTGCGCGAGGCACGCGACGCCGAGGCGGAAGCACAAAAACTTGGATCGAGTCGCAGGTGGCGAGGTTTCGGTAATTTCGGACGACGGGATCAAGGATGCGCCCAGAAAGAGGGTATTCAGAAAAAGAAGAGGCGACCTCAAAGAGTTCGTGGCTGCGAAAGGACTTTTTGCGGTAACATGAAATTGGAGGCAGTGGGTTCGCACGATTAATCTTGCTCCGAGACGAAAGAGTTTTGAAACTGTAAAAACGTGGAAACCTGTGAAATCTGTTTAGAGATATGATAGTGTAGCTTTGACCAAAACGAAAAATGCACTTCACATCATATTTTACGGAAGAGTTTCTTGATTTAAGCTTTAAAATAATAATCTGATATGCGTTTGCATTTACTGGAAATGTAACGTTTGTGGTTCAAACCAAGAAGAAGTGTCAGCTAAAAGGAGCCTTGGTACAAATGTGGTCAATATAGGCGCATTGTGAACTACGTTTTCGGACTAATTGATTTAGATTTATCACCGAATGTGACAAAAGAGGCTTTGAAGTCGAGGACCCCTGCAGCGTGATCCGGCGGAACTTGAAATATTGCTGTTTCTAAACTTGATCATGAGGTATCAAAGCCTATATTCTTCATTGCGCTTAAATTCTAGCTTATATGCATCCTTTCGATATAAGCCCTTAAATGGCCTTCAACAAAGTCCAACAACTTTGAACCCCAACGCCTGACTTTCCATCTCCACTTTTGCAGGCCAAACATCTTCGGAAGCGCATTAAGAATTCCCGTTTCCATCGAAGCGCAAATCCGCCAATGAAGTGGACCACTTAACTCGCTCCATTTCTGCCAGCCGCTTGAGTTCTTCACACCTGGCAGCCATCTGTGAATTAAATCAGCGAAAACGGCGCCTGTCACCCGCGAACTCTTTTCGCGCCTCGCTGAACTTCGGGCGAAATCCGCGCAGATGTTGCATACGGCGAAAAAGGCAGCCGAGAAGGTACAAATGCGGCCGTCGTCGGCGCTTTTTGAAGTCATCGCCGGCGGTAATTGATGCCGATCAGTCTTCGAATGTGACAAAAGGGGTGTTTTCGATAACGAACGACCCCTGCCGGGCAATTTTATGGGATTTCAAGCGAACTTTATGGCGGCTAGGGCTGCCCGTACACGGAATGGAAGGGAAAAGTAGAATAAATACAGGCGTTCTGTTCTATTTTGTGCGGGAATTAGAATCTGACTCAAGCCTCTTTTGGGAAACCCGTATTTGGTTTAAAAATGATTGGAACAAACTGTGTTTGACCCACAACTTTCAAACCTCTCTCGTCCTAGTTCTGTAAGAGTACTGTATTTAAATAATCTAAAAGCTTTTTGGAGTAAGCACACAACGATGATCAGTTTCAGGCTTGCCTCATCTTTGTGAATCCCTTTTTTTACCTTCTTTTACACTGCTTATCAACAGCGCCAATTCCTCCAACGTCTCAAAAGGCACATTCGTTGCTTCCACTTCAGAGCGCTTAATTCGAGCCTATCCGATGAAGTAAACGGAAAACCGCGTGACCCTAAAATTCCAGGACGATGCGAGCTTTCGGACTCCCTTGATCCCTCATCCCACCGAATCCTCTCCTTAACTTGAAATCGCGCATTTGCCGAGTTCGCCGCCTGGTCCCACAACGCTCGAACTGACAGTACACCGAACTGTTACGGTCTCTCTTCGGTAGTTTGTTTTTCTTCACAGAAGCGCGTGTGTTTTTCTTCACCGGAATGTGTCCTCGAGGATCTCCAGATTCGATTCCCAGTGATCCGACTTGATGAAAGAAGGTAGAACAAGGATTGTAATGATGCATTTCTTTTAAATTCTATCGAAATTCAGGGGCAAAACCGTTTTCCTTGTTTTCGCGCTAATTTAATCCCCTAATCTTTGATCAGTTCAAAATTTAATCTGGATTTTGCAGATGCAAGCGGACTACGGCCGCTACTACGGATTCCGGCGCAACTCGCCGCGTTCTCCGGGGCTCCCGTCACAGAATGACACTTCGCAACTCTTGCTGCCGACCAAGAAAACGAAGCCGAAACCGGCGAGGCCGACGAGGCAATTCTCCTTCACCGCCCGCCTTGGACAGCTGGGCCGAAGCCTTCGGAAGGGAAAAACCCAAGAAGCGCTGAAGCGAAGATCGTCGAGCTTCAGCGAGAACGTATTCTCCGCGTCGGCGCCGGTTCCGACCACTTCGCAGCTGAGGTTCGTTCTTCTGTCAATTTTAGCACTTATTGCCTCGGAAATCTGTGAAATGGGCGGAATTTAAACGCAATCCAGCTGCGGCACCGGCGAAGCGTGATCTTCGAGGGCTGCGAACGACATGCGAAATGCCCTCTGGTCTTGGCGCGACTCTAACGCTCGATGTTGCATTATCAAGGATTTGCCGTTCTTTTGGCGTTTGGGCTCTGCTTGCATAGCGTGGCGCGAAGTGACAGCACGCGGTATCTGCTCCCAAGATTTCGCCATCGAGCCGCACCGGTCGCTTCCCTGTTCAAGTCGGGGCGGAGCCGTGGGAAGCAGGAGCCGCGGTAAACAAAACACCCTAGGGCGGCGAACAACTTTTATTTGCATGCGTCCACCTTTTTTTAACGTGCATGGGGATCAATTTCTCTCTGGACAACCGGTTTTCGGTGAGATGACACTGATTGTGTTTTGGGATGCAGCTTCTCCCATTGTGTTAAAAGTGAGAGGCAGAAATCGGCGATGCGATTAGCGGGATTATTTGACCTTCGCCCTCATCGATTGGCTTATTTATCGGTTTACCGCATTCAGCATCTAGTGTTGTCACTTCTAAATGCGGTTTTGTTACGAACGAGTCATCTATTTAATTGTACTTTTGTGCTTCTTCTATCTATAAAGACCACTTTTCAGTTTTTCCCCGCCTCTCTCGAAACGAAGGAGGACTCTCTCGCTCGCGGACGCACATCAGAACCGGGGAATCAGGCCGATGGCTTTTGTTCTTGATGCAGGTGAGAGTTTAAGTTGTTTAAGCATTTTCTTAACCACCTCTTATTCCAGAAGACGTATCAGCGTCGAACGGCCTTCACATGAATGGCCAAGATTCGCTCGTCCAGCCGCTCTTGACCGACTTTTACCAGCTGACGATGTGCTATGGATACTGGAAGGCCGGGATGCACAACGAGCCGGCGGTCTTCGACCTCTTCTTCCGTAAGAATCCCTTCCAGGGAGAGTTCACGATCTTCGCTGGATTAGAAGATTGTCTTAGATTTGTGCAGAATTTCAAATTTTCAAAGTCAGGTAAGCAAACGGTTCAGTGAGGCTAGAATAAGGGATTGAGTTCAGATATCGATTTCCTCAAGAAGACCCTTCCGACGTCGACCGAACCGGCATTCTACGAGTACTTGGAATCGCTAGACTGCCGATCGTTGCGCGTGCAAGCCGTTTCTGAGGGCTCCACGGTGTTTCCGAAGGTGCCGCTGATCACCGTCACTGGTCCGCTCGCCCTCTGCCAGCTGATGGAGACGACATTCCTGAACCTCGTGAACTACTCCAGCTTGGTGGCCACGAACGCCGCGCGGTTCCGCCAGGTCGCCGGAGATCGAATCGAGCTACTGGAGTTCGGCCTGCGCCGGGCACAAGGCCCCAACGGAGGATTGAGCGCGAGCAAGTATTGCTACATTGGAGGCTTCGACGCCACCAGCAATCTACTTGCCGGGAAGCTCTACGGAATCCCCGTCAAGGGCACCCAGGCGCACTCTTTCATCTGCTCGTTCAGCTCCGAGGGAGACCTAGTGCTGCGCGATCTTCCGCCGAAGAACGACCCCAGCCAGAACGTGAACCTCTTCGCGCTGGCGTTGATGAAGCTCGAGTTTCTGATGAACAGAGTATGTATGACCGTTATTTGCTAGAAATTAGATAGAGAAATTTCAGAACATCTGGGGCGTTTCGAAGGGCGAAGTTTCGACCGGAGAATTAGCCGCTTTTTGCGCTTACGCGATCGCCTTCCCGGAATCCTTCCTTGCGCTCATCGACACTTACGACGTTCTCAGAAGCGGCGTCATCAACTTCTGCGCCGTGACACTGGCTCTGAACGACCTCGGATACCGATCACTGGGATGCCGCATCGACAGCGGCGATCTCTCCTACCTGTCGAAGGAGGTCCGCGCCCGGTTCAAGGCGGTTGCCGAGATGTGAGTCGATAAATTTTTAAAGTGCATTGGAATCATTTGGAACCCTTTAGTGACCCCGCTTCTCTCGGATGGTTTGCCGATTTGCGCATCGTGGCTTCCAACGACATCAACGAGGAGACCATCATGTCCCTCAACGAGCAGCGCCACGAGATCGACGCGTTCGGGGTCGGCACTCACCTCGTCACGTGCCAGAAGCAGCCAGCGCTGGGATGCGTCTTCAAGCTCGTAGCAATGTCCGGCCTGCCGAAGATCAAGCTGAGCCAGGACGTCGTGAAGATCACGATCCCGGGTCGAAAGAAGTTCTACCGCTTGTTCGGGCGCAACGGATACGCGATCCTCGACCTAATGACCCTCGAAGACGAAAATGAGCCAAAGGTCGGCGACCAGATCTTGTGTCGCCACCCATTTGAGGTAAGGAAGGGTCCTAAAATTTGAGAATCACAAAATCGGTTTTAGGAGAGCAAGCGAGCCCTTGTGATTCCAAGCCGCGTTCAACAACTTCACGAAACGTTCTGGGAGAATGGCCAGATTACGAAGCAGCTCCCAAGCCTCCTCGACGTGAAGAAACACGTCCACAACTCGCTGGAGCAGATGCGTCAGGACCATCGACGCTCCCTTAACCCAACCCCATATAAGGTGCGTACCCTATTGATGTTCCTAGTTCACAACATCATCTGCTCTTTTCAGGTATCCCTCAGCGAGAAACTCTACGACTTCCTCCACTCGCTGTGGCTTCAAAACGCTCCCGTCGGACAGCTGGACTAATAAGAAAGAACTACTACTTTTGTGAAATTGTACATCTTTAAGAAATTTACTTTATCCCTACGTTGTACCTTACTATACAAGAAAGAGACATCGACGAACGAGAGAATCGATCCTTGGCTTCCGGAGATTACTGGTCGTTGGCGTAGTCGGCGGGGTTCTTGCGGTTGGATTCGGCGTTAGCCTTCTTGGCCCAGTCATAGACCATGTAGCAGGCGATGGCCGAGGGGACGTAGTGGTACCATTGGCTCCACACGTAGTTCTTGAAGACCTTCACGATGGCCTGATCGACGAATCCCTTCATGGGCTTCTGCTCGTTGGGCGCCAGGGCGAAGCGGTACTCTCCGTACATCTTGCCGAGGTTGCCGAAGTGCTTTCCGAGGGCGACGGCCGAGGTGCGCATGGTTTATGGGTAATTCCTGAAAAGAAGGATGAGATGACGTCCAGGGATCGCAGAAACGACGCGTGAATGGAAATGGACGACAAAAGCGACGCTTGTTTCATAGGCGAAGGCAGACAAATGACAAATCCAGTTGCAAACAGAATTTCATTGAAAATTCAAACGATTTCCGATCTTAAAGTACATCGATCTTAAAGCTTATCCTCTCAAACACAGACAGAATAGTTCGAAATTTCTGCAATGTGAACTTTCCAGACGTCTATAAGCATTTTCAGGCAATCTTCATTCACTTTTGTCGCACGCTGGTCAATTGAGTAGTCAGACGCAACAGCGGCTTCGCCCCCAAAATCACATTTCGCGCTAAAAGGGCGAAGGGATGAAGCTTCAGCCTCGCTTTAATCCACCTCACGTTGAGCATTCCAAACCAAACGCGCTTCTTACCACCGCAGATCATAAATGCCCTCGATATCGGCCATCGCAAGCGTGTAACAGATGCCAAAAGCAGCGCTAACAAGATCCAATCAGAGAAGCGGATGCTAAAGCAACGCGACGATTCACAAACTTACGTAGGAAAACAACGAAAGAACGATCGCAATCGCACAATCACGTACACCATTGTAAGGACTACTGTAGCCATCACTCGTCAGGGATGTCGTGGTGAGACTCCTGCATTTCGTTAAACTTGCAAACGATGGCGTATTATATGGTTCCCAAAAAAGAAAACTTTCGCGGCTTTAATCACGCTTTATCCAAATGTTTATATTTCGGCTGTAAGCAACTTTCTCGCCTATCGAACTCAACCCTCTCAAAATATATCTTGTCATATTCAGCTGTTTAGCGTAACCGAGGCAACTTGAACATCTTGAGCTTTTTATCTCGTACGACTGGAAGAACAATAAATTAATAAGAAGCAGGTGGCGATATATGGACGTGAAGGCAAAGTATTTGTACCCATTGAAAACAAAAACAAGCGAAAAGACCACCTAAGCAGTAAGCTCTAAAATGCACCGAAGAAGAGATACACGGCTATATACAACTTCTTGTACTTCCATCGATCAGATTCTCTTTATTCATCTTCCCATTCGCTGTCGTCGCGCTCGTCATCGTCTTCGGAATCTAAAAAAAAGAATGTTTAGAAATGTCAGAGCTGTGAGAACCGTTACCACTCGAATCTCTCATATTCTTCCTTCTCTCTTCCAGAGCGCGCGCCAGAGCTCCTGCGATTCCGCCCATATCTTGCAAGCTGTTTGATGATTTACGGTTCTCTACGTCGGTCGGATCGACCTGTAATATACTTCATGAACAAGCTGATCAACGCATAATGGAGCTTACGTGTTTCAGTTGTGCGTTTCCTTGACGGATCTGCGCCATCACGTCGTCTCTCGGATTCGATGCGACCGGAGCGCCGCCGTTTGATCCTCCGTTTGTGACCGGTTTCAACGTCGTGCCGGCCTGGATTTGCTGCAGCAGGTTCGCCCTTCCCGAGGGCGCTCCCGAGGGTGGCGGTGGTGGCGGGGGCGGAGGAGGCGCACCTGCTCCCATCATCGGAGGTGGAGGAGGAGGTGGCGGCGGTGGAGGTGCTCCATGGGACATCGACATCGAAGGTGGTGGGGGTGGCGGCGGATTGTCGTTGGGCCGGTAAGATGTGGTCACAGGCTAAAATGTGGATATTGTTGGGAAGGTCCATAAGATTCAGTTCAACCTGAGGCAGTGGACGAGCCGGCGGTGGCCGCGTCGGCGCTCCGGAGGACATCGGAGGAGGCCGTGGTGGAGTGGGCCGCGCTGGTGCCGGTTGCCTCGCAGGTGGAGGTGGCGGAGCTGCCGTCATCCCCATCTTCGGCTGGTTGTATCCCGACTGATGACTTGATGCGTATCCCGAGGACATGTGACCTCCAATGGAACTGGACGCGACGGACTTCCCCAGGAAGGTCCGTTGTCGCCAACCATCGTCCGCTCGTAGTTGGAGACGAATTGGAGGCGAACTCCAGATCCTCCTTGCACATCTGATCCGGGTTGTGGCCGGCCGCCCGCAGCATATCCTTGACGCTGTCGTCGATCGCTTCCTTGTCGAACACCTTCTGTGAGAATCCGCCGTCTTGATTCCAACCAATATGGGCCTTATGCCTAAAATCGAGAAGTTGGACGGGTCCATTTATTGTAAACGTCCTGGAAATTCGTGGGGTTGCTGATGTCCTCTTTTCTGATTCTCGGCTTCTTGTCTTTCTTCCCAGATTTTTTGTCCTTTTTGCGACTGGTCGTCGAAACTGGTGAGAAATTTGATGAAGTTGCCAAGTGTTGGACCATGTGGTTGTTTCCGACGTTGTGGGCGACAGCTCCCATCGAGGTGATTCCGGTGATCGCGTTGGGTGCCGCTGTCCGTACTCCATGGCCGATGCTACGACGGGGCCTTCTGTACTGAAAATAAAGAACATTATCGCTGCGATCATGACACCAGCTGTTCTTCGCTAAGATTGAGAGTTTGGCATACCATAGCTTTGTGTCTGTTTGTTAGCGTTTGCGTGCCAATAGTCTTGGGCAGAGACCGGAAAGCGACCAGGCATGGAATGAGCAAACTTTTGAGTAGGCGGAGTAGCGTAAATCATGGAAATTCGCCTTATCGGAGCATTTCCATTTGACCCATGCGTAACCTGCTCGGGATGCCTTTGGGCATAAACCGGCTGACTTCTGCCGCTGCTTTGGCTGCAGCTCCTGCTCAAGGCAACGCGTTTTGGAGCTTCAAACGAAGGATGATGGAAGTAACGACAGCCCGGTGAGGTCACCGGAAACATAGCACCACTTGTCCGAAGCCTCGATGTCTCGACATCGCGACTGAACTCGTCTTCAAATACATTGTCATAGATGCGTTCTTGACGCCCATAGTAGTGGACCCTCTGGCTTCCCAAGGATGCCTTCGGGAGAGCGTAGGACGTGGACGTGAAATGCTCGTCTTCCGAGGAGGATAAGCTTGCTTGAGGCGGCAGGTAGCAATAGTAGCGACGAAAAAGCATCGCAGCCAAAGCCGTGGGGAACTGGACGAAACAAGAAAGACTTCGGTCCGTTCGATTTCGCAGGGTCTTCAGTAGCGCTTTTGCGTAATGCGCGTCTCTCAAATCCAAACGTCAAACATTCCGCTGGAACAAACAGTCGCGCTCGCGCATTGAAACTAAACGCTCGTGCGCCGAACGAAAATCCTACGACCAGCTCAAACAGCGGCTGGCCATCATAAAATCGCCATGAGCGAAAACAAACAGAATCCACCAGTTGTCAGCTAACGATCGCCCTTCATATTCTTTCCGACTTCCATGCGACTGGTTTCCCTTATTTCCCGAACATTATGACGTCTTCTAGTGACAGCGCAATGCGGAAATCTAGGAACTTACTTAACGTTGTTATTCGCCTCCTGTCGGCTCGCTTCCTCCTTGGTATCGTGCAACTGCCCCCCATCGGTCTTGACCAAATGACAAGAGAAACGCACGCTCACACCCTTGTCAGACACGTTGTCATGCAGACACGGAATGTCTGATAGTCAGAAAGCCCATGGGAGTGCAACAAAGCGCGAGACAAAGCGGTCCACCAGACACCTCGAGCGCTGCGCCACTAAAAGTAATTTCTCAGTGAAGCCGCCGGGTCGAACGGTCGGTCGCACTTTTTCGCGCATTCAATGCGATTTGGGCCAAATTTAAATGCTCAACTTACCGCTTGTCTTCTGTTCTTGCTCGTAACGCTTGTCGAGGTGAACCTTAAAGTTGACCGCTTCGTCCCTGCTCGAAAAATTGAGTCCATACATGCAATAATCGCCTTCGAAGGTTAGAAGTTCCTGATGAATCGAATTCGTTTTGACGCGGAAGTTCTTGTAACTGCGAAAATTTCGTATGCATTATATTAGGATCAATGGAACTTACAGAATTTGCTCCCATGGCGAGGTCTGTTTATAGATTTCGAATAGCTTCAGGACGTAAACGCGGCGATTGTAGTCCTTGACCAAGGAAACGACGCCGATGTTCTTTGCTTGCCATCTAGAGTGATCGCCGTCGGTGGCCAGAAGTTGGACGACACCGGCCGCCAAGGAAACCGAATCTCCTCCGAGCAGGACGTAGAGCCGCTGATTCTCGTCGTCGGTGAGCAGATTCGAGCCGGTGTTGGCCGGCTTGGGCTTCTTTCTGCGCTCCCTGCCGGAATCGGCTCCCACTCCTCGTCGGTAAGCGGTATCTACGTGAGCCATTCAGCACGTTACCGCATTCGAGCGACTCTGAAGCAAACGAGAAACTAAATCTGAAGTAACACAGAATAAACGATTAGCGTTCGGACACGAAGAAAAACGAGAAAAACAAATCGTTCAGCGAATCAATACGCGAGCACGAGTCGGGCGACGTAATCGCTGCCTCCGTCTGATCGCCCAGGCCTAAAACAGGAAAAATGCTGTAATTAACCACAGAACAATACGAAGCTAGTTGTTAGTCACCACTAAGCGGTCAGCTTGGCAATCGATGAGTCACAAAGTCGGCGTGACAGCGACGAATCCCGCCGCTGATAAGCCGCGGCGGTGTAAAGTGGGAGAAAATAACGAAGCGCATTTCAAAGAAAGCGACGCGAAGTAAGACTAGGGGAAAACAGCGAAACGCGCTCCAATGGACGAAAATTATCTTCTTAAAATGTTTTCCAGTAATTTTCCTCCATTTAAAGTGGAAAGGCGCCCCATCGAAACCCATATCTCCCTCGCTCCTATCTAAAATTACCATTCATGCGCAACTCAAAATCCACCATTTATCGTCCGACGGGCGATCACCGCGCGACTCTTCGTGCACTCCGCGTTCTCCATCACAAAATCCCGTGGGCAGAGGAATGCAGAGCACACCGTTGAGCAAACAGCACGAACCCCCCTAAAAAGAGGCGAGAAGCGGGCGAACGGAGAAAACGGGCCGCAACGGGTTCGAAGAAGGGCGTCAAGGTCGAAATGGAGAAACCGGAAAGACGGATTTGGAGGTGAGAAGGGCCACACGCGGATACAGTAAGCGGAGCAAATCAGGATGATTTCGGAAGGGAAGTGGAAAGAGACGGCGGAAGCGATGCGAGACGGTTTAGACGCCGATTCAGACAGAAGCGTGTTGAATAAAACAAAGTGTGATATGTCTAGGCAGCGCTGCGTAGAGCAAGAAGAATACAAAATAGCAAAATATGGATCTTGAGGCTCGAAACCACCGAGAAGCAAGGGAAATATTGTTACGGAGAAGATTTTATTGTCAAATATTTAGGACTGAAAATCCGCTCGGCAAGCTCCTGCATCTTCGACGGAAACTCGTGTACTATCGTATTCTTCTGCCATCCGTTTAACAGCACCTCGGACGCTTGCGTTCCCTTTATTATCACCGGCCTGAAGCGCTCATTCCGGCCTTTCTCCACGTACTCCACGTCGAGAAACTTCGTGTGGAAATGCTTCTTTAGTTTGTCCAAATGGTTTCTGGGAGGCTCGGGGTTCTCCATCATCTGCTTGTAAGCCGTCGAACAAACGACGACGATGACTTTCGCCTTCCGGAAGAGCTTCTCGAGGTCCGTGATGTCGTCATTCGCGTTCAAGAATTTGTCGATGTTGACCACCTCCACGAAAACCCCGGAAATGGTCTCGTAATTGCTGGCGCTTATCTTCAGGTTGTCGAAAAACCATTTGAAATTTTTGTATTCCGGGGTCTTCTTCGGCGAACAGTGAGTGACCACAATAAAAGGTTCGATGGGAAATTCCTGTCCTACGGGAAAGGAAGTTGTGGACATGTTGATGAGGCCGGGGTCGAATGGAGCGAAGTGGGGAGGATAAAAGTGAGCTGGACACGGGGCTTCGGCGCGGCCGGGCCGGATTCCGGCAAGATACGGCTGCAGAGAGATCAGAAGGTCGATTCTATTAGAATCCGCAATGCTGGAGAGGAGGTGTGCGAGGGGATACCCCCCGAACATCTTCAGAAGCTGCTCCGTGGGACTATCGCAACGCTGGAGGTTGATAATGCGGTCGTTGTCCAGCCCCATTTGGTTGGCGATGAACTCCCAGTTGCGCATGGAACCCAGAGGAATCGGGTCGAGGCGGAGCTGGATGAGGCGTTTGGCGTCGCCCTTGAGATCCCGAACCTTGATACCAAATTCCAAATGGGGTACGAGAGATGAAGCCGACGGCGGGATGCAGATTTCCAGCGCCAACCGCTCCACGCCGGACGTCGTTGCTTCGTTGTAGCTGTCCGAGTAGTCGTCTTCGCCGATTCCGATGTCATTGTCGAGTTCGATGGCGACCGTAAGACTCGCCAGGTCGTCCGGATCCATGACTGCTAAAAACACAATTTAAGAAATGTGAAACCCTGAAACAGAAAATACCTCGAAACAAATCAAAGCGCAAAGTCGGCCGACGCACTAGACTTACGATATTTCTTTTCGGCGATCGTCGTCAATGCGGCCGGTCGCGGGCAATTCGTTCCAGGACGCGTCATGAGGTCGACTGCGGGCTTAACGACATCCCGCGGTAGTGGATTCTTCCTTAAGTCTTAAGTTGTCTTAAGTTGTTATTGGAGTATTAACGGGGCCGCGCGCGCTATTGCGCGACAGTATTTTCTTCAAATCAGTATCGTTCGGCGCTTCGCGCCTCACAGATTCATATTTTGCAAGTACTGCGCAATATGGCAAAGTTAGGATAAGACAAAAAGGAATTTTACCAGTCGTTGAGCGGTCCCGACGCGACAATCCTGATCGAGACGCAGTCGCTTACGGTGAAATCGGATTTAAGTTTGCATTTCTTTCTGTCGGCGAAATCGTCGCTTTGCGCCGCAAGTTGAACTTCACGCCGAAATGCGCCCGATTTCACGAATTTTTGGAGCTTCACGTTTTGGTTAGTCGATTTTATTAGAACACGATGCTTTGTGGTTCATTTTCTTTCATTTCAGGGGCAGCGAGCTGGGCAAGCGAGGGTGAAGCGTGCTGGGACTGCGGTGCGATGATTTTCTGAAGCGAGTTTTATGGATTTACAAGCGGACTCATTTATTCGCGATCCTCATTCAAAGTCCAGGAAGCTATCTTCAAACTCCTGGGTTTCTTCAATGTGCTCGTGAAGGTCAGTGCCACAGTGCAGCGTCTCGAGGGATTCCAGCCGTGTAGCATCCCACGGAAAGAACGAAATCACCGGAGCAGATAGCTACTCCCTGAACTCCCTGAACCTGAGAGAGGCTGCCCCATTTCCATATTTCGCAAGAGCAACGCACGACGATCGCAGATCTTTTCCGATGAACATTAGGCGGAGAACTTTCGTCCATCAGGCGCTTTCTGCATGCAGGGCAGTGCGCCAGTTTGGAAAGAAGCTGTTGTATCTGCGTCCATTCCACGAGGAAAACTTCTTTTTGTCTGTTCTTGAAGTAGTCGCTGGTTTTTGGGTGTCCAGAGCTGTTAGTGGCGAGTAGTCGACGCGAAATGGCGTTCACGGCGGTTTCTATGCTGACTTCCGGAGAGCATTCTCTAGCCTGCTTGCTAGGTGGAGTATCGCCATTAGAAGCATCGGGAATAGGGGAGGAGGGGCTGATCTGAGCTTTGAGAAGGTATATGGGCTATTAATGGCTTCGACGTACGGCATAGGCAATATGGTTTTGTGCAACCTAGACCAAAACCAAGATGCCCGGAGCTACTGCAGTTGTAACAATTGTGGCTTTACAATGGATCTTTCGCTCGCGAATATTTCTGCGACAGGGAAAGCTCACAGAGCAACACGTTTCCTCAGTCAGTCTCCAGAAAAGGCTGAAAGGACAGCATACTTGCATAATCAACGAGCCAGGATTCAAAGAGGCCTCAATATTTCAGCTGTAATATAATATGGATCTTGTCGCGAGCCGTAGGTCGAACGTAAGCAAAGAGGCCAGTACCCTAGCCAAAAGGCTATGCGCAAAGAACTCTACGCATCTGGACTGCGTACGCCCACGGCGTCTGGGATGCAACAACAGAGTCGAAATCCAGCATGTGTCCGAAAATAATCATCGACTTATGTCCGGAAGGTGATCCAAATCACGTCTACACTCATTTACCGATCACTAGGTGGTTCAATAATTCCTAAACCGCAGCACGGAGGCGCGAAGCGCCGACTCAGAACCTATTTTGAAACTGAAACCTCGCGCAATAGCGCGCGCGGCCCCGTTGATAAAGGAGAACGATCCAGACGTGTCCATCCGTCCGTCCGTGTGTCACGCGAGTTGCCTGATTGCGTGGAAGCGGGTTACGGTAGCGGCGCCATTTGCGTTTGCACGTGTTTCGCCGTCGCCGCGAACCGGTCGGTTTTGCAACAGCGTCAGCGCCTAAATTGGTGCGCAAACGCCAAATTGGCCACAGTTGCGGGTGTTTTTGGGCTCAATCGAATATGCGCAAAATTTCGAACCAAATTATTATAATTTACGGTATTTCGAAAAAATTTAAGAAATGCGAAATAAATCGGTGCGCTCATGTCTTTTTGGAGGCGGCGAAGCGCCGACTTGAAACATATCTTGAAACAGAAACCTCGCGCAATAGCGCGCACAGCCCCGTTGATTCTAATAAAATCGACTGACCAAAAGTGAAGCTCCAAAAATTCGTGAAATCGGGGCGCATTTCGGCGTGAAATCGGCGCAAAACGACGATTTCGCCGACAGAAAGAAATGCAAACCCAAATCCGATTTCACCGTAAGCGACTGCGTCTCCATCAGGATTGTCGCGTCGGGACCGCTCAACGACTGGTAAAATTCTCCTTTTTGTCTTATCCTAACTTTGCCATATTGCCATATTGCGCAGTCCTGAAGCCGTTTCTCGCCATTCTGACGCCAGAATCGTGATCAGCGCTTCGAAAACCCACTGCCCCAGAAATGACGCGATCTGTGATGGTGCGAAAAAAACGGTGACCGTGTCCTTTAACTAGCCGAATTACCGCCTACGGCGGTTCTTAGGCTAGATGCATTTGCACAACGCAATTTGCTTTTTGCCTCCAGCAACCCTGCTTTCTCCTACACCTTTAATTCACATCGTACTTTGCATTTTGCGCATACGTATCCACGTTGCACACTGCCCCAAACATTTGCAATACCGACCATCCGTTCACGCTCCCCTGCACTCTATTTTCCGTTTTTACGCGTTTCCAGATCAAACATTAGATTACGATTAATTGCTCGGTCTGCCGTGGTTCGCGAGTCAACGGCTTCATTCGTATCCATAATGAACAATTGACCGTAAGAACGGGAGTTAACACCTCCATCACTGATTGGGGCCAAAATCACAAAGTGATGAATTTCCGAGCAGAACATGGGCTACTGCTGATGCTCGCCATAGCAAGACCTTCACGTATACCTACCGAAGCAGGACTTTCTCTGATGCCTGCCGATGGAGGACTTTCTCTGGTGCCTGCCGAAGCAGAATTTTGCAAGGGGCCTAAACCTCCCCTCGCTAAGGTTGCAGAGGGCCTTCGCCTCTCCTCTGCTGAGGCACACAACCCTCCCGGACGTCCTCCGCGCTCTTCTGCAACTGCTCGCGGGCAGCTTCGGCAGCGGTCCTCTTGGCGGCTTTGTCGGCGACCCTTCGGCCAAACTGATTTGTGTCGAGGTGACCTTCGGCCACCCGCATGCGCTTCCTACTCGTGCCATTCCCGCACAATCAATTCCACCACAGACTTTTCATCCTCATTCTGTACACCGATCTCTTCTAGTTCCAATTTCCAAAATCAAGATGACCTTTAGCTCCCTTCAAAGCCCATCGCGCATTCCCATTCCCTGCTCTGCTCGTATTCCTCGTTTCCTACATCTCCGCTCCTCTTTCTTCTTGGCTCACTTTTTTCCTCACGTTCCTGCATGCGCTTACTACTCCTACAATCCGCACTCTCAAGTTCACCGAAACCTTTCACTTCAACATCCACTGATCTCTTTCACTTCCAAGTTCCAATTTCCAAAACCATACTTTCAGCAACTTTACCATTTTCACTTCGCATAGCACCTTTGCACATTGCGCATATTCCCATCCCACTTACTGCGGAACTTAATTATCAGCACGTTACAGCCGCTAAGATAAACCATTTGTAGTGCTCAACTCCAACTTCTGCAGATCACTCTTAGCTCCGCTTGTGCCCCATCGCGCATTCAATGTTGGTCTCTTCGTTTTCTAGATCTGCGCTCCTCCCCCTACTTACTCATTTCATTCCTCACATTCCTGCGTGCACTTCCTACTTTTGCCTTTCCCGCGCTCTCAATATAACAACAACCCGCTCATCCTCATAACACTGACCACTTGGAAAATTTTGGGAAAGTAAAAGCGGAGGAAGGTGAAGTTGTCAGCGCAGGTGAAAGCGTCACTGGTTTGAGTTGGGAGAGTTCTAGGACTCGCCAGCTGGTCGAATTTTTTTAAAAAGGCTTCTAAAAGCGAAATTTCGTAGCTGCTTGCGCCTTGTAAAACACACCGAACTGTTTTTGTGCCACTTCCAGCCTACTCATCCGCTGCCCGGGGAACTGTCGCTACCAGCCTACTATCCCCGCTTCCAAGCAAAAACAATAATGAAAATGTCTAAGCCTAAGCCTAAGATGCTCCAAGAGGTCAGCCCCAGCCTATTATCCCCGCTGTTTGAAAGAGGCCGCCTCGGGCCTACACACCCCGCTTCCAGGCGCTTTTGGCACGGAAACCAAAGGTATTGGTTCTGGTATAGTACCGTTCAAGTCAATCAAAAACTGATCTTTTTCAAAAGTTGCTTCCATTTGTTAGTCAAAACTTTCAGAATCCAACGTACGTTGCTTTGCAACAATCCGAACGGCATTGGCATGATCCGAACACTTTTCTATCATTGATATCAAATGAAATTAAGGATAGCATAGTGCAGCCGCCAACTTCACTCGACCACCTAGATGGATTTTAGTATTGGACTGTTTCTCTGATCTAACAAGACCTACTTATGCTGTGATTCTGATACACTGAGTTACTGTGAGTTGAAATTGAGTAGGTTAACATTGCAGATTTGACAGCGCCACCTTGTTGTTGCAACCGTTTACACTCATTCTTCAAGAAAAGATTAACCCAACCGATCTATTTTTAATACATAATACATCAAGGGTTGTCTCTTCAATCGGCTCTCACACCCTCTTGTCATTTGAGTTGAGGCGGTCTCCAGCCCACTTTTCCCTTCCCCAAACCCTTCGATGCGCCTTTTTCAAATATTTCTCTCGTTATTTATTCTGAAAACAGCGTTTCCCATGTATGCCACAAGAACTTGCCCCACCAAATTCTTCGATTTCGACCAGAACCCTTCCGTCGTCCTCTCCTCCGACCAATTCCAATCCGTCGAACATTTTGACAATTCAGTTTGTCGAATACATTTCAAGACGAATCTGGGAATCCTCGTCGTCATCCGCAACTTCTTCCTCTTCTCCCATCGCCGTCCCAAGAACTCTAAAGGAATCACGGTTCAGGAAAGCAATGGACAGCTTTTCCTAAGCCAGAGGAGACCGCTAGAGCAGCAGTACTTCTTCTCGGATATTGACGTCGAAATTCCCAAAAACCTGAATTTTCGGTAGGTCGTTTCACTTGCATTTGTTCAACCCAATCTTCGCTTTTTAGATCTACTGTAGTGATCACAGATGCTCGACTGAATTGCTCCAAAGAGGGCGCCGCTTGGAAATCGTGCGGGAGGGACGTTTGCATCCCGGTTGCCGCCTTCTGCGATGGAATCGAAAACTGCGCCGACGGATTCGACGAGCGGAACTGTGAAGAAATCAACCTGGGAAACGACGCGCACAACTGTCTTTCGCCCTTCTCGGTCATCTTTCGGCCGTTCTCCTCGAGCCTCTACATGCTCATCGGATTCTTTCTTTTAAATGCGTTTTTCGTTGGTAAAATAAACTCTTTAACATTCCAAACATCTCCGTTTTCAGCGTTCTTCATAGTCCTCGCTATCTGCTCCCTGGGCTTCTGCTACTCGCGCAAGTTCTACCAAGGCCAACTGCGTCGAAGCAGGCGTACCTTCATCCGCTATCTTCGCTCGGCGCACAAACAAGTCGAAGATCAAGCGCAGCTTCCAGAAACGATCCTGACCGTTCCGCCGGAGGAGGACGTCGAAGTTGGCTCCTCTTCTCCAAGCGTCCGCAAATCTTCGATTATCTCGCGACTCAATTTTCTGCCCGAAGAGACCCTTGAGGAGATTGAGCCTGGTGAGTTTTGGCGTCATTACTGACGCCTTGAACACATCCGTTCAGAGGCCGAAGACAGGGAACAACAAGAGTTCCAGTTCGAGAAGACGTTCACGATGTTTCCTTCAGTTCCCACGCGGAAATTCAGCGCTCCGGATTATTTCCAGCGGCGGAAGAAGAATTCCCTTGTGAATTTGAAGCCCACGCTTTCAGCAAAAGTGACTCGAAACTAGTAGTGTACGGTTATATAGAATTGATTCTTAAGGACATGATTGCGAGAATTTCATTCCGCTTCAACAGTGTGGATGTAATCTGGGTTAGTGTTTAGTTGTGCATGCATTTGGCGATGCGCTGCCAGGTGACGTTATCCAGGAAGTAGTACACCTGGGGCTTTTCGAAACCGTTGAAGTTCGAGGCGGCGGCCATCGTGTAGGCGCCCATGTTGCGATAGTAGAGCCAGTCTCCGACAGCCAGGCGGCGCATCTTTGTCGAAACCTCGACTTGATCAAGTCCATCGCAGGTCGGACCCCAGATGGTCGTCGGGAACAAAGCATTCTCCTCGTCGCCGTACACATTCTGAAAACAGGACTTTAGGAGGTTTATGATAAGACGGAGGACTTACGAAGAGCGGATCTCCGGAGGGGTGGACGTGGTCGAAGATGCAGTTGAAAGAGCCGTAGACCCCGTCGTTCATATAGTACATGAAACCTTCTCTCTCCTCATCGACTGCTGAAAGGAGGAGCTTGAATTTTAGGATTACGGTATTTAAGAACTTACGATTGTTGGTGATGCGTGAGGCGGGAACGCGCGCCGTGGAAATCACGTTGGTCACAAGAGAAAACGGCGCAGAAGCGAAGTATCTTCCGGGTTCGGCGATGATCTTGACGTCCAAGGATACCGGGAAGAACTCGTCGATGGCCCCGCCGACGACTTCGGCGATCTTCGCGAATGAGATGTTCGCGTTGTCCGAGCCTGGATATCCTCCTCCAATGTCCAAAAGCTCCATCGGATGACCCATCGACTGGCCAATGTCGAAGAGTCGCTTGGCGTGGCACACGGCTTCGCGGAACGCCGACGGATCGTTGCACCCGCTGCCCACATGGAACCTAAAAAGACTCATTTGATTCCCAGGATTACGATAAGACTTACGAAATGCCGATGACTTTGATGCCAACGTTTTTCGCCTTAACGAGAAGCCGAGGCGCGTCGTTGACCGGTTCGCTTCCGAACTTGACGTTTAGGGGACACTGAGCAGTTTGGTCGCTGACGGCGATTCTCAGAATCATTCTAAACGGACCCTTAAACTTTTGCTCCATTTTCATTTCAATCCTACTTTGGGTTGGAATGAGTCAAGTTGACCTTCAGGAGCTCTTCTTCGTTGTCGAACGTCATCATCGTGATTCCCTTGGATTCGGCGTGCTTCACGAAGCTCCTGGTCTTGCAAGGATTCGCGTACACAATCCTGTCAGGGGTGGTCAGTTTGTTGTTGAGGACGACGTCGATCTCGGCTTTGCTGGCGCAGTCGAATCCGGCTCCCAAGGTGGCCAGAACTGTCATCAACGTGATGTCATCGTTGCATTTGACGGCGTAGAACGGTTCGACGCGCGAGAGCCGCTGGCGCCACTCCACGAAGCGCTCGACGATCGTCGTAATGTTGCACACAGCGAAGGCGTCGTCGGCGCCGACGGAGCTTTTGTAGAGGGCGATCCGCTTCGCCACTTCGTCGTCGTTCTCCAGTCGCTCGTCGAAGACGGCGACCTTTATCTCCCCAATGGTTTCAAATCGGATCGAGGGAGACTTTTCCTTTGTGTCTCCGTCAAAGGAATCAGGCTGGAAGAAGAGTCGGCGGCCAGTTTGAATGCGCACCTAAAGGTAGGGCATTGTTGTGAAATCACAGGTGTTTTAAGAGGTAACGCACCGATCGGAAAGGCGAAGCTAAGGACGTTCCAGTGGAAACGATGTTTGCGGTTTCACGACTGTCAGAAGCGAGAGAAGGCCCAGCAAGTTGACAGATTCACCTGCGAGGGCTTGGGAGAGGAGGAGCGGACGGAAATCACCTGAAATGGACGAGATGAGTGGGAAACAACGAGTAAATGGATCGGAATAGCGCGGCAGGAAAGGACGAAGAGCTGTTGATGGGACGGAGAAGGAAGGGAAGCAGCTCTCCCTCGACCGCCAAAAGCCCGAGCGGACCTTGACTCCTCGGCGCACTGCTGCTAAGAGTACAACTGCAGCAGAGCTAACGAATAGGGAAGACAGGCGACCCCAAAAAGCGAGCGATAAGGGACAGGCCTAACCATTCTTCAGACATCGGTGTCACAAAAGCGAATGTCGACGAAAGCAAACTTCGCTCCATTTTATCGCGAAAGAAGGCATGAGACTGCTCCGCTGCAAGTGAGAAGACTTTAAGTCCTTTTCTCACCGTAAACGTCGGCGGGATTCCATGGAGGAGGAGAAGCAGCTACAGGGGAGTGATGTAAGTCGACGTAGAGATAAGGAGAATAAAGTTCACTGGTGGGACGATTAATTTGGGTGTTCTGGAAGGAGAAAGGAAATGAAATCAATAAGGTTCACAAGATCACATAATCAGAAAAATAATGAGGAAATGAGGTACATCAGGATTAAAGGGGAGGGGATGTTTCGACTCACACCCTTAACAATTGCATTTCTAGGCAGGATCCACGGTTTTCTTCGTTTTGTGACACTCGCTCGCCAAATTTGAAATGTAACAATCCAATATTTTTCCTTTTCCACAAGCGCGAAATATATTCAACATTCGATTCGAAGATTTAATCAAAGTGACCATTAAAAGTGGGCTTTATGCTCACTAGCTTAATAACTAATTTATTGCACAAAACGATTTTTCTTCGTTTTTCAGTTCGTTTTTCCACCGGTTCGCATCTGTTGAAGGCGATCGAATCCCAAGAATTTAACGAATCTAAAATCAAGAGCTTACGTGATGGTTAAGCAGTGTTGTGGGTGATAGCGGGTCTTTTTTGGGCCACTCACGCAAGGAAGAGGTCGGGGTTAATCGCCATTACGTAGGCGACGAGCAGCACCGGAGGAGTTTGCGAGAGCCAAGATTCCGAAATCCGGTTCGCGGCGGCCGTGCAGATCATGTCCGCGGCCACCTCGGTTGGCATGTGGCGTGGAGTGATCTCCGCCAGGATTTGGCCGTGTTTCTAAACGAATTTTATAAAACTGAACGAATGAACTTCGCACAATTACTTCATCTGCAGCCCCAGTGTACGCGTTAAGGACGTTGTTGGGCGCGTAGGTCAGCGAAGGGCAAACGATCGAAACGTCGATGTTCCGATCGCAGTATTCGACCGAAAGCAGTCGGAAATAACCCTGGAAAGATCGAGTTAACGGTACGATCAGGAGCTACTTGAGTACCATTAGAGCATGCTTTGAGGCTGTGTAGGAAGGGCTTAAAGGAGCCGCGATGACTCCGCACATGGAGCTGATGACGACGAATTGGCCGCTTTTCGCTTCCAAGAAGTATTTCAGCTGCTTCCTAGCGATTTCGGTGGGACCCAACGCGTTCAGTTTGAAGCAGTCCAAGTCGACTTCGATGTCGACGTCGCTGAACGACGAGCGCTGCGAGCGACCGCTGTTTAGGATTACGGTGTCCACCTAAAGAAACATATGACACATGAGCATTCAAACCAAGCACACAGTTCTTCCGAACACTTTGTTCGCTTGTTCCACAACGCCTTCGATCTTCTCAAAATCGGTTACGTCCATCGGAAGGATTTCCACGGAGTTAGGCTTTAGTCCAAGTGTATCTGATAAAGTTTACAAGAGTTCTCCTTATGCATCCCTTATCCATTACCGACGAGGAAGTTCTTGACCCTTCCGAGTTCATCGACTCTCCTCGCCGAGAGAATTAGTTTCACATCTCGGAACTGCGCCAGATGCCTCGCGAGGTATTCGCCTATTCCGCTGCTCGCTCCCACGATCCAGATCGTTTTCCCTTCGAAGTTGGCATCTTAAAAATCTGCGAATTTAAAAACTCAAAATCGCGAACAAACCTTGTTTGGCCCCAAAGAGTTGAGCTAGATAGAGATTCAGGGAGGACTTCGTCGTGCAGAAGAAGGCCAAAGCGAGGAAAATGGAGAAGACGGCGATCCAGAGAAGGAGAACCATCGCGAAGGAGGCGAGGAGGACTCTTGAACTCGGCTGTCTGCAACAGCGGTGAGCGATAAACATCTCACGTTCGGATTCGCGATTTCACGATTTCGCGAATTTGAAGCGCGCGAAAGGCCGGCCGATTTTCGCTTTTCCAGCTTGCATTTTATCAGGCGTATCGCGTCGTTAGGGCAGTTTTTCAGGTGCGCGAGAGGAAGTATAACGTTTAATTACTTTAAGATCAGTTTGATCTTCCCTAAATTATGCGACTAAAAACGGAAATCAAACGATGTTTTGAACTTGTGCAACTTTTGAACTTTGAACAGAGTACAAGTGCAACGAACGTTTGAGGCAAAGTGCGATTGTCCTTGCCGCATTTCCTCTAAAAAAATTCGATTTTCAAAGCCCAAAACAGAACAATAGAGAGGCCGGTTTAGGAAAGGGATAGGCGGCCGCAAAAGATCAGTGCACAGAAAACTCAATAAGTTTCAATGAAGGTTAATGCCAACCAAATGTTCCATAACTGGCTAACCAGATGCGATGTGAGCACATCGAATGAATGTTTGCCTGGGACACGGAAAGCGAGCCCAAACTGATCAACGAGCGGTTTAGGGGGGCGCCGATTTAAATATCGATCAGCAGAGATAACAAAATGGAGTGTCAATTCACGAAAAAGGAGCCGAAACACCTGACGATCTTTTGCGGGTGGACTTTGTTGTGATCGCGTTTTCTTGACGTTTTCCTATTGTTGTTTTGTGCGAATTTTCGGGGTTAATTGACCCATTTTCTTTCAGATGTTATGAGTCGAGCCGCAATAAGCGCACATCTCCGGCAGATCGGGATCGGGTACGGTTCGCCCACCCTTCAAGGTATTCAGCTATTCCTGGGAGCGTTTAATTCATGACTTCATTCAGAATGCGTCATAAACTCCATCCAGAAACACTCGGCGCTGAAGGATTTGATGACCGACCTTGACGTGCTCCTTTTCGACGCCCACGATACGAAGATCGCCGAATCGCTCCTGAAACGTCGCGTCAACTCCCTCACGCTCTTCGAAGTGTCGCAGCCATTCTCGAAGAAAATGAAAGTGAGTTTATTTACTACAATCTAGATAATCTGCAGGGCTAGAACTATGACAAGCAAGGGGCAAGAAAGACCGAAAGTTGATGTGGATCCGCGGGCTTCTAGAACGAATTTTATAAAGCGCTGGATGCGATCTGTGACTCCGAATCTACGGATGTGCTGATTGCGTTTGCGGCCTTCGGAGGAGCGATCGATGAGGATTCGTTTACCCGTTGCGTTTTCACGATCGTCGCGGAGTTCAGCGTCCTGGCGGGAGAAGATGATCGTTTCTCGGGAAGTGGTTTGGCTTGAATGGGAGGAATGAGCTATCTTCGAAAAGAGAACGCCTACCGATTGATTTCGATGGATCCCCCCTGGGATCGACCGAAGAGAATCGCAGGCCCGTCCGTTTTTGAGTCGGCTGAGGGCGTGGTTGCTGTGTGCTGTGGTGGCTTGGGATTCTAAGAGATCGAAATTTATGCTCCGTTTTTAGAGCATCCTACCGTAATCGCTTTAGCCTGTTTTCGGCTGGTGTATGTCTTCTTCTTACCCTTGTCATCAATGACAATTCTGCACTCCCACAACCCCAAATCGGTTGAGTGGATCCGTGTGATTTGAAACGTGAATCTTTCCTTGTGCTCATTGTAGTGGAACTCCCGGTGGTCATCGTCAATCCCGACTTGGAGAATAGTTCTATTTTTGTAGATTTTGGACTTGATGCTGGAGATGGGAAGCCTGGGGTTTATGTAAGGGACGCCGTGGGTTACGGTAACTTGCTGCTGGTTGTTGTGCGTCCAAGTCACTTCCAGAGATGAACTCTAAATTGCCGTTGAGGGTTGTTTTCGAACTTTGCTTACCGGGGCTTTTTTCAAGTCGGCATAGGGGCACTTAAGGACGAAGTCGTGATTGTGGGCGTTTGTCATAGGCTTTTCCGAAACGCCGGAAGAAGTCAGAACGTAGCGATATCGGTCGGAATGATCTGAAAGGGCTTATTAGAGAACCTTCAACGAAACTCACCTGATTTCGAGTGCCTTCGAGCGTGACTTCTGCGTGTTGGGGTGTTGTTTGCCGTTTGAAATCCATCTGGCGATGTTGTTTTGCAGCGTTGAATCCACAAGAGATTTAAAAATATGACGACGGCAATCGCCTTTTGTGTGAGCGTCTGCTCACTCAGCCGCATTCATCCAAAATATGTTCTGGAAGGCTGAAAATGGGCATACGAGTTATAACTTGAGTAATTACACGCTTTAAGCGGTCCGTGGTACTGCGAACTGACGGCACTCACAAAACGCGACGAACTAGCGGCGGAGGGCGAAAGGGGGAGGGAAGGCTTTTTGGCTATCTAGAGTAGGACGGATATTGGCCCGAGGAGAGCAGAATGGACAACAAACGGCGACAATTTGCTCGGATTATGCGAGACTTACTTTTGAAGTCATCGCTTTTGCGCGCTCCTCTCACTCTTCCTTATCCCCTCTTCTCTATTATCCACTCGAAAATAAGATTTGCGTGAGACGCTTTCTTTTAGACCTTTGCTTCTTCGGCCTCGAAAAGCGGCGCCGGCGGAGCGCCGAAGGGAGTCGCTGCGTACAGATCCAGTTTACACGATTTGCTTAGCCGGGAGGAGTGCAGCACCTTTGTGAAACTCCTCGAGGAGAAACGGGGGATTGAGAAGAAGCCGCACATAATCCGCAAGCGCGAAGACTCAAATGGTAAGCGAACGCATCCGCCTCACGTTAATAGACCAATTATTCCAGCGGCAGATCAGAGTCCATCCGGCGCCCGAGGGCCAGTAATTGTGTCAACTTTGCCCGCGCTGAGCCAGCAGCAAGCGCTTATCAAAACCCTTCGCGAGCACCTCATAGAGCATGTGTGCTTTGCCACTCGGAATGTGGATACGATCTTCCAGTTCGGCGACACTCGACTCATCACATTCCTGCCGGTCGGGTACGGCACGGCTTGAGGGATCTGCAATAAACATTGCTAATTTAGGTTGTTTGGGCAAGTCATCTGCTCCGCACCAAATTATGCCAATCGTTTGGAATTTATGACCCGAGTGCAGAAGCATTCCTCGGCTGTTTTGAATGCGTTATTCAAATTAGACGTTCTTAACGACGGAAACGGCTTTTCCTCTGCCGACTTTGCGCCTGGAATTCTCGCGAAAGAAGAAACCGAGTCACGGGCGAAGAAGTTCCTCGAGGTGATTAAAGCACGCCTGACGGGTTCTTTTAATGAGCTCGTTTAGGCTGGCTTTCCCAGCGACCTGACATATGGATTGAGTTTCACGCCGAGGAGAAGTATCCAACTCGGCGACGTCGCCATTTCGACCCACTCGGCAGTGAAGGAAGAGAAGAACGCGCTTCTGAAGTTCGTCTTCTGGATGGAGGAAACCGGGAAACTGAAGAAGAAACAGAAGCTGAAAGATGTGCTGAGGTGAATGGGAACGCCAACTGGAGCTAATTATAGGGATCCTCGTTTTTAGGGATTGGTTCCCTGGAGAGAAACCCAAGACAGAATGCGAAGTCGGCAGCTTGACGGCCAAAGACTTCGTAGTTCTGTTCGCGGTCGCGATGAGGAACATCCAAGCCGAGAAAAGTTCCAGCGCGTTCTACGAGAGTTACAAGAAGTTTGAGGCGATCTTCCTGCCGGAGAAGAAGGAAGAAGAATATTTCGATTGACGTGTAGATTCGCTGTTGGCAATTAACGGGTGTATTAAAATTTTTGAACAGGTTTAAGCAAATATTTTTAATCATATAAACAATGGCACAAGAACGATTAAAGTGAGATCATTTCAAAACTCAACCGGAGCTGAGGGCATAGGGGGAGGAGGCATGTTGTTGGGACCCGTAGGATAAGGTGCTGCAGGAGGATAGGGAGCGGCAGCTGGGGAAGCGTTATTCTGGCCGTTCAGCTCCGGGTAGAGTGGAGGCGGACGTTCGATGGGCCGCGGAACGATGCCGTTCACGTTCATGTAGGACGACACTTGGCCCGGGACTTCGGCAAGTACTTCTTTGGCGAGATGTGCCAGCTGGAATTGTTGGCTCACATGGGAATGCTTGGAGAAGAAGTCCTTCAGAGCCACGAACTGAAACAAGAACTTTTCAGAGAGGCTTTATTAAGTGTCAAATACCTGAACGATGTCACGCTGAGCGGTTCGACCGTTCATCGTAAGCAGCTGCGAATCGGAGTCCAGATCCTAGAAGATCGAAGTGTTACGGTATTAGAAGCTACAGTTTATCGTACCTCCATTCGCGAGAAATCGTCGTTGCCGACGCCAATGATGATGATCGAGAGCGGCAGATAAGATGCCCCTATGATCGCGTGGACAGTGGGTTCAAAGTCCGAAATAATACCATCGGTGATGATGAGTAGGACTTGATATCGGGATCCATCCTTGGGATACTGAGCGGCCTGAACTCAAACTAGTTAACTAAGTACTTATAAATGCGATTCTCACAATTTCCGCTGCCCGATTGACAACCGGCGAGAAGTTCGTTGGTCCGAAGAGCCGAACTTGCTGAATACACGTGGCGTAGGCAGCCATGAGCCCTTCGACGCCGACCACTCGATACCCTTGAGAAATGTTCAGAGGGAAACAGAAACTGGTTTCGCCCCTCGGAGGGATCTTTGCTCCGAATCCCATCGCTTCGAAGACTCTTGCTGGGTTGTAAGGTTGGAGGATGTCGGCAATGGCACGACAAGCCAGCTGGTACTGGTTCATCTGAAAGTCTCCGATGAAGTGGAGAGAGTTCGAGGTTTGGGGGTTGCCGTTAGAGGCGGTGAGATCGACCGCCAGGCTGAAGTCAAGATGCGTCCTAGAAAAGAGGATAAAGTGACTTCAAAGAGAGATACGCTTACTGAGCGGTGATGAATTCAATGAAGGTGTAGTAACGTTTCGATGTGACAGAATCAAAGACAAGCACTCCGGAATCTTTGTACTTCTTTCCTTTCTTTTCCTGTTTCTTCTCGTTGATGAGCTGAAATTTTCTTGGGTCAAAGGCATCACACTATTTTTTAACATACCGGAAGCTCGTTATCCTCCTTAGAAAGCAGGCGCTCCATGGTTGTTTCACAGTTACCGATGTAATCGTGCCTTAAACTACTTTAAGTGTAACGGAGTTATGCCGACTCTCGACTTACCCTCCGTCGTTATCCCAGTCAAAGCACTCGATTCTTATTCGAGCATTTCGGTCGTTTCCGCAGAGTTTCTGAAGCGAAACTTCGAATGGACGCCAATGGGGATTCAGCTTCTTCTTGATAACCTCGGTTTGGTGAACGAGGAGCTTCCTGAACAACATAAGACAGCTTCAAATGTAAAAGTGAAGACAATTCTTACGAGATGCCTCCGGAGATGCGGTACCACTTCAAGAAGGGATCGCTCTTCCCAAACAGATCCTTTTTGTCCAACTTGACCCCGCGGCAGTCCACTCGGACCATTTCCTTAACCGCGTCATCCGCTTCTTCGGCCACTACCTTTAATTCTCCTCTTCTGGCGTTGCCGCCCGTTTGGGTGGTGAGTTGCATGAGCTTCGTACATCCTTGAGCTCCGACGATATCTGCAATCTTTATATTTAAATTCCAAAAATCAGCGCTTGAAAGATACCTCCAACAGTGGCCTCCGCCATTCCAATGAAATCATGATCTTCCAGGTTGCGCGATTTCGAATCTGCGTCGTAAACAGCAAAAATTATTTGCTGTTTCTCCTCGAAATAGTAATCGATCATGAAGGTAGTGCTCCATTCGGGGTTCAAGCAGTTCTTGACGATTTCCGTGCGCCCGATCTCGACTTTTCTTGGGTTTCCTGTGAGCACGTCGCGGTACATGTACACGACGCACATCGGATCACTTTTGGAGAAAACGTCTAGATCGCGGAGTTTGCTGAAATTCATAAAATCGAATCATATCTCTAGTTGGGTCAACATACTAAGCAGATAAAGTTAATCTAAGCTTGCTGCAGAGGTCGCTGGGCGCCGCCTGATCCGTGACTTGCGCCATTCCTGGAAATCCAAATGCCGAATTCTGCTTTTTGGAGCACCCTGAAACAGAGCGTTTTAGTATAAAATAGGAATCGATGTTGTTTCAATTACACGCGAAACGGGAATTAAAGATGGTCAACTGCTGCCGGTCGACCGCGTGGCGACGCGCGCTAAGGCACAAGATCGATATGCAGGCTTAAAAATAGGTTCGCAAGTTAGAGACTCAAAGTTTCGCGAGATTAGGTTCGCGAGACTCAAATGATGTCAAGTGGTCACTTTCCCGCCTAGCGCCGCCTCTATTACAAAATTCTGACGTCAGAATTTCTTCATCTTGACGAAATATTGTTTTATGACGCATAGAAGACGCCGCAAATCGAATGCACCGTTGAATCAGAGCGATCGGCTCTGATCGGACATAAATCGATAGTAGAGCGAAAAAAAATGAACGGAGGAAGTGAAACAGCTGAGTGATGCTATGACTTCTTGTCCGTTGGAATAACTCCAGAGCAGGATCAGAATGCAAATAAAAGCAAATGAAAACAAACAAACGTTTAGAACGGAATGTTGAGATGCGATTTCTGAAGGTAGATCGAGGGTTAGGACGCAAATACATTCTGGTACGACGCTGCAAATCAACTCTGCTAAAGACGTTCAACCGCTTCTAGCGACTTTAAAACCTCTAAATGACGAATAATTGCATACAAACGTGGTATAAACAATTTTTAGAACCTCGATGAGCTTATAGGTACCCCTTAGCATGATCTACCTAACTAACTGACATAGGATGAACGCCTGAAAAGCTCTGAAATTGGCCCAAAACCCTATTACAATACAATATTTTATCGTAAATTGGCGAGGTCGATTCAATATGGCACCTGACAGTAGAGGTCAACAGGATAATCATGCTTTCACACAAATCGATAAGGTAAATTAGATATCTGACAAAGTCAGGCGTGCTCAAAACACGGAAAACGCAAGAATCCGAACAAATTACGCAAATAAGAACATTGTTGAGTTGACAAAAAATGACGATGAGGTATTAGAATGGAGATTATGGCTAAGATTAAGGGATTCAGTACCAGAATTCGGCTGGAGCAGAAGGAGCAAATGGAGGCTGTGAGATTTCCCTGTTGAAGCTTCGGAACGATGTTCTTGGAGTTCATGTAGGAGGTGACCTGACCAGGGACCTCGGCGAGCACTTCCTTGGCTAAGCGTGCCATGACGGTGACGCCGTAATTTCCGTTGTATCCGGAGCTGGTCAGAAAGTTCCGAAGCGGAACGAACTGGACGATATCTCGCTGGGCTCTGCGGCCGTTCAGACTCAGCAACTCGTCGTCCGAGTCGAGTTCGTCCATCTTTGTGAAGTCTTCGTTGCCCACGCCGATGATGATTATGGACAATGGCATCGAAGAGCCCTGAAGCCGGTTTATGACTCATAGGAATGACCAGATTACTTACCGTAATGATCACATCGACGGTCTTCTCAAAGTCGCAAATGACGCCATCGGTGATGATCAGCAGAATCTGGTATCTGCTGCCGTCCTGAGGCATTCGGCTAACTCGTCCCACGATGCGTTGAATGACCGGAGTAAAGTTAGTCGGTCCGTAGAGCGTGCAGCTCTTCTGGCACGATTCATAGGCCGACATAAGGCCTTGAATGCCTCGGACGTTGTAGTTGTCCTGCGAGAGGTTCTAAGCACAAAACAGTTAAGAAGTTCTTGGTAGAACGCTTGCTACCAGAGGAAAACAGTGGTTAACGAATCCGGGGTTGAACGGCAACTTGGACCCGAAATCGCCTCGAAGACGCCGCTGGGGTTGTAGGGAGCGCAAATATCGGCGATGGCGCGGATCGCCATCTGGTACTGGTTCAGGTTGCGGCTGATGTAGTGGAGCGAGCGAGAGTCATTCACTTGGCCGTTCGAAGCCGTGAAGTCGATGGCCACGGCGAAGTCGATTCTGGTTCTACAAAAGACAATCATAATAAATCCACTAAACTGTTCTATCTACCCTCCAGTGATGTATTCCAGGAACGAATAGTGACGCTTTGTGGATACAGAATCGAAGGCGAGGATGCCGGAGTGCTTGTATCGCTTTCCTTTCTTTTCCTTCTTCTTGGGATGGATCAGCTAGAAACAACTTCTAAGCTAAGGTTTTGAAGATATCAACAAACCGGAATCTCACTGTCTTCTTTGAAAGCTAACCGATCGCAGCTCGTTTCGCAAATTCCGATTAGGTCGTGGCCACCGTCGTTGTCGTAATCGAAGCACTCGATTTGGAACTTCCGCGTCCGATCGCCCATCGCCAGTTGGCGAAGGTTGATCTCAAATGGTTTCCATTTCGGGTTCAATGTGCGTTTGATGTACTCGGTTCGATGAGCAAGGACCCTTCTGAAAACTTAGAAATCGTAGGCATTGGTAAATACGCGCATTTAATCTTACGATCCATCGTCGTTCAAGCGGTAGAAATTGAGGAACGGGTCGCTCTTCCCGAAGAAGTCCTTCTTGTCCAATTTCACTCCACGACAGGTGATGTTCATCACTTCTTTCGTGGTTTCGTCGGCTTCTTCGCCAACGACCTTCAAAGTGCCGCATTTACCGGAGCCTCTAAACCATATATGTAAGTTGTACAGTCTTTTTTTCGATGTGGAGTACGACAGTGCGCGACTGACCGGGAAGCTCGATCAGGGTTCCTGATCGAGCTTCCCCTGATCGAGCTTTCCGGTCCATAGCGCATACTGTCGTACTCCACATAGAAAAAAAGACTGTAAGGTCACAAAACAGATCTCCTTACTGTAAAGTGAGCCACTTCGTGGACCCAGGAGCTCCCACGATCTCTCCGAGCGTCGTGTTGGCGCTGCCGATGAAGTCGTGGTCAGCAAGGTTCTTCGACTTGGAATCCACGTCGTATCTAAAGAAACACGTTAATTCATAAATTTAAGGTTCTCACACACACATCAAAGCGGATTTTCTGGACTTCTTCGAAGAAGTAGTCCACGAGGAACGTCTTGGACCATTCTGGATTCAAGTTGTTCATGACGACCTCGGTTCTTCCAATCTCGAGGGTAATTTCAGCTCCTCGCGCGGAGCTAGTCGTTAGAAAAACGACGCATATTGGGTCGCTCTTCGAGAAAACATCCATATCTTTCAAATTCCTGAAATAAGCGCATTCAAGAACCAAAAATGACATTTCCAACTTACTTGGCAGCAAGGGTCAAACGCACCTTGCTGCATAGGACATCGATCTCTAGGGGTTGTTGATGCATTCGATAAACACCTGAAATTGAGTTTTCTGGTCAGCTGATCGGCGAGGGAAAAACGCGGATTCGTAAACAAAACGTCGCGGGAGAAATGTTTGCCGATCGATTAGCGGTTCGAGGAGACCGTATGCGGGTGTGCAAGCACCGAAAAGGTCATCGAGCAGATGAAAAACACTTCCTCGACGGCGCATGAACTCATGTCGATTGCATCTTTTCTGCAGCTGCGACCAATGATCCCCGGCCTGCAACGCCGCTCGAAAACAAGCGCCAAATTTACAATAAATAGCTGCTCCGGAGAGGAGTTTCGCAAGAGAGCTAAAATTAGCCGACGAGGACCTCCGATGACGTTTACGCCGGCCTGCTTACGTCATTGGCGGCGCCTAGAACAAGCAGCCAGCAGCTGAAATAAGACGCCAAAGGGGAAGTGCCTCTTGAAGGCCTTGAGCGCGGAATAATTGAGTTTTAAGAAGATGGATTGAGCAAAAGACGAAAAAAACGGTTCTGACGCACGTGTTGCATCCAGGAGAACTCGTTCGGACGCCGAGTGACGGCGAATCGCGGCGGTGAATCAGAATTCGAATCGATGGGCGCTTCTCGTGAATCGGAATTCGTGGCGAAATCGAAATGCAAACAAAAGAGCACATGGAAGCAGCCCCGAAAACGGTTATTTTGAGGGCGAACCGAAAATTCAGATTCGCTCCGATTTCGAAAACCGAACTTCCCCTTTTACTAATCGCGGAGGTCTCGAAGCTAACAAATTGTATAACAAGGTGTGGTGTACGGTACACCTAATGTTGTATTTGTGAATTTTGCCTGCTGTGAGATTCCTGAATTCGGCAAGAATCGTGACTCAATCCAAAGATGCGTTTTTGTACCGAGATCCTTTGTTTTCTTAATTACCCCAGAAACAAACTAACCTAATTTTCTACGAAGATTCAGATTACCAGCCACCCAAACATCTCTGAAAACCCAAATTTTCGTTGTTGAGCTTCTCGAGCTAAAGTAACACCGCTCGACTCTAAACAAAGCAATTGTTAGACGCTGGATTGACGTCATCGACTATCACCTGGCTAAATAATCGTATTTATGAAGACTTAATGCTATTCTCACGGGATACAGTCTGTTTTTTTTCGATGTGGAGTACGACATTATGCGCCATTTTTGTCGGACGATCTAGTCCGATTTAGTTCAGGCAAATCGCTGCGGGAGCCTTGGATTAAATTTTGTCGGACGCGCGGCGGATTTAGTCCAGTAAACGTCGTACTTTCGCTTAAAACGAATTCGGCGCTCTGAGGATTTATGTAGTCCATGAATTGCCACGGTTTGTCGAGTTTGCAGAAGCTTTGGAGCGGACTAAATAGCTGCAAATCATGAGGTTTGGACAAAGAGGAAATATTGGATTTTGAAGGCACTGCCACTGCTAAATCTCTAGCATCCATCTGCCAGATGTCCTCATGTATTTACAGGACTGCTTAACCATCTCGTACAGGTTTAGCCAAGTGTACCAGGGATTCTTCTTGCCTTCATTGCTGATAAGGCGCACGAGAAGTAACAAAGTCTTACAGCAGTCGCTTGTTTTGTTATAGTCAATCATCTAATCCGAGCTCATTTCAACTAGAGCTGACTGAAGTTCTTGCAAGCAGGCGCGTCCCTTTGAGCGAAGTTATCGGTAATCTTCTCGGATTGCGTCTCTGTTATCGCTGAGTTTATGGCTTCCGGACTTCGAAAACACCAGTTCTAAAAGTCCGGGCATAGACTAAATCTCGCTCCAAGGCTTCTCCAAACTTGATAAAGCGTGGCATTTCATGGACTCAGTGCGCCAAATTTGCAAAAGTCCACACCGAACTCGTGAAAGTACGGCGTTTATTGGACTAAATCCGCCGCTCGTCCGACAAAATTTAGTCCAAGGAGCGATTTCCCTGGACTAAATCGGACTAATCATCATCCGACAAAAATTTTCCAGCGTTTTAGCGTTTTCGAGTGAAATAAGGTTGTTCGTTGTGCTGAAGACGTTCAGCGAAGCCGAAAATGTACCTGGCGGCCTCATCGCGTGGAAAATAACCGCAAAACGCTGAAAATCCGACGAAAAATACCGCATCGCTTCGAGCATGGTCCCATCGCGAAAACCCTGATCGAGCTTTCCGGTCCGCCGCGCATACTGTCGTACTTCACATCGAAAAAAAAAACAGACTAAGATGTGGCATGGGATAAGTTTGCAAAAGAGAGCAGTGGAGGTCTTTGGCGCTTTGAGTAATCGAATCCGACGGCATTTCCAGGAAGCGCATAAATATAAACGCGGCCATTCGGTTATTCCACTTCTTGCCTCCTTTTTATTTAGGGTAACGACAAAGTATAATTACTTGTTTGGAGAAATTAGTTTCGGAATTTTGGAATGCATTGAAGCTGAGACGAATCATGATTACGGTACTGGTTGTAATAACGAATAGATAGGTCGCTGTGTGAAGAGTTAGTCAAATGTTAATTTTATGTCACATGAATTTGCTCATTTGTCAAACATCATGCTATCGTTCTTCGATTCACCCGCCTACATTAACTGAACTTTTGTTTTGCTCGGAGGATGGATGCGGTTCCCTACGGCTTCTGGCAGTCTATGATCTGCAAACTTTCCTCAAACGGGTAAAATGATCGCGTGAATCCAGCGATGAAGCAGTTTACTAATCCGGTACATACAATCTTTCCCATCTTACCCACGCCGCCGTGGCTGAGAAATTATCCGATGCTTCCAGAACCACCAGTTCTTCCCAAAGTTGGACAAAAACGAAAAAAGTTTGCATCTAAAACTTTCGAAAGTTCCGTCTTGCGATCGGCGAAATTTCAGGGAGTGGCTGGAGAGATTGAAGAGATTGAAGAGGACTCTTTCAGATCTAAATACACTTTGAGCGATATTTTGAAGATGAACTGTGAGTCACAGTCTGTGACTACGTTCGATTTGTCGAGATCCAGGTTTTCACTGATTCTACGAGTTCTCTGACACCGGTTTCTAAAGAGGATTTATTGACCAAGCTGATCTCACATGTGCACAGCGTACTCAGCGATTCTGCGCTTTTGTAAAGGCGTCATCAACGTGGTTGGTGTAGCACTTCCATCGGCGATTTGACGCAGATTGACATTTACCGATCTGCCGCGCGGCAAGTCCGTTTCTGATTGCCTGTTTTGGTGGGTATGCTGCCAATCTTGCTAATACTCGCTTTACGTCAAGGTAAGTCATTTATTCGTCATGTACACCATAAATAGGATCGAAATGAGCATTTTGGAGTCGCATAAGGCACGTTGGGCGATCGGGATATTTAGGGTGGAGGCTGTCGGAGACGGATTGGTTAGGCCGTTTCGGCAGAGTACGGCAACCACTTGGTCGTGTGGTTTGGACTGTAGACATAGATTTTCTGGCATTTAGGCATTTCTCGTGTAGAACGGCGCCTTCAAGTGGTTGAACCGTAACCTTGCCTGTCATTGACTTTTTTATTTATTAATTTGGAAAATAAACGACGTTGTCACCGTCCGGCTAAGGCCCGACTCCCTGACATGGGGACGACTACGAGTTCCCTCGATCACCTTTCAAACAGAAGACCGAAGTGTTGGTAAGGAGAAGGAAGAGAGACGGACGACCTGTAAGACCTAAGCGCGTGGCGCACCCGCGCCCACGCTGCTGTATCCTAAACGCACCCTATACCCCAACTGACTGTCTGGCGCGCGCAGGGCCTAAAAGGGAGCGAGGCGGAGCTCGCGGTCAAGCGCGCACCTGGCCCTGAGGCAGAAGGCCTCGGGGCCGACAACGTGATTAAGAAAAAACACTGGAGTATCTGAAAAACGTGTTCGTGGAAAGATTTGAAACTTTGCTTGTTTGGTTTTAGGCCAGAGATCTAATGTTCTAGAAACAAGGAGAACAAGAAATCGACAATTTTTGCGGAGGGTAGGGTTAAACAAAAAGTCAAAAAGTCCATGAGTGTTTGCGGAGGGTGGAGAAGAATACCATTTTGATTCTACAAATTCTCGCTGTTCTTTTGAGTCTATTTGTGTTCAAATTGTTTGCCACTGTGGCATGTTTGAGCCTATTTTAGGTCCGCCACCGCATTTTTCTCAAAAAATTGTCAGCCGGATTTTGCGGAGGGTAGGATACAGGGGGGTCGCCGGGCCGGCAACGTTCACCCAGACCTGATTACAAGACAACGAAGATTTAGGCCTTAATGCACTCTACCTTGTCGGTGTGGCCCTTCAGGTTCATGTTGACAAAGTTCATGTCGTAGGTCTTGTCGATCTTATCCTTGGGGATCTCGATGTTGGTGATGTGCACGCATTTCTTGCCCTTCTTCTCAAGGACGTCAATAATGTGGTTGATGCGGAGGTAGGGCTAATATTGGTGGTTTCGTCTTCCTTGCCAAACAAGTTGAGCGCATTTCTTACGTGGAAAAGCGTCTTTAAGTTGTTAATTTTTGCCTTTTTGGCAAATTATTATTTATTAAGTTGGTAAATGAACGATGTTATTATGCAGAAAAAGCACCGGAGTTGAGCACCGAAAAATACCACGTAGAGAATCTCATCGGGAAAACACGGTGAGGAAGATAAAGTGAAGTGAAAAGTCAGAAGGGCTTACAGGGCGACGAAGCCACGGAAGTCCCTGCGACAGACTCAGAAAAGATCGCACTCTCGGCGGAAAACCGCGGTGTGCTTTCGGTGGGGACCGGCGAGGTTGGCCTGAATAAAGGGGCAGTTAGGGTTATGGACAAGAAAGCGCTTTTTAAGATTTGGCTTTTTTTTGATCGAGCACCAATCGGCGATTTTGCACGCCGACGTATTCTCTGCTTGTACAAAAAACGTGCGGGCGCAAAAGCGCGTCCAAAAGGGACCTCAGATCAAAAGACGTGCCGAATGTCCTAATGAATTCCGCGGCATGGCTTACGTCGTCCTCGGGGATGTCTTCGTCGAGCTCGTTGTCCGACTCGATCTGGATCGAAACGGAGTCCGTCTTCGTGGGGTCCGTGAGAATTCCGGGACGGCTGTGGTCCTTAATCTCGTGGATCGTGGTCTGGTTCATCAAACTGTCTTCATCGAACGTGGTGTCAGCCTCCACGAACTGGCCCTTCTTCTGAAACACAGAGTTTGATCACCGTAATCACCAACAAAGTGTTTTGCAAACGCCGTTGTAACACCGTAACCCCAAACAGATTTCGCAATCGGCGCGGCCGGTGCACCTGTTTCGCCAAAGTGCAACGTCAAGCACGTCAAATTTAGCGACAAAAGGAAACCGAAAAAACGTCGGAATGCAGATAAACATGTCGCGACGTGCTTTTGTTTGTCGGGCCAATGGCATCTGCCGATCTGTCCAAAGTGGGCATCTTCGAACTTACACGCATGAATTCGAGTTGTTTGGCCGAGAAAGGCGGCGTGTTGGAAGCTTCGACGGTCGAATGGAACTTTGCCATATCCACTTGATAAGTGCCGTCACGGCGATGGTAGGTGGCCAGTCGATCGAACCTAAAAGAACAGATTAGAAGGTGGGTGAAGCCTGGAAACACACCTTCGTCCCCAGAGCACTTCGGACGGGGTATAGCTCGTTCTCGCCTGGGCCGTGGATCCGCTGCTCTCGACGACTCCCTCGAGGATCAAAATGATCTCGAACCGAGTCATCGGGTCGTTGAGGGACTCTTGAGAGATCGTGTAGAGCGGCGACTCCTCGTTGATCTCGTGGACGATCGTGATCGGCCACATGACCATGACGCGGTCGAGGCCCTCCTTGAATCCGACGTCCATCTCGAACTGGTGATACGGTAGCATGTCGCCCTCGTAGGTCATCGTCTTTTGGATCATCTAAAACCGGTTTGGCGATCAGCAGAGAACGAGCGGGCTGGGAACGGATACCGTACACGTTTGGTTTATAGCTTGCAAGGACTGATCCCGCTCCATCCTAGAATCGCTGATCCTAGAAGTGCGTCATCAGAAAGCAAATTCTCAAAACAAAATTCTTAAACAAAATGTAAAAAGCGGAATTTAAATACCTCCCTACGCTAGAGAACCCGGAGAGGAACCTAAAAACGTGCAGGTTGAATCAAAAGAAGCGGCTTCTTTACCTGCATACGGACGTGGGCTTCGGCCAAGCATGTCTTCCGCATGTCGCCGATGCGGACCATTAGGCAGAGTTTTCCGTCGCGCATCGCCACCACCGCGTTCTTGCTGAACATCAGCGTCGCCGTGCGCTTCATCGGCCGCGCCATTTTGTTGATGATGAACGCCGTCATCAAGCCGTGGAGCAGAGTTCCAAGCATTAGCTGCATCATGCTCGAGAAGACCACTCCGATGCACTTGTTGCTCATGTGCCTGAAAGCGATTCTTTAGAATTGTACTGGAAGAAGCCTCACCGATGTCCATATCCGACGGTAGACTGAGTGGCGAACGAGTAGATGAGCATGTCGGTGAAGGTTTCCGTGTTGTAGATGCAGGGCGTGTGGGGGCCGTCGTGGACTTCGAAGTCTTCGTTGTACCACGACTGGAGTTGGTAGGCGAACGCGAACATGATCCACGAAGTCGAGAGCGTGGAGAAGTAGAGAGAAACCACGTACCGCCATTTCATGCCCAGCAGGGTCGTGTAGGCATCCCTGAAAGTGATTGAAAATAACAAAACGGAATATTTCAGCATGCCTGACAAAGTGGTAGAAGCGGCGTTCGGATTCGATGCGAAGGTTGATATAGCCCGACTTCTCCACAAGGCGTTTCCGCTGCGGCGGAACGTGCTTCTTGCGGTGGAACAAGCGACGTTTCTTGCGTGGAAGCGATGGAATCGGGAGAAAACTCTGCTTCTCGTCTTTGTCCATGAGTACCTGAAACAGATTGAAGGAGATCAGCGCGGGGAAGCGGACAAAGGATCATTCCAGCGCCGGCGGGGACGCGGCGAGGGCAAGACGGGGAGCACAAGGAATAATGCGGTGACAGTGGGGAGCTGCCCGGACAGTGGGCCGTCGGCCGGCGGCGTTCTATGCGCAAAGAGGACGGGGAGTGGAGATTCGAACGCCGCCGGGACGGCGCGCTACAGGCGGAATGCGCACTACAGGCAAAAGAAACCTTTTTAAGCGAACCGCCGAAGGAGGAGTTGCCGCGGCGGCGCGGATCCCGCGCCGGATCAAAGCGAATCGGCGGCAGTGATTCAGATCGGAGAGATTCGAGGGATACCGTAGGCGGGCGCTGAATGAAGAGTGACGGTCGGAATAAAATCGATATTGTTTGGACGATTCTTGTTGATATGCGCTGGACGGGAGGAACTGTAGCATGTTAGCGGAAATCACAAGCGGAACCAAACGAACAGAGAGACGACAAGCGCGAATTTGACAGTGCAGACTCTTAAATTCTCCTTTAACAGCTGAAATCATTCTGCAAAAACAATGAGAAATGAAGGAATTCAAAGTATAGATTACGTATGCAGGGAAAAGACTAATTTAACAGTTGAAATTATTGTGCGGAATGTGAAATAGAAACAGAGTCTCCCTTTTTAACCCTTAATAATTATTGAAGTCGGGGTAAATGGGTACATATCGGATGTCCAAGTGCATCCCGTTCTTTTGCACAAATGATTTATTTGCTGATGCAGACGTTTTTTTTCTGCTAATGCTTCCGCGCCATTTGCGGTGGCTCTTAGCTTTTAAAGTTACGGTTCCAATGGTGAACGTTATGCATTTATAAGTTTGTGTCAAACTTACAGAATTTCTTGACGCGAATCACGGCTTATTTGCATTGCGTGGGGTCATGTTTCTTCCAATTTGTATCTTGAACCAAACCATCAAGTAGTAGAAGCGTCCAAAATCATTCGCTGAAATTCAGTTTTATTGCATGCAAACTGTTTTAAGTCTTGGTTTTGTGTTTTGTATGTTTTGAGAGTCGCTTTTCTACAGTAACACAGAAATTAAATGCTGAAACCTGAATCAGCAGTCGCTCTGCTTCCTCTCTTGCCTTTCTTGCATCACTTTTTGCAAAAAAGTGCATTTGCGATTCGCTCCGCTCTATCTCTTGAGTCGCGATCCGATTCACAAATCGCTGATTCACTGTGAGATTCTGCGCAAATATGTCGCTTGCCAACTGCCGCGTTTCGAGTTCCAATGACCACTCCAAAAATTAAATGTAGATTGGAATCTTGTGGGTGTTAGAGCTTTTGGAAAACAAGCGTTGCTCAAAACCTATGTTGCTAACTAAAAGGAATTATAAGAATGAAAAAGATAATTGAGAAAATTAAAATCTGTCTTCAAAGTTATGGAAATAGTCAAAGCGTTTGAACCTCTAAAGAGCAGTCGGCCCACAGAAATTCCGCAGATTAATAACTCTTTGGACACCTCCTTTTGAGAAGAATCCACAAATGTCGTTGTGACAGCCATTGATAGATTTAAAATAGACATGGCTTAACATAATTAAATTTTTTTAATATTGCTATGTTGTTTTGAGTACGTCTACGCAACCAGATTTTGTTGTTTAATTGGCTTACAATCGCGTTTTTAATGTAATTTAAATAAGCGCCTACACTTTGAGCGAAATCTTTCTGGTTAAGAAAGAACAAAGTAGGATGGCAACAACAAGTTTTAAACTATTTGATTTAGTCGGATCTCGCTGCTCATGTCTTATTGAAAAGATTTGTGGAATCAAAACACAAGAGGACCTTCGAACATAACCTTGACGATGGAAAGCAAAACGACTTCTGCGATAAGTTGCAAATTGGCCGACCTTTGAAAAATCCGACCTTTAACCGGACGGTCAATCCGCGTTTGAAAGTTTACGAGTTGTTTGCTTCGAAACTATAAGCCGTCTTTGCAAACACTGATATCAACTGATGTGGTTTATTAAATTCAAAGTAAAAAACAAACAAATTTACTCCGTTTATTAAAAGATCCATCAGTACTATGTATTTAGAGACGAAAAGGTTCACGAGATCTTTCGCTTTTAAGAGCAAGAAGAAGATCCAAACGAGTAAATACCCTTCCGGTGCGTGTGATCACTTCTACGCCAGCCGCCGGCAGTATAAAGGCGGCGGCGGACTTCAGCCTTGCAAGAGTCCTTCGATGCTCACTCCACTCAACGGCCGCCGTTTTCTGGTTTACTTTTTCTTGCTTGCTGCAAACGGGAAACGTTCAAAAACCTGGCAACATTCAAACTTGGACGCCTGTTTTTGTGCCGTCGTTCGCCTCTGCGCCGATCGTAAACATTTCGAAACGGTGTGAATCCGCTCGAATGAGTTCTTTACGACAAACGGTTTTTAACCCAAACAAAGATTTTTGAAACTGAAAAGAGGCTGCAACACTGGAAATATCGCCAGGTCGGAGGTGATCCCATTCCGAGGCACTCACTCATCATTTTTTAGGACGGGATAATAATGTTCAATAAGCCTCTTGGTCATCTTTTCCACAAATATTTGTGGTAATGCTTGCATTGGGCCGGGAATACAGAAAAGGAATACTTTGGACACAGTAGTTCACCCAAAAAGCAGGACTTGGAACATGACCTGGGCCAAGGAATACGATAGCGGATCGTGCTTCTGGCGAAACCCAACGACGGCTGAAACAGAGCTGTAGCAATCATTGGCTTTCCCCATAAGCAATATCCGTAGCGGAGTGGAGAGAAGCGGAGGAGAGCCGGCGGCGACGGCGAAGTGGCATCGTGTGGAGGGAGAGCGAAGCGAGTAGGGAATGGCGCCCTCGTGGTGGCGACAGTGTTATCACCGGCGGAGGACGCGTACAATAATCACCGAGTCGTCTTCGCGACCGGCGGCTATCACCGCAGCGGCGTCGGCCCAGGCACGGCTGCTCCGCTCCCTGCTCATCTCCACCTCCGTCCGTCTTCACCTCTCCTTCGCCTTTTTCGGTCGCCGCCAATAATCGGCGATCTGTTTTCGCGGTGCTGCGTACAGAACGACGAAGACGACGCCTCAGGTCCCCGTCGACCTCGAAGACGCGCCCTCGCTTCGGCCGTCCTCCGCCACCATCGCTATTTGCATATTGTCCTTCCAGGTCCTCCCTCCCGAGTGACCGACTCCCCCTCGTGGCTTCTTCCGCTCCCCTTCCGGAGACGACGTCCCCCCTCGGCCTTCGGAAGCGCCGGCCGACAACCTGCTGCTGTAGAAGAGCGCCGAGCAGCAGCAGCGGCTCCGACGGTGGCGCCGGCGGCGATGACAAGAAACGACGATGCGCGAGTCGAGTCCCGAGTCCCCTGCAGGAGCGCCTAGGCCAACGCCGCAAAGGAGGTGGAGACCAGTGGCCACACCCCTCTCGACGTTGTCCTCAGAGTCTTCGAGGAGGACCTCGTCTCCCATTGCCGCCATTTCCCGGTGCACCGCCGACGACGACCACAGGATGACTTCTTGCAGCCAGCCAGCGCCCTCGAATCCTTCCTCTTCAGCCACTTTCAGCCCCCATTCGGACGAATCCAGCAGCAGCAGAAGACGGGAGCAGAGAATACCCGACCCCTCGCCCACCTCCGCCTCCCACTCCACGTCTTACCACCTCAGAACGATCTTTGCAAATCTGAGGTGGTCGCTCCTGCTTGCGGTACTCGTGTTCCTCCTCCTGGCGAGCTGCGAGTGCTCTGCCCGGCCTCAGGACGACGACCTGGACTCTCAGGCGTACTCCGAGTACCGCGTCGACCCCCCGACGGACCTCTCGCGGAACCAAACCGCCTTTTTCCAACTCGCCAGCCGCACCTCCTTCAACATGCTTCAAGGCGAGCGGGTGGTCGAACCTCCACTGGATTCCCAGGAACGTCGCAAGGAAAAGTGGCTCGAGAGGCACAAGCATCGCAAGAATAAGAACGACAGACGAGGTCAGTTCTTCCACCTTCTATTCTTCTTATCATGCTTCTTCTTGCTTTTCTTCGGTCGGGTCCGCTGTCCTCTTCATTCCTAATCCTACCGGGTCACTCCGGCGCGTCTTCGCGCGTATCAGCGCTCGCTTAGGGATCTTAAACGCCCGACGCTTCTCCGCATAAATCTAAATTTGTAACTTTAAACGGTGCCAAGGGACCCAGTTGACGTCGGTCCCCAAATAGAAACACTTATTTCTCCATTCCGGCTTTTTCAGCTCTACCACAATCAATCAATGCCCGGAAAACTTGATATTTCCTCCTCGTTTTTGGGACGCGTCCGCGGCGCCCTCGTCAGTTGTCACAACAAAATCATCTCTACTCATAACCTACTGAGAATCGCCTCGCCTTTTCGCAGAAAGCGTTGTAATATTCGGAGAAAGTGTTTGCGGCTTGCCGCGGCGCCCAAATTGCTTGAGGGGCCTATGCAGTTTGGGTGAACCTCTCTGGGGATTCCGCCGGCAAAAGAACACACCACAACTTCTTCTTCTTCGAAGCGGATTCCCGAGTAATTATTCGTCGTTCCTCGATAAGAACGCCGTCCGCAATTAGTCGTGCAAAAAGACTCGTTTTGAACATTTGTGGCCTGAGTTGGACATTTATGCGAGGTCATTTAAGGTCGGCGGAAGCGAATTTTTACCCAGCGAATGCGTTTTAAACTTCTGCGGCAAAAAAACAGCGAAAGTTGGAAGCTTCGACGTCGTCGGCAGTCCAGCGCTATTTACTCGCGGTATCACCCACCGCCGCGGTTCTAATTGGCCACCGACACTCGTGGGCTGTCAATACCGTAATCGATTCTAATCTGCAGCGCCTGTTGTTCTCCGGCCCTCGACGACAACAAAGATTAGCGCCGACGCCGTTAATCGTCTTAGAAACTGCGCAGATCGAGCTGCACAATTTTTTATTTCCGCTTTTGGCGCCTGCACGGTATTTTTCCTTTGTGGGGAAACGTCGGAGAGCGTGATAAGCGGCGACGTTATCACGCCTCGGCCTTCGCATGCCCCCTCTGCCCCGTTCACATTTTTTGCATTTTTGGCTCCTGTTTATGGTCCTCGATTGTTCTACTATTTTTACTTTGTTGCAGGACGCAAGCGACTCAAGGGCGAGCAGAAGGAGAGCTTCATTCTCACCCGGAATGAACTTCCCAAGATGAAAGACAACTGCGTAGGAGTGAAGATTACGCAACGCGTCCGCATGGCTGGTTGTCTCACAAGAGTTGTCCACAATAGGTAAGTTGGAATCAGAGGGACATAAGATGAGCTTGAGTTTGAAGCTTTACGGGAACAAAACCACTTTAGTTCAGTTTTTCATACTTTTTGATACCCATTTAAAGTTTACTGTATAGCAGCATCTTCGCCAAGCCTCGCTTAAATTTTAAAATCTTATCTTCTCCGCTATCTCAAGGCTGATGACATGTTAAGCGCTCACTCCGATTAAAGGTCGTTTGTCAATAAAAACAACTTTATGGTCCTCTCAAAACCGAGAATTGCAAATCGAAGCCTGCAGATATTCTTTAGTTTCAATCGAGTTTAAAGCGACTTCTTCATCCCACGACTTCCCTCGGATTTCGCGGGATGGATCGATTTCAGCGGATCGGGTTGGGTTTCGCCTCGTTCGTCCGAAGTTCGGTCGGAGCAGCCGGCTAACGATTTGCCTTTTAGGTACTGCCACGGCACCTGCACGTCAGTGTTTATCCCGCGCCTGCGTGCAAAGAAGCTGAAGGCGACCTTCGAAAGTTGTTCGGCCTGCCTACCGTACGACTACGACCGAGTTCAGATCCGCTTGGAGTGTCCGGATCGCGATCCGCCGACGATCGTGCGTCGAGTGATCAAAGTGAAGAGTTGCACCTGCCAGAGCCAGTGTCAGCTCTCGAATGTGTGACCCTGGACCGGACGGCCCAGGCCTGACTGAATGAGTGCGTGTGTGTGCAGAGATTACGGTAGAGGATCATCCTAGTAGAGAAGACGCACGACGACCCGACAACGACCGAAGCAACGTGTGAAAACAACGACTTCAACTCTGGTGTGCTCACGATTATTTATTTTGTTATTCTTCCTCATTTCTTGCATGTTCACTATATAGTATTCTCCCCCCTTCGCACTTCCCAACCATCCTCTCCCCTTCGACCAACGATCTCGATTGCTTTTATTCCTCCGTTCGATGCCCGAATCTGGTTGTTAATTTCTTTCTTTCCTAAATAATATCTATATTTTCACCACTGCGCGGGATTTCATACAATTAGCTGTGAGAAGAGATTATATGTGTAATAATAATAGTACAAAACTGAAACCTGATTCAATCTGGCACGGACGGACTACCGTAATTCTCCAAGTTTCATTTGATTTGGAAAGTTGAAGCTCTTGCTTCAAAGTACTCATGAGTCACCAAATCACTGTGAATCAAAGTTGAGTTTCGCTCCAATTCTCCGGACCCATTACTGCAGTTTTATGGTTATAGATAGCTGCTTGTAAGCGCAAGATATTCAGTTCAAGTACGTTTATCCTCCAACAATATCACAGAGATATCACAGAAATCAGAATTGAATCGAAAGCAAACGCATATTCACAACAACACGATGGAAATACCCGGAACGAAGAAGTGGATGACGATAGAAGATCTACTTAGGGCACAACTCTAACTCCCGCTAGTCTTCGGAAGCGGGAACATGAGCACATTGGAGAGCATGTAGTCCAGGTCGGGCAAGCTGTCGTGGAGCGCCTGGGCGTCCAACGAAAGCTCATTCCGCGACCGCGATTGAGGGAGTTTCCCGTTGGTCAGTTCACACGGCGAACTGCGCCGTTGTTTCTTGAGGAGTTCATCGACGTTCCATGACCTAAAACTGGATTACTGGGGTAAGGAAAGAAGCCTGGGATCTAAGACTAACGAAGACTGAAGCGTGGTGGCCGGGATCTTGTTTAGCTCGTCGGAGGAGGGCGAATTGAGGCCGAACTCGTCCAAATCCCGCTGCAGGGCAGCCGAAACGAATTTCCCGTCGCTGGTTCCTTTGCGTTCGTTCGCCACCAGAAAGTCGAAATCAAGCATTTCGGAAGCCGCGGTGACAGCTAGAGCAACAGTTTGAAGCAAATTAAAGAGGGTTTCACTCACAAGAACTGGTCAGCGGGTTCACCATTCCAGATTCGGACCAGTTGAAGTTCACCGGTTCGACCGCCAGCGACGTCACGGGCTTTCCGTGATCTACAGTAACCCGTGTCCCATCGGCGTTTGACTCCGGAAACGTCGAACTGGAGGCGCTGTGCTGCGTGGGGATCAAAACGCCCCCGTTCCCGGCCAGATGCTGCGCGTAAGCGGGAAAATAGCTGTTCTTGATCTCCGCTTTCTTCACGTCCATGTTCAGAATCCTCAAAAGAACCTCGTTGGCGGCCGACTGCTTCCATTGGAATTTCAGCGCCAGCGCGTCTTCGACAATGCGAATGTCTTTCCACAGCAGTGTGCATCTAAAATTAGCCAATTACACTTTGCACTGAACCACGTGGACGACATTTCGCCTTCTTCTGTGATTTCTTCGACGTCGAATTCCGAGAGAATGTCGAACACTCCGCTGTCTTGGGAGTCTAAGTCGCAGTCAGCGGCTGAGGGACTTATGGACCAGAAGTTTTCTTCTTTTAGGTGTTCGCTGACTGAAGGCACGGGGTCCTGAATTAGTGATTGATTCCGATTATTGAAACAAGTTTAAAGAGCAGTTTTGAGACAAAAGATCAGCAAGATCAGATAAGTTGCAAAGTCGCATACAGGAATCCCGCATCTAAAAACGAGTTTTGCAGTTCTCAAGTTCTCACACAAAAGATAATATGCCAATTTCCTTTCAAATCCAGAATCTTTCTAAAACTAACCACTTGGGACTGCGCTTCGCCCTTCGGCGGAGACGGCTGTGGAGCTTCCGAGAAATCCGCCGCCCAACCATCGTCTTCCGCTTCTTCGGTTTCTTCGAATTGTCCGGCCCAAGCATTCCCACTTGACGTCGCTTCTTTCACTTCTCCGTTACCGCTCGGAGCCGCAGCCGTGGCAGAGGAGAAGTCGCCGAATTCTTCGAAATCTCCAAATTCGTCATCGTCTTCCTCGAACATCTGCGATCTATCGCAGGAAACTGAAAACAAACGAATCTTAAATGAGAAAAGCAGTTTAGAAAAGAATTCCTCGAAAACGCCATAATCCTTAACTCAGTATCGATTTTCAAATAAGCCGAATAGGGAGTTTTTCAATACAGAAAGTGCATTCGCGCGCGATGGGAGCTGTACAAATAACAACGAAGTCTCCTCAGGCAGAAACAGAAAATCAATTCAAGGCGTCACAGCCTAAAACATGGTTATTCAAAAGCGGAAAATGGGCGCAAATGACGCGAGCACACCTAAATGACAACATTCGAAAAGTGAAAGTTCGCCCCGCTTTCGCGCGCACCTATTCACACAGAGAATGCCCCGAGGAACAGCGAGAAGCCAGTCAGCAGCAGGAGCCGGTAGATGCGAAAACAGGTTATCTTTCTCGGCGACAACTCGTCCTGTAGCGTTACGAATGGACTGGACGAGGACGATCCTGCTTGAACACACGAGGAGAGTTCAGACCGCCTGGTGCACAAAGGAGGAAACAAGAAAGCGTGGCCGCGGCGGGGCGCGTCCAGGTGGACGCATGAAACGGCGCCGGTCAGAAGAGTTCTTCGCTAATTACAGCGCCGTTCGGGTTCGATCGAATCTCCGTCGAAACCAGATGTTCCGGGAGGTGGAGAAGGAAGCCGCGACGTCGTAAATCATCCTGAAATGGAAACGTGGACTCTGGAACGGGAAACGGCCCCAAATACGCGAAGAAAGGTAGAAGTGGCCAATTACGGGAAGTGGTTCCGGAGAGCGGAGTTTCCACAAGCGAGGAACGCGGAAATCAGAATTTGTAGCGGCGGCGATGCGGGACGAATTCGCGCAGTTTACCGGACGCGATTCGCCGCAGGATCCCGCGAGGAGGCGCTCTTCGATCATTGATCTCGCCAAATTGAAGTTTGGAATCCGCGTTTCCTCATTTCCGATCTGCGTGGGCTGCCGGGGAACCCCCGAGTGGGTTCGCGACTCTCGTTTTACGAGAGAGCGTCGTTTTTCGTGGTTTATAGAGGCGAAATTCGCGATTTATGACTTGTGATTTCAGATACCACACAATGACAGAGAAGCCTTCGGATACCTCGAACCACCAGCGCCTGAAGGAGATGTATCTTCATTTGACGCCCAACGGCGGCGTGATTCCCTACGGCATCTGCATCGACTGCAACGACCACATCTGGATCGCTTCCAAAGGAGGACTCTTCAAGTTCGACGTCGCCGAGAAAAAGGTTCTTTTCGAGCGAAAGAACCCTTTTCCGAAGAAGATGGCGGCCTTTTGTCAGGTGCACTACCACGATCAAAAGGTGAGATTTGCAAAAAAACATTATGTTGTATCGAAACTTTTGATGGATATCAGGTACTGAAGCTAGTTTGCCCTCTTATCATTTATTGAGTTCCTTAGTCGGCGAATTGTAATGGTATATTTGAGGTGTTATTATTTCCGAAGTTTAAGTTGTCTGTTGAACAAGACCATGAAACTTCGTGTTTCAGATCATATATGCCATGACCGAAGACCACGAAAATACGATCGAATTCCGCGTGTTTGACCTCGAAGGAAACATGCAGCACGAATCCTTTATCGAAGGCAAGATTCAGAACATGGTCGTCGCCCCTAACGGCGACATCTTCATGACCAAGCAGCCCTTCTCCGAGGAATCAATCATCTACAGAACCTCACTGGATTGCCCCCTCGACTGGGAAGAATTCTGCGTCATCGACGGCAACTCTTTCCAAACGATGTGCATCTTCGACGACTGCACCCTCGCTGTGGCCACCGTAGCCCTGCCTGTGAACATGTACGCCAAGTGAGTTCTATCAATTCTCTTCTTGTGAAAATATGGAAAGATTTTTAGGCAGTCGATCAAGTGGATCGACATCGCAAAGAAGAAGATCGTTGGCTCCTTCGCCACGATGGGCCGAGAAGACGGTCAGATCTACTTCCCGAGGGCGATGCGCAAGTACGAAAACGATCTGATCGTTATGGACAAGACCGGACGCCTCCAGCGATTCGATCGCCAAGGAAACATGCTCGAAATCTCCGCCAAGATCGACGCCTATCTCGGAAACGGGCTTGTTATCCAAAACGACCACGCTATCATCACGTGCAGTGGAATCGTTCTTAACGAGGTATCTAACAAGGAATTTCTTTTTAAATGGATTTAAAACATGATTAAGGAAGGCACGACGATATGTGATGACTGGCTTGAGCGGTTAAGACTAGATGGCTCGACTTGGAAAAGTGAACCTCTGCCTTCTTCTTAATACGGGTGCCATTTTCCCAGCTTCATTGCACATTCCGACACAAACGTTTATTATTGATGTTAAGGAGGTTTTTGTAAAAATTAAAATATGTTGGGTCGGTTCTTTTTATGTGTCCGACAGATAGTCACTGTTAATACTACATAAATGACGCAAAAAATCAAAGCTTCAGGCCTCCCGAACCGTATTTACAACAACGAAACAACTCCTCTCGCTTCTTAGAATCGTCGAACTGCCGAAACTCGGTCGAAGACGGACGGCTGCGCTTCCTCATAAACGATCTCCTCCAGATCGTCGTCGTCCTCGTAAACGAAGACCGGCCGGCGGCTTCCGCCTCCCCCGCGCACTCCTAATCTGCTGGTGATAGGAATCCTCTCGTTAACGACGCGAGTGACTCGCTGCTGCTGCTGCTGGGGCCGATGTGCACCGCCTCCGAGTCGACTGCTGATTCCCTGGTTCTTGTTTCCTCCAAAGGTTACAACGAAGGTCGGGCCATTACTGAAACAGACCGTTTAAACGTGATTCCCGAAAAGAAGCGGTTACGTTCGTGACAAGCGGCTTCCGCCCGATGACGAGGAAACGTCGGACACCATGATCGACTTGGACTTCGAAGGCATGGAGTCGCTGACCAGGGTTCCGTATCTCGGAATCGTCACGTTTCCTCGCTGTTCGACGTTCCGCTGGGACGTAAGAACGACAGAAGGCGCAGAAACGACCTCTTGGTTATGACCGTCGACGTCGTCGAAACTCGGGTCAGAATGTTGCTCGACCTGCCGACGGGTTCGCACGCAAGTCCTCCTTTGCGGACTCCGCTCGTTCCTCGCTTGATGACTCCCTCTTGCTTCAAGATTTCGTTCCTTCGAAGGATCTCCCTGGTCTTCGACGTTTTTCCTTCGGGAAGGCGAACGTGGTAGATGTCATGACGATCGGGGGCGAGTTGCACTCGGCGGGCCGGCGGAGATTCGCGTCGAGAAGAAGCGAAATCCGGAATGTCACCGCCGCATTTCTTGGCGTAACGGGTGATGGCGAACTGAAGAATCGAAGTACATTAAAAATAACCTAAAGAAAATACCAACCTGGTCGCCGATCATGGTGACGCCGAGAGCGGCGAATGTTTCTCGATCGATTTCGCCGATCATGTCGGGTTGGATGCGCTGTGAGTGAAAAGTCCTCGCGAACTTTGCACACGATTCCGACGGGATGCCACAGGATTCGAAGAAATTTTGCCACTGACCGATGGAGGCCATATTTGCTCTGAAATTTTACCCGGTTTAAGAGCATAAGAGATGCGTCGAATTTAGCATCAATTTTTTGACAAGAATACACGCGTTCAGCACACATTACACACGCCTTCAAGCAAGCACATGATCGAGCAAAAACTGAGCCTGGAACGAGCTGAACCAGAACTAAAACACCCAGAAGAACCGCAAAAAATCCGATGTGATGGACGACTCGCCGCTAACCACAAACAAACAATTCGGCGCGGGACCACCGAGGAACATCGAACGTTGTTTACTACAAACGTACAATTCACAAACAACAATCGGTGCTGAAATGGTGATCGGACAATATGGTACATATGGTACCATATTAATCTTGCGCGTTCGCGTTAGGCTCAGGCTTTTTTCTCTATCTATTCGAATTCCGAGCAAGTCGAATGCATTGGAAAACACGATCTTCGCCAATTCCCTATCATCGACCCCCGCGCGACCCGGAATCTACCGCTGACGACGAGTCGCGAGATTCATCCCGTCCCCTAACTTCATCGACGCCTCCTTGGAAAGACTCGCCGCCGCAACCACCTGAGAAACCACTTCCCGCACAGGCGATCCTCGAGTTCCAGTGTTTGCCTCACGACGCTTTACGGACGTTCGGAGCTTGCGCAGTTCCAGAGAAACTTGGACTAAATTTTGTATATGGTACCGGACAAATTTTGGAGCCTTGGACTAAATTTTGTGGGACGCGCGACGGATTTAGTCCAGTAAACGAGTTTGGCGCGCTGAGTCCATGGAATGCCACGCTTTCTCGATTTTAGAGAGGCCTTGGAGCTAAATTTACTCATGCCCGGACTTTTGGAACTGGCGCTTTTGGAGATAGCGCTCTCGGTTCCGGAATCGATATATTTTGCGTTCAATGGACTTCAGGGTTGCTCCGGAAGCCATAAACTCAGCGATAACAAAAACGCAATCCAAGAAGGTTAGCGATAACTTCGCTCAGAAGGACGCGCGTGTTTGCAAGGACTTCAGTAAGTTCTAGTTGAAATGAGCTCGGATTGGATGATTGACTATAACAAGCGACTGCTGTAAGACTTCGTTACTTCTCGTGCGCCTATCAGCTATGAAGGCATGAAGAATCCCCGGTACGGCTAAACCTGTACGAAGATGGTTAAGCAGGGTCGCTGTAAATACATGAGGACATCTGGCAGATGGATGCTTAGAGATAGGCAGTGGCAGTTGCCTTCAAAATCAGCATTTCCTCTTTGTGCTTCAAACCTCATGATTTGCCGCTGTTTAGTGCGCTCCAAAGCTTCTGCGAACTCGACAAACCGTGGCATTTCATGGCATGGACTACATAAATCCTCAGAGCGCCGAATTCGTAATTTAGTCTACACCGAACTAGCGAAAGTGCGACGTTTACTATACTAAATCCACCACGCGTCCGACAAAATTTAATCCAAGGCTCCCGCAGCGATTTGGACTAAATCGGACTACATCGTCCGACAAAAATGGACGCACCTCTGAAATCTCTTCAAGGTCCTTGAAGAGAAAAAATCTGATTCGAGAAGACTCTTTGCTTGCACAGTGGATTTGGACAGGTATTGGGTCGATTTATTTGTCAGGATTTCGATCGTTTCAGATAATGCTTGCTATTCTGTTCATTTGTGACATTGAAATTGGTCCAAAAAGTGATGCACTTCGCCTGGATTCGCGTCGCTTTGTTCCCAATTCTAATGTATGCTCTCATTTTCCAGTTTCTTTTCAGAATTGCTGCAAGCGGCCGACGGGTAGCCAGTCGAGGCCTACGTCCCCAAGTCGGTAACCACGGGCGTGCCCTTCGACATCAGCGCCTTCGAAACAGGCGGATCTCAAGGAAAGCTCCTGGTGGGCAACGTTCACGGTTTAAGCGGTGTGTCCTCGATCGTGAGCAAGAAACTGCTTTCGTCCGATATTTGAACGGAGATCACTCACTACACAATGGACCGCAGCGTGATCCTCTCAGGAACGAAGATCGTCGAAAAAGAAGATCATCGGCTCGATCGGCCAAATCTATTACTTCCCACCTGACCCGAAGCAGTCGGTTTTTCCTCTCGCGGACAGAAACGATTTGAATCAAGCGTAGATTTCAATTTTTTTAATTTAAGGTACCTCTTTTTTTCCAGCATATGACATAGTGGAGAGTGACTTTAACAAGAACACGGCAGTAAGACACAATTTTGGAGTGGACAGTCTGTATGCACGTTGAAACAAGTGATAAATACAAGATACACTTTCTAACAAAACAACAATCGAAGATCAGGCGCGGGGAGCAGTCTTCGCCCTCGGGACACACGCACTTCACCGCGGTCCTTCCGGGAAGGCACATCTTCTCGCAGCCTCCGTTGTTGTTCGCGCAGGACGTCGGCGCTAAACCGCGAAATTGAGAATTAGGATCGAACAAGTATTTCTTACATCCGTAGCACTGTTTGTTAACAGCGGTGATACCGAAGAGGTTGGCCGAGGTTCCGATGCTGGTGGCGAAGGAGGTATAGCCCTGACCGTAGATGGAGACCGAGTGGACACGCTTGCTGAATTCGGGGGTTAGAAGGAAAAGTACGGTAGGACTCACTCCTTCCAGTCGGTCCAGTAGAAGCGCTGCTCGTTGTGGACGGTGAGTCCGAAGGGGTGCTCGAGAGAGGCGAAGACGGTGCGACGGTTGCGACCGTCGGTGCCGATGCAGGAGAGGCGTTTGGTGCCCGCGTCGAGCCAGCAGAGCTCGTGGCGCGAGGGGACGACCACGATTCCGTTGGGAAGCTGGATGTCGTCCTCGATGAAGACCTCGTTGTTCGAGCCGTCCAGATCCATCCGTCCTAATCGGACGCTCGCGATTCCAGTCGGCGTAGTAGAGACGTCTTAAACAGAATTTTGAAAACGTTCAGTTAGGGTTGCCGATACCTGTCGTCGAGATCAATGGCAAAGTCACGAGTGTTCACCAGGCCGTCAGACAGCAACGTCTTGTGCATCTTTCCGTCGAGGCTCGCGACTCCGATCACCGTCTTTCACACTGTCGGCGTAGTAGATGTTTCTGGAAGCCCAGTCGATGGCGATTCCTTCGGGGAACTTGAGGGTGTTTGAGAGATAACTTTCGAGGTTCGTTCCGTTCATTGATGACGAGCGGAGGCTGTGTCCCGAGGCGTCACTCCAGTAGATGCGGTCTCCCTGGCAGTCAACCTCGATGTCGATGACAGTTTGGTGGAGCAGCTAAAACCATATTCTTCATAGCTACAGTACTCCTCAAATACTGGATTACGTGTTTTCCGGGGATATCAACATTGGTTCCGCGCTGATGATCGACATTCCACGCTGATGAGGAGAGTTCGCGTGCGCGAATCACTGTCGGCTTAAAATCTCACAGTATTTCGGTAATTCCAAGAGGTCCACATACGCGTGCAGGTGCGGCCGTTTCCATGGTATCCGTATTGCAGTTGCACACGTAGTTGTCCGCCAACTCCGGGACGCATTCGGCATGCTCGTCGCAGATTTCTTGTTGTCCAGGCAGCTGGTCATCGGCTGGCAGAAGAGGCCGTTTCCTTGGAATTCCGGGGTTGCACTGGCAGGTCCAGGCCTCGCTCTCCTTCCTGGATGCAACGGGCGTTCGTGCTGCACTTTCCACAGCGGGGCTGCTCCTTGACGGTGCACTGTGGTAGCCGTCGCCGAAAAGCCAGGCTTGCAGATGCATCCGTGCGTTCCTTGTTCTTGAATGTACACGCACTGAGCGTTGGAGTGGCACATTGCACATGCCGGGGTTCTCCTCGCAGGTGGCGGGAGCGTCGTGGGCACGGCAGTTCATTCCGTCGCCGGTGAAGCCCAAAACGCACTTGCAAACGAAGGCGCGTTCGACTTCTCCTAGGACGCATTTGGAGTGCTGAGGACACGAGTTGGGCTGAGCTGGGTTGCAGCGGTCGGAGCTCTGGCACTGGTTGCGGCCGTCGCCGGAGAATCCTGGGAGGCACTCGCACACGTAGGAGTTCGTCGATCACGCAGTGGCCGTTTTGATGACAGTCCTTGGCGTCTCTGCATGGGACCTTGGCTAAAATGGAAGAAAAGAGTCATTTTCAACGATGAACAATTGATTTGAAGTTTAAACTAATTTAGCTACAGTACTTACTCATGTGGTGCTGTTGCTGGTGTTGTCCACGTGCCACGGTGCTGCTCTTTTTCGATACGGCGCCGCTCCTCTTCGTGGCGGCGTCGATCTTCCTCGTACCGCCTGCGTTCGTCCTTGTAATCGCGTTCCTGTCCTCCCTGGCCATCTTGAGCAGCGCAACGGTATCCGTCGCCGTTGAATCCACTGGCACACGTAACGGTTCTGGTGGGGGCTGTGGACACAGTGGCGTAGGGTCGCAGTTGCGGAGAGTGTCACAACCGACGGCAGGTTCTAAAAGAATCAGCGTTAGCCTGGATCGTGGGAGAGGGAAAGCGATAGTGCCGAAGCTGATAAGCGGTGGAAGGTGGAAGAAGCGTAGTGAGGGTGCTGTGGCACTGGAGTCCGTCGCCGAGGAATCCAGACTTGCAGCGGCAGCTGAAAATTCCCCTCGAGAGCGTCGTGTTCCACTCGTAAACGCAGTCGGCCTCCTTGTGACAGATCTTGAACTGGTTGCACATCCGAGTATCTTCTTCGACCTCTTCGTACTCCTCCACCTCGACTTCATATTCCTCCCTCTTCGAATTCTACAAAGAATCTTTCGAATCGACAGGCGTCGGCTTGTTGATCCACTCGGGTTGATGTGTTACCGTCGCTTGTCACAGAGGAAGATGAAGAGAAACGAAAACGGCAACTACGCAAAGCAGAAGCGGACACAAGGGACAAAACGGAAAACGAACATGAGACAGCGAAAGGAGCAATAGCGGTAGCCAGCACCATAAAGCCTCTCTCGCCTACCCTTATCGGCCGGTCGGGTGCAGATTCCGCCGATCTTCTCGGTTCCTTCGCGACACTTGCACTGGTAGAACTGCTCTTCGCGGTTGTAGTGGCAGAACCCGTTCTCGCCGCACATTTCGTGGTTGTTGCACTCATCTAACACGTGAACGAACCCATGCTCGTGAGGGAGGTGCATCAAACTTCAGAATGACTTACCTTCGTGGTCCCGCACGCAAACGCCTCCGACGCGCGAGTGCCTGTCGCGACAGGCGCACTGGTACGCTTCCAGTTCGGAAATCAGCTTACAGTAGGCGTTCTCGCCGCACTCATCGTGGGTGTGGCACTGGTCGGAAGACTCAAGAACAATATTGTGCAAACCAGAAAAAAAATTTTTTTTTTGGCAAAATTTTTAAATTTTCGCCTTGGTCTCCCCTTACCTCTGACAAGGGACTCGTCCAGACGTCTGAGAGCCTTGTCTGAAACATTTGCACAGCCAGACATTGGGGTCAGAAGAAGGAGTTGTCGGGAGCTGGGTTACAATCGGCGTTGACGTCACAAACGGTTCCATCGCACTGGACTCCTTGCTGCTGTTGCTGGTTCTGGTGATTCTGGTGCTGATGATGCTGGTGATGATGTTCCTGAGGCTGTTGAGGTTGCTGGGGTTGGACATTTCTTGTTTTCCGCTACCGAAATCACAAAAAACTGTCGAAATCGGACAGACCAGTGCAAAGTTATGGCCATCTGAAGGGTCACAAAAATTTCCACAATCCTTCTTCATTCTGCTGCTTGCTCACCTGAAAACAAAGAAGGGTCACAAAGGACACAAAAGACAAGGACAAAGGAACAAACACGTGATGATGTTGGTGGTGTTGGGAATGTTCCGGACCAGCAGGAGCGACTTCTTCGATCGTGTTTCCTTCGGTTTGCGATCCTTCGGGACTCTCGCAAAAGTATCCGTCGCCGTAGAATCCGTCGCGGCACGCGCACTCGAAAGTTCCGGGAAGGTTCCGGCACTCGGCGTTGCGGTCGCAGTTGTGATCTCCTCGAGCGCACTCATCAAGGTCCACGCAGCTGAATCCGACCTGAACCGCGGCGTCGGCCACAGCAGAGAATCCACGGTCACAGATGCAGCGGTAAGAAGGCGACTCGACCTGGCAACGCATGTTGGGTTGGTTGCAGAGGTGTTCTCCGGAAGTACAAGGGTCCTTACAACGATCCAATCAGAGAACTACAGTAATCCACACTTACAACTTGTTCCTCCTCGCTGGCTTCCTGGGTCTGGTGGGAGGGATCGCGAGTTTGGTGTTGGCGCGCGGGTTCTTCGTCTCCACTGGTGTAGGAAACTCCGAAGCGGACGAGTTGGTTCTCAGGCTCGTAGTGGACATTAACCTGGCGGAAGCGCATTTGGACGCTTTCGGCCTTGTTGAACTGCAACATGTTGACATTGCTTTCGACATGCTAACACTCATAACTCACGGTCTTGAAGGGGCACTCCTTGTATTGGATGAGCTGGTCTACACTCATCTGGAAGCTCTCGTGGCGGCCTCCGGAGTACACGATGCGGATGGACTGGGCAGCGTAGGAGCGGACGTATCCGGAGCCCTCGCGGCGGTAGTTCTCCTCGTGATCGTCGAAAACGACCTCGGATCCTTCGGGAACCTCAGGAAGAGTGCCGGTCACGGTGGTCTTGGCGGCGTAGTAGTCCTGAATGTGGCGACCGGAGAACTCCTGACGGATGGCGACCTTGTAACGCTCCCCGAGGTGGATTGTGACGGTGCGGTTGAAGACGCCACCGGTCAGGTCGAAGCCGTTGTACTCGTTGGCGTGGTGCACCTTGGAGAAGAGCCACCCCATGACGCTTCCGATGGGGCTCAACAGGAGGACGAAGAAGTCGTCCCGGCTGCCGGCTCCCAATCGACGATCCGGTGTGGCCCTATCCAGCAACGTCACGATGAACGAAGACCCCGAGGAGAAAGAAAACACGACATTGAAGGGCTTCAAAAGGCAGCAGTTCAGAATCGACCTCGTCCCGAAGCTTCTCCTAAGCGATGGCCCGATGGTGAAGATTCTGCGGCAGTCCAAGGTCTGTCAGTACTGCGTGTTCGAGAACGTCGACCGATTTCTGTGCGCGGACAGCCATACCGCCGTTATGCCACTGAAGGTCGCGCGCGTCCCATGCAGCAAAAACGAAATTGCCTTCAGTTCAGTACTAAAGTATGGGGATCCAATTCCTATTCATTCATAACATTTCCTTCAGAAGCATGGAAAAGCGGATGCTGCAGAAGTTTCTGCAGTTCTGCATGACCTGGAAGGCCAGACGCGAAGAGGTGGCGGCCGCTTTCCCGAACTTCAAGTGGGAGGCCCACCAGCAGAAGCCATTCTCCGAGTTCCTGGATCAAAGGAACGCTGAAGAACATCATAACATCATCTGCGAGGTCATAGCAGTCTTGAACGAAGACGCCAACACGGTCGATGTATGCCTCTCTCCTTATTCTGATCCAATCTAAATGTTCATCTTGTAGGCTTTAGAAGCAGTGTGCACGTTCTTGGAATCGCTGGGTCGCATGAGCAACGTCCCTACACCGTTCCTGTACACGTGCTACGGCGCTCGGACCTTCAAGAAGGCTTCATTCGACGTTGCGCAATTAACGACGGCGTCTGCTGCTTGGATCGTCCGTGTGAGGCGTTCATCATCAACAAAGCCACCAGGAAGTACGCGCCATTTCGAGAATTTCCTTGTACATTTTGCGACATTCTAGGTGTTCAGCAGTCATCTCAGAGGGCAGAAAATTACGTGCAAACACGTGATAACGTCTCAAGATTATATCCATGAGATGGAAGGCGAAGTGGAAGAAGTGGCCATGAAGAGGTGCATCATGCTCGCGGACGGATCGATCCAGGCTCCAGTTGACGAGCATGTAAGAACTCTTAGGTTGTGATTCCACTATTAGCAGAAGTTTTTAGATCAGTTTCCTCAACCTGAGAAGAGTTAATCCGGAATGTGCAGTGCGCCTAATAGAAACAGGCTGCAAAGCCGACGTCACACCGGAAGGATTCCGTAAGCTTCTGTTTTTTTTTTTCTCTTTTGATGACAGTTCCTGTTCCAGAATTCGTCCAGTTGACTTCAGAAGGAGGCGCCAGATCGGCCGCCGGCGACCCCTTCAAGCCCATCTTCGAGCGCCTCTTCCGATCTGCTGGAAACATCGCTGAAGACGACGAGCGCCCGCGGATCTGGTGGTCGCTGAATTTCGACGTTGTCCAGAGAAGATTCGAGGTCCCGGCGGAGAACATCGCCGTTGTCCCGGCGCCGGACAGCTCACTGGACTTCGGTTCTGTGGTCTCCTCGGCCGAAGCGATCTTCGCGCGATTTTGGCCTGATTTGGACTTCCTGCCCTGAAAAGCGCACTAGGCGTGAAAAGAAATCGAAGAATACGAAAAAGCGGTTGTAGGAGAAGTTGAAGCATCCTGAAACCGAAAATAAATTGTATTTGACGCTGTATTACTAAATTAATTTATTGACGCACATGTAAACAGCTTACTTGAACTATCTATGATCCGAGAGCCATATTTACAGGGTGGGCCAAAAAAAAAACAGCGACCCTATCTCAACGCTGTTGTGTTTTCGAAGGCTGCAATGATAAGAAAAGTTGTTCCGCATCACTCACACTTCAGGGATGTGCACTTTTAGCCAAAAGTCTGGAAAATTTGTTAGGGAGATTGTACCGATTTTCAGATGGCCATAACTTTGCACTGGTCTGTCCGATTTCGACAGTTTTTCGGTAGCGGAAAACAAGAACAATATTGTGCAAACCAGAAAAAAAAATTTTTTTTTGGCAAAATTTTTAAATTTTCGTTGGCTCCCCTTACCTCTGAAAAGAGACTCGTCCAGACGTCTGAGAGCCTTGTCTGAAACGTTTGCACAGCCAGACATTGGGGTCAGAAGAAGGAGTTGTTTCCAGACATGCATCCATGTCTGGAATTCAGCTGTCTACACCGGATTTCACGGAGTTTTAGCCCATTTTCTGGGCGTTTTTATCCGATTTTATCATTTTTAGCATTAATTTCTGTTTGCACAATATTGTTCTTGTTTTCCGCTACCGAAATCACAAAAAACTGTCGAAATCGGACAGACCAGTGCAAAGTTATGGCCATTGAAAATCGGTACAATTTCCTTAACAAATTTTTCAGACTTTTGGCTAAAAGTGCACATCCCTGAAGGTGTGAGTAGTAATCGTTAGCTCATTCGATGAAGAATCATAAGAGGAACAACTTTTCTTAACATTGCAACCTTCGAAAACACAACAGCGTTGAGATAGAGTCGATGTTTTTTTTTGGCCCACCCTGTAGATGTGTCGCCGTTGAGAACCTTCCCTCCTTCAAGAGGATCGTGATCTTGTTCAGTGTTTGTCTAGAGTTCCTCGAACTTATTCGATTTCAAATAAGCACGCAACATTGGGTCGCAAAGTCGGTTTCTTCAAAGTCGTCGAAATGCAACACAAACCTAAAATTTGCACATTACTTCATAGTGCCACACACATTAAAAAGCATAGCGAATAACAGTAACCAGTGCATTAAAGAAATTCGAAACTGCCCAGCCTTATACAGCCAGAGATCTGTTCCTGCGGCTCTGCGTAGCCTCTCCAACCTCCTTCCCTTGGCGCTTGCTCCAAAGAACCCAGAATCGTTCTAAAGCAACTCTCCCCAATTCTTACCATGGGCACTCTCCCCTACTCCTTCCACAAATCTCTCTTTTCGTTCTCTTTTGCAAATTCTTGGTTTTTTGAGCCATTTCAGAAACTTTCAGGCCTACTTGGAAATGTAGCGGAGGAAATCAGACAGAAGCAATATAGGCAAACTGTTTTTATCAAAACTGGAGAAGCGGAGTGTGAGTACATCTGTCAAAGACTCGAACAAGAATTTGAAGTAAACCACATCCTAAAGTATTGCAATCGCACAACCTATATGGTTTCTAGCACGGCAGCATTCCAAATCCGGAAGCCTTACAGCAAAATTCGAAAATCGATTTTAACGCTCCTTTTTTAGATTTGTCGTCGGCCGATAATGACAAAGTTGTTAGACTTTTTTGCGTCTTTAAGGTATCTTTTACCCTTCACGACAAAGACGACAAAGATGGAAACACTCTAGACCTTCTGAGAAAGCTTTCGGATAAGAACCAACTGTCTTATTGAACTTACTAACTGAACAGCAATTGCGACAATATCATTATGGAAATTCTCTGTGGCGTTCTTGTTCGGAAGCAGTTCGAACGCTTAAATTTAGGTCGTAAAATCCAGAAGGAAGAGCAAAAATCGGTTTTTGATAGGGTCATGGCATTTTTGATCCAAATGGATGGATCAAAAATGAGCCGAAAGGAGGCTATATTCAATGCAAATCAATTAACCAGCGATGATTTCAACGTCCCAGTCAACATGCTGGAGAATGATCCTAACACTGTTTACTACAGTTTTGAGCACAATGGAAATGAGGTGGATCTTTGCTATGAATGGCGGAAGAATAAAAGTGTGAAGGGGACTTCAAACAAACGAGGCTAGAATTCATTTAGCGTTTTCATCGACTTGTAGAAAACGCAAATAGTTTCGAAATCCAGCTCTCAAAGCTGTCCAAATGTAGAGCTTCTTTGAACCCAAATTATCCCAATTTAGAGCCGAATTCAAGCTTTCAAGCAATTCCCGCACTTAAAGGTACGTGATTTCAAGTCACTCGGTGATTTCAAACCCTCGCTTAACCAGAAAAGCAGTCGGAACACCTCTGAAAGGTTGACTTCCAGCGTGGACAACAGATCAGCATCTCATCTGACGTTCTTCGGCTTCTCCGAGACCGCTTTTGGTCAACTCAACAGCAACCCGAGCTCGAACTGCTTTCTCTGTTCATCTTCCTCGAGCGACAGTCCAGGCCGCAACCGAAGGCGAACCCTACATATTTCTTCAGGATACGGCCTTCTTAAGAACTACGTTTCCGTACGAGACAGAAATTGTCAAAACGAGCTAGGAATCGTCCCAAAGGAGCAGCGAAACGAGGCCCTATTAGGGATCACAACTACCAGATTCCAGGGCTGCAACCTCCTGAGAAACCACTTCCCGCACAGGCGATCCTCGAGTTCCAGTGTTTGCCTCACGACGCTTTACGGACGTTCGGAGCTGCGCAGTTCCAGAGAAACTTGGACTAAATTTTGTATATGGTACCGGACAAATTTTGGAGCCTTGGACTAAATTTTGTGGGACGCGCGACGGATTTAGTCCAGTAAACGAGTTTGGCGCGCTGAGTCCATGGAATGCCACGCTTTCTCGATTTTAGAGAGGCCTTGGAGCTAAATTTACTCATGCCCGGACTTTTGGAACTGGCGCTTTTGGAGATAGCGCTCTCGGTTCCGGAATCGATATTTTGCGTTCAATGGACTTCAGGGTTGCTCCGGAAGCCATAAACTCAGCGATAACAAAAACGCAATCCAAGAAGGTTAGCGATAACTTCGCTCAGAAGGACGCGCGTGTTTGCAAGGACTTCAGTAAGTTCTAGTTGAAATGAGCTCGGATTGGATGATTGACTATAACAAGCGACTGCTGTAAGACTTCGTTACTTCTCGTGCGCCTATCAGCTATGAAGGCATGAAGAATCCCCGGTACGGCTAAACCTGTACGAAGATGGTTAAGCAGGGTCGCTGTAAATACATGAGGACATCTGGCAGATGGATGCTTAGAGATTTAGGCAGTGGCAGTTGCCTTCAAAATCAATATTTCCTCTTTGTACCTCAAACCTCATGATTTGCCGCTGTTTAGTGCGCTCCAAAGCTTCTGCGAACTCGACAAACCGTGGCATTTCATGGACCATGGACTACATAAATCCTCAGAGCGCCGAATTCGTAATTTAGTCTACACCGAACTAGCGAAAGTGCGACGTTTACTATACTAAATCCACCACGCGTCCGACAAAATTTAATCCAAGGCTCCCGCAGCGATTTGGACTAAATCGGACTACATCGTCCGACAAAAATGGACGCACCTCTGAAATCTCTTCAAGGTCCTTGAAGAGAAAAAATCTGATTCGAGAAGACTCTTTGCTTGCACAGTGGATTTGGACAGGTATTGGGTCGATTTATTTGTCAGGATTTCGATCGTTTCAGATAATGCTTGCTATTCTGTTCATTTGTGACATTGAAATTGGTCCAAAAAGTGATGCACTTCGCCTGGATTCGCGTCGCTTTGTTCCCAATTCTAATGTATGCTCTCATTTTCCAGTTTCTTTTCAGAATTGCTGCAAGCGGCCGACGGGTAGCCAGTCGAGGCCTACGTCCCCAAGTCGGTAACCACGGGCGTGCCCTTCGACATCAGCGCCTTCGAAACAGGCGGATCTCAAGGAAAGCTCCCTGGTGGGCAACGTTCACGGTTTAAGCGGTGTGTCCTCGATCGTGAGCAAGAAACTGCTTTCGTCCGATATTTGACGGAGATCACTCACTACACAATGGACCGCAGCGTGATCCTCTCAGGAACGAAGATCGTCGAAAAAGAAGATCATCGGCTTCCGATCGGCCAAATCTATTACTTCCCACCTGACCCGAAGCAGTCGGTTTTTCCTCTCGCGGACAGAAACGATTTGAATCAAGCGTAGATTTCAATTTTTTTAATTTAAGGTACCTCTTTTTTTCCAGCATATGACATAGTGGAGAGTGACTTTAACAAGAACACGGCAGTAAGACACAATTTTGGAGTGGACAGTTCTGTATGCACGTTGAAACAAGTGATAAATACAAGATACACTTTCTAACAAAACAACAATCGAAGATCAGGCGCGGGGTCAGCAGTCTTCGCCCTCGGGACACACGCACTTCACCGCGGTCCTTCCGGGAAGGCACATCTTCTCGCAGCCTCCGTTGTTGTTCGCGCAGGACGTCGGCGCTAAACCGCGAAATTGAGAATTAGGATCGAACAAGTATTTCTTACATCCGTAGCACTGTTTGTTAACAGCGGTGATACCGAAGAGGTTGGCCGAGGTTCCGATGCTGGTGGCGAAGGAGGTATAGCCCTGACCGTAGATGGAGACCGAGTGGACACGCTTGCTGAATTCGGGGGTTAGAAGGAACGTAGGACGGTAGGACTCACTCCTTCCAGTCGGTCCAGTAGAAGCGCTGCTCGTTGTGGACGGTGAGTCCGAAGGGGTGCTCGAGAGAGGCGAAGACGGTGCGACGGTTGCGACCGTCGGTGCCGATGCAGGAGAGGCGTTTGGTGCCCGCGTCGAGCCAGCAGAGCTCGTGGCGCGAGGGGACGACCACGATTCCGTTGGGAAGCTGGATGTCGTCCTCGATGAAGACCTCGTTGTTCGAGCCGTCCAGATCCATCCGTCCAATCGGACGCTCGCGATTCCAGTCGGCGTAGTAGAGACGTCTTAAACAGAATTTTGAAAACGTTCAGTTAGGGTTGCCGATACCTGTCGTCGAGATCAATGGCCAAGTCACGAGTGTTCACCAGGCCGTCAGACAGCAACGTCTTGTGCATCTTTCCGTCGAGGCTCGCGACTCCGATCACCGTCTTTCACACTGTCGGCGTAGTAGATGTTTCTGGAAGCCCAGTCGATGGCGATTCCTTCGGGGAACTTGAGGGTGTTTGAGAGATAACTTTCGAGGTTCGTTCCGTTCATCGACGACGAGCGGAGACTGTGGCCCGAGGCGTCACTCCAGTAGATGCGGTCTCCCTGGCAGTCGACCTCGATGTCGATGACAGTTTGGTGGGGGACGATGAGCAGCTAAAACCATATTCTTCATAGCTACAGTACTCCTCATACGTGTTTTCGCGGGATATCAACATTGGTTCCGCGCTGGATGATCGACATTCCACGGCTGATGAGGAGAGTGTCCGTGCGCGAATCACTGTCGGCTAAAATCTCACAGTATTTCGGTAATTCCAAGAGGTCCACATACGCGTGCAGGTGCGGCCGTTTCCATGGTATCCGTATTGACAGTTGCACACGTAGTGTCCGCCAACTCCGGGGACGCATTCGGCATGCTCGTCGCAGATGTTGATGTTCTTGTTGTCCAGGCAGCTGGTCATCGGCTGGCAGAAGAGGCCGTTTCCTTGGAATCCGGGGTTGCACTGGCAGGTCCAGGCCTCGCTCTCCTCGTCCTGGATGCAGCGGGCGTTTGTGCTGCACTTTCCACAGCGGGGCTGCTCCTTGACGGTGCACTGCGTGTAGCCGTCGCCGAAAGAGCCAGGCTTGCAGATGCATCCGTGCGTTCCTTGTTCTTGAATGTACACGCACTGGGCGTTGGCGTGGCACATGCCGGGGTTCTCCTCGCAGGTGGCGGGAGCGTCGTGGGCACGGCAGTTCATTCCGTCGCCGGTGAAGCCCGAAACGCACTTGCAAACGAAGGCGCGTTCGACTTCTCCTAGGACGCATTCGGAGTGCTGAGGACACGAGTTGGGCTGAGCGGGGTTGCAGCGGTCGGAGCTCTGGCACTGGTTGCGGCCGTCGCCGGAGAATCCTGGGAGGCACTCGCACACGTAGGAGTTGGACTGTTCGTCGATCACGCAGTGGCCGTTTTGGTGACAGTCCTTGGCGTCTCTGCATGGGACCTTGGCTAAAATGGAAGAAAAGAGTCATTTCAACGATGAACAATTGATTTGAAGTTTAAACTAATTTAGCTACAGTACTTACTCATGTGGTGCTGTTGCTGGTGTTGTCCACGGTGCTGCTCTTTTTCGATACGGCGCCGCTCCTCTTCGTGGCGGCGTCGATCTTCCTCGTACCGCCTGCGTTTAATCGCGTTCCTGTCCTCCCTGGCCATCTTGAGCAGCGCAACGGGCAACGGTATCCGTCGCCGTTGAATCCACTGGCGCACTGGCACACGTAACGGTTCTGGTGGGGGCTGTGGACACAGTGGGCGTTAGGGTCGCAGTTGCGGAGAGTGTCACAACCGACGGCAGGTTCTGAAAAGAATCAGCGTTAGCCTGGATCGTGGGAGAGGGAAAGGCCAGTGCCGAAGCTGGTAAGCGGTGGAAGAAGCGCAGTGAGGGTGCTGTGGCACTGGAGTCCGTCGCCGAGGAATCCCGACTTGCAGCGGCAGTTGAAAATTCCCTTCGAGAGCGTCGTGTTCCACTCGTAAACGCAGTCGGCCTCCTTGTGGCAGATCTTGAACTGGTTGCACATCCGAGTATCTTCTTCGACCTCTTCGTACTCCTCCACCTCGACTTCATATTCCTCCTTCGAATTCTACAAAGAATCTTTCGAATCGACAGGCGTCGGCTTGTTGATCCACTCGGGTTGATGTGTTACCGTCGCTTGTCACAGAGGAAGATGAAGAGAAACGAAAACGGCAACTACGCAAAGCAGAAGCGGACACAAGGGACAAAACGGAAAACGAACATGAGACAGCGAAAGGAGCAATAGCGGTAGCCAGCACCATAAAGCCTCTCTCGCCTACCCTTATCGGCCGGTCGGGTGCAGATTCCGCCGATCTTCTCGGTTCCTTCGCGACACTTGCACTGGTAGAACTGCTCTTCGCGGTTGTAGTGGCAGAACCCGTTCTCGCCGCACATTTCGTGGTTGTTGCACTCATCTAACACGTGAACGAACCCATGCTCGTGAGGGAGGTGCATCAAACTTCAGAATGACTTACCTTCGTGGTCCCGCACGCAAACGCCTCCGACGCGCGAGTGCCTGTCGCGACAGGCGCACTGGTACGCTTCCAGTTCGGAAATCAGCTTACAGTAGGCGTTCTCGCCGCACTCATCGTGGGTGTGGCACTGGTCGGAAGACTGTTCCGGTTGCTTCTGGTGGTGATGTTGATGCTGGTGGGAGTGCTGTTCTCCAGAGAGGCTCTCACATTCGAGGCCGGTTCCACTGAAGCCAGCGCGGCACACGCATTCCATCTAAAATAACAAACTTGGATTAAGAAAGTTTATAGACTGAACGTACTCCTCCGTCGGGAGCTGGGTTACAATCGGCGTTGACGTCACAAACGGTTCCATCGCACTGGACTCCTTGCTGCTGTTGCTGGTTCTGGTGATTCTGGTGCTGATGATGCTGGTGATGATGTTCCTGAGGCTGTTGAGGTTGCTGGGGTTGGACATTCTCCTCGGGAGGACCGCAGTGGTTCACTCCATCTCCGACGTACCACCCACGACACTTACAGTGTCCCGGCTGGCCGTTCTGGCCGAAAACGCATTCTCCCCACTGGTGGCACTCCTGGTGGGAAGTGCATCCGTCAGCAGAGGCGGCTGGCATCGTCTCTTGGTGTTCGTTCTGTTGGTGCTGATGATGTTGGTGGTGTTGGGAATGTTCCGGACCAGCAGGAGCGACTTCTTCGATCGTGTTTCCTTCGGTTTGCGATCCTTCGGGACTCTCGCAAAAGTATCCGTCGCCGTAGAATCCGTCGCGGCACGCGCACTCGAAAGTTCCGGGAAGGTTCCGGCACTCGGCGTTGCGGTCGCAGTTGTGATCTCCTCGAGCGCACTCATCAAGGTCCACGCAGCTGAATCCGACCTGAACCGCGGCGTCGGCCACAGCAGAGAATCCACGGTCACAGATGCAGCGGTAAGAAGGCGACTCGACCTGGCAACGCATGTTGGGTTGGTTGCAGAGGTGTTCTCCGGAAGTACAAGGGTCCTTACAACGATCCAATCAGAGAACTACAGTAATCCACACTTACAACTTGTTCCTCCTCGCTGGCTTCCTGGGTCTGGTGGGAGGGATCGCGAGTTTGGTGTTGGCGCGCGGGTTCTTCGTCTCCACTGGTGTAGGAAACTCCGAAGCGGACGAGTTGGTTCTCAGGCTCGTAGTGGACATTAACCTGGCGGAAGCGCATTTGGACGCTTTCGGCCTTGTTGAACTGCAACATGTTGACATTGCTTTCGACATGCTAACACTCATAACTCACGGTCTTGAAGGGGCACTCCTTGTATTGGATGAGCTGGTCTACACTCATCTGGAAGCTCTCGTGGCGGCCTCCGGAGTACACGATGCGGATGGACTGGGCAGCGTAGGAGCGGACGTATCCGGAGCCCTCGCGGCGGTAGTTCTCCTCGTGATCGTCGAAAACGACCTCGGATCCTTCGGGAACCTCAGGAAGAGTGCCGGTCACGGTGGTCTTGGCGGCGTAGTAGTCCTGAATGTGGCGACCGGAGAACTCCTGACGGATGGCGACCTTGTAACGCTCCCCGAGGTGGATTGTGACGGTGCGGTTGAAGACGCCACCGGTCAGGTCGAAGCCGTTGTACTCGTTGGCGTGGTGCACCTTGGAGAAGAGCCACCCCATGACGCTTCCGATGGGGCTCAATCAGCTGGCGACCAACCTCGGCGGGTACCGAATCGATGGCGGTGTAAGCGATCGCCTTCTCGACGGCCACGTAGGTGTGGACGTTCGGGTTCTCGCCGTGGTTCACCGCGTTGCCGTTGATGACGCCGGAGAAGAAGCCGGTGATCCTTTGGGGCACATTCTTGGCCAGGCACTCCTTTCCATTACCGTAGTACTCAGGACGGCACTCGCAACAGAATCCGGCGTCGTAGTCGACGCATCGGCATTCTGGTTGCAGGGCTCCTCAGCTTGGGCACAAGTTCCCGCCTGGGTGATGCGTTCGTCCTTTTGGCCCTCAGGAATTTCCTGTTCGGCGACTTGGGGCTGCTCGACGACTTCACGGGGCTCTTCTAAATAGAAAATTATTAAACCATTGCTAGTAAAGTGAAATGTCAGTACCGGGAACGACTCGGTTATCCTGGTTATTGGAGTCAACAGTACTATCCACAGCGGCGGAGCTGACAACAGATGGAGGATCTAAAGGTCAGCCACGTTAAAAAGAACTTGATAGAAAAAAGGCGAAACGTACGAGGACAAACACAAAGGGTGCAGCCGCGGTCATCTGAGATGCGTTGGCAACGGGCAGGACACATATCCTTATAGGGATCGGGAGGACAGTCGGACAAGCTAGGAACTGAAAAGGGAAAGCGATAGGGAAGAAGTCACGAATGGAACACAAGAGGAGAAAATAATAACAGTCCAAATCCACTCAGTTGCGGACCAACTGAATTTAATAAGAAGCAAAATAAAGTTCAATAAGCCACTCACGCTTGTTGTCGGAGGATTCATAGTCGTAATCGGTGTAGTTGTAGTCGTCGTCATCGTCGTTCTCGTTGCGCGGGTCTTCGGGAACCTCTCCGGAGATGCGGAAGAGGAATACGCCGTCCGAGTTGATGTTCGAGGTGCGGGACATCTGGACGAAATTGGCAGTGCCGCTGTTGATCATGAGCTGGTGGCGGCCGTCGCTGTGGAAGAATCCGGCCTGGGCGAACTGCTCGTTGGACTCGGCCCACTCGAGGCTGGGATAGAGCATGAAGACGTAGGAAAGCTCTCCGTCGGTGGCGATTCCGAGCTGGAACGTGTTCTTCTTCTCGCTTCCCTCTTTCGTCATGCCCTCCCAGGTGACCAAGACGGCGTGGCTGGGCTGAAAGTCGTGAAAGTGCTTTCCGATCCTGTGGCTCATGTCCGCGAGGAGGTCGCCGTCCCCGGAGGTGCTTCGATAGAATATTTTTCCTCCGTTCGAGCGCGCGAAGAGGGGCGCGATGGCCGAGATCCCGACGTTCTCGAGAGCTTCATCGTAGCCTAAACACTAGCCAAGTAAAGCTCCTCCCAGGTGTCAAAACTTACTTTCATCGAGTGATTCATCAAAGGAAATCGCTCCAAGGGGCGAGATGTAGAGATCATTGAAGGTTTGTTCGTAGAATCTGACGGGAACTTGAAGGTGGAGGGCGCTGGACGCTTGAGAGTGTTCGATCACCTAAACAACGTTGTACTAAGGGCATAAAACCAGAAAAACGGTACCTCGTCGCCGTTGTTTTCGCCGTATTTGAACAGCCTCGTGTGGCAGAACGCAGCGCCTACGAGGACGCCGAACAAGAGCAATCGAACGAGCAACATCGCGTTGCCCTAGCAGAGAGGAGAACCTTCTGAAAGACGAACCAAAAATGAATGTGGAGTGATCGACGCGAGCGAGCAGTCATAAAATCGGAGAGCGAAAAAACGCGACTTTTTGCTGCTGGACACCGTATTACAAGATTATCAGCTGACAAGCGAAAAAATCGGATTATAACGCGGTCGGCGACGGAAGTGGATCCGAGGTGCGAGCGAAGAACGTACGAAGAAACGGAGGAGAGGACTGTAAACGTGAAAGGAGCAGCCTTAAGAGCGGCGGTGGCTAAACAAGCACACAAATTTTATGGTATTGGGAGAAGATTCGACTTGTAAACGCGGATCGCGGTTCAAGCATGCAAAGGGTCGTAACTGTCAAACTATGAACCATAAATCTGCTGATTAGGACCACAAAAAGCTAATTTTACACTTGGCACGCGACGCTTGGGATGTCACTCAAATTTCCGTTGTTGCCTAAAATATTACGGTAGAACAGTTAATCCCCGCGTTCGAATGGAAGTTGGGAACACCACGCGTACTCGATCGGATCCAAAATGATTACACGGGTGCAGGCGGAGTGACACTGAAACGCCGAAATGGGAAAGACTATGAGCACATTTGGAGGTCGAATTGAATCTGAAACCGCTAATTATGCACAAAAACCAAAAAACCGGATTCGCGAAAGTCAAAAAAGTCGAGAAACAACGCCTGCAGTAGTACAACAACGTGCAACGTAACGCGATCAGCGAATAAAAAACGCCGCGTGTTGCGAATGGCGAGCGAGAGGGTGGATTACGGTAGCCGTAGCCTCGGGACGGGCGGCGACCCTCCGGGAAGCGAAGAAGGCGGCGAGCGGGAAACTCGACACCTCGGGCGCCGCTTTGACTCCTCCGCCCGGTTTCTCGCCCCGAAGGACTAAGAACTAGACTAGGTATTCATATGCAAATGGGGAGCAGCTAGGAAGCCGCGCAGTCGGTACCATCGCGCACACCGCCGGAAACGGTTTTTTGTGCGGAAGCGCTTGAAATAAACAGTCGTGGTTTGTTTATTCGGTAGAACAGATCGAAATTGAGCCTCTGCTGGTGAAGGAGGCAATGAAGCTGGCAAACAGCCTTCGGGGTATCTAACTAAACAAGACCGGGCCACTTAAAAGAAGTGCCGACGGACCGGCTGGCCGCAACCGTAATCCGCCAAAGAGCTTTCAAATAGTTCCCGAAGGGCGCCGGGACTGTTTGCTCCGGCGCCTTGGAAGGTAGTAAAGCGCGCTTAAAGTCGCCCAAACAAACAGGGTGCAGCGTGAATCAGCGCGTTTTGGAAACAAATGGCAACATTGCGCACGGCGCCGGGGGCCGCCTTGGTTGTTGATGGCTCTTCAAAGACGACAACAGCGACCTGAGCTGGTGTAATACGCGTAGCGAGCTGGGAAAACGAGCAGAGTACAATCGGAAGATTTGCTTGTAGAGGGGATGGGGAGAGGGACGCAGAAGGCGCCTCGAGAAAAAGATAAGATAAGGGCGAGGGCGATCGACGTGAAGCCTCGCGACGCTGGCACGGCATGCAGCGGCGCGTCTCCTACGGGAGCGGAGCGAAGGGTCAGTGACGACGTCCTGAGGGGGAGTGGAAGGTCGGTTCCTGCCGCTGCCTTAACGAGCCAATTCCTCTGCTCCAAAAACCGTAATCTACGCGGACCCGCAATAAAGTCGTGAAAAAGAGTTCCGCCAGGGAGGAAGGCGAGCGAGAGCGAAACGAGCGCGAAGAACTTATGCTAATGAGGCTCCCGTGGAGGCGCACGCAAAAAAGTTTTGCGGAAAACTGCAGCGCGATTGAGGTGGGCGATCGGAGAGCTTCCCATGGTGATTGAGTAAATCGATTAAACATGCGGAGGGAAGGACAAAACGGAAAGCGGGGAACGGTTCTTAGTGCTGCTGATAGTTGCGAGGTAGGCGATGTCGCAAGGTGCGGAAGAGGGCATGGGAGGGGACAGGAAGAAACAGATAGCAGCAAGAAGACATGACAACAATGGAAGACAAAGAAGAGAAGTGCAGTCGTCTGCTTGTGGGGCAAAAAGTGGTCGTAAAACTAGTGTAGGAAACTGTAAGCGAGTAAGAAAGAAGCAACTGTTCGCTGGGGAGCGCGGCGTGCCGATGGCCAAGATGGACAGGGGTCAGGTCACGGGCCGCGGAGGCAGGAGGCAAATCTCGGAGGAGATACGCCCGAGATGATCTCTGGGAGGGGGAACAAGCACCGACTACAGTATTCCGGCGAGTGTTGCGCAATCGCTCGAAGTCGTTCAAAGATTGATGTCCCAAAAAGATTATATGGACAATGAATGGACTCGGTTCATTTGTAGCGAGAAGGGAGGCGATAAAAACGACAATTTGAAAAATATTATAGCTTGCGATATTCGACCGATACCTGCCCATAATGGGGTTGTTCGGTAGCACACTACACACAATCAAAAGTCAACGAAACCGTCCGATAAGGAGGTCCTCTCAGCACGCTCGTTTGTTTACCCAAAACAAGCCGTGACGTTAGGAAATCACAAGATTAGCTACTGTGATTCCCTTGAACTTCTGGGTGTACAGTAGCCTCGACCAAGTTTCTTACTACCTGCTCTAATTATAGTCCTTTAAAGTTTAGCCTGACAATTGTTTTCTTGTCTACACCTTCCGTCCACTGAAATAGACTTGTCGTCAATCGAAACGGGTGTTTCGTAGCAGATTGATCGGATAAACGTTGATTTCTCGGCGGAGTATCTGAGCGAATCTGAGCTCGGCAGCAATGCTACACAGGCTGTTGTGGTCAGCAGTTTCGGCATTGGTTTTGAGGCATATAAGGCAGTCTTTAAGCGGTTTGGCAAATAATTTGAATCGAAATGCCTGACCACTCAAGGCCGAAAACTGGGAAAAGCGTTGAATTTCCATAAAAGTCCTGAAGAAAGAAAACCGTTCACTTCGAGCTAAATTAGAACAACTGGAAACTTCGTGCTTCTTCGCCATTTGAAAGTCCTTGAAACTGATAAATTCTCTATTGTCTGTGTCTTTTTCAACGTCTGGCTTCGCCATCTGTCATCCCCCTACGGAGCCCTATAACTGTCTGTGTGTCATGACGGTCCAGCTGTCTGTGTCTGATCTCAAACTGTTGCTTTCCATGCAGACGGACCACGTCGGATGTTCCAGAAGCTTCTTCGGTCCCCGTTCCGCAGAGTTGAGTGACGGGCGAGAAAGACGCGAAGTCGCAAGTCGCTTGATCGACGGTTTGAAATTTCCACGGGCTCCCGCCACGAAATTCAAAATTGTTTGATTTTGCGTTTGAAAAGTGGATTTTCGAAATGCGAATTTCTGATTTTCGGAAGCTGTCAAGAAGCCGATTTCCGCGTTTCGAAGAATCCAGTTCATAATCGTGCTTTTTCTCCAATTTGTGATGCGAAGCGCGCTTCTTGGATTGAATTTTTGTGTTTTTACGCGCAAACTTGTGAATTTTCGTGTCCTGACGTTCCAGTTTGTGTGAAATTAAGGCGGTACTGGATTGCATCACTTTTCAGGGTGTGAAGCCCACGCCAAAATGAGCTTCACGAACTCCGGACCTCATTACGGCGTTTCCCAGCCGATCTCCTTGGACGGTCCCAAGCCCGAGGATGTCGCGCAAACGGACAAACTCAATGCGACACTGCGCTCGTTCAATTTCTTTGAGTTAGACGAGGAGATGCAGAAGCGCATGGAAGTGCTTCGCGTGATCAACGCCATGGTCAAGGATTGGATCGCCGATGTCACGGAGAAGAAGCTCGGCCCCGAATGCAACATCCGACCCGGTGGCAAGCTGTTCACGTTTGGATCGTACCGCTTAGGAGTACATACGAGAGGAGCAGATATCGATTCTCTGTGCGTTGCTCCTCGACACATCGATCGCGCGGATTTCTTCGGTTCATTTTACGAAATGCTCAAGAAGGTAAGCCTGATTTTAACTTTTTGCTTGAATTCTTTAGCCGAACATTATTTCTCTTGTGGAAATGTGAAAAGTACATTTTTCTGCAATTCACTTCGGCGAGAGCATAGCGGGAGACGATAAGGCGATTCGGTTTTATGTGACCATGTTTGTCAGATATTCTTCCTACACCTAAATTTCTGGATTTATTGCCTGTGCCGTGTGGTTGTGGATTGAATCTGACATATTTAACTTCAGGACCCGAACGTGACCGATCTGCACAGCGTCGAAGAGGCCTTTGTCCCGGTAATCAAACTGCATTACAGAGAAATCGAGTTGGATATCCTGTTCGCTCGACTGGCGTCCAAGGAGATTCCAGATGATCAGCTGTTGAACGACGACGAAATTCTCAGGAATTTGGATGACAAAAGCATTCGATCTCTGAACGGTGAGTTAAAAGTAACTTTGTGTTAAGCGATGAAAATAGCAATGATGATCGACTATCACTTTGATCCTAAGCAAGTAAGCTTTACAAACCTACTTGCGCTTATTGATGGAATCAGCGATCCTGAGCTAACTTCTCATTATTCACCCCGTTTTCTACTTCAACGCCAAACTTTTTTATATTATGGTAATAACATATTTTCAGGATGTCGCGTGGCAGATGAAATTTTGCGCCTTGTCCCGAACGGAGAGGCATTCAAAGTGACATTGCTGCGGTGAAGCTGTGGGCTAAGAACCACGGCATCTACTCGAACGTTCTCGGATTCCTTGGAGGCGTCTCTTGGGCGATTCTTGTAGCCAGAACGTGTCAACTCTACCCAAATGCCAGCCCTTCACGCATACAGAAGTTCTTCCTGGTCTTCAAAAACTGGTGTTGGCCAAATCCGGTGTTGCTTTGTGACAACGACTCCAAGAAAAAGTCCTCCATTCAGGCGCTGGAAAAGATGGTGTGGGATTCTAGAACCTCCAACGCGGATCGACACCACCTCATGCCGATCGTCACGCCGGCGTATCCAGGGCAGAACTCGACGTACAACGTGTCCAAGTCGACACGTCAGGTCATAACCACCGAATTCGAAGAAGGTCCTGACGTTCGAAAAACTAAATGTTTATGTCGTAACTTTTCAGGGCTTAAAATCAGTACCGAAGTCTTCGAAGGAAAAGCAGGATGGGACAAATTGTTCGAGGAAGTGAACTTCTTCAGCCGCTACAAGCATTTTATTGCTTTGGTCTGCTCCGCCTCCACCAAAGAAGACCATTTGGTATACTGTGGATTGGTCGAATCAAAGATTCGTTTCTTGGTCGCAGCGTTAGAGCGGAGCGCGGCTGTTAACATGGTTCACGTAAACCCAAAGCAATATGAGCCTCTCCGACCCCTCCAGGTTCCTGTGGAAGAAGACGTTACTGCCACGGTTTGGTTTGTCGGCGTCGACCTAAACAAGCAGCTGAAGAAAAATATCGACCTGGCCAAGGAAATCCAGATTTTCGGAGACAACGTGTACCGCGCCACTGCTCTAAACAGCGCGATGTACAACGACGACATGAATGTTCATGCGTCATTCGTGCGCAAGACTGATTTGGAAAAGTGGCTCGCGAAGGAGGACCTGGAGAAGGGACGCAAGGCCACGACGAAGAGGATCCGCATTGAAAATGTAATTTGTGGCCAACCATTTCGATTTCCATTTTTGTTTCAGAAAAAGGAGCCAGCGGAGAAGAACAACCGCAAGCGCAAACTGAGTCGCTCGGGCGACGAAATCGCGGCGAAGAAGCTCAACGTCCAGCGAAGTGAAGAACCGATTGCCAGTTGATTTGTATATTTCATGTGCCATACTTTCTAGATCTTGAGCTTCTACGGGTGATTACAATGTGTCTTAAATAAACGAAATTATTAGGTTGCTGGTCTTCGTAACGTTTGAATGCTTTATCGTAGGAGATATGTGGTCCGCAGATGAATATGTACAAAAAGCGAAAAGTGCGGGTTCAGGAGGGTCCCAGGTTAATAGTTGCTGTAGGGTTGCTGGTCGAAGTAGAGCTGCTCGTGGCTTGCTCGGTAGGCGTAGGGGCATTTCGCGGTGGCCGCGAAGCGCTGGAAATCACTGTTGGTGCGCTCACTAACCGGCGAGAACCGGCGTTGGTGGTGCCCGTGGCGCGAATGGTGGCTCTGGTGAAGGCTCTGCCTGGGAGGCGAGGGCATTTGCAGGGCGTCCTGCTCCTGGAAGTACTGTGCCGTCCTCTCCCGGGCCACCTGCACCGTTTCCTCGGCCGCCTGCCGCTTCCGCTCCTTCTCGAAACCTTTGCGCATCTCCTCGATTATGAAAGAAACCAGTGTTCGCCAGCCGTTGAGGACGTCGCGGCAGCGAAGTCCACCTGAACCCTCAAAATAAGAATTTACCACCAAGGATTTTACTCTACCTTCCCAGTCGATGGCACATTCGGTCAGCGCTTCGGCGAAGATGTCCCAGAACGAGGTTTTGAACCCGCGGCGCATGAATTTTACATGGGTTTTCCCGAGCTCGATGCAGAACTTGGAAACGCGGTCGTAGTCTTCGAGGTGGTTCATCACAAAATCCAGAGAGCGCGTAAACGTCATCGCGTGGTCCTGAAACATTAAAGCGTCTATCTTCAATTATACGCTTAGCAATTATTGAATTCTTACTTTTCCGGCTCATTCAATTAGCTAATCTAATATCATCTTGTTGTTCAGATCAACTGCTCCAAAAAGTGCTCTCTCTCAATTCCTCTAATTGAATCGTCGTTCGTCTATTCAACCAAGCTCTTCTTCCCCTGGGGACAATCAGAAACACGGTGTTTGTTCCCGTAAAGGACCGTTAACAGCCCTCAAATTCGATTTCTCGACCCACCTGGAAGAACTTCCGGTACTTCAGCTCCGTGTGGGGACAACTTCCGAGGTTGAACATGATTCCGACCGTTGGATCCTTCGCGTAGATCTTCAAGAAGATGTGTGCGCCGATATTATCGAGTCCCGTCCGTTGTGATTTGTTCCATGATCTGAACGAATGAATTTCTGAATTTCTCGTCTGGTATATGTTTTGGAGACCGTTTGGAAGATCCAAATAGGTCTCTCGAAAAAACAGAATTAGGCTAAACCAGCCTTAAAACTCAATTTGGCAGCGTCTGCTTGGCGTTTCCAGAAAAAACAAATGCTCACACACTTTCTACACGCATTATCAATCCCAAACAATATCCTCTCTACAGTAACCCGAACCGAGCCGAACCCTAAACAACTCCGCGGTTAATTTCCGCTTAATTACGCAGAATCGCCCACGTCTTAGCACTTTGGCGACTCTTTTAGCAACGCTTTTTGCATCGGCAATGTTAATTAAACATATCAGTGCGGTGGTAGGCGGACCGTAATTGCACCCAGGCGATCGGGCTGAGAAGGAGTGTAACGGAAAGGCGCATAAACAAATTCGAACATGACGTCAACGGGCGTTTTTTATCCTTGAAGTGGTCGCAAGAAGATTGGATAGCTGATTTAGGTTTGGACCGGGACACGTGACCACTTTGAAAAGGAGGCTTTTCAGATGTTTGGAAATTTATAGAATGTCTCTAAAGTTCTGTGCCCTTTTCAGAAGCTTCTCAACAGACGAAAACAGAATGCAGATTCTTCAAAAATGCATGTTCTTAAAAACCTGCTTGGGAAAACGGAATAATCTAGAAGGAAGATCTACAAGTTGTGCAAGTCCGAAACAAGCTATTTCTGAACAAACCGCTCACATATTTAGGGTACAGAACTTAAAGGCCCAAATTTCAACCCTACAAGGGTTAAAAGGAACGTGGTTAATTCGACGAAACGAAACCATCTCCTTCAATCCTCAAACCCAGCGTTCGCCTACCTTTGGAGTATCTTCCGTTGCCTGGCGGTCAACAGTTCCTTGCGGGGTCTGACGGTCCTGGAAGAAGTGGTCGAGGCGGAGGACTTCTTCCTGCGCTCCTTCTGCGGGGTCGACTCACTGCTCGCGTATCCTGAAGACTCCGCTTGGCCCATTTCGTCACAAAGTGGTGTCACAGCTGAGCGTGGAAGCAAGCTGCAAAAACGGAAACGCGGTCATACATTTATACTTTCTTGAGCCCTCGAGAGCCGAGATTCTGCACGGAGAGCGGCTAATTGCACCACGAGCACCACTCCCCAAATTTGATTTCTTCTCTTGCTCATCCCAATCAGGCGATGTGACCGGACTAAGAGGCGGCGCGAGACGCATATGCAACTCATCTCCTCGAATCTTCGCTTTTTGGCCGAAGATGACGAACCCACCGCCGCGTTTTAGAGGGTGTAGGCGCTAATTAATGAAGCGACTCTTAGTGACGGGGCCATTTATAGGCTCCGGAAATCGCGTTGACGACGTTTAGAAACCCTTGAGGGGCGGAGAATCGCGTGGCCTTGAGACGTGAGGCCGGGCGATAAGGGGACGTCTGTGTATCTCAAAGGTATAGCTGGAAATGACATAGGAAGAGCGCAGTTTAGACGGGCGCGCGTGCCAGAGTAACTAAATTGGGTGAATCCGGGGGGAAAACACGTAGAAGTGTGTTGGCCAAACAGACGTGGCAGACGAGCACTATGGGCGCGTTGATTGCGCCGGAGGTCAGGCGGAGAAAAGGCCGCGATTATGAATTCTAAGGTGGTTTCCAAGGAACACTTTCAAAGGCACAATTGGTCCAATGACGTACTTTCGAATAAGCGTAACAAAAAGTAAACAGTTTAAAGACCGGCTCGTTGAAGTGTTGAGCGATTAGCAGTGTTTGTCACAGAAACGTCATTAAAAGAACAAGTCATTGAACCGTTAAGCTAATAACTTTAAGGAGTGGTTTCCAAGACCGAAAAGGACGCGAATTCCTAAACCCAAAAACTACTCCATCCATCATGCCTGGTCCACTCCTCAAAAATACATAAGCGCACTCTTAAACCACTTGAATTCGCTTGTTTCATGGCTTGTCAAAGTGAGTACTCTTCCACGTAGCCGAAGAGCAGCCACGCTGAAACAAACCTAATCCACACATGCTTAGACATCAGTCGTTTCACGCCACTGAATCGATATGGTCCCCACCCGAGAATATCCGAATTAGCGGGAAAAAGACACGTTAAGCGCTACAATGGGCCATCGAGCATTCCAGTCCGTCTGGGCGCGTGTTACAATCTGCAAATCGCTCATAATTCATTCAAAATGGGAAAATCTTGGCGACGACCGCTTGTTACGCCGGCTTCAAGTGACACACGCTTAGAATCGTTACAACCGCGGAAACAATTTGAAAGGTTAAAAGGCTAAAAAAAAAATTTCATGGTAGTTTGTTTGACCAGTGTCTTGATGACGCTGATTTGAAGGAAAAAACATCCTCTTGTGCCCTCTCGGATTCGCCAGAAATGTCTGCGACTTTATAATTTTCCGTCTTTCGATTTTTTCGAGTCTGCAAAGCACATCGACGCGCTTCCGTTTTTATCAAAATTTTTGTGCCACATTTTGAGAGACAAAGAAAAACAAGAGTTTAGAAATAAAAGCGGGAAATCGGGTCGACGGGAAAGCTAACTGTCCGGCAACTGAAAGAAAACAGCCTTTTTGTTTCCGTTTGTTTAAAACAGCCTAGTTTAGAAGAGTGAAAAAAACGCGTTGGCTGCGAATAAAGACATAGTTAGAGCTGTATCAAAGTTCTTCCGCTGAGAAAAACTATTTGGGTTCATTTGATTCGTCCTTGTTCGCCACACTTAGCGTACGGGAAATTATGAGACGATCTCCAGAAGCTGAAGTTCAGGACGTTCTTAAAACCTTAGAGGATCTCTTTATGTAGCGAGCTCACTTCATTTGCTTTTTTAGCATAACAATTTTAAAAAGTTTTCGGAAAGTATTGTAAACTACGGCGACACCAACTCGTCTCTCCCAAAAACACATTTACGCGAACGTCTCACCATGGTCTCCTACATCCAATTCCAAGAAAACACTTCTGCAGATGTCCGCGACATATTGTGTCGCTTTTGCTCCACTGAGCTGGCCGGAAACTGATATGATACCGAGGACTTGTGCCACAAACACAAGTCTTCTAATTGCTAAGCAAACACAAAAGATGCGGAAAACAAGGAAAATTAATTAGAATGAGTGAGTCGCGCGAGTAAATGGATCTTATCCTGTCGAGCGGCATGCATCCACCTAGATTCCAAATTCGGAGTTCCGCAGAACTATAAAAGCAGAACACCTTCCCCGTGGCATATAAAACGCATGAGGGAGCGACGGAATTACCGGAACACACGTACAAAGACGCGCGATCCAAGAAACTGTTTACTTATGCATGGGTTCTCCCTGCTTCTAATTCCTACGCGGTTGGAGATCGGTTTGTTTTGACTTCAAACGGTGAGACTCTGATCTCGACTCTGAGGACACGCGCTCTTCTATCTCCAAATCAAATCTAGGCGCATTCTTCATTAAACGCGGAAAACTTTCGAATTTCCGCTCGAAGAAGTTTTAATTAAACTCGGCGCTGCCGCAATCCGGGCGACTGCGTTCTTGGAAAAGAAGAGCGACAAAGAAAGCGAAAAGGGGCTCATTTGGGTCAATTAGAGGCCAGAGAACGACGGGTTGACTCACTCTTTCATTCATATTTCATAGGAGATGTTGTGCTGAAACAGCTTTTGTATACTCGAGGCTCTAAAAGTAGAGATTAGGGAAAGGGACGGGAAGAGAAAAGAACGAAAGTTGCGTTTTGAGGTCCGATTAGAGTGGAAGTTTGCTTGCGAGAGGATCTGAGTTTAGATTTAGAAAGTATTTTTTCGTAGAAAAGCTAAAGTAAAGTGCAGTAAGATACGCTTTGTGCTGGATCGGTCCAAGCCACACAGCTTCATAAAGATTACGCAGTTGACTAGACCTGCTCTTGCCAAGCAACCAAATAAGCAGGTAATCTACACCTTCTGGCACCACCTATTCGCAAGAAGCCAAAACAACAAGTCCTCGTAAAAAAACCTAAAACCAACCCTCAAACGTCAATTCAGTAAAAACCAACCCAACTCCCCTAAGAACAAAAAAAGCGTTCCTAATCTTGAATTCAACGCGTCACGTCCCTTGGCGGCCTTTAGCAAACATCCCTTTGAGGGGCCTAGGTGGGGATAAAGTTTCGTAATAATCATCATCCCTATATGCATGCATAATACAAGCCCAGAATCCCGAGGGGCCTCTCCCAGCGGAAATGGGAAAACACACTTGGAGGGGCCGCACTCTTTTAATTATTCAATCGCGCGTCCTAATTTCGGGCTGGCTCTGGGCGATAGCGCCTCAGGGAATTACTCGCCGCCGTGCACTCTTATCGCTTGGCGTGCATCGTACTCAGATTGAGGAAGTCCGCTTCCCCGCTTATCCCGGCAGAATCAATTTCCATAATTCGACCCGATTCCCGAGATCGATCTCCAGTGGCGCGTGAAAAGACACATCGAGGCGATTCTTGGTGAAATCGAATATTTTAGATAAAGAAGCCAGAACTGAATAGGAGGGAGCAAATGGGGAGAGGATTCAAAAGCGACCCCAAATCGCATTTCGGGGCGAACTTAATTTGGGAATCCAACAGCAAAAGACAGAAACGTGGATGGATGGATAAGAAGGAATTGCCAGAAAACGGATCGACTTGGATTGGAGGCGAATTATTGGTCTGCTCGTTCTTTGCAGAGTATCGTTTGAGTGTTAAATAAAAAAAACGATAAAAACTTGAACCTTTTGTATCTTTTTGAACCATGGATACTCTCACGCTCACTATCTCACCAACCTTAGTCATCCTCAATCTTAATCCACTTTAATTACAACACTTAACAATGTTTAACAACATATCACAGTTTACAGTTAGAATCTTATTCTTGAGCTTCGTCTTTGGTGGCTTCTTTGATAGCTTCTGTGGACTGGTTAACATCTTTCACGCGCTGTCTTATCAACAGCATAGCGCAGCGCCTCGGGAACCACCCCTTCACGACCTGTTCCTTTGCATCGGATCCGTCCGCGTTCGTCTTCTTCACAGCGTAGGCCCAGTGCTTCGATCCGCGCGTCGAGAGCCACCTTTCGCCTTTATGAACGGCCACGGAAGATTCCAGGCAGGGTTGAGTGACAAAGATGCAGCATCCAAAGCATCGCGAGCCGCAGAACGTCCCGGAAAAGTCCTCGACGATCTCCACGACGCACGCGTTCTGCTTCTTCAGCTTCTTCTGCTCGATTTGCTCCTCCTGAAATCCTTCTTACAGAATCAATGTGGTAAAATCGGGGCGTACCGAGAGCGTGAACTGGTCACAACTGCTCCTGATCGGCCAATACAATCCTGAGGTCTTCGGCAAATCTTCCCAGATTAAAACCTCGCGCACATTCCGCTTGTGGCCTAGGTCGTACGGGTAAACGAAGGCGGCCAAACCTTCTCCATCTTCTCTGCGAATAATCGCTTTTTCTTCTGCAAAGATCGAGGTTCAAGCTATTTCTAAAATATCAACTCACCAATATACTCTTCAACCTGGGTTCGATTCTTGAGAATTCCCTTGACCTGGAAGAAGAGAAGCACACTCAAGGCGCAGACGACTCCGATAGAAAGCCCGAAGCAGAAGACTCCACAGAGCGCGGCGTAAACGCTGATGTCGATGATGGGCTCTCTTCCATCGCCGTAGTAAATGTACCAAATCTGGAAAACATCAATTGAACTCAAATACAGGTCGTAGAATCCATACTCTAAAGTAGAAGTGATACAGCGTATAGAACAGGATGTAACTGCCTTGAATACATCCGATGATTGCGAAAACAAGGAACTTGCAGAAGCTGAAGTGATTCCTGTGGCCGACGCAGTTGTTGATCCAAGCTGAAATTCTGGAAAACTTATAAAAGCCCGGATATTCCTCAACTTACGGCAGTGATGGTCCATTTTGAGGTTGCATCGGCCGCATTTTGAGCAGTGGTGAGATCGGGGAGCCTTGTATCCGTTGCAAACGGTGCAGAATTGGAGGCGACTCTGGTGTTCCTCAAGCGGCGGAAGCCAGCGAAGAGGTACGACGCCGGGGCCGTAGTAGGTGGCGAGGCAGTAGTTGGTCAGCGTCAGATAGTTCCACGTGAGGAAAACAAGGAAATGGACAAGCGCCCATGGAGAAGACGCGATCGGCCACCACAAGATGTGGAAGTAACTCGACGTTATCCCTATCTGAAGCCGAAAACACTTTATAACTGGGACAGAACGGCGATACTTACACTAAAAATGATGCAGAGAGTGATTAGAGGTCCCCAGTGAGCGAGTCTCGTAAGCAGCGGCTTCGCGACTTCGGCGATGCCTTCGCGATCCGCTTGCGTTTCCCAGTTCGGTGGCTCCACGACGGTCCACGCCACCGGCGAGGGCTTCTCGTCCTCCTCGCGGCCCATTCTGAAACGTAGCAGATCGATCAGCGAAACTTGTCAGCGCCGGGCAATGTTTACCAGTCCTCCGACGACGGCGGCGGCGACGGTTGTGGTCGCCATGGTCGGGCAGCGGAGTAACCCAGGGACACGAGAGGAAACCACGTCCGCCGTGTGCTTGTTGCCCAGGCGAACTCCGCTTCCCTGTGCCGAACGTTGTTTTCCCCCGCACGAATTAGATTCCGAAACAGGTTTGGCCGCTTCTCGACGTCGTTCCTGTTTCTTTGTGGTTCGGAAGACCGTGTTTCGGTGCATTCTTTTGTTGGTCAGTCGGAGAGCACTCGTGGTTGCGCGTTTATGGTTGAGAAATGCTTTTTCGTAACAACTTTCAAAATAACGTGGTGTTTCCTATATCTGAATTTCCCCAGATCATAGGCTTGGAAGGAGTGAATTTCCCTTCATCAGCTCAATGCTGTTCTTCTGGCTAGGCTCGCTGGGATCCATTCGTCGATTGGCCACTAATCTTGTCGATCTGCAACATTCGCCATTTCTTGGATGTTTTTGCGCCCAGAAGGTGAATCGATCGAAATTCCAAATGGTACCACACGGCGCATAAAAGCTATTGATGGCCTCTAAGCTCCTCGAGAATACGTTTAAGCGCTTTTTTCGCAACATCCGCAGGGTTTTCGTCTTTGCCGTTCTTGTATTATATTAATACGACTTGGTTCCGTATTCCGATAGCGGTTCTGACCCATAAATCACTTTCGAACCTGCCGTTGGATTTCCTCATTTAATTGTCGCCATTTTTGAGCAGCAACAAGCCCACTTTCTTTGCTTGCAGCACCCCATCTACATCATTGTCATCACTCCCTTCTCCTTCTTCGTTGGGCGAATCTTGCAAACAAGTTTTCGTAAGTTTTGCAAACGACGAGTTTGCAGCGGGTTCCGACACGAACGCCCTGCGACCGTAATCTCCGGCTGCTTTCGAAATGGATATTCGAAACAACGCGCGCGTCCATTCATCGTCCGCCGCTTGGCCGACAGTCGGTCGGTGCGCTCGCTCGCTCGCTCGGTTTTTTTGGACTCGCTGCGCGCGTTGTTTTCTTAGGTGCGTCGCCATTCCAGCGTTCTCCTCTGCGTCCTCCATTTGGCACCATCGATCGTTCGTGTCGCATCGGTTTTTCTTGCCCGCGCGTATTTAACTCATGATGATAATTCTACCACGTGACTTTAGTTTTTTTCGTTATTCAGAACTTGTCAATTCTCTGCATCATGTCTTCGGGTCTCGTCGAAATGTCGCTGGATGACATCATCGCCTCCAAGAAGAAGGGCCGTGGAGGCGCCGGAGGAAAGTTCACCGGACGCCGAAGCGGAGGCGACATCTCGCCCCGTCAACCTCGTGGAGAAGGCAGGGCTATGTTCTCAAGGGTAAGCGGATCAGCATGTGTACAGTTTTTATGGTTGGCTTCTTCAGAATGTCCCTGAGGGCAAGTGGAAGCACGACAAGTTTCATGAGATGTACAACAACGGACCTCGCGTCGGAGGTCGTGGCGCTCGCTCGGCCCCTGGCGACAACCGCGTCGTGAAGATCAACATCGGCAATTTGGCCAAGTCCGTGGTCACTGCTGACTTGGAGGTAAGCTTTGTTGTGTCCTACGCGAAATAACCCCTGTCTTTTTCAGGAGCTCTTCGGATCCTACAAGCCAACCAACGTCGCCGTCCACTATGACGAGGCTGGCCGTTCTCTCGGCACCGCTGATGTCTTCCTTCATCGACGTGAATCTTCCAAGCTTTTGCAAGACTTCCAGGGCATCTCGCTTGATGGTGCGACTTAAGTTCTCTTCCACGACTCCAAAAATCATCGTTTTGCTTCCACTGATGAAACATTAGTTCGACAGCTCGCATGACTCCCGCGACGGCGATGAGGCTACGTCAGTCCCTGATGTAGTCGCAGATCAAGGAGACGGTAGAAAGCGGAGGCGATTTTATGATGATGCGCACGTCTGCGAAGAAGGGATGGAGTTTCCACGCAAACGCAAACATCTACGCGACTCCGTGGCTTGCCGGAAGTTGAGCAGCTCGTGTTACTGTTTCCCAAATTTTGTTAGGACCCTATCTCCTGGACGAAGGTGGGGCAGTTGCTTATTATCTTCGTTTAGGTCGCGAACTGAAGATGGTCCTTGTCGATGAAGCCGCGCGTACTGCGTCAACCTCCATCCAACAAAGAATCGCAGTCGCCGGACACCGCCGCTCCGGAGGACCTAGGACGTCGGGAGCCATCTTGAAGAAGCCGCGGAACAGCACTGGAGGCAAGGGGGGACCGAAGCGCGCCGAGAAGCCCAAGATGACCGCCGAAGAACTCGACCAGGAACTTGAAGCCTACATGCGCAAGCCGAAGCCCACTGATGTTGTTATGTAAATATACCTTGCCCAGTCTGTTACTCATATAGTTAACAACTTCTTTGCTGTCCCCTGGGGATCTCCTTTATATTTAACACACGTTGTCCTTGGAAATCTGGCGATAATAAAATACGGTTCGCCCTTCTTGTGGTTGTGACATTCCCAGGTTTGGCCTCTCTTGTTTCAGTTGACGGTGTTGTGGTAGTAGTCCCTCGAAATCAAAAAGAGGAACTATAGATCATTCCGAAAATGACCAGAGGGAGGACGGGCCGAGAGGATTGAGGAGAATTAAAGCGTAGTCACCAAATCAGTCGGTGTGGTTCATTATATTTATTTTAATTTGTTCCGCTTCTTTCGACCTCCGCCTTCATTTCGACGTCAATGGCTTCCGCAGCTGTTGCAGTACAAGGTTTGTTCGCGATCGCGCTTCTGAAATATGTGGAGTCAGATTCATTTTTAATCGAATGCAACTTACCGAAGCGGGGAAGATCTGTTTTCCAGGGAGGTGGAGAAGGGCAGACGCCTGCTTGTTCTTCTCATGAAGCTTCGCAACATTTCGCACTTGATCCTTGTTGAGGTGGATGCGGAACGTCTTGTTGCGATCCGACGTCAAATCGGCACGAGCGCTCTCCATCGTCGACCTGATGATTGACTTCGTCTTGGAGCGTTCAGAAGAGTCCGGCTCGCGGGAGACGCGTTGAGGGAGCTGACGACAAGCTCCGACGCGCTTCGTACCGGTGTGCGCATCGAAGACGCAGTGGTTCATGGTGAAGCAGTGGCCTTGCTGGGTGCTTCTGGTGGAGTCCATATTAAAGTTGTCTTCACGAGGAGAATAGCGACTGCTACTTTCACGGGAACTCTGAAAATATACCGTAAGTGACGTGAAAATAAGAAGGTTCAGTTCAACTCGCCTGCTCTTTTTGACTGTCCTCATTGAGCGTCATTCTCGGCCAACGGCGAAGTTGTCCGGCGGGCGGAGTGGTCCGCTGTTGGTCCTTGAACCGAGGATCCACGCGCCGTTCCCGTCTTCGGGAGCAGTGGCTGTGTCTTCGGTTCTTCGACTTGTCCTGGCGCTTCGACTTCGAGGGCGGTCGCTCGCGGCTGTTCCTGCGGCGCATCGTCGTCCTTCCCGAGTTAACGTAGGATTGCACATGGGTTCCGCTCTGGCTCCGTTGGCGCATCGTCGTTCTGCCGGAGTTGGTCCAGTTCTTGGGTTGGTCGTAGCTCTCATCTCGGGTGGATGAGCGGTTCCGGGAGACGTGCCGTCCGGACGAGCGACCACGGGCTCGGTCTTCGTCGCGGGGGTTCATGGTCAGTTGGAAGTTAGTGGAGGCGGCCGCGGAGCAACCGTTCCTCGGGTGTCAGTTCAGTGTAAGTGAGCCACTGACCGCACTCACCTTTTAAAGCTCGAACCTGACGCGAAGTCTGAAACTCAGCTAACTAAGTCTGGAAAAGCTTCCTTTCAACCGTTCTGAGACTGAAGTCAGACGGTGAAGTTGACCTCGTTTTGAAGGTTTCATTTTGAACGTCAGGTTGCGGGAAGAAGCGGTCGTGTTTAGTTCCAACTGTTTAATACATTTGATTGTAGAACCGATTTTTGTGTTTGAATGATAGAAGTGTGGTTTATTTTGGATTCTGTACAGTTAAACTTTTAAGTATGTACAAAATAAATATTTAGCTGGATCGTTTCAGTTCACCCGTCCTTCTCCGCGGAACACCCCAAATGGATCAGAAGTCCGTCCTGGGGATTCCTCGTGAATGCCGCGTTTCCAATCGTCTTCTGGCATATGAAGCATTTCGTTCGGCTGTCAACGTGGACTTTTTTGTCCAAAACCTCCCTCAGGCGAACTTCCTGCTCCTCCAACGTTTTTCTGCTCATCGCGGAATGAATTTCTCTTTCGTTCGCAGTTTGATCCACAAACTGCAAGATTCCTTCCAGAGCGCCCCAGAAATCTGCGAACAACGTGTCGTCGGGAAGCATCGCTATGGCCTGAACCGCGTCCATCGATTCTGCGTGCTTTTTCAGGATATTCGACGCTTCCTTGACGTTCGGCTTAGGGACTGGCAGATTGCGTTTTAAGCCGGGAATTTTCATTGTTTTGGGCTTTGTGTAAGCCTTGAAGAGTTTCAGGAACACCCAAAAATATTGGCTTTGATCACAATTTCCGATTTCCGTGTTTACCTGTGATTTGTCCTCGTCATTCGGGTCATAGTGCCTTACACAAAACCGTTCTGCGCCGATAAAATCGAACAAAACCGAGGTGTAGAGGTAGAGCGCCTTCTCGTGCTCGTTTTTAACTCCGAGCAGAATCGCGCGTTCTTCATAAAATGCTGAAAATGGGAATGTTCGAAAAGTAAGGAATAGAAAAGCGTACATTCGTTCCCTAGCCACGCGTAAACGCTGTCCACACTGTAGTTCTTCGAGAGCTCCAAAAGTCGAATCAGCTTCTTGCGGTAGATTCCGAGCTCGCCCTCTTCGGTTCCTCCGCGGATCACGTTCAGGACGTGGATGTAGTCCTTCAGCATCCCCTTGATCTTGGCGATGTAGCTCTGCGCTAGAGCTTCATGGAACTTTGGTCGTTGTTCGTCCATTTCGTAGATCAGAAACTCCTAGAAAAGAGATGAGAACATAGTCAAAGTCGTTACTGCTTACCAGGTAAGGAATCACCGCATCCATGCACTCGCTCATCAGAAACCGGTGCACCTCTTCTCGATCCAACTCGCGAGTGGTTTCGTCGTCTTCGCTGGTAAAGATCGAAAGGCCCTTTTCGTAGTTGTCGGCCAGAATCCAAGAAGCATAGTGGAAGATCAGCGGCAGGTGCTCGTTTCCGAGGCCTTGGAGGTACTCGATCGTCCGATCGGTTCCCCACAGCGCACTTTCGCGGTTCTTCGACTGGTTCTTGAGCAGTTCCAGCGCTTTTTCGTGGAGGTTGCGACGCTCGTAGAGAAGGAACAGTTGTTCAAACATCCCCACCCGCTCCAGAACCTCGATGGAATCATCAATCTTACAGCTGTTGTCCCGAAGACGCAGCAGCGAAGCTAACAGCGTCGTCTGATTCATGTTCACGTAGCACTTCAATAGCGTCGTGTCGATGATCTGGAGAGAAACTTCGTGGTGCGCGAGGGTGTCCTCGTCGAGGAGTTGCTCTCCTCTCACGTGGTGGTTCTCCAGAGCGCTCGAGATTTCGCTCCGGACCAGCGTCAAATATCGGGCGAGAGCTCCGTACCCCTTACGCGCCTCGTTGACATTGAGATCGGGAGGCAAGCGAGTTCCGCCCAGCACCTTGTCGCGGAAGTCGTCCGAAAGCAAGCCGCTGAACAGAGCGATTACATCCCACACTTCTAAAATTAGGATAATAAGGATCTGAAACAGGAGTGTTAAAAACTAACCAGATTTGATTTCCGCGTACAGAGCAAAACTCTCCACAAAGTTGTTCTGGCAGAACTTCTGGAAAGCCGCTTCTCTCTTGATCTCCAGAACATTTGCTTTCGATCGCGGGTCGATCGAAGCTCCCAATTCCGCCAGTTGAATCGCCAAGTCGAACTGCCGTTCTGCCAGAAGGAAATTTACATTATTTGCTAGCTGTTTGTGTGAGTCCAGAAGCCACACATCCTTGCTGTTGGAAACCAGAACTTGACCTCTGAAATTAGAGTTATTGTATTCGATTCCCTCAATATTATTGTTCTTACGGTCGTGACACACAGAGCATCCTTGCTTGGATCCTCGATTTGCTCAGTTCGATCGTTTGAATGTGCATCGAGGACTTCAACGACCGAATCTCGATCACCGCGTTCTCCAGAATAGCGATGAGATAAGGCGAATCGTAGATGAGGGCCTTCGGGGTCGAACTAAACCTGACGTTTCCGTATTTCGGCTCTTCTCCAGGTTCGGTTCCTTTCGACTTCAGCTGAGTTCCGATGTAGGTGGAGAAGACGACTTCGTTATTCCGACAGAAACCGATGATTTTGAAGTCGGAAACGTCGACTATAAGCGGCTTATCCAACTTCTTTCCTACTTCGAAGAGCTCCCGGATATAGCCGATGTTGTCGGGATGCTCGCCGTACTTCTAAACGGAAACATTTATATCACGTACGCCTTCAGCGAGTCACTCACCTCATTCTTCAAAACCTGGATGATTTTGTATTGTCCACTATCCGAGAAAGCTACCCGACTTGTTCCACACCAGGTCAATGCCTCCACATCGCTTAAAAACTGGGAATTCGACTGATATTCCACGTCCATTTCTTGAAATTCGCCGTTCTTGTACTCGTAAATATAAATACTCCGATTTGCCGAAAGTGCCAAGTAGATCTGTTGCGTGCACTCACGCACGACGACGTCGAAACAGTTGATCTTCGAGTGCTTGATGGGCTTCTTGCTCACGATCGTGGCCACTTCGGTCAGATCGTGGACGTTCAGTTGATTTTCGCATAAACAAATCAGCAGATTGTGCGATTCGACCGACTTCAGCTGCTGAATCGCCTTCGATTCGAAGCGTCTGAACATCTTGAAGTCGTATTTTCCTAAATTCGCTGTTTGGACGAGTTTGTAAGAGTTTGGTAAGATACCGTCTCTAGAGGGACTGAAGGTGAGTACTTGGCCGCCCTTGTTGCCCACCAGGACCTTTCCTTGGGATCCGTGTGCTTCGAAGGCGCTGATGTCGAAGGGCACGCCTGTGGTCACCGTCTTGGTACATGGTGACTGGCTAACCGTCGGCCGCTTGCAGCAATTCTGAAAAGAAACTGGAAAGTGGGAACACATTAGAATACATGAGAATTGGGAACAAAGCGACGCGAATCCACGCGAAGTGCATCATTTTTTGGACCAATTTCAATGTCACAAATGAACAGAATAGCAAGCATTATCTGAAACGATCGAAATCCTGGCAAATAAATGAAGTAAACGAGGGTTTTGCGGAATTTCCGTCGAGGGCCTCGAAGCGATTTCAGTGCCGATTGACGTGACGATTTTTGTTTATAAACAACGTCCCATTTTTCTCGGTGGTCCCGCGCCGAAATTTGTTTGTTTGTGGTTAGCGGAGAGTCGTCCTTTACGTCGGATTTTTTGTGGTTCTTCGGGGCGTTTTGGATCTCGTTCTAGTCCCAGTTTTTGCCGTAAATGACGCAGAATTCTTGTCAGTCGACGGGACGATCTAATAGGGTTGTGTAAACGATGGACTCCTCGGAGGAAGATTACTTGGTCATGAAGATGTCGCCGTTGAACACGGAAAGTACATAATGCAAGGATTACAGTAAACTACCGCCCCATTTACGGGCGGAACAGCCACGCACCAAAACTGCCGAATTCGAAGGAAAGTGGCGGCAGAACGAGAAGATTCTACGCGTCATTCGCTTCTCAGAATGCAGGACTCAAGTCGATCAAAATGTGTGGGAGGTATGAACCAGCTGAATCTTTGTGTAAATAAGACCGTTGCTAATAAAATAGCCACAATTTCCTGTATGGCCTGTGGAGACAATCAAACCTAAAATAGCCAGTTTGGTTATGAGCACGTAAACCCAGGGCATATCGAGCTTTTGTTCCGAAATAGCGCTACACACATGAAGTGATGGACACAAATGCCCAATCGAATCCAGGCCGAATACGAAATAGCACTACAGCGCGCTACAGTAGCGCTATTTAAGCTCGATATGCCCTGGGTTTACGTACTCATAACCAAACTGGCTATTTTATGTTTGATTGTCTCCACAGGCCATACAGGAAATTGTGGCTATTCTATTACTTACACAAAGATTCAGTTGGTTCATACCTCCTACACTTTTTGTGAGTGTTTGAGTCTAGACATTTGACTTGAGAAGTTTTCCACCGTCTGCAGGGTGGTCCGAAAAAAATCCTTCCGCCAGACACCCTCGGCCGACCGAACTGCTAGCCATACTGAAGAACCGTTCCGGGGGTACGCGGGTCAGACGACCGGTCGGTTTCGCGTTATTTGTTAGCGAAACCGACCGGTCGTTCCTCGCAACTGACAAGGGAACATTCCCAAGTGTCAATCTTAAATCAAGCTGAAAATTGGTGGGTAGATAGATCTCGACGCGTTGCTTCCGAAAAATATGGATTTTGTCGGCCAATGCGAGCTCTAAAGTACCTAAAAGGGCATGTCTAGAACGGGAAACGGATCGCTCAGCAGCCGTCCCCAGGTTGAAATGCTCCCGCCTGAGACTGATATGGCTTCTGTCTGGCTCTGTAAGTTGCGTCTCTCAAGTTGTGCTTTCGATTCCAGAATTTGGGCGCGAACTGCGCGTGTGATAAGTTTGCTGTATTTCGGTGCTCATATTGCGTGCATCACTGTTGCATTTACCACACGAAGTCACAATTGTTAATAAATGTTGAATTTAGCGAGACGAGACGCAACTTGCAGCGTCAGACAGAAACTCAGGTGGGAGCCATTTCAACCTGGGGGACGGCTGCTGAGCGGTCGGTTTTCCCGTTCTAGACATGCCCTTTTAGGCGCTTTAGAGCTCGCATTGGCCGGCAAAACCCGTATTTTTCGGAATCAGCTCGTCGAGATCTATCTACCCACCAATTTTCAGCTTGGTTTGAGATTGACACTTGGGAATGTTGCCTTGTGAGCTTGAAATGACTCCGCTGTCTGGCCAGTGAGCAGGAGCCGGGGGTGTCTGGCGAAAGGATTTTTTTTGACCACCCTGTAAGTGTACGTTGGGACACCCTGCAGACATTGAAACGTGTCTACATTTCGCCTTCCACGTCGACTTACATTCTAGACGTCTGCTCCGCCTTCCTCGGTCATTCCGATCGGAGCGGCGGTCGCGTGCGGTCGGTCGTTCGATTTCGCGTTGCGGTCAGCTTTGTTCTGCTCAATTTCCGTGGATCTTCGCGTTTTCGTCGATTGCCGCCGATGGTTTATTTATGTGTATTTCATTTCAGGTTGTAGCAAGTCCAGGTCGCCATGGCTGAGGCTCCAGATCACTCGCGACGGCATCTGCGTTTCGTACGACCAAGAGCTGCTCAGGGACATCTGGCACGCGTTTTCGCGGGCCTACAAGCGGCGCATCGCCAGATTCAAGGTAAATAAACGTTGCTCGGGACTGTTTTATAATTTGAAATTTGCAGAACGACTTCGAGGCCGGTATTTTCCCGGCGAACGGCACCTCCTTCGTCCTCGTTGTGGGAACGCTTGTCGCTCTTTCGCTGCTCGGAATCGACGGATCCTTGGGAATGATCAGCTTCCTCAAGAACTACATATTCGGGTTAGTTTATATTCAATGATGTGTCAGCGCGCATCTTTGTTACACAAGCAGTTTGTTCAACAAAACGGCCATCGGGCGTTCGTTGTACCTTGATTTTCCCATCAGAGTGCACTGGCAATTCCGATCGCCGCCGGGCGGACGGATCTTTGTGACTGTGACGCGCCTGTTTATCTATAAACGTTTCGGGGATCAGTGGCCAAACAATGTTTAGAAAAGCGCATCTGAAATATAGCACGATTGGAAGGGAAAATACGAATTTTTGCAGCGAAAATGTGGTCTAGGGCACATTTTTGGGACTGGCGATTTCAAATTTCGCTGTTTTGAACTCTGATATAAGACGATATCAGTGACCAGATTACGAATAGGAAGTTCAGAAATTAGGTTATGGACGAGCATTAACTAATCCCATGACCACCTGATTCTTTGAGCGGTTTAGGAAAGGAATCATCGGAAGCACGATCGCTGTGGCCGTTGGAAGTTCTCTGCTCTGGTTCATCATCATTCAAATCATTCGTTTGACCCTAAAGGCCTTCCTCAGCTACAAAGGATGGATGTACGAAAGCCCTCATACCAAGAAAATCTCGACTCCTACCAAGATGTGGATGGCCATTTTGCACTTTATCTCGAAGAGTCAGCCCATGCTCAACTCATTCCAAGGTGCTTTGCCCCATCTGCCACTCCCGGCGCTCGACGAAACCCTCGACCGAGTAAGTAAACGCTTCGTTTACCACTAGCGATCCATTGCTTAATTCTAGCATCTGCTCTCCATGCGTCCTTTGACCACCGATGAAGAATATGAAGAGCTCCAGCGTCTTACTGAGGAGTTCCGCAAGGGTCTTGGACGTCGTCTTCAGCGCTACCTGATCATCAAGTCCTTCCTGTCCATCAACTACATCACCGACTGGTGGGAGGAATTCGTCTACCTGAGACAGCGAAGCCCCATCATGGTCAACAGCAACTACTATGGATTTGACACCTTGAACGGTTTAGGATCCACCCAGCCCAAGCAAGCCGCTCGCGCTGCTAATGTCACCTGGTCTGCGCTGACCTTCCGTCGTCAGGTCGAACATCAGGAAGTCACTCCTGTAAGGGTTTCATCCGGCAAGTTCAAATGCTATAATCTATCTTTAGTTCTCGGTTTCGCCCCGCTTCAAAGTTCCCTTCTGCACTATGCAGTACGAACGTCTGTTCAATAGCTGCCGTATCCCCGGAGAGGAAACCGATCAGTTCCACCACTGGGACGACGCTAAGCACGTGGCCGTTTACTGCCGTGGCTGTTGGTTCAAATTGCCCATTCACAACGGAAAGAGGTGCCGATATTATTTCCTGGGGTTTTTACAGCATATAAACATTTTTAGACTGCTGGAACCTGCCGAGCTACAAGCTGCCTATCAGGAAATTCTGGATAATTCCAAAGATCCTGCTCCCGGAGAAGAGCGACTCGCTGCTCTTACTGCTGGAGATCGAACCCCTTGGTTTGAAGCTCGTAAGCAGTTCTTCAGCAGTGGAGTGAACAAGACTAGCCTGCATGCCATCGAACGCGCCGCTTTCGTTGTTGCTTTGGATGATGAAGATGTTTACTACGATCCTGTAAGTATACTTAAACACGACTGTGTCACAGTGAACCACTTGTTTTAGAAGGACTCTGCCAGGCTCGACCGCTGGGCCCACACCCTGCTCCATGGAAATGCCTACAACCGCTGGTTCGACAAGTCGTTTACCTTCGTTGTGTCCAAGAACGCTCGCGTTGGTATCAACACCGAGCACTCATGGGGAGATGCTGCCATAATTGCTCACTTCATGGAGGTGGCGAAAAATTGACCGGCATCTATATCAGCTTATATTTATTTATAGTACTGCCTCTTGAAAGATCTGTGCATTCAAGGTTACACCGAGAGCGGCGACACCGCGGGAAAAGCTGAAACTGTCATGCGCCCGGAACGGCTTAAGTGGGATCTGAACGATGCGATTCCGGCCATCGAAGCGTCGCTCGAAGTTGCTCAGAAGCTTATCGACGACGTCGAAATGTCTCTTCTTGTGTGGACTGAGTTCGGAAAAGGCTTTATCAAGAAGATCGGTGTTTCCCCTGACGCCTTCCTGCAACTCGTACTGCAGATGACTTACTTTAGGGTATATTATAACCGGTGAGATGAAGTGTAATTAAAATGAGTTTAGAACCAGAACAAGTTCTCCCTCACTTACGAAGCCTCGATGACTCGCCTTTACCGCGAGGGCCGTACGGAAACCGTCCGCTCGTGCACGAACGAGTCGTGTGCTTTCGTCCGATCCATGTTGGACAACGAACAGACTGTAAGGGAATTCACCATAAATCTCGAATTTATATGTGGCTTTTGTAGAACGAGGAGCGCCTTGCTCTTCTGCGCACTGCAGCCGAAAAGCACCAGATGATGTACCGTGACGCCATGTGCGGAAAAGGAGTCGACCGTCACTTGTTCGGTCTCTACGTCGTGAAGCGATACTTGGAAGAGGAGTCGCCATTTTTGGACAAAATCTTTCCTCCCACTTATCTGCTCTCCACCTCGCAGACCCCTCTCAACCAGTGTGAAGAGGAGGCCAAGGTGTTGACTCCCGCCCAGCGTCTGAACTTCGTCTCGGCTGGTGGTGGATTCGGCCCTGTCGCTGATCGCGGCTACGGCGTTTCCTATGTGATTGCCGGAGAAAATCAAATCTCCTTCCACATCTCATCCAAGCGCTCAGCAAATAATACGGTATCGTCTTTGTGTGCATCTCCTTATCTTACATTCCCAGTTTCAGAGTTCCAAGGGATTCCGCGAGGACCTGATCAAGAGTCTCCGCGAGATGCGTCATCTCCGCAAGACCGGATAAGAAGACCTGGGTCATGCGCATACGATCACGATTTTCAACAAGTTCAGTAATGTCTTTTATACGTGTACCTATTTAAAATGTCAGGTTATTTATTGTAACGGGTAAAATATATAATTAATTCTTTCGGCAGTCTTCGAGATTCCAGTTCGAAGTTTGGCAGTTCGAAGAATTCCAGGCAGTTCGAAGAAGCGTGAGTCTTCCGGAAACACAAGACCAACGAAAGTTGGTTCGGCGCTTAATCCTTCTAGGGAACGTGCTGAGGCGAGGGTGGAGGCATTGTTGCGTTGTACGTCGAGTTCTGTTCTGGGTACGCCGGAGTGACTATTGGCAGCAGGTGATGTCGATCCGCGTTGGAGATCTTCAAATCCCAAACCATTTTCCAGCGATGAAGTGTAAACCGACCATCAAGCACTCATGAAATTACAACTGCACAAAAACTTGAACAAGAAATTTAGAATTTATTGAAAGGAACGTTTGGATACAAATCGCTCTCCGTAACACAGGAAATGAGAGGCGAAGGAAGCTGTTTTTTAATTTGATTTTACAAATGTTTCCTATTCGACATTCGATTTGAGGACCCCACCTAGATTTGAGGACCGACACAATCTATTTTCACAAATTCGTCGTCAGATGTGTGGGCCACAAACTCCATGTAAAAAAGTAGCCCAGCAATCTTAGAACTGTTTTCTTGATGTTGGTATCTGAAGTATCTCCCACATATTTCGGGATCGCATGCCGCGCTTTCTTCGGAATGTTTTCCACTCGGACCCAATCCACTTTGGACCTCAATTCGTCTATGATATGCAGTTCTTTCTGCTTTTCACGAAAGAATCTGTCGACACTGCTCTCCTTATTTTGCACCCAATCTGCCCAAAAACATAACACGTACTCCTGGAAATGTTTCGGATCATATTCGTTTGAGTTAAACCGAAAACTGGTGCATATTTTCTTAAGTGCAATTTCCAAAAATGGAAGAGGGCGCATCTTGTGAAAGGTCATTTGAGTAGATATACTGGATGCCAACGCTAAGAGCAATAGAGTTTTCATTTCGGAGCTGCTTTTGTTCAATCCTCGTTTGCTAGAGTCAACCAAAAGGTTTCTGTAGCCTTCCAGTTCTGCGTTTTTCGGAAAGTTCTTCCCTTGTAGATTGCTCGACAGATCTTCAGCCTAATATTGATATTGGCACCCCTATTTTTTGCAAAATCTCGGCGTGGATCACTTTTCACAAAACACGGGTTTCACCATTCGAAAGAGCGCACAAAATAACGGTTATTCAACAGGAACACAAAACACGTGCCTCAAAAAATCCGTCTTTCAAGGACAAATTTTGGAAAATGAGCCAGAATCGCCGCCTGATAGATAGAAGTTGAGATATTGATAGAAGCACTTTTTCAAACATTAATTTAATGCGCATTTTTGAACGTTTTACAATTTTTTAACACTTAAAAACCTGCTAGGCGAAAACTTTCAATTGTAATTTAAATTGCGTTTAGGCCTGCACGAAAGGCTTATTTGGGTCCCGAAGGGTATTTGAATCCTGATTTCAGTTAATTTTCTGGATTTTTGGCTTTGCAACACTATTTCAAGCCGTTTAAAGTGTTTCAAGTGCAGGCCGTTTAAAAACGTTCAAAAATGCGCATTAAATTAATGTTTGAAAAAGTGCTTCTATCAATATCTCAACTTCTATCATCAGGCGGCGATTCTGGCTCATTTTCCAAAATTTGTCCTTGAAAGACGGATTTTTTGAGGCACGTGTTTTGTGTTCCTGTTGAATAACCGTTATTTTGTGCGCTCTTTCGAATGGTGAAACCCGTGTTTTGTGAAAAGTGATCCACGCCGAGATTTTGCAAAAAATAGGGGTGCCAATATCAATATTAGGCTGAAGATCTGTCGAGCAATCTACAAGGGAAGAACTTTCCGAAAAACGCAGAACTGGAAGGCTACAGAAACCTTTTGGTTGACTCTAGCAAACGAGGATTGAACAAAAGCAGCTCCGAAATGAAAACTCTATTGCTCTTAGCGTTGGCATCCAGTATATCTACTCAAATGACCTTTCACAAGATGCGCCCTCTTCCATTTTTGGAAATTGCACTTAAGAAAATATGCACCAGTTTTCGGTTTAACTCAAACGAATATGATCCGAAACATTTCCAGGAGTACGTGTTATGTTTTTGGGCAGATTGGGTGCAAAATAAGGAGAGCAGTGTCGACAGATTCTTTCGTGAAAAGCAGAAAGAACTGCATATCATAGACGAATTGAGGTCCAAAGTGGATTGGGTCCGAGTGGAAAACATTCCGAAGAAAGCGCGGCATGCGATCCCGAAATATGTGGGAGATACTTCAGATACCAACATCAAGAAAACAGTTCTAAGATTGCTGGGCTACTTTTTTACATGGAGTTTGTGGCCCACACATCTGACGACGAATTTGTGAAAATAGATTGTGTCGGTCCTCAAATCTAGGTGGGGTCCTCAAATCGAATGTCGAATAGGAAACATTTGTAAAATCAAATTAAAAAACAGCTTCCTTCGCCTCTCATTTCCTGTGTTACGGAGAGCGATTTGTATCCAAACGTTCCTTTCAATAAATTCTAAATTTCTTGTTCAAGTTTTTGTGCAGTTGTAATTTCATGAGTGCTTGATGGTCGGTTTACACTTCATCGCTGGAAAATGGTTTGGGATTTGAAGATCTCCAACGCGGATCGACATCACCTGCTGCCAATAGTCACTCCGGCGTACCCAGAACAGAACTCGACGTACAACGCAACAATGCCTCCACCCTCGCCTCAGCACGTTCCCTAGAAGGATTAAGCGCCGAACCAACTTTCGTTGGTCTTGTGTTTCCGGAAGACTCACGCTTCTTCGAACTGCCAAAACTGGAATTCTTCGAACTGCCAAACTTCGAACTGGAATCTCGAAGACTGCCGAAAGAATCTTTCCGGTCGCTGCTTTCAACCCAGAATCCCTCGGCTCTAGTGTCTTCTCCGAGTCCACGTCGTCTCCAGAAACAAAACAGCGAATTAAACGTTTAATTTGTTTGTGTTATCCCTGCGATTACCCTCGCGCGCCTCCATTCTTCTTCTTCTTCTGGCGCCTCCTCTCGTTGCTAATCCGCGCGTACCTTGGCTTCTCCTTTGCGTCCTCCGCCGCGACCAGTCGGCTCCGCTCCCTCGCGCACCTCTTACTCACCTCGATGTCCCGATGCTCCTCTCGGCTTCTTCATCTCCTGGCTAATTACCGACTTCTTCTGCCTATCGATCTCTTTCCGCGCTTACGCATAATTAGACAACATTAGCTTCTCATTACGCATTCGTAACCGTTCCTTGAACTCACTTTCACTCTCGTTTCAGATCATGATATCCTTAATTCACTACTTAACAATGCTGGCGTCGATAACGGAGGTGCTGATCAACTCGTTCCTCATGGCGAAGATCTTCTTCCGCAAGGGCATCTTTGCCCGGGACTCCGTCCACTACATCTACTTCCTTTCGATCGCGGGCATCGCCTCGGGGCTCTCCGCCTTCCCCCACTTGCTTCTCCTCTTCACCTTCAACAACGAAAACTGCCCGTCGCTCAAACTCGCCCTCGCCTCTGTCTTCCGAGTTTTCACCACTCGACTACAATTCGCGCTTTTGGCCACGTTCGCCATCGACCGCTTTGTCGCCATCTCGACTCCTCCATTGTAAGCCAGCGAAGATCTTAAACCACCAAAACGTCGCTCTCCTTTCAGCTACCAGAGTTTCCCGCGCAAACAGCCGGCTTACCTGGCGGCGGCCGTTTCGGTGTTCCTCGCTCTTTTCGAGGTGGCCATCTTTCTCGTGGGTTCCGACTTCAACACCTCCGTCAAAGGGTGTCTTCTGGACTCCGTCGGTGGCCCCCTCTACCGCCGCCTGTACCCCTTCTTCCACCTTGTCCAGTTCGCTCTCGTCTTCCTGGGCGCCGTTTCCATCTTAATCGAAACTCTCTCCGCGCGCCACGGCGAATCTCGGCGGCTTCCTTCTGCCAACTACGTGAATCGCTGGATCTTCGCGGTCACCGTCCCCTGCATGGCAACTCTCGTCGTGGCGCCGCTGCTCCTCCGCTTCCGCGTCGCCGTCACCAACGCTATTCCGGACATTTTCGTATTCGGAGACTGTTTCATGCATCTAAATAGCGTAAGTCACCCTACTCCTCATCCCAGAATTCACTTTTGTCCTCGTTTAGTGTGTGCTGCTGCCCCTTATTAATTACGTTCGAAGCGATCTTCGCCGCGTCGTGCGCATTTTCCGGCGCAAGAAGGTCAATTCGGACACGATTACGGTGAATACGGTTAACGCTGCTGAAGATACGACTCGACATTCTTAATAAATCTGTTTCATTGCTCAACCTGACTTGGCTCATTAGGAGCTCTTTTGAGGCGGAAAACGGGATTAGCGGAATTCTTGCGAATCAGCCTGCTATTCACCCGGAGGAAGTAGCCGGAATACGAAGATTCGGGGAATCCGGCAGAGAAAAGACTGTTGTATCTTTTAAGGGGAACGTTGGGATAATTTATGCGTCCCTGTAGTGCAACTCGAGGAAAGTTAATCCGTACGCGAGAGTGCGTTCCAAGGCTGTTCATGAATCCTCCATAGAATTCCATTCACAAGGCAAAGTTTCGATGGATAGCGAGGTTGTGGAATTTGGAAAAAGTGGGGAATCTTTTGTGAAGCGAGATGATGTGGACGGGATTAGACTTTGGGGGTCAAGAGAACTTTGGTGAATGTGCTTCAAGGGTGCAGGTTTCAAGTGTTTTAATGGACTTTTTCATGTGCTTCAAAGAGCCTAAAGTTCTTTTCCGTGAAAGTCAATTAGGTACACATTGAAGAAAAGTAGGTGTTGCTAAACGAAAAACTTTTTTCAGAGCGTTCAGAACTCTCAGAAACTCTAGGAGTGGATGATCGAAGGCCAAACTACACTTGAATTCACCTAACTTTTACAATTTAAAGCTAGTGTAATGAATGATTTTAATGAAAGCTGCGTACAGCAAAACAACTCCACTTGATGTTTGAATTTGCGATGATTCTTCCTCTCATTTTCGAGAATCACTTTTTATAAACTGTTCAAATTCTCCTCAAAAACAAGTCTGCTTGGCTTGTGCTATGTGCGTACGGTAGCCACAGAAACCTCTGAACTTGCATTTACATTTTTATGATTAGCGACCATTGTTCTTAGGTGCTCTCTGATAACAAGTGTCCCAGCCCTAATTTTCGTCTCCGTCCCTCCTGAACCCCTCAGACGCCAATTAGTTGCCGTTTCCAGAGATCTCTTCCTCAGACTGCGTTGTCTCGTCTGCTCGGAGCAATTGAGATTGGTAAATAAGCCCGATCTTCGCTGCTGCACTCATAAAATAGCAAAAGGGAAAGGCAATCGTGAAATGTACGTGAGAGAAATACGGAGATCTCGATTAGAACAGGTGAACTTTGGATTCAGAGGAGAGATATTAGCTGCTTGGAGGTTAATTTGAAAGGTAGGGAAGTTCATGGGGTAGTTCTCAGTACTGGAAGGTAAGTTAACAATAGAACTTCGCTTGACCCAAAATTCAGTCAACTTTGTTTGATACCACAAAGACAACTTACAAAAAATTCTGTTGTTTCGGATGTCTTTTCCGGCTCTATAAAACCTAAGCGTAAAGTGGCCGCTAATTATTGGACAAATAGTGCATTTTCTTGAACTCGGTCTGTTTTTAAAACAAATCCTTAAAGTCCACTTTTCTTCTTCTTCATTATGTGCAAACACTTCAATCTGTCGGAGTTTTCTGGAATCTAAGTTCCTACGAACAAGTAGACACAAAACTTCAAACTAGGTGGGGTCCTTAAATCCAAACACATGATTACTCTGCGAGTGTCAGGTGTACTTTGAACTCAAAACAATTCCGTCACTTTTCATTGAGAGCTGAGCTCCGAGTTCATGCCTTTGTAAGGCGTAGGTATCCAAAATGCTTCTTGACCACTTTTGATTCATAGCGATGTTGCGTTGGTTCCGAAAGGTTCCGACCTCGCTAATCCTCTTTTAAAGCGCTGTTATTCACTCGCTTCTCCGTGCGTCCTTTCCAAACTCGGGTTCTGTAGTAACATTTCAGAAAAAAGGACAAAGCGCGAAAACAAAGAAAAGAGCAAAAGAAAGCCTTGAAAACAAGCTGAAGAAGAGGAGCTGGGACCCGAGATCACGAAGGAGCGCGGGGAAGTCTTCCGGTTTTTGTGGAGCGGATTCGGTGGATTAATTCTAAGACAAAACGGACGTTTGTTGAAAGAGCGCGGAAGCCGAGTTGTGGGAAATTAGCCAGAAGAACAGGTGTTCAGAGCGGAAAAGCAGGATTTTGGATTAATGAGGTGCTGACACGCTTTTAAGAGATTTCTTTCAACGAAGGTAGGACGAGGGATTCTGAACCCAATGCGAGCACATAAAATTTCTGGTCGGTCGCACAGCAATGTATTGATTGTTCCCACTGATGCCGATGTGTTTATCGAAAGTTACAACTTGTTAAAATGAAATATAGTTCCCAACCAACTACTCCCACTTAACCGCAAGTGTTCGTCGAGCGCCGAGCTAAATGTTTGATAATGCTTCAAACGATCCAGAAAACAAGAAGAAAAGCGTCTGGACAAAAATCTCGCGATTTTTCAAATTTCAAAAATTTCAAAAGCGGAAAACCGGGAGATCCAAAGATCGAAACATCAAGCAGTCAATCTCTCTTATCGACAAGTCGCCGTTCCTTCCTTCCAATGATATAAAACTCTGCAAATAGGCATTTTTATGTGTATTTTAAAATTTGATATTACAGCGGATACAAGCGAACTTCCGACGAGAAGTAATCGAGAAATGGACGATTATTTGAATTGGAGTTTTCTGAAAATCTTCAGAGGTCTCATGCGCTAGGCACTCGTATGAAGACGCTGAGTCTCAGAATGAGAATCTAATCAAAGGTTGTGGTTTAGATCGTGTGCTGCCACACAACGATTTTTCAAGATTCCAAACCACGTTTCCTAAGAAGCCCAAAACCACTCGCCCAATTCCGATGATCGAAGTTCTCTATTTTCTCGCCAAAGACGTCTTCGAACGACTTCTTGGGTCGGATGGTGACTTTCTCCCGATGCTTCACCGTTACAAAAAGCATAACATCAAGGACTTCTATAGTTTGGCGTCGCCGTTGTGGAGAGGGACTCTAAAAAATTTCTACGAAGACGATAAATTGGAAAAATGCCGCTTTCCGCATATTCAGAATGTAGACGTGTATCCGACGAATCTGCTTCGTACAGCATCTTTTTGAACGGATATCGCACGGAGCGCTCTTCCGCCAAAGTTTTTCGTCTAAACGCTCTTCGGGGTGGGAACTTAATGATATGAAACTTTGACGTCGACTACTCTGGATTTCCACAATATCCCATATAGGTCGTCGACCTGGTTGGAAACGTCATTGTTCCATTTGGAATCACCCTATATAATAAAAGAGAACGAGGGCTCAATCGACTATGCACAAAAAAAGATTCGATGATATATAATTTGCGCTATTTCGAGAAAATTCATGAAAATGCGAAATCATGGTCCTTGGAGGCGCGAAGCGCCGGCTCAGAACACGTTTTTAAACTGCGATCTCGCGCTGTGGCGCGTTCCGCACCGTTCATTTCTTCAAATGACTCAAACAAGTTCTTCGAACAATTTTTGGAGGAAATCGAAAAGCAGAATCTGGCAACACATCTTTTAACGAGTTGCGTATAAAGTGCAAAATCCGTTTCCAAAATCGGCAAAGAAATAATTGCGCAACGGCAGTTTGCGGAGTTGATCGGTAAAGACATTCAAATTCAATTCAATTCATCATGCACAAAACTATCAATAACATAGCATCAAAGGCATCACTTATGTAACAGTAATAGGGGTGCATATCTCGTCTATCTAAATTGCCGACTTCAAACTGAAAGAACTGGTGCTGGAACCGAACACCACGAAATTGTTGGTTTACTTTACCCCGATGCAACGTGACTCTATCAAAGATTATGGCGATATGCTCACAAGTTTGAGATTCCGAAATGACCGTAAAACTTTATATATTCTAAAAGACATCGAAAATCGGAATCAATCAGAAATCTCCTTCCGCGATGACGTCATAAGAATTGACGGTGAAATCGGTATTTGTGACATATGCAAGTTTTGTTTTTGAATTTTTCAAGATCATGCCAATAAATCTAGAGTTAACATGAAGCTTACGTAAACATTAACCGAGGTTCGATAAATTTTCAGTTGTTACGGTTTTGTCTGCGACCATTAATTAGTTCAGTTTTCTAAGTTGTTGCGATGAATTTTTGAAGTTTCTGTTTCAAAATATGTGTTAAGTCGGCGCTTCGCGCCTCCAAAGAGCGTGGTTAGTCTGACTCGATGCTCAGTTTTCATGAGCGTAGACGCCGTGACACACGGACGGACACGTCTGGATCGTTATCCTTTATTCAATTAACGGGGCCGTGCTAGGCGCCTAGCTGGCGCAATTTTTAGGCTAAATGAACATGCGGCGTTTCTTGTTCTCAAGAAATTTATCAAAATCGCGTTTTCTACCTCAAAATTCTCCCCGGTTCTCTTACGCCGCTCAAAACAGTCCTCGTTGCGCTCCGCACGCGAAAGTGCAGTGCGACAAACCACAATTGCGCAGGGAAATCGTTGCGGGAGCCCAACCGCTTTTGAAATGTTGCATTTCCCTTGACGATTTGCAACACCGCCCTCAACTGTTTTCTGCGCTCATCTTTGGCTTGAAGCTCTGCCGTCCACACGAACCACACCGAAATGCACTAAAGAAATCCAAAAAGGACTTGATAACGAGATATTATGTGGCTAAACGGGCGATCCCAGCGATCCTCAAAAGGCTTGTTTCTCAACAATACTCAATGAGAAGTGATATTCAGTCCGTTAGCCTAAAAATACACACACACACACACACACACATAGAGTTGAATTTTGGCCAAAAAATCTCTGAACAGCTTTGTTCCGAATTAATCCTTTCTTGTTCTAGTGTATTTCGCGGATTCAACACGTAAATAGCACCAATTCACCGCTTATAAGTATATTTGAGGATATTCGCCGACGCTTTTTAATCTACCAACGATTTCTAGACCATCTACTTATACTAGTCTACGCAAATCAAGCCAGAGCCCAGTAATTTTAACGACGTAAATTACGAGAATGACACGAGCGGAGTTAGGTATACTGTATGAAGACCCTTGTATAATGAAAACTGCAGAAAGGAAATGTGGTTGGAAAGACCCGAGAATCGTTGAATTGCTGGAAGGCAGATTAAGTACGCAAGAAGTGGCCGATCGATTATCCGTAATGTTAGGCCTTACAGTCAACAAGGGAACTGTCAGCCGAACGCATCCTAGACACACGACTCAGCCAAAGATGAGCGCAGAAAACAGTTGAGGGGCGGTGTTGCAAATCGCGTTGCAAATCGTCATCGTCAAGGGAAATGCAACATTTCAAAAGCGGTTGGGCTCCCGCAACGATTTCCCTGCGCAGCAGCCGTTGCAAATCGTTGCAAATCGTCAGACAATTGCAAAGCTACAGTACGCCGACCCTTACCAATCAGGGACATTGTAATGTCGTTTGAGACGCATGCGACCTGCGTCTTCGGCCGTTTTTCCGCATGCGTTCGACTCGAAAGACGCATGCGGCTGTCTGGAAAAACGCATACGTCCGAACCCGAAGACGCATGCGTAAAACGCACCAGAGGGGTGCCATAGTTCGCTGCATCTCGGGCTGCGGAGAGCGCACGCACGTCTAGGGCTGCGGGGAGCGCACGCACGCTCCCCGCAGCCATTTCGTCTGCGTAATCGGGTTGCAGAGGCTGAGAATCCATGAAACTGTCGAAACTCATGTCATCCGTGCCTGAAATAGAGCAACTGTACAAGAAACAAGTACAATTCGCTAATTAATGCTCGATTTTTGTCAAATTTTGCGGAAAATCGCGCCATTTCATCGCAAATTCTACTTTGCGACCCTCCAAAACGAGTTCTTCGCCTAATTCTAAAAACGCACACCGCAATTCACACACCCAGGCCACACACACCGCAACTCCGAAAAGACGCAGAAAAGAGGCTCCTTCCGACCAGCTGCACGAATTTCGTCCGCATGTGTCTGAGGCCACACGCAGACAAAGACGCATGCAAGACGCACGCTCTCCGCAAGAAGTACACCCGACTATGGGCGCGCATTGCAACTATGTTGGTGGCACCTGCTTTTCGCTGCGTGTGGCTAAAGACGCATGCGTCTGAAATTCGTGGAATTGTATGGCGTTAGCTTGGCAAGGCGCATGCGTCTCGAACTATGTGGGGCCTTAAAGAATAAAGGATTTTAAAGCTCAATTGAACTCTCTGGCAGTCGGCGACTTCATTCACAAAACAAAAAAGACAAGAGGGTCTTCAGAAAGCGCTTTCTGATCTCACTTCTTGAAAGCGATGCAAAGAGATGAAACTTTATTCGTTAGATGCAGGCCCGGTCCAGGCCCTTTCTCATCTTTTCTAAATGTTCAATTGCAAGCCTAAATTTGTTGTCTAAATTAGAACGGGCCGGACCAATAAACATCGCCGTGGCTTCGCGTGTTCCCTTGTCACAATGCTGCACATTTGCTCCGCGCGCCTAACAAATCGTCGCTCCTGGAGCGTTGATATGCAATCCTAATAACTGCCGAGTAGTTCTTTGGTTTCCTAGGAACCGACCCTTTGAATCCGCTTTGGGTCCTCTCAAATCCTGCTTCCTTTTATGATATTCCCGCTTAGGAATCTGTGTTCCCGTAAACTTTCTGGACAAACACGCGTATCGATTGTTGACGACGCTTACGTCACGGGCCGGGGAACCCCATGCGGCGGCCTCCTTGGGAGGCCCTCGTCCCTTTCGCTCCGCTTTATTTCGTCCCTTTTTTGCTGCTCCTGAACTCGGAACGCCTAATGAAGACGGTCTTCGCGCGATTGGCGACTCCCCGGTCGATAATTTTATTATTCATCGCGTTCCTCAAGCCCTTCTGGGCCTGAATCCGGACCTGTATCGATCAAGTTCGGGAGCTGTTATTTCGAGTCTGGACGTCTGCTAACGACTCAGAGGAGCTCCGCTGGGGAACCCCAAAGCGCTTCAAGCGGACCGATTTGTCGTAATTCGCCTTTGAAGAGCGGCCACCCTCCGGCGTCTTTTGTTGCGTTTCCTTTTTGTAATTGAAAGGTTCTTTCTAAGAATCCTGTTTTTAGTAAGCCCATGTTGCACAATTTGAGCATTTTCTGCAATTCTGTTTAAAATAGGCTTACAAGTCGGACTTTGACAAAGGGCACTAAAATTGCACTACCCACTGCCCGCTTTCGCCGGTTTTCCGAATTTCCATTTATGCATTCTCAGAACGGATTCTAGTAATCAGGAATGTCCTAATATTTAACTGCTTGTCTTAAAATTTTGTTTTCAGTCTGGCCCTTTAATCTCTGAGCGCATTGGGGTGCTAACAAGTGTTCGAGGAGCACGTCACCGACTAAAGTTCGCTCGGAAAGACCTTAACGGCACAGCGTCTTTGCCTTCTTCACGTTTTTTAGTCTTATCGACAAAGCCCGCGTAGTCGTTGTTTACAATCTCCGATTCCTTGGAGCACCTGCAAATTCCGACGGTCCTGATGACCTTTTGGCCTAATCCATGTAGAAGGGCGTTTGACCAAAGATGGTTGTCCTTGTTTTCGCTGTTTATGAGAAGTCCGGTTTCGAATTCCGGCATTTTCTCCAATCGCGTGTGTTCATCAAATGAATCTAGAGTGCAAAGACTAATATTAGCCGAATAAGCCCGCTCGTCGCTCGCTTCAGAAGTGCAAGTCAGTCCTCTTATCGCCTCTTTAAGGTTCTCACCACCTTCGTTCCATCCCATTTGCTAAATCCTCCACAAGTCCGATCTTCAAAGATCCTCCTCCTTGTTTTCCAAAGTCCTCTTCCGTCACGTCTTCACCTTAAAAGCGCTCAAGTCAGGCGATCTCTTCGCCTACCTCGTTGAGGTTTTATTTGTGTCGCCGACAGGCGAATTGTTTTCGTAGGAGAAAATTAGCGAAAAGTCGATGGAAATTGCGGCCGAGGTGCTTCGAGGATAAAGATACTCTCCACTTCGCTGCGCGTGTGTGCGCTTAGAATGCCGCTGGGACAATTTCTGGCTGGGCATAGGTCTGTTTTACTGTAGTTGGCTTGCTCGGATCTCTGTCATTTGCGGTGAACAACGCCAACAACGACTTCAATGTCAAATTTTGCAAAACGTGGAAATTTTCAGACGTAAACAAGGCCGTTAAGACGTAAAAGTTCCAACTCCAGACTGGCCATACCTCGCGTTTTCTGTCTTATGCTAATTTTATGTCTATTTTCCGTGTTCCACAGGCGTCTGCCTAAAAAACGCCACCTTCCAAGCAATTTCTGATCTATGCGCAGGCGGTGACAGCTCTTCGTAAACACCCTCGTTTGCGTGCTGCTTCGGTCTCCTCTTTCACTCACTCACAAATTCATTAAAATTACACTTTTTCAGAGTTTCTCACGTTCTTGACAAGTCTTCAAAACGGAGCGGCTAAGGATTACCGTAACCCGCTTCATACGCAAACATGTCTTCGAACGGGAAAACTTCGACGGACGCCGTCGGAGGTCGCGAGATGCAGAAGATGGCGAACGATATTGCGGATAAACTGTCGACGTTTGTGGTGCACCTGAGTGGAGAGGAAGATGCCGAGAAACGACCTTCAGAGTGCAGTGGAGATGAAGAACGTTAGTGGAAAGAAGCTTCGATTTCTAAGAACTTTTTGATTTCAGAGCAGCAGTTCAGCTCGGACTCGACGCTCTGCGACGAGAAACCGAAGAAACAAGTCCACCGACAGCAATGGAGTTCGCAAATCGACTTCCTCATGTCGCTCATCGCCTACGCCGTCGGATTGGGTTAGGTATCGTTCTTGGCCTTCTCACAACCACCTCGTTTCAGGCAACGTTTGGCGCTTCCCGTATCTCTGCTTCAAGAACGGCGGGGTTCTCATGGAGGTCTCCACGGGCCAATTTCTTCGCCGCGGCGGCATCGAGGTGTGGCGCAAAGCCTGTCCGCTCTTCAAAGGCGTCGGCTACGGAAACGTCGTCCTAGCGTTGATGTGCTGCTCCTACTACTGCGTCATCATCACTTGGGCTCTCTACTACCTGGTGGCTTCGTTCTCTTGGGAATTCCCTTGGGAATCTTGCGGAAACTGGTGGAACGACGAGCTTTGCATCACAGGAAAAGAATCCCACGAAACTCTGAAGAATTTGGCGAGTAATTTGACGAGGGCAACCGAGACGTCCGTGGAGCAGTTTTGGGAGTGAGTGAATCTGAATTTGTTGCACAATTTAAATGATCATTTTTTAGGAAACGCGTACTGATGCAGTCGGACTCGATCGAAGAGTTTGGAGAAATCCAGTGGGAGCTTCTTGGACTGTCGGTCGTCGCTTGGCTCATCGTTTACTTCGCTCTTTGGAAAGGGATCACCGAAGCTGAGAAGGCATATGATTAGCGTCATTTAAATGATCAAATGCACCTCCTTTCAGTTCATGTACTTCTGCTCGATGTGCCCCTACGTGATTCTCTTTGTCCTCCTCATCCGCGGTCTCACTCTTCCTGGTGCGTCACAAGGAATCTCCTATTTTCTGACTCCGAATGTGACAAAGTTGTATGACACGGCGGTGTGGAAAGACGCTGGAACACAAGTATCTCGAAATGGTGTATTTCAAATTTTAGAAATAGTTTTTCAGGTTTTCTACTCCTACGGCGTAGGATTCGGAACCCTAATGGCCCTAGGAAGTCATAACAAGTACCAGCACAACGCACATCGGGACGTGATCACGGTCAGCTTGATCAACACGGGGACCTCGTGCCTCGCGGGCTTTGTCGTCTTCTCGATCCTCGGCTACATGGCCGAAACCGCCGAGAAGAGCGTCGCGGACATTGTGAAGCCCGGCGTCGGACTCGCCTTCCTCGCGTACCCCGAGGTGGCCTCTATCCTCCCCTTTAAGCAGTTCTGGGCTATCCTCTTCTTTCTCATGCTCGTCATTCTCGGAATCGACACTCAGGTCAGTTTGAATCCAAAGGGCCTCTCCTAATTTTCGATTCCAGGTTTGCCTTCTTGAAGGCGCCGTCGTTTCGCTCGAGGACGTCTTTCCCCAGCGCCTTCGCAAGTACCGGAAACAAACCCTCGCCGTTTTCTGTTTGGTCCTCTTCGCCGTCGGGGTTCCGATGCTCACCAGGGTGAGTGGACGATGTAGTTTTGGGTGAAAACTAGAATTTCAGGCCGGAACTCACTGGCTGACCCTCGTGGACGCCTATGGCGCCAGCGGTTTCGCGCTCCTCTTCGTCGTTTTCTTCGAAGTCGTCGGTCTCGCGTGGGGATTCGGTTCGTACAGCGTCGTTTTCCATTCCATAAAATGCTTTTTAGGAGCCGACCGCATCAAAGCGGCGATCGTGGACATGATGGACTTCCGCCCGTGCTTTTTCTGGACCCTCGCGTGGAAATTCTCCGCTCCGATCCTCACTTTCGTAAGTCACCCTTCTCATCCTTCCTACAATCCTATTTCCAGGTGCTCTTCTGGGTCTGCGTCTTCAAATACAGTCCTCTGAAATACCCCAGCGGCGTCGAGTTCCCCCTCTGGGCGCAGATCTTCGGCTTCGGCCTCTCGCTCTCCTCGATGGTCCCCATCCCGATCTACTTCCTCTACTACCTGTGCACCGCGAAGGGTGATTCCGTCGCTCTTGTAAGTGTCCCCCAGCCTCGTCTTAAAGCACACGGGCCATTTACAGAAAATCGCGGACGGGTTCTCGCCTCACAACGACATTCAAGAAGGTCTTCCTTCGAGCAAGGACCTCGCGGAAATGAAACTCTCGAACATCGGAATCTACGAGGAGTGCCAGAATCTTCAGGAGATGCTGAATCTCCAGTAAACGGTTAACCTTCGGCGCAATGATCTCGGCTATGTCGAGTTTACGATATTCGTGTAGCTAATCTCTATTATTTCGGTTGTGATGGACCCGTAGGGTCCAATTCAATTAGAGTCAGACTCCTGAAACGTAGTTGATGGGAACGAAAGCACACAAACAAACAAGCAGATGAAATAAGAGAAGTCGCCGCATAATTTATAAGACATCTAGGTAATTCGTATATACAATAATTAGCGCGGTTTAGGGCCTCGGCGGGCTATGTTTCTCAAATAACCTGATGAGCTCGAAGACGTTGCTAGTCCGGCGCACTAGCGGGGCTTCGATAGGCTTCGTTTTCTTCGGCGACTTGATATTCTTCGGCGGCTTCTTCAGCTTCGCGCGCATCCAGCGCTGGATTCTGAAGCGATTCAGTTATATCAAATGGGTTAAAAGTGATCACCTTCGAGCGGCGCGATCCTGCATTTTTTCAAACGGCAGCGCTCCGTACCACCGCAGATAGTTCGCCATCACCTCGTTTCCGTGATGGACGGCGATGTCGTACGTCGTCAGGCCTCGCTGGATCGAATAGCCGTTCACGTTGATTCCATACCTGAAATCGGCTGAAGTGAGCGATATTTCCAAGGCTTCCGTAGAACTTACTTCAGCACGACCGAGTAGAGTGCGAGGACGTTACTGTCGACTGCGCACATGAACGGGTCGTAGCCCACGACGTCCGGAATCTTGACGTCCGCGCCGTTCTAGAATTACATCGAGTCTACAAACACAAAATGGAGATAAGGACGAACCCTGCAGAGCACTTCTACACAGTCGATGGCTTCGTGCTGGACGGCGATGTGCAGCGGCGTCCGCAGGTAGCGATCCTGTCGGTCGATAAGGCGGCCCTTGAACTGATTCTGGAGGAGGAGGAACTTCAGCGCCGGCAGCGAATGGTTGTGTTGCGCAGCGACGTGCAGCAGTGTGGCTCCCTTCTGGAATCGTTCGTATACATGTAAATATCGGATCAAGGGAAGAGAAAAGCTTACCTCATCGACCTGGTTCAAGTCGACGGTCTCGTGTTCCATGCTGAGGATTCCTATGCTGTTGTGTCGGACAGCTGTCTGCATGATGCTAAAGCCGTCGTCTGTGCGCTTCTGAAAGATCGAAATCAGGCTAGAAATAAGGAAACTGAGAGAACTTACATCGACATTGAAGCCAAAGTTGCTGAGGATCATGAAGGCGTCAGTGAAGTCGAGCCTCGCCGCCAGCATCGCGACCGTGTTGCCGTAGTAGTCGACCTCGCACCTGTTCATTGACGGGTGCAGGTGGAGGATGACCCGGAGCGCGTTCAGCTTGTAGTTCATGACGGCCAGCATGATCGCGTTGTGGCCGCTCATCGAGGGAACCTCCAGCAGCTGCGGGTTCGCGCGGTGCAGCTTCTCGATGCAGCCGACCCTGTCGGAGATTGCCGCGTAGTGCATAGGCGTGTACCCGTCGCCGTCCATGACCGAGGCCGACGCCCCGACCTGATTCAGGAGGTAGTCGACCACAACATCGATCCCCTTCGCGGCGGCTGCATGCAGCGAAGTCCGCCCGTGGCAGTCGGAGTCCTGAAAAGGAAGAGCTAAGAACTGAGATAGAGTCAAGCGAGCTTACCTCAATATTGGCTCCGGTCAGGTCGTACAGCGCCTGCATGACGGCCAGGTTGCCGCAGTTGGCGGCCACCATGAACGGCGACTTCCCGGACGATCTGTCGCGCATGGTGAAGATCGTGGGACAGTGCTTGTGCAGCAGTCGGACCATGCCGTAGCCTTCTGAACGGCAATGTAAAAGAATTTAAGATACCCATGAAGAACAACGTACCTTTCCTGCACATCCGACAGCACTGCGTCAAGAAGCTGTCCTCCATATCAGCGCCGTCGCGGGGTTCTTCCAGGCACGCGCACCTCGAAGTGGCCAGGAGGAAAGCGGCGGTCCGCCCGAGCGAATCCGCCCACGTCGTGGTGTCCATGACCGCCTGTTTCAGAATACTCGCGTTGATCTTCTTCCATTTCGCGAATCGCATCGATGTTTCGTAGAGCTTGTCCACTTCCAGGATGATCTGGCAGCAAAGGGACGCCCGGCTTGCCACCGCCACGTGGAACAGCGTGTGGAAATCCGCATTCGTCATCTGGATGACGTCCACGAGGCGGTTCGGGCAGGAGATCATCCGGAACAAGTACTTGAGGTAGAGCTGGAATGAGACGGGTCAGAATGGGAAAAAGGATGGATTGACGTACCTTGGCGCAGTCGGCGGATGACTGCTCAAACGCCACGTGCAGAGGGCTATTGCCGTCAATGTCCTTGCACAGCAGCGGCGCCAGCTTCTCCTCTGAAGATACACAAGTTCAAATAATGCATAATGATGGCCAAGTAGTACCTCCGGGGTGATCTCCATCTGGTTCTATGGAGCAGCAAGGATTCCAGGACGGCCCGCGGGGATGGACGGCTTGTAGCAGGCTCTGAAGGATGAGGCGCGCGGACTTGACGGAGTTTTCCCGGGCGGCGATGTGAAGTGGCGATTGTCGCTTGTGACACACTTCGTATATGGATGCTCCGGAACTGAAATGCGTATGTGTAAGAACAGACCACACTGAACATTTTAGCAAAACAGAGAACCCGGAAAGTTGAAAAAAACGCGAAATTCAAAATGACCCACCTGAGCAGCCATCGGACGACGTCCGTCGCGTTCCCCTTCACAGCGTAGTGCAGCATTGTCAAGCCGTTTTCTTCGCATTTGGCGTCCAGCGATGTCCGGAGTTCGCGGACGGCGAATTTCAGCGCGGCCAAGTTCCCCTGCTCTGCATGCCGGAAACAAATGGCGCTGAGCTGTAAACACTCCAAATGAATCCCACAATCAACAACAAAAACAATCCTCACCTTTGATTCTGGCGACGGAAACTGATGTGGCAGCATCCTGCTTGGTGGTTTCAAATACAAAGCCCGGAGCTGAGCAGTGCACCTTATTGCGGTTTTTAGGCCATTCTCGTCTTCGCTCGCGAATTTTGAATGGCGAGCGTCGCGGGACGTAAGAATCGGCGTTTGCAGAATTTTCGGAAGTTCGTTTCCGCGTTTTGCAAAACGCGGCCAGGCGGCGGTTGCTGGGAAGAATCGCGCGATGAACGCGGCGATGCTGAAGGTCTTTCGACCTCACAAGACTAAGAAGCCCCAGAATATCCTCGAGCACGACCCCAGCGATGGATCTACGCAGGTATCTCTTTTGTTTTCTGTAAGATCGCGTAGAACTCCTCTTTCAGATCAACATTTCGACGTTTGCTTTGCTTTTCTGCGAAATCGTCCGGCACACTCGATCGCGGGTGAATTCGACCGAAGAACACCACGAAAAGTGAAGCACTGTTTTCGGCTTTATTTTTAAGGATTTGTGTTCAGATTAGCCGAATACGGGAAATTCGTTGGCGACCGCCTGTTGGACGTCATCGTGCTGCGGGAAAAAGGCTACAAGAGGCCCACGAAGCTGCTGGACACGCTTCTTTTCGTCAAGGGTCCCGTGTGGTTGAATCTCTTCGGCAAGGAAGCCGAGAAGCTGGAGCGAAGCAAAGAGGACGAATGTACCTGTTAGTTCAAAGTGTTTCGATTTGATTTAAATCCGCATCCCAGATTTTCTGATCGAAAAGGAGCCGCTAGTGAACTCATTCACTTCGCAGGGTCGACACTGCTCGGATCTCAATCCAGCGGCATTTTCAGCTGGAATAGTGGAATCTGTACTCACTGTGAGTCGTTGTTGCGTGTGATTAATTAGATGTTAAGGAAAAATTCAGGCGTTGAACTTCCCTTGCCGGGTCACCGCTCACTGGCATTGCGGAACGGCATACGTCATCAAGTTCGAACCGGAAGTCATCGAGCGGATGAAGATGTCGTACCACACGAGTTGACGAAAAGGATATATTGTGGATTTGGTTTGTATTTAGGTGTTTCAATAATAAATCGCAACTAATAATATGGAGGATTCTCTATGCGTGTGCGGCTTCATGGAACGATCCTTGCGTTCGACTGTTCGCCAGACGATGCGATGTATAGACGGAGTAAGTCTGCTTGCCAACGTTCCAGAATCATCTCCAGACACATCGTCTACAAGCGACGTTCCGTCTCGAAAGCGTCATTCTTTGCCTTTCAGGCGAAGCGTGCGTTCGCGAGAATCTGCGATGGGAGTGACAACTGAAGCGGTTCTGATCGTCTTCCTGCCGGGATTAGCGGCGTTGGTCCTTTTCATTGTTCTAGGAACCCTTATCTTCAAGGTGAACACGATGCGTGACGTACGCCGGAAGGAATCGAGTAAATCTGGTAGCAAGGCACCTAGAGCATCGGAGGTAGGTGGCTTGCATTCCGGTTGTTATTCTGTGAATTTGTTTCAGGTCTCTTGCAAGCCAAGCAAGAACAATAAAGGGCCAGCAAAGAAGGCGAAGCTTTAGATGCCGGTCGTTTTTGGAATTAATTAATAGACGTATTTGCTACTGCATCGATGTTTCTTTGCTTGCCCGATCTTCGTACAACCGATTCGCTCAAGCGCTTTTTGTCGAAATGAATATTGTGTTTTTTTTTGAAACCACCGAGACATTTTGCGCGATTTCCGTGTGCAGTTCATTTTGCAGAATCCGTTTTCAGGAGTCGGTCGCTTCGTCCGTCGGTTGCCATGGGCTCTATCAAAGTCGCCGTCCGCATCTCCGCGCTTCTGAAACTCGCGATTTTCGCCATTTTCGTCAAGCTCCTTGCCGCGATCTTCTGGCCAGAAGCGTTCTGCTTCTCCGTGAATTCCTCAAAACCGCAAGTGGAAACTCTTTCGCACCCCGACAACGGACAAACCTTCCATTTTCGTGTTTCTTACAACAGGTGAGCGTCGGTATCCTATTTCTGGTTTTGTATAAATTCCATTTCAGTTCCGATACCACTTACCGTGTCCCAATGAAACTCTGCCGGCAAGTCCACTTCCAGAACTTCATGTGCGACACGGCTGATTTGTCGAACGTCGATCGGCTCTGCTTCGGGCTGGAGAAGTACGTCACCGTGTGGGTCGTCCAGAGCGCCAACGGACTCCTGATAACTTTTGGTTGGGTCGTCGCCTACCTTCGAAGACCCTCTTCCGCCGGAATTCATCAAGTGGACCTCGCTATCCCCGTAGTTATCTTAGCTTGTGAGTCCTGCCCTTTTTTATGTTGCGAGTATCTCCCAGATTTCTTTCAGTTATTTCGTCGGTCTTATGGTTAAACATCTCCATGATCATTTCCTGGCCGAACTTCTGGTGGAACGCAGGATGGAGCGCGCCTCATTGCCCCGTGGACGAGAGGAAGTGGGCCTCCGCCGCCTTCATCATCGGGGTTCTCGACCTCATCCTTCTAACCAGCTGCTTCAACGCCCGCAAGATCACGAAGACGAAGAAGGAATGAAATAGTATTTATTGTTGTTGTTATTCTGGTCGTTATATAAGGGCTACTATTTATTGTTCGTGCTCAGGTTTCGACCCCTTGCCATTCCCCCTTATTTTGAAATCGAAGATCACCTATATCTTGGAGCGATCAACAAAAGCGCGTGCCGGAGCTCACCAAAAACATGCTTTTGGAAACGCACATCATTTCCCTCGTTTTCTTACAAGTCGGCGCATCGCCGAAATAAACAAACCAGGTGGTTCTAAATAACACGAATGAGTTGCGTTCTTTGAATTTCGGGTAAAAACAATTGGCTGATGCTTTCGGGTTTGAGGTATGAAATGGCGCCTTGGATCAGCAGCAACATTTCGCAATTCGTATTGATTATTAAATCGAAATGTTTTTCGCTGTTCAACGGCCAGAGTTTGACGTCCGTTTCATCTTAGGAATCTCGAAAAATTCCTCAAATCGTCTTTTTCCGCTTCGTCTGCTGCTAATCCCGCTTCCTCAACTGACTCAACACCTCCTCCGCGATCCCAACTCCTGCACCTTCATTCGCATTCCAGGCGTTCTTCACTTAATTCAATTCAATTTGGCCACAGTTTCACTCGACTTCCCCTCTGAACCCAATTCGCCCCACTCAATGATCCTCCGAACGGAGCACTTCGGGTACTCGTCCTCCTGGCGCCCTCCAGCGGTGTCATCTCGGATAGATCTCCCTCGACATCTTCAATTATCCGCGCCGCCCGAACGCCTTTCGCTTTCCACGCCGAAAAGCGAATCTAAAGCGACAATTCGGAACACAAAAAAAGCCCCCGGCCCTCTATGCATGGGACAAGTTTCGCCCACATCAATCTTTCCTGGAACAACAACTCATCCCCAAATCCATCTTGGCAACACTGAATTCCTGAGCAACAACATAATAATTTATTTATTTACAATGGCCTCTCCTAGGCTACAGTATCCACAAGAGATCTTTCAGACCACTTCTGCAGCCTGGGAGAGCAGAATCAACAAACTAAGTATCACGAAAGAGGACCCGATCAAAGCAGAAGAAGGAGGAGTGACGCCTTCTCACATGTTTCCCTCCTTCTTCACGTCCTTCGACGCACCTTTCGGGCGGTTTTCTTCCTTCGGAAGCTCTTCATGCGCCATCTGGGACTCCTCTTGGTCAATCGAATCCAGAAGCGCCTCCTGCTCGGCGAAGTTCTTGCGGTCGGTCCTCGGGAGTTCCATGACGAAAGCGAGGCTTTCGGGAGGCGTCAGGAACATCGCTTCTTCGAGGTCCCTTTTCGCCATCTCGTTCAGGAATTCTTCGTACTGAAACAAGTGAAATGAAAAGCCGGAAGTCGGAATTGAGCATTTGCGTGTAGAGGCCTATTGTCAGATTGAAGAAGAATCGCTGGAGGGCATGGCCTGGACCCGGGTCGGAAGGGTGAATGGTCCTTGTTTACGAAAGGGTTGCTCATTCTGGCATTGTGGGCTGGAGAACCCACTATAGAAACCAAAATGGAGATAGTCAAACGCTTTTTGCAATCATCATCCTCAGTTCAACTTGCGTTCAACTCTAATTTACCCGACTTTTAATTAATGAACACCCTCGAGCTTCTGAGGCACTTACATCTCGCTTGGAGATTGGCAGCGCGGAGATTCCTTCGACGACGGCGAGGAAGAAGAGCATTGTGAAGACGTGCATGATTTCGGCGGGGATCTATCTACCTGAAACAGAGGGAACCTTAGCGGAGAAGCCGGCACACGACTAGCAACTCGGGGGATCCAATAAATATCAGAAGGCGAGCGAACGCCGAAGGGCGAGCGAGAGGCGGGGCGCCGTGAAGATGACGTCAGCCTGGGTGGCCTCTCCTCCGCCTTCGCGGCTATTTTTGGCAATTCTGTGCGATTTGATCGCCGAAAAAAGAAATTTTGACGGAGCAAAGAAACAAAGCGGATGAGTTGATGGCGAGTGAGGGGCGGAAACGTTTGAAACGTCGATGGCGAAAATAGATGCAAAACAAGGATTGACTAACAGTAGGAAATCGTTAGAGATTTTCTTCTAGAGGCATAGATAAGAGGAAGTGAGGTGGATATTCCTGGTCGCCAGGTGAAGCTTCTAGAAACGTCAATTTCAACTCTTACGCAACAAGTTTGTTTGAAAGTCTGCGAGTCGTAAAATTCGAGAACACATTGATTTACGTTCTAATTGGCAAATTTGACGGGGATTTATACGAGCAGCGTGCCATTTGAGGAAAACCATTTTATGTTCTCTTAGCGTTTTATCCTATTAATAAATCTCTCCAAAACGTGGGTTTCTTGGAAAACGCACTGAATTTCTGTCGTTTACGGGTTGGGAATAACATCTAACAAGGAGTTCAAAGAGCCTTGCAATTTCTTATTGGTTCGAAAGTTCTAATTTGGTACTTTCAAAACCACGACCTTCCATCAACTCCGGAAACGACCTCGAAACGAATCTCTGCACTCTGCTAATCACACGTCCACATCCGCTCCCACTTCCTCTCACCGTATCACCGTCCTTCGTTCGACGTCCGAAACCCCTCATTTTGGGTAGCGCCTGCACTCGCGCACGTTCCCCGTCCATTGTCCTTCCTCCGCTTCTTCCAAAACGTTGCAGCGATTAGCACTCTAAAATTTCCATCATTTCGGGGGCGGCGGTGACGTCAAGAGCGTCCTAAACGACCTCTTTGTTGTCATCCTCTGATAGATGATGTCATCCGTTTTGGGGACCCTTCGCGGTTCCTCTAGAGAAGACAAACGACTCACGTGTCGGAGATTCTCGAGACGCTCGAGAAAAGTGTTATTAAGTGATCCGAAAAAAGAAGCAAGAAATGAGGGAGGAAGGCTTGAGGAATTGCCGAGGTCCCAAAAAGTGGGTTGATCTGTGACCCGCCTCAGGACTCGGCCGTGACGCGAAGGTCTTCCGCGATTTATTGTTCCCAGAACGGATTTCTCATATCCTAAGTAAGCATAAATCGAGTTCTACTCCCATTATCCACGTAAGTGACTCAGGTGACTTAATGCCTCACCTGGTTATCAAATTATTCAATCGGATCAGGTACGTGCACCCACAGAAAACCACGCGTAGTTTACTCTGAAAACGCAAACAACATAAACAGGCACAAAGAACTGGCACAAATGCTTTTGGAATCTCTGGAGATTCGAGGAACGAGGACCTCACGGGAAGTTTACCAAGTCGGCGTTCTTCGTCATCGGTTTATGCGTGCCTGGTCGTCATAAAAGCTAAAATAGTACAAACCAGCTAAATCAAGCACGTCGAGAGTATTTCGGGGTTGTTTTGCAGCAAAAGGACGACCGAAAAATACCTTAGGGATTCCCAGAGAAATAAGCGCATGGAATCTTCTGTTCCGAAATAAGTTTGACCGCCCTCTAAGCTCAGCTAATCTTAAAATTTTCAGTCCCAATTTTAACAAATGTGATATTTCTGCATCCATACACGGCCTTTCGATCCTTTGTTGACCTCTCCTGCAAAATGTCACTTTTTTCTCAAAAACAGCCCTCGAATGCCTCTCAAAGGTCTTTTTGCAAGAACGCACGTCCTTTGATTGACGTTTGAAGCTTCGAAATGGCGAACGAGGCAAAAAAGACGACAACACGATCTGTTTACTCATTTCGAAGAGGTCACTTCAGAAGGTAACCGGATAACCTGCAACGTGATACCCAAAAGAAGTTTAAGAGAATAATGAGATGAGTGAGAAACGACCGAAATAAGCCGAATAGGAAGAGATTCGCGTAGCTGCACCTTGGATGTGGTTTGCATAAACAGGACGAGCGGAAAAGAGGCTATTTGGAACACGAGGAGACGTCGGTATCGCGGAAGAGATGCGAGTGAGGGTACGGTAGCTGGATGAGAGCTGCTCGGAGGAACATGCTTATTTGTAAGGAATTGTGAAATGTTGCACTGATGCACTTTATGGATTCATTCTTTTGGGGGTGATGTCATGGTGGCATGTGGGTGTACTTAATTGGATGAATCTTTGGGGGTTCTTTTAAACTTTGTGTGGGCATAATAAGCTGAATTATTTGGCTGATGCATGTTCGTGGGTCAACTCAATCTAACAAGATGACAGTTACAAGCGTCCCTCAAACGGTTCCAATCTTAAAACTTAAAAAAGCCAAACTGAATCTGCATTTCAATTACTTTGAGTCTAATTTCTGCAACCGACCACATAAATTCTTTGCGTGTCGCTGTCCTCATTTCTTCATTAATTTCAAATTGAATTTCTGCAAACGCAACTTGATTCTCGACTTCCGATCCCACAAACAAACTCAAAACGCGTGGTCGTCGAGTCAGTTCCCACGACAGCAGCATATTAACTCTTTTCCAATTTTCGAAAAATACTACATTTTTAACCTTTTCGACGTCACTAACACGAAATAAGCCCTCTGCTTGCTCCTTAGGACAACCACGCTCTAGACCTTTTCATAAGTGCGCCGTTCAAACTTCAAAAAGTCCTAAAAACCAATTTTACGCGGTGGAATGATTCAGCGGCTAATTTCTTGTCACCGTAATCGACAACTCCCAAATCCGCTAAGTCGTAAATCTGCGTCTGGACCTCGTCGCCTAACAGCAGTTCGTTCGTTTTCGGCGAGTGTCTTGCTTGACATAAGGAAGCCGTAAACTCGGAGCGTCTGCCCGTGGATTCCGAATCAAATCTGAGAGAGAATCCGAAAATAGCGAGGAGTAATCCTATCGGCCCCACGTCACAATTTTTGGCTCGTTTACCACTTACGTCTGCGAAATAAGGAGAATAATTCTGTTAGCTGACATTTCGGTAATAACTCGATACAGAATCTGAGTCGGATCTGGAGGAAAACAGAAAAAGAGGGGGTGGAATGGATATTTTGGGAAAATGAGAAATTGGAGAAGGACAGAAAAGCAATTTGAGAGAAGAGAAGCCAAAAAGGGGAAAAGAGGATCGGTGGGAACGAAGTGGGAATTAGGAGAATTTGGTGCGCTGGTGGTTAAAAAAACTGAGCTGAGATTGAGGAAGCCTGGAGAAAACAGAAATGGAGAGCGCTAAAGATCGGGCATGGAAAGGACACCGCTTAATAGCTTCAAAAACAGAGAAATTAGCAAAGGGTGAAAACAAGTGCAATCTCAGAGTGTTTGCTTTTGAAAATTCAAGCACACACCAAAGTGCAACATGAGCAGAGATGGCAAGAATAACTGAATAGCAAAGATGGACTAATCGGGCGTGCAAAAAGTGATCGAATAAATGCGTTCGAACAGTTAAGGAATTTCTCAATTGGATTCTCCTTTACCAATTTGAACCATTTCATGGTCTTGGTCTAAATTTAGTGTCTCAGGTTAGCTGATGTCATTAATTCATGATCTCAAGTACATTGGTTATGCCTTTGTGTCTTTTGCTCTGTTTCAGTGTGATTTTCACTTTTCAAGGACTACTTTGTTTTGACTTCAACGTAGTGCATTTTCTAAGATGATTCTATTTGCATTTAAAGCAGCTGAACCTCTTCAGTTACTCATCCTTAAATACCACATTTGGATTAAAAACAAAGGTTAATTCAGCTTGTTTTCCAAGCAGGTGATTATCAGAGTCTCTAGAAACCCAAAGGACGAACGTGACTAACCGTGAAGATACAAAACTGCAAGGGGACGTAGCTGCAAAGGGCTCCTGCAAATAGCAATCTTCGGATACGGAGTCACCTATCATTTTTTACCGTTTATCCCATCTTAGTCTATTAACGAATACTCTAGGCAATCTCGACAGGCAACCCTCGAGCCAATCTCAACAAATAGCTTTTTTCTTTCGCTTAATTACGCGTAAATCTGTTGTTGTTCTTTTAATCAAATCTCTTCTCATTCACAAAGCGCAAACAAAATACGGAATTTGCTGACAACTAAAGGTCATGTTGTCACTCTGGCCTACCCAAACTGATGTCCGCCTAAATCGTTTTCTGGCTTATTCAAAATATTTTTAAAACACCAGATTTTAAATATAGCCAACTTTTTTGCTAAAATGCGTTCTGTGCAGAATTTGTGAACTTGCTGCACTGATCGCAACCTCCAAATTCGTAATATTTCCCGAGAAATTAATTTCTTGGAACTTCTCAAAAGCGCATGTTTTGCAAGCCGGAAACGTGAGCCGTAGACATCGACGGCCGCAAATCACGTTTTACCAACGAAAAACGAAATAAACGTCGGCCTGAAACGCGATTAATTAGTTTGCAATGGCGGTGAGCAAGTCGGGAGGGATCACTCGATTATGTCGCAGAAAAGGTCAAAAGAACTCGGTCCGAAAGAATAATAAGGTTTGAAAAGGGAATTTGGTTTGAGCGAGGGTAAACTAAAAATAGGCTAAGGTCATCTCTGGCTAATTAGGACAAAACAGTCGTTTTGTTTGCTTAATTGCCCTTGGGTCGAGATGAAATCGTTTTTCGTCGAGGAACAATAAACATAACTGTATTCGAGGCATTGTGTTCAGCCGAGTTTGGAGATGAAAGGATGCACCTTTGAGCATTTGGACAACGCTAGAATACAACAAAGCCAGAAAACAAAGTGGGACCGACCTTTGTAGGGGAAATGCATTCGAAAACACTTTTGGGAAGAAATGGATTTGTCCTCAAGTGCAGATAATTCTAAGAGAGTTATTTGGGTAGTAGGAGACTCTTTTTCGGGATGGAAACAGCAAAAAAATATCAAAACATTAAATTACGAATCTGTATTTCAAAAGAGGTTTACGAAGAGGCTTCTATGAGCACTAATTTGCGTTTTTGTGACGTTGGAGAGAAAACAAAGTTTTGCAATTGTTTACCTGCGAATGAGTTGTTTTAGGAGAACAACTGAGATTCGAATTAATCGAGACGGGTTTGTAAAGGTGTTCTGTTTGAAGCGCTGGCCACGAATGATGCGTCGTGCGGCAGGCCACGAATGGTGCGTTGCGAGGCTGCGTCGGCTGTCGCGCAGAACGCGCGTCGGGGGTTGCGTCGTGCGTTCTGGGTTGGGGTGGCCACGAATGGTGCGTCGTAGACTGCGTTGGAGCATGCGTCGTCCTTCCCATACAAATGAACGTTTTCAAAATATTTTGAAAATCGGCGCGTCGCGGGGTGCCGGCGGTAGGAGCTACGCCGTACGAACTTGCGACAATTCGTTTTCGAAGTCATTTATGGGTTCTACCACGTTTACGTTAGCTTAAAAACCCGGTAGTGGTGGTTTTTCCATTGTTTTCTCCGTCATTTCCTTGGCGTGTCGCATGAATTTGTAGCGTTTGTCATAGAAATGCTTTGTGCTTAATTCTCATCAATTCTCACCCTTTCAGTCCCAAAATGAAAGAAGGCGAAAACTTAAGCAAGCTAATCGAGCTTATTCAGGAGAAGTTCGTACCGGCGACGCAATGATTTGACGCAAGGGTGGCCACGAATGCTTTCACCCGCCACCGCATGTGTTCGACGCAACCTCGCAACGCACTATTCGTGGCATTCCCTGCCACGTATCGCTGCGGCACAACGCAGCGAGACGACGCTGCCGCAGAACGCAGTCTCACGACGCACCATTCGTGGCATCCCCCTGCCACGTATCGCTGCGACACGACGCAGCGAGGCGACGCCGCCGCACGACGCTGCCGCACGACGCATCATTCGTGCCCAGCGCTTGATATTCATATTTTTGATATCGTAGATTGATTTAATACCCTTTTTGGATCATATCTGGTAGTTCTAAGACTGTTTTCATTTAATATTTGCTTTCGAAATTCCATCATCTGTTTACCATTCACACCGACGAAAAAGCAGCAATGAAAATGCGTAAATAATGCATCCTAATTTAAAAAACACCTTCTTCTGCACCGTTTCCATATGTTTTTCGTTAAATCCGCGTGTTTTTTGTTTGGTTTGAAACTCATTAAGACAAAGAAAAACCGAAAACAGAAAGTTTCGAGAAGGCTTCTTTGTTTTGAAATCAAGATGACCAAAGACGTCAAATGAAAAAAGGGATCAAAATTTTCGTGGAACGGGGGCAACGAAGAATCGAATTGTAGCTGGAATTGCGTTGAAATTCGAATTAATCTTTGGTTGTGGCAGGAAAGGAACATTCCGGAAGGCGAGGGAGTAAACAGCTTCTTATTCGATTGAAGCTCGACTAATAAGAAGTTTATTCTCCGGAGAGCGAATGCAGGTGACGAATTGGACGCCGAGGGAACCCGAAGATCTCGCATTTTTGTACGCGATTTATTGAGCAGTTGATCCAGAAAAGACCTTTAAGACAACACGTTTCAGGATAATTTTACGTGCTCGTCATCGAAAAAAGGGTAACTGGAGACAAACAAGAATTAGGTTTTAGAACGTTCTGGTCGTGTTGATGGGCTCCGTTCCTAGAACTCCAAACTGCGTCATTCGCGCAGTTTCAGTCTTTTATGACCCTCCATTGGAATGCGTTAATCGGGTCGATCACTGACCAACTCGCGTTCACTAGCTATACACATAAATCCCTAAATCCACGTCGTCCACCTTCTTCTCCGCTTCAAACTTCAAATATTTGTCTTTCAATCCCGTCTTCATAAACTCTCCTCGACTGCCGACTGTTTACACCAACTTTGACACTTCAAACAGCGCTAAACTCCAAACACAATAGTTGTAAAATTGACCGAATTTTCAAAAACTTTTTCTGTTTGAATTAAGGATTTTTCCGTTTCTTCTCCTTCGTTCTGTATTTGTCCTCTGCGCGAATATCGAAAGTCGCCGTAACTAGTCCACCTCGGCTTTAACTACACCTTGAGCTTAGCTCAGTCAGCTCTCGCGCACCCCTAACACATATCCGTCTCATTTCAAAGACTCGCCTCCCACAACACCGAAATACACATTGTAATACTCGAGCCGCGCGATCTCGGGCGCACAGATTTCTTTTATCTTCAGCGTTGTTTGCTTTTGCGTGCGGAGAAAGAAGCTCCAGATCTTCGTCAAAAGGCGGTAAAAACGACGAGAAAAAAGGAGCACAAAGAGGGATTCGGTTCCTGTGACGCTGCTCAAACATTCATTAACACGTGCCGAATAGAAGAAGAAAAATGTACCTGAAAATAGAGGACGAAAAGAGAGAGAATGTGTCGTTTGGGCGCAGTGGATGCTGAAGAGCTGAAGAGACTCAAAAGAAGGAAGTGCAAGATTACTGTAATGTGGAGATGGGTGTCCTGGAAGGAATGAGGCAGATTCCGATTAGAGGGCAAACAAAGCCAGTCTAAGTGCTTATGATGTTCTCTGAAGTGAGCTAAACTAGAAATATCCTCCGGGAAGAAGCGAAGAGCTTGTACGTCTTGAGACGAGTCAACAATTTGTAAGTGAGGTGGTCTCTTCTGAGAGCGGGTAGCTTTTAATTGAAATTGGGATGAGGATAAATGTAAGAAGGAGATCATGACAAGTTGGAAGGTTGTTGTCGCAATGGATTTTGGTGGCAAAGTCGGACAGGATAGTTCATGAACTCTCCTAAAACTCGGTAAGAAATCGCCCATCCACTTGACCAAAGCCATAATTCATTCGTTCCTCAAAACTAAAAACTTTGCTTAATCTTCTGTTCTGAGACACAATCACCCACTGTCAACCAACTCATCAAACACCTCTTCCGCTCTCGATTCATCTGAATTTACTCTGAGCAACCCGCAACTTGTCTCATTAGCTCATCCCAGCCATCTCCTCTCCTCCAACTTGCGTTTCCCGGTTTGTTTGTTGTCACGCGCTGCTCGCCGATCCCAGGAATCCGCCGCCTTGGCCGACAAGAGCGGCTCTTGACGGATTTGCACCGTCGAGCATGTTTACGCGCGTTTTGAATGTCAAACGATTCGAGTCGAGATTACAGCAAACGCCGCTCGGGAATCTGCGATTCCGGAGCGAAGATGACGTAGGAACTTATTTGAAGATTAGTGGTTGACGCTTCGGAAAGGCGGTGGGTAGGGGTTGACGTATATTGTGGGATTTTTGTTGTGGTTTGCAGGAGTGATTCACGCGGATACGGCGATCGGAGTCAGGATAAGCCCGGGAGATCGATTCGAGTGGGGATATCGGTGGGAAAGGATCTAAGGACGTTGTTTTGGATTCGGGGGAATCCCTGCGATTTTCTGTTTCAGGTCGGAATTTAAGTCAAAGATGTCGAGATCCACCCTCGCTCGCGAGTGTTCAAACTGTTTTTTCTTCCCCTACTCTCTTAACACCCTCCTTCCTGCGTCATTTTCTGTTTTAAAAGATTTTGAGCTTTGATTACCGTCAATCGCTCTCGCTTGCCCGGCGTGTCCATGTGCTTGTCCTCCAGCCGCCTACAACTACAACTGTAACGCGCGGGAAGTATAAGTGCCGCCAGCGCCTCTCGCTCGCTCTCGATCCAGTCCTCCTCTGCATCTCGCGGATCTCGCCCGCCTTCGCCTCGTCGGGCCGGTCCGCCTCGTGGCTATTGTAAGCCGCGCTGTAGCCGAAGCTCGGCTGCTCTGCCGCTCTCCACCGCGACAGGATTTTCTTAAACTTTCCCGGCGTGTCGTCTTCGACTTCTCCTTTTGAGTTTCTTTGCTTCGCCCGTTCTGATGCCTCCCATTTCTTTCGGTTTTCTTAGCGTTTGAGTGGATACAGTACTCTCAGTCCTGTATCTTGCTTGTCACCGCTGTTTTCCTACTTTTGACGGCAATCCAAAACACTCGAAAGCGTTAAATCGGTTTTCTTTTAGCTGCGCCGCACTTTCGAATGCTCTCGGCGGATCCGGCCGCGGTTCCGCAAATCCACGCGCGCTGTTTGACTTCTTCCGCTGTTTGCGGGCGTTTTTTGGCCTCAGTGGATTCCTCAGATCCGGTTCGGCCCCCACTCGTTCTCGCCCTGTCTTCATAAGCATTTCTCGACATTCCTCGCTTTCAGGTATCCGCTGTTCGTCTCCAACTCACCCCGAAGGAGCATTTATTTTTGTTTTGCACTCTGCACTAACCGAATCCTGTAAAGCGATACCTTCCACGATCGAAACTATCGAAAATGGACTATGAAAAAGACCCCGGATGGCAGTATTTGCGACAGTCGCAGGAGCAGGTAAGCCTAGAATGTATGATCTCTATTCGATGGATTTTCAATTTGCAGCTTCTAGCGGCAACGACCAAAAAATTCGACTCCAAGAAGAATGTTTGGATCCCGGACAATGAGGAAGGATTCGTGGCCGCTGAGATCAAGTCCGCGAAGGGCGACCAGGTTACCGTGGTCACCTCGAAGGGCGTCGAGAAGGTGCTGAAGAAGGACGAAACTCAGCAGATGAACCCCCCGAAGTTCGAGAAGACCGAGGACATGGCCAATCTGACCTTTCTCAACGACGCCTCCGTTCTCCACAACCTCAAGCAGCGCTACTACTCCATGATGATCTACGTGGGTTTCGGACTTTCAAAACATCTCTAAGCTCTGGTTTCAGACCTATTCTGGCCTCTTCTGCGTCGTGATCAACCCCTACAAGCGCCTCCCGATCTACACGGAGTCCGTGTGCAAGATGTTCATCGGAAGACGCCGCAACGAAATGCCGCCGCATTTGTTCGCCGTCTCTGATGAGGCTTACCGTAACATGGTCAACGGTAAGATCTCTTATGCACTCAGAACAAGACTATAATTCTTCCTTAGATCACGAAAACCAGTCAATGCTCATCACAGGAGAATCGGGAGCCGGCAAGACCGAAAACACCAAGAAGGTCATCTCCTACTTTGCCATTGTAGGAGCGACCCAGGCTGCTGCGTGAGAACAACGTTATCTGAAATAGCTCAAACTTTCGTTTAGGAAGAAGACCACGAAGTCAGGCAAATCCAGCAAGAAAACAGCGACGCTTGAGGACCAAATCGTTCAAACAAATCCCGTGCTCGAGGCCTTCGGAAACGCGAAGACCGTCCGTAACAACAACTCTTCGCGTTTCGGAAAGTTCATCCGCATCCATTTCAACAACGCCGGAAAACTCGCCGGAGCCGACATCGAGCACTGTAAGGCTACCTCCTTATAAACATGGGTTACTGTATCTCTTCAGACCTCCTCGAAAAGTCGCGTGTCATCAAACAGGCTGCCGGAGAGCGCTCGTACCACATCTTCTACCAGATCATGTCCGGCGCTGTCAAGGGACTCCCGGAGAAACTCTTGCTGAGCAAGAACATCCGCGACTACCACTTCGTGTCCCAGGCGGAGATTACGATCGACGGAATCGATGACAAAGAGGAGATGTCGATCACGGACGAGGCCTTCGACATCATGTTCACGGAGACAGAGAAGAGCGACCTTTTCGCCCTCACCGCCGCCATCATGCACATGGGAGAGCTGAAGTTCAAGCAGCGACCTCGTGAGGAGCAGGCCGAGTGCGAAGACCAGAAGGGTGGGTTACGGTAGCCTTGGATCTTCTGACTTCTCTTCCTCGCCTGCCAGCTCTGGAAGGTTGACCCGACCAAATTCATCACGGCACTCCTGAAGCCCCGCGTCAAGGTCGGAACTGAATGGGTCAACAAGGGTCAGAATCTCGACCAGGTCAACTGGTCCCTGGGTGCTCTCGCCAAGGCCCTCTACGCTCGCATGTTCCACTGGCTTATCAAGCGTTGTAATAGGACTCTCGACGCTCAGGACCTCGCGCGTGACCACTTCATCGGAGTTTTGGATATCGCCGGTTTCGAAATCTTTGACGTAAGCGCTTCTACTTGCTTTTGAGCCTAAGAATCGGAGTTTCAGCTGAACAGTTTTGAGCAGCTCTGGATCAATTTTGTCAACGAGAAGCTCCAGCAGTTCTTCAATCACCACATGTTCGTGCTCGAGCAGGAGGAGTACCAGCGTGAAGGTATCAAGTGGGAGTTCATCGACTTCGGATTGGATCTCCAGGCCTGTATCGAGCTCATCGAGAAGCCGCTTGGAATTATTTCGATGCTAGACGAGGAGTGCATCGTGCCGAAGGCCTCGGACATGACTCTGGCCCAGAAGCTAAATGACCAGCACCTCGGCAAGCACCCTAACTTCCAGAAGCCGCGTCCGCCCAAGGGCAAACAAGCCGAAGCCCATCTGTCCATCGTCCACTACGCCGGCACCGTGCGTTATAACGTGAAAGCTTGGCTCGAGAAGAACAAAGACCCTCTGAACGACACCGCGGTCTCCGTTCTTAAGGGCAACGACGGCATGCAGCTCCTCTCGGACATCTGGGATGACTACAAGACCCAGGAGGACATCGCCAACTTGGTCAAGCGCACCGGAACTAAGGTCGTCGGCAAGAAGAAGGGCAAATCTTCCTCCTTCATGACGGTTTCCATGATGTACCGCGAGTCCCTCAACAACCTCATGGACATGCTCCACCAAACTCATCCTCACTTCATCCGTTGTATTATCCCCAACGAGCAGAAGAAGTCCGGTAGGCTGGCGAATCCTAAAAATGACACTATTTAACGGGTTTTAGGAATGATCGAAGCCAACCTCGTGCTCAACCAGCTCACCTGCAACGGAGTCTTGGAAGGAATCCGTATTTGCCGCAAAGGATTCCCCAACAGGCTCCCCTATCTCGACTTCAAGCAGCGGTGAGTGTTCGGAGATTGTTGCAAAAATTTCAAAACCAAAAATAATAATTCTTCACTTAAGAACGATCCTTGTAGTTCATGCTTTTCCTCTCGAGACTGCTGCGAATTCCTTTCTGCAAGCGACTGCGAATTTCGAAATTATTTCACGATTTTTCGATTTTAATTTTTGAAATCGCGCTTTGCAGCTATTCCGTGCTCTCCGCCGACGCCGCCAAGGCCGGAAAGGACCCGAAGGAGTCAGGAACCAAGGTCCTCGACGCTCTCGCAAAGAGCGGATCCCTCAAGCCCGAAGAGTTCCAGTGCGGTTCCACCAAGGTTCGCCCGTCGTTTTGAATATTTTGCGATTTTTGGAATTTTCAGGTGTTCTTCAAGGCCGGAGTTTTGGCTCACTTGGAAGAGCTTCGCGACGAGGCTTTGTCGGTTATCATGACGAAGTTCCAGTGCGCCTGCCGAGCCTACCTTGGCCTCTGCGACTACAAGCGTCGTTTGGACCAAAGGTGGGTTGACAGATTTGATTTACATGAAGAATATCTTTGAAATCCATATTTCATGAATAAGTTTGGTGCATGAATCTAAAATTCAGAGTCGGCCTTGTCATCATCCAGCGCAACATTCGCAGCTGGTGCACCCTGCGCACTTGGGCCTGGTTCAAGCTCTACGGACGCGTCAAGCCCCTCATCAAGGGAAACAAGAAGGACGAGGAATTCGAGGCTTTGGAGAAAAAGTGCAAGGAGCTCGAGGACGCCGTTTCAAGCGGTGGAAAGCAGCTGGTGGACGCCCAAGACGAACTCCGCAAGATGCAGGCCGAGCGCCAGCAGCTTCAGCTTCAGTTGGAGCAAGAGCGCGAGTTGATCGCCGAGGGCGATGAGCGCTCAGCGAAGATTCTGGCTCAGAAGACCGAGGTGGAGAAGCAGCTGGCTGACCTAAACGACCAGCTGAACTACCAAGAAGACCAGAATCAGGCGTTGATGAAGGCCCGCAAGAAGGTCGAGTCGGACAACGAGTCGCTGAAGAAGAACGTCGGCGAGTTGGAACAAACGATCAAGAAGCAGGAGGCAGAGAAGCAGAGCAAGGACCACCAGATGCGCTCGCTCCAGGACGAGATCGCCTCTCAGGACGAGGTAATCTCAAAGATCAATAAGGAAAAGAAGAACCAAGAGGAGGTCAACCGCCGCCTGCTCGAGGATATCCAGGCCGAGGAGGACAAGGTGAACCACATCAACAAGATCAAGAACAAGCTGGAGCAGTCGCTCGACGAGCTGGAGGACAACCTCGAGAGGGAACGCAGAAACCGCCAGGACCTCGAGAAGCAGCGTCGCAAGGTCGAGGGAGAGCTGAAGGTGGCCCAGGAGACAACCGAGGATCTTCAGCGCCAGAAGATGGACATGGACAGCCAGATCAAAAAGTTTGTTCCATCGTGTTTGGGATGATCTTAACAAATATTTTTAGGAAAGACAGTGAACTGACCGCTCTGGCTAGCCGTCTTGAAGACGAGCAATCGCTTGTGGCCAAGCTGCAGCGCCAGATCAAAGAACTTCTGGCTCGCGTCCAGGAGCTCGAAGAGGAGTTGGACACAGAGCGACAGGCTCGATCCAAGGCTGAGAAGACCCGCAACGAGATGCAGCACGAACTTGAGGAGCTCGGAGACCGTCTTGACGAGGCTGGAGGAGCCACGCAGGTGCAGATGGAGCAGAACAAGAAGCGCGAGGCCGAACTGTCCAAGCTCCGCCGCGACCTCGAGGAAACTGCGCTGAACCAGGAGAATGCGATGGCGATGCTGAAAAAAAAGCACTCTGACGCCGTCGCTGAACTCAGCGATCAGGTTGACGCCGTGCAGAAGATGCGCGCCAAGTAAGCTTAGGGATGCTAGTTTAAAACCTACAGCAACATTTCCAGGGTCGAAAAGGAGAAGACCATCCTTCAGCGCGACGTCGAGGATCTTCAGAACTCTTTGGACGGCGAGTGCAAGCAGCGCCAGAACATCGAGCGTCTCGCCAAGCAGCTCGAGAACCAGATGACCGACATCCAGCTGAAGAGCGACGAGCAAGCTCGCCAGATCCAGGAGCTCATGTCCAACAAGAACCGCTATCACGCCGAGAACAGCGACCTCACTCGCCAGCTCGAGGATGCCGAGAGCCAGGTCGCCACCCTAAACCGCATCAAGAGCCAGCTGGCCGCCCAGCACGAGGAGATGCGTCGCCAGGTGGATCAGGAATCTCGCGACCGCCAGAGCGTCGCCTCGCAGCTGGCCAACTACCAGCTCGAATGCCAGCAGCTCCGCGAGGCCCTCGAGGAGGAGCAGGAGGGCAAGACTGAACTCCAGCGTCTCGTTTCTAAGGCCAACGCCGAAGCTCAGCAATGGCGCACTCGCTACGAGGGCGAAGGCATGAGCCGCGCTGAAGAGCTCGAAGAGGCCCGCCGCAAGCTCCAGGCGAAGGTCCAGGAGATGCAGGAGACTGTCGAGTCCGCTCACCAGAAGATCGGTTCTTTGGAGAAGTCGCGCCAGCGCCTCCAGCAGGAACTCGAGGACGCTCAGGTAGACGCTGATCGGGCCAACTCCTTGGCGAACTCTCTGGACAAGAAGCAGAAGGGCTTTGACCGAATCGTGGACGAGTGGAAGCGCAAGTGCGACGGTTTGGCTCAAGAATTGGAAGCCAGCCAACGCGAAATCCGGAACGCCTCCACCGACAACTTCCGTCTCCGCAACGCTCTCGATGAGGCCGGGGAGCAAGTCGAGAACGTCCGCCGTGAGAACAAGGTCCTCGCCCAGGAACTCAAGGACATCACGGACCAGCTCGGAGAGGGCGGAAAGAGCGTCCACGAGCTCCAGAAGTGTCGCCGCCGCTTGGAACTCGAAAAAGAAGAGCTCCAGCAGGCTTTGGACGACGCCGAAGGTGCTCTTGAGGCAGAAGAGTCGAAGCTGATGCGCGCCCAGGTCGAGATTTCTCAGGTTCGCTCAGAGATCGAGAAGCGTCTCAACGAGAAGGAGGAAGAGTTTGAGAACACGCGCAAAAACCATCAGCGCGCTCTCGAATCGATGCAGGCGAGCTTGGAAACCGAATCTCGCGGTCGCGCCGAACTCCTCCGCGTTAAGAAGAAGCTCGAATCTGACATCAACGTGAGTTTTGGTATACTTGTAGCTCTGATTACTCTGGTTTTCAGGAACTGGAAATCGCTCTCGACCATGCCAACAAAGCCAACGTGGACGCTCAGAAGAACATCAAGCGTTACCAGGACAACATCCGCGAGCTTCAGTCCCAAATCGAAGAAGAACAACGCGCCCGTGAAGAAGCTCGCGACCAGATGAGCCTTGCCGAGCGCCGCGCCCAGTTGGCCCAGTCCGAGAAGGAGGATTTGGCCATTGTTTACGAACAGGTAGATCCAGGATTGAGGTTTACAATAACCCTAATGAGTTGTTCCAGTCCGAACGCGCTCGCCGCCAGGCCGAACTCGAATCCGCCGATGCCCGTGAATCTGTCGCCGCTCTAACGAACTCGAATGCCTCCCTTTCCGGAATCAAACGCAAGCTGGAAGCCGAGATACAGCAGATGCACGCCGAGGTCAACGAAACCCTAGCCGAGCTCAAGAGCTGCGACGACCGCGGAAAGAAGGCCGCCTTGGACGCCGCTCGGCTTTCGGAAGAACTCCGAGCCGAGCAGGAACACTCCGCCACCATCGATCGTCAGCGCAAGGCCATGGAACTTGCCATGAAGGTAGAATTGGACTTGGTATACTGTAGCTCATCCGTTACCATCAGGACATGCAAACCCGCCTCGACGAAGCCGAATCGGTCGCTTTGAAGGGGGGCAAGCGGCAGCTGGCGAAGCTGGAGCAGAGGGTCCGCGAGCTGGAGAACGAGCTTGAGGGCGAGTCGCGCCGCCACGCGGACACCCAGAAAAACCTCCGGAACAAGGACCGCCGCTCGCGAGAGCTCCAGTTCCAGGTCGATGAGGACAAGAAGTCGACTGAGCGCATGTACGACCTTGTCGAGAAGCTGCAGGGCAAGATTAAGACCTACAAGCGCCAAGTCGAGGAAGCCGTATGTTTACTTAAGCTCTGGCTGTTCTAAGTTTGTCTCTAGGAGCAACTCGCCACGACGAATCTGGCAAAGTACCGCCAACTCCAACACATGCTGGAGGACGCCGAAGAACGCGCAGACATTGCCGAAAACTCACTGGCAAAGATGCGCGCCAAGACGCGCTCGAGCAGCCATCTCCCCCGAGGACTCGTCCACTCGGTAAACGAAACTTAACTCTGTTCATTCTTAATTTTGGGTTACCGCAGATGTCGAGCACCGGCCTGGCTGCCCGCTCCATCTCCCGATCGCGCGGAGATCTGGCCGACGAGTGAAGATGCCGACCGCATACTTAACATATCCATATTCGATGTATATAACCGCTTATTTTACGACACGAACTCCTTTTATGTTACCTCTGTTTAGATTTTGTTATGTAGTACCATAAATGATCCTTCTATAGCGAGCAAAGATTTATTTGAGTTGACCACAATCGGAGATTCGGATCTCCTTGGTCGTGAGGCCCTTCTGGGCGCCGTTTCCTTCGAGAATTCCGAATGATTCGAGTTTGTCGAGGACGTCGAAGCCCTCGATCAGCTTTCCAAAAGCGACGTGGTACGCATCCATCCTGGAAATGAACATTAATAAGAAATCAAAATGGCAAAACCCACCAAGGACATTCGTTGAATGTGACAAAGAACCGCGAGGATACGGTATCCGGCCAACCGTAATTGTCCATGCTCAGGACGCCCCGGGAATCGTGTTTCAAATTGAAATTCTCGTCTTCGAAGAATTTCTCGCCGTAGATCGAATGGCCGCCTTTGCGGTCCGCGTTGTTTGTTTCGTAATCGCCGCTCTAAAATTCGGAGTTTTCAAATTCCGAGAATTCAGGTTAAAGCCTACACAGGCACAGAAAGTGGGAATGACGCGGTAGAAGAGGCACCCCTTGTAGCCGAAACCGCGTTCTCCGGTACACAGCACGCGAAAGTTTTCGACCGTCTTGGGAACGACATCCTTGCGAAGCTGGAACAAAGCGATTCTTAAATTTCGGTAGCTTTTAATCTTTGATGTTCTTCAACACTTTAAGCCCATTTTCCAAGCTCATTTCTGGTGAACTACCTCCACGTGACATATTTGATTTTATGACCCTTGTTTCAGGAATGAAGTACTTTAATGAGGTACCCCAAGGCAAAAGCGCTCCTCGACCACATTCTCAACCACAAGAGATTCACAAAAGCGTAATTCGACCACTTATGGAATGCCATAACAGATTACCCCAATGATTTTGTTTCGGCTTTTCCTTAATCTGTTTTTCGACTCATTTCAAAATCTGCAAAAACTATGTTTTTTATAATTTCAAAGAATCACAGATCTTAAGCACTTGACACTTATGTCGTAAGTGTTTACGAACGCTGAAGTTTTTGAGAATCTTGAATTTTAAACATGTCAACGGCATGCTAGGTAAGATAAATGCATCCTTGACATTTTTTTGTGAGTTCACATTTGTGACGACTAACAAGTCATTATGTGGCAAACAAGTCATAGCGCTCGCCCTCGAATTCAATCAAACTCACAAGCCCTATCAACATCTCCGAATTCTGCCTAAATTCATTCTTATTCGCATTCTCATCCATCTCCTTCCCGCATCCTTGTCAGTCAGCTAAGCGACATATTTCCACAAAGTACAACTTCGCGATTGTTCCTAAAGGTCACAAACCTCAAAAACAAGTTTCCCGACTTCCTCGACGCCATCCGCCTGAAGATCCAAGAAGACTACAGGATTCGAGCACATCTCGGCGTGCGTCCACCCACTCGTTCTGTCGCCTTCTCCCTCGCTGGTCCCCCGTATCGCCAAAATTAGCCCAGATCTGAGTTCTGGCGCTGATTGGCTTCGATTTGTCGCCGCGCCCAGAAGAAGCGCCAAGTCAGATGTAAATTGTGCGGCGGCGAATCCGATTAGTTTCGGGACGGACATAGAACGATAAACACCGCCGGCCTCTTTTAACTCGATTCCTGAGAAAGTTCGGTGCGCCAAAACCTTTTCTTCGACTTTCGTAACCTCGTTTCTGCTGACGTCATCACACGCGCCATTTCGGACGTCAAGCGCTTCTCCCCGAAGACTCTCAATTACGGTCCTCCGAATTCTCCTCCCGGTGCTCAAATAACCTTCCAGGAATCGACGACCTTGTTCCTCCTCGCTTATCTTCGCCCGATCGCGGCCCGGGCAAACTCCCCCGGGCCGCTCGGACCATAGAATCCGCCGCAGAGAAATTAGATTTCCGCCGCACCGTGATGCGCTCACGTAATTCTCAAGTGTTCTCCAGTTCCTTCTTAATCCGTTTTCGTGCAACTCTGTTTCGAGTTGCGACGCGGCGACCCTCCGCCGACCTCCGTGCACTCTTAAGACCTCGGGATTCGCAAATTTGCTCAGAAATATCAAAATAGATCTCGCACAAGCAGGGAAATTAGGATTCCCGAAATACGCCTAATGGGCTCCCACCCGCGAATCATTCCGTCATTCAAGAATCGCGTGAAAGTGACCCTTTGGAAGGCAAAAAGCGTGCGAAAACAACCGCTTTTTGCAGAAACGGACAAGTTGCATCGAGTGGGCGCCTCCTCTAAATTAAGAATTTTGAGAATTTGACGTGTCGGGCACTAAGAAACTAGGGATAAAGTGGAAAAACTTGTAGACAGGAGAACAGGGGCAAACTGGTAACACGGAATGTGACGCCGATTATGGGATGTTTAGCGGAAGGAAATGGAATGAGTGCAGGTTGATGATGAATTAGGGAGGTGCACTGTAAGGTTGAAGAGAATGTTTTCAGAAACCAAATAAACACAGCACTCGGCCAGTCAACACAGAAAATAAACAAAGTCTTGGCGGACTAATTTAGTCTTCGGCTTTTCAAAACCACTTTCCTTAGAATTAAGTTAATCTAATGAGCTGATAGGTATTTTATTTGCAAACGCCCATTGCATCCTGTAACTCCTAATTACGTTGTTGCAAATCTTCGAGCTGCCTAGCAGCAACCTATCATCTTCGAATCCTCTCTCGCATTCCGAATCCCCTCGTCGCATCCAAAATCTGTCATTCAGCCTCCCGCGTCCTTACAAAATTAAAATCTTGAGCTTTTGAAAAGGAGCAATTAGGCGTTAACTCGAAGGGCGTCGGACGTTCACACGTTCTTCGCGTGTACTCCGTCGGAAACCGGAAAAGAAACATTAATATTTCACGTTTGACGCCGTTTTCAAAGAATGCAAAGGTTGTGAATCGGAAAACCTCTGCAGCGGAGGACAACGAGATGACGGAAAAGAGTGAAAGCGGAGTTTGAAGGTGACTTATCTTAGATTCTGCATGATATCAACTGTTAAAACATGAAAACGTTGAAGCACAAGCTTGGCATTAGTAACTAATTTTTGAAAATCACTTTAGATCCAAACCATAATTCACACATGTCCAAAAAGAATGCAGCCTAGATGACATGAATCAAACGATTATAAAAGGGCGCTGCAAGGAGGAAATCCCATTTTTCTCTTTTTTTATGTTTAACAAGCGAGCCGATCAATTTGAAAGAGCAAACATAATGTGGAACCAGCTTTTTGCATTTATGGCCTTTAGCGCCATTTGTTCTCTTCAATTCATAATTTGAATTTTGGTACCATAAGATAAAAGAGTTCTTTCAACAAGGAACTCTTTGAATCTACTTGCCTAGTTAGGTTCTGTCATGTTTACCGATTGCCAATCAAGTCGAAACTCTGCTTTTCTGTTTTGGTTTGCAACGGCCCGAATAATTTTTGGGTGGCCGGACTCGTTTTTCATCCTGTTTTGGTTGTTTGCACAACTCGACACGTGCCGTCACTTTGTGAGGAATAGACTGAAAAGAAATGACCCTCCTTAAACAGTTCCGTTTAAGAAAAGTCCGAAGGAAGCGTCTCGTGAGTCTCTATTTTGTTATTTTCGACTCCGAAATTGAATTTGCCGGAGATTTCGGACGTCCTTGAGTGATGCACACGTCCCTGCTTGCGTGTCGCCATCTTTTCAAGTCCCACCTGAATACATTGGTCCTCGCCAAGGACTCCCTTTGTTCCGGCTGCTTCCGAGGGACCACCGGCTCTCCTCCAGTTTCCCCTTTAGGACACAACATCCGGCGTCCGAGGATGCGAGGACGTGAACATAAAACTTTATCTGCTTCTTCTTTCCAGTCTCCTTTGTCATCCGGCCCTCCCCACCGCAAGGGACTCCAATCAGGACGCCTTCTTAGCTTCTTCTTCACAGCTGGGGCGGGGCTTCAGCGCCTTCTCCGCGCTAATTCCGACGACTCGTTCAACTGGCCGCCGACTCCCTCAATCGCAGAACATGTTTGGCTCCATCAGCGGCGGCGCTTCCATGTTTTCGGCGCATTTTCGCCTTCTCACGCTCTTCTTCCTCTTCGTCGTCTGCTGTAAGTTATTCCGAGCCCAATCCGGAGTTCCACCGGAACGCGTTTGATCGCATGTTTGGGTCCCCAGAACGTGTTTCTGGCATTTCGAGATTCGGGATACAAGAACCTGGGATTCTAGGAGCGACTTGAGATTTGCGGTCACACAAACAATTTTTAGCTTGCTTAGAGAGCAAGATACAGAAGGACACAAAAGATTGTGTCTTTATACTAATTGCGTTTACACAAAAAGTAATTTCTGAGTTTTCTTGCCATTTCTCCAAACTCATCCATCTTCAGGGCAATATCCGATAGGGTAAATCTAGATGCAGGCGGCCATTTTCTTTTCCGCTCCGCACTTTCGCCTCCAATAAGTCATTTATCAAGACTCCCGACGACGCGATAATTGGCCGATCCCGGGCCGCCGACCTCGCTTCGGGTCGAATGCGCAGAGATTGACAACTTGTTTGATGTCTTCCAGAACTCCAAAAAGCTTCCAGGAATACTGTATCGACTCAAAAAAGCAAAGTATGACGTCGGACAGTTCTCTGTTTTTGTCGTTTTGTCGTTTTGTTTGCTTATTTCTCGATCGTTGATGGACGTTTTGGGACGTGCGAAATGAGCGATAAACGACTGCCGCCCCCTCCCGAGTCCGTTTTTCTCCAAAATCGGTTATTAATCTTCAGGCGAAATGGCATTTGGAAGCGCTTTCGGGTTCCCCGGGGGATCGAATCCAAATCGGCGATTCGCGCGTTTTCGTTTCTTTCCGGGACCCGAGGGAGCGCCGCGTCTTCGCGAGAGGACTTCGGAGTCCCCGAAAGTACGAAGTTCAATTCATCATTCGCTGCGAACGATCCACAAGCAGAAAGCATCTTTAATTGCCAATTCTAAACGCTTAATCTTCCATCTTAAAGACTTAATGATCTTATTCTGTTTTAGACGCAACGGTGGTCGAATCCACGAGGCAGTATGAAGTCGTCGATCGGAGGTAAGTAGAACCCGCATTCCCTTCCTCCTTGGCGTCACTTTCCCAAACCCTTTGTCCCTGCTCCCAATTCTTAATTTCCCTTTAGCGATCTTCTCCCTTCTCTCCACAAACGCGGAGGCGCCCGTTCCTTCGCCGGACCTCGATTCGACAGCTCCAACTTTCTGTACCCTTCGGCCAAGAGGTAACCTCTGCTCGTCCTTATCCCGAATGTTATCTCTTCTCAGATTGAGCGGACTGACCCCCTACTACTACTACGAAAGCCAGCCGAAGCGAGGCGGCGGACGCTCGTTCAACAGCTTCTGGAACAGCGGACTGGACGGCAACAAGCGGTAGGTGGTTTTCTTATAGCTCCATAACCCCTACATTGTCCTTTTCAGCTACTTCGACGACTATAGGAAACGTGGTTCCTACGACGACTACTTCTGAGCGTCCCCGTACTCGTGTGTTATGTGGATATCCAAACTGCGTTTGTAGATATGTTTAAGCTACTACTGTAACCTTGAGGAAAAGCGACGGTTGTGAGAGTTCGTTCCGATTCAGTTGTCCCTGGTTCTTTTGCAATAAACTTGCTGTTTTGTAGATTCTTCGAGGCTTATTTTTGCCCTTTAAACACAGAGAAACACCACGTTGTCAAACTGAAAACATCCAGCCACAAATCTATGTATTTCCAGAGACCGACATGGTTAAACATAAAGGAAGGATTTGATTTTGTCGATTTCGGCCGAGAAAGAGTAGGATAAAGAAGGGTGCAAGCACCTGAATCAGAGTTCTTCAAACCCGTTTCGGGCGTTTTAGTAATGTGGCCACGTCGAACTCCGGTCCTTCGATTTCCGTTTCTGTCGCATTCTTCGTTCCTCATTTATTTGCTTGTCACTCGCCCAAGAACGCATTAATCCATAAAGTGAACCCACTCAATTACAGCCTCAATGATCGTTTTTGAATTCAAAAACCAATTTTTCATATGTCGAAAAGGCGGAAAACAATCAGCGGTTGACCGCTCGCACGTCCACACGAGGATATTTACCTTCCGGGAACCGACGATTGGATTCTTCCAAGAATAGGCAAAATTAGATGCGGATTGAAGAAAGAATGGTACTCCCACAGGAGAAAAATGCGGCGGATGCAGATTGTAAGCAGTAAGGAAAAGAGCGCAAAATAAACACAAAAATGATGTTTATGAGATGGAGAGAGAGGATCTTCCTGGAAAGCGGTTTTGTCGAGTTTGTAAACTGAAGTGAGCGCCGAATGCGAAATTCAAACTGCACTTTTACGCGACGCAGATTTTTTGAATCGCTACTTGGGAAATAGTTAAAGCGTAAACTTTCTAAACTACAGAAAAGTGCTTCCAGTAGCGGTCTTGTGTCTCGACCGCTTATAATTCAAAAGTCCGCTATTTCTGGGGTTTTAAATACTAGACCGAGTGCCAAAGAATGCGTGGATTTCAAAGGTTCCTCGAATCGCAAGATTGTGACTAAAAATCCATGACGCAAGTGTCGGAAGGCATAACGACGGCATTCGAACAAGGGGGCTTGATGAGTCACGTAGAAATGACAAATTAATGGAGGATCTGAAAAAGGAATAAGTAGGCACATTTAATAAAGATCTCACAGGGAGCTCTGCATCAGTTTCGCAGTTTCGTAGTCTCGTCGTAGTCAGAGCCGTTGCAGCAGCTACTCTTCTTCCGCTTGTCGGAGCAGGAAGGGATAACACAAGAATAGACTCACTTAACTAAGATCACAACTGCACACTGAAGATGACATCTATCACCTTCATTTTGAAGATAAAGTGTTCTTTTGAGGCGTTTCTGAAACTCTGTTGGAAACTGCTGAAAGCATTCGCAAAATTAAAAAAGAAAGGTAAGAGATCTTTGAGCCGCATAAGATTGCATTTCGTCTTACAAATCGGCTCCGCAGTTTACCAATCTTGCCCACGAGAAAGTTTAGATTAAGTGGAAGATGACAGTGTTGCCGCCATTACGGATATTGCTATGTGTCAACATGTTCTTAATGAGCAGATATTCAGCGATTCGTGTTCCTTGTTTTCTCTCAAATGAAGTAATCGTCGAGCGATGCTTTCAAATCTGCATATCTTGGCTACGCATAATATTTGCCAAGTGTTATTTGAAATTCCGCCTCTAAAAGATTCATCGAATATTTTTTCTGATACTATTTTTGGATTTAGCAAACGAACTATTTCTTCATGGCCAAACCCACAAATCGTGAGTAGTTGGCTGCAGTGCATCCTGTATGTAATGAAGTTCAGCCGGACTGCATATTGTTTTCGATTTGCTTATCCTGTTTCTTTCCCGGGTTTCGGTACGTGGTTTCCTGTATACAAACCGCTTACAATCAATGCTTTTCTAAACTTAACTTTTGCATAGTACATGTCGTTAAATAAAAGCTTTTTATTCGTTACTTACACGTCAATACATATAAACGTGCTTTGTCATTTGGTCAAAGACTAACCGCTCCAGAGATCAAGCTGGATAACCAATGCTTGTTATTGGCTCACAGCCTTTTAAACATCTGCTCCATAATCTATTTTAGAGACCTGTCAGCAAAACCAAACAGGTTCTGTTAATTATTTTGGCGTTTGGTAAACCAAACCGAACTCACCGACGTAACCAAATCTACTTAAGAGTCGTAGGGGACAAAATACGATCGTAGGTCAATAGTAGGTCATGAGTGCATTGTTTACTAGAAGGTCAACAGTAATTGTAATTGAAACAAAACAAAGTAAAACAAAACAAGAGTAAGTGAACACCAGGAAAACCGAGCATAAGGATTAGGAAAGGAATGCCGCGTTGAAAATAGCACCAGGAATCCCACCAGAAGAAAAATTTTGTCAGCATATCATATCTTTGGTAGTTGAAGTGAAATTTATGATTTGAAGTTATGATTCAAGCGATATCAATTTTGTGAGACGCTGCTGGGACGACACGAAGCTGCCTGGACAACATGAAAACAGCATAAACCATCCTCCAAACTCAAACTCTGAACTCCTCTTCGGACAAAACCACCCGTTTTTTATATTCCCCAGCAAACACTCACCGAATGCCGAACTCCGATCGTAAACCGAGTTCAATTATCCCGGACACTTCTGCTTTTCGACCGCCCTCCATTCCGTTTTCAATCTCGGCTTCTCTTTGCCCTTCAATCGCTTCCTCTAAAAACAATGCTCATCTGCATAAATCAACTGTCTTCCGTCATCCCCGCAATCCCCGTAATTCCTCCGTCTCCATCTATCACTCTTCATTAACCCGATCGCACTCAATTATGCCGCCCATAAAATCCTCGTAATCACTTTCGCCTTTTTCAAGTCGTTCTTCCTGCCACCGCTCCATGGAGATAATCTTAACTTCCATTTCAGGAATCATTTCTCGAATTGAGTCCCTCTCGACTGCCCCATTTTCCTTTTTCGACCTTCTCAAGTATGCAAATTAACGGACGCTCCCGATTGACTCGTGATTTATGCGAATCGTCTGCTTAAAGAGCAGTGCAATCGTTTCGAGGGTCACTTTGCGAGTTCTCTTGTCGAAACGTGCGAGTTCTCTTGTCCGGAGTCAATGGCTCGAGAGGAAGCGAGTGGACCGTTCTGCGTAGGAAGGCCTCTCTCCGGAGTGCGAAGCGCTTAAAAGGGCTTGCGAATCTGGTAGAGCCGAGGTTTCCACTAGCGGTTTGTTTGCCTTTTGGTGAATTTTAAAAGTATTCAGGTAAAACCCTGCTTTTCTAGACGTTCCTGACTGAATTGACCTTTTATGTGCAAAGCGTTTGAAAGTTTTATTTTTGATTGTTCACGTTTTATTGTTTGCCCGAGCAGGAAATGGTCGATCTGTATGCAGAAGCAGCTGTTAAGGACGTAGCTTGTTTTCAAGTTTTCGTTTGCAAATGCTGTCAATTGGTATTGAGGATGCGTAGGTTGGGATTCCAAAATAGAAGAGACTGGACTGGCCTTGTTAGCTAGCTAAACTGCTATGAATTTAGTTTAATTTCAAACTAAAAATTTATATTTAAAGTGAAACGTTTTTCAGACACTCGAAAGTAGAAAACGATGTTTTCAAGTTTCTTTTCGGCCATTTTTCGAACTTTTTATCAATTTGAATATCAAGTTTGGCGTGTTCACACGATACTACTACACAAGATACTAATAATTTGTTTTTCTCAAAGTGCGTTCCGGAGAGTCCAAAAGTTGCATTGCCCTTCACGATGAATATTGTGAACAAGCAGAGGTGTTTACGCTCCTATTATCATTGTTTAGGTAGTTCCTCATGGCCAAATATTGCTCTCAACCCTTGCTCCCAACCCACAACTAATTTGAGTATTTGATTAATCTCCGACCTTTCGAATGTTTACTAAAAGCGAGTTTATTGAACATTTCTGGTGGGAGTGGGAGTTCGGAGATTATCAGGAAATTGGGAGACTAGGAACCAAAGACCTGATTTGTCTTAACGATCTTTTGCAGTTGGACACCTACGATCTCAAAAGATCTCTGGTTAAATTTTACATGTCTGTCTTACCTGCAAATGTATTTCCCACGTTGAAAGACAAGTGTCAAAAGTTGACTCAAAGTTGTTCTCAAGCTTTTCCAGCTGACCGAAAACCGTCCTGCACGGATCCAACGTATTTCAAAAACTGAATATTTTGCTATTTCAAAAACATCCGATTCGAATTTGAATATTTGGCTAAATTGTCTCTTTTCACGGCTGACGTCTTCCGTCCTGACTCAATCGTCCCAATAGTGTCTACCAGTATTCTTTAATTGAAAGCAGATTGCGATTAGAAACGTCATGTCTGCACTCATCTTTTCCCGATCTCACACTTTTCGATTGTTAAATCCCTTGTTATCGAGGGTCATCGGAGTTGTTTGGATGTTCAGAGACCAATCTTAAACGGTGCAGCCAACAGCTTTTAAAAGAGTCTGGCGTCAGATCCAAATTCTATTTAAGCCTTAAACACTTTTGGGTTCCGCTGTCCACTTCCGTTCGAGCCATCAGAAAGGCTAATTTTTATATCGATATCGCTGACGCTACGTCATTTTAATCACTTTAGGCTATTTTGATACCGTAGCATACTCTTCTAACCGAGTCTTCGTGCATTGTAGTCCCGGGAACTACGCCTGATTCCTTTGTTTCGGTCTTGTTTTCCGCGTGGCCAATCAACCCTGGATCCAAATCGACTCTCTTCTGATTGTGACCTCTAATCGAATCTTGCCGTCCTGACAACAAATTCGGTTTCCGCTCTTTGATTTCTTCCCGAGCTCTCATAGGTAAAAAGACCAAAGCGGGAAATTATTTGCACCTTACTATTGCTTCTAAGAATTCCTGATGCCGAGAATTACCTGGCTTCTCCCCCACCTCATAATTCCCGTTGACGTCACAACACAGCCACTTCTGGCCTCTGTTGTCATCTCTCTCAAGACCAGAAGCCTCAAACTCTCCAAAACAATTCCTGGTCAGCAATCGAGTTACCCGAACTGTCGCTGTCCTCCAATTAGGCCCTTCGTTCTTTTGACAAATAATTAGCCGGCGCATAAACAAAGCCGCAGAGGTCTTTTAACTGGATTTTCGAAATTAGGCAATTTCGCTATGGAAACTTGCTCGCCTAGAGATCTGTAAACAACGCTGGATTTGCGCTTTTTAAGGGACACTACGGAGAAAAGTATTACAAAGACACGGTGAACATCAGAGTTTGCATAAATTTAAGAATTGGTTCTTTGTATGGCGGATGTAGTTGTGGGAGTCGAACGTGGACGCTTTCGATTCGTCCATTGTCAGATGAATGTTTTTGTTTTTGGAAACATTCAGCTTATGAATAAGACGTCATGCAGGTCCTAATTTGGATCCGACATTTGTTTTTGGGAGAGACGATGCCATACAAGCTGTCATTAAATGAGATCGTTAGGAATGGAAAACATGTGTTTAATGCCTGAAACGTGCTGGGATCCAAGCGTACAAAAGTCCAGATCGCTGTTTTCTAATTCAAAAATTGAAGAGCCTTACACTTAAAATTGCTTTTGGGTTTATAAGACTTCATTTTCCATACTTAAGGTTAATTCGACATGTGCTCGGCGTTCTAAATTCTTTTGAGTTCTTACACGGTCGTGGCCAATTTTCATAACGGAGTTAGCGTGTGACGAATCCAGATTAAATCAGGTAAGCTGTTCGATTTGGTTTAATACAACGCATAACCGCCACGTCCTCGAAGGTCAACCGGAACTCCCGATCCATCAAGAAATGCGCGGAGTAAACAACGCAAAACGTTTCGTTGTCTTCGGCGGCAACAAGTTGTTTCTTCTTTTGTTCCCCCGCTCCCTTATTTTGTGCCCTTTATCAAACTCATTTATAATCGAGCCCCTCTTCGCTTCATCCAGCGGTCGTTTTGAAATCTAACACGGAAACGCGAAGTGACGCTCGGGGTCATGCACGACTATTAAGTCAGGAACTATTTTAGTCGCTTTTTTCTCAGAATTCATCCGCATTTCCTGTGTGTTAACCTCCCTCGGATTCAAAACCACATTTGTCCTCAATAATGCAGGAATGCAGGGTACCATGTTGCAATATAATTAACTCATAAACTCCGGATTCATTTTAGCCCATTCTTACAGATAAACTCAAATACGCTTCTAAATTCAAGCACAACCTACGTCAACCGACGTTTTTGACCCTTCAAAGAATTCTTCTCCATCTACCGTATCTCCGCCTCCAGGTTCCTTCGCGGGCGTCTTCGAACCTCCGGAAATTCCGCATTGGGTTACATTCTGAATTTTATAATTTCTCTCCGTTTGCCTTCAAATCTTCGTCTTGAATTTCGATTTCCGATTCGCGCTGGATTTCGCATTAGCCGATGATCTGCAAAGAGCGTTGATTCAGGAAATGACCGAGGAGCGGAGAATTTTAGATGAGTGCCCACGTAAACCTCGAAGTTGCGATTTATAAGGTGAAAAGGTCCGGCGGAAGTGGTCTGAAGACACTTCCTGGTGAATCTTGAGAGAGACAAAGACTGATTTCCTAGGACGAGAGTGGATCTGGTGAGGTTTGCTCTTTGGTGTGTCCATATTCTTTCTCAGGTTCATATGGCAAAAGGGAAATCGGTAGGAGTTAGATCACGCAAATCTGTTCCATTATTTGCAAACAATTTTTTTTTGGTCGCTTTCAACCGAGTTTCAAGGAAGCGATAGCTATTTGCATTCGGGAGAGACGGCGTTGAATATTCTAGCAATTTGACTCCGCGACACCCTTGAGTCACTAATTCACAGCGTTCGATTGGTGTGGCATCGCTTAGAATGGGTACAGTGGACAGCTGGTTTCGAATATGGCCACTTGAACTCTTGTTTTTGGTTGTGTTGCTAACGTTTTCACCTGTTTTTGTGTTTATGCTTTGCTGTCAGTAGAACTAATGAAAAAACTTGGATTTAACGCAACTTTTGCCAATTTTTACACTGAGAAAATTGTATCTCCCAGGTATCTCGTAGCTAATCAAACGTGTTCCTTTACCCGAATCTCTTAAATTCTTAAATGTTGTCCTCGAATTCGTGTTTTTGTTTTCCCTCCTTCGTCCCGTTTGACTCCTCTCTGGGTTTAAATTTCCGTTGATCTCTTTTGATAAGCGGGCTCTAAAAGAAAAAACGTCAGATTGTGTTTTCCGTTGTCCCGAATCGCGGTTGCGTGCAAAGCACTTCTTGGAACGAGGTTTGGAACTACGAAAATAGTGAGTTTGGAACGAGTTGGGAAGACGTCCTCTCGGGATGAAAGGTTAGAATGACGTGTGGGTCCCTCCAGAAAGTAATATTTCTTATTTCAAGTTCGTCTCTTGAATTTGTCTTTAATCGGTTTGTTGTCCTCAAAACTCGGTAATAATCCCCGAATTGGCCTAAAAGTACAGCTTATCATTTTAATACTTTCGCCCTCTCCGAGTCCTCTCGCTCTCCGAACCGACTCATCTAACTCATCTGCACTTGGTCCTCAACGTCACAAACTCTAATTGGCTCAAAACAGACCACGTGATACTCAGAGTTTAAACCCACACTTTTTGTCCTCAATCTATGTGTCTTTGAGCCTGTGATGACTATGTTCTTCCTCCCTTTCGACCACATCCACAATCACCGAACTCCGTTCCGGGAAAATTCATGGTTTCCGTCCCCGGCATCGCCATTTGTGCCGTCACGGCCTAACGTGATTCCGTGGCCTTTTCCGAGATTACAAAACCAATCTCGAGTATTCCGATTGTTTTTCCAAATGGAAATGCTTTTGTTTTCGCTCGTCTGTCGATGGAAATAATCTGATAACAAGGCGACATCGAATCAGGCGATCCACTTTTTGGCTTCGCGCACGCTCGACTTTACGAGCGCCCCCTCCTCCGCTAATCGGGGCCAATTGGCGCAAGTGGGCCTCTGCTTCCCTGATCTCCGGTGATAAATTGGCCCCAATTAACGGAACGAAGGTCCGCGAGTCCCCCATTCGGCCCTTTTGCACCCTTAACTCAGCTTCTTATGACGACCTTTGAGAAGCGAAGATTAAAAAGGCGTTTTTACAAGAGGAGGAAGTGACACGGACTCTTCAAAACTTTGATCAGATCTCGGTTCTCTTCTCTCAAAAGCTAAAGTTGGCTCGGCCCCCGATCGACACCAATTAGGGCGCTTCCTCGCCTCGTTTCGCAATTTCGCAATTAAATTCGGAGTGGATGACGCGCGAGGACGCGGGTCCCAAAATGGACCGTTTTTGTTTGTTTTCCCAGATTTCACACTCTCGCTAGCGTGGATCCCGCGCTTCTCGAGATCGCTGAGCAAATACTCAAAGCAGCGTCCCTCAGGTCATCGCGCGAGTAATCGGGGACTCTCCGGGCTATTTCTGGGAGCTGGTCAACGTCCACCTCCGGCAAACAAACCTCTCCGTCTTCGTCTTTGACCCCTATTGCCCCTTTTCAAAAACGCTCCTCTGGTCCTCTGACGTCATCTTCGCTTATCGTATCATTCCATTGAATCACGAGAAGCACGAGGCAAAACAAATCCCCCCGCCGCCGACGCTCCACAAATCACCGATTTTCCGCGTCGCTTCTTTCTTAAGTTCTCGTTTTTTAATTCTTTCCTTGTTCTCGCTCTCTTCGCCGCTTCCTCCGGCTCTTCTCCTTTTTCTCTTTGCCAAACGTAATCACCGTCTGCCGTCTACAACTCTTTACCTGGAATCTTAGATTTGCTTAAAGGTCTTTCTAATTGAGAGTCGTCATTAAAAAGTTAAGATTCAAAGGAAAAAGTTTTCAAATTAAATGACGATAGACTTCAACGATTATTTGGCGTAGTTTGCGTCGGAGACCAATTCAGATTCGTGGTTCAGCTATAGTATGCAAAAGGGTTTCAACGCTTTGTTTTTCTCCTTTTTTGCAATCAGGATTCCCGCGCATGCTAACCTTGTTTTCAAGGTGCTAAATGCTCCAAACCGCGCTGCTTATCTCCAGCTTTCCTCGCCTCTTCCCGATTCTAAACCTCTCGACCTCTCGAGAGTTTCTTGCACCAAATAGCTTCAAACTTCGAAAGTCGAAAGCAGAAAAGTGAGAAAACAAAAGCCGGACTAAAAGTTTTTTGAACGTCCAAAAAAGAACCGCTTGTGTTGAGGCGAGAACGAAGTTGTTTGTGGGTCCACAGGGATGTCCGAGTTCCCAGAGAACACGGAACGCGGATTCTACGTGATTGCGCGGTCTTCGGTTTGAGTGGGAGTCGGTTCATCCTGGATCCTGGCCGAACTTTGGTTCATTTGCCCACAGGCGCCCAGTTTGTTGAATAGAGATTTCAATTTTAAAGTTGTTGCCGGGTGAACCGGGATGACGTCGCTTTACGGCCGCGGACTCTCCGGTCAGAGCCCGCTTGTTTTGCACCCTAGCGCCTTGTGGCCCAGCCAACCATCCCATTCCAGAACCATTTAGACCCAATTGAAACGCAAATCAAATTTTAATTTCTGAAACCAGAACCTAGTAAATAGTCACATTCTCGCGTGTCCAAATGGGCTTGTTTTCTCGCCTTGGGCGTCGTGGGTGAGCAGCGGAGTTTTGGAGAAGTCCTGCAGGACGCCGCCGCCGCTTGGTCCTTCACGCATCCAATCCATCACCCGCTATTCTTAGTCATCCTCTACGGTACCTAATTCGATTTGCGCCACAAAACAGCGACTCCTTTTATTAAAATTGTCTGTTTATCTCTGCGCCCGCTCCTCCTCCCCTCGCCTCAGAGGCCCATCCCCCTTCCCGCCTATATTAATCGCCTGAAACATTACCGTACCCTCCCTGCCTGCTAACTACTCCCGTAAGGAGCCCTCCACTCGCTCCTCCGGTGACGCGACGTGGGAGGCGGCTCCGATTCCCTTGCCTCCAAAGATTAATTCGTCGTGCAACTCTCGAAGGTGCCGCTCCGATTAATTATTCAATCATCCTCACCCGATCGTGCTCCGCGAGTTCCGCTTGACTTTACTCTTCCACTTCCTTATCAGCGACGCCTGTTTTCGTGCTCCTTGCACCGCTCTTTCTCGTTTAATCCGAGAATTCTCAGTTTTAGGTATTCCCGAAGATGAATTTCTCGATCTTCCTCCAAGCGGTCGTTCTGGTAGTTGTTGCGTTGGCCATCCAAGCCCGTTACGTATGTAAGTACCCTCTTGCCACCGCCATAAACGGGCTAACACGCGGCTATTTCAGATGTGGAACCGATCAGCGAGGCCGAAAAACGGAACTTCGACCGCGAGTTCATGCACTTCGGGAAGCGGTCGGACGCCGCTGGCTTCGACCGCAACTTCATGAACTTTGGAAAACGGTCGGGCAACGAATTCGACAGGCAGTTTATGCACTTCGGCAAACGCACCAGCTACGAAGACCTCATGGACATCGACAAGAAGAACTTCGACCGCGACTTCATGCACTTCGGCAAGCGCTCCTCTGACGACGCATTCCAACGCGAGTTCATGAGCTTCGGACGCAGGTGAGTCTTCAAAATTGAATCTTGAGATTCCAAATTCGGTGCTTTCAGGAGATAACTCGCTCTGGACCGCTCACTCCCTAGAACTCAATCCCGCTCGTACCGATACACCTGTCGTCCCCTCCTCGGTAGTCCCGTCGTCGTCTTCAACTTTTGTTGCATCGTCGTCCGTTTTCCGTCGCCACAGTTTGATCTCTTAACACTAACCTTGACTATTTAATAAAGAGAATGAATACAAAAGACCCCCCGGCAAGTGAAGATTATGGATCGGGGCGATAGCAACCTTGCAAGTCAGAGAAGGTGACTCAGGTAAAGCCAGGTAGGCGCAGAAAAACATACAAAGATTTGGGGGGGGGAGGTGGCGGATGTTTGAGATGCAACAAGACACAATTAGGGGCCAGAAGGTCTTCTTTGGGATCTTGAATGCCAGATATTTACATTTGCATCTATGTCGCGGGTTCTTCTTCAGATTTTCAAAGTAAGAAGTTTTGTGAGATTTCCTTGAAAGTGGTCACTGAAATTCACGATTACTAAAATCCAGTTTCAAGTGTTCTTTCCCGACAGATTCGTCACAGCAAGAGTACGAGAATCGCGTCTTAAGAAATCCGATTTCCCGATTTTTGCAGAGAACAAGGTTATTACGACGTGAGAGGATTCGCGTCACTCATTCTCCTGCAGAACGCATGGAATCCGCGTCGGAAGAAGACAAATTGGTGCTTTGATGGCTCGTGATTGGGAACAGTCGAAATTTTGGAAAACGAAAAACCCAGAAGTACCCAAAAAGTGTGGGTTTGAAAAAATGGTCTTTCATGTACCGCTTTTGAACGCTTTGATTATTTTGCAAACACTGGTTTTCCAAACTCCAAAATGTCAGAAATCGGTGTCTTAACCATAAGTGGAGGTGCCAAATGCCAATTTTTGGATTCTGAGAGCACCCGACAATAAAATTAAGTCGTTAAAAATAGGCGCAATTCGAAAGAAAGTAGTCAAGGTTATGCGATGCGTCCCGAAAAGATGACGTGGAAACGCGGTCGAGGCAACTTCTTCCAAATACATTTAGAAACATGACGTCAGGCTTGAAACAAAACCAGCGGAACAGGGGTGTTCGAGAGATAAATTATTTCCAACTTTTAGTTACATTTGAGATTTCCTCGAACCTCTGTGGTTGCAACAGTTTCCAAGCGTCTGCTTGCGTCAATTTCCGTAGCCAGGATAATCTTGCTTAGACATTTCTAGGCAAGATTATCTATCCGCTCAAAAACGTTGGAGATGATTTATCCTCGATCAGGGTTTATTCTGAACCCAACATGACGCCAAGTTACGCGCTTTCTAGTAAAGACTTTATTGTGCACCCAAGATTTCCGTGGTAGAGCGCACACAAAGAGTTGTTATCGGAAACAAACGAAATCAAGAAAATAAATTTGACTTCGATCTGAGACAGCTTCAAAAAAGTATCACGGTTTGACAATGGCATCCCACAAGAATTATGAGAGAATAGATCCCGGGAGAAAAGATCCCGGGAGCAAAGATCCCAGGAAACTGGCTAGGTAGCTTTTTATCATGTTTTCAAATAGAGAACTGACTCTAACCATCTGAGTGAGCTGTCTGAAGTGCGGGCAAGACTGCGGGCAGTTACTTTGAGTCATATGAATACGTAGAACTGGTCGGAGAGGTGATTCAGGAGCAGATAATCAAAGCGCAAGATAACCAAAATCAGCAATTACTGTCTAAATAAAATGAGCAAGTAGAGTGAAAATTTATTAAGGAACAAGGAGAAACTAAGATAAGATCTGTTTGGGTATGAACAGAATTGTCAGTTGTGAAAGTGACGCGTTTGGATCGGGCAAAGCGACGATGTGGTTTTTGTATCTCACCATTTGTTATACTGTAAGTGGCCGACCACTTTCTTAGCAAAACAGCCAAACACACACGTAGGCTTAATGGAAGCGAACGTCACCTTTCAGTAAAACATCGCAACAAACGTCTCTGTTTTCATTTTGGAATCTTTTCTCCTGGAATCTTTTCTCCAACAACGTCCCACAAGTTCTCAATAACAACGTTTTTCCTACCCAGGCTACTAATAACAGTGTGAATCATCCAAACAATGTGGAAACGATGAACACGTACGCCTGAAAAGTTGAATGCTCTGTAGTGCATTGCAGTCAGCTGTGGAGGATGATCAAAAGAAAGCAAGAGGCATACGAGAAAGAGCAATGGGTAAGCGTTCTTAGAATTGTTGGCGACTTAAAAACCGAATGGATCCAGAATACAAAACTAGGTTTTGACAGAACAGAGTTTAGAGAGGTATACTGATCCAGTGGATGGTAAAATCTGATCTGATCGGACGGCCAAATCTGGAAGCGTCCGAATTCCGAATTTTACATTCGACATCTCAGAATCGCTCGTGAAATGGTGGAGCATTCTGATCACATTAAGCGTATCTTTAATCTGATTAGAGCGTCTTAGTTCTACACAGGTTTTAAAACGCAGGTTTTAAAAATTTATTAGCAACAAAATCTTTGCTCTGAAGTTACAAAAGGTGTAAGTTGAAGAGTTGTTAATGTCGGACCTTCATGCAATTTGACAGCTCCATCGCTTCTTTCCCAAATTCCGACGTTTGTATTTTTTAACTTTTCAAAATTCGCATGAAACTTTTTTTCGCGAAACAAGTTCCATGACTGAGCATGGTAAAAGTGGGTTCTACTTTCTATTTGTAATTGTTCTATGGGACAATTAACTGTACAAAGTGTTGCACATTTTTCGTTGTACGCATTGCTGTGATAGCTGACTGCGGCAAGAAGACGCGGTCTATTTCATTTTTCAAAATTATAGATAAATCAATGCCAAGATTTTTGTGATCTTGTCTCACAGCCCTCTGTATTTCCTTTCTATGGTGCCTGCTGGATTTCATAAGCCAGTTATCCAGTAGGGTTCTCCGCAGTGGCTTATCCATCAACCACTATACTAGTTCATCCAATTTTGCGCTTCTCTCAACAGTCATATCGAGTGCCATCATGAGACTATTTTATTGTTATTAGAAATCACCATTACATTAATGGTGATTTCTAACAGCTCCATTTTAGTCATGAAGAGATTTTAGATAATCTATCTCTTAATCCAAAATTCCAAATTTCACAAGTTTATCCTTACTGAAAAAATTCACCTCGGCGTTCCTCTCTCTTGCCCTCTAAACACTGCCCATCTTTTACAAATCACAAATTTCAATCAGGCCTGGAGGGTTCGGTCACCCTACCCCCCGGAAAATCCACCCTTGGTCGGAAAGTGTGCTAAGAAGGGAAAAGTTTCGGCAAGAATTTTGTGCTTTCTGAGTGTTCTTACAGCCCCCTTTCATCCACAAATCAGGCATGTCGTGGCGGGACCCATTTTGTAATACGTGTAGAGAAGCGCCCAAGATTACAGGACTTCAACACCTTTCTGATCTTCTAAAACAGCTTATTTTGCACAGCAACAAAGACATGCCGTAGCTCGTTAGAATCGCAAAGACCAGGAAAACAATTACCAAAAGCCTCCAAATTGTGTAAAATTGATGATTTGAAAAAAACGTGTAAGTTCACGTCGGGGAGTCCCCCAAGCCTGATATTTCAATCACGATTCGTCGCATTCCAGTCTGCACAATAGTCAATTTCACCTCTCGCCGCTTAATAACAGTCGTGACAAAAACGACTTCCGACTCGAATTTGTTGTGAAAGAATTCACAGAAGGGAACAGGTGTTGATTGCTGTCGTAAAAAACGAAGAAACGCGAAGAATGGATGTATTTTCGACGAAAGGTAAATTTAGGGTGGTTGTTTGCCTTCGACGCGTGCTTTCAAACGACCTAGTTTTGTCCCAAACCCAGTCGTATAAGTTTATGCCAGCTATCTTAAAATGTCTTTGTTGCTTATTAATATTCAAAATTATGCGAAAACCCGTCAGATTGTTAGGAAACAGGATGGATCGAGTCGCACACGTTTAATCGTAATAATGATTAGATTTATGCCCGATCTTACGACCATTCCCAAACGTGTTGCCCCTCCTCAGCCCCTTCTGCTCCTCGTCTCTTTTTTGTCCTTTTCCGCAAATATTCCGACTTTCACCTTTCCAACCAACCCACACGAGCACAAACAGCGCCACAAAGGAGTCTTAATTGCATGGGAATCCGACCCGGCTTCTTTTTACCTCCCGCCGCGTCCTTGATTCCGCCTTTCCCCATGAACTCTTTGCCGCGTTCCTTTGTCCTTCCTTCATCCGTCTTCCGTCCTCGTTTTTCCTCATTTCAATGAAGCAATCACTCCGATCTGTCGGCCCTCCGAGCACCTGCCGCTCCTCACACCTCGTCTTCGTCTTTTTTTTTTCTTTGTTTCCGAGGCGATCGCGGCCTTGACGCTCTTCGCTACCTTTTTAATCCGTCGTAATTACGGATTTTCGCGCGCTTCAATAGAATTACCGCCGATGGGACGAAACGAGAGAAAAGAGGTGTCACCTGAGGCCGCGCGGCGATTGGAATGCGAAAGTGAATTCGCTTATTAACTCTTCTCCGCTCAGCCGTGCTAAGGTCCGCCGAAGAGCGATATTATCGCTTTCTGGATTCAGTTCCCTCGCTGGATTTACGCGGTCCAGAGGACTTCAATTATTTCTAGTTTGCACCGGAAACTGCCTCCTCCATTCACTTATGTGTTCTTCTTTTGCTGGTGGACCATTATCTTTAAGGAGCTCTTTTCTGAATCCACTCTATTTTTAAGAATCAGTCCTTGTCGATTAAACGACCTAATCACGGGCCGAAAACGTGATCAAGGGCTAAAACAACAGAAACACAAAAATCGTCGTGAGCTTGTTTACCAAACTCGAATTTTTGGCTTAACATCTCCAACCACCGAGTCGATTTTTTGTGCTTTGAAGATTTGGAGTATTTTGAGATCAACATCTCCTGGAACCTGAATTCTGTTTGCCGTCGATTGTTTTAACTTTTGGATCGAATTTCGGTCGCCAAAAACATCTGAAAGCAAATAAACACGCGGTTTCGGGTGCCGTTTTCCGCACGGGAGGGGAGGGGGGGCAGTGAGGCTAATTTTGGATTTTTCGGTTAATGGGTGTCAGATTTAGGAAACGGATTACTGTAGATCGGTTGTTTTGAGTTTCAAAGTCACGCATATTTTCCGAGATCAAATGACATGTTTGCAGGACGCTCCCAGCTTCTCCGAGCCTCTTTCACTATATTCCTGGCCGTGTCCTCTCCGATCATATCCTGTTTCCTACATTGTCTTCAAGTGCAAAAACACCGTTAGTGGAAATTGGGTGATAAACGCAACAACCCGTTAAGAGCATCTTCTTTCGTCCTCTCCTCGGAGACCTCTTTTCTCCCTCTCATTTAACCCTCTTCTTTTTCTCAACTTTATCCTAGTCCCCAATCTGTGTCACCGCCACCTCAATCTGCAGGAAACGCTCCCGAATTGCCTCAATCGCGTTTTGTGACCTCCGCCTTTCGCTCGCCCTTTCATTTTCTGCAAATTCACAATCACAACGTTCTCGTTTAATTCATGAATAAATCGTCGTTTCCTGCCGCGATTCCGGTTCCAGCGCTTCTTGTGGCACCCTCGCAACCCCGTTCGCCTCCCACTCGCCCCAACTAAAACACAAAAAACGCAAATCGAGAAGCGAATGTCGCATTTTGTTTGCTCGAACTGTCATGATGAGCAAAGTGTCAAAGTGCGTGCTCCGCCAAATACCATTTCTAAAATCCTCCGCTGGCCTCGTTTTTCGGCTTTCCGTCAATTAACAGATGTTGCGAGGACATTGCATTAAGTTGCGCGGAAGGGTTTAAGACGACCCCGGGCACTTTGTCGCGATGTGCACCCGTTAAGCAGTGCGCCCTTCGCCGCTCTGAGTGTTTTGTTTGCTGTTTGGTCGGCCGCTCGGGCAAATTAGTTGACGAGCGAAGCTTGAGAATGATTTATTGTGCGATATCAAATCGTTTCCTTGCGGTTTGTTATCTCGTCGTTCGGCGCCCGCGACGCTGTACGGCGCCGGTTTTTAACTCCGAGACTCGTTCTCCGTTTGAAGCGCAAAAAACCGATTAATGCGCGGTCAAAAAAACGGGCGAATTTTGTTTCGGCGTTGAACAATCCCGATTTTGGGAGTTTCGGGAAACAAGAACATAGATCTCGAGGACTGATGATAAAGCAATTCTTTCAGGCCGTCTTTTGATTCTTTTAAGTAGATTAAGGTCTTTAATTCTCTTCAATTACGCCAATGACCAAATTGTCTCCTCGACACTTTTTTGTCCTCAAACCCCTAATTGAGCACTTAATCCCCATGGCTCCCGGGCCAATCAAACTTCAAACAGTCTTTTCAACTTGCAGCGGCCATTCAACGCTTCATCCGAATCTGGCGCTCCCCAGAGAACCCTAAACTCCGGCACTTTTGTCTGCCGGCCTTCTTGAGCAGCATTCTTCCACGACTCACGATTTTTTAATTCTCGGGGTGACGCAGCTCTTCGGATTCCGTCTCCCCCTCAACCTCTTTTGAGTCATCGCCGACGCTCGACCTCGCTGTCGTCCTCCGCCTTGGCGTTCCCTCGAGTGTCAACTCGTCCGCTGTCAGCTGTTTTTCGACCTGCAATCCATTGTATGGTTTTGTGAAGTCACTTTTCGATTTTTTGTGTTTGGAAAGATGGCATTTTCTGAAGGGAGGTCTTCTCTCGAGGCTCCAATATAGGGAAATCGAAAGTTCAAGCAATTTTGTTAGAATTCTAAAAGGGACAGTCACGACCCGATTGCATTTCGCTATATTTCGTTCTTTCGAAAATACTCATTAGTCACTACTTAAGCAAACACGCTTGCTTTTTAAACGCTTACATAATACGACGTACAGTAGTCATGTCTGCCGTTGTCGGTAACTGGATAGCTTTGACATGATACGTAATTTCCACCTCATTTTTTATTCCCAAGACAACCTCATCTTTGCTCTATCGCTCTTCTTGGTCTGTTTCATACATTCATATTCTCCTTTCTAATTTTTCTAATGGATCTAAGCTTCTCTTTGCAGTCCCTGTTTGCTTAATCCCTGTTGATTACTGTTTTCTCGCCTCGTCTTCCTCCTTCTCAAACCTACAAATATTTCTCAGAATTTCTATTTTTGTCCACACGTCGAACAGCTGCCACATTCCCGTTTCCTGTTTCGTCAGAAATCCACTCTGCAAACTGCGTCCGACAAAAGTTGCACCCGAGCCCCTTTCTGCGTTCTAAGGTCCCTCGTTCCTCCTCCGGTAATCGACGGTTTCTCGGACGCGATCTGATCGCGTTCACGCTAATCGAGTCGACGTAGCCGCCTCGGCGTTGTAAAGACCAAAGAAACTTTTTCTCCCGGGCGCCAATCGTCCCGAGTCAAAGGCGTCGCCAAATAGGGGAAGTGGGACTCCAGGTGCCTCCTTTGTGCCCAGTTCCGCGCCCTTCGCCGCTATTCGCTTAATCTCTCTCCCGAGAATTTTATTTCCGAGTCCATAAATAATTCCGAATCGCCGGCGGCGACTCAAACGCGCTTAGGCGTCCCTCTTCGCAACTTCCACCTTTCCTCTTTTTCTCTTCTGGACAATCGCATCCATCACGCGGCGCTGTTGCAATCAAAGGTCGCGCGCTTCGAGGTCACCCGAATATTAATATTCGCCGCCGCCGCCGAAACGTCGAAAACACCGCAAATCTCCGATCGCCCTCGATCGATCCCGTTCTCGTTTTTGCATATTTCGACCGTTCCGTTGTCTCTCCAAATCTTTGTTTGCATTTTTCGACTTTTTTAGCCACATTCCTTTATACTAACAACCGATTCATCTTAAAGTCATCAAAGCACTCGTGATTATCTAAAGGGGATTCTTCGTTCAATTCTAGATTTGTAGCAAAAAGCTAAGACTGATTTGCTGCGGAAGGTTAAGAAAGTGGAATTTGTGCGCTCTTTGTGGGGCGAAAATACGATTCCGAAACCTTATCTCTGGGTCACGAGTGCACGGTCGAAGTTTCAGTTTCGAAGAATTGTCAGTTGTGCTCTGCAGCTTCTCATTTCAACCTGCAACTCCGTTCCTTCCTGCACCTTCTTCTCCTCTCGCGTTCCCTTCTTCTTATATTCGCTCGTTTTAGAATAATCTCTCTTTTGCTGTTGTTGTCGCCTCGAGCGCGTTTTGAAGTTGCTTTGGACTTAATTCCACGGACAGAAACGGATAGAAGGGCCGCAAAACATGCGAGAACGTTGCAAAAAACGGGAAAACGGAAAAAGCGGAAATGCGATTACGAGTGTGAATTTGCGCGAAAACTGGAATTTTGAGTTGGAGATATGCACTTTGTCCGCGGCTATTCGTAGGGTTTCCGGGATTAATCCTTGGCGCAACTCAAATCCGTTCTCTGAACAAGGAATCGATTCTGCCTGTTGTCTTTAGAAATTCTAAAAACGATTGTGGGTATTTCGTGTTTGTATGCTGCTGCTGCGAAATACGGGGGAAGCTGAATTTGGTTCTTGGTCTTGTTTACGTTTTGTCAGCTAGTGGATGCAAAGAGCACATAAGCAAGATGCTCGAGGAAGGCGCATATTTGTAAGCTAAAAAATTTGGAATATTTGAAATTCTTATCAGCTTTTGCGCTCGAAAACTGCGGCTGTTCCAGAACAGAAGACCAATGAAAAATAGCGACTTGAACTCGAAATAATGAAGTTACTCCCGCTCCGCCCTCTTTTCGCTTGTTTTCGGCGCTCTTTCTGCAATTCATTTCTTCGCTCTCCTGCTCAAAATCCTGCCACTCCTTATTAAGCTGTTTTTGTTTTGCCTGGCGCTCCTCCGCGCGAATCCCTTCTCCCACTTAACGCCGCTCGTCTTAATCTTCGACTGTCGCGCGCCTCCTCCGATTCTAAACAAACAAAGTTCGCGACTTCTTCGTCGCTCCTCCGGCCCCTTTCGGCCTACACTGATGTTGACGCCGCTCCTGGTGTTCTCCTCTTCATCTTTCGACTCTCGCGTAAACAAATAATATAAGAAATGAATGCATGGATAAGGGTGCTCCGTTTCAGACTGCCCGGAATGTCGCGGATTTTCTTGCAGACGTTAGGTCTGCTCGTCTCGGTCTCGCTGGGATTCGCCGTCGTCTGCTTCGACTGCTACGGCACGGGTCCCACACACCGAAACTGCACTCGCGAGCGAAACTGCACCGGCGGGGCGTGCCTGATTTGTGAGTTTACAAAGCGCATCCTGTGAAGGGGGGGAATCCCGCTTGCTGCGAAAACAAAACAGCATAACAAAAAGCAATCGAGAACCTGTTTTGACAAGTTTTGAAGCGGCCGGGACCTTGAAAACACAACTAAATGTTATCTAATTTTGGATCGTTTGAGAGGAAAAACATATGTTTACGGTCTTGTTTGGGGAGATAAATATTGACTCTGATCTGACCCCTGAATCTACATGGTCGTTTTCAGTCGAAGCGGGCGACAACGTGACAAGCACGGCGTTCTGCCTAATGAACATCAAGCCGCCGTCGGGGAGCGGAAGGAGCGAACCCGAATCTGGCTGCTGGCTGGAGCCGGACGGCGTTGGGAAGCACTGTCTCTGCAAGACCGACTTCTGCAACCGCCTCCGCGACCGGACGCTCGCCAAGAATTGTGAGTTCTTTGGGTTCAACGAACCGCATTTTGAATGCAGGACGGTTTTTTGGACAAAAGAGAGACGCGTTTCTGAGCTCCCGAGGATTAGAAGAACAATTTGATTTATGCCATAAATGGACGATGATTTGTTTACGGAAGCTGCGCGGAAGCGGCTTTGATTTTGGGCACCCCAGGACGACAAAATATGCGAGTCTTTGTTTTTAAGAATTCGCCGATTTCTGAGCTCCGTCGGAGCGTCATTTGCACTGCGAAGCGTTTCCTTTTCGTTTTGCGCTCATTAACAGAATTTATGGACGCCTTTTGTCAGGTATTGTAATAACGACCCTGACCGCCGACCCTACGGCGAGCGGAATTCGTTCGCAGAATTAATTATTTGGGAAGGGCAGAATAATCAGAATACTCCAGATAAACAAATAGCTCGTGGGATTTGATCAATTTCTGCATCTTCTCCTTTCAGCTGACCCCTTCGACCCTCCGATCCCGGAACTCGGCTTCCTCAAGCACAACCCGCTTCTCGACTACGACGAAGAAGACGAAGACGACGCTTTCGGCGGATCTCGGGCGCGCCCCGCTCCCAAAAACGTCCTCTTTCCGGCAGCCGCAGAAATCGACCCGAAGATTGCGGGAGATTTCCACGACGAAGACGGTGCGTCGACTTGTCATTTTTTGTTTACGACTGATAGAGATCGAGGGAACCTTATCTCGAAAAGTGCAGCTGATCGGCTGACGCAAGTTGTTGATCCGCCGGAGAGTTGACTGGGGATCTTTCCTGGAAACTAAACCTGGAATCTTGATCTCTTTATCAAAATTCTCATTTTCAGACCTCGTTCCGATTGACTTCAACGACTACCAGAATGCCGAGATGAACATTCACAACGCGGACAGATTCAAGGTACGGGCGAAGATTACAAACGAGGTGGTTACCCAGTCACCTCCGACGCCCTCGATGGCGGTCCGAGATCCCGAAATCCGCAAGAATCTGAAGACAAACGCGATCGGGGGCGAGCAGCACATGGCGAAGCGCCGCGAGGACGAAGCGAACGCCGCGTTCGCGCCTCTGCCTTCCTACGTGGTCCTCCTGGCGCCGATGGCCGCCTCCCTGGCCAGATGCCTCTCGGCCTTTTTGTAACGGGCCTCCCTTCCTCTTACCTTTCACTAATATCCTCTCTTCGGGTACTCGTACGCGTTGTTTCCTTACAAGTTAGTCCTTTCCTAGCGATCCTTCGGTGCCTTCGCCAACACATTTTCCTGTACAAATCTTCAATTTTTTATTTGTAAATAGAGACCACAAGATTTTTCTATGAACCACAAAAAACGTCCTTACTTACATTTACATCATACAGCGTTGTACTAAACTTGTTGTGCTAATAAATCACTTCACGAAATATTCCAAATTGACGCGAAGGTCGCGGACAGCGCTGTGCCAGAAGCAACTCTTCATTTCGTCGAAACGGTCGTAGCAGGGCAGATAACTCATATCCAGATGGGTCACGTTCCCGGGCACCTAGAACAAAAAATAAAATTCAATTTGAAATAATGCTTTACCTGGTTACAAAACACGTTGCACTTGGACCCGGCGGAGGTGGAGGTGACGCCGTAAGACTCGCAACACTTGGTATGGTCCTTCGCCCTGGCCGCGCAGTAATGGATTACGGTGGCCGCCTGGAGAGGACACGAGTCGAGCTGGAGGAACATCGCGCGGAGCTAAAAAGAGGACAATTAAATTGCACAATCGGTGTGGCATTTACCGCGTTGCGTGTGTAGGTCGCGTAGGAACACTTTTGGAGGCAGGCGTCGGGGAGCTGGTGCTCCTCGCAGCAGCCGAGGAACTCCTCGTCGGGGTTTGCCGCCTTCAGCGGCTTCTCCTCGGCATTATCGTCCCAGTTGCCGTCTTTCGCGTCGAATGAAACTTTCTTGGCGGAGTGAGCCCGCGCCCTGGAAGCCTGGTGACACCCGTACGATCCACAGGAATACCCGGCTTGGCAGCCGGTGTTCTGGCACACTGGAGGCGGCGGAGGGGGCGCCGGGTAGCATTGACTCCCGCACATCCCAGAAGAGAGGCACTAAACAGGGCCGATTAGAACTGGAGAGGAGAGCGGAGAACTCACGGTTTCGGCGAACGGCGCGGCGAAGAACGCGACAACCGCCGCGGAAAATATTGCGTGAACCATCGTAGGACGACGCTTCGGAAATAGAGCGAACGTAACTCGGAAAGCGCGTTTATATCCAAACGCCGCCGAAATCCGGATGGAATCCAGTTAGAAACTCAGCGCTCTTGGAAGCGCGAGACGGGAGGCACCGAACCTGGGGGGAGGAGGACAAAGGGAGCCGAGGAGAGGAGGACTGGATCGTGGTCAGAGGGACAGATCGATGATTGTGGGTGACCAAGCGGGAACACGCATTGAAACACGGCAGAGCAAATAAAAACGGGTTTTTAAGTGTTGCAAAAAGGTGACAATAAAAAGTTTGGAAAGAGAATGAAACAAAAGAATAATGGCTATGACGACAGAGAGCATAAGACAAGTCACAACAAAAAAGTAAATCTGAAGAATCTTAAAATTTGTAAACCCCACATGAGATCATATTATTAGCAAAGCGAGCATCGATCCATTCTAACCCAACTTCGTGATTCCGAAAATCTTTGAAACACGAAACACTTCTGGCAGAATGCTCAAGTGCTAATTCCAATAAAGCCACTATGTATTCATTTACTTTTTCACTAGATTGCTCTTTAAAAATCGAGTTTCGCAAATCTGCAAATGTTGCAAATCGCCGCGTTGCATCCTACTTGTTTGCGCAGTTTCAGATCCGGCTGCGTTTGCGTGTTGTTCTCCCTTTCAGTTCCACAAAGATTTCCTCCACTCAACTCGAAACCCTTCTGACCAACTCTGAAGCCCAAAGTTTGCTCAACGGCCAATCGGTCGCCGGATCTCCAGGCCCTTGACACCTTTTCGCTGGATCCAGCGTGCGGAGCGTGCGTCGGAGCGGGTTTCGGAGAATTCGCCTGTATAAATCCTCTTTGGACGCGCTTGCAACACTCATTTTCAAACCGCCGCTCTTTCCGAAATGGTTTTGAACCGCGCGTTTGTCCTCTTCGCCGTTTGGGCTGTTCTCCTTCCTTCGGTCGTAGATGCGGTAAGTCCGCGTGGCAATGACTCCTGTTTTAGTGATTTTTAGTGTTTCGCGCTTGGCGGATGTGGATTCGGACTTGGAGGTCTTGGATTGGGAGGCTGTTACCCCGGTTGTGGACGCTACTGCTCGGCGAAGGCGAAGGGAACCAAGACGCTCTCGGCCTCGAAGACGCTCCCGAGCGATAATCCGAACGACGTGGAAGGATTGCCTGAAGGGAAGCCGAGGTTCAACCTGGTGAGTTTTTGAATAAATCGCTGAATGTTCATGCTTAAAATTTAGGGTCCAGACGGCCACTTCAAGCAGTGTTGCGAGGAAAGCGGCGTTCCGGCAAGCTGCATGGACAAATGCAGCTACTCCACCTACACGACCACTTCGGTAAGGTCCTATAAAATACGTACTTCCATCGCTGCTGGACATTCTAGCTCCGGAACGTGTTCCTCCGCATCGACAGCTGTCCGATGGAGGCTGCGTCCGCCATTCACTTCTGCGCCTCCCAAGGAAAGGACCATTCGAGGTGCTGCCAGCAAAGAGGAGTTGGAGCCACGAGTGCTGGCAATAAATGTCTTCTTTTCTGTGAACAGGTGAGTTCGAATAAGTTTACAGTTCGTTTTAAGGTGTGTTTGTAGCCTAAGGAGAATGCCACCCGTCTTGATTTCAGCTACATGCCTTGTTATGACACGTTCGAGGAGATGAAGGTGGAGTTGTCCTATACGCAGTTGACCCAAAAATGCTTTTGTTCAGGTTTGCTTCTGGCACGAAGCGATCAGATCGACCGGGACGAATCTGGAAGACGCTTTTGGAGGTGCGGAAACCAACAGAGAGCCAGAAGAATGGAATTGAACGTCGAATTCCTGCGGCAAATCCATAGATGTTACCTTGTTCGGATTGGTCTATTTAACTTCGATAATGCATAAATGAGGATTGATTTATCTCTTTAACCAACTTGACTGTTAACCATGGGTCGCCCGCCCAGATTACAAACTTATACACCGAACAGTTCACAAATAAAATTTATTGAGACAATATTGTTATGATTCGACTGGAGTCACTAAATACTTATTTACGCTCAGAGGTGCTGGCACATGTAAACATCTGCGACTTCTGGCTGCGCTCACCACCACGCACGCAACAGTCCGACTTGATCTCCTTTTCGTGTTCGCTGAAGGTGGGTTTCGAATAGCAAGCAAACGTCGTCACTTACTGGACCGAGGAAGGTTGCGGTAGCATGACCGACTCGCGACAAGCGATGGCCGAGTTGTGCGCGTTCTTCTGTTTCGTGGACCTAAGAACTGAACTCCATTTTAGGCATCTTAACAGGGAATCTCACTTTGCCCTGTGTGAACTGCACGCCTCTTCCAGCCTGCGGTCCGCCTCCGCGTTTCGCTTGTCGGCTTTCGTGAATTTTTTCGCCTTTCGAGGTGTTCTGAAATTAGCAAAGCAACAAAACTGAAATTGAAATAGAGTCCTACTTCAATCCCTGAATCTCGTCTTGTGTGATAATCGTAGCGATGAGCTGCCCGTTCTCGCGCTGCTTTCCGGGGGCTAGGATGTCGTCGAAGAACGAGTCCGTGAGAAGCAGTCGACCGCAGAGGCGGTTCTTCGGACAGTAGACCAGGATCCTCTTGATGAATCCGATGCATTCGAGCGTTGCGTGTGGCAGCAGGCTCTGGAATGATCCGGGTCGGCCTGGCTCGGCCGGCTTGATCCGTTTTCCCTCCAGTCGCACCGGCGCTCTCATCGCGTAGACCTCTTCGTCATCCGGCGACCCGATCGTCTTCATAATTCGCGTCAATTGGTCCTTCGACGTTTTTCCCGGCCACCTGAAATCTCTAAATTATCCCCAGAAATACAAAAAATGCCTCACAAAGCAGTTCCTCGGAGCATTTCTCCCAGGATGCATCCGGCCGACCAAACGTCCACGCTTGTCGTGTAGTTCGTCGACTCGAAAAGGAGTTCGGGAGGACGATAGAACCGCGTGACTTGGTACGGCGTCGACTCCACGGTGAGCTTGATGATTTTCGCGGAGCCGAAATCGGCGATCTTGAGTATGCCCGTCTCGGGGTCGATCAAGAGGTTAAAATGAGGACTACCTGAGGCTTGATATCTCGATGAACGATGCGTCGCTTGGCCAGGTAGTAGAGGCCGTTAAACAGTAGACCTTGATGTCGGTCAGGTCCGTGTTGGGTGGACCGAGATCCTTGATCGCCGAAGCAAGTGTCGCAGGCAGGAAATCGAAGACCATTGCTTCGCAGACCTAAAAATGCAGAATTAGACCAAATTTTCAAAGCTCAAAAATTACCTTGTCTTCTGTTATGGACTGGTAAGTGAAGAGCATCTGGACGACGTTCTTGTGCGGCTCGCGGCTTATTCTTGTCAGCAGCAGCAATTCCAGGCTCTTATGCGTCGACGCGTTTTCCGGCCAAATTTTCTTTATGGCGACTTTCTTTGACACCGGGGAGTGCATTTGTCCGGAGTACACGTTGCCGAAAACTCCCGATGAGTGCAGAGCGAGATTGGTCAATCGGAGCTGCAAAACTATTCATTACAACGGTCGAAATCGCGCGAAACTTACTTTTACGGACGCTTTGTCGGGGACGTCAAATGCAGCTATTTCCACAACTTGGTCTGCCATCTTCGGCTTCAGTTTCGGCACTTCGAAGGAGTCGCTGGAGGAGAGGCGGTTGATCGCAGCCGAGAGGAGGAAGAGCAGAACTCGAAAATCCACGCGACCGCTCTTCAAGCGACGCAACCGGCGAAAATGACCATTGGGTGGTAAGCCACCCATGTCCGCTCCCTAGCACATCTGGAATTCTTTCTGCTCTGCCAGATCAACTCCCTCAGTCAGACGCGAAAATAGGGACTTTTGTCTGGAACGATTCCACAATTTGCAAATCCAAAATTTCAAACATAATTAAATCTTTATTTAAGAATTTCAAAGAACATCACAATTCTTCTTTACCTTGGAAAACTCGTTGAGCTTTACGTCCGCTTTAAACATCTTCTTCTTGAATTCGGGCGACATCGCGCTGAGCAGTGCGTACATGGTGCCGTAGTACACCTGGTCGAATTCGGGCGTTCGATAGTCGTCGTTCATCGAATCCAGGTTCTTGCTGGTGATCCTCCAGCCTTTTTGGGTAAGTTCGACGCAATACGTGTTTTCTGAAACGTCAAAATAAGGAATATGAAGCAGGAAATCTTGGACTCACTCTCAAGGGTCACCAGATTCAAAAATATCAGGCCACTGGTCCTCACGAGCTTTTCCGAAATCGCGAGGCGTTCCACATAAGGAGCGCATTCCTTGACGGCGTCCGTGGCTTCAATTTCGAGTTGATTGGACGCTGGTTCGCGAGAAGTTGCCATTGTAATCTGAAATGAGGAGGGAGAGTAAAACACATGAACAACTTCAAAATCCGGCGAGAAAACCACGTTATAGATTTGAAATTTGACTAAATGCTCACCAATCCGTCGAAGCGGAATCACACAGCCGCAATAAAACTCTACTGTGACAAGCGACAAGTTTTCCATGGGCCGAAATAAGCGAAAACCCTGGAAAAAAGGCAGCATTGCAAAATTGTGAGATTGCAAAAATTGCAAAAATAACCACTACAGATTTCAATTCAAATCCTCAATCAATCGTCCAGCTCTGAACCAAGTAAGCAAGAATGACGACCGCCGTCGTCAAACCCCTTACGTCGGTTTTTCCTCAGCCTAAAAACCGAACGTATGACAGATACCCCGAACCGCGCGATTTGAATCGCGTGTCGCTGCATCGCTTTTCGCTCATCTTCGGCGAAATGCTCATTTTCGCTTCGCGTGCTCCTTCGCTGCGCTTCGCTAGCTACGCTAGCTATGCTCACTCACTCGCCTTGCTCCGCGAAAAAGCATATTTCGCCTTCGCTGGCTTCAGCGAAGCTCCGCTTAACCTAGTACACAGTTCCCCTTCCATTACACATATTGATGCAATAGGTGCTGCTTTATCGTTCAGGCAAGCAGACTAAAGAGAGAAGTCGGAAGTGGAAGTCGAAGGTCGACGCAGGAGCGTTGAAGATGGATTCCTCGTAAGTTGAGGGGGTGAAGACTTTGCAGCCGGTTTGAAAAGTCATCACATCTCTTACAAAATATCTCCATCCAAACTCATCCCAGTGGCTAGGAAACATAAAGTGCGAAGGCCAATACGGTATGCCTAATATGGCCCGTCCCTGGGTTTGCTCCAAATGCCTACAGCCGGGGGACAAGACTTGGGGGAGGAATGGCCCATGCAAACTCGTTGTTCCATGAGGATGCGAAGGCGTCGATGCCCTCAGAGCCAACGTCCGCGTAGCGAGACAGAAATCGCGGACACTTGGACACTTCGCATTTCTACTGTTAGCGAAAACGTCTATTGTTGGGTGGCCCCAGCGTTGCGTGCATAAGTCAACATTCCACTCTAATCCCCAGTTCGTCTCTGTCTAAGATACGACTAGCGGCATCGGCTAACTCGTTTTGGGCTCTTGGTACCCAGATTGGCTCCACCTCAGCGGCTTAAACTATCGCTAAGTTCAAAAATCTCTTGCGCCAATTGCTGAAGACTAGCTCTGGGCTACCTTTTGGCCTAGGTTATCAATCTGTACAATAACCTTGGCACCTAAGCACTGTGCACGAAAGGCTTGAAGAGCGAACCAGACCGGCGCCGCTTTCTCTTGTGACCAACGTGATTTCCACGGCGCACGTTCCCGCCTCACCAACAATCGTAAGTTCTTAAATACCGTAATCCTAAAAGTCAAGCTCCTCCTTTCAACAGTCGATGAGGAGAGGGAAGGTTCCATGTACTACATGAACGACGGGGTCTACGGCTCTTTCAACTGCATCTTCTACGACCACGTCCACCCCTCCGGAGATCCGCTCTTCGTGTCCTCCGTCTTATCATAAACCTCCTAAAGTCCTGTTTTTAGAATGTGTACGGCGACTGGGAGAACGACGCCTTGTTCCCGACGACCATCTGAGGTCCGACTTGCGACGGACTCAACCAAGTCAAAGTTTCGACAAAGATGCGCCGCCTGGCTGTCGGAGACTGGCTCTACTATCGCAACATGGGCGCCTACACGATGGCCTCCGCCTCGAACTTTAACGGCTATGAGCCCCAGGTGTACTACTTCCTGGATAACGTCACCTGGCAGCACCTCGCTAAATGCATGCACAACTAAACGCTAATCCAGATCTACACTGTTTAAGCGGGTAAACATTCTCGCAATTATGTCCTTAGAATCAATTCTCCGTTTTGCGGTTGAATATAACTGTACACTACGAGTTGCGGAGCCACTTTTGCTGAAAGCATGGGCTTCATATTCATAAGCGAATTCTTCAGCGACTGGAACACGGTCTGTCAGCCGCAAACAAGCTGTGTCAAAAAGTGCCGCACCATTTCGCACGTTCGGTCAGCCATATTTTGGCTGTTTTTTCTCGGCCAGGAGAATAAGGATCTCGTAAATTCCAACGGATTACGCCATTTGAAGCCGAAGGTTATCGATTGATACCTGATTCATGCGAATCGGTGAAAATGACCTTTTTGGACCCTGTTTTGGGCCTATTTGGCCCGATATCAAAGTGAAAATCTCGAAAATTCCTCTCACAAAGTTTCCAGTGGTCATTGCGCACAACATATCCAAAGATGGCCACGATTGTGAGCCCCGCCCAGAATAATTCATTCGAAGTTGGCCAGTTTTGGTGGAAAAATGGTGGTTTTTAGATGCAAGATTTCTCGGACAAGACGGAATCAAACGAAAATTCCTCTTACAACTTTGTAGATCTGCTTATCGCGGTTCAGGCGAACCCAAGAACAGGGTAATCTGTGCTATGCTGGTCCACGATAATGGAGAACAAGGTGGTCATGTCGGGCCAAAATTCAAATGCTCAATAATAGGCCGTTTTGCACGAAAACTTCCAAACATGGCTACCATTCTGGCTTTCCAAGAGCTGCGCTGCCTCTGCAGCAAACATAATGGCTCATAATTGCCGTCTGGCGGTGATTCAGGATTCATTCAGGAATCACGTCGCCATTTCGATTAGGAAAGGTTTGTTGAACCGTTGTTGGTTGTCGTCAGCTGAAGCTCTGGCAGGACAGTCGAAGTCGTTTATTCTAACCAAACAAACGTTTAACAAAGAGAACATCCTTAAAACTGGCGCTTCTCTGTTTTTTCGGGGAGACATAGCTCCAATACAGGAAGAGTGGGAGATACGTAAAGCTTCAGTAAACCCGCAAAGTATTCCTCATAATAATATTACATAATAATACGGCTTGTTCCACGGCGCGTCATCATGCTACCAGCGATCTCAACCGCGTTCGATGCTTCCTATCCCTTCAAAGTTTGGATCAATGAAGGAAAATCACGAGGAGGAATTAGGTGTAGATAGTCGTTGTTGGATCTTGGCCGCTCAGGAGCTTTAGAGCCAATTCGAAACCCAGAATCCGATTTGGCCTTAAACTATTAAATAAATGTTACGAACTCATTTGAAGACACTTGAATTTCCGGAAATAAGGTTTTTTGGTCGCATATTAAAGACAAAGAGGAAAAGAACCCGAAAACGAGCGAGAGTACGGTAGGTCATCGAATGCGATGCGCCAGTAGTTCAGACTTTGATCTTTGTCACATTCCACAATTTGAAAGCATGGCCTTCTAGTTTCACGAAATGCATTTAAGCTTGAAAGACTTCTGACTTTTAGCACAGGAACATTCCACTCCTCCCATCATGGACTCCCTCCCGCTCGAGTTCGCAGACGACGTGAAGACCTTAATCGCGAAAGAAGTTCTGCAGATGGATTTTTGGGAACATCGCGGTGGCAAAACTAGCCAGATGTTCGCTAAGAAGTTGCTGTGCGTATTGTGCCGGTCAGCGACACACGCTGCTTGTACGCGCTGCAAGAGGGAAATGAAGAATCAGAACTCTGCCAGCCGACGTGGGATGTTAATGCAGTATCTTCAATCAATGTGGACGAGAGATACGTCTATGGGGTGAAAGGAGTTGAGATAGATTCGAAAGAGTTTCGGATTCTCCGAAACTTTATTTCCAAAAGTCTGAGGCCGATTGACGTGAGTTTATGGACAGATGCAGTGAGCCCAGTAATTCTGTGTCTTTTGAACTCCATCCCACGGTTCTCCCGCATTTTCACGTACCGTTTCTCTCCCATTAGCAAAACAGTTTGTAATTCCGTGCGCGCACAAGCCCTCTCTGGGCTATGTTTAAGTTCTTACAACATAACCGACGATTTACTTTCCTGTTTGCAGACATTTATCGAAAACTACAACTTTGATTTCATTTCATTAACAGGAAATCCACGCGATGAAGTGCGTGGCGATGAGTTGGTTGACCTGCTTCAGAAAAAAGCGCTTGATTTTGCCCGAAAGGGGAAGCTTGCTTTCCTGAGAGTGGGGTATTCCGTTTCGAACTTTTGGGAAGGTGTGGAGTATTATTATGAGGAAAAACGAAGGCCTTACATTTGTTCACTGTTCCTTAGAGCAACAAACACTCCTCTTGTCTCAAAATATCTTCCCGCAAGTACAAAGAAGCGCCAGTTTTAAGGATGTTCTCTTTGTTAAACATTATTTGCTTAGAATAAACTACTTCGACTGTCCTACCAGAGCTTCAGCTGACGACAACCAACAACATCTCAACTATTAACAGCGAGGAACAAACCCGAATATTTACAACGTTTCGTGAGAGGGCGGCGCCTGCATGAAGCCGTCGCTCGGAGGTCCTCTGACTCTCATGACGACTCACTTGTTCACTTTTCAAAATTTGTAATCGCGCTGCGCGCTGAGCGACTGCCACGGGAGGTCGGCCGAGCAAACGATGGTGCATCCTCGGCACCTCAGCTCGTTCAGCACGCGGATCATCATGAAGCGGCCCAGGCAGGTTTAGCGGTTCTTCTCATTCCACGGGCGTCCTCTTAAAACCAGCTTACATTCCTTATCCTTTGCGTGAAAAGACCTAACGAGTCTTAACATTATCGCTATTTAGATATCATTGGTCCTTTGAGTCCCAAGGACCAGGTTTCCTTGAACAGGTCCATGAGATTCTCACCGCAGCAAAAAATATATTAAACTTACAAAAACAGGCAAGGAGACGTTGTTCTCCACGCCACATAACCTATTTCAGCAGGAAACCCCGAAATATCTGAAGGCCGTCGTGAGCGCGTTCGCGGGGAAGACCGAAGAAAAAGCTCTAAGACGCATCTTCGTATTCGGCCACGGAAACCGCGAAGGACTCGCCAACCTACCAAAGAATTCGACTCGCCTGGAATACCTAACAACATCGTGGCAGGCTGTTCGAGAAGCTCTCCAAAAAAGGACGCCGAAGATCTTCACGACCAGCGCGTGTAGGGGCGACAAGAAGGAGGGTTCACCAGCACCCCGCACGGAAAACAATAAAGAGCTGTTAGTCGTAGGAAATGATTTAGTTGTTTGTTTTGTAATGTTTTCATTTCCTTAAATCGCGATAAATTCTACTCTTAATTCTACTCTTAAAAGGCTGAACGAACGGGTTTGTCTGTACGCGTTGTTGTATCTCATCAGTTTGCAGCCCATCTCATTTTGCAGCTGTACGGTAGATTTCTTCAAAATCAGGGTGATCGCGGTGGGAGTGACGCTCCGAGCACCTCAGTTTGCCGCTCCGAGCATCTCAGTTTGCCTGTATCTGTCAGCATTAGTGCCGTGCCGCTGTGGTATCTCAGAATGCCGCTCCGAGCATCTCAGTTTGCCGCTCCGAGCACACAATCAAATTAATGTCGACATATTTATCATAGATTCTTCGTCCAATAGCATTTCTGACACTTCTTCGTCGTTTAAACAGCCGTAAACCTTATCTTCCGTAGGCACGTCTTCAGGCCAGCGCATCTTCAACCCGGTTAGCAATTCAATCGCTGAATCCGGTGGCACAAGTAACATGAGATCGTATGCTCATTAGAATCAGCGGCAAATCCACATCCCAAGATGCAACATCCGTGATGCTCTTCGTGAGCAATTCTTTCACAGTTCGATTCATTCGTTCAACCAATCCGTTGGTCTGAGGATGGATAAGGGGTGGAGAGACGGTGATCTATGTTCAACCGCTTGATTAACTCTCGACCAATCTGATTGTTGAATTCAGTCCTTGATCACTGATCATGACCCGTGGAACGCCGCAAAGAGATGATGTCTTCCACGCGAAAATCGTCCGAGAGCAGCAAAATCAGATGCCTCCGATCAAACAGCATTACTTGCCACGAACACCCTGAATGCCGGGAAGATTACGGTAGAGCAGCAAAAGGAGATGAGCGGCGTTCTGAGATACCACAGCGAGCGTGTGCAAAGGGGTGGTCCTGGCACGATGTGCCTGAGCGGGTAAGGGTAGTGTGCGGGGCGACGGCGATCGGTGAATTTCGAGTTTTTGCGTGTGAGCGAGCAACGAAAGCGACGCGGCAGGGGTTTCGAGTGTTTTGCGATGAATCGGATGCGCTTTTGTAGATTTGGAGGGGTTTGCGGGTAAAGCGGCCCCGCTTGATGTCTTAGAATGTGAGAGGATCGTTTGGAGGCCTGCGTCCGGCTGTTCCGGACATTTTTGCATGTGCGATCGGTGAATTGCGACGCGGCGAAGGGTTTCGAACGTTTTGCGGGCGCTTTGAAGGTAATTTTGTGGATTTGGTGCTGTTTCCATGTGGAATGGCTATGTTTGATGTGTGAGGGAGGTGAAGGGATCGTTTGGAGGCCTGCATCAGGCTGTTTCAAACAATTTTTCGTGTGTGCAAGCAACGGAAGCGACAGAGGTGGCTGTGCATTCGTTTTCGGGTGATTCGTGTGATTCGTGTGATTGTCATTCTGTTTGAAGCTATTGTCTCCTTTACCATCTTTAACACGGCTCGCTGCTTCAGAATCATCGGTACTAAAATGGAAAACACTACGAAGGCTGACGAGAAAGCGTCGCTAGAGCCGTCGAGAAGAAAGTCGCCGGAGCTGCGAATAAGGCCGCCGCCGAAGCTGCCGGGAGGACCGCCGCCGAAGCTGCCGAGAAGAACGCCACTGAAGCCGCGAAGAAGGTAAGAAGGTCGCCGCCGAAGCTGCCGCGAGCAGATGCAGAAGAGCGCGGAGAACGTCCGGGAAGGATGTGTGCCTCAGCAGAGGGTAGGCGAAGAACCTCGGCGAGGGGAGGTGTAGGCCCCTTGGGAAGCCCTGTTTCGGCAAGCATTTGTCCAAGCCCTGTTTTGACAGGCAACCGAGCAAGTCCTACTTTGGTAGGCAATTGAGCAAGTCCTGTTTCGACAGGCGGTAATTTTGGTGGTGGTCATGCTTCGGCAGGCTTCAGTAAGATTTAAGAGCCGAGAGTGCCACTGTCACTGTTGGTTCTGGTGTGTTAACAGGGAAAAAAATGAGCAAGATCGAGTTCGCAGAGCTGCTCAGCGTCAATCGGAAGACAGGACCACTGCATTAGCGTCAACGTTCCGTTATGGAACAAGAAAGAGAGCGAATTGCAACGCGTAGACCTGAAGAGTTCAATGACTGCTGCTCTCTTGGCAAAGTCAGTCTTGACATGACCAAATTTCGAGAATTTCCGGACTATTTGAGAAGATTGTTTATGTGAGAGCATCCAGACAAGAGAGGGTATGTGTACAAGATCCAGGGACAGATTCATCACATGGTGAATTTAGCCGCAATCAGTGATGGAGGTGTTAACTCCCGTTCTTCTTACGGTCAACTGTTCATTATGGATACGAATGAAGCTGTTGATGCGCGAACCACGGCAGATCGAGCAATAGATCCTGATCTAATGTTTGATCTGGAAACGCGTAAAAACGGAAAATAGAGTACGAGTAACATGCAGGGGAGCGTGAACGGGTGGTCGGGTGGTTGCAGATGGTTTGGGGCAGCCGTGGATACGTATGCGTATGCGCGAAATGCAAAGTACGGTGTGAATTGGAGGTGCAGGAGAAAGCAGGATTGCTGGAGGTAAAAAGCGAATTGCATTGTGCAAATGCATCTAGCCGAAGAACCGCCATTCGGCCAGTCCTTTATTGAATAAGGAGAACGATCCGTCCGTGCGTCACGAAATTTCTAGACGCGAGTTGTTGCCGTTTGAGTTGAGCGAACGCGGGTTACGGTAGCGGCGCAATTTGCGTTTGCACGCGTTTCGCCGTCGCCGCGGACAGGTCGGTTTTGCAACCGCATCGGCGCCTAAATTGGTGCCGCAAACGCCAAATTGGCCACAGTTGCGGGTGTTTTTGGGCTCAATCGAATATGGAATATGCGCAAAATTTAGAACCGAATTTGCAGTGTTTCGAAAAAATTTATAAAACTGCGAAATCGGTGCGCGAAATCGAAGTCGAAGCGCGAAGCGCCGACTTGAAACATATTTTGAAACAGAACCCTCGCGTAATCGCGCGCACAGCTCCGTTGATCTCAAATCAAACCACAAATGCCACTATTTGGCCAACAAGTCTTCACAAAATCAAATAGAAATTTATTTAATTCGAGACCAGTATTGATTTAAGTGGCATTCTCCTTCTTGATTGCACGGTCGAAGAGACCAGAACTGTTGTATCGCACAAACTTTTCAGGTTTTCGTTTCCTTATTCCCCACTTTCTTATTCACTTGATTTTTACAGAAACAAATAGGCCTAATTCTTGCGCTGCTGGTGCAGTCGCTGTGTCCCTTGTAGCTGTTCAATCGACTGAATTCGTCGTTGATCTTTTCAATCTCCAAACTGCCATCTTCCTTCCGGCTTACCGAGATCAAGCTACTGAACTTGCCAAGACTCGGTTTGGCGATCACTGTGATCTGGAAAAGGTTCTCGGCCGAGGTGACCTCTTCGAGGAGAGACAAATGTGGCTTAAGCGTCAGAGGCACGCAGAGTTCTGAGGCGTTGGCGGCCTCGATTTCCGCGTTCAGTCCGTCGATCAAAAATTTCTCGGCGGCTTTGAAGAATTCGTGAGTCGGGGGAAAAGAACGGTACTTGACTTCGCAGGTACAGAATTCGAATGGAACCCGAAGGTTCCCACAATGTCGCGGTTGGGGAAGCGGCCGCAGAAGACTCGAGCCGTGGAAGACGCCCTCGAGGCGTTCGTTTAGATCCAGCGGGGAGAAATCTGTGAATCGGGACTCTGAGAGCACCGAAGCGATGTCGTTAAGAGTCGCAAAGACGTCATAGTGGGTGATCATCGACTTCGAATTCTCCTTGAGGATCTGCGTCAATTCCGCTTTTCGGAGTTTCTTCGGAATGGCCATGACGAGAGCCGGGTTGTTGTCTTCGATAACTCCAAATTTGGAATTACGATATCGGCCGAATCGCATTCCGTGGTCGCCCATCACAATAATGAAGCTGTTCCGGAGCTAAAACAAATGTTTAATTAAATATTTGATTAACAGCTTCACTCACCTTCTCACGGTTGTCGTAAAAGAATCTGTAGAAGTGCTTATCCACGTGGTAGAGTTGGCTCATCTTGTCGTGAGCGATATCCGTCATCCACGAAAACGCGAACTTCGGTCGATCCTCGTAGGCTTTGAGGAACTGACCCGTGTAGTCCAAAATTGAGTTGTGGGGCTCCCGACAGCTTTTCCTGAAGACGATTTCGTTCATCGCGTGATCGCCTCCTTGGTTGGCGCTTCCTCGTAGTCGGATCTGGTAAGGCCTTAAAATGTACATTTTGAAATTCTATCTTTAACTGCAAAACAAATATTCAGTTCAACATAAAAATAGGCTTCAATAACAGATTTTCGGATTACCTCATGTAGTGATCCACAGGCTTGCCGGTGAATCCGGTGCAATTCGGCCAGTTGAAGACGCCGTGGGCCCAATCCTCGGCCATCATCGTCTTGTATCCGGCGTTCCGGAAAGCGAAACTGACGAAGGATTGATTGTCCAAAGCTTCCTTGCACCACTCCTTGTGGCTCAAGTCCGCGTGGATCGTGTTGCTGTACGGATTCTTCTTGATGTTGTAGATTTGCTTCCCTAATGTATTAATCATTTTCAATAAAATTAGATAACAGCCACGTTGCCTAATGACGATTTCCCCTCCGAGCGGTGAATTCAACGCGATATGTTAAACGACCACCTTAATTAAAAAAACCACTCACCGGCCAGGAAAGCGAATCCGTTCGGTCGGCTGTTGAGTCCGACTTTGTTGAGGTGGCGGAAGACGACGGCGTCGAATTCCTCACGGAGGAGGTGGATCGTCGACTGCAGCGCCCGGACCATCGACGACGACGACACGGAATCCACCACCAGAAGCAGCACGTCCGGGTTTTCAATCCCCTCTTGCTGCTCCGTCGTCCCAAACAAACTTCGCTTCTGCCGCAATTTCGGAATTTCAGAATTTCCTCCATTTTCCGGATTTGACGTGGTCGAGGAATCAAGAGTTGTCACTGGTGGAGTTTCAGTGCTTGATTCATGAGTCATTGCAGTGGTTTTTTCGCTTCTCACTCTGAAAAAGGCTAAACTATATAGTTAAAAACGTCGGCTAAACCCCACCTTTCGACGTATATCTGGTGGTGTAAATAGCGATAACTCCACTGTTTCGGGTTGCTTCCACACGAAACTTCCACGACGTCGCACTTCGGCCTCTTTTCGTCCTCAATCCGGGTCCATTTCGTCATTGTCATCTTCCAGTCGTTCTTCGGCAGCAAACATCTGAAATTTCCATTATTCAAATAATTCCAACAAATTCCGAAGCCGAACCAACCTGTAAATACACGCATAATTCGTCCCTTGTTCGCTCTTGGGGATCAAGGACTCATTCAGCCTCAATTCGCCCTCCTCGAGCGACGTAATTGGGACTACCGTCGGTTTGCAGTTCTTCAGAGGGTCCACACCGGGATTCACAAGTCGAAGACTCGCGGGGTCCCATGGGTCCAAATCCGGGAGCACACAGGCGGAAAGGTTGACTCCGGAACGTGTGGGGGCGGCTGGAACGACAGAAACGTGGGCTAAAAAAGCGGTGGACGAACCTGTTTTGTACTCGAGTGTACTTAGGAGCGCGACGCGCGAGAGGACGGATTCGTCGAAGGAGAGAGTGACAATGATGCCGAGGATGAGAAGAGGAGCGAGCGGGCTACCATCGCGGAGGTCGCCGACTCAGAACGAGGAGGAGGACATGTGCCGGAAGCAGAGATCTCGGGAATCGATCGGCGGTTCGAGTTGCAGGGAGTCGACCTTGAGCGAGTGGAAAGTGAAATGTTGTGGTTTGCAGCTTCCGAGGAAATGACCCATTTGGCGTATTTGTCAAGACGCGCGAAGATGTCAAAAAACGTTTACCCAGAGCCATGTCACGAGATTCGATTTCAGAATTTCGTATTAGGCCAGAAGCGGGTCAGGTTAAGTAAACACATAAAACACGCTTTGAACAAACTTTGAACGCGCTGATATGACAACCGAGATAAGAATCGGGACGTCATGGTCACTAAAAGCACGCCGTACACGCTAAGGAACTCGTTTCGAAAGTGGGTAAACTGAGAAAACAGTCGTGGTTTTATGACATGCAGCAAAGAGAACGCGAGTCTGAGAAGAAAATGAAACTCTTTTGAATGGTAGCCAGTTTGGGGGAAGAGGCATTTAGCCAAAGAGTTGCGAGAAGTCTCAAGTGGCTCGTGCGAACCAGCTTTGAAGGTTCCAAGGAAACTCGAGGACACTTTTTGCGTTCCGCGCCAAATTAGGCGTGTGGAGAATGGCTTGGTTTGTAATTCAGAGGTTAGGGAGTTTGAGGTTTTGGCGAACACGGAACACGCGTTATCAAGGTATAAATCACAGCGTTTCAAGGACAGACCGCATAAGGTTTGGAACACGAACTGGAAGACAATGCGAGGAGCGCGGCGACGACAAGTGAAACGAATAAGAAGGCCTTGATAAGACTAATTTGTGCGGGTGAGGTGGTTTAGATTTCTAACTTTAAAACGCTTTTCTGAAATCGGCTCAGCGCGGCTTAAAACTCTTGATATAATTCGGCCTTCAAATATAAAAAAAGTTTATATGCAAAACGGAACTGGTTCCACAAACGCTCTCAAATCAAACGAGCCGTCCAGCGGAGGACCGCGACTGTCCTACCGATTGAGCCAATTGGAACCAGATGCAAGGGGTCAAAGAGGAGGGCCGACGCCGCCGCCGAGGTCGTTCGGAACATTTCTTTGAAGCCAATTTGCGCGTCTCCGTTGCTGTTCGAAGGCAAAAAAGAGTCTAAGAACGCGGAATCGGATCAAATCGCAGAGAGGCAAAAAACGGGACAATTCCTCCGTTTGCTGGTCACAGATAAACAAACGGTCTTATAAACAAATCGTCGGCCGGCGAAAGTTGCATTTGAAGCGGACCGAAGCACTCAAGAGCGCGCGGATGATGCTGGGAACGCGCGGAGTTTGCCTGGCGCTTCCCGCCTCATCTAGTTTCCCAACTTCGCTTTCTTTGCGGCTATTTATTGTTGCCAGCGTGGAAAACGAGTCACCATAGATAACCCAACAACAAACAAGAACTCGTCAGTGTTCGCGCTTTACAAGGAGTTCAACGACGCAAAAACCGTTTACCCACACCCCTGGGGGTCCGCGGTCTCTTACTCAGATTGGGATCAATGGTCCGTAGGGATATAAAGCGAAAAAAGAGACTTTTTTAAAGTGTGGAACAAGGGAACGAGGGGAACAGGACTGGCTAAAAAGGGTCTTTCTAACCATGTAAAGTTTCAATAATTATGAAAACAATTAAATGCCTGGACAATCTCGACAATCTCAAGCCCGGATACCTTTAAAATGACCGTTTTTTGTCTTTTGCATTATTTACACATGGGTTGTATAAAATGGCCGTAACAGGGGCGGTTCTCCTAAGTGCAGTAAGAAACGCTCCGAACGACTCAGTAAGAACGATATGTGCTTCACCCAATTTGTGCGCAGCCCGCTTTTTTAACAAGTTTCGAAACAAGCTCGTTTGCATTGAAACAAAATAACAAAAGCCCTTGTTTTTGTTCAGTTTCCGTATTTGTTTCTTATCTTGTATATTTTTCGTTTTGAGGAGCACATACGGTATGATTGCATTGGCAGGTGTTTGTGTAAGGCATTGTTAGTTTCAAAGCTATTTCTTTCACGATTTCTCATTGTTATCTTATTAAATAAGAAAGATTGAAAACAAATAATTAATTAAATTAGTCCCACTTTTTGTCCGGGAAATTCGCACGTTCGGTCCGTCGTCGTCACCCACGGTCTGTCAGCCGCAAACAAGCTGTGTCAAAAAATGTCGCACCATTTCGCACGTTTGGTCAGCCATATTTTGACTGTTTTCTCTGCCAGGAGCGCACGGATCTTGAAAATTCCAACGGGTTACGCCATTTGAAACCATAAGCTATCGATTGATACCTAATTCATGCGAATCGGTGAAAATGATCTTTTTGGACTCTGTTTTGGGCCTATTTGGCCCGATATTTCAGCGCAAAGTGTCTCGAAAATCCTCTTACAAAGTTTCTAATGGTCATTGCGTGGAAAACTGGTGGTTTTTAGATGCAAGATTTCTCGGACAAGACGGAATTGAACGAAAATTCCTTTTACAACTTTGTAGATCTGCTCATCGCGGTCCAGGCGAACCCAAGAACAGGCTAATCTGTGCTATCCTGGTCCGGGATAATTGAGAACAAGGTGGTCATGTCGGGCCGAATTTCATATGCTCAGTAATAGGCCGTTTTGCACGAAAACTTCCAAACATGGCTCTCATTCTGGCTTTCCAAGAGCCGCGGTGCCTCTGCAATACAACCGAATGATGGCTTCTTGGAGACACAAAGCGTCTAATCAGCACACGTTTTGAACCTGGAACCTCGCGCAATAGCGCGCTAGGACCCGTTTATACACATGTGTATTCAACCAGCAGCTGTGCTGGATCGGGTTAGCTTATTGCTACGATGGAGAGCTCACGCTAAAGCCGCGCTGGTGTTGCTTCGTTCCCGTTATACCATAATGTTTCACTATAACATAGCAAGGATGCAACTTTGATATTTTTTCACATTCACTCGTACGGTAAGACTTTGGTTTCGTTTTCTAAGAACAAGCTATAACTCATGTCGTCATACCTAAGCAGTCTATTGATTCACGCAAACCCAAATCAATTAAAATGTCAATAAACGAAACACAAAGCTTTGGAAGTGAGTACACCTGCCTCGACGTAGTTCAAACTACGTGGTGGTCTATTGCAAAAAACGAACAAATCGCCGTGGCTACACGCATTTTTCGAGATGTGTTGGCATCACTTTCTTAGTGGTTTGATCGCCGTTGTAGCAATTGCTTTTTGCTCTAAAGCTAAAATTTTCATAAAGTCTAAGCTTTCAAGGAAACTCATCTCGTTATCATGAGTTAATGGTCCTTTCCGTGCACTAATCGGCTTATCTTCAAATTATCGTTCAAATTGCGTTTTCATCAAACAAATTTTTTGTCATTAATGGTGGATCGATTGCCTGAACACGTTAAGAGCGATCTCCAGATTTTTTTTTTAATTTATGGCCGTTGTCAAGGGCCACCAATGCTCGCATTTGACACATTTAGTAGATCGACGTCAGCTACTCTTCGTCAAAGAAGGAGGATAACTACTGACAGAAAAGGTAGAAAGTAGTTTTAGTTTTAGTGATGGAAGTAGTTTTTTCGATGATGCAGTTTAGCTTGCCCCCTCATTGGTTAACGTGGCTGATCGACTTGAAATCCACATAAGTTTTTTCAGTGGCGAGATCATAAAGTACCGTGGCCTGAATTATAATTAATAACTAAATGTTTTCCAATTGAAGGCTGCATACTTCGTAAATGGCGCCTCCTGGCTTTGTTTCAAAAAGGTGCTTCGTTTCAGTTTACGTCATTTATAAGTCTTAATTTCAGTGCTACTTCATGTCAGCTGAACCCTCGGATTCGTCGCACTTTGGAGGATCTTCCCCTTAAAAGACAAACAAAAACGGAGACGAGTCGCCGATCGGAACTAAAGAAGAGAAAGAAGCGGTAATGTTGCGGCGGATGCCCTCGTTCTCTGTCAACTTGCACTGTGAGTGACTCTTGAGCTTTTCTTTTTAAGATGTCGGTAAGCGGAAGTGAACTCGAATGAACAGTCCGTTTAGTACTCTTCGGTGGCACTCTCTTCTTCACTTCAATTATGCTTTTTACCTGGATGGGCTACGTTTCCTTCTCGTCTAAGGTTCAAAACCACGAGCCTGACCTGAGTTCCTTGTTGATTGCTACGGCCCTCTCCTCGAATCATTACAAAGAGGCGTTGTGAGTTCAGCCTCAGGGAATCCGTTCATGAGAATCATCCAGAAAATTCTGCCGGTCGTTTAAAAGCAACTCGCAGCTCGCCGCCCACCCCAAAAAGAGGCTCGTCGTGTACAAACTCGGGACTCTCAACGTGAACCAAACGATCGCGTTGAACGAAACGTGTGGCGGAGCCGAGTTCCGGAAATTTCCCTTTGATCGGTATCCGAGCTACGTGCAGAACCTCTTCGAGTATCGCTGGAAACCGGTGATCCTGAGCGAGATTTTGGACGAATCCGATGCAGTGATCTACGCCGATTCGTCGACGGAATTCCAAAACACCAATGAAACCTTTGAGGTAAGATTCTTGCATTCCAGCGTCCAAAAACTTTAAACTTTTTAGAACTTAATAAAAGAGATCGCGAAGTCGAAGATCACGATGCGCATCTTCGGGCCGGCGGGCCACTCGATCTTTCGGACGACGCATCCGAAGATGTATTCTTACTTGCCGATTCCTCCTGAAAAAGTGAGAAAAGGGCTTTATTAAAATTAGCGTGGTTTTCAGGCGAAAATACTCACGATGCATGAAGCCGGAAAGCAAGTTTGGGTGAAAACACCCGAAACCGTGGAAATAGTGCTTAAGCCGTGGCTGAATTGCGCCTTAGAGATGGATTGCATGGCGCCGCCGGGAGCCAAACGATCTTGCAATTTGAAGGTATTTTAAGTTACTTACCAAGATCAGGATTCTGAACACCTCTTTTAGGACTATCCTGAACCCCAGTATGCAAAATGCCACAGGTTTGACCAGTCAGCAATTAACATAATCGCCGCCAGAGCGGCGAACTTCGATGGGAAGCTTTACCAGAGCAACAGTTCTTTGTTGTTAACGCACCGACTTTAAAGTATTGCTTGTATTTCGTACTGAAATAAGGAATCATTTTATACGAGGATATCCGGGTACTCTCTTCGACTTAAAATAGCGGTTTATTTACAGTTAAGAAGTCCCAAATCGTGGTATTATTATTTCAGCACTGGAAACTCCTTCGCATTCGACTTTATATACAAAATATCACATCGTGGATATATCAGCTTGGCGCGGGTCCCTCGTACATCGGGATCTCCGCGTTCCTCTAGTTGTCTTCTTCCTTCGCAGCGTCCACCCACTCCTTCTCGTCAAGTTCGGTCGCCTTTGGCGTTGTCGGTCCGTTATCATCCTCCTAAACACGTCCTTCAATTCAGTTTTTCGGGGTTTCGGGCACCTGGTGCACACTGCTGCACATGCTCCACGTTTCATCGTTCTGCGGCGGTGCCACGTCGACGACTTCCACGTCCGACGGAGACGACGTGCCGTTCGAGGATTTCTTCGAGAGCACCTCGTGCGGCTTAACAGAGAGAGATTCCAGGATTTTGGCTTCGTTGTCGGCAGTTTCTTGTTCCATTTCGGCTACATGAATCTGCAAGGTTTTCGGTTTTTGAAAGAGTTGAAGCACGAGCAAACGAACCCTAAAGAAATATCGGTTCCAGAACGAGTGGTTGTCCACAACGGCGGGGACTATCCGCCCGTACATCTCCCGAAGGCGCGGGTTGTAGCTGAGAAGAGCGTTGATCTCCCCGTCGTATTGCTCGATCTTGAAATCGCTGAGCCACTGCTTGTAGAGGCCCAAATTTGCGCTAGGGGACGAAGTGAAGGTTTCCTCATTGTTCTGGATCTGATTAAGACGGCACTAAAGCCGAGTGGTGATAGGGAAATTCAAACACTCGTATCTACCTGGTCGAGAGTGGATTTGCGGAGGACCTTATTCGATCCAAGTTGCTCTGTGAACTCCTCCTCGCCCTCGGTCGTTTCCATCGTTCCAAGAGTCTTCACGGAATCCACGATTGTCTTCATCCATCCGAATCCGAAGTTATTCGCTCCCGAGCCTCCTTCGGTCGGTTTCGCCTCTTCCGGCTTGGCCTTCTTCTCCTCGTCGGCGGCGGCGTCGCTGAACACTTTGTGCATCTCCTCGTCGGGGGTCGTCACAAATTGGTGGAATTGCTGCGCCTGTTGCTTCACAGAATCTGCCGTGGCCGAAGCGATGGCGACGGCCTCCGTTTGCACTGCTTCCCGGAACTCGTTCATGTCTTTCTTCATCAGCTCGATCGTGGACATCGTCTGCAAGGAAAATTCTTATCCAGAATTCCTAAAACACTTCCGCTTACCTTTTCCTTGGCACTGTTGAGCCACGAAGATCCCCACGCGGCTCCCGACGAAAGCCAGTCCGGCTGCTCTTCTTGGGGTCCCTGAGACTCCTGGGTGTCCATCGCCTCGGGAGCCTCGTTCTCTCGCTTCTCGGCTTCCGGAGCAGGTGTTGGAGCCTCCTTCTTCTCTTTCGAGTCGCTCATTCGTAACTGAAACACGCAACCTTTCAGATCTCCCACCGTAGAACGCGGCAAAGCCCCGAGGCGCGAAGATGCAATCGCGCTGTAGATAGCACGCAGATTATGAGCTTGTTGCGCAGCCAACAAGTTTCTTTTTTGAATTTTTCGCCTAAAGATGGACGACTATCTGCTGTGGAGCTGCAGCTAACGAACGTTTCGGCGGCGAACGGAGGAGCAGAAGAGCCGACGGTCGCGTGGAATCAATTCGGGCGAACTGCGAATCGCAAGCCGAAATCGATTCAAACGAAATCCTTGCGGATAGTCAGTCAGCTGACGACGGAGGCGCCGCGGTCGATCGGTGGCACACGCGAGCGAACGTCAAAACAAAACATAGAAAGCACGGCGGCGGCTGGAACACCCAAAAACGGAGTCGAGAAACGGCCCAGGCGCCCGGGCCGCCGGCAGAAGCGAGCGAGAGGCAAACGAAGAAGGAAACGGAGTGAGCGAAACGGACGGAATCGAGGGTCCCGCGGGGATCGGAAAGTTCTTCGGTTCGTAGATGTTCGGAGCTTGTGATGTGGCACGTTTGAGACTGAATTCGTGTTGGTTTTGGGGTGGAAGTGAGATTGAGCATTCATTGAAGTGTGGGTCATTCGGTTTAATATGGACCCAAGAAGATTATGTGGTGCTGCATATGAACTAAAAAACACTTGATACGTTGCATAGGCACACAGGTTTTAGTGATGCCGTTTCTGCGAATTTTATTGGGTAACACTTTACAACGACACGTCTCCGCTGACGGAAAGCCACTGACCCCAGATGTGGTTCCTATTGCTCTTTCCACGCAACTGAACAAACCCGTTCCTCTCTGTTTGAACAGTTCCTCTATTCGGTTTTGTCGTTTCTTTTTTGGTTTGTTGCAATCGATCAGCGCAAACGACGAATTGAAGCGGAATATTTCTCATGAGCAAAACGTAAATAATAAGCATGACACCCTACAATCCACGCCCTATTTGCCATCGCCGGTCAACCGCGAAATCAACAAGGAAGTGGCACGAGCATCCTCAGTACAATTTTAAAGTCCAAAAAATATTTTCATTGATGATTGTGCGCACCATAAAGGCGTTCCAAAATACTCACAGTTCCTCTCTAATGTGACCTTGTGACTTTAAAGAGTCAAAACAACCTTCTTCAACACAAACTACGGTCGAATTAGAGGACTAATTTATTTGTTGTTAGCATCCCGTATGTGTCCTACAGTCCGCCTAAACTTGGTTGAAGAGAGTGAAATGCCCCGTTTGCAGGAACAGTGGCTCGTGATGGCTGTGGTTACAAAGTCTAAAGTACTGCAGAATAACATTGTGAGTCTCCTTTGATAGCACTTATGAACCTTTAATTTAGAACTTCAAATGCTTTAAACTGAAAATGCCACAAGACTAACTTCCGGCAAAGTATTAACATTCAAAAATGCCACAAAAGCGTCACAAAATTTCCGGAAATCACCTTTTTAATGTTTCAGAGTACATCTAACTGCAATTAAGTTGTTTTCAAATGTCTCCGAAAACCTGAAAGCGTGATCTCCCAATAGTTCTCATGCCAAAGACGAGAAAATTGTATTTTGGTGATTGATGGGTTGACCTGTCGACAGGAATCAAGAGCGAAAGATCGCCGGGTATAAAAGACGAACTCCGCGTTCGAGCGACCTTGAAGGCCGAATTCGGCCGTCCTGCGCCCTTGTGACTTCTGCTGTAATGGGATTCTTTTTAAATGCGTTTAACTGTTGCGTTTTTTTTGTGTCAAGGGCGTTATAGAGCTGAGATAATGATCATCATTCAAATAGTTAAAAGCTATATTGCTAATAATTCTTACTGTTGTAAAGACCAATACGCTTTTCCGAAACAGCTAAAAATGGTAGAAATATTGCTAATACGCGAATCCGATACCCAAATACCGCCCTTATTGCTTGTCCCAAGAAGAACAAAAAACCACACACAAACACCTTCGGACTTAACGGCGCACCTGACGCCTAGCCTCATTAGTCGCTCACCACAAAGTCGCCATTTTCATCGAGTGGCTACATTAGTTCTGCAGCGTATTTACATATTTTACATGTTTATATATCTTGTGACTGCGTTTAATTGCGCCCGACGGCGCTACGTGACATCAGATGCGTGTAATATTTTTGTAATTCCTGATTTAACATGAACCTGGTGAACATTGTGATAGTGCAAAAAATGACGTCGCCAGAACGTGCGTTAGTCGATTCATGTGCAAAAAAGCTCGAACCGTGAAATTTTTTACTCGGCTATTCTTGGCTTGAAAATGTAAAAAAATGCTTTAACCTGATACTTCGCGGTACATCTTGAAAAACTGACCAATCACCATAAATCGCTCGTTATTCGATGAGAATTTTTTCCTGTTTTGAGGCCAAAGTCCACAAACCAGGCAAATAAAAATACGTCGGCTATCAGTGTTTGCGTTGTTTTCAAACTGATGTCAGCGCCAGAATTTAAGGAATTTAAAGTTTTTCCAAACAAAGCGCTTTTGTTTGCTTTTGACGAATTTAAGAATTCTTTTAATTTTGAGGTTTCACACAGATCAGTTTTTCTTATGCATCCACAGTCCACAACCATCAGTCCTACAATTTTGCGTCGTGGGGGTAAAAGCCCAACTGTATTCCTGCTTCAAACCATAAATGCTCAAAATTCGAAAGTCTTTGTTACTTTTCCAAACTGATTGTGCACTCCAAACGCAAATCATATCGATCCGCTTTTCGAGAAATCGATAAGCTATCACTCTGCTCCCACATAAGGGTCTCCTATTCGTGTGCCGTAATCCCACTTTCTCGTCCCGCCTCCAATCAATGCGATCTCATCGATCACATTCCAACCACAATTTCCTGAGAATTGTTGCTGGAATCAGTTTTCACGCGGGAAGCGACCAGCGATCGTTTCTTTGTCTCGCGTGTTTTGCCCCGTTCAAGCGTTTTAACAACAAAAGCGAACCTGTTTTGCTCTTTTTAGGACGCGCAACTACGTCGGGTCGTGAGAACTTCTTTTGCAGTCGGATTGACTTCATTGTTTAGTTCCAAAAATGCCTCGTTGGACGAGAGACTTGACTCATCTTTTCTTAAAGGAAGATCCCAAGGAGGGTGAGGAGTGTGGAGTCTGTGCTTATGAGATTTAAAGCTTTGTTTAGAAAAACAAGCGAACATGCTGAAAGACTTTGACCGATCGAACTCCACCGAAACGAATTCGTCGTTTTCGTCGACGAATTCCGGAAAACAGCAGCCGAAGAAAGGATCGAGCGTGCTGGCGGACTACTGTAGCGCCCACAGCGGACTCTACTCCCACTTCTGACTCTCTAAAAGCGACTTACCACAAGCTTGTATTTGTATAAACGCATCTGCAAACAAACGCCAACTTTTCCCCAGTTCTGTTCTTCACTTCTCCCGGACGATCTCGGCCCCTCTCTTCCCTCGTCTTCTTCTTCTGTTTCATTAGTCCTAAATCGTCTTAGCGGGATTCCGGGCTTATTGCAATCTCTCGTTCTCCCAATTCTCACGTCATTTTATATGCGAACGCGACTAATCGTTTATACAAAATTCTAAGTCTTCGGAGATTGGACGACGCGTCTCGGACGTGCGACGGAGAAGATTGTGTCAGGCTTACCGAGAGCCTAGGGATCAAGAATCAGATATTCCTCTCTCCGCGTGTTTTTCGGATAGAATCGTGTTTTGTGGTCGGGGAGAGCTTGATAGGGTTGAGTCATCTCGGACACGTCCTGGAATAGTATTAATACGCGATTAGGAGACGATGCGTGACGAGGAAAGGACCGGAAAACAATTCATTTCTAGATAGAGCCGAGCGGAAGAGGCAACAGAGGAGTCGCGGATAGGCAAAAGCCTGGCTTCCGCTGACAAAAATCTCCTCTCAAAATTTCTCTCGGCAAAAAAGTTCTGGTTTCAAAAATTTTGAATAAATCTCTTTATTGCCCACCTCTCGGTCGTTTGAGTATCACAGTTTGAAGCGACCCATAACAACGATAATAATGAACACAAACAAAACAACAACTTTGTACAAGTCTGGCTATTTAATACTCTTAAATCCCTCTCATATATTCGCTCTCCAAATCTCGACTTCGTTCTCCTCCTTCACCGACTTCAGTGAGTCCTGCTTCAGCATCAACGACCTAAAAAGGCTGTCAAGATCCCGTCAATTGTCCGAAACACACCTTCGGCACTCGGCGAGCATGTCCGTGTCCTCCTCCTGGATGTCGGTCAGGAAGGAGATGTCCCCGGTGGTGGATTCCTCGTAGGGCTTCCGCGGCTTCTTCTCGGACTCGGCCGCCGAGAGCGTGATGGTCATCTCGACGAGGAGCCGCCGCCGGTTCTGGAGCAACCGCGCAAGTTCCGCATAGCTCTTCTTTCCGTTGTAGCCATTGTAATCCTGAAACGATATTTAATCTTCTTCTATCCTGGATCATCTCCAGCTACCATCTGGCTGTGGCCTCCGTTCGCGTTCGTCAGATTGCTCCTCAAGCTGTTGGAGACTATGACGATCGACCACTTTTCGAGGTTCCCGGCGGCAATTTCCTTGAGTTGCGAAAGGCGGCGGTAGCGGCAGCGGAGGAACGCGCGCCAGATCGCCTTGCGGATTCGATGGTCATTTACTACGTAGATCGGAAGTCGTAGGGCGCAGCCGCAGATCGTCAGCTGCATTTTCTAGGATATTAGAGCCAAAAAAGGCAAAACTGACCAGAGAAGCAAAGTCGGAGCAGAGGAGGTAGGAGTAGTAGTTGGCGTAGCGGAGGAATTCGGCGTCGAAGAACTCCCAAATGTTGATTACGGTAGTGAGCGAGTTCGAGAAGAGGTAGCACCCGACGACCATGACGAGAGTCCGCGTGGCGATTCGGACGCCCTTCTTCTCGTTGTACCTGCGCTTGACCGACCTGAAACTGCGCTTTTACGCCGAAGCGAGTAATTCGTTTTTCGCAGGCGGTAAACAAAGCGCTAACAAGTGTTTTGAAGAGGACAACGTTGGAATTTAGATTGGAATCTGTGCATGTCTGGCCGAAGATAACAAAGTTTCTCCGGAATCCGGGCAAAGTTCCCCCGCCGACCTTTGCTCTCACGCGCATTAATTCAATTGGGAAAATGATGCTGTAAATCACTTTTTATGATTAATAAATTAATGAAATTTCGAAATGGATAAAGAACGGGTGGTTCACACTTTATGCTCTCTAATTAGAATGAATTATTGATTCGGGAGAAGAATCTAATTTAACCAAGTACTATTGGCTCTGAAGGCGCCAGAAGGAATACGTAAGGGTGATTTGAACTAAATGCCAGTTACGGAAATTCACTTGATCGCTTTTGTTTAGGTGAATTCAAAAATAATTAATTTCGAAAAAATTGGAGGTACAAAAACTACCCCGATTTGTATCTCAAGCGCGGACCTACCAGACGACCACAAACGGTTATCCTGAGAACGGAAAACATCAAAAACTCACCCAGAATTGTATCTGCTCCGACGCGATTTCCGCAGAGATTTTTTCGCGGATTCGCGTTGGCCGTGGCGCAGTTGGGTGACGATGCGGATGTTGCAGTAGGCGAGGATGAGGAAGGGGAAGATAATCGTGAAGACCTTGCGGATCCAAAAGCGGATCGACTGTCCCACACTCTCCGCGTGGATCCACACGGGGATGACGCTAAAACAGATTTTGGATGAACTTCGAGGATCTCGGAAACTGTACCTTTCGAGCTCTGGACAGTCGGGGAGGCGGAGAATCGACGTTTCCAGGAAGAGGGACGCTTTGAAGAGCAGCGAAAGGGCGAAGATCGTCAGTATCACGTAAATCTTCCTCTTGACCATGAAGACGAGCACGCGTTTCTGAAAAAGACGATGAAGAAGGCGCTGAATAATTCACGCGCTTACATGCGTGTGAAGCGAGTTGGACGCCAAGTAGCGCTCGATGGAAGCGATGACCAAAAGGAAGTTGGAGACGGTCAGGGCCACATGCTGGAAGAGAGGCAGTTAAGGAGAGAACAGAGGAGAACACTCACCTGGAGACAGTACGTGAAGCGCATGTACATGGCCCAGCAGTGAATCAGAGGCACGAGTTCGGCGCGGTAGATGATGACCTGCGTGGAGGTCATGAGGACGTAGCAGAAGGATACGATGATGTCCGAGAGTGCTAGGAGCACCGGGTTCGCGTAGTTCTGCCGGCGGAGCTTCCGAGAGGTGGAAAACACGTAGAAGAGCAGGAAGTTGGCGAGGATTGAAATCTGAAGACGAAAATTGATAATTTTGTTTGTGTTCTCAAACGCTAATCTCTTGATCGATCTGCGTCCTTCCCTCTTCTTTCTGCATCTATTTCTGGCAATCTGTCATTTCCTTCCTTGTCCCGAAAACCAATAAACTGCCGATCTTATCGCCTGGAAACCCTCCAATCCGCCTTTTAAAAGTGCACCACATAAATCGGACCCGTGTTCGAGGTAAACAACTTCGACGTGTTGGTCCAAAAAGCTTTTAGTTGTCAGGAAACAAATGGAATCGTTTTTGTATGTCTGGGCCTAAGAAACGTGGAAGCGGTTTGCAGCTGAGGTAAACTTCGACAGGTTCCAAGAATGGATGCACTCGGAATTTACCCTTTCGAGGGTAATCCCAGAGGATAACATCATTCTAAGGATGGAAAGCTTAGGACATGAGTTTAAGGTTGAGATCTCTAGCGTTGGACTGGCGGTTCTCTGAATTATGGTCTTTGGGTTCATATTCTAGCCTTTCAAAATCAAACATTTATACTGAAAAGTAGAAAGGAAAACTAACCACAGCTACAAAACTGCCAAAGAAGCCGACGAGGGCAAGGCGGTAACCGTCGGCGAACTCGGTCTGGTTGAGGGCGCATCTCCGGGCGAAACTGTCGTTCAGCCAGAATAAGTGCATCCTGGAAGAAGGCGACGTCGGCGGCGGCCACGGCGCTTCTACAATCCGACAAAACACATTTATTGAATCAAAACGTGCCACGCAAATCGAGTCGCCGCTTACGAGACCGATTGCCGCAAGGTCGCTGATGCCGCGGACGACGGCGGAATTAACGATTCCCGCGCAGCAGTTGTACTTCTTTGTTTCCTCCCCGCCAGGTGTGAAGCGAAGAAGACTCGGAAACGGCTAATTTTGGCGATTCCTCGGCGGAATTTTTTTCCACGCGACGTACGATCGCCCTTGGATTAGCCTACACGCGAGGGACAAAGCTGAGTCAAGGACGAGGCCAAAATGGAAGACGGATGCCTTGGAACCAGAGAAGACTAATTGAGCCGGAAGGGAGAAGACCAGCCGCCGGACAATTATTCTCCAGGTTTTCAATTAGGTTCTATTCTCCTTTCTCAAAACAGAGCCACTCTGGTCCGAAGACCAAATCTCTCTTCAGGTTCACCCATCCTACACCAACCCACCGCCTACCTCTGCCGCACTTCTCTCGGCTAATCTCGGATTCGCGTGATCGCCTCCCCCCGGGTGGGACGTTCCTCGGGGGGCAAAAGCCTCGAAATCCTGACGGCAGTTATGAGACGCCGTGTAATTACTGTCCAAAGAGGTAATTATGCGGAGTAGAAGCAGAGCCATTTTGAGCGGCGGCGAGCAACGACCCGGAGGAATGTCTTGGGAGCGGCGCCTAATAGCAAAACAATGCCAGACGGGGCGCGATAAGAAATCGGAAAACAGAACCGCCAGAGTTTGAAACATCAAGACGCGGAGAAATAGGCGAGGAGGCCAAAGGGGACGGAAAATGAGTGCCGAGGATAACAACCGGTTTACGGCATCCCCAATGCATAATAGATTCGCCGTTGTCAGGCAGTGGAGGATCGGGCCTCCCCCCTAAGATGACATTGCTAATGTGCCTATGGCCCAGGAACAAAAAAGCCATCGCCTTATAATCGCTCCTGGAAGGTGGGTCTTGCGACAGCGCGGAGTGCGTTTTACTTTTATGGGATCGCCGATTGCAGATTTTAAATTTATCCTGAAGGACGCGGGAGGCTAAACAGTGACGGCTTGGGGCCACTAAGGACAAGGGAGACCAAGAAATTAAAGGACAAACGGATGACGGTCGGAGCTGGGAGAGAGAAGCTGCATGTGCCGAAGTACAAAATTCGAGGAAAGGACACAGATTCCGTGTGCTCCAATCTAATCTAATCTCAAAAAGCGAAAACAGTCTACAACTTGAATTAGTCGAAAATCGGATTAAATATTCAAAGGGTAAAGCGAGAGCCTGTAAGGGGTGAACATGAAAACAGGCTGTAATTTATAGCGCAACTTGTTATGTAAAGTGTGTGAACATGACTTCAGCTTCTAAAGTGCATCAAACAATACCTGAGAAGTGAAAATTGCACTTATTCTTTCGGGTTCAACTTTAGATGTCTTTTTCTTCCGAATTGTAGTTTTGAATTTTTTTCACATTGCAACTTATCCTAACAACCTGAAAAACGTTTTCTGCAAAATTCAAAGACGAAATGAGTGATTCATTATCCGTAGACAGAAATTGTCAAATGACCCGTAATTGTCGATCCTAAGATTTGTGGAACAACCAATATTTTTTGAAAAGAATGTTCTTACCGTTTGCAGAGTAAACTAAAGCGGTCGTTCTCACAAATCCAAAGATCCAGAAACCTGTTCTCGCCTAGCCAGAAAAAACTTCCAGAAACTTTCGTGCAGAAAAACGGCTTTTTTCGGTCGAAAGTCGCACGAGGACACCGGCCCTTATCCTCCCTCCTCCATCTAAGGTCATCGACCGCGATCCAAATCTACTTCCGCCCCTTCACCGCCTCGCGACACCTGAAGGAGCGCCGGAGCACCGCCGGGCCAGCGAGATTAATTATTTACTCAGGACGAATCGCCCGAATCGGAACAATTTTTCGCCTGCAAAAAACAAAAATATAATTATCGTAGAAGGAACCGCGGTCGGTTTGAACTGCGTGGCTGTAAACGCCCGAGGAGATCAACCGTGAGTCAATCGCCCGAAAAGGGCCAAAAGCCAGGCAGAACAGGATTTTCGGCTAATTGGATCGACAACGATTTGTTGTTGTTTGCCCCGCCATGTGCAAACAAATATGGGGAATTGAGAGGCGGGCGAAGAACGTGTTCGGAGAGATGACCGATGGCTGGATTCGGCCACAATGGGGATTGATTGCAGGGCCGGACGGAAGGGATAGGTAGCACGAATAATTTATGCGTTCCGAGGAGGCGATTGTGGGCGCGCACCGTTCGTTGTAAGAAACGAACTTTTTGAAAAAGGCCCGTTGGAACGGCCTTTGTGGGACAAGTGGAATGTCTAAACAGGAACTGAATTATGCACTCGCGCTGCAGCAAAGGTCGATTGGGTCGGCATGGAAAGGACATCAAGCTGTCACTTCCGGAGCAGATTCGCCAATTTTCGGGGTATTAATTCTCGCAAGGCATCAGGCTGACTGACGTGGTCCCTCCAGCGGCTTCGCGCTATTCAGGGGAGTAATTGGCGGTCAGGTTGCGTGATGAAGCGAGGCAAAAAGTGGCACCTGCGGTCGAGGAGTTGGAGAACCGCGGCGGCCGCGCGGACAAAAAACGGAGATTGTAATGGGAGGTTTCGAGAACGAGCACAGGCAACAACTACGGTAAACAACAAAAGGGCGAAGCGAGGAAAACGATGTTATCCGAGCGGTTTTAATCGAATACACTCGTTAATCTCAGATTTACAGTGGAGTGCTCCGAGGGTTCTTGTTGCCACAAAGAGCTACGGCTAATAAGATCGCTAAATTTATTAGTTTATTAGTGATCAGGGCAACAGACTCCACACATCGGACTTGTGAGTTCTGGCGGTGGTGCACGTATTAGCCAAGCGGAACTTACGTAAACGCTTACTTTATGAGTTCGTGAAAACAAAGAACTCCGAATTAAGGATTCACGGCATCACTTGGAGCTGGAAGTGGGATCTTGAAAGAAAGCTTATTTTGGCAACCCTGAATTATTCAGGCTGGTTTTTGCTTTCAAAACATGTTTCTTTCTGGAAACTCTTTGCAACCTCGCATTTCTGGCTCATTTCGAAGTCGACACTTTCGGTCCGGGTGTACTCAGGGGAGGGGGCAACGCGGATTAAAAAAGGTACCAACGTGGATTAAACTCGACAATTCGTAGATTTAGGACAGTGCACGTCAAAACAAGAAACCTATAAATTTACGTTTGTGTGTGGTGTATTTATGCAGAATCAATGTAGTGACCACAAATTTAAATTTAGGAAAAAACTGTTTGACAAGCTTACGAAAGCTCCGCTCTTAAATAGTTATACTGTTATGCAGCTTTTCCGCATGATTCAGTCGTTTTGGCTCAAAAACGCAGTTTAAAAGTCAAATCAAAACTTGCAACACTCACATAAATTGAATATTTACAGCGGATTTCAAACTCAACAAATTCTTGGGCGTTTTGCGCTTTGAAAGCCAGAAATGGAACACCTGCAGCAGCTCTGGGTTGGCCGCGAAATGAAGATCGGCGAATATCCGCATTCTGACCACGCCGAGCATCCCTAATCTTTGTTTTAAACATTGTCTGTTTTCGTTCCAAACATCAAAAGCGGAATAAAATATTCGAAGCATGAACACGTAATTAACCCATCTCCTGGAAGAACAGAATTTGCAGAATTTGGAAAGTACACTATAATCTCGTGCAAACCACCCCCAATTTCACGTTGTTCTCTTTATTCGGTCGTTTGTTTAATTAACTCGAGACTGCATTCTTAGCTTCTGATTCGATCGATCCAAACATGAACTAACGGATAAACACTAACATCGTTTTTGTGACGGAATATCGTCAAAACGTGTTTTGCACAAGTGGATTCGTCTTCAAACCGGGCAAAAATAAACATTTCTGAGACCGGACGTCAACTTTCTTCCGCCGCGTTTCCTCTCTTTTTCCGTCCTCCGATTCTCCTTTTTCTGATTCACGACCTTTCGTCCTCCCGCGAGGTTCCACCGATCAGCGTCCTAATTTTTTTCACCCGGTAAACGAAGATCACTTTCGTCAGCTTCTCCGTCTCATCACCACTGTTCACCTGCTTCGTCAGCATCTAAATAGCCCTCCGGCTCCTTATCTTTCGGTCGCAAACCCCAAAACAGCTGAAAACGCGTTAGGTATCAATCGGAATTGTTTTTCCTACTTTTCTCGGTTGCATAAACTCTGAATTCGAACGTCGAAGAACGTGCGCTTTGAACTTTTTCTCCTTTACGGATTTATCGTTTTTCGAAGAACTGCGACCGGCAACTGGTCGCGGTTTCTGGTTCTTCGTCTTTCCACAAAACAAACAACAGCTTCTCGCGGCTCCTGCAGCTTCCGTTGGCAGCTGATAAAGCCGCAAGATCTCTGCTTCCGTGCTCCGAGGAATTCGGTCGGAATGTGGCACGCGGAGAACCCTCGATAAGCGGCGTTCGCTGGCACGCTGCGAACCGGACCTCGAAGTGACTAACGACCGGTGGCGGTTCCGAGTCCGAAAACGCCGTAAATCGGAGGAACCACGCGGAACGTGACGCTTCTAAGCGGCGATCGACGATCGGAAACGCGTGTGGCCAGAGGTGTAAAAGACCAAAGTGAGCAGAACAAACAAAATTTAATAATTGATGCGGAGATCTCGAGAGAAAGATGGAAATAGAACGTCTGTTGCCACGAAACGCTTCGAAATAAAGAAAAGAAACGTCTTTGTGCAGAAAGAGAAAAGGGATCAGAAAGCAGATTTAAAAGATCTCCCGAAAGACGCGAGAGTTGGAGATCGCAAGGTGGAAACGTATGCAGCGGAGAGAAAAAAGCGAGAAAGCAGATGTTCTCGCGAGGAGTTAATTAGTTCGAGCCGGAAGTGGGCACGAAACGCGGGAGAAATGGATAATGTCCACATGAAAATTAGAATTTCCGTTTGGACTCATTTCTCGGGTGGGCTCAGGCAAGAGGTACAGGCTTGGGTTCATCAAAAGCTGTGTAATGAGTTACAAAAAGAGGCGACGACGGACGATTTTAATTATGTTCGGAAGTTGGAGGAAGGGCGAGAGAGAGTCAAAAGTCGGATATGCAGTCTGGTTCTTGGTTGCGGAGTTCCGGGAATGCTCAAGTTGCTGGTTCGGTGGTGCTGGTTCATCCCTGAAAACTTGATTCGGTAAGTAAACGTGGTGAGTCGCCTATATCAACACAAAGAGAAACCAAGTATGCTGCCCGGATGATTCATCATAAATTTATCCAAAACACAGTAATTACACAATATGTCAGGTTTGGTGTCCAACATTACAAGCTGCACTTACCCAACCCTCAATTTCCATAAGCTTTGCGTCCTCGACATGTTAACAAAGACGTTTTTTCTTTTAATTTCACCTCAAAAGCGTTTGTCCTTCAAATTCATCTTGGGTGCGTTGTGCTTGCAAACTCATAAAATATAATTATGACCCTCTTGTTACTTTTGCGGAGTCTTATTGCCGAAGCAGCTGATGTCGCAAAAGGAAATGACCAAAATTATCGTCGGTTTACGGTCGAAGGTGCGAAACGACCAAACGGCTAAATTAAACTTTGGAAAGGGCATTTTGTCGTTAACAGTATCCGTAAGACCACAACGCCCTTCTCGATAGGAAAAACGTGACGTTTATAGAATAAGGTGTCGGTAACCAGAGATGGTTTTGCTGTGATAAAAATTTGCAAGAGCGGCGGAGTCGTAAGGGGTCTGCAATAGAGACGGAGAGGCACAAACAAGATGGTTTAGAGAAAAGTCCGTTTGAAAAAGTATCATGCAAACTGTTTTATTTACAAGTGACTTGCAAATAATAAGCACGTTTTGCAGAATGATACAGTAAATGATAATGATACGTGATAATGATACGTCAAGATTGCAGAGTGACTTTTGTTGATTTGTGATAGAGAGACATATATAGATCCATAATCTCTGATCAGCACCAATTAGATCGGATTCCCCTTCTGACTTGAACGACGTAGAGTCTGACGCAAACGATGCCAGGGCGGAGCGTGAGCTGAAAAATGAGCTGCCAACGATAACCACGTGTGACCTTAATTATGTTAAGCTGATAACGACGTATACAAAAGGGGAACTCAGGCAGCCAGAAGTACATTCTTCGGTTTGCCTTCCAAAGACAAGCAGAAGAACTTCCTTTGGAAATGAAAACGTCCTCCTCTCTGAAGTCTTTCCGTAAGTGTCACGTTGTTCGGTCCCTATTCTAAAAATTAATCAAGGGAAACTCTTTGACCGCAAGAGCGACTCCGAAGGATCGCTGACCCTTACAGAGGCCAAGAAAATTCTCCGCAAGTATGGAGAAAAACACGGACACGTACCCTTCCACTCGGCTGACTTGAAGAAGCTCCTCGAGAACCGAGTGAAGCACGGAGATCACGCGACTTTTGAAGGTAAACTAAAGATAAAAAGGACAATGCGATTCATCGAACAACTATAGACTGCCTTTACATTCTGCACAAGCTGCAGGGACCTCCTGCGCTTAACCACGGCAAGAAGCACCACGACCACAAATCACAGCGGACACTCTCACAAGGGCCACAGCAAACACCACGACAAGCATGTGAAAAAGACCGAATCCAGCTCTTCTTCGGAATCTGAGCCCGAGGTGCACAAAGCCCACGGGCATTACATGCACGAGTCCATGGCTGAAGAGAACCACCATCACAAAACGCATCCGAACAAGGTCAAGACCAACTCCTCCAGCTTTTCGTCGGGATCCGAGCCTGAAGTCGAAGTGACCCATCACTCTTCTGGACCCCATCACGAGCATTCGCATGCTAATCCATGGAGAAGGACACTCCCACGGACAATCTCACAATCACAAGAGCCACAAGAAGAGCCATGGAAAGCACCTGAAGAAGGTCGAGACTAGCTCCTCCAGCTCTTTGTCGGAATCCGAGCCTGAAGTCGAAGTGACCCATCACTCTTCTGGACCCCATCACGAGCATTCGCATGCTAATCATGGAGAAGGACACTCCCACGGACAATCTCACAATCACAAGAGCCACAAGAAGAGCCATGGAAAGCACCTGAAGAAGGTCGAGACTAGCTCCTCCAGCTCTTCTCGGAATCCGAGCCTGAAGTCGAAGTGACCCATCACTCTTCTGGATCCCATCACGAGCATTCGCTTGCTCATCATGGAGAAGGACACTCCCACGGACACTCTCACTATCACAAGAGCCACAAGAAGAGTCATGGAAAGCACCTGAAGAGGTTGAGACCAGCTCTTCGTCGGGATCCGAGCCTGAAGTCGAAGTAACCCATCACTCTTCTGGACCCCATCACGAGCACTCGCTTGCTCATCATGGAGAAGGACACTCCCACGGACAATCTCACAATCACAAGAGCCACAAGAAGAGCCATGGAAAGCACCTGAAGAAGGTCGAGACTAGCTCATCCAGCTCTTTCGTCGGGATCCGAGCCTGAAGTCGAAGTGACCCATCACGCTTCTGGACCCCATCACGAGCACTCGCTTGCTCATCATGGAGAAGGACACTCCCACGGACAATCTCACAATCACAAGAGCCACAAGAAGAGCCATGGAAAGCACCTGAAGAAGGTCCAGACCAGCTCTTCGTCGGGATCCGAGCCTGAAGTCGAAGTGACCCATCACTCTTCTGGACCCCATCACGAGCATTCGCATGCTAATCATGGAGAAGGACACTCCCACGGACAATCTCACAATCACAAGAGCCACAAGAAGAGCCATGGAAAGCACCTGAAGAAGGTCCAGACCAGCTCTTCGTCGGGATCCGAGCCTGAAGTCGAAGTGACCCATCACTCTTCTGGACCCCATCACGAGCATTCGCATGCTAATCATGGAGAAGGACACCTCCCACGGACAATCTCACAATCACAAGAGCCACAAGAAGAGCCATGGAAAGCACCTGAAGAAGGTCGAGACTAGCCCATCCAGCTCTTCGTCGGGATCCGAGCCTGAAGTCGAAGTGATCCATCACTCTTCTGGATCCCATCACGAGCATTCGCATGCTAATCATGGAGAAGGACACTCCCACGGACAATCTCACAATCACAAGAGCCACAAGAAGAGCCATGGAAAGCACCTGAAGAAGTCGAGACTAGCTCAATCCAGCTCTTCGTCGGGATCCGAGCCTGAAGTCGAAGTGACCCATCACGCTTCTGGACCCATCACGAGCACTCGTTGCTCATCATGGAGAAGGACACTCCCACGGACAATCTCACAATCACAAGAGCCACAAGAAGAGCCATGGAAAGCACCTGAAGAAGGTCCAGACCAGCTCTTCGTCGGGATCCGAGCCTGAAGTCGAAGTGACCCATCACTCTTCTGGACCCCATCACGAGCATTCGCATGCTAATCATGGAGAAGGACACTCCCACGGACAATCTCACAATCACAAGAGCCACAAGAAGAGCCATGGAAAGCACCTGAAGAAGGTCGAGACTAGCTCATCCAGCTCTTCGTCGGGATCCGAGCCTGAAGTCGAAGTGATCATCACTCTTCTGGATCCCATCACGAGCATTCGCATGCTAATCATGGAGAAGGACACTCCCACGGACAATCTCACAATCACAAGAGCCACAAGAAGAGCCATGGAAAGCACCTGAAGAAGGTCGAGATAGCTCATCCAGCTCTTCGTCGGGATCCGAGCCTGAAGTCGAAGTGACCCATCACGCTTCTGGACCCCATCACGAGCACTCGCTTGCTCATCATGGAGAAGGACACTCCACGACAATCTCACAATCACAAGAGCCACAAGAAGAGCCATGGAAAGCACCTGAAGAAGGTCGAGACTAGCTCCTCCAGCTCTTCGTCGGAATCCGAGCCTGAAGTCGAAGTGACCCATCACTCTTCTGGATCCCATCACGAGCATTCGCTTGCTCATCATGGAGAAACAATCACAAGAGCCACAAGAAGAGCCATGGAAAGCACCTGAAGAAGTCCAGACCAGCTCTTCTCGGGATCCGAGCCTGAAGTCGAAGTGACCCATCACTCTTCTGGACCCCATCACGAGCATTCGCATGCTAATCATGAAGAAGGACACTCCCACGGACAATCTCACAATCACAAGAGCCACAAGAAGAGCCATGGAAAGCACCTGAAGAAGGTCCAGACCAGCTCTTCGTCGGGATCCGAGCCTGAAGTCGAAGTGACCCATCACTTCTTCTGGATCCCATCACGAGCATTCGCTTGCTCATCATGGAGAAGGACACTCCCACGGACACTCTCACTATCACAAAAGCCACAAGAAGAGCCATGGAAAGCACCTGAAGAAGGTCGAGACTAGCTCATCCAGCTCTTCGTCGGGATCCGAGCCTGAAGTCGAAGTGACCCATCACTCTTCTGGACCCTATCACGAGCATTCGCATGCTTATCATGGAGATGGACACTTCCACGGACACCATTACAGCCACAAGACGCATTACGTCCACAATAAATACCACAAGAAGTGTTACCATTAGTTTGGGTGCTCAGCACCTACAATTTCTGTAAAGTTCTCCGTTATGGAAATTGCTGTATTTCGTATGTAAATTAAGGAGCATTTTTAATTGTCTTTGTTGCTTTACTTTACTCAAACACAACTTTCGTTATCTGAAACTTTCAAACGCAATTGATAATTCGGAATTCAGTTTCTTGTTCGGTGCACCAACAGCGTTTATCTTAATCTCAAAATTATTGTTAAGGTGCAGCGATTCGCTGTTCAAGTTCGAAAACACTGATGTTAGTGCTCACGTCAGCCGGTCTTTCGCTGGTCGTTTTCAGAATTCGATTTCATGATCTTTCCTGTTCGGTACACTAGAGTTCTCGTGTCCTCATGGGCACGATGTGGTTTGTAATCGTGATATGTAAGTTCGGACAAACAAGTTCCAGCGCTTTTTTTTCTGTCCCAACGACCCAAAGATCGAGTTTGTTTTGTTTTTGAGTTCTGCAGATCCAAGAACCGCAAGATACTCTTTGCTCAGGGTTTCTTGTTGCCGCTCCGAAAACTGCACGCCGTGTTTATAAACAAATTTGCGCGGTTCGAGTGATCCTCGACTCCGGCCTCTGACGAAATTGGTGCTGAACTTTGGTTCCTCGATCACTTCGAAAACAATTTTCGAGAAAGTTTGTCCGTCTCTCCTATTCCGGTCTTCCTAAATTTTCGAATTTCTCGCTTTTGTTACTTTTTATCATTAAAAGGCTTTTGTACAATCTTTGACCGATCTTTATTCTTAGTTTATTTGTTGTTTTTGTGTTTCCCTTGAGTAAATTAGCCGATCAGGGTGTTCTTTAGTCTGCTAGTGTTTACCTGACACTTGTTTTCCCGGTGGTCCTGATCTTTTGCCTGAATGGAAAAGGGGAGGAGCCTCGTGCACCATATAAAACCCATCAGTGCGGGAGAGTGATCCATCAACCCTGCAATGAGTTCACTCAAACACTTCAGTGAGTGCTTCGTTCTGCCTTATATTCCTTATTTGGACCTTTTAGAGAAAACCTTCGACCGCCTGTGCACGGATGACTCCGGCCAGCTCTCGCTCAACCAAGTGGTTCCCCTCTTCGAGGCATACACCCGAAAAGTCGGAATCGGCGTCTTTCACCCGCGGCTCCTGAAGAAAGAGATGCTGAAGCACATTCTCTCCAAGAACTACGACGACCACTTCACTCTCGAAGGTAAGTTTTGTAATCTCTTTGATGAATTTAATACTTTTTTAGATGGCGAACATGTCCTTCGCGAGTTGCTCGGGACCGGACGCAGTGGGAACACGACTTCGGAGTCCTCGGAATCCGAAACCGAGCCCGAATGCCACCGCCGAGGCCACCACAGGGGCTCCTCCGGCCGCCATCTGACCCACTCAGAGCTCGAGGACGAGATCAACGCAATCTACAGCCTTCGGCGATCTCATTCGTCCGAGGCCGACCGCGAAAAGGGATCTGGCCACGGGCAACACGGCCACCACATGAAGACTCGTCACCGAAGCCCCTCGGAATCCGGATCGCCTCATGGACTCCGCCACCACTCGACGCTCCGCTCTCCTTTGTCCCATACTCGTCGCGGTTACCACGACTGCGGAACCGAACACCATCGTCGTTGTCCCTTTCTCGAACGCCACGGCGAAGGTAGTTTTTATTAAATTTAAGATTTGGAATTGCGTTATTTCAGGTCACCGCCGCCGTCATAGCTCCCTAAGCGGCTCGGAAACGGAAACGGGCATCCGCGGACGTCGCCGTCGTCACGGCACGGAAACCGACCTCGATCGCGGCCACCACGAAGGCGGAACCGAGCATCATCGTCGTTGTCCCTTTCTGGAACGCTACGGCGGAGGTTCGAGTTTTCAATTGATTCAAGATTCTTAATTGCGTTGCTTCAGGTCACCACCGCCGCAATCGCTCCTCAAGCCGCCCGGAAACGGAAGCCGGCGGCCACGGACATCGCCGTCGTCACGGCACGGAAACCGAACTCAATCACGGCCACCATCGCCACGGATTCCACTTCGTTTCGGGAAGCGAAACCGACGGACGTCATCGTCGCCATTGTGGACACAACGGCAATCCCAGGAATTGTGGATATCTGAACTTGGGTCCATTTCCAGTTCACCGCTCCTTCAGCACCTCGGAAACCGACCACGGACATCGCGACCACCGTCGAGGAGTACATCGCAGCATGTCACGCACCATGAGGCGCCTCTTCACATCCGGATCTGTGACCGAAGGCAACGGAACTCACCTCAGAGGTAGAAAAAGACCACTGTTCCCCGATTCAGCTGCTTTTCCAGGCCACTCGAAGGCCCGCCGTCATCGCTCGCCGACCACCGACCGCAGCATAAGCCGCCATCGTGGCCAATTCTTCGGTTCCGAAACGGACACCGACTTCGGACGGCATTGTAGGTCATTTCATATCCTCGATCCTCCCAATTGCCGATTCATTTCAGCTCACGGACATCACCACGGTCATCACAGCCGCTTCGACAACTTCGAAGGAAAAATGAAGCACTTTCACGGAGGTACTGTATAGCTTTCTATTGATTCCTAAATTTAATTCTTAAAAACGACCAACTCATTCTCTCCTTGTTTCAGGCCCTGCTCACCGTTTTATGGAAGTTCACCGCGAACGTCGTCTCCTTCGCTGCCCGTTTGTTCGACGTAGGTTTCCCTCTTCCTTCGTCTCAAATCCCGGTTTCAGATGTTCTCCACCATGGAATGATGGACACCGATCACCACCATCGTGGCCACTTCTGGCAGTGCGACAACCGTCGCCGCCACGGTCACGGAGATCCGCGTCGCAAGCTCTCGTTCCGCCTCGTTTCTTCTGACAGCGAATAAACACTCCGCATCCACGATATCTTCATTCAATCCTATGTAATCCACTTGTAAACAGTATTTGTTACATTCAATAATCTCAAATAAAATGTATTCGCTCCTAATCTGGAAAAGGGTGCACTCGTTCTATGAATTCTTGAAGCATATCAGTTATTACGACCGTTAGCTCCCAATCGCGCTCCATTTAGTGTGAGATCGAACACGTTCCGTGTCTCAAAAACGCTCCAAGCGAGTTACTTTCGTTCCATTTTTCGGCATCGGACCCAAAATGTCCTCCGCGCGCCTCCTCTCGGTCGTAATTTTCGCCGTCGTCGTCGCTTCGGCCTTTGCCAGCGGCCTTTGCCAGTGGCCTTTGGCCCTACACCGGGTCCTACGGCGGCTACAGCTGCGGTCCCGTCTCGTTCTACGGAAACCAGCACGGCTACGGCACCGAAAAGGCGCACTCGGACGGATTCTCGCACGGGGAGAAATCGAACTGGTCGAACTTCAAGTACGGAGGCCATGAGAGCCACGAGAACGGAGAACGCTTCGGAAAGAGCCGCGACGAGGAATTCGGAAGCGAACGCAGCCACGACGGAGGATTCGCCTATTTAACAGGAGGCATGGATGTGGTCCCAACCGTTAGTGTTGACCGTGTGATGCTTGATTCCGAGAATAAGTCCGCTTCTTATCCTGAATCAACGGGGCCGCGCGCGCTATTGCGCGAGGTTTCAGTTTCAAAATGTGCGCGCCGATTTCGCAGTTTCATAAATTTTTTCGAAACACTGCAAATTATATATTATTTGGTTCCAAATTTTGCCCATATTCGATTGAGCCCAAAAACACCCGCAACTGTGGCGAATTTGGCGTTTGCGGCACCAATTTAGGCGCCGACGCGGTTGCAAAACCGACCGGTTCGCGGCGACAACGAAACGCGCAAACGCATAAACGCAAATAGCTCCGCTACCGTAACTCGCATTCGCTCAATCAGGCAACTCGCGTCTGGAAATTTCGTGACACACGGACGGACACGTCGTTATCCTTTATTTAATAAAGGATACCTACAGTTGATTTGCCTGGACAGTACATACTGTTTGCCTAAACGCGTAAATGCACATTCCGCTACATTGTGATAGGCAGTAAACACCCTCATCAGTGTACTCGAACTATTCATAGAACACATGTAAATGACCAGCAATTAGTAAACCCCGTCAACTGTTAGTGTGTTGACACAGCACTGTAATTAATGCTTTTACTTAATATTCTGAATTGATAAAATTTTGTTTGTTCAAATATTTGATTTCGCCTATTTACAAAATGACCCGAAACAGTGATACAAACGAAAACCCGCGCGGATTACAAGGAGCAGAAGGAACGTTTAGAGAGGAACGGAGAGGCGGTTGTGGATCACACTGGTCTTCTTCGGGGGAATCGCCGAGTTCGGGCGGCTGTGGCTCGACTTGCTGGAGGTCTTTGAGGAACCGACCTCTGAGACCATCAGCTGCTGCTCGTTCTTCATCGCCGAGAGGCGCTCCTCCACGATCCAGTACATGAAGTCCGCGTGCAACTTCCGCACGTCCCAGTACGCGGCGATCGTGATGCTGAGCCATATGAAGTAGGTGAGCAGAAACGCCGCCCCAATGTACACGTTCCTGAAAGAGATTAGAATGAAGAACAGTTTAGCTTGATTCTCTGTACCTCAAATGTTTCTTGCTGTGCTCTGCGTCCTCCTCGTCGCTGTCCTCGGGGAGTTGGTTGATCCTCCAGCAGTAGTAGAGGCTGTAAATCACGAAGCTGAGCAGAAGCAGCAGGGAAACCACGGCATCCCAGAGCATCGGACGCATGAAGGCCGGGCGGCACGAGTAGATCCCGTAGAGCGAGAGGATCGTGATCACGATGTGCAGAAAGCAGATGAGCGCCACTAGAACTGAGATCGATTAAATAAGAACGAAGAATGTAAGTTTTACCAGTTACGGAGACGCAGATTCCGAAGATATGGAGCACGGTGGCCTTCATCTCGTCGTCCTGGATGAAAAAGAGGAGCGGATACGAGTAGGTGCGCTCGAAGTAGTTTTTCACGTGCAGTTCACATTCGTTAAGTACTGCAACGAGTTTTCATTAGAGACCTTTAAAGCAAGACATTGGAATTTGAATCGATTTGAACATTTTCAAAACCTGGTCAATAAATTAAATTTGAATTGTCGTTTTGAAGGTGTCGAATGTCTTCAAAATCTTGATAAAAAGGTCGATAAAACAATTCAGCAGAGAATCCTTTCCATCTCAAAGTGACGGAAAAAGCGTGTCGATCCATGTTCTACAATCTAATGCATTAAAAATAAAAAACACGATTCAAGTGACGCAAATGGAACTAAGATGTCAAAGAATTTTGTCATTTGGATCAATTTCAATTTATCCTCCCCAAAACGACAAAGCTCTAAACCCGCGAAAGACTCACCGTTCAGAATCATCGTCGGATTGATGAAGACGAACAGAACGGCGAAGAAAGCCGCTAATATTCGCATAAGGGATCAGTTGCAGTGGCGGTGGCGTCGGAGGGCGAGAGATTCGGCGAAGGTCGCGCGTTCAGTTTTGGTCGGCGCTTCCTCTGAAACGAAAACAGCCATCAGCGAAAGAGTTCCGAATAATCCAGTTTGCGGTGTGAAAAGTCGAACGCGGACGTTAGGCCTCCGGCGCGCCGGTCGCTCGTGAAAACAAACAACGCACGTAAAGGAGACGCGAGAAAGGATCTCGAGAGCATCGGAGATTTGTCACTGGCGGCACGTGTCCCGGAGTCTTCTGGATTACATTAGCTTCTTGGGGTGAGAAGCGGCGGCGGTAGAGGCTAAGTAGCCACACTCATTGAAAGAGGCAGACGCTCCCTAATCGCGAGGAAACGATGATGAGAGCGGAAGCGCGGGAACGAGCGCATCCGAGGGCACCGGAGATTCGCGGGAAGAAGTTCTCGGAGGTCCGTACCTTCCTCAAAAGGTTGACAAATCAGATCGTAGAGTGCTTCTAGTGGAATGGAGTGAACCTGGGACATTCAATGAACAGAACTTGAATTGTAAAATTGTTCTACAAACCCAGAAGACAACAAACAAAAGATTCCAATATACCGTAGATCTGGCTGCGGGAAGCCACAAAGCAAAGATCAGAGACGGAAAACCGAAACGAACAGAAAATTGGACAAATCGAGAAGAAGCTCGGATCGAGAAATCACAAATTCACGAATTTCGAATTAACAGATTCCGAATTCAGGGGCGAAGGCGATTAAACCGAGAGTAATTGGAGGCGCGAGGACATCGCCGCCTGAATGAGTCAAAAGGCACTTTTCGTGAACGAGGCGATCGAGCAATGAGTTGAAGCCGCGAGGAACGACGCGGGCGAAACGCGTCGACGAGCAGGGATTAATCGTCGTCCATACGTCACAAATTGTGTTTAGGAAGTGTTTTCAATTAGGGCTCGTCCAGGAACGCCCGGGGAGGTGAGAAGGTCGCGGAGAGTAACCGAGAAGAGTCGAAAAAGAGGAGTTGAAGAAGAGGAGTTGGAGAAACTGCAGCGAGAAAAACCGAAGCCGAAGGTGGAGGCGCCGATGATCAAAATAAGACGCGGATTTGGCGCCTTGTAGAGGCTTCTGCCTGATGCGGGGCTGCTATTTTGGAGCTCCCGTGACGCAGGGCGACTCAAATTAAGCGACGAACAGTCGAGCGAGCGTTTGGACCTGTTTGGGTCTCTCGATCCCAGAGCGTCGCCGGAGTGGTTCGTGCCCAGCGGTCTTATCACGATCTGAACCTCTTAGAAGCGGATTCGTGACTTCGCGTTTGGCAGTTTGGAGATCGGCATCAGCACGCATTCTTAATCCGATCAATGTAAGTTTTAAATTAAAATTCCGCTTTGAAATTGCGATTTTTAATTCTGGATTGGTCTTCCTCCGCTGAGACCTTAGAGGACGAGTCTAAAGATTTCAGGAAAAGCGCTTTTAGGATATCGAAAGCTGCCAACTCCATTCTGGGACAAACACTGAATTAATCATGCAATGGACTTGTGGAAAACAAACACGGATCGAAACTCTGGTTTTGGATAAACCAAAATAAAAAACGAAATTAGCGAAGATCCGACCAGCGATTAGCGAAATAAGGAAAACAAAACTTATGCGACGTGTAGCCTGATATAACAAGGTTCGAAATTACCATTTTGGCGACGAGTCCAGGACGAGGACGACACAATGAAGAATATCAGAATTAATCACGATAATTATCCGCTTCGCCCGCTCGCGTCACTTTTTCCGCGTAATTGATCTTAGAATAGCCCGTTTGACCGCTTTTTGCCTCGGAAAAGTGCGAATCCCGCGCTGTCCATCCACTGAATCCTGCTTAATCCGAGCGCACTTTGAGTCCGGACAGCAAAGCATGATTGTTGTACATTGCAGAAACAGGAAAACAAGAGTCGTCCTGCATAAATTACCGTAGTTCTGGCGTTTTCTGAGGGAACCCGCTAAGGAAAGGAGCTCCTGACATTCAGAGAAGTGACGTCAGCAAACGCTGCTGCAACCGGGAAAAACGCCAATTTAAGCGGCGCAAAAATGCAATTAAGTAATTAGTTGCGCGGTATCGCGTACCTGCGGGGGATTCGAACGTATTTCGGTCCGAGGAGAAAGTGTAAACAACTTAGATTTTCTCGTTTCGAAGATTAACTCATGGTTATCTTGTTCTCTATTACTCGAAGGCTATCCGGGAAGTCGGAAATATTTCGATTTTGCTCGTTTTTGCCGTTTTGAGGATTTTGCGCGGAGAAGCCGGATCTTTCCACTCTGAAACACTTTTGTCGAGCTATTTATGCTAATTTTTTACGTGACAACTATAAATTTACAGTTTTTTGGTTAGCGTTAGAACTCGATTCAGGTTGAGTGAACTTACGTAAAACGCACAAAAAATTAACGTTTTGAATGAATAGCGGTTAAGCGAAGTGAAAAGCAAAAAAAACAAAAAATTGAAGAAAATTATAATTAGTGCGCTTGGCGATAACCGATGAAATAGCAGAAAAGTTGTTGGGATAGATTGCAGCGTACGTGTGAGCATCCAAAAGTATCAGATTTACAAGTCACTGAACATTCTAAGAAACAGACTCCATCTACAATGTATCTAAGCCGCTCAACAACCCAGACTCAAATCGCGATTCAAATCGCGGCCACTTCCTATTCGCCTCAAATTAATCACCTTGCAGTGGGAGTGGCCCTCCTCCCACTCGTCCACTCCGTTCGCGGAATCGCGACTTCACCACCATTAAGTTAATCAAAACACGCGCTTCTTATCCACTTAGAAGATTCTTCCGCGTTTCGCGTTGCAAAGTAATCTCAAACATGCCAAATCCAAATCAGCGTTACAAAGCATCTCGGAAGATAATCAACGACGCGTGGTCGAACGCTTTATGACATGCCGACAATATGCTTCTTGACGCTATTCTGGGTTTAATTAAGGGCAAATACGCTGTTGGAAAGAAGGCTAACAAGGAATAAAAAAGGAAAGTAGAATGGGAATGATTTCAGCAGACGGAAGCAAGTTTTACAGGGTTCAGATTTAATTTACGCTTAATTCAAAATACCCAAGCTTCGAAGTACCCACGCTAAACTAAGACGAGCAGCGTATTCCTGCTCATTTAATAACAAATATTTGCAATACATCCAGATTCAGATCAAGCACGCCTCACATGTAGCGATCATGAACACGACATAAAGGTGGCTAAAATGCTGTGTGCTGCAAATAGCAAATTGCGAAGAATTCGAAAAACTCCGTGTCCAGGAATGGCGTCAGAGGAAGCCCCTAAAGTTTGTTGAAAGTGCATTGAAGCGTAAAGACGGGTGTATTGTCGTCTTTGTGAGAGCGCTGCCACCACGAGAAGAGTGGGAGGAATATGAATTAGGTTAGAATCAAGTGGGATCGGCGGGAGTAAGTTCAATTCTAAAAGGAAATAACGAGTTAGCAGGTGGCCGAATGAAAATTCCGAAAGATTAAAGTTTCCGAGGACACAATTTCGAGCCGCTTTTCAGTTCCTTGTGGAGAGGCTTCCAAGACGTCCGACTGGGAACGTCACGTCGACAGATTAATCGGAAGCGTCGCTAAACATTGCCACTACTTGAAACAGTGGCTCAGCAACATCCTGCGCCGCAAATGAGTGGGTCTTTCCGGCCAGGGAGCAAATGCTGCTTTTCGTCACTTTTGGACAGGAGCGGAAACTAAGGCGATCAAGAGCAGGAGAAACACCTGGAATCGGTGCAGCAAAACAGAAAAACGAGCATTTTGAACAGGTTTTCTAAGTTTTACTGATCTCAGGTTTGTTGATGACAGTTATTAGTACTGAAGACTAAATACCAACGGAATCGGCGTTGACAACAGTCATTCTCAGCTTTTTGATTAACTATCGCTAGTGTTGCGAGTTAAATGCAGATGGAGTCAGCGCTTAGAACAGTCAGCATCTTCTTAACTGTTACATATGGTTCCTGCGCACAAACTCTAAAAAATAGTTCTAAGATCGAAGAATGCTCCTTAGTCATTTTTATGACTGTGCAGTATTTGTGACCTAAGCTCTGCTACTCACAAATTTCCACTTCTTTACCGCCAAAATAAAATTTTTTATTTTGAAAATGCAGTTTTTATAGTTTAGCTGATAATATCAAATTCGTATTTTAGCACATCTCGTAAAATCAATAAAACTGCACCAAATCCTTTCGGACACGTCGTCCATCTTCCAAGGACAGACGACCTCATAAATTGTCAAGCAGGAAGTCCAAAGGCCATTAGTACTCAGCCAGAACTGTTCCGACACGCATAATCTGAACGCACTAAACGGAGAAGCCTCACACGATCCAAGGTTTTCCGGCTTCGCCCTAATTTCAAATTTCCAATTTGGCTTTCTGGGTTTCTACATAGCCACAGAACAGTCCACCAAAAAAAAGAAATGTTTGACGTTTCGACGCGCACAAACAAGTCTTCTCAATTTGTCCTCCGACAGCTCGAAAATGTTTTTATCCGAGTCGGAAAACGGATTTGGCCCGGTAAGGGTCGCTAGAACGTAAAACGGAAACTCGAAAACATCTTATTTACGAGGTGACTCGGATGTGATTACACGAAACGCGGATCTTTGAAACCGTCGACGCAAAGTTGGCTTCGGGTCCAGAATTCGAGTTGCCGGAAGCTGTCGAAGAGTTTTCGAGGTCGGAGGTGGGCGAACCAGGGCGTCGGAAGGGAGCCGTCGAGGATGCGGCGGAGACGGTTACACGCCTCGCGGTTCGTTTCGGACATCAAATAGAACGCAGCTGCAAAATAGGATTGAAACTTTGGCGCTTATAAATAATTGGCTAAAAACTTTGCTGTTCATTGCAAAAAAAAACATTAGGCCGGTGTTTAGATTGCAAAGAAGGAGAGCGGCCAGGAGAAGGTCACCAAAACATTTTTGTCGGCGAGAAAGGCTGGGAACCCCTCGAAGCATGGGAACGTTGTCTGCGTTGCTTTGGAGTTTCCTGGCTGCGTCTTGTTTGTTGAACGATGACACTCTTTAATTCACTCAGGGTCACAGCTACGTAAGCCAAAAGGACGTCTGGAGTCGAAAGTAGAAGACCGAATGTTTTCGTTTTGCTTTTTAGCGCTTAAAATTTCCCGAGAACTTACACGTGTCGTAGATGGTGAAGTCCACATTGACCAACAGCGCGTGAGTCACATACCAATCGTCTAACTAGAATTCGGATAAGCTCTAAACTAAATTTCTGACTCTTACTCACCCAAACAAAACGCGTTCTTTGAATATTCCTGTAGAGGTGAGGCACCACATCAGCGCTTAAAATGTAAGCGAGTCCAGCGCAGAATATTCCAAGATTCCTAAACGGAAACTCGTTCTCGGAAAGGTAGAATTTGCTGTTTTCTCGTTTGTCCGCGGCGACTTTGAACGGATAGCAGAAAACGGATTTTTCGGATTCGGCGGAAGGTCGAGAAACAAGAAAATTGTTCACGAGGCCCGAATTTATAGATACGTCGTCGTCAATTTTGAGGACGAATTTGGTCGAGTTTTGGAATTTGTCGTAAAGGTAAGAGATCCACGCGTGGGCCTGAAAGGGAGGTTAGGAAAGTTACTCTCTTGAACCCACTTTCATGGGCATGGACTGGTAGTTGTCGATGTGGAACGACTGCAGGACGTCGTCAAACTCCCCCGCCTCCTCCTTGATCACTTTTTGAATCTCGCTTTCCATTGGTCGACCAGTCACAAACAGCATATCAAAATTTGCCTAAAACTGGAAAATTCAAGAGGCTCAATTAAATAGTTCTTACCATTTTTCTCAGTTTTTTGGTGAAAATGTGTCGTAGCTCGTGACGCCGATCAAAGTTGTAAACGTCGGAATGGACGACAACGAGGAATGTAAGATTTCTGTTGAGGTGGAACCGTTTGGGCTGAATGTGAATTTGCGGCCAGTTGATGGTTTCATTCAAAATTATAACGTTGTTCACATCGGAATCATTTAAGTGCAGTTTCTGAAAATGTGCTATTAAGTGACAAAAAACAAGAATCGACCCACCCTCATATACACATGTCTGGCAGTCTCGGATTCCCGACACTTCTTCGACATAACCGGAACGTTCGACAGATTCCAGAGCAAAGAAACAGCTAGAATAAGAATGACCAAAAGAGGCAAATAGGCTGTTCTCCACGTCATGGTAAGTATCTTTTCCGAAAGGTTCTCCCGCAGATCGATTCTCGACTGCTCTCCCGCCTAATCTCTATCAAACATTTCGATCTTGCGTTGACTTGGTTGGTGAGATCAGATAATTTGCGGCGCGGAGTGACGCTTACGTGGGTGACCGGTTGGCAATGTTTCTTCTGGTTTCGTTGTCGGGATCAGCGATTGGTGACAAAAATATCATGGACGCGTTGACCTTTTGTCAGAATATTTCGTGTCTCTGTTTTTTTTTCGTTTTTGTGATAATCTCGCTGCAGAATTCTTAATTTAATTACCCTGTTGTAAGAAGAGTTTATCCTAAACGAAAAATTTATCCCTATCCCAAACACTCTGCATTGAGTACTCTTCTGAAGTTTTAGAAATCAGCTTGCAACACTCATAAACCCGGTCCCTTGAAGCTACAGACCGTCTTATTCCCGCTAAGCGGCCTATCGCGGTCGATGTTATTGCAACTTCTTCCAGCGGACAAGCTGACTCATGCTTGTTGTCACATGTTCCGAGGCTTTCAAGATAAGAACTGCTCGATCGAAAACAAAAACTAATCCTCTCGCCTTCGCCGACCCGCTTCCCGTGGATCTCGGCGATCGATCAACACTCTTCGACCACAACTGTTCGCAGAGAACTCGATAATTTATTTTACATAAATAGGATTACGGTAGCCGGAAGCGGCAACAATCTAAACGAAACTCTATCAAAGCGACACAATTGAAGACAAGGAACACAGAGAGGATGGGCGGGTCTCGGCACGGCTTTCTGGTTCGGGGTATACTGTCGCCAGAGGTACGCAAAGAGAAGCTAAAGGTCTTTGCGAAACAACACTTAAGCACAACCAAAAAGTAAGAAGTATCACAAAAGTGACTTCGAAGCGCGGCTGTATACTGAATCCTTCGGAACCCAAACGTGCGGGAAAAGTCGTGACGGACCCAAGCGTGTCACTAGAAGGCACAGACATATGGAATAAAGCTATCTGGAGTATTTGATCGGCTAGATATCGGCGGCATAGCTGCTGCGAGGAAATGTACACGAGTGGAATAGTGGAGGGAGAGGGGATTCGGAAGAGGAGGAAGGCGGAGGAATCATCGATTGATCGACGCGGCCGGCATCAGGATCTGGTTCTAAAAGCACGAATTATCCGGAGATCAAAGAATTCTTGGTTACCTGAAACAGCTTCACAATGTCCCCGAAGCCGCCGAGACCCATTGGGTTGAAGTTCGGCAGCGGAGGGTTCGGGAGCGCGCCCTTGTCCATGAGCAGCATCATCTGTGCCTTGGCGTCTTCGACTTTCCTAGAACATTATTCTTAGAACAGTTTACTATTATAAATAACCTACTTCATGTTCTCGGCCTGAAGCTTGGCGAGGAGCTGCGCGCTGATCAGATCGTTCTTGTTGCCATCCGTGAGCGCAGAAGACTCCTTCGAGAGGTTCAGGGCGGCGCCGTTCTCGCCCTCGGACGCGTTGGATCCCTCGGAGTCTGACATCCGCGTTGGACGCTCCAGTTTGCGCTTCCGCACGGCCGCGAGCGAGACGACTGTACAGCGGAGGTCAGCAGGCGAATCGGACTATACGAACGTACCTGGAAACATTGTGGAGAACGGCGAGGAGCCCAAAGTGGCCTCAAGGAGATTGGAGGGCGGCGCCTGGGAAGTCGACGGCGAAGTCGCTCGATGAGTGCGAGATTGATGACGAGCGAGGTGATCGGGGGGAGGGCGAAGTGATAGGAAGGTCCTCGGCAGAGGAGGACGACTTGAACGGGAGGAAAGCGGTCGACCGTGGATGTACTACGGCGCCGCTCGTGTGCAGTTTGGGATTACGTTGGCCGAGTGACGATTGCTAAACAAAAACAATTTTTTGCGGCCGAGAGTACTAAGGAGGATGGAGGAGGTGGCGACGGGGTTCGTAACAAAGAGCGAAGACGAACAAAGAAAGGACCTACCGGCTTCGTCGCGACGAAAACATCATCTCACAACCAGCTACCGTACATCTGTGCATCTCCTTTAGATGCACGGCGCTGTTGTGGATCTTGAGAGCGCCCTTGTCGCAGAAGGTTTTCAAGCACTTCATGCATTGTACGCGTCGCTTTCCGTTGTTTTTGTTGACCTGAAGGTTACGGTAGCTTGTATTACTGATTTATTGAAAACCGCTTACCGAGAGGTTTGGCTGCTTAAGTGGAACGTTCTTGGAGATCGAAGCCGGAGGGAGGACAGGAAGACACGGCATCTTCTCCTCGAACGAGGAATCCGCTTTTATGGTTGCTTCTTCGGAGTCAGACCCGTCCACGTCGACATCCTCGTCGAGGTTCATCCGTTCGTCACAAACCGACGACAATTCGCCCGAACGCGGATCCAGAAACCTCGCTTGCTGTGGATTTCTTAGCTTCGGTGCCAGGTGCCATGCTTGCTATCAACGAGGGGATTTCTTGTGCCACAGATCCAGCTGGGAACGCGAGAGGGTTCAAAGGCCATTGGTTCAAGAACTGAACCGGGAAGAGCGAGTGCCGCAGTGAGTCGACGAGGGGGCCCATGAAGGGGAAGTCGTTCTGGATGCGGTTCATCAGTTGGAGTTCCGTTTGAAGGTTAGGCGCCGACCAGCCGGTGGGCAAGCGGCCGTTCTCGAAGTCCTAAAATAGGGGTAAGGGTTAGGGAAGGTGAGGAAAAACCGAAAAAGCCCACTTTGAGCAGAAAGTCCACGGAGAAGTCAGCGGCGCCTCGCTCGCGCTGCTTCGACATCGTAATCGTCTCCTGGGTCATCGGATTCGCGTGTCAACGGTACCGCGGCCGCGCGACTCGGCGGATGTGGAGTCGAAGTGGCGACGCCCGCTTGAGGCTCTCGAGAGTCGCCGCCAATTGGCCAATCATCAGTTATCAAACGCGCGGTCCTCACGCCCCGCCCCGAAAGAGCCAAAAAGCGACTACTGGCAAGAGCAACGCGTCCTTCCGACTCGGGTAAAATTAACATATCTGCCCAATCTGTCACATTTCGAAATCGGTAACAAAAACCCACGAGAGGCGCTGAAGCCGATGACGCGGAAGATCAAACTGAGATACTTTAGGGCGAAAGGGCGCGACTGAAAGTAGCAAAACAAGTGGAAACCCGGAGATGAGGACAGCTGATAGATCCACTCAAACAATGTTACTCAAACGCCGCCAGGGTTTAGGTGGAATTCCGATCTCGCCCGACTTTTCCAACTTCCCAAAGTTCCAAAAGTCGCCGTAAGTCGCTGTAAGTAGCTCTTCCAAAAACGGCACTCCGGGAAGACGATTCGCGTGTGCATTTCACGGCTCATCAAATTGGATTTCGACCGTTTCCGTCAGCAACGACCGCCAACACGTCAAAGGTGTCAATTACGCGTCCTCGTCCCAATCCACGTCGTTTCCTTGGCCCGACGCGGTTTGGGCCGCAGGATGACAACGACACGTGTTAATTATTCCATCTCCCTCCGCTGCCATTCGACGTCAGCGACGCCGAAGGAGGACCCGAGGACCATAAAACGGATGCGCGGACAAGAAGGAGGAAGGAACATGGCCGCGGGAGTGCATCAAGAGAAGAAATGGCGAATTGTGTCGTCTTCGAGGGTGTCGAAAGATGTGCCGCCGGAAAGCTGTTTTTGTCCCTGGTGAAGGGCCACCTTGCGAAAACGGGGTCGAGGGACAGTACGCCGTGAGGAATGTGCGCGGGACGCGGATTCCTCGCGTTCCGTGCCAACAGGAGGTAATTGCAGAGGAGGTGATTAGAGGCGAATCGTAAATTCGAGGCTTTCTGGAATTCCGGAACCGAGGACGCTTGAATTACGTTCGAGCCACGCTCGGTTATCAACAAAGTGGCAACTGTCGACCTCCAGGAAACCTCCCGTGACTCACCGACGCTTGATTGCAGCCGTAGTGTAGGTGGACAGTCGTAAGGCGGCCATCTCCCCCACCTATACCCACCCTATAGTTTTCGGCCCCCGGTGGACGTCATTTCGCTGCTCTCCAAATCAAATTCGCGCCGCTTCTAATTCGTCCTTTTTGTGACTATTATTTAAAACAAAAAACTCGCGATTCTCCCCGAGGACGTCGTCTTCCTCCTCCGTTCGCTGCTTCAATTCGCCGCTTTTTTCGCACCTCCGAACACTTGCCGTCGTCGAAGCGGCCCTCGGAGCGCGCGATTCCGATTAATCATCTTTGTGACACTACCGTACTCCCACCAACGGCACTCAGCGACAGTTGGACGAGCAAACGAAAGCGGTCCCGGTTGTTGGGAGGCGCGGTTGGGAGGCCGAAGCCGCTAATGGACGCAACAGTCGACGCCCAAATGCCACAGTCGACTCACTGCGGTCATTCGACATATGCAAATGACGCCAAAAACAATCACGGCGCCACCGAAGGCGCCGAGTGGGAGCACGCGGTGGTCGCAGGGGTGACGAGGTGACGGAGAAGGCGCGAAATGACCCCGGGGAGATGCACAACGCGTTTGACAAACGATTCTCGGCACCCGATGACATGTCAATTCTCGAGTCGCACCCTCGCGCGCCGTTTTTGGTTCAATGCGCAGGGATTGAGTTGTTGTCGAAGTCGGGAGTGAACCAGGACCGGGGACTCTTTAAGAGAGCTGTCTCGAGGTTACGGTAGGACTTTGAATTTTGACTAAAATTTCAGTTTCCAAAGCATTGAAAGTACAGGCAACATTCAAAAGGTTCCCTGTAAGCTTCTTCTCTCTTTCACGTGAAAAGATCTAATATCATGCTATAACTAAAAATGTTTCGAACAGTTATCTTATCGAAAAAGTGCCAAAAACTCCATTTTCGGGAATCGGACAAAGTTGGCGACGACAACATCGGCGGCGAATGGGGGAAAACGCGTGGAGCGTCGACGCGACAAGCCCTCGGGGAATCGCGGCGCTGGTGACACGGAAGCGTCGAGAAGCTCACGGCTTTCGATTATGAGATGAATTATGATAACGTCAACAGCGAACGCCCGAGGGAAATCGCGGCGTCCGCCTCGAGGGGGACAGTAAGCGCCCGAGTCCCACTCCCTCACTTACAATGTTCACATAGCCGCGATTGAAGTCGTCCAAGGTCCACAACGCCTTCCGAAGAATCCGTTCGGATTCGGCACGTACCAAGCCGGAGAGAAGACGGTCCAGGAGCACTTTTAACCTGATCGGGATGGCCTGAAAAGGTAAATGAGGTGATGCAAAAAGATAATATGCTTACCTGATAACTAAACAAGGCAGTGAAGAGTATTGGTTCGAGTTTGTCGGAGGAGATCGCCGGTGGCGTGGGGGGGATCTTGTCGTTGTCGAGGTCGACGTCTTCGAGGGTGGATTCCGAGGGAGCCGTGGCCGGAGATGTCGAGGAGGACGAAGGCGCCACGGAGAGAACGTCCGTGATGGACATTTCTGTAAGTTGAGGGTGTTAACGAGGAAGCAGCGCAGCGGAATGCAAAGTTGACTCGATTGAGAGGACGCGAGTTTCAGGTCAGCAGCTGCCTACGGGGAAGGGCCGCGGACTCTGGGCCAGGAATAGGACGCGGACGAGTCAAAACACACGCACCTCGTCGCCCTCGTCGCGGCGATTGTCGTCGATGGCTAGCGGGTTCGTCGCATTTCCCCCGCCCTGGGCATCAAGGTGGAGTCTCTCGTCATTCAAGAGTGTAATGATGAAAACGGTCTCCTAAAGTGCCCGAGATAGTTCGAAACACGCGCGTTTTGTCAAGCTCGCCGCAAGCCATCCAGTTGTTCTATGTGATACTCCTGTTTACGCAAATTTGTAAATTGCCGCTGAATTGTGCTCTGTCCGCACGAGAGGACCGGTCTTTTACCAACTTCTGGATCGACAGTGGGGCCACAAACATTCGCAAACGTTCAAGTTTTTTGCTTGAACGTGATTTCCGAACAAAAAACTCAAACAAATATGGTTGGCTCCGCGAAAGCTCGGCGCCTTGATGGCAGTGACCGTCGCACATGACGGTCTCCTGAGAGAAACAACTCGCAGCGACAGCGTCGTCTTGCAAAACATTGAATCACACGAACTGACGGAAGGAATACTGTGGGCCGCGCACGTCTGTTCCTTTACGACGGAGACTTCTGCTCCCGTTCTGTCCGCTGTTGCCTCGTCGTGGTCGCCTGAGCGTCCCTTCGGCCCGCCGATCAAGTGTCACAATCCGCCAGCGCATCTGGCAAAGGCCACGGCGACATAACGGCGACATTGCCGCCTACAGTAACCGCCCCCTCTCCCACTCCGATCAAACTTATTTATCATTTCACGGCTAAAGGGCCGCAGTTGACGCGCGCTTTGAGGACATCGACCCGTGATTCAAGCGCAGGAGTGGCAGAATGTCCCCCGACCCTTAAAGAACTGACATCCGAAAGAGTGACTCTCAGATCCCGAAATTTCCAGGACCAAATTGAAGGACCTCCCCCACACAGTCTACCATCCCTAGATCTTACAAAAAACAAAACAAAACACCATTTTGCGTTTTCTTCTTCTTTTTTCCTACGTCAGCCCCGCAAATGACGTTTGTCGCTCTCGGCGAACGCCACGCTCCAGAAGCCACTCATAAGGTCCTGCAGGATCCTCTCCCCTGAATACAAAACGTGATTCAACGTGCGTTTTCCGCGGAGAATCCGCGTCCCCACCTGATCGACCTTTGCCGGGAGTTCCTCGAGGCCATCGCTCAGGCCTCGTCAACAGAACGCGTTTCTGTTTTACTTGGAAACTCGTTTCCTGGGCCATCGCCGCCCCGTTTTGTTGTAAATTTTGGGTATTTTCGATGTCGCCGCGGGCACTCGATCACTGGCGACCGCGATCGACGAGGCGACATTTCTCTAAGCGGCCTAAGGCCGCAAAGGACAACTGACGGATGCAGATTGGCCTCCGATCCGTGGACATTACAGCCCCGATCGACGACACCAACGATCGAGCCGCTAATTAGCTGCTGACGGAAACCAACGTTTCTTACGCTCTTGCTTTGAAGCAATACCGTAGGAACGAAAAAAACGGACTATTTTTAGTAGATTGGGTTGAGAAGGACCGGAAGGCGCGTAAACTGAAAACAATTGGAATTTATGGCCGGATTTGACTAGGAAGCCATCGAGAATGTGGTTAGCAAAATTAAAAAAATGAACGTTACAATAAAATTAAATCACCACTTACATGGCTTGCAACTGATCTCACAACCTCTACCGTAATTCTACACCCTCTCACGCATTCCCGGCGTCCCCAAGCCTAAACCCTCAGAGCTCTGGATCTCCAAATCGCCGCGAGCACCTGTTTCGCCCATTTTCGCCGCTCGCATAAAGCAACGGATCGAAAGTTGCCATCGGCGTCACTTCGGCGACCGCGATCTAGCCCGATTTACGATCTCACGAGGGGTCGAGGGACGTCGGCCGACCACCAGAGCCGCCTGAAAGCCTTAGGATCGCGTTTGAATCGCTTACCGTTTCCTCCTCGGCTGCGCGCAGCCGTCGTTACTCATTCATCATAAATCTGCGCGACACCCAAGCACACATAAACTATGCAAATGCGTTTTTTTGTCCGTTTTTTGCATCCGCGGGATTCTCGCGACCGTCGCGAGGAATTTATTTGGGTGGCCGGAGAAAAGAACGCGAGGGGAGAAGGACTGTCGTCCGTCCTCGCTGTCATCGTTAAGGGGCCGAGCGCAAAACATAGGCGGCAGAATCGCTGTTCGCCTCCCGCTACCGCCATCCGACGTGCCTTCGACGCCGATCTCAATTTGTGACTCATGTGAACAACAAATCGGGCCTTCGAAGCGCTTGGGTCCTCCGTTGCCTCGAGGACGCTCCTGACAGCTGAAGCGCTTTATGAACACATAAAGAAGCCATTGAGGGTGACGCCGCTTCGGGGAGCCATTCACCGTCATGTTCCCACAATACGCAGCACAAATTGACCGAATCGTCCTCGACGTCCTTAGGTGACTTCGGCGACTTCCACGTCCCCCGCGGCTCCGGGTAAACAGCGCCATTAAGACCCGTCTTCCCAATGCGCAGCGCTCGTTGTCACCCATTCATTACCACATTAAGCTATGTGTCTTCACCACATAAAATAAATAATAAAATATGCTGTCACGCCTCAACACATTTTGGCTAAAAACGGCGGGAGTCGTCGTTTGCTCTGGGGGAACTTTCGGATGTTCCCTTCGAATTCGATTTCTTTGTGACTTTGCAAATCTTGATCGAATTGTTGGACATTGGATGATCTTGCAGTACTTGATTATGAAAACATCATGGACGGGATTGCTTCTTCAACGTAAAAGCGGACCACAAACTCAGTGAGGAATCGCATAACGAATCCTCCTACCGTTTTTCGCCAAGATCCTCTCCCACGATCCCTGTACTCATTCAATCAGATCTTCAAATCCTCTCACCTCTTCTTTAACGATATTCTAACTCCGCCACCTCGTGAAATCAACAAATTTTAAATTCTTTTGGAAACAACAAATATCAACAATCAGCCCAGAAGACGTAACAACTTAACAGATAACAACGATCTCAGTTCTCAACCTTGGTTTCGGCTTTCACCTCCTTCTTCGCCTTCTTGAACTTCGGCTTGCCTTTCGTCGCCGCCTTCTCGCTACCCTCTTCGCGCTTGCGCTTCAGCTGGTGATTCGCCTTCCTCTTCTGCTTCTCCTTACGGCGCTTCTCGATCCACTTGGGATTCACTTTCGGCTTCAGATCGTCACGCTTCTGGTACTCGTCCCGAGTCGTGGGGTACAAAACGCCCTTGCCCGTCTTCTCCTCGACCACGCGGATCTTGCCGTTAGGTCGGATCTGGACGCCGAGTCCCTCTGGAAGAGTGGAGCACTCGAGGGTTTCGCTAGGAACCTCCTCAGGCCGGAGCTTGGGTGCCTTCTGCAGTTTGATATCGTTGGCAGATCCTAAAGCAGTGGGTAAGAACAGAGCAACCGAAACCTGAGTTACTCACCCATGTGAACGTATACGGGGAGCGACGGCTTTCCGGTGGGCAGCTCGATGTACAAGGAACGGATGTTGTTCATTCCTCCGGGACAGAATTCGACGACCTTCTTCACGACTTCGGAAATGTTAGTCGCTAGATCTTCGATAGGCTGGCCGAGATGACCGAAGCGAAGGCACCTAAACGCGATTCAGCACGAAAAAGAGGATCGAGATAGCTTACACTCGTGTTCTGCAGGCGCCAAGAGGCATCGAGATCTTGCCATAACAATCTTGGATCTGAGAAATCAGAATCGTAGTTGAAAGGGATTGGCACCCTAAACACGGGAAGAAATAAGTCAGATATGGAAGAGTAGAACCCACTTCTTGGCCTTGTTGAATGATTTTCCGAGGAACGAACAGGCGGACTTGTGGATGCGCTTGTCGCAGAGGAAGATGTCGAAGGTTTCCGCGAACTTCCTTTTGTCCTGGGGCTGCGTGTTCTCGCGCATCACCTGGCGGATCGTCATGACCTTGGCCAGCTCCTTGTTGATGTTGTGCTCCTCGCGCAACTTCTGCTGCCACTCGCGCGCCTGAGCGTCGACGTCCGGGTCGCGCTTTGCCTCGTCGGACTTATCAAAGTCCGGCATGATCAGGCAAATCGAGGTATTGTCGAAGTTCTTATCTGGTTGGGGAAGAGAACTGAAAACGGGAATCTTCACGAAAGAAGCCGGGGATCGACCACATACATCAGTTTGCGGACGTTGTGAGCAGCGTTGTACATGGCGGGCTTCTTATAAACCACCAGCAGGTGGACTCCCAGGTCGATTTCGGGGAAAAGCGCCTTCTTCTTCTTGCCTCCCTGCGCTTTGTATTCCTTCAAAGCTTGGATAGCCTTGCGAGCCTGAAATTATGCGAGATAAGAAGTTGAATCTCGGCGAAAGGGTCATACCTGAGCATTGATGGCGAACAAGGTTTGCCCGACGTCAGTGATGACGTCGTCGCCGAGAACGACGTCTTTCTCGTTCAACTCTGGCTTTGAAGACATCGTGACTTCGGAATCGAAGAGGAGCTATCCTGAAAAGCGGGAAATTGAGATACATTGAGCAGCAAAATTAAAATGCAGAAGTGACATCGAATTTACCAAAAATAACACGCAAAGATGCTAAAAAATAATGAAAAACTCAGAAAGCTCTGAACACCAATAATTTCGACGAATTGCATGCAATCTCGAAAAATTTAACCCCAAAAACTGAAACCTTTTAACCGATTCTATCCCCCAGCAGCTTACCCACGATCAGCGAATTCTCCGATCTCCACAAAACGCCAAAATTCATATATCGCCACGCTCAAAATTGCCAATATACCAAAATCGACGAAAAACTCTTCGAATATCGCCAAAGCACCGTAGGAACGAAATTCTTCTCCCGTCAAGCGGATCGTGGCGGGACCCAAATGTAAGCGCGAATCGTTGAAACGCTACCGTAGTCCAAACATGAAAAAACGGTTCGAGGGCCACTTATGCGTCGCTAGCGAACTCGACGATTGAACTCTTCTTCGCCTTCTTTGCGTTCTTGTTTCGACTCCGGAAGATTCTTTCCCGAAGACTGCAAATTGGCTCCCATTTTTGGGAATATCGTATTATTTTGCTCCTCGCATCGACGCATATTCTCGTCATCGTAAGAACCAGCGAGGTTGTGGAGTTGTGAGCGTGCCATCCAGATGCTTCGAATCGGTCTTCGCGGTTTCAGTCGCGAGTAAGATTGAGAGGAGCCTCACGGTCCATAATCCCCGAATTCTGCGCCTTCAAGGGAGATTAGAACGCGTTCGGAGCACGAAACAACAATTCTTTTTTTGAGTATTCTAGATCTCCGAGCGTTTCGCGCGCCATTCGATTTGCGACGGGAGGTCGGTGGAAGAGGCGCATTTACGTCGGTCGAGAGAGGTCAAATATTCTTTTTTGCGCACCGTCCGATTGTTGTTCCTTATTGGCGCCCCTCGACAGGCGGAAAGAGGCTTCGATTCTGCTCACTTGGGGGCATTCGGTCGACGGAAATTAAGTAGTCGCAGATAGGACGTGGAATGCGCACGGTCTGAGTCACTTTGTTCCTTCACTTACTCTTAGGATAGTTGTGCTCTACTTGCAACCTTTCGTCCTCCCTGTCAGCTGCTCCAAGGACCTTTTTCGAAATGTTAGCTGCAAGAATCGAGTGACCCACAAACTGACTCATTCCAGGTTTATTCAACCAGTTTCGATCTACTCTTTTGGCGACTTATGTTTGCTAAACCCTACAAGGAATCGTTCGCCTAAGTCCCCGCTTTTCGAAATTCCGCTTTTCAAAACACCCTTCGCACATTTCTGCTGTTTTCCACTCGAAAACGAGATATGTTTTTTTCCGAACTATGAAACATGCCCGAAATTCCTGCAATGCCGCCACTCGCACTCGCCTCTTGGCAGCCCGCGTTCGCCAACTTTCGCGATTCAAAAACCTGAGATCGACTGGCTGAGATCAAAAACTCCGCGCAGTGGGTGCGCAGGCTATTAATCTTTTTATCCTACAAACGACCTCGAACTGTCTTCGCCCCGCTCTCCTTCCCTTCGAGGAACTCCTTCCTCGCGCCTTCCGGGGGGCCATATGGACGCCAGCCGGAGTCCATCGGCGACGCGTTTTTCTCCTCTTTGGCCTTTGGGAAGGTGGAACTTGTACGCTTTTTGTGCCGATTTCCGGAAGACGAACGCAGGATCTGATCGAGTGCACGATGGGATCGGCGACTCTCATCATCCATCGCGTTTCATCGCTCACGACCGCGCCTAACAGCGTTGGTCAAAAAACAGCCGCGATTTTTAGCTTGTTTGTTTCCTTGCGCCCCGGTAGCCCCGGCCGCTGTCAAAATCTCTTCCGCTTTCTGATCATTATTTTTATCGCCAAAACTATTATTGTACTACAGCATTCCGTCGATCGATTCTTTCAGTTTTTCAGCTATCGATTTTATACTTTCTTTCCCAGGGATACTGTAGCTGAGTCTTTAACTTTCAAAACGTGTGCTTAAGGTAGCTTTATCATGAGCATTCAAATTTTAACGAGATCGCCTCACATATCAATTTTTGCGACTGGCTGTCCGACCGTCCATTCACGTCCACCGATCACATCTCCAAAATCCAATTCAATCGTTTTTATTGTTAGGATGCTCCAGAGTCGGGCACTGTGCGCCGCTCAGGACACATTCCTTCATCACCTGCCGCTTGCACTACTGCGACCACCATCAAAACAGCTCTCAAAACGTTTTTCCGCTCTTCCCCGTCATCCGGCCGCGGTCCCCAGGGTCCTAACATCAAATCTAATTTCCATTCTCGGAGTATTTTTGGAAGTCGCGGCTAATGTCCGGCAAATGGGATTATCTTCATATCGCGTTGGAAGTCTTCGATTCTCAAATCCGAGTATTTTCCCCACTGGGAACTCGGAACCCTCTGGAGTCGTTCCTCATTGTCGGAGCGTCTCAGCTGCTCAGAATCGATGCGTGAATCGTTTTTATTTTGTTTTCTTTGTTGCAGCGCCAAGAAAGTCGGAGAATCTCTTTTTGCGTTTTTGTCATGCTTGGTGCCATTAGGCGTATTTCATTCCTGTAGACGAAATGTCAGATTCGTTCTCGTCCTGAATTGTTTTCCACGCGTGTTGAAACTATTCACAGCGCGACCCGACGTCCCCATACAGTAGTTTGTCATCCCAAGTCACCAGTCACCATCTCGGCGGCCTTCGCAGGCGGTTTTTAGGATTTTCCTGAGATATTCCAAAAGTCCTCTGTTTGCTGTTTCACGGCCTGTGATGACTAATTCGATTAGTTCTTCCACCTTTTCCCCTAATTCTCGAGCCACCGCTCGCTGAATCATCGCGTTCGTCTTTTTGTTCAGCGAACTCTGTCCACTTCTTGGCTACAATCTACACCTTATTGGAATCCACACCTTATTGGAACCTCCGGCCTGGGAGGGTCCAGCTGACCCATTCCGGCTGTACTATATTTGCATAATGAAACGCCGGTTTGTCTTCTCTCGCCACTCTTATCTCTTATCACCCCAACTGCCAACGCTGTTCTCGGTAACGTAAAAAGCGCTATCGTTTTGATATAAAATCCTCGTGAAGTGGCGGTGTTTGCTGTTGTAGTTAGTCCTCTACTTCGTGCCTTGCGGCGGATCGACGCCGATGATGCCGCCGAGTCCATCAGCAGCATTAGTCACAACACAAACATTTCCATTTCGCCGATGCTAATATCCATTCTCTGTACGTAGTTTCCTTGTGTCCGATCCGGTTTTGGAGCGGGAGTCGGCCGCGCGGGAACCACGCGGTCGCCTTCTTGGGAGGCAAGAACGGCTGGATGCTAATTCGTTTTCCAATTTAGGAGACAAAGCAAATCAGTTGAAACACAAACATACAAACGAATTAAGCAGCGGTGGCACGCGCCCATACAAAGAGCCACTTAAAGAGGTCCTTAATATTAGTGTTTGCTGCTAAATGTAGTTAGTACCTGGCGAGCCTATTTATAGCTGGTTCCCGGAATAAATACACGCGGTGGTTCAAATCTCCCGAGGGGTTCCCACGACCTTCGGTTTTTGCGGTTTTTGCGGTTTTGTTGCAACGCTTTCGTGTGCAACGCTTTCGTGATCTCACGGGGTATGTTTCGAAAATAGCTCAAAAATCGCTTCAGAACGTTCAGTTTTGCACTGAACAGACATTAGCCACGTCAGTGTAGTCACGAGCACTTATGTGCCCTCATGTCTTCTGCATTTCATGAAATGGGTTAGAACTCAATATTTCGACTGATTCCCGTTTATTGCAGCTGCCGCTTGAATCTTCCTGGGCACGTTCAACTTCACACATCATTTCGACCGCATTACTTTCGTCCTCCATGCGAACATCCGAATATCTCCTATCAGCGCTGTTCATTTCGGGATTCTCTTGCCTCTAAAGCCTCTTCCGACTCTTCTTCGCTCAATTGCTCTGGGTTTCTCCCACCTTCCGCCGCTGCTCCAGACACGACCAAATTCGCCGCGAGCGAAAGCGCGTCTGAGTTTTCTGCCGCTATCGTGGCGGTGGCGGGAGCCTAGACGAGCGAGCGCGAGTTGCTACGATTCAAAGAGGCTTTGTCTCGGTCGGCATTTCGTTCGTCAGACGCGGCCAGCCGCGAAGGGCATTTTGTAGTCTCGTTTCGGTGTTTGGCGGTCGGTTTTGCCGCCGAATGTGGTTCCGCGTGTCCCCGAATCTCCTGCTTTCTCACGTGCTTTTCCGTTCTAACAAATCTTTCTTCTCCAGATCATTCAGTTCGACGACGCGAGCTGAAACGCACATCAGAAAAATGCGCCCTGGATCGGCCAATCCGGATGTTTTCCGCATTTCGTTGGATCGGGCGATAAACGACTACAAAGGACCCGAAACCGTGATGAGGAACGGATCTGCCGTCCCGGGGTAAGCGGAAGTTGGCATTTATTAATTTTCAAAGTTCCATTTTTCAGATTCCTCTTCGACGCCTTCACCTTCCTCGAGAAGCACAGATATTACGAGCAAGAAGGAGTCTTCAGGAAGGAAGGTCATCAGACGCGCATAAGCACCTGCCTTGCAGCGGTGGTCACGGGGAACGACACAATCAGCCAATACGAGCTGACCGTCATTGACGTCTGCTGCCTGGTGAAGAGGTTCCTGCGCTCCTTGGATCAGCCGCTCCTGTATAATTTGAACGAAATCCTGACCAGGTCAGCCGCCACTGAGAATGAAAGCATCCGAGTGCAGATGATTCTAAACACGGTGAACGTGACGGACAACAAGGTCCGCACGACATTGGCCTACCTGTTAACCAAGCTGCACGAGGTTGAGTGAATCTGCTGGGTTAGATTTAAGATGTGAATTTCAGCTTGCGAAATGTAGTAAGGCCACGAAGATGCATGAACGCAACCTTGGATCCATGTTTGCGCCGTGCTTATTTGGATCGCAACTCCCTTCGGGAGGACGACGGGAGAAGACGAACAAATCCAAACCGGTGAGCTTATTTTCATGTCTTTTTGATGTAGAATCTGGGTTTCAGTCGGTTTCGATGGATGTTCAGAGGGCCATCACTGATCGACAGGCAGAAGCGATCGTATTACTCATACAAAATTTCCATAATATCGAGCCGAAGGGCGCAAAGTTTGTGAGAGCACGGATGCCTTTTCCTCCGCACGTACGCGCTCCAGCTTCTTTTATGAAACTGTACGTTTTGGAGAGATACCTGACCGTATTTATTCGATCTGTTTCAGGGCTCCTTCGATGGCGAGCGTGGATCGCATTTCGGTCTGCGAAGATGGCAAAGAGCCACCCAAGAAGCGTTCGTCGTCCATGGCGCGCTTACTCAAGTCGGCATTCGGACAAGTCCGGTCATCGTCTCCCAACCGACGAGCTTCGGACAGTGTCCAGCCAACGAGGTACACGCAGAACAAGCTCAGGAGAGAAGACCATGAGACCAAGTCGGCATTCGGACAAGTCCGGTCATCGTCCAACCGACGGGCTTCGGACAGTGTTCAGCCGACGAGGTACACGCAGAACAAGCTCAGGAGAGAAGACCATGAGACCAAGTCGGCATTCGGACAAGTCCGGTCATCGTCGACGCCGACGGGCTTCGGACAGTGTCCAGCCGACGAGGTACACACAGAACAAGCTCAGGAGAGGAGACCATGAAAGCCGGCGTCACACAGCGCCGATAAGGAACCTCCAGCGCAATCAGCCGAACACTTTGAAAAACGGTCTTGACAGAAAACGTAAGTGCAAGCGTTCTCCGGGCAAAAGTTGAGATAATACGCTTGTTTCAGCTGTCCAGCGGCGTAACACGTTGACTGCGAATGCGATCAAAGATTCGAGGGTTGCGCCGGTTGGTTCAGAGAAGGTGAATGATGAAAACTGTGCACAGATCTTCGAACTCTCCATTGCTGATGAGGAGGCGAACGACTGGGTACAGAGCGAAGGTGCAGTCCAGGTATTATTCTCCGTTTTTCAATTTCCGTTTTTATGTGAAATCGATTTTAGCGCTTCGAAGAGTCACGAACCTTGGAAACAAATTGTCGTCCAAGCGTTCTGGCCATAGAAAGCTTCGGCATCGTGAAGTCGCGCCGCCAGTTCTTCGAGAAGCCCAAGGGCGACCGGCCTGCCAAGTTTGCAAGCTAACCGTGTAAATTTTTATTGAGCATGTGTGCTATAAGCAGGTTCAGTTACGACGAGAGAACGTTTTTCATAAAAATTCGATACAGTTCCATTAGTTTATGACGCCTGCGGTTACAGTGCACAGGAAGATGCATAGTGGCAATTAGAATTCTGTGGGTTTACACGCGAGATTACTGAGGGGAGATCACGGTGATAAGCGAGAGTTTGAAGGGAGCAAGCACGCGCTCGGAGTGCAGCCCGGTGTGGCGTCCGTACGTGGAAGCAACTCGTCAAATGAATTTGTGGGCTTTAGATTCATTTTAGCGTGTTCTGTTTGCTTATCGTTTGTTTGGTTATCCCAAACCACATTTTCGAAAAAGAGGTGATTCGCTGTGCCCAAGGGTGCACCTTGTCCGAGGTGTTTCCTATTGTTACCTTCTTTTGACCCTTAATCCGTTCTAATTTCAACAGAGATGAGTTCGAATGTACCCGAAACTTCGAAACCCCCCTCGCTCGTTCTTCTTTTGCAAGCATTTAGAAATAGTACCCTGTCGCTCTCCTCTTATCTCCCACTTTCCGAGCGTCACTGGGATGGTTGACGCTCCCCTCCAAACGCTCTTGTAACGACTCGCTTGGAGAGAATTCCGCAAGCTTGGTCATGTTGATTGAAATTCGTTTAGCTGAACGGTAAACACGTGTGTATTCTTTGCCTCTTCGGTTTTCTTGCAATGAAACTTAGTTGTGAATCACATCTTTCGCGTTGTGTGGCTGTTACGGACTTGATCCAAACCACTACTAACTGTTTATCTAGTTCTATTCGCAGGCGACGCATCCTCCGGTCTTTTGTTAAGCACTTTTATATGCAAAAGGACGGCTGCTGTAACCAACGTATTACCGACGGCGAATTGTCACGGCGACTAACGCAGACTGCAAAGAAATCGTTTTCAATTTTCTTATGTGCTCTTCCCTTTCCAATTTAATAATTCTGTAATAATCTTTTTGTTCATTTTTATTCGTTTTGCCACTTTTAACGCGTTGTGTTTCTTGAACGCATCCTTTTCCAGGATGCTCAGGAGCAGCCGACGGAACCAGCAGCTGCTCCTTGCGTGCCTCGCGGGACTCACGCTGTTTCTCGTCTTCACCAGATGGAATCGCTCGGATTCTGTGGTTTTAGTGGAGGAATCATCCGAAAGAAAAGAAAAAGAAGAAGATGGAGTTCAGATGGTCTGCCGCCTCCCGAAACTCGAGAAGGATCGCCCAGAGGTGATGAAGTTCTACACCGATAGGAAGCATTCGCTGAATTGTGCCTCGGAGAAAGATTGGGTCTTTGTGGACGACGAAGGACGCCTTCAGTTGACCGGAGAAGCGATACAGTGAGTCATTTATGGTTATAATGCATTTTATGGTCTCTTCGTTTTGCTATAGAAACAACTATTTTTTTACCGGTTGCTGTGGGACTGTTCAAACACTGTAAATACGGATTTATTAGGAGTTTTTTTTTATCGTATACTGTACATGAAAAGATTTCGCTTGTGATGATCCTTTTATTGCATTCATGCCGTCGCTAAGGGTATGATGTGGCAGAACCTACGATCTCAAAACAAACATCCTAAATGGATCTTACTTTCAGGGCTCACGGAAAAGACACACCATGCTCCGTGAGTTACATTCTCCGTGTTTCGGATTTCGACGAGAAAACCGAAGAATCGCCGGAAAAGTCGATGATTGGAAAGAAGCTCGTGGAATCCGACTTCTTCTGGGCGAACTGCAAAGCAGCTAGTGGAAAGAAATGGTAATTTGGAGTCGTCACAGGTAATTCTTAGAGGCTTTGCAGGAGCGGAATGCTGATGACGGTGGTTAGGAACGAGTCGCGCGTGGAGGCGCTGAAAGCGCGGCAGCGGCCAAGCTGGAGCGACTTAAACGTGTACTTCTTCGGGCTTGACTCGCTCTCCCAGATGGCCTACCGCCGCTCGCTGCCGAAGACCGTCGAGTTCTTCGAGGGGAAGATGGGTGGCGTCGTCCTCGACGGCTACAACATCGTCGGCGACGGCACTCCGCAGGCCTTTATTCCTATCCTCACTGCCAAGACCGAGCTCGAACTTCCTCCTACCAGGTTTTGTATTATCTTCTTCGTTTTTAATTGTTTGTGTACAGGAAAACCCACAAAAGTCCGACGTTTGTGGACGTGTACCCTTTTATTTGGAACAACTTCAGCGATGCTGGTTACGTTACGGTCTACGGAGAAGACGCAGCAGCCATGGGTGAGTGAGTGTCATGCTGTGTTTGGAGTTAAAATTATGTTTAGGAATATACTCTCATCGCATGAAAGGGTTCGACAAGCAGCCAACCGATCATTACGTCCGAACGTTCTTCCAAGAGGCCGAGAAAAAGGCATCTAATCTCAACTGTATTGGAAGTAATTCCATGCACAATGTAAGTTCTTAAGAACTTGTCATTTTAGAAGTTGTTTCATTTTTCAGGTTTGGATGAAGTACGGTAACGAAGTCATCCAGCGCTACAAGGACATTCCTCGGTTTGAGCTTTTCCACCACGGCCGCCTCTCTCACGACGATATCAACCTTGTGAGTGTGATGGACGACGACTTCGCAGCGAACTTGGAACACCTCCACTCAACTGGGGCATTCGAGAGCACGCTCGTAATCCTGATGGCTGACCACGGACACCGATTCGCGAGCCTCCGGAACACGCACCAGGGCCAGCTGGAGGAACGGCTGCCCTTCTTCGGACTCTACCTCCCCGAGCGCTTCCGAGCTTCCGGCAAGGGAAAGAAGGCGTTGAGAACCTCCAAACCAACGCCCGCCGCCTCTCGACGCCCTTCGACATCCACGCGACGCTCTGGGACGTACTTCACTGGCCCTCGGAGGCTCAGCTGGTCGAGGCTCAACCTCTCGACCGCCGCTCCCAGTCCCTCTTCCGCCCGATCTCCCCCGAACGCACGTGCGCCGGCGCCGAATCGAGCCCCACTGGTGCACCTGCATGGATTGGGAGTCGGCCTTCGAGGACAAGACCCAGAAGGAGATCTCCCTCCGAATCGCCCAGGCGATTGTTGCCGAGATGAACAACCAAACCGAGCCGGAACGCAAGCTCTGCGCCAAGCTCGAGCTTGCCCCAACTCTTTGACTCTAAACGTCTCGTCCCTCCGAAGCAGATGATGGCTTATAAGAACGCGAAAGACGTCGACGGAATCAATCCAGATTTGTCCGGTGACACGAACATTTCTTCTGCTCGCTACCAAGTGAAATTTAAAACAAAGCCAGGAGGCGCCATTTACGAAGTATGCAACCAGCGCCTTCAATTGGAAAACATTTAGTTATTAATTATAATTCAGGCCACGGTACTTTATGATCTCGCCACTGAAAAAACTCATGTGGATTTCAAGTCGATCAGCCACGTTAACCAATACGGGGACAAGCCACACTGTATCATCAATAAAAACTACTTCCTCGGTGACTGTATCTGTTATGACAAAATATAAAATACTTTATTGTTTTGTTTGTCCAAAAAATGTTTTGGGATTTGCTATTAGTATTTAAATTCCTTGCTCTTTGACAAAGAGAAGCTGACGTGGATCTACCGAAGGGATTAAATGCGAGCACCCTTGACAACCAAAGGCTATGAATTTTTAACAATCGATCGCATGTGAATAGCCTATGTTGCTGTCTGTGGCTCGCGTATGTTACAATTTTATCGTAGTTGAATTACATCGCAGTGTCCACTGCACCTTGTGAAAGAATTTCTTATCGTTCGGGATCGACAGTGTTTGCACAATCAGAATTAGAACTTTCGGATATCTTGGAAGTCGTCTTGTCATCATCGACATATTGATCTTGTGTAACTAACTTATAGCATCCTCGTCTCTACCTCCCATCCCCTTGGGAAACATCGCCATATCTGAACTTTTCATTGTCGCTTCCGGAACATGTCGGTAGACCCATCGCCGCTATCCAGGCAGACGCCCGTCCTAGACGTTGTCCATTTCAGAAGTCCACTGTCCGGGCCGAATCGAGACAAATACCGGAAACGCCAGGTTGTCATCTAGACGGAAGCGCAGCGAAACCTATTTAGCGGCGACTCCTCATTAGAACTTCGGCCGCACGCAGGGAGCGGGTGCTCTGACCTTTACAAATTTTGCAAAAAAATATTTTGGTATTTCGTGTTCGTGTGCTCGCATTCTGAGGCTCCGCCGCTATCAGGCTTCATCGTTATCGATTTATTGTAATTATGAACGGCCGCCAATCTTACACACAGCAAAAATTACAAAACTATTTCCTATTTTTCAAACGTGTTTCTATGTCGAATATTTCTTCTGAGTTTCAAAAGTGTATGTTGGACGCGCAAACTGTATGACCATTCTGAGTGACGCAAATGCGATTTTGTGCCCGGACATATGTATACATATTATATTGCCACTCGCACCAGTCGCGGCGAGTGGCCTATGAATCAACTGTGGTCGTATCGCGCTAATATTTAGGAACTAAAGCTCAATAAAGCGTTGATTTTCGAGATCGTGTCATCCTCACGGCCAAATTTTATGTCTGATCGTGGCCGAATTAGAAGATTGTGGCTACGTGATTGATATTTTGGCGCTTTCAAACCTGAAGAATGTTTGATCCTCATTTCAAGTCTACGTGTCAGCAGTATGCGTGTCAGCAATTTGTCGCGAGTTCTGTCTGGGTTTTGTCGCGGTCTTAGAAACCAAACCCTCAATTATTTTAGTTTATTCGCTACAAAATTGGACCAAAAGTGATCCTCGAAACATCGAAAGATATTGGTTTGCGCTAGAAATCGGAATCCAACAGCCAAGCAAGCCACGCGCAGCGATCAGCACTGGGTTATACAGGGTGGGCCAAAAAAATCCTTCCGCCAGACACCCACGCTGGTGCCCGTCTGAATCCATGTTTAAACCCGGTTTCACTGCCTGAAACCGGTCGTCTGGGACGATCCCACGGCGAACGACCGTTCGGTTTCAAGTTAGTTACAGGGTGGCGCAAAAAAAACCGCGCTTAACTCGGAGCCGTTGCATTTTTGAAGCGTTAAGATGAAATGTACAACTGAAAATCCCGCGTCGAATGAGCTATAGCACGCTTCCGTCGGGTCTAACGTTGTGTACTTATAGCCCAATGTATGGAAAAACTGTTAAGAAACTACGGTCAATTTTTGGAGGTTCGTATCTCGAAGCTAATCTGTCCAATTTGACCGTTTTTGGGTGCAATCGATAAAGGAAATTGGGAACAATTTTTAGAAAAATCTGGCAGATACAAAAAATTAATTATATTGCAAAAACGCCGTTTTTGTAACCTTGAAATTGGATGTGGGCTATGTCTGGAAGCCGCCATACATTTCCCAGACATGTCTGGTTCGGTCAAGAACGAAGGTTAGGGGGACCAAGGCAAAATATTTACTCTATGGGGCAATCTAACAATTGCAATAATCTTACGGATTTGAGTCTCCAATGACGTTATTTAAAACCTGGAAACGCTCGGAAATATTGAGCACTTGGGATACTTTGAAATCTAGACACGCTTGGAAATAACCTCAACCTCAATAAACGGCGAATCCACTCCCATCTGGCCTTCTTTATTCATTTTTTGACTTCAGAAAAAAATCAACATTTAAAAAAATGTTTAACGCATATTGCCGAAATTGAATGGCCAGATTTGAGTGGATTCGCAGTTTATTGAGGTTATTTCCAAGCGTGTCTAGATTTCAAAGTATCCTCAATATTTCCGAGCTTTTCCAGATTTTAAATTACGTCATTGGAAACTTAAATCCGTAAGATTCTTGCAATTGTCAGATTGCCTCCAAGTGTAAATATTTCCGACAGATTCTAGAAAATCGGAGATTTTCAAGTCACGGTCCTCGGCGGCTTCGCCGCGTCGCTCTAGCGCTTTCCGACAGCGCACAATCCGAATTTTTGACTACTGCGGGTACAGGAAAGACGACGCTTTCAGCGGGCCGCCCGAATCCGCTAAAAACGCGGCCCACACATCGCTTCGCGATGATTGTCGTGGTCATCGTCGGCTTCGCCGCCTCGCTCTAGCGCCTGCACGTAGCAGTGACTCGCAATTCTAGTTTTTACTCTTGAACAATGTAAAACGCTGAGACAATAACTTAGAAACCCACAAAGCTTCACACAAAAAAGTTTGGCTGAGGCGGGGTTCGAATCCGTGACCCTCGGATTCTTAACTGGCTGCACATGGCATTGGGAGATAATCCAGTAGTACATTCTGAATCTCCAGATCATTTTGCACAAAGTAACGGATTCACTTTTTTGAGATAGGGCTTGTATATAAAATAAAAGGCAGAATGTCCGAAAGGTCGCTAATTTTTGTCAGAAACAAAACGCGATAAAATCGACTTCTAGAAATCCACATTTTTGGGCACGCCCGGTAGCAAGCGTATGCTCATTTGAAAGCTCTCGGCGTGACAGTCACGATGCAACCGCAGCTCCGTAGCTATCTTAGATTACGAGAATCGATGCGACCAAAAATAAATTGCTTTTGTAATTTTTCAAATTTTGGGAGCGAATTTTGTAATTTTTTGACAATTTTGTTTTTTCTAAGGTTTTTGCGAAAAGTTGTTTCCGATTTCCTCTATCGATTGCACCCAAAAACGGTCAAATTGGACAGATCAGCTTCGAGATACGAACCTCCAAAAATTGACCGTTTCTTAACAGTTTTTAGAGACATTTGGCTATAAGTGTTAGACCCGACAGGAGCGTGCTGTAGCTCCTTCGACGCGGAATTGCCAGTTGCACATTTCATCTTAACATAGTATGCTTCACAAATGCAGCGGCTCCGAGATAAGCGCGCTGTTTTTTTTAAACAAGTAACGTGAAACCGACCGGTCGTTAGCTACGCGACAGCTGCAAATGACCGATTTCAGACAGTATATCTGGCACACGTGTCTGGTCGGCGCGGTGCCTGGAAAAAGGCTTTTTTGGGCCTCCCTGTATGTGTGTGACCACCGCTGGTTGGAGCAGTGCCGCAGCGGGTGCCTGCTTGCCACGAGCGGTTCCTCCGCTGCTCCACTCTAACGCTGCTCCACTCTGCCGCTGCTCCGCTTTGCAGCTGCTCCGCCGATCCTCCGCTGCTCCGATCTGCCGCTGCTTCAATGTGTCGATGCGCTGCTCCTCGCTGCCGCTCCTGCTTTGCTGCCGCCGAGTGGAGATCATCTGCCGCGCCCGACCGTCCGCATCCGCGCGACCGCTCGAGTGGTTACGGGACTTATACAGAGTGATTCAAAAAAGGCTGGCCAGACAGGGGGATAGAGGCATGTCTGGAATTCGCCGAGCACGTCTGGAAAAGTCATTTGCAGCAAGCGCGCAACAACGGACCGGACATTTGTGGGCCGAAGCGCGTGAACGGGGACCTTCTTGTGGGCCTTCAGTCCGAGTTTCTTCACGTTTCGGTGTACGGAACTCTGGGAAATTCCTAGGTCCTTGGCAGTCTCGCGTTCGGTCCGATGAGTGCCGGTGTTCCGAGGAGGGCTGGTCACAGAGGCTTGAACGCGTGCTGACGGGGTATTAGTGTGGTGGTATTGCAAAACCGACCGATCAAACGCGAGAGCGCTCCCCAAAATAACCGGGGTTGCTCCAGGCTTGGAGCAGATTCGGAGCGACCAGTTGGCGCGGCGGGAGCGACGGAATGAAGGGGGAGGGAAGGTCCTCGGGAGGGAAGGAGGCTGCTGCTATAGTACCAAAATTTTCCTTGTGGTTGACCGTGTAGTGCTGGTAATTTTCGGGAAGTTTGTTGATTCCACCGTAGGCGGGCCATTTGCTAATGATGATAGAACTGGGACGGACGTGACGCTGGATGATGAGGAGAAGAGCAGCGGCGGATTCGAGGAATTTATTGGTCTCGGTATGGGTAGGATACACCTCCATGAACATCTTCGCGGTCCCTCGTTCAACCATGCCGAATATCCATGTTTGAGCCGATATTCCTTTGCCTAGAAATGTCAAGCTGTATGCTTGATTAGACCCATAGACTGACCTCTGTGATATTGGGATCGGTTGTGTTTGGAGCACAACCGCTTTCGCATTCGGACAGAAAGAAAATGAACATGAGTGCATTAATGCTCCGGAGCATTCTCCAGTCTAGGTGAATCATTTATTGTGTTTTGGAGCAACAGACCGGTCGGTTTTTTGGTTCACACACATATACGGAACTAGTGCTCTAAAGTGAATCTAAGAGTGCAAACGGGCCACACGCACATAGATTATGTGGCAACTGTCGGGCCGCTCTCCGTTAATTGGGGTGGTTAAAATGAGGTGCTCCTCCAGACTCTGAGCGTTCTAGACAGTCTATAGGGGGAGCGTCTGGGAAGGCGGGGGGGGGTGCTGGTATAGGAATTGGCCTGCTGGTCCAATAATTGTCCAATTTATAAGACTGTTTCCAAGATCTAAAAGCACTTTCATTTCAGGATGCGAAGGAGCTCGCGTCAAATCCAGTACGTGCTCTTCAGTTGCCTCAGCGCTCTACTGTTTCTTCTCTTTGTGTCTTCAAGAAACAAAGAGAATATCGTTATCGTGGATGAGTACTCGGAGTTGGGGAGGCCGAAGGCGAAGGCAAACGTGGAGAAGGTTGTTGTGGGCAGCAGCCCGGTCCCAGTAAAGAAGGATGACGAGAAAATGGCCTGCCGATTGCCGAAACTCGAGCAGAACCGACCCGAAGTGATGCAGTTTTACAAGGATAAGGTAACCTTGAACTGTGCCTCGGAGAATGATTGGGTCTTTGTGGATGAAGAGGGCCGTCTGCAGCTTACCGAAGAAGCCAAAACGTGAGTTGGAGAAATGTCCGTTAGGCCTGTTTCATTACGTATGGGAAATAAATCGGGATTGACTGGTAAATGGAACATTTTGTAACACCATCTTTTAGGAAGCATGGTGCGGACACAAAGTGTTCGGTTTCCTACGTTCTCCGGATTTCCGACTTTAAAGAGAAGCTCCAGAAATCCTCAGAAGAATCGATGATTGGAAAGAAGCTCGTGGATTCCGACTTTTTCTGGGCCAACTGTGAAGCAGCTAATGGAAAGAAATGGTATGAGAGAGTTCCTTATGTGGATTCTTAAACATTTAATGCAGGAGCGGAATGCTGATGACGGTGGTTAGGAACGAGTCGCGCGTGGAGGCGCTGAAAGCGCGGCAGCGGCCAAGCGACTTAAACGTGTACTTCTTCGGGCTTGACTCGCTCTCCCAGATGGCCTACCGCCGACCGCCGCTCGCTGCCGAAGACCGTCGAGTTCTTCGAGAAAAAGATGGGTGGCGTCGTCCTCGACGGCTACAACATTGTCGGCGACGGCACCCCGCAGGCCTTCATCCCTATCCTCACCGCCAATACTGAAGTAGAGCTTCCTCCTACACGGTTCTTAAGGGTTAATTAATATTTAAAACATGTTTTTTTCAGAAAACGGGATCGAAATGCGAACTTTGTGGACGTCTATCCTTTCATTTGGAACAACTTCAGCGATGCTGGTTATGCCACGCTTTATGGCGAGGACATGGCTAACGTGGGTAATTACAAAGTGTTTTTCAACAGTAATTCAAGGCACGCATTTCAGGAATATATTCTTATCGACTAAAAGGTTTCCATAAGCAACCCGCTGACCATTATGTCAGAACGTTCTTCCAAGAAGCCGAGAAAAAGCTGTCCAACCTTAACTGCATTGGAAGCAACCCCATGCATAACGTACAGTTTTATTCTGTAAAACCGTCTTTAATCTAGAACGTACGGCTGATTTTCAGGTCTGGATAAAGTACAGTAACGAGTTCATGCAGCGGTATGCCGACATCCCTTGGTTTCAACTGCTCCACCACGGCCGCCTCTCTCACGACGATATCAACCTTGTGAGTGTGATGGACGACGACTTCGCAGCGAACTTGGAAACTCAACTGGGGCATTCGAGAGCACGCTCGTAATCCTGATGGCTGACCACGGACACCGATTCGCGAGCCTCCGGAACACGCACCAGGGCCAGCTGGAGGAACGGCTGCCCTTCTTCGGACTCTACCTCCCCGAGCGCTTCCGAGCTTCCGGCAAGGGAAAGAAGGCGTTCGAGAACCTCCAAACCAACGCCCGCCGCCCGCCGCCTCTCGACGCCCTTCGACATCCACGCGACGCTCTGGGACGTACTTCACTGGCCCTCGGAGGCTCAGCTGGCCGAGGCTCAACCTCTCGACCGCCGCTCCCAGTCCCTCTTCCGCCCGATCTCCCCCGAACGCACGTGCGCCGGCGCCGAATCGAGCCCCACTGGTGCACCTGTATGGATTGGGAGTCGGCCTTCGAGGACAAGACCCAGAAGGAGATCTCCCTCCGCATCGCCCAGGCGATTGTTGCCGAGATGAACAACCAAACCGAGCCGGAACGCAAGCCTTTGCGCCAAGCTCGAGCTTGCCCAACTCTTTGACTCCAAACGTCTCGTCCCTCCGAAGCAGATGATGGCTTATAAAACGGCGAAGGATAAGGATGGTTTCGTGGCCGATCTTACCGGAAAGGCCAAGGTTTCTTCGGCCTATTATCAGGTGAAGTTTGAAACAAAACCTGGAGACGCAATTTACGAGGTAACACATACCCTTGCTTTGATCAACTGCTCAAACCCTATTTCAGGCTACCGTACTCTACGACCTCAACAGCAACGCAACCCAGGTGGATTTCAAGTCGATCAGCCACGTTAACCAATACGGGGACAGCCACACTGTATCATCGACAAAAACTTCTTCCTCGCTGCTTACTGTATCTGTTATGACAAGGTTTAGATGCTCGATTAATTTAAATATCTTAATGTCTTCTTGTGATGCTCAATTAAATTATGTGATTTTTCTCCTTCACACCTTCAGGCCCTTCAAGCTCTGTGTCTCTCTCTGCATTCACAAACGCTCAATTCCTCAAGTTTGAGGAATTGAGACAAAAATTCGGTTTCACGAAACCTCAAACATACACGCAAACTCAATTTTCAATCCTCAAGTCTTTAAATGTCGATTTCACAAACAAATTGAGTTTCTTAAATTTGAGGAGTTTTTGTGAAATCGCACCCAGACCTCTCCATTCATCTGGTGAGCGAGAGCGCGCCGGAACTGGAAATATCACACGTTCGTTTCAGAATTTCTCAATTTTCGCTTTGGCGCGAATCGGTATTTGGATTCAAAATTCTCCGATTTTTTTCGTTTCACTCGCGTGGCTTTCAGGATTCGTCAAGCCCCAACGATCGCCAAGCGATTCTCCACTGATGCGTCCAGCGAAGCCGGGCCCTTCGGCGCCTATGCAGGCGATCCAGCGCGCGTTTGCTCGGCAGTTCGCCGGCAAACTTTGCCAAATCTGCAAAAAGCGGATTCCGTTCGACCGCTTCCACAGGCACGTGCAGAACTGCCGCGTGGCTGACGACGACGATGAATGCCAGGTGAGAGAATTTCTTCGAATCGGACATCCAGTTTAGCGCGATTTTTAGGTTCTGATGCATCTCACACCCGAGGACAAGCAGCGGATCATTCGCGAAAACATCGTCGATTTGGATCTAAGCGACGACGAAACGCCGCAAATCCAGCCGAAGATCGAAGTCGCCGACGAAATCTCGACGTCGTTTGCGGTCGACGTTGCAGACGCACCGGTAGAAGCGCCAGAGCCTCTTGACGACGTCGCGCCGCTACAAGAAGCGGACGGCGAAAAAGAATCTTCGCGGTCCCAGAGGAAGCGGACGTCCGGATACACGGCCCTTAAGAAGTCAGGTCAGAGAGGTATAATCACTAGTGTGATAAAGTACGTGTATTTAAAGTGCGCTATTTAGAAACACGCGATAACGTTTCGCCTAAGAAGAAGCGGAGATCTACGCGATTGAAGAAGTCGCAGCCGGAATCAGAAAATGAACTTCAACCGATGGAAGCGCAAGGTTGGAGGCAGTCGTATAGGATTGTTGATGCATTGTCGTATTTAGAAATCATAGAAGACGTCGAGAACATAGAAGAAAACATTGAGAAGCGTCCTCGTAGGATCACTCGGTATGGATCTTCGGGAAACATCCCTGCCTGTAAGTTTTATATTTGGGATATGCAAGATTAAGGGTTCCATTTCAGTTAAAAGAGTGCAACCCTTAGCGAATCCCGAAAAGTGTTCTCGAGAAACGCCTTCCGTCGACCCTCCGAGCGCGCCGAAACCACGTTCAACCGCTGATTCTACGGCCAGAAGGGCCATTTTCCTTGAAAGTGCATTATCCTTCATGTAAACTGTAAATAAGATTTCCTGTGTTTAGGTAAAATCAATTCGACGACGCAAAGACCGGAACAGCCGCGTTCGAAGTAGGCGGACGCGCTCAATTTCCGAGCTTAAAACCGGCGTATTTCAGTATCGAAGTGCCTCTCGAAGAAAAGCACAAGATGATCAAAGAAGAACTTAACAAAAGGGCGGATTTCTACCACTCGCCGACCCAGTCGCCAGTGAAATCCCAGCGGATGTCACAGAGGTCATCGAATTCTAACGACGCGGTGATCCTAAACGATCATACGATGTTAGCCGGCTCGCCTGTGCTCCGGAGCCCCGCCACGTCGTATCATCTCAGATTTGTCATGCGTATCTTGCACAAAGTGCGTACAGCGCTTATATGTCCCAAGCTGACGACCATTTTTAGGTGTTTTGTTATTTCTTCCGCGAAAGCGAGAGCGCGATCAACTTCTGGAAGGAGAACCTGCGTTCGATTCACAGATTTTTGGAACTAGATGAGAGAGCGCAGCTCCTTTTGATCCGGATGATCCTACGCAAACGACGTTGGCTGACAGCTTCGCGTTTGGGACCGAAATATTTGGAGATCGCGGAAGATTTGGTGCCGATTTTCAACGAGCTCGCGAAGAATGGATTCATGGAGACAAGTGAGTCGCGAGCTTGTTAAGCGTTAACACGTTTTTGAGTTTAAGTTTCGCATCACAAGGTTCCTTTGGAGGAAGCGCTGAACTTGCTACAGGCGCCGGAGCTCCAAACAGTTTGCAAGAAGTTCAAAACGGATTATCGAAGCGGTCGAGTTGACCTGATTAAGGCGTTGCTCAAATCTGCAAAGCAGAAGAGCGCGTTTGGCTCCGGAGTGGGAGGAGCTATCCTCAAAACGTGGGCACTTTATGAGATTACCTTAATCAGCTGACCCTTTTTAGAGCCGTAGAAGTCCTCGGTCCAACCTATCGACTCTACGAAAATACGGTCCAGCTGTTCAATGCCGTTTTGACCTTGTATGCACCGGTTCAGATGGATTCAGTTGCTTCTTGGGATGATCCTTCTCTGTTGATGTCGCAACAGCTGATGTGAGTTTGTAGGACCTTTCCTTGATAATCTTCTGACTTTTAGATTCACTATGCTGAACGTGCAAACGAAGAAAGCGAAATATCCAGCGCCTCTCCAGTGCGCCTCCAACTCCATTCTCCGTGTTTTCAACGACTATCCGACGCTAGAGCGTTACATCAAAGTCAAAGAAGAAGAACAGGAAATGGCAGTTTTGTCCTCAGCTGGGAAATATTCTGAAGCTATGGAGATAAGCGATAAGACTTATGGAGAGCTCCAACACCGCTTGAATGTTGAAACTGATAATGTGTAAGGATTAGATTTACCGAATTGATTGGGAAAAAATCATTTTAGGATTTCTCAACACGCGTCATTACCACATAACCTACGCAAGTACACCGATTCTTGGATTCTCGTTCGGTGGGTGTTCTCGCCATAAGTTGGAACTTACCATCTACATCTTAGAATTATGTCCCATGGAGTGGAAGCCGCCCAGCGTTTAAAGAATTATCGTCGCGCGGTGGAAATGCTCGAATTTCTGCTTAAAACCGAAGCGCTTCGAGTGTTTTGCCCAGATTCCCGCGGCGTCTGGTGGGACAGATTAGCGCTCAACTTGGATGCGCATCTGAAACAGAGGGCGAAATCCCTAGAAATGTGCCTGGAGTGCTTAGCGGACGACCTTGTGGCGCCGAAGGAGAAGCTGCTCCTTCAAGATCGCGCTATGAAGCTGGCGAAAAACGGCGAATTCGAGGAGCGAATAAGGGTTCCTGATCCGAAGAAGGTGACGATAAAAGGAGTTGTCCTGGGAAAGAACCTGGGTGACCAACGAACGAACCACTTTATGCTTCCGGACGAGAACGGAGTTTACCAGAATCGATCCGTGGAAGCCGTCGCCCTTGACCACTACATTTCGAAGCTGGGATACACGGACGGTGTGCACGCCGAAGGAGGAATCTGGCACACGCTGTTTGGACTGATGTTCTACGACATCATATTCGACCACGAAGTGGAATCGGCGTGGCTCTCGGAGTTCCAGGTGAGCTTCCGGATCTGGTTACCTCATTCTTAAATGTACATATTCCAGGATCATCCTAGCGATCTTAACACTCGAGAATTCTATCAAAACCGGCGAGATGCCTTCGATAACGCTCTGACGCTGCTGGAGGAGGCGGAGGATTACTCTCGTTGGTTTCCCAGGATGAATGCTCTCTTCCACGAAAAGAGGAACGAGATCAACAACGAAATCCACTGGGGAATCTTCAACAGTTTTGAGCAGGTCAAGGTAAGAATATTCATTGACACCTCTCGATCTGAGGGATCTAACTTAGGATTTCTTACATTGTTGCAAGCCTGTTATGCTTTCCAAAATCTTCCACAAATTCATCACTGACAATAGAAACCACCGAAGCGGGTTTCCGGATTTGACGGTGTGGAACACGGCGGCCCGATCTCTCGCTGTCGTTGAGGTGAAAGGGCCGAACGATCGCTTATCCACGAAACAGCGACTTTGGCTCCAATTCTTCGATTCTCATGACGTAGAAGCCGTCGTTTGCCACGTTGTTGGTAAGCTCATTTTCGCTCTTATTTCGATTATCAAACACACTTCATTTCAGCCACTAACTGTAGGAATCTTAGCTAACCTTTCAACTGCTCAAAGAGCTCTCGCGTTTCACTTACCTTTTCAGCGTCAAACGTGTATCTAATTTTATTTATTTTGCATCAGTTCGTGACTTATATAATTTGATACCGGTCTTTTGAGGCGTGTTACCTCTTTTGTAAATAAATATTCAGGTTTTGTGAGGTCAGATCGATTGTCATCCGTTATCCGCGGTTCATTTCTAAAGCGTTTTATGTGTGATCCTATGTTGATGTGCGAATTGTCGCAGCGTCGATTTCAGGATGAATATGAACGAATTGACCGATTTCCACACTCAGCAAGTGCTGAATTCGCAAGCCGGGTTCGATAGCCATATTGGTTCTCTTATGGAGCTTTTCAAAAGCAACCACGCGGGTATTGTAAAATCTGAAGCTCAAAAGACGAAGGAAAAGAAAGCCGGAAAGAAGAACGACAAGAAGCAGAAGGGAGGCAAGTCGAACCGGAGCACGCCGAGTCCCGAACCACAGTCAGAACAGCCGGCGCAGGTCAAAGAGGCGAAGGTAGAGGCCGTGGCGAATGGAGAAGGCGCTCCACCCGAGGAGGGTGGAGAGGAGAAGAAGGCGGAAGTGCAGCCGGTCGTTGCTTCTCCTGAGGCAGGGGCCGTTGCTGCGCCTGCCCCGGAACCCACACCCAAGGCCACGATTTTGGGATCCAAGGCCGACGAAAAAATTAGTCCGATGCGTCATATGAACGTGAGTTTACAAGATAGCTGTATGAAACCGTGAATTTGATGTTTAGGGTGAAGCGAAGGAAAAACCTGCGATCGAATTCCACGTTTACGAGAACGAGAACGATCTCCCCGAAATAATGGCGATGATGACCAGGGATCTCAGTGAGCCCTACTCCATCTACACGTATCGTTTCTTCCTGGTGCAGTGGCCCCACCTGTCAATTCTTGTGAGTATTTTGAGCTTTTTTCAGGAGGTAGAAAAAACAAATTGTTTTCAGGCGCGCGATAAGGTGAAAAATAAGAACATCGGAGCTATCGTCTGCAAGAGCGATTTTATCCCGGAAAAAAACATTTACCGTGGATACATCGCTATGCTCGCCGTCGATCCAGAGTATCGCTGCCAGGGAATCGGTAATTGTTTCGCCTTGAGTTCCTCTAAACGCGTATCTTCAGCCTCGTCTCTGGTCGCCCACGCCTGCAACATGATGAAGGCCTACAATTGCAACGAAGTCAGCTTGGAAACCGAAGTGACCAATGAGAATGCGCTGAGGCTCTACAGCAAGTTCGGGTTCATCAGGGAGCAGAGGATGAAGAACTACTACCTGAACGGCATCGACGCGTTCAAGCTTAAGTTGACGCTGCAGAACCAGGGTCCTTTTAGCTCTAATGGCCTTTATGCTTAGGAGAATGTTGTTGAATCTTAAAGATATTCAATTTCGTTGAGTCATGTTGTAAATTTATGATTAAGTGTGAATATAATGGATACGGCGTTAGTTTCTAGTTGCTGTAGGACATTGATTTACTTAATATTTCAGCCGATAAGCAAGTCCCGAATTGCAGTGCTGCAAAACAATAGATGCGATGCTGGTAGCACAGCTTTTACTGCCGAAAATATGCATTAAAATAGCCCTCTTAACATGCTAAAGCAACAGAACCGTTTGTCTTAGCCTACTATGGATACATCTTGCCAATCCCCTGCTATCCTTAGCGGCCTCCTGAAGCTGATGAAGAAGAACCAGGAGCAGCTAGAGAAACTCGAAAGAGAACGAGAGCGAAAGGACAAAGAGAACAGTTCGGGACAGAGCGGCGATAAGAAGGAGGAAAAAGAGTAGAGTGTTATTAGCCTCTTAACGTTTGTGATGATATTCACAAGTTTCAGATCTGCGAGTAAATTTCGTTGTTTCGAAGATGTCGTTTTCTTTCCGCTTTCCGCAAAAGACACTTACACAGTTTTCCACATCCACTTTGCTTTGAATTTTTGCAGATCGATCTCTGCTGTAATCTCCCTCTCTTGGGGAACCCCTCGCGTCTGCAGTTTCTGGCGTCGCCTCCTCGGCGGCCCTAATTCGTACTTTGCGCGTTCTCTGCTCCCGCTTCGCCACTCTCTTCGGTCTGCGGACATCTTGTTCCGACGATTTAAAACTCAAAAAAATGCGCTCGCATCACGAGAAAGTCGGGTGGCACCACTGGATACCGTAATCCGCTGATAAGTGTTCTCATTCTCGGAGTGTCGGTGTCCGCAAATATTGGGTTTGTAGATTATTAAGGGTTCAAACTTCGAGTTGTCTCCTGACTACGGAAATTATGGAAGTGTCGCGAGAGGGAATATTCATAATTTCGCTTATGAATGACGCTCACGTGAAGACCACAGCGGCTAATTGCGTTGCTTTGAAGTGGGGAGGATGTTTTTGGAGAGATAAATGGCATAGTTTATTGCTGCAAATTTTTGGGATGCTTTGCGTTCAAGTGCAGATCAGAAGTCTTGGAATTTGTTGCTATCACTTTCACCCAACTCGCTTTTCACTTTTCCTTGTTTTTTCCCATTATCCTTCAGAACCTTCTTCTCCTGTGAAAGGGTGATATTTTGACGCTTAAGTCACTGCACCCCCTTTCCAGAATCGCCTCATTCGCACAGACCAAGATATCGCATTTGTAATTCTCTCCCAAAAGCCATAAACAGCACCCGAAGAGACCATTTCTGCACTTTGACCCGCTCGAAAAAGCGAATCGCACGTCCCATGCGGTTGCAGAGAGTACAGTCTCCGAAACGTCATTTCAGGGACGACGCGCCATCTAGTTTCTGCTCCGCCGTGATCCACCAACTAAAGATCGGCCGCCGTCAATTGACCGACTCCGGGTTATCTCGCGCAAAACAACGCCCGAGTCCACGTGGACTCGCCGTGGACGCCGGGACCTTCCCCAGAGCGACTCGACGGCCGGGGAAGTCGAAAGAATCAGTTGCACCGGGCGCCGGCCAAAGGCGGCGGCCCCGCGTAGTTTCTGCTTTGTGGCGTACTCGTAACCAGTTCTCCCGCGTGTCTTCCGTCGGGCATTCGGCCGATCTCGCGTTCTAATTCGCGTCTCCTTTCAGCCTCCTCCTCGTCTCCATGTGTTGCTGTTGTTGCTGTTGCTGAAATGACGAATCCTCCCACGATGCTCCTTTCTGAAACCCTCGAGATTCTCGGCAGATGCTCAAAGGCCATTGATAAGGTCAGTTCTACGTTAGCCCCATGGTGTATGTATTGAAGAATCGAGACCGTGTTGACGGTATTTCTTTCAATATAATTCCTTTCAGAAGCCGCAAACGTTTGTTTACCACCCGGAAAATCCTGGAGCTCCGGTCGACTTCCGACGCCTCAGCTGCGTTCCGTTCCAAACAATCAACCTTGGCTGTAACATCAAGATTCCGAATGTCGCCTGATTCCGGACGTTCTCATTCCCTTTCATGTAAATAGTCTCCATAAGACCTACGTGTTCCCTTCCTTGTACCCCTTCTCTCATAACACTCCTATATTTGATATTTCTCTGAAGCACATTGCTCTCTTTCTGTAACTGATTTGAACAACATAGCCGATCAGCTTTCGGGTTTATTCGCGCGTACGATATCACACACACATATAGAAGAGCGAAGACGACCAACACGAGGGAGAGGGAAGTGCCCAGGGGGGAACGATAGATTCTTCTCTTTCTTCTCACACAAATATTAATTTCTAAATGTAATCTCACGAAAAATAAGAGTACAGTACTCCGTAGAAAAATAACTGAACGGGTGGGATGGGGAGGAGGACGGAAAAGGCTTGTGACCGGCAGAAGGCACCGGATCCGTGTCATTGTTGGACCTAGAAGTTTGGAGTGGTAAGTGCAGTGTACAAGGGGTCCGGGGACCGAAGGCACCATCGAGGGAGACGAGAAAGAGGAGAGAGACACGTTGAGGGAGAAAGATCGGCTGGAGTCAGAAGAAGAGTCCTCCGGGGGTTAAGCGAATGAAGGTGATGGTGGTGGGTGCGAAAAGAGGCGGCGTTCGGGAAACAAGACAACAAGAACGCCGGACGGAGAATCACTTAGAAGCCGTCGATAATGCAGTAGGACTCCAGCGAGGACATGCCGATGTAGAACACCCATAGGGACACCATGATTCCGGCAGTGAAGACCTGAAAAAGAGGTATCAGCTTCTGTGCGAAGGACTTGATGTGCACACCTTGAACTTGACGGGACCTCCAAGTTCTCCTCCTCCGAGCCACGATTGTCTTCGGAGGACGATAAGGGTAATGCAGATCACGGCCTCAATGCAGAAGATGGTCACGGAGAAGGCGAGAGTTCCCGGGTTTACAATGAACTTGGTTCCCCTGAAGAAGTGCACGATGGCGGCCATGGTCCAAGCAATGCCGATTCCGAGAAAAACGTTGACTCCATTGGATCCGGTGACGTTTCCGATTGAAGAATCGGCGTATTTGTCCTGGACGGCTGCGACCATCGAAGCGAAGGTGTCTGCAAGATTCGCTTATCCACACCGCCCCTAATCTCATTTCCTACCAGGTACAGAGGTTCCCAAGGCAACGAAGGTGATGGCAGTGACGGCGTCTTTAAGACCGACCCAGCATCCGAACTGTGAGGCGAGATCTCCGATCAGAGCGGTCAGAACTCCGATCATGATAATGGAAACGATGAAGCAGGCCCATCCGCCCCAGTAGTCCGTGGGAGGAATCGTGGCGAACATGAGCTTCCAGGGGACGCTAATCACGTGCATCACGTATTCCCTGCAGCTGGGCTCGGCCGCCTCCTTGTCGATCGATCCGTCGGTGGATCCGGCGTCTTCTTCTCCGTCGTCATCGCCGTCTCCTGTAGCAGAATCGTGATCTCCTCCACGATATTTCTGGCTTACCTGCACTGACGGTCAGGGCCTCGGAGAACTGTTCTCTCCACGACGAGGTTCCTAGCATCAAACGGGTGTTGGCGGTCTTCAGCATGCGGTCGACGATGCTCTAAACAGTGAGAATTGAGGATTACGGTAGCTTAGAGGCCAGAACGCACCTGGAACTCCTTGCTCTCCTTGATCGTGATCTGGCACTTCTTGTACTGGCCAAGACGGGGCTTTCCGAGTTCGGCGATCTCAGCCTGCTGCTCAGTGAGCATCAGCTGGTTCTCCTTGCCATCTAAACTTTCGATTAGTCTTTGTTAATGTGGTTAAACGCGACGCTTTCGATGATTCCCGCTTAGATTCACCTAACGCTAGCGCCAGATAAGGTCAGGCACTAAGAGGGAGGGCGCAAGAGAGACAAGACGGACGGAGAGGAGCTCGAAACGAGGTCGGAGAAGTGCTTGCTGTGCAGCCAGCGAGTGCAAAATCACCACCACCAACACGATCACCTTTGTTAGAATCGGTGCCAACGGAAGAAGCAGAACCACCTGAGCCCCCCATGAGGGCGCTGAGTCGGTTTTTGATGCGATCGGTGAGGCCCCCTTCCGCACCTGGCGGCGCCAAATGCGCCCCAAAGGAGCCTTGGAGCCCTGAAACAACGTTGCGATTGGACAGTGCGAGGACGACCAGGTTAGCCCTATCTACGAGTGCAGCAGCCGAAGTTAGTCGACGGACGTGGGTCGAAGCGTCGAGATCGGCACAGCCTTCTACCGTGAACTACGTTGCCCACGGTGGGTGGGCAGCAGCGAAGCAAGCGATGCGTAGCGAGAACCTACGAAGCGATCAAGCGGGCGATCAAAGCGGTCGACGTGTAGAAGCCGGAAAGAGGAGAGGACAGAAAGGGAGGAAGAGGCACCACACCTGTCGACATCGCGTCGTCCGAGTCGGCGAGGTTCGTGATTGAAGCAGCGCGTTTCTTCTCCATTCGACGGTGGAATCGCTCTTGGATTCTGTTCAAATCTGCACAAAGGAACACATTTACAACAGTCACAGTGTGGAAAGTGTTGTGGCACATCGAGATTAGGAGACGTGCGAGGAGAGGGGACAGATTAGAAATATTAGGGTCGGAGGGCAGGGTTTAAGCATGCGAAGGCTTCGGGTTGCGATCGTTTAGTTCGTGAAGTGTGTGCGTGTGTTCGAAGACTGGACGCGGTGCGCGGCTCGCGTTCGTAAGAGTTTAGCCACAAGTCTCACGGCAAATGTTAGCTCGTGTGATTCTTCGTTCTAGGCAGCATCCTCCATAGCTTCAGAAGCTTACCTGACATCTTCTTCACCCATTGTGGCTCGCCAAGTTCAATGAAAAAGTTGTCGCAGCGCTCGTACTGCTCCGTGTCGATGACTCCGATTTCGATGAATGCTCTGAAACCAGAAGGATACGGTAGCGAGGGCAGTTACAGTAACCCCGTCTCGACTGTTTACAAATTGTTCAAAGCGATTGTAATGTGCATGCAGCGGACAAAGTTGGGTTATTGTTTATATCCCGAAAAGTGTTTATTCAAGCGTCGATTTGAAGTGTGAAATCCGAAACTGGGCCTTTCAGAATACCAAGATTTCGGCGCCTTACACTATATTTAACCATTCGGCTCCAAGTTTCCGATTTCCACTTTGAAATGCGGACTCAAATCTCGCCCGAAATGCCAAAACATTTTTTTTCTTGTGTTCTGCCCTCTGCAAAGTTTGGGCGCAGAGATTCTATCGAAGATCACGTTTTTGTGTGTACTCTGCAGCCGCAATTCGCTTTTTTCCCTTGATTGACAGCTCCAGTAGCAGCCGCCGGGCGAGGCGCGAGGTGGTCCCCCGATTTCCCCAAATTCTGTGTGAATCTTGTCAATTGGAACCGTTGTAAACATTGACATCTTGTTGACAGCTGCTCGTCTTTCTTCGAAAGTACGATCGGATGCCGGAACCGGATACAAGAGAGGAGAGGGCGTTAGAGGCCCATTCAGAGCGACCCAGAACCCCTCTCGACTTCGATTTGTCAAGCGCCCCGGAACGCGCGCTATAACATCGGTGAGATCTCAAGTGGCCTCTAATTCCTGTTGCATATCCTCTCGCCTCCACTGGGATGAGCATACAACATCGCCGCGCGGGACTATTTGATTTGGCTCTCAAAAGTACGCGGCTCGCGACTCCTTTTGCTTCCGCCAAGGAATTCTATTTGCGCAGGTTGCAGCGCGGCCAAAGACTCACTCGGTTTGGTTATCGTCGAAGACGAGTTCGCCTTCCTTGTGCTCGAAGTGGACGTCTCCGGAAGCGGTGCCGTCGCGCGTCCTAAAACAGTTCTAAGAGGGAGAAGAGAGGAGAAACACTCACTTGTAGGGAATGATGACCTTGCCGCGTGCGCCGCTGTTGCGTTGGACGCGGAGCGAGAGGTGGCCGCAGGATTCGACGACCTCGAAGTGGTCGTACTCGAAGGTGTACACGCCGGCGTGGTCGTCGTCCAGGATCATGATCGTAGCCGTGGCCGGGGTTTCGATCTCGGACCGGGAGGCCTCCGATGCGGCTCGGGTCGATGATAAGTCCATCCTTGGTGCGCACGCGGAGATTCCTCAGGTGCAGATAGAAGTGCTCATCCTCTTCGAAGACGTCGTCGTCCACGATTTCGATCGCGATTTTCTGAAGATCGAAAAGATGCAGAATGCAAATACTTCGCTTTTGTTTTCCTCGCCGGGATGTTCAATTAGCAATTAGCCGAAGCACAGACCATCATCCACTCATAAAAGATCTCGTAAAACAGCTAAAGTTAAACGAATTGCCCCACTTGTTGAGGGTTGGGACGCGAAAACATGTTTAGTCTTTAGCACTTTGACACACGTACAAGTCGCCTCCCTCAAAACGTAGCCTTACAGCTTTGTGGCTGGCACATAAGTACGAAAAGCAATGATCTAATCCTTGAAACATCCATAAAACCCTACCGAAGTACTAACTTTTTCCAATTTCGATCATAAAATCGGCGCAATCCCCGTCCAAAATATAAACTTTACGACTTCAAGAAGTGTGGCTCTACCTGATGCTTGTCCTCAGGGTAGAACGTGAGGGTTCCCTTGACGGGAATGTAATCGCTGCCCTCGTTGGCGGTTCCGTCCTCGGTTCCGTAGTCCACGATGACCGTAAGACCGTCGGGGCCTCCGTCGCGGCCAACGACCACGTCGAAGGTTCCAACGTTCTCCAGAACGGTGTGTGGGCAGGGTCAAAGAAGATCTTGCACGTGTGCTGGCGGGCCTGCTTGTCGGCTTGTTGGACGGCCTAAGCGAGGAACTAGAACGGGGACCAAGGAATACTCCTTACGGCATCGGCGTTCCTGTTGTGTTCCTTGTCAATGCGCTTCTTGACGATGTCGCCTCCGCCGATGAGCTTGCGGGTCGCCTGGACGCGGTAGAAGGCGCGGGTCTTCGGACCGCGAGTGATCATTTCGTATTCGGCCTGAAGCGAGAATTCTCGTGCTAGGATTCCCAAAATTGCTCCTCACCTGCTTCTGGAGCTCGACGGGGTCGATAAGAGGATTCTTCTTGCGGATTTCGCGCATAGTTTCAATAAACTCGGCGCGGTGCTCCTCGAACGCCCGGATCGCAGGGTCGATGTCCTTAAACAGGGGTGAAGGTTAAACTTGGGAAGGATTACGAGAGAGGGGAGATATGGTTGAACTGGGATAACGTGGTTCGATCTCATGCGCTCAGTAAGTCATGTTGAGGGTGGCCCGGGGAAGATCGGAATTTATCAAAGAGAGGGAGGCGATGCTGGAACGGTGTTTAGGAAAGTTCGCGAACGGGTCCGAGGGTCCTATCACGCCTATCCGGTACCTCCGAGCTTCCCACATTGTGTCTTAACAAATAAGGAGAAGTGTATGCCTTTTGACCACCGATTCCGTTGCTCTCCAACATGGTCAGTTCTTCGCCTTCGGTGGCTACGAGGCCGTGCGACGTCCTGCGGTATCTTCTGGGCAGGAAGCGTTTCTGAAAATGCACTTTGGGGTAAAATACAAGAAAAAAGCGTGTGAACCTGAATGATCTTCTTGTCGGCGATGTAAGCGGTTCCAACGGTGAGCGGGAAGAAGACGAAGGTGAGGAGACCTTCCCAGATCTCGATCTCTCCGGGGGAGATCACGGCCAGAATCATGTAGAGCCAGATGTAGGCGAAGACGGACCAGGTGGCGGTGACGAAGAAGACGTCCAAGTGTTTCTGGCGACGAATTTCGTTCGAGGGGACCGAAACGACGCAGATCGCGATGATCATGAAGAGGTTGAAAGCCGCGGAACCGACGATCGTGTTCGGTCCGAGGTCTCCGGCTTCGAAGTTCTTGCCGAGCACTTCGATGATCGAGAGGAGGATTTCGGGCGCCGAGGATCCTGAAAGTTGTTTGATTCGCCTTTTGCAAGCTTTGCAAAGTCACCGTAATCCTCCCGTCGCATTGAATTCCCCTTAGAACCGAGTGGTAGAACTCGCCCTCAAAAAGTTCATTTTTGTTTTTGTGGCCGTCGGCTCCGTCTTTCACACCTTCTTTTCTTGTTTTTTCCCCACGGCCTTCGAATCCCCGTCGCCCCTTGTTGCACCCGATGTTTATGGCATCCGAGCGCCTCCCGCTCGACTCATGCTCCAGCAAGTGTTTCATGACCGGCAGCTGTCGCGCTATTTATCTTCAACGTGTCCGATTGTTTTTATAGTTGTCTTTCAGGCGGGAAACTCGCTTTTTGGAATATTCGAACCCCTCGACGGACCCGAAACAGACTTTTGCCGGCACGTGGCTTCGATTAGCGCCTCCACGTGGCTTCGCAACACTCCCGAACCACTTACCGAGGGCCATTAGCGTCAGATTGGAGACGGTGTCGTTCCAGATGCGAACCGTAATTTTCATCGGCTCAAGTCCGGGCCGCTTCACGGTCACTGATCGCTCCATACTGAAAAGGCGTCAGAGCAGGGAAGGTGAGATGAAGCGAACCTGGTGATGACTTCGATACGACATGAAGCGATCGGCGACAATGGAAACACCGAGGAAACAGTAGGCGATGACGAAGAAGTAGATGATTCCTCGGAGATGCGGTCCTCCGATCTGAGATCGAGATAGGGGCGCCTGCAAGACGCGCGTGAGGGAGGTCGATTTTGAGGCATATGTGGAGAGGCGAAAGGGCTGAAGGACTCACCAGATTGGCACGATCATGCCATCGATGCAGTTCTTGGTGGCATCGGCGACGGAGCAGTTGGTTCCGGCTTCAGCGGTGGTCGCGAAGACCACGATCGCCGCCAGAATTGGCAGAATCCACGCCGTCCTCATGGCGTGGTTCTAACCCGAAGGAGCTACGAAAGAAGATCTAAGGAACGGGAGAAGAAGACCGAGGAGCGCTCGTCCTCTCGCTGGCGGCAGAAACCCTGAAAGCGGCCGGAGATGAGGGGAGCACGCGTGACACGAGTACAGTACAAGCACGATATCGCGGTGAGTTGCAAGCGACTGCGCGCATCTTCGCCTGCTCTCAGATCTCCAGGCGGGGCACAACCTAACATTGCAGCAGCAGACTACCTTCTTCTCCGAGCGACAGTCAAGTGTTTGACTAGGAGAGCACCGTTAGGTGGTGTACCTGGGAAGTGAGGAGGGCGGCGGTGCCACGGTGCGCGAGATCCAGTTTATCCGGGCATCTGGGGAGAAGACAAAAAGCCGCGCGCGAGGATCTCTTTTGTGAATGTACTCGAGCGGTGACGCAAAGAGTTGCAAGGGGAGGAGGGGTCTGGAACGCCTCCCTCCCGGCCAGAAGTGGCCGAGGGGCTTGTAGAGGAGAAAATAGCCCGAGCAGAGAACGTCTTGGCCCAAAAGACGGTCAAATTACACGTTTCCACGCAAACGGTCCTCCGCAAGAGGTCGACGAAGAGGGCCTAATTGGTACATTCCGCGAGGAGCGGCGGCAGGTCGAAAAGTAACCCCAGGAGGCGGTGGAGTGACCGGGAAACGGGAGTCAGCAAAAAAACGACGAATCGACTCGATCGGGCGGATCGTGTGATAAGTGGTCGAGAGAGCGGCGGAGGATAATGGCGAGGAGAGCGGCGGCGGATTTGGCAGCTGTCCGCCGCTTGGCGGAAGCCGGTGGCTCGAGGCGACGAGGGGACCTGGAGACGACGCGAAAACACGGAGCAGAAGCCGCCTGAGAACCGACCGATCACTTATAATTACTACAAAACAGAAAACATTGCAAAGGTGATGAGTGATCGCACGCAGCGGGCCAAAACACCCGTTGAAACCTCGGAGATTTATCGTCCCATGAGCCGATTTGTGTGACATCCGAGCTTTGAGTGGTTACCGTAATTGGGAGCCGAAGAGCCGAAGTAGAGCGAGTTTCAAAGTCGCGGGGCCATAAATCACAAAGTGGATATCGGCCGGACGGCGCGTCGAAACAACGTTGGCATTAATGAAGAATCTCCTAGTGTAAATCTGACAAAAACAAGAGATCTTGGAAATAATGACTATTTTGCATTGTAAATGACGAGGCTCGGGTTTCGGTCCCAAACAGAAACAAAGAAACAAATGCTGGGAGAGCCGATATTAGGGCTCCTGGGAAAGGGGATAAGCGGGGTCCACGTGGGAAAGGTGCGCTTGCGGTGGGAAAGTGCGGGTGACGCAGGCACAAACTTGGAAGAGCGGAGTTGTAAACACGGCGAGTAAAGGGATTTTATTGGATTAGGCCTCAATAGTCCTGAGGTCATAAACGATTCAATTCGATCAACGACGCAGATAAATCACAAAGGTTATACTAGCAACGGACGGATTCGTCTTTAAAATTTCGAGCCTTTGGCCTCATCAAAGCAAAAACACAAATCTCTTAAGGGTCTTTACGACTCTATGAGATCACGGTGACCGAGGCGACGACCTCGAGGTCCGCCATCTGGAGCTGAGAACCGAATCGAATGCACATGTTTCGGTTCGATCCCGAGGCGGACCGGCCGAGGAGTTTAAGAAGTTTGCTGGGAACTTCGAAGCGTTTTCGAAGGTTTTACTGCGCGAGATCTTATCGGAGCGGATCGTAAACTTCGTTTTCCTATAAACACTGGCATCCCCGCCGGAGGGAAACCCAAACAACCCGGACAGATGATGGACTGATAATTAGGGAGAAGGCGACACCGATCGCGGTGGCTCGTAGCGGGGTCCGGAACAAGATCTACGACGGCGATTTGTCTATTTGTTGCATAAATCAAGTTGTTTGAGAAACAATAAATGAAGAAGAGGGGAAGAGGTTTGAAGCCTGGGAGGGAAGAAGCCCTGAGGGTCCGCTAATCGCCGTAAGAAAAAGGAAACGGATGGATCTTGAATTGTCATGACGCGGGCGCCCCTCGTGGGTGGCGGCCGCCGAAAAAGCGGCAAAGGTTGGAAATTGGAAGAGCGATTCTGGGTTACGGTAGCCGCAGGCCGCAGCTAACTGGATTAGGTCTGCTGCACAAGAGATCAAGTGGTGTGTGTAGCAACGCGCGCGAGCACAAACTCGCTTTGTTTTTGTTCTCGCCGCCTTTGCTAATTCGTCGCCCTCGAAGGTCTTTTAGGCGCAGTTCGACAATTCAGACGTCTTCGGAACATCTTCGCTCCTCGCAGGTGTTTCTTCCACAGTTATTTTTAACGTTTCGGTGCCATTAGGAATGCGCAAGCCGGCGACAAGTACATGCGATCACGAGTACTTTGACGTCCTTCCGCTCGTTTGGAGAGTCGTTTTCTCGAGTGATCGCAAGTGTTTAAGCAGAGTTACAGTCGCTCTCGAGGATTTGTTCCTCTCCTCCGACTTTGCACCTGCGCAGGATTATCCGAGAGCCCACCGAGAGAGGAGTGACAGGTGCCGAACTCGGGTGCCCGGTTGGAAGCAGAAGGCGTCGGACGGCGCTCTCTCCGTCTTGTCCCTTTAGGGATTTGATTAGTCGCCGAGGATGACGGGTGAACGCCAGTCAGAATAATCGATTACGAGTCTTCAACCGGCGAGTCGCCGAAAGAAAAACAAAAACAAAAGCAGCAGAAGTTGCCCGATCACGTTGCTCATTAACTCTCCCCGGTCGCCGCACGCCGTAGGGACGCTTGTTTTGGCGTCTTATAGGAGGGCCAGAAATGCTCCCTCGCGAAAGATCGAATTACGCGAGCGGACGTCGGCCGCCGATCGCGTGGAAAATCACCGGAGAATCGCGTGAGGCGCCCACGAATTCTTAATTGAAGACAAGAGCACGGAAACGGAGCACGGAACATGCACCCGGAGCCTTTTTAGCACTTTGCGGCAATTTGGGAGCATGTTGCATGGGGAGACCCTCAAGCGACGAAATTAGAGCGAAAGAGTTTCAGCAAAAAATGTGCGAAATGTAGCAGAAATCAAACAAAAAATTGAAAGAAAAGTATGAAGACGTTGAGGAAATCAGAGCGATAGAACACGAAAAACATGGTTGCTTCACAGTGTAACTCTTAAAAAGACACATTCCATAATCAGAGGTGAATCATTTGTCAGAAAAGTTTCATTCAGAAATTCCATTTTGTAACTCAAAAGGAATAAAATGGGAATGCGTTTGAAACAGAAACGTGATAATTGATAATTATCTAGTATTCAAAAAACTTTTGAATCGTTTTTGTCAATTTAGTTGGCTTAAACCATGAAAAAAATCCGTATTTTTCAACCCAATAGGTTTATAAAATCTTTGAAATTGTAACAGTCAACAGATTTGTAAAATACTTGACTACGACAAGAAAGTTTTGAAAACTGAAGAAGCGTCCAAATTTCCAACAATTTAGGCCCTTTCTAACAATCGCTTCTAAGATTTATTGCTGAAAAAAGCTATTGATTAAGAAATGACTGCTTTTCGCTTTTGGCTCATTCAAACCGTTTCAAACTGCAAGCTATTTTAAACAAAATGTAAACCGTATCTTTAAGATTTTAAAATCAAAACACCTCCCAGATTTCGTATCTCAATGTTAGCCCAATCAAATAAGGCGGAACATCTGGATCCTCTTGTTTGTAAACAACAAGAATTTGCATTCTACGTTTAAAATTTGCGTGCAGGCCAAAAAACAACTCAGCATCTCGAGGCTCTCGGAAGGCGGAGGGAAGAGACGAAGAGCGTCTGGAGCCGACGGATTGAATTGATCGATTGAGTGAAAACAAGCGCCGTTTGCAGCGATCCCCTGGGTAAGTTTCGCACAAAACATAATAGGCGAAGCGGGATTCCGCGGCGACGCAATTAGTGCGATCCGCCGGCCGCCGATCCGCGGCGTTAGGCCAGCGCGAGGCTTTCATTATTCTCTGATTTTGGGAGGTGCAGGTTCATGTTTTGTTTGTTTTTCGCGGCGGAACTTATCACTCGGAGAATCAAATTAATCGGATTTAAGCGAAGGAGCCAAATGAGTCCGGAGACGCGTTGTGGATTCTGCGACGCTCGTGACATCATCTAATTGGCTTAAGGCTTGTTTGATCAGTCTGTGATCGTCTTTTTCGACGGATTAGCGCCAATAAACGAATGTTTGGAACACAAAACGAAGGAGAAAAGAAGGAGGGGCGAGGAGGGAGTCATAAGGGAGAGGAGGCAATGAATAAATTAGACCGAAAACTCTTGGGCGAGAGGGTAAAAGAAGAATTAGAGGTCGGAGAATAAGTCGGACGGATATGCACGAGGAGCCTCGCAGATGGGCCTCACTCGGTGGTACTCTTTCTTTTGAGTCATTTCCAGAAGCGGGAAACAATCCCCAGAGGGCATTAGCGTGTGCGCGGCCCGCACAACCGATAAATCATCGAAGAAACGTGCGCGCTGAATTCATTTGAACCCGCGGAGTTCCGGTCGGGGAAAAGGCGAAAGGTGAACCCGGCAAGTAATGTTGTAAAGTCGCCGTCTGGTGTTTCACAGGGTCCGAAGAGAGGACAACTGTTCCGAGTGTTCCTGACTGATAGGGCGCTTAAGAGTGCGCAAGGCTAGGTGACCAAACATGAATCTGAGTGAGGACGAGATCTCCCAAGACTAGAAAGACTTAAGATAGCAGTTTATATACATAGAGTAAAGGGTTAACGAGATTATTGTGAACTCTAAAAAGGAAGAAGAAGACAAGATGAGATACAAACACGATGTACAATGAAGGTGTCGGATTACGTAGAAGATGACGAAGGCTGATCTTCAAAAGATTCCTGAGAGATTGTATTATCATTAGCAGAACATATAAAAAGACCGTCTTTTGTGTTGGAGGAAAGCGGAGACAGCGCATAACAAAGGTAGATTAAAACTAATTTGATAGTCAATAACAGGCAAACAAACCCTGGAAGACGGGTACCGAGTCCCGACGTCTCTGTAAAGATGAGTCACGAGCTCTCCGATCATCACATCGTGCCTAATTGCAAAAAGCGTTTTTAAAGAGATTTTCTGCAAACCCTCGCTCGTCTCGCAGCGCCGTCCAAACAAGAATGACCAATTACCACAGGAAAACACCTCTAATCCCGCTATGCAAATGAGCGGCTCGCCTCAAAACGTCCTTTCGCTCACAAACGTCGATTCTCGACCTTTTCCGCCTCAGAACAGATTGCGTCACAGCGTCTTCCTCCCATCACAAATTGTCCGCCACTATCACCATAATCGCGGAAGGTGCAACTCTCTTCCAGGACGACGGCGGCGCCTCTTTTTGCCGCAGGTCGGCGGAACTCCTCGGCAGGCCCCGCACGGCGAAACGCGGAGAAAAGCCAGAAACCCGCGAAAACAAAGCGACGAAACTCGAGTAATTCGCGCGGGCGATTTATGCCAATTAAGCCCTCAAATGGCCCTTTCCGGGATTTTTGAGTCCAGACCTCGGCCCGGGCGTCCGGCTCTTGACTATTAAGAGCTATCGGCGTATTCTTAGGCTCCTCAAAGGTCTTCTTCTTCCGCCATTTGCCATTTCGCGCCTCAGCTGATTTACTCCTTTTCACCGCGTTTCCCGTAGTCTTCAGCGGCTGCTGATTTATTTGCCGCCGCGAAGTCGCGTTATGAACGTTTAATTTCACAAATAACAACAACACGAAGTACGTTGGCTTCTTTCCAGCTGCTGCTTCATTCAATTAAATTCTCCGAGTGACTTGGAGCAGCGAGATAAGTTGGTCCGAAGACGTTTCGTGTTTGGACTCGGGGATCAGCCAAGGCGGGGTTCCCTCAAAACACGCGACAGGTCGGAAGAGGCCAGAGATGGGAAATCTTGGAGGTTGAGATTAGCAGAGAAAAGGTTTCGCGGATGGAAGTGGGTTGAGGAAGATTAGGCATCCCTGCGAGTTATTCATCATTAGAGGCCGCATGTTTTGGAGATGAGAGCAATCTGGAAGAAGAACAAAGCAGAGAACGGAAAGAACGCATATTTGTCAAAGGGATACAAAGAGGTGGAAAACAGATTTTACAGACGGAAATCTAAATCTGCTTTTGATGCTATTTTGGTTTGAAGAAACGGAACGTTGAGTTGTCTTCCGGTGTAGGATTTCTGATGAATCTTGGAACGGAAATGAAGTTAAAAGTTTTTTTTGCTATATGACAGACTAATATTTACAAGTTTCCGCAGCTTCATTTCAGCCTCCGTTTCCCCTGAAAAGCCTTTTCGCACCTCTAACTTTAACGACCCCATTCAACAAGTTTCTAGAGCCGCCGTCGACCCTCCCAAACTCATAACCATAACTCATAATGCGAAATGTTTTATGCGGTATAAAACAAGAAAAACGACCGTGGCCACTTCGTAAGATTTCCTGATTGCGTGTGAACGCCGCTTTCAGTCGCGATTGAATTTCTGTCGTGAATCACTGTCACGAACGCGGTGAAGCATGGAAACCATTCGGAAACACCGGAATCCAGGCGAAGCAGTTCAAGCGTCATTTCGTGAATGCGGGAGGCCAAAAAGGACAAAGAGAAATCGGGGATCGGGGAGATTGCTGTTTCAGCTAACCAGATACATATGTATTTAGGCCAATTGGGCGCGGGAAGGATAACGAATCCATTTATCTCTTCTGCCCTCTTCTCCAATCTTCCAAATGGCATATGATTCCAGGAGCGATCGGGTCTCCTGCTCTCGTCGAGGTGTCAAGTTGAGATCGCACCGACCTGACGTCGTCGCATGCAGTCATTTTTCCGTTTTTGGTCGGCGATGGAGTTTCCGGCGGGCGTCGTGGGGATCCTCGAATCCCTCGGCCGCAAGAAACTCGCGCTTCTCTCCAAGTGGATCTTCAATCACCTCGCCGCGCCTTCGGAGGCGCCGCTCTTCTCCAACGAGGAAAGGTTCAAGTTGGTCGCCTCCTTCGGCCTCTCCTCGCTGCAAGAAGTCGACGATGTGGTCAGTTTTTTGTTTACATTTGGATTCGAAACTAATTTGAAGCTTGCCAATTTTATACTTTTTGGAACTCAAAATCGTATTATTTTCAGTAAATCGGATTTCCGATCACACCGTTTCAGGACCGTTTTCATTTGAATAATGATCAGATGAGACCTGCCGGTTTATATTTCAGACTCATGCAGATGACTTTTTCTGTCTAATTGTCTTTTTTTCCTTTCAGACAGAATTGAGACACTTTAGCTAATCGATGACGCCATTTCCCTGTCTGAAATCCAATTTTTTCAGGTGAATTCCGTGGATTCCTTCTGGCGCGAAGCGGTCGAACGTCGAATCGCCGACGCAGATCTCCTCGAAGCGCTCCAATCGATGAAGTTCGACGAGGAGACGTGTTTCACGATGGTGCAAATCTGGAACGAACTCGGGAGCGTCGTCCTACAGAAGCCGGCGCTTCGAAAGCTCCCCTCGCAGCCAGTGGCCGTTCCTGACCATGTTCCGGACCTGTTGGACGTCGATTATTCCGTCGGCATCGTCGTCGCCAGGTTCGATTTTTCGCCTTTTCACCCCTCATTAAATACGTTTTTGCAGCAAAAATGCTGACGATTCGCTACCGAAACCGGTGATGCAGATAGATTTGACAACGTCCGGCGGCTCGCTGAACATCGAACTCGACTTCGACCAACTCGCGGCGCTCCATTACGCCCTCCGCGACGCCCAAACTCGCCTCGATTCCTCGTGATTCATGGAAATAAATTATCGAATTCTCCGTTTCCTCTGTTTTCAAAGCGATTCGCGCGTGCACATTATCTTTCCTCGAACCGACCTCCGCCATCTAATCGTCCTTTCAGAATCCGATGTCCTCGAAGGCGCCAGAATTCATCAGCGGCGTTAGCTTCGCCGAGGCGATCCAGTCGCTCTACGTGAAGCCAACTCGGATGTTCTTCAACCGGGTGCGTTCACTCGGATAAACTGTATGATTTATTAATCTTCTGCACTTTAGCGCGGAAAGAACGTTGTTTGGGACCTTGCGTTTGCACATGACAGGTAAATAAATGCCGGGGAACCATTTAAATCCGAGAATTTCTGTGTGGCCGTGCTGCTGTACCACAAAACGAAGAATGCGATCTTGTTGGTTAAACAGTTCCGTCCAGGTTTGAATCGATTTTGCTTGTAGTTGAAAAACGACAATTTTCAGCCGTTTTTGTGTCCAAAATCCGACGTTTGGCTGAAAACAAGGACAAGAATCTGAACGAAATCGAGTGGACGAAGTATCCGATTTCGACGGGCGAAACACTCGAGTTGTGCGCCGGGATCATGGACAAACCGACTCATTCCCCGCTCGAAACCGCCCGCGAAGAGATTCTCGAAGAATGTGGCTATTCGGTTCCCGTAGAATCCATCAAGCACGTCCATTCGTTCACGTAAGTTTCTTTAAGTAATCCCTTTCTAAAGATTTCGTTTCAGGGCTGGAGTCGGGCTCTCGGGGGCTCAGCAGTATCTGTATTACGCGGAAATCGACGAAGAATTTCGCGTGAGCAACGGCGGCGGAGTCGAAGGAGAAATCATTCAAAAAGTCTTCCTCGGAGTCGACGAGGCGAAGAAGCTCCTAGAGAACAAAGAGGCGATGTGTCCTACTGGCCTCATCTTCGCCTTCCATTGGTTCTTCAACCGACGCTCGCAACACATGGGCGATGGGAAATGACGAGTGGAGTGCAGCGATATTCGACGGGATACTGTAGATTTGTGTGGAATGAGATATGTTCATATAGAATAATTAATTATTCTGTTTAAATTGAGCTTATACACCGAAATGGTTCCAGATGCGTCAGCATGAGGTCCGTGTTAAGGTCGGTATCGAGACAACCAACGAAAAACTTGTATGAACAAAAAAACATTCCTGAGTCTTCTAATTCGCGGAGATTTAAAATTCGAACTCGGTTTCCCGTTCAAAATAGATGTTGCGCTCGTAGACGGCCTCCTTGATCGCCCAACATCGCTTGAATAGCTGCACCTGGAGATCGCGGTACGCTTTGCGGGTTATGCGCTGCTTCTCGGTTTCGTTCACCATTTCGGTCTTTACGAGTAGGTCCTAAAATTATCACACGTCTTATAAATATTTATTGCATTTAGGTTCTTCGAAATGAGAACCTTTCCAAGTCGAACTTACCGGCCACAAAAACACGTAATATTTCGAGAACAATCGGTAGATAATGGTGGTGATCATGTGGAGGATGTTGAAAGGCGGAGGCACCGAGGAGCTGCTCTCAAAGTACTCGTAGTAGATAATTATACGGGTGTATTTCCATTCGATGTCTTCGTTTCTCTGAAATCGTAAGATGGGTTTTAAGGCTAAAAGAATACGGCGCCTACCAGAACTTCTTCCGTCGTCTTCACCAAAATTGTGATCATCATGTTAAGCATGGTGATAATGACGACTAAATGATAGATCGCGAGCATGAGTTCGATCGCAATCTGAGTGATGTGGTGCGTTGTGTGCTCGAAACTGGGACCGGCGTCTCCGACGGTGACAATGTAGTCGGCCGGATGCAAGTAGCCGTAGAATGCCCAGTACAGGTTCCGGAACGTGAGTATCAAACTGAAAATCCAGCGTTAACGACAAGGGCTGCAGACTTATCCTACCTGGAAAACATTTCGCCCTGTTCGAAGACGCGCCCATCTTCCCCAGTTTCCTTGTGTCCTGTGTAGCCTTCCATTATACAATTACAGCCGACCGAGAAGGACATCATAATGACAAACATAATGAAGAAGTAGACGAAAGTGCGTTGAGCGCATTTTCCGATGGAAACCTAAAGAGAACTGAGCTATGGGATAAAAGGCAACAAGAGAGCTTACAATTGTGGATCCGAAATAACGACAGACTTGAGGAAAGTAGAAGATTCGCCAGAACGCCATGATGCACCCGGACCCGAAGAAGATGTCGTAGAGAATGTTGAGGTCGTACGGAACCTGGAAAAGCGATAATCACCATACAGAGCAGAAGAAATGGAGATAAAAATGGAAAGAATGGTTCCACCATAACAAGCCATTTTATGTTTAAAAAACCAACAACTAAATTACCCAGTGGCGTCGATGTAGATTCTTCAGTCCGTCATTTTCTACGGCAGCGTAAATGCAACCCCAACTCGTCGTAGCAAACACGAAAAGGCACAGGAGCCAGAAGTCAAAGTAGCGCCACCACATGTCGAAGTATTTGTGGATTCCTCGTCGAGTGAATTCCATAAATTGCCACAGGATCATCCCGACTACGTATAGGAAGATGTAGATTTCCAGGTAAAAGTCCTCAGCTACAAGGGGCAGTCATTAAGAACGTAAACACTCATAACTAACTGTGCTCCATTTTGCTCCTTTCCCACGAATTTTCATAGTGCATCTGAACGTAACGCATAATAATGAGAGACGCGAGAAAGGTGATATAGCTGGTCATAAAACTAGTGAATCTAAAATAGAAAGTGGAGAACTCCACACAAAAGAAAAGCTGACCGAGCGATAGGGTTATTAAAGCTTTGAACAAATTTTCCGGCGGAAATGGCGTGAAGAAAAGCCAAGATGGGATAGAAGAGCGTGTGGCGAAGCAGTCGATAGACATCGCGGACAGAATGGTACCCGAAGTCAGTCCAGTTGCCGTACCAGATGTTCTCCACCGCGACTTGGTTGTTCATGTGAGCCAAGAACTTCCTCATCTGACCGTCAAGAGCCATGCGGATCCGCGGATACAGGATCTTGGATTCCGTCAAATACGACCCATCGGGTTGACGTAGCAGGACATCCATTTCCTCCGAACTCCGACACTGATCGATAAGCGTCACGCCGAAGCTCTGGACCTGCGAGTGTAGAAGGTCGTAGACTTCTTTGAATGGGGGCGTCGCAGCCGCGCAAAGCCGGAGGTCCGCCGAAAGCTCGATCATGGCCAAGAAGGGGTCCGAAGTGCCGAGCCAGAGCCAGGCTTGTGAGCTCAGAGCTCTGTAGGTGTCCAGAAGCTGCAAGCAGTTCGCCACGGTGTTGGGGACGTAGAAGCACTGCGAGCACTTGCCTGAAAAATCCAACTTTCTTGATTACGTCGCCAAAGTTGAGCTTACAATCAGGTCGATGTGGCAGATCGATGTCGTGGCCTCGCAGCAGAAGACACTCGACGATGCTGAAGTCGTTGCAGATGCATGCCAACATGATGGGAGTCAAGTGGGGCATGAAGGCAACACTGTCGTAGCATCCGCTGCACTCTTCTTCCGGGAACTCGTTGAACAGCACGAGGATGTACTCCACGAGGGGGCGGCTGCCGGTGCAGATGGCCGTGAGGAGCGCCTCCTTCAAAGGTTCCGGGGACGAGCGATCGCAGAGCTTCGAGCAGAGATTTGGAATTTCTGAAGAGTCGACTTTGGATTCCTGAAAAGGGCAAAGGTGGAAGAAGTACTCGCTTTGAAGCATTGAAATTGCTTCTTCAACGCGCTGACGCCACGAAATGGGGTCATCCGAACGGAGAACGTCTTGTTCTGCCAGTGATCGTATACAGGGAGTTTCAGAAAAAAAGGACCGACCAGACAGGGGGATGGGGGCATGTCTGAAAATTCTCCGCGATTTCCGTCTGGCCGGTCCGTTTTTTCTGAAACACCCTGTAGATGGACTCCCCGATACATCAGAGTTCAAAGAAAACGGTCCTCTTGAGTCCGGGCTGAACGGAAATTGACCAAAGGGGAAACTCACGTTCACAAAAACCATCAACTTGTCTACAATCGCCTTGACATGGTCGAAATCCTTGGCGAACACGGCCGCTCGGAATTTGGCCATCTCTTGGAGCGTGTCGTCGGTAAGCGCCCAATCGAGGCATGTCGGTCCCTTAGCTGGGCGAGTCGGTCGGCGGCGAACTGTGGTCATTTCGAGGAGGAACGGAGCGAAGACCCGACCGGTTCCTGGCAAAGCGCAACTGCCGAGTGACGCTCGGCCCGAACAGGCATCGTTCCAGACAGCGTTCCAGACGGAGTCTGACAATCGTGAAAATGGTCTGTCTGAATTCGGGAACGTCGTACGTTCAGTTTTAGAATTTCTATTTGTAACATCCATCATTTTCACTCGGACTTCCGCCGCGAGCGGTCGTTTCTCGAGGACATCCGTGGACATTTCTGGTTCGTGCATCTGCGTTTTTACCATGTCCTTTTTCAACGTGTTTTCCTCAAATTATTCACAAACTTATTATTTACAACAAGTGCAAATGGCTGAAACAAACTAAAGTGACACGCGCACAACAATAAATAGAATTTTCTGTTTTCCGATTTGGGGAATCTCAGGAGTTTATTTGCTGTACATCAGAAGGAGGGGATGATGCAGTAGGAGACGAGCGTGCTTACCAAAACGTACGTCAACCTGAATTGTGCTTTCGTTATCTTCGACATGTGGGCTGGATTCAAACTCACCAAACGCAAAGGAAAATGATTACGGAGATTGTTTTCTCACGGCGGGGGCCTCCGAGTTCTCCTTTCACCGTTTTCGACTTTCGACGGATTTGAAGAATTGAGATGCAGATGACGGAGCCGATGAGGAATAGGGTAACCGAGAAGGCGAGGGAGCCGGTTTCGATTTTGAAGGAGCTCCCCTTGGAGGTGTGGTAGATCGCGGCGATGGACCACGCGATGCCGATGCCGAGGAACACGTTCACCGCGTTGGAGCCGGTCACGTTGCCCACGGAGGAGTCGGCCGTGGGGTCCTGAATGGCGGCGGTCTTCGAGGCGAACGTGTCCGGCAAACTCGTGCCCAGGGCCACCAGCGTGATCGCGGTCACGGAGTCCTTCAAGCCGATCGTGCACCCGAAGTGGGACGCGACGTCGCCAATGAGGGCCGTGAGCAGCCCGATGCCGCAGATGGCCACGCAGAAGCTCAGCCAGCCGTTGAAGTAGTCCGTGGGCGGGATCAGCGCGAAGAGCACCTTCCAGGGCAGCGAGATGTAGTGCATCACCTTCTCCCGTGTGCTCAGCGACCCATCTCAAATGAAGATATTTTGAGCTGAGGTTGGTTGATTCCAGGACCTACCTCCATCAATATCCTCGACCTCGAAAGCTTCCACGAACTGCTGTTTCCAGCTGCTACTTCCAACCATCAAACTCGTATTCGCGTTGGCCAGCATTTTGTCCACGAAACCCTTGAACTCCTTGTCTTCGGTGATGACCACTTTGCAGCGGTAATGGTCGCTCAAGACCGGTCGCCCGAGTTCATCCGCGTCCTTTGGCTTGTTGATCCAGATCGGATCGCCGAGTTCAATGTAGAAATCTTCGCTTTTCTCGTATTCGTCGTCGTTGATAATTTCAATACAAATCTCGGCTCTCAAAGCGCGTCGTTAAGAGAGCATTTACTGTCACGATGACTCACTTGGTTTGCTCATTCGTGAATTTTAGGACGTCGTCCTTCCCGATGTAGTCCTTCCCGTTCTTCGCCATCCCGTCGACCGTCCTGAAGGGCACGTGGACCTCGCCTCTCGCGCCGCGGGCTCGGAAGACCTGAGCGAAGAGTTACAAAATGACTTTAGTGGTAGTCCTTACATCAAGGATGAACAGTCCAGCGTTTTCGGAGACCTTGAATTTCTCCGAGGAGAACCCAAAAGCGCCCGCGTGGTCGTCGTCAACGATAATCACGGTAGCCGTGGCGGCGGCCCCGAGCCGGGCAGGGAGGGAGCGCTGCTCGTTGTCCGCGCTCACCGCTTTTACCTGCGAGAGGCGCACGAGGAACTGTTCGTCCTCTTCGTAGATATCGTTGTCCACGATTCCTATCTCGATTTCTTGCCTGAAAAGAGTTGGGGATTCTTTGCAAGAGTATGGTGTCCTACAGATCTTGATCAGGCTCAAATGTAAGGTATCCCTCGACTGGAACAAAATCCGAGTGCTCTTGCGCAGTTTCAGCCACAGTTCGGTAGTGGACCGTCACGACACAGGGTTGCCTCGATCGCAGCGGACTTGAACTTTAAGGGCTCCGATGTTCTCGAGGCACATGTAGTGGGAAGGATCGAAGCTAAAAGGGGATATGAAGGAGATCCAACGATTGAATCCTACTTGACCACCACTTGGCGTGGTTTGTACTCGGTGTTTGGCTGCACGAGTTCCTGCGACTTTTCGCGGATCTTCTTGGACGTCAAATCGCCCGCTCCCATCATCTTTCGCGTTGCTTGAATTCGATAGAAAGCGCGGCTCTTCGGCGCTTCTGAGATCACCTTGGCCGTCGCGAGCTTCTCGAGCTCTATCACGGAAGCGTCCGGGTGCTCGGCGCGGAGCTGCCGAAAAATTTCAAGGTACTTCTGGCGGTGTTCCTCAAACGCTATGACTTCGGCGTCTTTCGTTCCGTTTAGGAGAGATGCTCTGAATACTCGAGAGATGAAACTGCTATCTCTAGCACAACCCACCTGTGTTCGTCAGCTCCATTCTCCATTGCGTGAGTCTTTCCGTGGGATCCAGCGTCGCTCCTCCTTGCGAACGAACGCATTGGCATTGTCAAAAGCCTCTGACCGAAGCGGCCAGTCCACCGGTTTGCAATATATGCGCTGATAACCGTCAACGGGAAGAAGAGGAACGTAAGGATTCCCTCCCACACCTCGACTTCTCCGGGCGAGAAGACGGCCAGGATCATGTAGAGCCAGATATAGGCGAACGTGGACCACACCACGGTCACCCAGAAAACTCCTTTGTTCTTGATCCGACGGGTTTCGCCGTCCGGAATCACCTGAAATACAGAGTTCAGATTAAATCTCTTGAAACATTATGCTTACGTAGATGCAAACAGCGATGATCACGTAGAGGTTGAAGGCCGCCGAACCCACAATTGTGCTCGGGCCGAGATCGCCGCCTTCAAACTTGTTTCCAAAGATTTCGATAACCGAGAGAAGAATTTCAGGTGCAGAGGAACCTAAATTGAACTTTCTTAAAACAGCTGGGACAAAGAAATACGTTACCTAGAGCCATAAGTGTCAAATTACTGACGGTTTCGTTCCAAACCCGGATCAAAATCGTGTAGGGTTCCCCAGTGACTTTTCGCAGCTTTACTTCGCGTTCTTGGGAAGTAATCACTTCAATTGCGGCCATGAATCTGAAGGAAGTGGAGTTACACTTTGTAAATCAAAAATTCTAAATCTCACCGATCAGAAACGATTGAGACTCCAAAGAAGAGATAAGCGAGCATCAGAAAGTAAACGAGAGCACGGAAGAAAATGGTGCAGGATTGCAGGTTTCTCTGCGGCATCCACACGGGCAAAATAACGCCCTTGGAGCATGGCTTCGTTTGGGTGCAGGCGCCCAAAGAGGAGTGGTTCGAAGAAGTGGCCACAGGAAGGCAGATACAAAAGAAGGCAACCGCCAGAGTCGCCCAGCGGATTGTCGACAAAGACGTCATTTTGGAATTTTGGAGAGGCGAAGGGAGGAAGAGAAGGTTACGGTAGGATCGGAATACCCATCGAAGTGAGGATAAATCTGATCTGGAAATGGAAATTAGTATGAGAGCAGGTTCACGCAATATATTATGACACGAAAAACACTGGACGCGTCACGAAATCCGAGCATTAGAAAAATGAAAATTCGTGATCACATTCTAAAACTCGCACTGCGGACACGGCTTCACTCAAAGGAACATGCGATTTTACCAAATATTCTATTTCAGTCGACCTTTCGCAACATCTGTTTCCGCGAATCGGCAATTTGCAAAAATCGGTTTAGGTGGATGCGTAAATCTTCGACTCTTTAATTTGAAACATCTCTCACAGCGTTCAGGAATTCCGAAACAACTGAACGAGTTGGCAGCGCCCCCTGCTTCCAATAATTATCCTAAAAATGTGAAATTAGCTAAACTAAATTGGAAACGCGACAACATGCACGCGCTTTGAAGGAGATTCGGAGTTCGAAGGATCCGAAAAATGGAGAGTTCATAAGAATCGATAGCCAGCAAGTCGATCGATCGAGAATGGAGCGAGAGGCGCCCGCAATCGGATTATGACAACGCAAACAAGTGACCACGACACGGATTCGAGCGGAGAACACCTGCTGGGAGGTCGGCGCGCCAAGTTGGGAAGGCGGCGACTGTACGAGCCGCGGGAGGGGCGAGCGAGAGGCGGTTCCGAAGAGGGTTTGGCGTTTCGGCCGCAAACCGTTTTGAACATCGGATTCCAAAAGCACCTGTTCTCGGAATTTAAAAGGCATTTTTCAGGAGTCGCCGAAAGCACCTGAGGTAAAAGGTGGGCATTATCAATTAAATAAAGACATTTGAGCGCGACACTCCTAAACACTCACCCATATCTCAAACATTTGATTAGGGGTAGTTTGAGCGAATAAAGCACGCGACGAGGCGTGTTCCGAGGAATCAGCGATCCAGAAGTCGGCGGAATAGTGATTCTTCAGTCGCGCACGTGAGTCACCGGTGCGGGTCGAGCGCCACGCTAGCGCTCTAAGACAAACCTTGAAACAGTTCGGCAAGGTCAGGGAACCGGTCGCCTGCTCTAATTGGCGGCGGGTAGTCAAACTGCGGTTGAGGCGCGAGGGAGAGGAGGCACCCGCGGTCGCGGAAAACGACTCCAAATGTTATGTTGTATTTAAACGATGATTTTAGGGAAGAAGACACCTGAAGCGAAGTTCTGACGAGGAAATCCGAGTGCGAAGTTGAAGGATGGCGGCGGAACTTGTCGATCAGTGGACCTTTTGAGTCCTTAAAAAGGAGTTTAAGTGTGATGTTCCAAGGACGACCCACAACAACACTTTCGGGGTCATCTGACTCGTTTGGCTGCCGGTTTTGGAATTTGCAAACACCACTAGAAATTCTGGATTGTGAAGGAGAACTAAGCACTTGGCGGGAGTCCTGGAAAAGCCCTGAAGGTCGAAAACATCCGAAAATTGCCTGGTTTGTTAGGGACAAAGTGCGCGTGGTTGGGGCAACCTTGAGGCAAAGGAACCGGTTCGGTGTAATTATTTGACGTAAATTCCTGTTTTTAATTTCAATTTGTAGGTGGATTCTTGAACATTAAAAACGAAACAACTTTCCAAAAGTAGTAAAACCAAAATAAATCCTTCCTGGAAACTCAAAGCTATCGGAAAAGTCGAAAACGGTCTTATCAGTTTAGCCTGTCTTTTGTATTCGAAAGTCCTTAAACGAAAGAAAAACAGAAACCTTTAAATTGGTCTTCATAAACCACTGGAGCATGAAATGGACGCATTTCCGACCCTACAGTTCGATTCTATGGAATTCGGAGTGAAAAAACGAGTTGAGAACATTACTCGAAGGGACGAGAGTTGGTGTAACTGTGCTGCTCCTGCTTAGAGCGATGGCAACCAGTTATTGCGGCTTCGAATCGATGTGGAAGAGGCGCGGAAGAAGGAGACGCTGTTTACGCGGAAGAGGAGAACAAAGAAGCCGGCTGTCGTACAAAAGACTTAGCGAGGGGGAAGACGTTTTGGGGCTTCAGATCCGAAAATCTTTTTTCTTTCAGATCCGAAAAAGATCAGATCCGAAAAGTCGGGTCGTCCAAGGCGACGAGGCCTCGGCGAAGTTGCTGCGGAAACGATTCGGAAGTCGAGAAAGAGGAACCGTCGAAGGAAACGGCGCCGAGTAAGGACGAGGACGCGTAATTGCGCGGAGAAACAAGAAGCAACGTTGTTTGCGGGATTATGGAAATTAGCGTGCGGCGCCCGCCGCCGGTGGAGGCCCTTGATCCCTCGCCGTTTTAAGAACGCGATAATTGCACCGGGAAGATAGAGTGGCGGAGTGCGAAACGTAGATATTAGCGTGGACGATGAAGAGTGTAAAGCGCGGGGGGCAAAAAGCGGATGACGACCGTTCGGCGAAAATCTTTTAGTGTGGAGGGACACGCTTCCGGGACTAATTTTTATGTGCAAAATGTAGAAAAATCGGAACGAGGAGTGGATCGAGGCGAGATGAAGCATGGTCATGCGGTGATCACGTCCGAGTTGTAAAGTTTAGGAATGAAACACGAACGAAAGGACCCCTGTCTTCGGTTGACGCGCCACAGAACATGTCCTATTCTGCTAATTGGTCCTAGAAGAACCCTAACAAGAACCGAAACACATCTACAAAATTTGAATAACAAACCAAACTGTAAATAAACTCAGCTACATTAGCCTTAAACTCGACGGAACCCCGTAAACAGAACTGGCTTTGCACTCGCTGTTTATTAAAGAGGCCTTATCCATTACCATTCCTATAGGGAGTGACTTGGAAAACAGCGATAAAAAGCAAGCGCGTAACTACTTAAATTAATTAAAAAGCGAGCGGATCGGCGAGACGCCGCTTATTTCGGTATCTCTCAGGATTCGATCGTGTTTGCAGGCATTAAACAGTTTTCAGCAACAATTCGAGTGATGCTACTTTGCGCGTTAGCTCTGCTTTTAAGTCCAAAATTTGGACTTTGAAAGACGAAGGAAACATGGCGGAAAACACATAGAAACAAGTGCGAGACGGAAATCGAAAAACTCGAGCGAGAAATCTATATTTTATGAGTTGCCAGGACAACTGGCGACGCGCTCTCTTGGGACGGGGAGCTTTAGAACACAGATACAGGCAAAGCTTGGACATTACGAAGGGGCCGCTCGTTCCAACCCACCTCGAACACTCCTATCAGTCCTTACCTCCTTTAAAATTAGTTCAATGTATTACGTAGATTACCTCACCTGGTTACGTCATTCCCCACAGAAGCAGCGATAAGCGACGCTCGTATCGCGGTCACCACCTCCAAACGGCGAAAGGTGCAAAAGATGAAAGACGAGAGGATCTTGGATCTAGAGCTGCTGGCAGGGGCAACTCGGGAGTGAGAAAACTGCTCCAAAATATTGCTTTAAGTGGTGCGCGACTGGAACCAGTGTTCACGCATTCCGAGAATCTTGTCAGCACCTTCTTGGCACCGAAAATGCGCGAAAACATGCGTCGGTTAATTTCGCGATTACGCGTTGAAGCGGTTCGGAGACGCGAGGGCGGCGAATTTGGAAAGTCTTGAGATTTGTGGAATTGATAGCAGAAAGAAGTAAACAACGAAGAAAGAAATGAGGGAGAATTGAATTTGAAACGCTGGCAGGCCATCCTGGGTCTGCGAGCTTTCATTATAGAATTTTCAATGAAATGAAATTAGAAAAAAGCGACAAATATAGAGTTTGTGCTGCGCTGTTTGTATCTAGCTTGAAAAGACATTCATAGGTTTATTACCAAAAATGTATGACACTCCTTGCCTTGTTTAATAACATGCTCAAGTTATTCAGTTTTATGGTTGATAAAACTGGGTATGACAATAAAAAAAGCGAAAAACCCGCAAGCAAAAGTTAAATTGTTTGACTGTTTTCAATTGAATGTATTCATTTGAATAGTAAAACCATAAATCTGGCAAAAGAACCGAAGCAAAGACAGCGAAAGACCCACGTCACTCACGTCTTCCGCCACTTCAAAGACGCCATTTTCAGCAGATGCAGTCACCAAGTGGGTATCGCGTAAACAATCGCTAATTGATGATAAACACCACTCAACGCTGAGTAAACATCCGCCGGATTCGAAATTGAGTCTTCGAAATCGTCGCCTCCGGGAGGTGTATATTAGTCAGAAAGAAAAAAAACGAGTAAATTCTAATGAAATCGATGCCGCCACGTCCGTTCCTCATCCCAATTTGTCTTCTTTGAAGACAAAAGCCGCCGAAGAGGTGCGCGTAAAATTTCTAGGAATCCGCTTTCGTCACTCCCTCGAAGGAATCGCCGCGAAGATGACAAGAAGGACGGAAGAGAGCCGAGATCGATGACCAAAACGCGGGAAACGGGTGCAGCCGGTTGCGACAGCAGTGAGCCACCGCCTCGAGAGCGCCAAATTTTAGGCAATTATGTTCTCAGGATTCGGGCCACACTGGAGCCGAAACAAACGGAGCCGCCGCGAAACAATAATCTCGTTGGAAAGGAAAACACGCGGTTGCAGAAGGCGCAGACGGAACCGATCCATAGTTCATAAGGAGAGGGGAGAGAACTTGGCCCCTACAACGACCTTTGGGTCGTCGACCGGCCATAGAGGAGCTTGCGGAAGCTAATTTGAGTGTGAAGGATTTAAAAAGTGGGCAAAAAGAGGTTGAATGGAGATGGACAAAGTAAAAAAGCGGCCTGAATGGGGTGGAAATGAGCCCTCGATTGGGTGGGTTTAAGCGTCTTGCAAGAAGAGAGTAATTGTTGGTTCGCTTAGAAAAACGTTGAAGTTTTACAAAATCGGGTTTGATTAAAAAGTGAGTAAACAGCTTTACGATCAAATAGATCGAGTGCGGCGGCGGGAGCTCATTTACCCTCGTCGGGTTCGGGAAATTCGACGAAAACGTGAAAGGTCTCGAAAACCTAAAACACTGAAGAAAACAAGATAATCTCGGCGTCGACTTGTAAAAACAGGAAACGTTTTTACGCTTGAAAAGGCGAGTGAAGCTGAAGACTGAGCGCTTAAGTTATGGGCACTTGTAGTGTCAGAAAAGTCTACGTAGAAAACGCTTATCTAAAAAAACTCCGAATTTGTGAAATCCGTCAATCTGGGCCGAAGAAGAGATTCAAAAATGTAACATGCGCCTTCTTTAGGAATGCATGAATGTCCGCCAAGATTGACATTTTGCTTGTCGAGAAACGTTGGAAACGACTTCAAACGCGTCAAAACATTTCAGAGCTGCAAGCTTGTAAACCAAGGTCCGATAAATTTGTTTTTCGAGAATTTTGGCAGCTGAATTGTTGCTTTCAACCAAGAATGGAATACAGTAGAAAAGCTGTAAACGACCTTGAAACAATCGACCACTCCAGTGCATTTTCTGTGAAAAATTGTAAGCAAATTTAAAAGGGCTTTTAAAGACATGTAGGGTGTTTAAAAAGCAAGCGAAGGTCAATTCTCTTACAAAAACAATGAAAACAAACGCTCAATTGAGAAAACAGCGACTCGCCGAAGTCAACAAGAAGCATCGCGAAATGTAATTTCACGCCTGCACACGATCGCTGTCGATCAGAAGTCGCGAGTTCCGATCGGCGTCGCGACGCGTTGTTTTCCTTTTTGTGCCCGACGGCCGATTGCCAATAAATTAATTAATTGCAGCGCGACGGTCTCGTTGGCTAATTACGGCGATGATGTCGTAAATTCTTTAAACGTTCCCAGGAAGCCGAAGAAGACTGAGTCCGCATTTGTTTGCTCAATCCTAGAGCGGAAAACGGGACTGGCTGGGTCAGATACGGCTTAAGAGGAATTGCTGTGGTTCAAGAGTAGAACTATTCGGGATTGGAACCGGAAAGGAGATCAGCGGTGAGGGGAAGCGGAAATTGCATTGAGAAGTGATTTATGAATACTGGAAGTCATAATTTGGGGAATCGGGGCAACGCTTTGTTTTTGAATTCTCAGAGGTGGAAATTCGGACGGTGGAAAAAATTGCGACAAACGCGGTCGGTGGAGTGACAAAATGACAAAAAAGAGCGTGTGGGGAGTTGGGATATACGTAGTGGGATGACAAGGACTCCAGCGGGCTCAGATGACGCAAGGAAACGTGGGTTTGGGGATTTTGAATAGTTTAACGCATAAACAAGATAGATCTGATGCGTGTTGCACCTTGGGACTGTCCCCAAACTAGAAAACCACTTCGAATCCTTTTGTTTAGTTCAGCACTTCCAGTGTACTCTGGAGGAAATGGGGTCGATACTGATTTCTTCGTCCTCCTCAAACTAAACGTGAGAAATTAATATTAGATGGAGTTGGTCGAAAAAGAGGCGAAAAGACTTTGGTGTCCATTTTTGAGGGAAGATAATGGGAGAGGGCGCGAGGATCTCAGAATGAGGAAGAGAAGTTGTTCTGTGTTCAAGCTGAAACGACCGCTGTTTACGATTCTTACGATTTATGTAAACGCTCTAAATATGGCTAAAACAGAAGCGGAAAATGGGGAGTCGTAAATCTTCTGGTCATTAGAAGCAGGCTCTCTAGGCTGTAAATGCTTCGTAAGACACTGTAGAAAATGGTCGAAATGGGCATTTTCCAGAAACAAGTTCCAAAAGTCAATTTACCGGGCGCGAGTGGTTATTTTACTCCGGCACGACCCAGCAGCACCCAATCTTTGTGCTGCAGGTTCTTAATTACGACGGGTTGCGGTCACGCTCAAAGCAAAACATTTCTCAACAGGGCGATCAAGCACCATCGGCTCACCGCCTAACCGCCATCGCCTTCCGTTTGAACACCATTCGATCGAAAATTGAATCAACGCAATCACGACGTTTTCGATCGGTGCGCGCCTAAAAACAAAGGCGAACCGTCGAGCGCCTGTGGGGGGGGGGGGGGTTTTACGCCTTAAAATCATTAGGGTAAAGAGCAAAAAACAGAATTTTGTGAGTTACCTGGAAAAGTGGGACAGGCGAGAAAAGGCCAAGTGCAGGCCAGAGACATGTCGCTTTGGGTGCCTTTGTTGACTTTGGAACTGTCTTCGTTGAAAGGAGATTGCCGAGTGCGATTCGCCTCTTTGTTAACATTAAGATTTTAGGGTTCACGGGGGCTGGGCGAGTCATAACTTGAAATTTTTTTTCAGAATTTCGGGGAACCGACCACCCATGCCAGAGTTTCTAGATCTTCAAACACCATACTCATTAGAATCTTTTATTAACCACTCTTTAAAACAAAAAAAATTTCGCAGTTCTACAAAATGGCCGAGTGCCTACTCCGGAAACAGCTGTTGCTTCTCAATCGCGCCAATTTCAAAAACGCTCTTCTGAACTCCGGATTGAAGATCGTGTAAATCACTGGATTCATAAAACTAAAACAGAAAATAGCTTTGCTTAGAATTTTTCGATATCCCTGTACCTGTTCATGTACCCAATCCACGTGGCGTAGAAGAAGGGTCCATAACCGACTTGACACGAAGGGTTGTCGAGCTTGATGCAGACGGCATTGATAATGTTGATGGAAAAGAAGGGCACCCAGCACACAAGAAAAATGCCTACGACGATGCCGAGGGTCTTCGTGGCCCGTCGCTCCTTCCGCTGCGCCTTGGTGACCTTCCGCTTGAAGCTGGCGTCCTTGCGGCTGATCGTCTTCTTTACGATCCGCACCGCGAGCGCCGTCGTGGACCCGTTTTGCTTCGCCGTAGTGAGCATTTTCCGTTTGGAGTCGTTCGAGGACTGCACCGCGTTTCCCACGAGGCTGTCCATCGAGTGCTGAGATCGGATTCTCCAAGCAGCTTTGAGCGCAGTGCTGAGTTTCTTGGAGGCGGCTTCTGAAAGTTCACTTAGTTTTGGACTCGCTTTTGGCAGATTCAAACCTCCAGAGATCTGGTTCGAGGAGATCGAAGAAGGGACGCGGCTCGTGGATGCGTTTCGGAATGTTTCCGAAGTGCGTCGGACGACGCCGGCGGTCGAGTGGCAGCGGGTTTTGTCCGTCGAAGAAGTCTGCAAGCTTCAAAATTGGGACAAACGGCTGCACGGAACGCCCTACCGATCGGTTATCCGTAGAGGTGGAGAGGCGTTTGTTCGCGTTTTCGTTCGCGATCACGAGCGATTTAGAGTCGCTGCGTTCGCAGAGCGAATCTATCGGCGACGTCGGAAGTCGCGAGATCGGCGAGTGGCCGTCGATGGCGGAATTCATCAGTGGAACCCTGAATTATCGATGAAATAAATAGTCGATTAAATTGAATGGAACCTCACCTGCTGATCACCTCGGGCTTCTGCTCGTGCTGGAATCCGTTGCCGACCTTGGCGACCCCGGAACTGGTCACCGTGTCCAGCTCGGTTTGGGCCGTGTGCGGCCTCTCGATCTCCTCGGCAATGCACTCGTCCATCAGCGGAATCCGCGTGCCGCCGTTCCCCACGGCGATCGGGTTCGGGATCACGCCGATCGCGGAATCGGAGCTCTTGCGGAAGTGCGTTTGGCCGCAGCCGGCGAGTTTGTCGCCGAGCGATTTGCGGAAAATCCTGGGACTCCGCTTCGAGAGCTGCCGGAGGAGCGTTGGGAGGAAATTCTCGGCGGTGGTTGAGGAGTCCTTGCGCCCCAGTTCCACGTCGGACAGTGTCATCGAGTGCGGCTTCCGATGGCGGCCGAAGTGGAATCGTTTCGCCTTCTTTTGCTGCTCGTTCGGCGGCGTGGCGAGCGAGTTAAACGACGAAATCGTGTGGTTCGCGATCGAGCCCTCGCCGTCTGATGATTTTCTGAAAATCTCACGTAAATTCACATTTTAATTTATTCCAAATACCTGGATATTGTGGGTCCCTCGGAGGCGAAATCGTTGGCGATAATGTTGAGGTTGTCGGAGAGCGATTCGCTGCTCGAGTGCGGCGTCGAGCTCCCCGCGAGGTCGTGTTCATCTGAAATCACATTCGTTCCCCAAAATGTACCAAAAAGACACAACTGCGACATGCAAACTACGGCTGGTGCAATCTAAGCTACTCGGCTCGGGAGCATGCATGCTCGAAAAGGGAAAAGTGCGATTCTGGGCAGAAAGTTGCATGCGAATCGTCCCCGAAAGAGATTCGCGGCATTCCAACGACGGATTTACGAAGAAAGAGTCACCCTCGCGCGAGAGGCGGCGGCCGGCGGCGATCTGGACGTCGTCATCTTCTTCTTGGGCGGCTTCCATCACGAAACGCTGGAGCATCAGCGGCGAGGAATCGCTGATCACGCCGCCCGGACGGTTACGGTAGAGGAGGCTCGAGGGATCAAGCCTCGAAACCCCGCCGCTGTCGGAGTGCCTTCGGTCGACCGCCGGGGCGAACAGGTTTTTGATAAGCGGCGGCGCTGGAACCGAGTTCGGCATCGCCGGAACGGCCATCGGCGAGAGGATTCCCACGAGGCGCGAGATTCGGCACGGCGACTGCGTTTTCGGGGGCTCGGTGGTGGTGGCGTCGCTGGTAACGGTAGTCGAGTCGGAGGTCCGCTTGCTTTCGATACTACGAGAGGGGATTCTACGAGAAGCGGAGACGGGCAGGGCGGCGGAGAGCGGAAGGAGCGAAGAAGAAGCGGCCGCGAGGCCAGAAGAGGTCGACGGAGGCATGGGGGCGGCGGAGGCTCGGGGTTTCCCCGGGTCGTCCGTCGTCCACCAGCCACTCCATCTCGTCGTCTACGGTTTCTACATCGTCGAAGGGCTCGTCTTCACCTGCTTGTTCAACGGCCTCGGTTCCCAGCGGCGAATCCGGCGAGTCATCGAAGGCAATGCGAGCATCATGATCTGAGCTGAAAAAGAGCTAAGCTGAGCTCCCTCGGGAATACTTCCTCGAGTTGAATGAGACGAAGGAGCGGCGGGCGAAGCTGTGGAGCACGAGGGGAGCTGCGCTCCCGTAAAAGAGGGTGGCCGTGCAGGCCGGAGCGCGTCGGAGATGGAGACTCGACCCGCCTCGAGTGGGTTCGGGAAAAGGTCAAAGTGTACGCGGCCTGAATTTGGTTGTTCGGCTAAACGTTTTTAGATTGTTTGGAAACCGAAGGCGTGCAAGTGAGTGAATTTTGAAGGCAAAGGAGCCAAGAAGTCGAAGGACGAAGGAAGTGGAGGAGAAGCGGAAGAAGCGTGAAATAGAGTTTAAGAGAAGAAGGAGAAGAGAAGAAGAAGAAGAAGAAAGAGACACCGCAAACGGCACTGCAAACCGAGGCTACTCGCATACCTGGACCGGTGACCGTTTGTCCCGCCTCGTCGCCCTCCTCGTAAGGTTCGCGGCGCGAGGAGCTCAGGTTGTTTAAACGCCGCTGCCGGGCGGCGCGTTCGCGTTTCCGAAGAGCCATCATGATACGGATATAGACGAAAAGAACGAGGACACAAGGAATGATGAAGCTAAAGATCGACGAGATGATCGAGAACTCGGCGTTGTAGAAGCGGCACTCGTAGAGATCGGCGTCCGGGGGACGGTGGTTTACTCCTGAAGCGAGAAGGTAAGAAAAAATTGAGTAGAGATGGGCCTACCGAGAACAATCGGACTGGCGAGAGCAAGAGAAATCAGCCAGATGGCGACCAGAATCACCATGACCCGTTTTGTGTTTTGAGCTTGGCGAGAGTACTGGATCGGGCGGCTCACCGCTCGAAATCTGGAACAAGATCTCTTCAGATATCAGTTGATTCAGCTTGATCTATAGCTATAGTGTTCTCTAACTCTGACTCAACGCAACTTCTGCCAATTGTCATCTTCCCAAATTAGGCTAATTAAGCTTCGCAAATCTAAGTTTATGCACGCGTCGTCGTCCTCTAGAGTTTGGTCCTTCCGCGGACAAACAACGTCGAGGAAATGAACTTGTGTGATTGGCCACTTTAGATGTCGGAAAACAAAGAGGTGTTTATGTGTCCGAAGTGCTTACCTGTCAAAGCTGATCACGGCCAAAAGAAGAATCGAAGCTGTGCTGCACGCGACATCGCTGGCCGAGTAGATGTCGCACATGAGTGGGCCAAGGAACCAGTAGCCGCCTTGAACCTGAAACGACCTTTGTGAAGAGAGTGGACATTTCGGCTAATTTGAGGTAAACAAAACTAAATTAGAAAAACAAATCCAAAAGTTGTTTTGGACTCGAGATGACCTTGTTGGCTCAAAGTTCCTCTGTCATTCATTGACTTTTGGGCTAAACAGCATGTAAAGTTTAATTCGGAAAACGTGATTTGAAGGAGAAAGTTTTGTATGTGTTTTCCAAAACTTTTTTGACGTCCTTTAAGCTTTCTAAGATCAAACAAAATAAGCAAGAGACGCTTGGAATTTTTCTTGGGTTAGGAAATAAAAAATTGGTGGTCGAAAATAGAATCGGAAGCTTTCCGTTTCATGAAAAACTTGAATTTTAAATTTCGCTTATAGGTGACGGACAAGTCTCACGTGTCTCTTCTTTCCAATTTCGGAACCTCTTTTCTCCGAATCATTCCAGTTCCCCTAATTAAACCTTCCGGACACATCTTTTGCTTTTTTCAACTTTCGGACACATTTTTTTCACCTTTCAAAACAGGCTCATATCATCTGCTCGCTGATAGCCTGCACCCTACCCTCGCGGCGTCTGAGTGCTTCTCTCAAGGGTTCTGCAGCCTTCGTCGCTTAAAACAAACGTCAAAGCGCGCGAGAAAAAATTGCGGCCAAATTGGATTTAAGAAAACTATATTTTGAAGGGCCGAAGGAGCTGAAGAGGACTCACGTAAACGTAAACGGCGTACGGCATGACGAAGAGGGCGACAAAGAGGTCGGCAACTGCGAGGCCGAGGATCAGGAAGTTGATCGCGGAGTGGAGGGCGCGGAAGCGGAGCACAGAGACGATGACGAGCAGGTTGCCGAGGATCGTGGCCGTGGGGATGAGCACGAGGCCGAGCCCGAAGAGCTGGATCTCGGCTTCGACCTCGGTCCCATCGGGACTCGCGTTGAGGGTCGCGTTGGGACCGACGTCGAAGGCGCTCATCGCGGGTTCGGGAAGCGGATTCAGAAGTGGAGCTGAGGGGACGGAAGGGTCCAGAACGAGGAAGGCTGGCGCATCCTCGATCGCCGAAGGCGTCGCTCTTCTGCAAAAGTGGATCTCTCTTGAGAGGTAACGCGGTCTCCTCCTCCGCTCGCTCGAGGGCCACGAGGACACCGCCTGAGAAGTGGCGCGAGGAGAAGAAGGTGTTATGCGCGTTCTCGCCCGAGTGGATATGTCGAATCGAATATGGATCAGTGCCTACAATTTGAATGGCCAACTTTGGGCGCTGCCGCGTTTTGGGTCGTTTCTTGGCCCGTCGTAAGAGTCATCAACGCGTGAATAATCGCTGGCGGCGTGGCGCCTGGCGTCCTGGAATCGTTAGGGAAGACGTTGATTGCGCTTGCGATTCTACAGTAACCCGACGAGGTCGGATGTTTTGGATGCGCCGCGGAGCACCGGAGCGAAGACGGTTTTGGTTTGGTTGGGCGGCGGAGTGACGAATTCGATTGGGGACGGAAGCCCTAGGAAAACAAAGAGGAATTCTGGAGGTGATCGGTGGGACGACAGCCGGAAAGGGCACTCGAATAAGTGGATGTAAACGAGAGGGGAAAAGGAAGACGAGGAGGGAAGACGCGTCCTTTCCCGAGTCACGACTCGTGGAGGTCGAACTTGCGCCGAGAATACTTATTTAGAAAGGGAATTCAGCCGCGAAATCGGCGATTCAAAGTCCGCTCTGAACTTTCCCGAAAGAATTCGTGATGTGCATCTTCCACTCGAAACGACCTTTCTGCTTGCCCACCTTCTGCTTTCCACCTGGCTCGGGTTACGGACAGATTCGGGGTGGAGGTCCTCTCGCCAATTAGGCACATAAGAGTTTTGGTCCTCTAAAAATAGGGTGCTTTTACTAACACCAACTTAATCTTTGCTTGCCAAAAACTGATTTATAAAATACCCGAAACCTGAGTGTCGAAATTCGAAATTTCGGACTACGTATTAGGCGGCCGAAAGTGTACAAAGAAGTCCTCAGTTATAAGGTCAGTTTTTGAATGTTAATAATTTAAGACGGAATCGAATTACAAAATGCACAAATGACAATAACAATTTTACGCGTATCCTGAAAACACGTCACACGTGTCGAAAGAGAAGCTCAAAGGCCTTGGCAACCTCTCAAATGACTACGACGTTCAAACACGTTTCAAAGCTAAAAAATTCTCAAATTTTTGTCTCTAAAAAGTTTAATAATAAAAAAGCATGGAAACGCATCAAAGCGAAGAGCACCTTAGTCATCCAAAATCCTCGTCGAAATTCCGCCTCGCTAGACGCCGCATTTTCGGACGTCGAGACCGATAAGCGTCTTCTTGCAGAATTGTTTGTGAACCTCAGGAAATGACGCCGTCACGAGAAGTTTAAAATTAGAACCGCAAATAACCGCACGAGGGTGATCTAATTAGAGAACGAGGAGGGGAGGGACCTAAGGTGTCAGAAAAATGATAGGTTTGAGTGATCGGAGAAGAGTAGAAGACCACGTGTTGCTGAAGGATGATCGGAGGTGTGAAACTGAGGACAAACCGACTTTGAGTACAAAAGAAAACAGCGGACTCGGTGGAGTTTGGTTGAGTGTTTTGAACCTGGAAACAAACAAAAAGTGGGTTTTTGGGTCAACAAAGGTTGGAGGAGGACGATTGTTGGATTCCAGATGCCTACGGTCGAGCTATGTCTGGATCAAAAAAGAGCAGATGTTCGCAGGGATCGAGAATGTGATGAACGACGGATCAAAACGAAAGACGGTTGTTTTGAGGAGAAATAAAGCACGAGGCGCTGGGGTCGAGAGAGTGGTTCCCAGGTCGAATTTCTCGACCAATAAACGATGGACGTCGATTGTCACGCAAATGAATTTGTTTTGACGCCCGAGGAAAAGACGAGGTCCTTTTAGAAATTCGAATAATAAGCGGAAAGGGGAGACGATTCCGTGCAAGGTGACAACGGCCTCGCTCTTCCTACTCCTCGGAGGCCCTTGGCAGCACGCCACGCTTCCTCGTCGGCTTCTAATTGCAAGTGAAATGGTAATTATTCTTTCGTTTGGTCGGTGGAGGGGCCAACTTGCTCTTGACAGGAGCAGCCCGAGTAGACAGCAATTAATCATGCGACGTTTGTTCACGCGTCAAACTATAAAACTCAACTTCCAATTGCGCGCACCCCAATTTCGCCGGCTTCTCTAAAGTGAGACTTTCGGGCCGTAAAAAACGACCTTTCCAAGAGCGATCCGCGTGTGATCCAGCCGGTTTTTGGTCGGCGGTATTTGTCAAGGGCATTGCTCTGAAGACATAAAAGTAGACAAAACGGAAAAGGGGAGAAGTGGCCAGAGATCCGAGCCTCCAAACGATCTCTTCCTAATCGAACTTCCGCTCCTCATCGTTTTTTGTTCCGTTCCCCTCCTCCCTCACGTCTCCGAACTCTTATTGCAAAGTTCTCTCCGACCGCTTTTGGACCTCCCGTGGGACCTCTCGAGCCTCGACCCGAAACTGAACCGAATGGTTTTTGACCTACTCGCCTATTCAAAGCCCTTTTTGTATTCTTGCGGCAGCACCTAAAAAAGTCAACGCGCGTAAATAAGTGGATTCACTCACTCACGGCCTAACCACGGCGATCGCTCTCTCATTTACTGGTGGCGTTTACACGTCCGCGAGTAAACCAATTAGAGATTATTTGTGTTGGGGGTTGCAAAAGCAACCTGAGAAGCCGCGGTATACGAACGCAGGTGCTCTATGGTGTACGGTCTTGGGCGGAAAGCGAGTAAAAGGCTTTTAATTAAAAAGAAACACTCGTTGCACCCGGCAGAAAGTGCTTCTTTGCCGCTTATTGAACGATCTCATCGAAAATGGGTTGGGTCTCGGCACGATTGGTCTGCATGAAAAAATGACGCATTCTTAATTAATGCGATTCTAATTTGTACTGAATGGCGGCACTAATTGGAATGTGCAAGCCGGATGCTGGAAGGAAGAGGATGGAGGAGTTTGGAGTGATTAGGATAGGAGGACCTGGGTACCGCGAAGCGGACCTGAGGACCGAGATTCGAGGAGATTCTGGACAAAGGAGCGGGAAGAAGGTGAAGGAAGCCTAGAAAAGCCGAATTAGCTTCGAGGGGAGGCGACAGGCGTTTAATCGTTCCGGGTGACAAACGTCACAAAATAAAAGGAAATGGGGCTTCGAGGAGCCGCGGATCTTTCCTAATCCTCTTCATTATCTTCGCTTTGTATTCAACGCTTGCAACAAACAAAAATAGAGTTTCGAGTTCCGCGTGGCGCGCTTACGCCTGATTCACCCGATTCGGATGTGTTAAAAGTACGCTTTAATGGGGTGAAAATGTCGTTGACGTTAAAAATAGCCAGTATGCGCGTTTTATGGAACGGGCCGTTTGATGTGGTTTCGTGTTTGCTTCTTGCTGGAATTGATTTGATTAGAATTATTTGAAGCGGGAAACAACTTTTTCTTTAGAGAGAAAGTGCAAAGCTTTGTGTTAATGAGTGATAAAGAAGAATAATCCAATCCAAACACATTTTTAAGTATGTAAATTACCATAGTCTAACAAAGGTTGACCGCTACTGCAAACATTATTTATGGCCCGGCTTTCAATAAAAAGCCTCCTTAGAAAATCGGAAGTAGACTCCAGCTCAAAAGTGCCAAAGACTAGGTCTAAACCAGCTCATTCTCGAAGCTTTGTTTTTACCACAATTTTGAGCGTCTCCTCAATAGCCATCTCTAGTGCGTCTGCTCTTCGCGCACTCAAATTAGTTATAACACTTTTTCGCTCCCAACGCAAATCAAAAAAGTCGCCTCGCCGAAATGAAATTAGGAAAATCGGTGCTGGAGAAGATCGCCACTTGGCACGCTCGGCCCTCGGCCGCTCCTAGGCGACTTTGGAGTCGTAATTCCTGGCTCCTAACCCAATAAACCCATAAACTGCGCGTTGCCACTAATTACGCGCGGCGACGTCACTCATCGCGCAGGCGAAAAACAAAGGTTCTTTAATAACTTTTATGTTTTCCGGAATTCTTTATTTGGCTGATAAGAAGAAGACGTTAGACCAAAAAGCAAACAGAAGAGGTGTGGAGGACTCGAAAGGTGACGGGATATGTTGTGTTGTCTATAAACAGAAACAACTTCGAGGAGGATGGGATGCATCCCAGCGCGAAAACAAAAGAACCGACATCTGTTGGCGAATAAACAATCCATAAATCTCGGTCAAAAGGACAAATTGAGGGTTCCCTTTAGAAACATCTTATGGGTTTGGAGCAAGCAAACTGCACTTCTAAGAAAATTCAGAGAAAAAAACGGAATATTGCAAATGGTTAAGGTGAGCGAACACAACGCCAAAGCTTAGGACCGCGAATCTAACTCTCCGATTTTTTTATGCCAAACCTCGCAGCGCAAATTCATAATGAGGTTGCTCCAAACGCGTTTATTTATCCGACCCGAAATTAATAAAACTTAATAAAAGTCCGCAAATGACACCTTTGAAGGGAAATTTCAGGTTTCGTGATCATAAATGCAGGGGAAAGTTACAAGTTCAGAAAAAAGGATTTTCTGGAAGGCGCCCTCCTGGAAGGACACTCGGCAGAGTAAGCAATAATAAACAAACGACGGACTCACTTCCTAACATCCGGGCGCCAAAAATTAACCAAAGGGCGGCGGTTTTCGTCATTCCCATTTATTACATATGAGATGGAAAACCCAAATAGTCCTCAAAACAAGCGAAGAGGGGCCGAGGACCGTCTAGGCTGGTATGAATATGCTTAAACGTTATTATAGAGTCGTTCTAGAAAACGAGCAGAACGTGACAAAGGAGTTGTAAGTTTGAATTCGAGAAGGAGGCACCTGATTTGAGAGGCCGGAGAGCGGTAAACCAACAAAACAGGCGAATTCCGGGTAAGCCGAGTTATGCGTGGAGTCGCAAAGAACGGTTCGGGACTGAGAGCATAGATTGCGAGGAAAAGCGTGGAATCCAAAAATAGGACGGGGACGCGTGGCTTGCCGCACTTTGGGAACTTTCGGCTAATACGAGTTGTTATTGCCTCTTATGTCATAAACAAAAATATGCCGAATTAATGTCTAAGTATGTTGAGGGTAATGTGCATCGCCTTAATCAGGAAGTGTGGTAGGAGGTCAACTGTGTATAAAACAGGTTGTCACGAAAAGTTTGGAATGACAACTTCGCAATCTACAATTAGATGAATGAAATGTAAAAGTTAGAACGTTGTCGATGAGTTCAGAAACAAGAAAACGGGATTCTTTTTGTAGGTTTGTCGCTTATCTCTCAATGACTTTCGGGTGCAAATGACACGATTAGAATTAACCTTTTTACCTTTTTAAGTAAAATTGAAAAGAAACTTCCACTTCCAAAACGAAAATACAAACCAACGGCAATAAACGCTTAAAACGATAAAAGTTAGAGGCATAAACGCCGTAGAAACTGACTCATAGGCCTCTGGAGGTCGAGTTTTTCGCAATTCAATTACGTTTATGGGATCAAATCGCGGCGCCAGAACGAAGCCGGAAAGGCGGAATTCTTCGGTCCCAAAGAGCGAAAACTTTCAGTATAGAAAAGTGCAACTTGTAATCTAGTTGGATTGGAGGTCGGATGATTGGCGATAATTAGACTGACGAGGAACAACATAAATAAGATTTGGGTGCAGGCGGCAGAGCAAAGTCCCAGAAATAGTCGAGGGAGACAAGAGACAACAAACTCTAAAAACAAGGAGATAATAATTAATTTGGACAATTGTTCCAAGCCGTCTTTCGGTCTTTGAAGCTCGAATCGGGGGAGTCGGATCGATCCGGCTAAGCCAAAAGATGAGCAGAAAACAAATCGAAGATCCAAACCGAGTTCGACGATAAGGTCGCCGCTCGAATCCTTAGGATCGGAATTCCTTTCGGGATTAAAATGTGTCTGGATCGATCAAAATTCGATGGCATTCAAGAAAAAAGGGATTAAGCCTCAAAGTTCAGCGCGCGGAGAAGACTTCGGGAGTCGGACTGCAAAAGAGGCGCCGTGCTTCAAAAGAGGACAAAAGGGGACATAATTGCAGGTTTGCACAAAACCGCACATCGAATTCTCGAGGAGAATACGTGGAGCCACTAACTCCATCTCAGGCATTTTTCGGAAAGGTCGACGAGGTCTCCGGAGGTCGCAAAATCTTATGACGAGAGCCCCTGAACCGCCTATGAGGGCCTCGCTGGAACGTCGGCAGACTGCCGGAAACCCTCAAAGAACAGCAACAAAAACATTAAGGGAAACGATCTGGGAGTCGTTGGACGGCAGAAAACAAGCAACTGTCCACTTTCCTCCTGTCAATAAACGGCTTCTTGCCACCCCCAACGCCACTCCCGGACTCCTGCCGGATCGTTTATCGAATGTCACCACGATGAATATTTCACTATTAATACTTTCGCGATTCTTCCTCGTCCCCGCACCCTCTCTGCACTCTGAACAGACGGAGTCAATCTACACTCGCGCTCTGCAGCGGATAATCGAGAAAAATAAGATTTGGACACTCCTCGCAACAAATTGAAAAAGGAACAGAGGAGGAAGAGGACGGAAGCGTGGAGATCCACGCGTCACAAGGTCCAAGGTCAAAGGTTGGGCAGGAGATAAGAGAAGGTCAATTCGGGGATATCTGGTAAGGTTGAGGATCTGGACGCGGGGAACCGCTTCGGGTACACTTTTGAAAGGAGTCTTTGTTTGAGGCTCAGATATGCTAAACTCCGATGAAAACTTTGCAGGGTCGCGGTGGGGCTTTGTTTAGTGCTTGATGACACGCTCCTACGCTTCGTTTTTCTGGTAACCGCCGGTTTTTGTAAGAACAGTCTACTCGAATCCGGGAAAGTCGAGCCTCCGGGATAACGGCAATGCAGCCAAACGACGCCGCCGAGTGCGTTGCTGCCGGCGACCGCAAAAAAATAAACCAGAACTCTGGACGCTTAGAGTGCCGAATTAGGAGTTTAGTTTTGTCAATTTTAGCAAGTCACTAACTAAATCCAAATGACCTTACAAAAGTCTTTTGAACCCGAATTTTCTTTTGAAAAACAGGGCTACGAAAACCGCCGTCCGTCCTCGTGGCGTCCGTGTCCCCATCGAGTGATGTCAGTAGGCCCACCGTCGTCAATAAAACTATTCAAACGCTTCAATAGAATCGGACTTAGAGGCCTTCCTGGTCGTCGACCGAAGAAGCGGAGATGCGCATCCAACGGAAGGGTAAATCCGGTGCCCTTTTAACGAACGACGCCAAAACAAATATTTTCTGGATCCCAAAAACTCCCAACGGACACCCCCTTACCACCTGTGATCATGTCCCAGAGGAGCAGAAATGGGCCGACGAAAATTTCGAGGACCGAAACTTTTGAGGCACAATTGGACAAATTATAGCGGAGAAAAGGACGCTTTGTTCGGTGGGCACAATGCTCTTAAGATGTCCTTTCGGCGTGTTCTGATCTTAAAGAAATCAGGTAATCGACTTGAACTTTGAATGCCGAGGAAGTCCTGGAGACCGCTTCAAGAGCACAAGTCGTAGAGGCGAATTATGAGACACGGAAGGCGCAAAATTGAATTTTATTAATTTATACACGTGCCTCCGGGGATCGTGGCGCTAATTGTGAATTTATGACTGCAAAAGACGTCTGGAGAGCAGAGATAAGGTGGAAAGTTTAATTGAAAGGACAAAAAACGAAGTCGGGTTGAATGAAGTAGGTACCGTAATCTGTTGTTCTAGAAAAATGCTATCGACTGGAAAGTTTCATTCGTATTTGAATTTGTACGTTTAGCTTAGAAAGTGACTGTAATCGGCAAAACTTAATCACTTGGAAGACATTGTACCAATTTTGCCATTTCCCAGCTATATTGGCTACTCTCGGTTAAGGTTAATGCAGTTCAAATTCGGAAACGCAAATAAATTTCAGGAGACGTTCGTGTTCCTCGTTTGAGTGGAGTTTGTTGTTCGTCTTCAAAAAGATGCTTTTGAAGAGGAACCACGTCTTTTAACTAAACGCACAGTTCGAAAAACGTGATTTATAAACCAAAAAACTACAAAAGAGCAGGTAATACCGTAATCCATCTACACATGTTCTCGTTTCCAAGACCTCTAAAACTGGGACCGGGGAGCTTACGGGTTGTCACTTTCGGGAATGTTTCAAATCGCGCGATTGGCGGCGGCGCATCGGTCCGGCGCGCCCGGATTGGCGTTGATGAATGCGAGCGAATCGCAAAACAAAAGAAAGCAATCGGCCTAATCTCGGGGATAAATGAAGAAAAAGCGACGAGATGAGTGCGCGTAATCGCTTTCTGATTCCTGGCGGCAGCGCGGGTGACTTGTGGCCGCCGGGCGCCGGGAGCGGGACAAATCATAAACATGGCCCGGTGGAGGAGCGACTGCGCTACACTCCTCAAACCCCTCGAGGGCCGCTTTGACTCACAGCGGATAAGTGAGAAGCGCTCAAACACAAAAACTCATCGCTTTCGAAAACAACCAACTCGTCGTCCGGGTTGACATCTCTTCCTCGACGACCACCGGTCCCGAAAGGGCCGAGGAACTTGCGCGGAGGCGACAGTTCACCGACTACGGCGTTCCTTCACCTCCAAATTGCCCCAAATTGGAGGGTGAACGGGTGAAAGGAGGCTCGGGACACCTATTTTCGTGCCCTCTCAGAACGGATCGTCGCCGGAAACTTCACATCACCGTAATCGCAGGAAAAGAGACCCGAGGCTGCGGTTTCGTGCTTCTGGGCCGCTCCTCTCCATCATTTCCCTGCGCTCTACTGCGTCGAATCTGAACCGAACTACAAAAAACGTCTCGAAAACGGCTGCGGAATCCGGCCCTGCGCGTGGCATAAATGCCAAAAACACGCGTCAAACCGCAAAACAAAATAAGGCCTGCGAATCGAGTGATAAGAAGAGAAGACTTGTGACAGCGGCCAAGGTTCCAATCCGGCCCGGCTGACTCAAAGAGGCCATCGAACGTCCGGAGAGACCCTGAAACTAATCGAATCTGAAAACAAAGAACCCCGAAAACCTTCGAGCGCCGAGGTTCCGGATTCGCGTTTAATAAGAGCACCTGAAAAAAGCGGAAAAGATGTTGAAATCCTTAAAAGCACGTCCACTTGGCCTGCTCCTTGTTCTGAAACTAAGTTTTAAAAGCACATTTTGAAAAATCTGAAAAAAGGGGTTGAAAATGTGGAAGGTTGAAGATGTGAGATAGCAAAAATAGGAGTGATGTGAGGTAGATGACGCTGTAGGAAAGGATTTGAGGCTTCCAAAAGGGCCAGGAAGAGTGCGGTTTACTGAACTCGGAAACCTCAGTAAACGTATACGTTGTGGTTTCCTGACATTTGTTCAAAGTATTTGTCAACAATTATTTCTACACTTTACAGAAATAACCTTTTTTGACACGAGCACCCTGAGAAATTCCCACCAAAAAATCACGTGAGAGTAAAGCTGACAAGAAGCACAAAGAATCGGTTTTGATTGAAACAGTGAACTCAAAATTCAAAGATTCTAAGCTTTGTAAGGACTATTGAAACTGCAAGGGGACTAAGGCTGTGAATCTGAAATATTTAATGAAAATCACACTAAGCGATATTTCAGAACATGAATCCTTGAATGAGCAGTTTTGGTGGTTTGTTTGAAAATAGTCAGTTTTTACTACTTAAAAAACTGCAAATTTATTCACATCCCTACCGTAACCCTACCAAAGATGTCATCAAAACCAAAAGCACAACTCGCCACAAAAAAGCCACAAAAACACTAAACCTTTGTTTAAGGATTACTAACCTCTCTTTTAACATTTCAAACTCCAAAAAAGCAATCTCAATCAAAATGCTCAAATCCATAAAGCAACACTTTCAGCAAATCTGGGAACATAAATCGCCTGTCGGGATAACACCAACAAATCAGGCCATCAACCCAGAACCCAGCGAAGCCCTGAAGTGACAGGTGTCGGTGGGGCCGCCTTGGCGAAGGTGATAAATGATTTGAGGCTGTGGAAACACGAGAAAACAAGGTCTCGGACACAAAGGAAACTCGATCGCCGCCGGATCGCGTCACCTTCTCGAGCGTTCCAAGCGGCGGCCGGCGAAGTCGTGTCCTCGATAAACAAAACGATAAAACGTGCGCGAGGTAAAGTGGCTCGAAACGGGCATGACTAAGAGCTCGGGGCCGTTAGGGCTGCTGATTGGATTAGGGGGCAGGCGATGAGGGAGGGGTGAAGGGTGGCGGGAAGACGAGCGGTGATGTATTATTTGTATAAACATAATGAAATTATTCGGCTGACACGCATCCGCGAGTCGTTTTGCGGCACGCGATGGTGCAATAATGGAAGCCGAGGAGCAGAGGCGCACAAAGGGCATTCGCGTAATAACGGCGTGCTGATACCCCGATACGCGATATCCCGGCCGAACTTTGTTTGAATTCGGCCGCCGAGGACCTAATTGACGCTGAATGGCCCCCGACTACGGTAGCCCTATGGATTTATGAGGTGTAAAATCCAGCTCGTGCTCGATTATCCATTAAGGTGAAGGTGAAATGGATACCTCCGCCCAAACGGAACCCACAAATGGCGAGTTCTAATGGTATAAACGTGACACGAAACGAATCAAAAGCGGCCGACTGGAGACTGTTCACCGTATCCTAATGGGAACGTGAGCGCCACGTCGTTCTTTGGCTTGAAGATCCACGCTTTCTACGAAGGAAACTCGATCTGCGCGATTGGATTAGGCGGCGAATTATAGAAATTGGATTAGTTTCTGTGGGTTTGTGCCTGACGGCTGCGAATCGGCCTTACCTGCCGTGGCTCTTGCCAAAGTACTCGCGACGTCCATTCACGGGAATTCCTAATTCTGGCCTGTCAGATGTCAGCGGAAAAAAACGTGCGAATGGCGGATATTAAAAGAACGTTTGCCCTTTGAAGTGCGGCAGTCGGCTTAATTGGAGAAGCTGTGAGAAGCAGGTGCTGAAGCCCTTTTTGGAGAGAAGATGGAACTTCTGGAAGTTTGAAGTCGAATTTAGAGCATTTATGTATTGGAAGGAATCGATGCGATGAAGCTAGGTTCCATTGGATCTTAAAGCTAAGGACAAGGAACCAGTCGAGATCTAACTCTCAAATTGTCCACAAAGTTTCTTACAAAAATCCTATTTACGGTTCAAGCGAACTTTGCTTTCGTCGGCTCCTTGCACGAAATCCGAGAGCTCAAAAACAGTCCTCCAAAACAATTTGATCAATCAGAATGCATGAAAAGACGGCGCCAAAAGGCGTCACGCGCAAAAAGCGGCGAAGCAAGGCAGCTTCGTTTACGGAAGACTAAAGAGGGCGGCCATTCATTCAACTGTGCGAATAATTAAATTTGGCGATTTGACACACAAAACGTCGTCAGAACGCGTAACTTCTCGGCTTAGAGGATCCTCCGCTGTACCCCGCGGTCGCCCAAATTACGCGCGTTTCGGCGGCGCTTCGACAAATAATTAAAAAATTTGCGCGGAAACAAATGATTCCACGCGCACTCAAATATCAGCGCTGGGAGGATCCCCGGGGATCCGAAGGAGTCGAATCTGAGGGATTCTGCGGGGATAAGAGGTCAAAGACCGTAGCCAGGTGACGTGAGAGGGTCGGAGATCGGGAACTCGAAGAGTGGCCAGGATCAGGCGGTTCCCGGGTAAAGAGGGCTAGCTAAATATCCCCGGAGGGCAATTCGACGCATAAATCGAATTGACACCTTGCGGGTTGGCCGCCCGCGACGCGCATTGCCGCTCTCAAATAAAATAGAAATCGACCGCCATAAAAGAAATTCTCGAAGTAATCGCATTTAACGAAAGAAACGAGCGCGTCGGTTGCAGAAGCGATTGAAACGTCGGAACGCTTTGCATGAGCTGCCGATGGAGGGCCGACGAATGGTATGAGCGTCGAGGGCAATAAGGCCGGAGAGTACAAGCCGAGATAGGGGAGATGAGGAGTTGGGTGAATCCGACAGGAGAAATCTGACTCCTGCAAACGCCCGCTACCGTACCCGGCGGTCCAGCGCCGCCATCAGTCCTCTGAAAGTAAATGAGACCCTCCGTGAGCAATTTGGGCGAAGCGAAAACACGTTGATGTATGAACTCCATCGGAGGATAAATCACCACCTGACCGAATCGGTCGCCCGGCGGCTTCGGCCGAAGCAACATCGGCCACGCGAGCTCTCGAGCCAATTATCAGTTCTCGGGAATTATTCAGGCGATCCGGACGCGTCATCCGATTGTCTCCACAGAGCGCAAACCGCGATGAGCAAAACTTAGGGGACATCGCTCACTTCCTAAAACAAAGTGAATATTTGCATTCTTTCGGCTTCCCAGGGGAATCGCATTCGCGTGGACATCATCCACTTCATTTCGCAGCAGTCTGCCGCCTTCACAACACGTCCTTGTAGAGGGATCCGGCGTTCCGAGCTGATCTTGCTCAGTTTCCCTGTCGCAAAAACGATATCTATCCACTATCTTGTGTGCCCACAACTGAACACAAAATTATCTGCGGACGCATCACCACTTTATTGAACGTGATTCTTTAACAATGTAAACGTGAACAGATAACGTAACAACAAATAACAACAACATGCCTCAACTTAACAGCCAAATGTACACAAGATTTAAGCGGTCGCCTTCTTCTTGGGACGATACTCGGCAACAACAACGGCGTGGTCACGCTCGTAAGGTTCCAAGGTGACCTGCTCGCGGGGCTTGAACTTCTCTTCCTTGAGCTTGTTGACTTCTCCGGCGAAGACAGCTTCGGGCTCGGCTGTGCTGTCGATGCAGTTGGCCTTGATGGAAATGACGCAGTGGCCTCCGTTCTTCAGGAAATGGTGGGCGTTCAGGGCGACGATACGAGCCTGATCGGGCTGCGCGACGTCGGCGAAGATGGTGTCGACCATACCGACCAGCATGCGGTACTTGTGGGGATTGAGCGTCTTCGACGATCGGGATGATGTTGGGTCGCTTCTTGGCAACATTCAAGAGATCACGTCCAGAGCGGTGGGAGAATTCGACGGCGTATACAAGTCCTTCCTGCAAGCAGCGGAGATAGAATCAAACAAGATAGGCAGATCGACTTACGGGTCCGACCATGTCAGAGCAGTGGGAAACAGTGGTTCCCGAGGCGGCTCCGAGGTAAAGCAATTTGGTTCCAGGCTTGATGTGGACGTTGTCCAGACCGGCCATCATGGAAGCGGCCAGCTTGGAGCGGAATGGGTTCCACACACGGTATTCAGTGGGGGTGTCGCCGGTTTCCTGGACTGACACACGCTTCTCCTGGTACACGGACTCGCCTGGGACGAGGTTCTTGGTGGCAAGAGCGTCTTCCTTTCCCTTAACGATGAAGACTCCCTCGTAGCGATGTGGCTCAACAACAACGGTCTTGCCACCCTTGAATCCACCGCCGGCACCTGGAACCGAATTCGTCTTAGATTCAGAAGTTCGATTGGATAAGCTTACCTCCTCTGCCTCCGCGAGGAGCCCCACGGCCTCCACGTCCGCCTCGGGGAGATCCGCGTCCGCCGCCACGTCCGCCGAAGCCTCCACGGCCGCCTTCTCCGCCGCCGAAACCTCCACGTCCTGGAAAAAAGAAAAGTTTATTTTCTATACCGCCTCCACGGCCTCCGAAACCGCCACGTCCGCCTCCACGGCCGCCGAATCCTCCGCGGTCGCCGCCTCCGAAGCCGCCACGGCCTCCCCTGAATCCGCCTCCGCCTCCGCGTCCGCCTCTAGGCGAGAAATCTGGGCGACCCATCTTTTGATTGATTATACCTGAAACACAACAAACGTATAAACATGACTCACAGAGAACAGCATCAATTCGAAAACACGCGGGATAACTGTTGAAAAGTCAACAGATGTGAAATAATCGAAGAATTCATGAATTTCGGCCAGGTCCGACATCAATCGCTCAGCGATGGGATCTCAACAACACCACCATCGCGCGCGAACGGCAAAAACAACAATAATTAGCCAAGAATCCTACGAAAAGCGCTCCACAGCGAATCAAATCGTCGATTTCACAGAACTCGAGCGTCGCGGTCGACCTAAAACGTTCCGATCGCACACAAACGCTCCGAAATTGAGCGCCACACCGTCGCAAGATTACTGTAGCATCGCGTCGCGGTTACATCGCGGCGGGACCCAAATGTGCGATAAAAAAATTTTAAAGTTCGAACGTTGCACGCGATCTCTCACTCGCTTAGAGGCAGCGTCGCTTCTGGAAATCGCCCGCAGCTGGCGGCTGCCGCCTCCCCAGGCGGCAAGTTCCCGAATTTCTGGTTAATTGGAAGCATTTCGTGGATACTGAACTCGTGGACGCGCAGTATCGGTGTTCAAGGAGCGAAATTCGACGCGATTTCTGGTTTCAGAGATGACAACGGCAGCGATTCGGGCAGATTCCGCGGAGATGATGGCTTCGCTGCGTGACGCGGATCAGGAGCTAGTGCGTCAATCCATCGAGGGGATTTCCAGAGGGACGATGACCTTGGCGGACTTCCTGGAATCCGAAAAGTGAATGTTTGCTAAGTGTTTCATTTAAATCTCGTTTTTTAGCCCTAGAATCGGTCATCGCGACCAGGAACAGAAGCGGGCGGCGCTCAACGTCGTCGTCGCCGTCATCGCGGGGCTGCCAACGACCGGAGAAGGATCTCTGAACCACACTGAGGGTGGGTTTTAATGAAAATTTGGGTTTAGGGGACGTTGCTTGCCATATTCCTCTCAGAACTTTTGAAAGTAGAGGATTTACATGCGTATATCTAAAATCGGTTCTATTTTACTTTTCTAAAAAATTACATTTACAGTGGATCTGCTGGTCAACTTCCTGACCTTCCTGGTGGACGGAGCGGCCCTTTCAAGCACATTCGTTTTCTCGGGATTACACTTCCTGGCCTCCAGCTACACCTTGACACCTCAAGCCGTGGAGATGATCTACAACAGGATCTTTAAGGAAGGATCGGTCCAATCCTGGGTTCAACGCGACCGAATGCTCCAGTTCGATCTCTACGAACTGCTTCTTCCTGCGTTCAAGAGTAGGATTTCATAACTCACCTAACTTGTCGAAATATTGAATGCATTCCAGGAATGGGCGACGGCGGCTTAGACGCCCTTCTGTCGTTCATCAGAGCTGCATCAGGGGAACGCGACCCGCGATGCCTCCTGAAGGTGTTCCATATGTTCATCTACATTGTCCATGAGATTGACTTGGGTAAGCGAACCTTAATTTTGATTAAATTTAAGGATTTTTAATTCCAGGAGTGTTCGTTGAGGACATGTTCGAAGTGGTGGCCTGCTACTACCCAATCGAATTCAAGCCCGTACGTCGCTTTAACTCGAATTCAAACATTTCATGATGGCTATTTTAGGTCGAAGGTGACACCATCACACCCGAGATGCTGGGAGCTGGGCTCGAGTCCTGTCTTCTGGCCCATCTGTCCTTCCACCTCTTCTGCTACCAACTTATCGTCGAAAAGCTCCTCGACGAGGATTCAAGCGACGAAACCCGGCTGAACGCCTGCGGGTTCTTAGGACGAGCTTGTGCCGTGTTCGCTCCAGATGCTATTTATCAGCATCTGGACGACATTCTGGTTGCCGTTCGCCGCATCGTCCTCAACCCTCAAACGAAGGATACGCAGAACCGAGCAACACAGGAGGTGCGAGAAGCCATAGAGGCAGTGGTTCGAGCTTTAGAGCAGGATCAAAGGGTATGTTACAGATATGTTCGAGATTAAACTTAAAAACGGTGTTTGCAGAAAGGCACCGAAGGACTGCGGCTGATCTCGGAGTCTCTTCTGGAGAGTGAGTGTCCTTCAGGATATTTAGATGACCAAGAAGAAATTTAGATTGCGAGCCGTTTGTGCTGCAAGCCGAAATGGGGATGATGGGCAAAGCAATGGGCCTTCTGGAGGTCGTCGCCCAAAGCAACGCCTCGATCCTTGCCAAAGCCGTCGTGCCCAAGGTGTTCTACTGGCTCAGCATGTTGGCCCAAGGATCCACGACCAGCTCTGCCAACAAGACTGAGATCGTGGTCGAAACCCTGCTGATCTATCCGAGGTGGTGCGCGATAGGTGTCCAGATGGAAGGTATGAAAGGTCATCTTTGGAGCGAGTTTAAGGAGATCATGGGTTCTAGAAACGTTCATGATCGAGAAAGTCACAGAGATCTTCGACGATCTCGTGGCCGCTGGCGAACGATGTCCCCAGGAAGCCTATCGAACTGAATACGACTGTGCGGAGGTTGGACCTTTACTGATTTGATGATCATTCAAATTTCCTGATCTCAGATATACCTCAAACACTTCCGCGATAACGCAGCGCTCGGTCAAACCGTCGATCGTTTGCTGGAGCGAACGTCGTCGGATTTCAAGCGACTCGAACTGCGAGCTTCTCTGCGTAACTTTGTTCGGGAAGCCGCGAGACACTTCTTCGACAAGGCGAAGACCGTGGTTATCGCCTCATGTCCGAGTGTATCTACGACGAAGCGTCGTTCGATGAATGCCGAGAGCATCTGGAACGCAGTTTGACCACGGATGGTGAGCAGAACCTCTGGATCACTTATGTATCCTATTGTTCTAGGCGTATCCCAGGAGAAGCTGGACGCGTTACTCGGAACGGTTCAGAGGATCAGCAGGGACGACGCTGCGGTGCAGAAGGTCTTGAGCTTGATCGTTTCGATCCTCAAGGCGCTGCACCAGCCAGAAAATGAGCACGACTGTCTGCTGACAGGATTTCTGCAGGACCTGGGACTACTTGTGTCTGACAGGTAATTTAACCCAAAGAGACCGAAATTAACCTTGCGATCTTATCAGGAATCGCGAAGTACTTACCGCATTCATCAAAGAAGCTCTTGAAACGGTATCAAAGCCGAAGGTCGCTAGAATCGCTCTTCCGTTCCTTATGCAGAGCCAGGATAAGGACGAGCTGCGGTTTCTCCAGGGCGCTCTCACCGGAAAGGATTTCGAAGTGGAGCAACTCTACGTGCAATCAACCTTCCTGAACAAATTTGGCGAAGACCTCCAGCCGTCCACCTCGACGAACTGGAACCTGGACTTTAGGAGAAGGGTCAACAACGCAAGAGCTCTCCTCTTATCCGGCACCCCTAATGCCATGGAAAGCGTCAAAAACGTGTGTTTAAACAGAAGCATTCGTAAGATAACCTTGGAAATCTAGGTTTTCAATGCCGTGATCAAGCTCGATGACGACCACGACAAACTGAATTTCGCGAAGGAAGTTCTTAGGGACGAGCTTCTGAGCTTCAGCGACCGCAGGTTCAATCCGGATAAGTGCCGGTTGAGATGTACCTTGCTTTGGAGGCAAAGGTACGTTAAACTTATAAACGCACTGGAAATGAAAAAAAAATTCCAGAGTCTTTTGCCAACTCGTCCCACTCTTAATGGACAAGTTTGGCTCGGTGCCGAAGGACAAGGTCGAAACCATGAACGTCTTCTTAGCGATCTTAGGTCCGCTGCTCGGGGTCGCTCGCGGCGTCCCCGTGAACCTGTCAAAGCAGTACAAAATGGTACAAAGAGCTTTGTAAATACTCTCTTATGTGTATTTTTCAGCTACTGCCGATATTTACCGAAGCCCTCAAAATTGCCCAACCTGAAACGGCTAACCTGGAACTCCTGTTGATCTCAATGTCCACCCTCCTGAATCAAGCGACCCTGACGGACGTCACCCAGAAGCAGATCGCTGCCTTGTGCGACGGACTCTCGCGGGTCGTCGAGGGCCAGCGTAACGTGGTATGTTCTACATGCTTCGACAACTTCCCTCATTCTCTTTTCTTTCAGCGAATCATCCTCACTGCCCTCGAGTCGCTGAATGCCTTAGCTCGAAGAGGTCCCAAGCCTCTCCTTTTGCCGCTCCACGCTCAGGTTTCCAACTGCCTCGCGATCGCTAGCGCATCAGCGAAGCGACTCGTGCGCAAAACGGCCGCGACGACGAAGAACAGCTGGTAGGTTCTCGGTCGCCCTCGCATTCCTAAACGAGCATTTTTCAGGGAGTTGATCCAGGGAGAATCATAAACGACATATATTGTGACGTAATTTAATGAGAAGAAATGACATATGTACAACATCAACTTAACTCATTTCTTGGTGCTTGTGGGTGTGGACGACGTCTCGAGCTTTGTTTTAGGAGGGCGGAAGCCAGCTCCTGCGAAACTCTGGCCCTTCTTCTCTTTCTTCGCCTTCTTGGAAACGAAGTCGCGCCAGCTACCTCGTCGTTCGTCCCGGGATTCCTCGTAGTTCTTCTGGTATTCATCTTCGAGTTTCCGTTTTTCCGCCGCGGCTACCTTCTCGTCCGCCACGCGTTTCTTCTCCTCGTTGGCGCGGTCTTCCAACGTCCGGCGCTTCTTCTCCCGATCGGCGAACATCTTTGTCACGATCACCCAGAGGGCTTTGTTGTACCCCTCCGGAGAATCCTCTTCGATGGTGCCGTTCTTCCCGTCGCGTTTCTGCTTCCGCCGCTTCTCGCTCATGATGATCGCGAGGCGGGCGCGGCCTTCCACGTACATATCCCGGCACCTCGAGAGCTCGTCGGGGTCCTCGACCTGTTCGATCGCCTTCTTGAGGATCTCGAAGGCCTTCTTCGCCCTTTCACTCTCCTCGAGGTTGCGATCGGGGTGAATAAGCAGCGAAACCTGGCGGTACTTCTTGCGCGCCGTGGCTACGTCCGTTTCCGGGTCGATCTGGAGCACTTCGAAGGGGTTCAGGTTGAGGTAGGTCGACCCGGGACGGAGCAGTCGGTCCATCTGCTGCTTCGAGGTGAGCGTGGAATCCTTCTTCTCGGTTTGCTTGAGATCGCTGTAGAACTGGTCGAAGTCGCCCATCGTTGGAGAAGACGCTGCAAATCGTCACAATTAAAAGTATCGCTTTTATAGACAGAACTCTGAATAAAGCGATGCGACGCAACCAAAAAATATGCCTAAAAAAGCGCTCATTGCAACTCCAACACATTCACCGCCGACATCTCGTTCAAATCGCGAAATTTGTCTCCAAAACGAAATCAAACGAATCCCCTACATCGCTGATCTCGTGCAAATACGAATTCGTCTCCCCCGCTTCGAAAATCCTTCGATGGCGTCTTGACGTCGCTTGTTTGAAAGTGCGGCCGAATGTACGAACGATGCTCGGGTCTCGACTGGAAAACATTCCGTCCCGTCTATGTATATATTTTCGCAATTCGCGTCAGTCGGTCGGCGTCCGACCGGACAAGGAGCACCCGAGAACGGGTATCCCGCTTTCCGCGGAATCTGCGGACGAAACAATGAAAGTTGGATCGGAGAAACACGGAATATTCCGCAGCACAAAACGATTCTCCCTCGTCGCAGCTTCGCAGCCCTAGATTTTGCCAGAAATTTCATTTTTCGTGTCCGATTAAAGATTAGCATGATGTTTCCTATTTTTTTGCTCCAGATTTGAAGTTTCGTTGGTGTGTGAAGAGTTTAGTGGGTCAGAGCGGTGAAATTCGAAAATGCGAATCGGGATTTTCGAAAATCACCAACTCCGCCCGAGTGTCGATCTCAAGAGCAGATGCGACCTCGGAAGAAATCTGCTGCATTCGCCCACAAGAATAGATTGGCCGGTATCGCTCGTTTTCCCGCATTGCAAGCGTTCCTAACAGTTTCTTAATGGAAGTATGCCGTTGCCAACACGTGACAAAACGGAGAGTTGAAGGCTCGAAAAGCTGAAAAGTCCGTTCGCTTATTCGAAAACGCGAGTTTCGGAATCGGCAAACGAACGTTGTCAGTTTCCAATGTTTGAAGCATCACTGATCGGATCTATGCGCTGCCTGCGTATCAGCTGCTTTTGACGGCGTCTCCTTTCACGACCCGTGATCTCCCCCGTTTGTAACGTGCGTTTACTCATTTTCGCCATTGTTTCAGAAAGCCAAGGAACCATGGCTCGAGGAAATCGCGATGTCAAGGCGCGCACGATGAATCGCTTCCGTACGCTCCCGGATGACGACGACGGTGCGGACGGCTACGACAACAACGTGAGTTTAGGATTCCATTGATTCGCTTTCTGATTTCCGCATTTTAGCGTCGTCGCGGAGGAATCTCGGGGCTGATCGGACGCCTTACGTCAGCTCCGAATGCCCGTCAACTCAACGACAGAATCGCGAGCCGGCGCCAGCAGAATGAGCAACGCAGCACCGCTGGACGCGCCGAGAATCGGCCCTCGGTGTACACCGTTCGGGTACTATTAGAACGCTTGTGATTGAGGATATTAAGTACGGATTTTGCAGATGTACAAAGCGGGCAAGACCAGGCCCGATATCATCTACAAAGCCATTTCGCAGCGCATGGTCAACTTCAAGCCATACCTCATGCGACCCGACGATAGGGACAACATGGTGTTCTACGTCGCCGACGAGGATTCCGCCGAGGCTCTCAAGGGGATGTCGCGCAGGATAAGCGATCCCAGAAACACCAGTGTAAAGTTCGGTATCAACGCGATGAAGTCGATCGCGCCCTGGCAGAAGATTCCGCCGGAAAACGTGGACTTGATCAAGGTTAGTTTTCGTAGCTAACGAGAAAGGAATGTTTTTTGTTTAGCGTGCCCTCCAGCGTCGTTTCAACGAGGCCGACTTGTCCATGGACCTCACCGAGTTCGACATCGACCAAGAGTTCACCCAGAAGAACATCATGGCCTCTCTGACCCGCAACGAAGTTATGGTTGCCGTTGCGGACATTATCGATGAACACTTCAGTGGAATTCGTGCTCTCAGCTTACGGGTAAGCAGCTGAAATTTAACGGGTTCTTGAATTTTTTAAAACTCTAGAACAATCGCCTGAGAACTTTGGACTACGTCGCCAACCTGCTGTACCGCGCCCCGAAGGTGACCATTCTGGATCTCTCCAACAACGCGGTTAGTTATCGCTCCTATCTATAAATGTTTTACGCCGTAATTCAGATTGAACACCAGAAGGACCTCATGAAGCTTCGCGGCTGGAACCTCGAAACCCTCTTTATGGAGAACAACCCATTAGCGTCCGTCTTCTCCGATGGCATGGAATATATCAGGTTTAGTTTTGATTTTCTGTTTCTTTGCGGTTTGTTTGTCGGCTGCGTCGGCTGTTTTAGTGGACGTGCTGGTTTCGACTGCTTCCCAACGTATTTCCTCACCCGCTAGGTTAACCCCATTAATCCTTCAGAGCTGTTCACGAAGTCTTTCCTGCCGTGACCTCGCTGGTAAGTATATCCAATCGAGTTCTGTAGTTACGTTCCAATGTTCAGGATGGTGTAGCTGTCAGTCGACAGTTCGACATCACCGAAGCTGCCGGATCCTCGATGTCAGAGGACAAGTTCGAGATTCCTGTCGTCAGAGTAAGTTCCTCTTTTCACCCGGGTTCGCCGCATTCGCATCCTTTTAGAATGGTTTCTCTCCTAACCCAGCCATCGAAGAAATGATCAAGAACTTTATTATCGAATTCTTGAGTCTTTACGACGGAGAGAACGGCAACCGGACTCGCGAAAAGCTCTTCGATGCCTACCACGAAGATGTAATCTATCCCAACCCCTGGCGCTTATTTCATTTTCTTTTTTTCAGTCGACGTTTACGTGCGTTGTGGAAAATTTGTATGATGGCCAGAGAAGGATTGAATATCCCGATACGTAAGTTTAGTAGAGAATGCTTCCAGTTTTACGAATTAAATTTTAGGGAAAGCTTCAGGTACTACCGCAGGAGCTCCCATAACATCATTCAGGAATCCAAATGGGAGAGGTACCGTGCCAAGATCGTGCGCAAAGGACGAATGGCCATCGCCGCGGAACTCAGCCAGATGCCTCTGACGACCCACATCAAGGATTCGCTCATCTTGGATATCTTCTCTCTCGCGGACGACTTCCTCGTCTTCTCGCTCCAAGGGCTCTTCCGCGACGGATCCGAAGCTTTTAAAGCCGACGGAGATCTCTGCTTCTTTACGCGTACTTTCGTCGCGCTGCCCACGGCGCCAAAGTAAATCCCCAGCTGAAATTCAAACTGATTTTAACCATCTCACTTTCAGCAAAGTAGTCATCTCAAACGACATGTTGACCCTGGGAGGAATTAGCGATCTGGCTTTGACTCGCTACAAGAACCTTCTCACCAAAGCGGCTGTTACGTCGATCGAGGTAAGAATCGTCCTCTGGGGGCATCTTATAACTGCAAATTTCTTAAGAGTCCAGTCGTCGTCCCAGCCACCGCAACCAACACCGCCCAAGCGATGGCCCAAATGACGGTGAACGGCGCCATCCCCACGCAACCTCAACTAGCAGCGACAGTCCCAGTTCTCGCTCCCGCTTACGACGTCAGCGATCCCGTCATCCAGAATCAGATGGTCGAGCAGTTCTCCGCACAGAGTGGCATGAAGCTGGAATGGGCTCGGAAGTGCCTGGAGGATCAGCAATGGAACTACGATGTAAGTCCTCATTCCCTCCAAAACAAGCTATTCTGTTTTCAGGCCGCTGGAAAAGTGTTTTCGGATATTAGGAGCCAGATTCCCGCAGAAGCTTTTCAATAAATAGGATTTTTACTCTCTTATACGTGTGTTCTCTTATTCTTATTATTGTTCGTTTTATGTTGGTACCTTCTGTTGTATGTCTTCCAATCCATCTCTGTTTGGGTAGTTGCCATAGAATTTCCTTTTTCATCTCAACTGAACCTAGCACTCTCAGCTGGAACCCCATTGAACCCTTGCCACGTCTCTCTCTCTCTCTCAAGTTCTACTATCCCAATTAGCTTCGTTCTAGTTTGGTAGTGTCTTTCTCGTTCTTTCGAACCTACCTACCTGGGAATTTCCGTGGCATTCCTTTGTAGTCGTCTTTCTATCTTCTCTGGGTCGTTCCAAGCTCTCGGGCTCGCTTTGTCCGGTTGGGATTCCTAAATTCTCCTAAGGCAACCATCCTCACAGTCCCCTCACCTCAGATTGCTCTCCTTCTTCCTTCCCACTTCCTTCCACTGGTACTCCCTTACAGATGTGCTTATTGTTGCATAAATTGAAGTTTATCGTTCGAATTGTGGTGGCTCTTGGGAGATCGTCAGCGATCAGATTGGTTTACGTGCGATGTGACCGTAGCGTTCCCTGTGAGCAGAGATTAGGCGCCCCAGTGAACACTCCTATCAGCCGCAAATCAGCCTTGTTTGCTTTAGATATTCGAAGATTGTCCGCAAGACTACGCGGACCGAAGCCTGTCTGAGTTCATCGACGGATGAGACGCATGGACAGACGTCTGAGGAGCGCTGAACTGGATTGGAAAGCAGACGGGAACCGGATTTTTGTGTCTAGTCTGGTTTGAACTGATTTCGAAGGAAAGCTGCGCAGGTGGGAGAAGTCTAGACGTTAAACTGTCGCGTTAAACAGTCTCGTGGGATTAAAAAATCTGTTTTGAGTCTGGAAGCATAGATGTGGGGTGGTCTACGGACGAGTGTCTAAGCGTCTCGGAATGATCAAACACGTTCACCCAAACCATTGTCTGAAATGTTCTCTGGTTTCACGTCTAGACCGAATTCTTGTCCTGAATGACAGAATTTGGTGACCTCTAGGAGTGTCTAAAAATAGTCGATTTCTGAAAAAAAACTACAGACGATTCCGAAATGATGACGAGGAAGCACAGATCGAGGAGCCGCGGGGGTATTTTTAGTATTTACGGGAGTTGTTTGCGCCCGTCTTGGATGTCTTGTTTGTTGTTCTCCAGGTTTGAATTTTTGTTTGAGGCTTCGCCGGCGAGCAAACACCGCTTTTTAAGGCGCTTCCGTCCCCAGAAAAGGGGTTCCCGTCGCTTCGACTCCCCGGAGGCCGCGTTTCATTAGGAGTGCACGCTATCCATCTTGTATCCCTCTCGCATCACCTAGTCGCCGAGTAATTGCCATCTCATTTAGGCAAGTTTTTAGCGCGCTAATTAACTTCTCCCACTGCCTCCGGCCGGCCTCAAAGGTCAAACGTAATTATATCCGATCGGCCCCGCACTCGTTGATCCCGGCTTCTTCGTCTAATCGCGTTGGGAAATCCTCGATTAAGACAACGAGGGGGATTCGGTTCAAACAACGGATTCCGGAGCGGCTTTAGTCGACGCGATGTCCATTGATCGACTTTTTGCGCCGCTCTCCTATTCTTCAGCTCATTTGAGCCGCAGGAGCGAGATTAGATAAAATTCACGGGTTTTTCACAACGCCGGGTCACCCCACACAGCGTCCATCTGAACCGTCGGCCTCCGAAGTTATCAAAGTGCAGTTTTTCTCACGCAGAAGCATCTCTCCCAGGCGACGCAGTTGCGATCTCCCTAATCAAAATCGGTCTTTTGCACCCAGAAGCTACAGTCGCATCAGAGAGCAAGAACTCCGGGGCTCCTCCAGGTCTGGATTTTGTAGAGAAAGGGTCAGTTTTTAGTGGAATAGTTTTGGTAAAGATCGGCTCCCCCTTCCCTTAGAGGCTGTAGAGGGTCGAAAGGTCTTTTAGGATAGTACGGAGGGTGTCACGTTGTCGGTTTCAAGCTATTCTAGCTCTACACGCACCACTTCGCTACAGTCGTGATAAGTTGCGATATCAGTGTTTAGATAGTTGATTTGTCGTGGAAAGGATCGTCGATTAGAGTTCAGCGGAACGACCGAACGACGGTCGCCGGCGGTCGTATCGTCGCTAGTGTCAGCACCTAAAGGAATGCGGACGGGTATAAACAAAAACAAGCCTGCAGAGGGCGTAAAAGTCTGCCTGGACTGATTTATCGGGTGCACTTTTGGGAACTCGAAAAATCGCGATCAAAAAGTGACGTTTAAAAAAAGTGTTGCAAGTGCGGCGGGAGGGTATAGGTAGAAAGACAGGGAACGAAAAGTAAGAGTGCGTGTGGTGCATTGGAAGTGCTCCAGGCCGACGTGCTGGCGGTCGGAAGTTCGATCCCGGACGGTGACGACAATTGTCCTTTCCACCAGATTAACCATGTTGGGAATGATTAGTCTTTCTGAGTCTCTTTTTCCTCTTTGCAGCCTGTTACAAAATGTCCCGCGGGGTGCTAGCGATAACGCTACGGTACACGCTGATCTTTTAAGAGGTGTTTACAGCCAGAACAGCAGCGGGATGCAGACGGGGTACAAAGGTGGCCGTGCGCCTATGTATTTACCTGATAGCAGACGATTGTTTTTTTTGTGATTGTTGGGCGCTGATCGAGTGCGGAGATACTGTCGACGACCTGAGATGACGTGCCGTTCTTTGAAGGTGCTCTGTGCGTGCTTGCAGGGAGTCCTGCCGGCTGCCCGGATAAAGTGTCGCCTGTGCTGCTGACCAAAGGTCGATAAGGGGCATCCGCATCCCCCTCGGCGGTCTGCTGAGTGCATCGTGTCGCCGCGGCCTCCTGCATCCTCCTGCCTCCTGCTCGCGGTGCCAAAGTTCTCTCCGTCCTACCGCTGCTTCTTCTCCTTCGCCCGCTTCTCCCCACCTCCACTCGCGCGGCGGTGATAAGCACACTTCTTCTCCCGTTACTCCCCCTTCGCTTCTTCCTTCTGCACTCGTTTGGCTACAGTTTCTCGCCGCGTTTCTACTTTGGCGGGGCCGAGTTCCTCCTCGTTTTCCTCCGCTTCCTCCGAACCTCTATGGCCCTCGATGGTTCTCGGCCGGCCGGAGAAAATATGTTTTCTGCTTCCGAACCGCCTCGCGCGGAACGGAAACTCCGTCAGCTGTTTTTGTCTCCTCGCCGTTCACGTGCGTCCCACGCCGCTCCGCTCCTCCCCGACGTCCTTTAGCGACTTCTTACGTGATTTCTGGACAGTCGCGCGCCGGTGATCTTCGCTCGGCCTCCGAGGGATTCCCTCTCCTATGACGACCGAGGAACCCTTATCCCGAGTGTACAGTCTCACATTGACGTTCCTAAAAAGTCAAAAAAGGCAAACTACGTCCGCCGAAATTAATCTCTGATCGACGAACCGTTTTCGTTCGCGCACCACAACGTGCGTGTCTTCGCCGTTATCAGCAGCATCAGCAGAGGGTGTTAAGATTCTCTCCCCGTCCGAATTCGACTCGGCGATCACTTCGCCTCCTCCTCGAATCTCGGAGGAGGCTCTCGGGAGGAGTCCTCGGAGTCCACGCCTCCCACGCCGCTTCGCTTTCCGACTCCAAAATGCAATCGAGTGAGTAATCGCCCCTTTCAGGCCGCCATCATCCATCCAGGCCCATAAGGCCAAAGGGTCTTTTCTTTCGGCCTCAGGATCTTTTATTAATGTGTTACAACCTTTTACGTGGATTTAATGACGCACAGCGATATGAGAATGTTCTCACGACCGTCGGCCCCACAGGCCGAAGTCCTTTAGCCAACGGCAGACGTACCGTAATGTTTTCGACTGGTTTGCAGGCCGACTGATAAGGCTTAAGGCGTAAACAGAAACCAGCTCGCCAGCGGCCTCCTCCGCTTCATGTGAATCCCGGCAGGTTACCTCCCTCTTACGGGCATCAATGATTGGCCTCCTCCCACTTCCGAGGTCACCCCGAGTATCGAAACTGGTCGCCCTCTTTTGCAACGCAAGCAGTTTATACAGTAACAAAGAAAAAGCCATTTGGCAAAGGAGCTTAGAGGCGGTTTAGGGGCGGACCGTGGCCTTGGGCGGTTTGCAAACGTGTGCTGCCCACAATATAAATATCCCTCGAGGCGCCGCGAGTACAATGCACCTGACCGCGATCGCCGCTCGGGGCGGTGCTTGGGCCTCGGCTCCGCGAAAATAGGCGCCGCCGATCTCGCGCCGCGTCTATAAAAGGGAACCGAATCTAAGCGACCCTCGTGTCCATTCCAGGTAATTCCCTCGCAGATGGAATGCTGAACATGGCTACACACGCCGTCCAGATGCTCTCCTCGCAGCCTCTTACCGCACTCCTCTCACTCCTTCTGCTATGCTGCACCGCCGGGGTGTACGGTATCCGCTTTCAAGCGCCTTCTCCCGACCGACCGAACGTCGTCGTTTTGATGGTAGACGACTTGGGTTCGTTTTAGGGTTCCTTATTTTCTGACTATTCTTGTTGGTTTCAGGTTACGGTGACTTGGCCGGGTACGGGAACCCTATTCAGGAACTGAATCCCATCGACCAGATGATACGGGAAGGCCGCAGATTCACGTCGGCGTATTCGGCGGACAGCATGTGCTCCCCTAGCAGGGCTGGATTCATGACCGGTGAGTGGAATTAGCGTGACTCGGGCAAAATCGAGGACTTAGGACGTTTGCCGATCCGGCTCGGAGTCACGGGAGGCGCGCGAGTATTTCTGACGAAGGACATCGGAGGACTCCCCCGCGATGAAACCACCGTGGCCGAGATGTTCAAGAACGCCGGCTACAAGACGGGAATGATCGGAAAGTGGCACTTAGGTATCAACGCCTACAACCGCTCCGACGGAACTTATCTCCCCTCGCGCAGAGGCTTCGACTTTGTTGGACTCAATCTCCCCTTCACGAACGCCTGGGAATGTGACACGACCGGGGTGAAAAGGCGGTTTTAAACCGTTTTATTCAATTTCGGAGATTTAGGTATATCACAAAGGGCCCACGGATCGGGAGAAGTGCTTCCTTTACAGCCGAGACAACATCGTGCAGCAACCGATCGACTTCGACGACATTACGGCGAACCTCGTGAGGGATTGGAAATATTTCCTGACGCAGAGGATGCGCGAGGACCAGCACGAAACGCCTTTCTTCTTCTACTTCTCGTTTCCTCACGTCCACAGCACCCAATTCGCGAACCAGTTCTTTAAAGGCCAGTCGGTGCGTGGCCTCTTCGGCGACAACATCAACGAGATGGCTTGGGCCGTCGGCCAGGTCATGAACAGCCTGAAAGCAGCCCAGATCGCCGAAAACACCCTCGTCATTCTGATGTCCGACCACGGGCCCCACCAGGAACTCTGCAATAACGGTGGCAGCACCGCGGGACTCAAAGGTAAGCAGCGGCAGGTGGAATTCGCGAGGCAACATCATTTGCAGGTGGAAAGTCGAACAGCTTTGAAGGCGGATTCCGCATCCCCTTCGTCGCGTGGATGCCGGGAACCGTGGTTCCAGGAAGCGTTTCCCACGAGGTGGTCTCCTCGCTCGACCTCTTCCCGACCTTCAAGAACCGCGCCGAGCAAGGCGAGGTGAGTTTCTTCCATCCCGGGTTTCTTATATCAGACGTAGCTTAAGAGCGATCTGATCTTCGCCGATCTCCCCCAGAAGCCACTGGACGGCGTCGACATCTGGGACGAACTCCGCGGACACGACGATGACCGCAAGGACGACTGGAAGCCGCTCTATCGCTTTTGGGCCCTCTTCGCCGAGGTGCACCCGAACGACGTCCGCAGCCAGTACCGCCAGTCCTACGCCGAGAAGCGGCCCATTTTCTTCTACTGCAACAGGCATCTGATGGCCATCCGCTACGGCGACTACAAGGTCCACTACATGACCTCCCCGATCTTCAAGAACTTCTCCGCCAATCCGCACCTTGACGAGTGGTGTCCCGGGGGAAAACCGAAGGACGACTGGTGAGTACCGTAATCCCGTGCCATTTAATTCCTCCCGCTTTCAGGTACATTAGCCAGACGTGTCCCGAGAGCCAGCTGATAAGGCACAATCCCCCCATGGTTCAATGTACCCTCTCCCTCACTCGCCCGCCGTGCAGCAGATCATCAAGCGCGTGGGCAACATCAAGGCCCTGCACCAGGAAAGCATTGTCGAGGTCCCGGAGCAGCTCGGCACCTTTGACAAGGGCGTGATTCCTTGCTGCGACCCTCCAAAATGCGAGTGTGACCACATCAACCGCCACTTCGCGTTTCGCCACCTAGTCGACGACGAGGAGGGCCTCACGACCTTTATCTAAGGCCCCTTCTCCTAGCTTTCGTTTCCTTTCCTTAGCTCATCCTCTCTAGGTCCTGATCTCGATAGCTTTAATTCTCCTTTAACCCCAATGTCGCCGCTGGTACCCAAACATCGAATTGAAAGCGGGTTTTCCCTTCCTTCCTCTGGGCCTAGCCTGGTCCTCTCCCTCTCCTCCTCCTCCTTCTCTTCTTCTTCTCAGTCCCGATAGACTTTCACTTAGATCTTTCCGACTCTACGCTTCCATTCACGTCACACGTACCCAAAAGAATTGTTGGTTGACCGGCGATTTCGCATATTTAAATGCCCCAAGGTACAAATAAATTATTTCGATTAGTTTCTTATGTCATTTCTGCTGGAAACCTTAAAATTGGGTCTCTGGGAATGTGCTCGGATCTGTTCGTAATCGGCTAAATTTAGAAAGTGAGTGCCGCTAAGACGTCGCAAGGGTTGTTGACCTGTTTGTTGACCACACGCCGGCGATAATTGGCTCCGACCAGTTGTGCGAAATCCCGGAATTCCTGCAGGGCTTCTCGGAGCTGTTTTCTCGCTAGAGCTAGTGGGCGCGAGAAACCGATTTGTAGAGGATTTCGGAAACCCAAAGTGGAAACCGCGGCTTAATCTTCTTCGGAGCATCAGAGTTCCCGCCGCTTGAAAGAAAGGTCGCTAATTGGATTCGCTTGTTTTGGCCAGAAAAAAACGTTCTTTGAACTTGTAAATCGCCGAGCGGAATTCGGGATTACAGGCGTATGCATTAACGGTTCAGGAGAAGGGCGATTTGGGACTCAAGACACGACTTACGGTTATGGAAACTCGGAGATCATTACAGAATGCTTGATATCACTAAAGTGCTTCCAACAAGAGCCTATTTGTGCACTCTGGTGGTGGTTCCAGTGAATCGTTTATTTTCAGCTGTTTACTTCCAAAAGGTTACCTTCCAAACTACCGTACCACCTTTCTCCGAATCTCCTACGTAGGGGACACCACACTTACTTCCATTTCAATTCCTGCTCGAAATCATCTTGTGCGGTACGTGGGAAGCTGCGGAATTTCCCATGACCATTCGCATCATTTTTCGAATTTCCGGAAAAAGAATTTCCAATTTATCGTTTCTTTTTGCAATTGTCCCGTGGCCTTTCCGGTGGCAGATTACGGTAGATGGTGAGTAATGACTCTGTCTGCTAATTACCACATGAGAACCGCGTTGAGACTTCGGGGAATCTCGAAGTTGAAAAAAACCGCTTGCGTCACATGAAATTTTCGAGGAAAGACGAAAAACGGCGGAAACACGAAAGCGAATCACTTTCCATTTCCGATTGTTCTGAAACTCTTCTTCACAATACCGCTTTGTCGGGTTTGAAAACCCAAACGTCATTTCGGTGGTTGTTTTGTTGCCGCTAAGCATCTTTCAAAACCTCCAATCCCAACACCCACCGCATTCACCGAATCGTCGTCCTTTGTTCTAGTAAGCACCGAAAACCCATAAACACCCGAAGATGAGTCGGTTAATCGGCGAGATCCCGGGAGTCCGCTTACAGCCCGAGTCCTCGTAAGGGCCTTACATTGAGACGCTTATTCATTGTGGGTAAGATAAGAAAGGATAGAAAAGCGAAAGCAGAAGTTGGGCATCAAGGATCGCCATCGGGGCTCGGAAGGATCTCCGAAAAGGGAAAAAACAAGATTTGAGAGATACAATTAAAGGGAGACAATTGTAGGGCGGCAGACCAAGAAAAAATAATTTGAAGGGCTTGCAGAGACAAATGTACTTGAAAAGAGTAATTGGGAGTTGGGGGAATTGTAGTCCAGTATCCAAATTTATGTAGTCTCGAAAAAAGGTTTCAAAAATTCAGAATTAAAAAAGGGATTTTAAACCGAGTTGAGCCACGTCACTTGCCCTTGACAGTTTATGGGCTAAGGAAAAATTGCGGGGATGAGATCGCGTTAGCCTAATCGGATGTACGAAAAAAGGTTTAAATATTGGACGAACCGGAATGAAGGAAATCCTGATCGCTGGAGAGACTTTCGTAGCCATAAATCTCTTCCTCGGAGAACTATAATTCGGAGAAAAGTCTAGTTTGCACAGGATTACAGCTAAATCATTCAAAGAACGTTCTGAGGATTCGTAACTCAAATTTAGCTTCATTTCAAAAGCCTTTTTAGTCGTTTCAGTAAGCGTTCACGTGATTCACCTTCGTTCAATTCCGAGTTCCACGCTTTATTGCCTCTTCTCCTCTCGATTGATTTTTGGACTTTCTTTGATTCACCACTTCAGGTTTCTGCTTCTTCACCAAAGTCGCAAATCGGGGCTGAAACGCTTTACGGAAACCGGTTCAGTCCCTCCTACGAATCTTTCTCCAAGTGACCATCTTACGCATACGGAAAACTCGAATCTGTTTTTGTTTGCTCCGCCGTTTCTCTTTTCGCGATACGTAGGAAGTGAAATCGTATTCCTTTGTTTTGCCAGCGAAGTGACTTTGATTCTAAGATATGATTCCTGGAGGATACACCTTTAAGAGTGATTCCGAAAACTAAAGAAGGTCGAACACCGAGTTTCGAAAACAGGTAAAAACTCTCAAAAATAGATAAAACGCTTTGAACTACAGGACAACAAATCACTTTCCGCTTCTTTCTAAAGCATACGTACGTGTTTGGGTTTACGGTTCTCGTACGTCAAACGTCAAAATTCACAAATAGTTCACGTCAAGGGTGATCTCAATTTCAATAATTGACAGGAGAACTCGTCGAAAACTCCTTAAACGTCACATTTTTGATTGCGCTGAGGTCGTGGAAGATTAGGTGAACTCTTCGGTATTAATGTAGGTTTGAGGGACGCTTGAAGAGCGATTTCAAAAGAAGCTGTGGTATTTCAAGTTTTTTTAAGTTGAATAAACTTTGCTATTGAACGCGTGGAGGAAGCTACAGGAAACATTTGACTTCGACAAAATTCGATCAGAGAACATTTCACCTACTCCCGGTTTGAATCCTGTCGTTATCTCGAACATCAAAAATCTCAATTTGTATGAGAGAGCGGCGTGTTTGGTTCGGTTCCTGTTTACGTCTTTCTTGCGTTTCAGGTTCGGGCACAAGTGACCGCATTCTAGCTGAGCACACGAGGGTTCGAGTTTGTCAGGGACACGAAACGAATTTTCGGCCGAACGGGGTACAATTTGAAATGAACTATTTTTCGCTCTCAAACTTTTTAGAGGTTTTGGTTTGAAGTCGGAGATATAATTGAGTTTAGATGGAGTCGATGTTCTTTGGTCGACATCATTTATGCCAATTTGATTACTTGAGGGAGACTCTGAGGTGACAAAGGAAGAAGGTGGCACGGAAGAATGATTGGTGCTCATCAGCACCTATTCAACGCATTGCAACACCTATTATGGAAAATTGGCGGACTCCAGGTTTACCCGAATGCGATTAGAGATTAGAGAATTCTAGATGCATTTGGAGGGGCTGTTTATATGAATTCTGCCATGGTCACCAATCCTCGATCGGACTTTGTCCAACTCTCAACGGCTTCCCAACCAAGATCTCAGAAAAGATGCAAATTGTTATTTTTCAAATCTCATATTGTTTTGATCTGAATCCTCTCGCGCGCCGCTTACGAAACGCTTTTCTTCCACATTTTTCGGGCTTCTTCGGTTTTCGAAATTTTACATTTTAAGGTTTCAAACATTAACTGGTTTCTTATTCAATCTTTGCGTTGACGCAAACAAATTTTTGCTCTATTTTTTGCCGTTTTACACCAAACTCGCAAACAGTTTAACTACTTCGGTACACAAGAACTACGATGTCGCATTGGTCTCTTTGTTTAAAACTAAGTAATTTTAGTTAATGAGCAAAGGTCGGCCGGCTTAGGAGGAAAGTTTTATTTTAGATTGGTTTAGTTGGTTCAATTTTGTAGCCTGAGAATGATTCACGGAAGTGGAAAAGTTGTTGTGGTTGAGGTTTTGTAGTTCACGAAATGTGACGAACTCTCACGATTGGCGTGATGTTCATGAGATGAAGTGTTATGCAAATTGAGATTTGATTCCTTCGAATAGAGAAACCGAAAATAGAATCGGGAATGCTAATGTCATGGGTGTCCATCTCAGTTTATCCACAAACATCTCTCACATTTGCGTTGCTGCAAATATTATTTCATTTTTGAATGAATCGCCGAAACAGCCGTCTTCGGATTCTTCGCCGCCTGATTCACAGTGGCCGAGTGATTCATCCAAAGCGCTTTGTGACAAAAACAGAGCGACATTTGTTCCCGAGAGATGCAGGCACTCTCGTTTAATTTGTCGGAAAACCATGAAAACTGAAGTTGTTTTGTAATTGAATGTCAGAAACAGTCGGAGAACACGCGACAGTAAATGAAAGATGGAGATTCGAGAGCGAAGAACGGATTTAAGGTGAATCAGGAGTCGGAGAAATGCAGATGATGTAGATTTGAATGCAGATTTGGTTAATCTGCTAAAACGCTGGAGTCATAAGCAAATGTCGATCACAAGTTTAACTTTTTGCGAAAATCTGTCACAGCAAGAGCTATTTCAAGCTCCATGAAATTGTAATGCGTGCCCAACTGTAAACTTAACGGCCTTTTAAATGCAAATTTCTTTAAAGTTTGTTGATGTCATCGAGCACAAACAATTTAACTTAAAGTTCAATTGCCCGAATAATAATAAATCTCTATTTTCTACGTTCTCGCGTGCATCTAACTGCCATCACGTCACCTACACTTGATTCCAAAATCAAATAATCTTTTCGCACTTTTCAACTTTCTGCGAAACCGAGTCGATTGCGTATCTTTGTTTTGCTTTGTCGGCCAAAAGACTCAATAATCCACAAAGGCCACCGAGATATTGTTCTAAGAACGTCCGACACTTACATTTGGGTTTCTTGCTGTGATGTCTGTTTCCCTGCAAACCGCGTCATTCCGCGGACCAATTTAGAATCTGCGTCAGTTCGTAACTCATTCAGTGATCTCGATTGTCCCCGTAAACAAGCGGAGTAAATAAGCACTGCGATCTCCGCTCCCTCGACTTCATACACTATTTATAGAAGCCACTGCACTTCTAAGCGCATCTCGAAAGGACGTCCGGCGTCTGCCAAGTGTTATGTGAGAAGCCACGTTGTTATGCATTCGAATGTCGGTTCGAGAGGGCGACAAGATCCGGATTTGGAGGACGAGGAAACTCGCCAGAATAAATTAAGTGACGTGAGAATTTTAACGTTTTCCTGGCGGGTAACAGAGGGTTTCGGAATTCAGGGTACGAGTGACTGTGATTAAAAGTTGGCTTTTAATCAACTCTTCAGGGAAAAGCTTGCAACAAAACTGCATGCGAACAAATAACAGGTTATAAAATGAAATAACACGCCTACAAATAACCTAATTCGTACCTGAACAGACGCACTTGCTGTTTACAGTCCAACCTACAAGCAAATCAAATTCCTACTATAAAATCGGTTTTTGGTTTGACGGTAAAGCAGTTTCCTTGACAGGAGTAGTCTTGAAACTCCAAAAGTTCTTGGAGGAAAAAATGGAAGCAAGGCAAATTTCCGAAAAAATCAAAAAATGGTCGATTGAAGAAAGACAATTTTTATCGATAAAAGTCATTGTGTGGCCAATACGATGACAGGAAAATACTGTAATGCAAACAAATTAATATAACTTTTTTGCAGAACAAATATTGAAGAAAATCCCATTTGAAAGCACGGAAAATCCTGTAGTAGGTGTGCTAATTTGTAATCGACTGCTAACGTTTTACCAAAAATTGTGATAAAAGTAAAAATGGAAAAATGCACTTAAACATACTCGATAGTTTAAAGCAATTAGTAGGCTTCCTGCACAACGTTTTATGTTGTTTTGATTGATTATTTGAATTTTGCGTAAAATTCTGACTAAGAAAACTTGTCAATACATCCTATTGCAACAAGATAAGAGGCAAAATTTGTGTGAACAAACCATTTGAGCTTCAGAATGTCGAAAAGTATTTGAATTCATTTGACCACACTTTCTTCGGTCAAGCGTTAGTAGTCGATAGTAGATACTTTTGCACTACTGCAGAGTGTTGCCCGCTTTTAGATGAGTCTAAGAACATCAAACAACGTATGTTTTGCAAAACGTTACAGTATTTTTGCCACCCTATTTAGTCCTTTTAATCGAGATTTCTTGTTTTTTATGTAGGCAGAGCGCAAACGAGTTTGAAATGCGATACAAAAAAACGTTATTTCCTCCTCATTTATACCATGAACGTAGGCATTGTGTACACTTATATGTAGTTTCGCTAACTTAGGATTCATTCAATGTTGTTTGTTCGTTTTCCCTCATAAATTTTGTAGCTCCACATTTGTGGTTTTCCTCCAAATCCTTTGTTTTTCCAAATGGTCGTGTAGCTTCTTCAAATGTGACTAAAACACTCGGCTGTCTGCGATTGTGATTCTAATTTACGAACAATGTTTGTCATGCGTCATGCAAAATCGGCGAACAACTAATACAGAAACGCCCGGAGGGAGACGCAGAATTATGGAAATCGGAGGGGGAATGTAATGTGAGGTCGTGTGTTCAGTGCGTGTTCGACGAATCAAATCCGACGATGAGTGCGAATAGTGGCTTTGGTAAGGCAGATTAAGTACAAAAACGGTGACAGCTAAAAAATTCACACCAAAAGTCATCAAATTAAAGTCATTTCACAAGTGAACTCGACAGTTAGAGCTTCAAGTGACAGTCCACACAACATCTTGACTCAAAATAAAATTCATTGTCCCTTTGAAGAAGCATTCGCTATGCTCTAATCTTCCAGTCCCAACAACACATTTCCGTGTTTAGAAAATGATCCATACCGTAAATCAATAAGACATACATTTTCCCGCCTTACTTTCAAGACCGTGTTCGACAAAGTCTGATTATGAGGTATATTTATAGCTCCGCTGTGCTACCGCGACCTCTGCAAATCATTCGATTTCTTGTGTTTTGGCTAGTGGCTCTCCGACAGTCACTTCTGCGTCAATCAGCGCGAACAAGCGGATTACCGCGCCTACAATCCGCTCTGCGCCACTTCAAAATCGCTTCCGATGAGTCACCACCGCCATTTCTGCGCCTGTTTGTATCCAGCTGCCCTTTCCAAACACCGTTTTTCTACTTCGCCGCTCGCCTGATCAGCTGCCGTCACGTCATCATTTCCCAGGCGCCTTTCATTCGCGTTTCATGCAAATAAAAGCGTGGATCGATCCACATCGTTGCCGATCGTTACTGGGGATCCGAATCGCGCGTCCTTTTGCCGCGTCGCCTCTTTCGGTCTTCTCCTCGAGTTCCTTCGTTCGCCTTCTCGCTGCTCCCCTCCGCCCGCATCTGCTCCCGCTCGCTCCTTCGTCGCCCTCTGACTCAGCGCCGTCGACCTTCGGCCGAATCACCGGCGAAAGGTCGCCTGCCTTCTCTCCCTCGCTCGCTCATCTCCTTGACTCCCGATTCGTGATTTGTGCGCGTTCGTGTTCGGCGTGTCCTCGAGTTTGCACCCGATTTGCGCGAATTCTCCGCTTGTTTGCCCTGCTCGGGGCTCAGGTGAAGCCGGTGACCTCCGTCGGCCCGCGTTTCCCTTCATTCGCGTGTTTTCAGCCTCGCCGCCAAGCTGATTTATCCGTCGACACCCGTGGAATCGCCGTCGTCGGCCCGTCCGAATTCCGAAGCCGCCCTCGATCAGCCGAAATCCGAATCCGGGACTCAGTCGAGCTCCGAAACGCGAACTGACGCGGCACGTTCCAAATCGACGCAGAAAATGCCCCCCGCGAGTATCCAATTCCCGCTTATCCGATGGATCATCGCTTTTATCGGCCTAGGATTTTCCAGTAAGTCGTTTTCTCCCTTTTTAGGGCTCAAATATATTTTGTTTCAGTGCTTGCATCATATCTCATCCCCAAAGCGACCGGGCCAGTGCAACGTGGGTTCTTCTGCGATGACGAATCGATCCGATACCCGTACAAGGAGAACACCGTGGATCCGGTTCTCCCTCGGATGCGTTTGCTACTTCGTCTTCATCGCCACGGTATGTGTCAATTATGATCTCGTTTGTGAATCCCAGGCGCATCGTCCACCCGGCGACGGCGTGATTCACGTTTATTTTTGAGTATGACGATCGATTGGACCCCCGAAGTGCGAAGGAAAACCTGCAGTTTGACCTTTTTAGGAGCAATTATGGGTCGTAAAATTGATAAGAATGGTGTCTCGGGGAAAGTGGTCGTTTGTGTCCTGTTTCGAACTCGTTTTTTTGCTTTCGTGGCAGTTCATTATGACGCATTTGCACCCTAAAAGCCTTCGATCCCCGAGACACCATTATAAATTCGTAAGTCTTCAATTAACTTTGTTTGTTGCAAGGTCGCCTGTGTGATGAGGGGGGGGGGGGAACATAAGTGTTTTCGAGTTTATTTAATTTGCTAATTTTGAGATCATCGCCACAGAACTGATCTACAACCGTCTCTGCCTCTATGCCGGCGCCTACTCTCCTGGCCAAATCCCCAATTATAAGATTGGGTCGCTCAAGATTCCCTACGTAATCGTCAGGATGTTCTTTGCATTTGGTTCGTTCTGAAACCTTCAGCTCTACCGTAATCATCGGATTTTCAGCGGTTGCTCAGATCGGCCTTGGCACGGGAATCGTCATCATGAACATGACGAAGTATACGGTCGGACGTCTTCGGCCGCACTTCATTGACTTGTGCAAGCCGAACGTCACCCTCGCGAACTGCTCCAGCACCCATCAATACATCGAAAACTACGTTTGCGAATCTGGAGCTGACGCGAAGCTCATTGTCGATGCCCACCTCTCGTTCTTCAGTGGGCACACTTCAAACGCTTTTTTCTTCGCGCTTTACATTGTGGTAAGTATAGAAATATCTCCTCTCCTAAACACTTAAAAATCCCTTCATTTCCAGCTTTACCTCCACCTCCGGCTAGGGAAACAGTTCTTCGATGTCATCGTCTTCCCCCTCTACTATATGGTTCTGATCGGCGCAGCGGCCTTCGTGGGATATTCGCGGATTTTCGATTACAAGCACCACTGGAGCGACGTCCTTTGCGGAGCCATTTTCGGCTGTTTTATGGCTGTTCTAACCGTGAGTTTTCTCGTTTATTCGGCCGGAAAATTCTAAAAGACGTGTTTGTTCAGGTCGTTTACTTCCGCAAGTTGCTTGTTCTGCCACCGATCCGGCCCGAGTTGCGGAGTCGAGTGCAATTTGTGAACGAGAACGAGGGCAGCGCACGCGTGGTCGACGAAGCGCCACAAACTTTGGGACTAACCGAACAAGTGTGATCAAGCAAGCGGGTTCCTGTTGTATACCACTGATCTCATTCGAAAACAAACAATTATTATTTAAATTAGTCACATTAGCGAGAGGTTTAATGAATCCATCTTCTCCATAGATCCAGTAATTGGCATCGAAGGTTCGGGTGTTTCAAGAAGTAAACGGAAGCGTTGAGCCAACTTCGGATTTGGTTGAGGAGGTAAACGACGAGGAACACGTCCGATTGCTCGAATTCGCGGATCATCGTGATGACGTCCGGGATGACCAGGAAGAGCACGGAGGTGGCCATGGCGACACCTGGGAAAAGGGACTCGTAAGGAGAGAAAGAGGAAGATGTGGCTCACCTACGACGGAGTTTTTAAATTTAGATCTGTGATGCGAGGTCGTCGTGTCGTTGACGGAGGTAACCGAAACCGTTTTCACCTTGGCGGTCATTTTGAAAAGTTTCACGTCCTGCAAGGTTAGAGTGTTTTTGTACATGGGTTCGGTCAATATTACCTTCTGTTTGTGGATGCAAAAGAGGAAAAGCCCCAGCAAGATGGCCAGAGAAATTGTTACAATTCTAACGAGAACAAAGAAAGGACTAATTGTGTCCGAGATTGAGTCCAGCGCCATGCAGTGGTACGGTCGGTTGGAGTAGTAATCCAAGCGAGCGGTTCGTGAGAAGTTGAGCGCTGCGAGAAGTGGGACTAGAGCGAGAATAAAACAAGCTGAAAAGCAGAAAAAATGAGATAAGGATTCAAAAAGGACAAATCTTACTGACGATGGCGATTCCGATGTCGGTGATGCTGAGTTTCGAGTAGAGTTTGGGGTAGAATTCGACGAAGAACCGATCGAGCGCGATGAGGAGCGAAGTGAAGCCGATGAACTGGTAGGAAACTGCAAAGAAGATATTATAGTGGGCGACGAGGCACTGGAAGGTTTCGCGGTTGGCGGCTGGAACTGGAAAAGATGAAAAGATATGCGGCAGTTCCAAAGATTAAAACTTACTGTAGTTTGAGTACAACTGAATAACCCAGTTGATGCTTATGTCCAAGAACGAGATCGCGAGGAGGATCTCGGCGATGCAAACTCCGACCACCGCCGTGTACTGCTTCCGGACGCGGTGGGACGCCGAACTGATGATCGAGAGGATTAGGAGCCCGTTTATCAGCAGAGATACTACTCCTGAAACTGGTGCGTTTAACGATTTCCTCCATAATTTGACCAACCTTGGACGAACATGATGATCGGGTACGGAAGGCTCGCGTAGTCACTGCTGTCCATCTTATCCGGCGGCTCTTCGCAGGCCTCACTGGAACTCCGGCGAATCTCGACGACAAAAGGTCGAAGGAACTTTTTTTGTTTTCAGTCGCTGCTAATTGGGATATAAGGCGGTCCGCTTCGGTGGATCTGAAAGAGTGAATGGGCGAAAAGTCGGGTACGGTAAGAGCGACTGTAAACAACATAACCACAAATGATCCGAAGTGGTTGAAAGGTCAAAATTTGGAGATATCAGACTCCAAAATTTATGCGAAAAGGACATTTAGGAGGATTTTGGACTCTTTAAGACTAAAAGCTAGAGAATTGGACTATTTTGATGTAGCTAAATCAGCGGGGAATCGAAAAAGGGGGATTTTTAGAAGCGCAGAAAGACAAGAAGACCGAAGTTTATCGAAGCTCAGGGAATATTTTGAGATTCGAAAGCCGCCGACGCCCTTTCTCAACTCTAATGCCGGACTAAAGCCGTCAGTCATTTGAAAACATAGTAGTCTTTGCAAATCCTATGTAATTCTTAATCCGGTTTTAAACAATTTGAAATGGGTACTTTAGATAATTCCGACTTATGACGCTATTGTTCCGAGTGTTCGCGGTAATTCTATGCTTCCGAGGGGTTTACTGTCGAAGGTCAATAGCACTTCGAAGCTTAATCCGCCAGACTAATCGACGCCCTCTAGCCATAGCCTCTTTTTTGTTTATTCTGTTTTTGGCGCGTTTTCCCCAGCCCTTGTTCCTTGATCCTCGATCACCCTACATCACACAAAAGTGTTTTCGTCGTCCTGTTTTCGTTTGTTTCTTTCGGCTGATCCTCGACGTCCCACTGGTACCTCCAATTAACTCTGCTCCTGTGCTCCCTCATCCGCGCACTCAGGCGTTAAACAATCGATCGATCCAGCCGTCCAGGATTCGTCCGGACCCCGCGCAAATCCGAAGCTTTCGCTGATTGATTCTATCGGCCTTTTCCGTGTCGCCGATTCGGACATTTTTAAATTTATTTTTGTGAATAATGCCAGCTCATCTTTTTGAGTGTTACAATCTCGACCACTGCGTTTTGCATCATTTTTCGCTGGATTTATCATCACTTATCCGAGGGGTGACAACGTGCGGGAAACTAATGGTCGCGTTATCTCAAACGCGTTTCCGCTCTGATCTGTTTCCCTTTTGTTGCGATTGTAAAGTCCGATTTTTTCGCTCAACGCCTGTTTTAAGTGGGATCATCTGGAGATGTTGTTTTGTTTCCGTTCTTTTGTTTCCGCTCACGTAGTTCGCATGTGTTTTCTTGGAGAATTTATTCAGGAGGTGTGGATGGGGTTGTAATCCGTTGCAGAGTTTGCATATTACTTTTATTTTAGAATTTTAGCTGCATAATTTTCTTCCACACCCGCTACAACACTGCGTAAAATTTTAAGGAGTCAATCTCATTTTTGCACTTTACATTTGAGAACAAGGTATCGTAGGACCGTTCATAGGTCTTTGTGGGTTCAAAACGTCCGAAACGCCAGCAAAGATTTACTTACGTCGATCGGTGACGCAGTGTTTTTCCGGCTGTTTCCTTACGTGAAAAATGCTAGAACTGTTTCAAGGCTACAAATGCTAATAAACCCTAAAGCAATAAGCATCTTCTGCATCGCATAATTTTGAAAAGAAGTCTATAATTTTCACGCGCTTTTGCAGGAGGTTCTTGTTTAAATCTTGAATGCTTCCTTTTCGCACTAAAATTAAATTGACCGCAAGTGCAATTTTATTAGTCATTTGCACTTAAGTCTTCAATCAAATCGACTACTCGAATATCCCAGTCTTCATTTGAAATTTTCGTTTTATTCGAATTCCTGTTTTTCTTTTGTTGCGCAAAACACGTTTCCATTTTTGTTTGGGCTGGTAAAACAGGCGAGCGAGAGAACACGCCAATTAACCCGCATCCCAAAGGTCATTGGGGGGGCAGACTGTGAGGGGATTTTTTAATTGTTTCTAGAGGGTAGCTCTACACAGCAGTGGCAGATTTGTTGTTTTTGAAACGTTAGAAAAGCGCGCCAGTAAAATTCTAGCGAGCAAAGACCAAGAGCAAGTTCAACTTTCAAATTCTCAATGCCACGAAAAAACGATATGGTTTTTCTTTGTCGCATCTATCATTCTGCAATCGTGGTTTCAAGTTTTTACGTAACCGGAAAGCGTTTCTTCGATCCTCCACTCCAGTTTAAACAGCTGAAACCCGAACAGCAGTTGCGAAACCGCGTTCGATAAACCCGAAGGTCACCGCGAGCAGACGGGAGAACTGAACCCTGTCAACTTCTTCCTCTCGATTGTGACACGAAAAGCGCTTCGATGGACGAGTCGAGTGAAACTCCGCAACTCGCTGTAATAAAAAGCAACTTTCGCTGTTTTCTCCCAACAACAAACATCCACGTTTACTCCGATCGATGTGCGGAAACCGAAACGATCGTTGGAGGACTGTTTACCCGTCTGCATCTTCCAACAACCCTGTAGTCCTCCTGTTTTCGCGCGCTAATGTGGTTAAAAACGCCTAAGTGCTCGCAAACAATTACCAAAAGTGCAAACCACGTGTCGCGGCTCTAATTGGCCTCGGTTTTGTCGCTCGGCGAATCCGGCATTCCCTCCGATGCGTCCCACATCGATCGGGTCTTCTTCCGGAGGTCCTTGAGTGCCTCGCTCCTGAGGTTCACCTTTGGTCGAGGTAAAGATCACCTCCACCGCGCTCCGTTCCTCATTTATTTATTCCTTCGCTTCCCTTCGCGCTATCGCTCGGTTTTATCTCCGCTTCTTCTTAACTATGTGGGTTCTTTTGTAGCTGATTCACTCCATTCTTGTCTTCTTTCAGCAAACAATGGACGACTGTTGCGTTTGCGGACTCTTCTGGAAGATTCCCCTGATCGTCGTCGTTCTCTACTCGCTCAGGTAACCCCTTTTCTTCGCTTGAAATCCCTATTCTTTGAGTTGTTTCAGAAAGTTCATCCGAGGGTCGCAGTTTTCAGAAAACGTTCGAGCGGATGGCGCCGTCGTCGTGGTCACGGGCGCCTCTTCGGGGATCGGAAAACGGATCGCCGAGCAGCTGAATCTGAGGGGCGCTAAGGTTTACTTGATGTGCCGCAACCTGAAGAAGGCTGCTGACGCGGTCGACGAACTTGTGGCGACTGTAAGCGGCAGGGATACCGCGAAAGCGCGGAAAACACGCTGTTTTGTTTATTTGCTTAGTTGGGATTAGCAGCTGTTCATTGAGGATTTGCTGTTTGAGGGTTTCGGGAGTGCGGTCGAGGTATTTTGTACAAATCACAGAAACTTTGAGGGATTTGAACTCGGGAGATTTTGAAAAGGCTGTTCTGCCCCCTTTTTGTGTGCATTTACCATGTAAACATCTTCCCGAACTCATTTCCTCCGTATTTATTTCTCCGTTTTTCAGGCTGGATGCGCTCGGAATCGTTTAATCGTCCGTGAGATGGATTTGTCCGATCTGCAGTCTGTTCGCGCGGCCGCACACCGATTACGAGATGGTAACAGAACAAATATACAAAAACTGATCCAATCACACGCGTGTAGAAGAACCCAAAATTGACATTTTGGTGAACAACGCCGGGATTTATGGCCTAACGAAGTTCGAGAAAACGGTCGATGGGTTCGAGAAACTCTGGCAGTCGAACTACTTAGGCCACTTCATCTTCACGGACCTCCTCATCGCCCAGCTCAAGAATTCCGCTGCCGCTCGAATCGTCAACGTTTCCTCGATGCTCCACAAGTTTGCGGACACCGTGGCCGAGGGCACGATCAACGAGGAGTCTAAGTTCGGGATCTACCAAACCTACAATCGCTCCAAAGCTGCCATGGTGATGCACTGCCGTTCGCTGGCGAAGAGGTTCGCCGAAGAAGGAGTTGGGAACGTTACCGTGAACAGCTGCCATCCGGGCGTCGTCAAGACGGGTATCATCAACGCTTCTTTCATGGAGTAAGTCATTCTCTACCTTCGCCCTCTAACTCTCTCTTTCAGTGTCTTCCCCATCCGACAGATCATCCACCCCCTTTGCTGGTTCTTTATGAAGACCGACCTCGACGGCGCCCAAACGCCGCTGTTCGTTGCCTTGAGCCAGGAGATCTCGGGCATCACGGGCCAATACTTCAGCGATTTGGCGGAAGATAAAATGGGCGACTTGGCGAAGAACGACGCCGAGTGCGAGAAGCTGTTTGAATACAGCCGAAGAGTCGTTGGGAGGAAGCAGAAATAGGAAGAATGGGGAACTGGGAAGGCTAATAAAAGATTTATTCGAAGCTGAGCTGAATGTTGCATTCGAGGATTACGGAAGCACAATTATGAGCGGATTATGGTTGCTTTAGAGTCACACTATGCTGTGATTTAAACTTTGGGGTCATTGCCGAAATAGGGAGGATTTGGTTTAAACTCTACAAACCCCCTTGTTTCATTCAAAGGTGGTCTGAAAGGACATTAAACAGTAGTAAAGTTTTAACTTCCGGCCGGAAGACGCGTTTCGTTGGTTTTCCGACCGATTTTCCGCCTAAAACATTACGAATTAACGGGGCCGCGCGCGCAGTTTCAAAATACATATGTTCTGAGTCGGCGCTTCGCGCTGCGCACCAATTTCGCAGTTTCATAAATTTTTTCGAAATACTGCAAATCATATATTACTTGGTTTCCAATTTCTAAATTTTATGCATATTCGAATGATCCCAAAAACACCCGCAACTGTAGCCAATTCGGCGTTTGCGGCGCCAACGTTTGCGGCACCGACGCGGTTGCAAAACCGACCGGTCCGCGGCGACGGCGAAACGCGTGCAAACGCAAATGGCGGTGCGTATATGCACTTCCATCGGGCGATTCGACGCAACCGAACTTCAGGGAAGTCGTTGCGGTGCCCATTTTTAAATCAATCCTGATCGCCGAGCGTGCCTTATGCGACTCCAAGATGTTACACCACGCAAATGGTGCCGCTACCGTAACCCGCGTTTGCTTAATCAGGGACACCGTTTCGGTGGCGTGAAACACGGACGGACACGTCTGGATCGTTCTCCTATATTTAATAGAGGGGATGAAATGGATTTCCAGATTTCAGAGAGACATTCAAGTTTGTTTTACCGTCCGAACTTAAAGGGTCACTCTTCGTGAATCGCCAGTTGACGATCGGTCGCTTTTTGTGTTTTCGAGATGCCAAAACAGAGCTGTTATTAACATCTCTTAGGCCAATGTGCCCACCCATTTGAAGCTCAGTCTCACCGTGAAAAGCCGCCTCACGTCCTACACATCCAATTACGCATTGCCGTCCATCCAATTACGCATTGATTCGTCCAAATACTTCTTCATCCTGAAACTCGAAAAGTCAACAAAATCATGAAAAGACGGACAAACCGGTAAATCTTAATTGTGCCAAATTTGTGCTTGCGCACAAACCAGTCTTCGACGATTTGGGACATCTGCTTGCGGTTATAGTGGAACCGTTCTAACGGAGTGCCGTCCTCATCGTCGTCATCGTCCGTCACTTCGGCGCCGTCGTCATCCTCAGAAATGCTTTGACAAGTTGATCTCCGCGATCATCCATAACATCTTCAAGATAATCTACAAAAATGTGCGATTTACGCCGGAAAACGCTTCAAATCTTACCGAATATCCCGTTGGCAATTTCTTCTTCAAAATTCGAGTAGTCCTCCGTGCTCTGATGTCCAGGAAATCGCATGACGAGGAGCTTCAGGACATTTGACGGGTTAATGGCCATGTTTCGAGACGAGACGCATTTTGCAGGACCAGACAGGAGCCATTTCAGTCTCAGGCGGGAGCCATTTGAACCTGGTGAACGGCTGCTGAGCGGTCGGTTTTCGTTTTCCCGTTTTAGACATGCACTTTTAGGCACTTTAGACCTCGCATCCGCAGGCAAGACCTATTTTTTCGGAATCCACGCATCGAGATCTATCTGCTCACCAATTTTCAGCCCGATCTGTGATTTACACTTGGGAATGTTCCCTTGTCAGTCTCACCGTGAAAAGCCGCCTCACGTCCTACACATCCAATTACGCATTGCCCACTCGCTCGCTTCTTTCGCACGTTCGTTCCGCTCTTCGCCTGTTTTTACGGCTTCTTTCACCCCTTTCCGCTCGCTTTATGCCAAAAACGAAGTTTTACCGCTGCGCCGCGCGCAAACAAGTTCTGACATTTAGAACGCGAACCTCCGCTGCCGCCTCCTCCTCAATCAAGAACTCGTCATTAGGGGTGCTCGTGGCCAGCTAGTGGTCACTCGGCTTCCCCGTCTTCCCTGCGCCACCATCGATTCGGCACGTCGGCCGCGAGTTCGCCGTCCTTGATGACCCCGATCGATCGCGTGCTCCATTTGGCTAATAAGTGTTTATCGCGGCGCTTCGTCCCTCCAAAGGCGCTCAGTAGCCAGCCGCGGGTGGCTCGGAACCTTCGACCCCGTTTAAGATCCGCTTTTGAATCGATCGGTCGTCGACCGGTGACTAATCGATGTCCCGCGGATCTCCGAAGCACGCGTCGCCTTTTTCCGATTAACCCGCTCTCGTTGGTTCTATTATCGCCCGCTGGCGCTGCCCTCTAACCCCAGGACGCCTCTCAGGTTCTTCGCCTCTTTGCAAATCGCCCGATTGAGGCTGTGATCGATTGTTCGTTATCTCATTTGTGTACCTTATAAGCTCCCTCGCATCTTAGTGTTCCGTATCTTATCTTTTGTGTGCGTTGCCTGACGTGCGTTTGGCCGCATTAACCACTGATCGCTTTCGAAATATGTTTCTTTTCTTAAACCTTAGCATTTTTCAGGAGTTTTACCGATCAACATGGCGCTCTACCCTTCGCTCGAGGATATGGTCGTCGACCAATACCAAAATGTAAGTTATTTATTGAAAATACATTGGAATGTAAGTTTTATTGGATATGATGACTTTGGACAGTTGGAAGTTTTTTAGCTGTTCCGGTGTTTACGGATCGATTCACAGTAGTAGAATGTTTACGAGGGTCAGGAAAGCTGAAAAACTGATTTTCTTTGTGAGCGAATTGCTAGAAAACAACGATTTTAGGGAAGAAATGTGTTGATGGTGTCATCAAAGTGATTTATTTTTATTGTTGACCAAATGGGCTATTAAAATTCCTTCGGTTGAAACGGGAAACCTATTTTACTTGAGGATCTACCATGCTTGTCACTAGGTCACTCTTCATTTCCACCTTTTCAGGCCCAAGGACTCACCAGCGCCCAGCCGAACCCGGCTCAGAACTTCTACCAACAGGAGCCCTTGAACCCTAACTACGGAGCTCTGAACGCTCCTCCTCCGATCTACGAATCCATCGGAGAGGCCGGCAAGGCGTATCCTTCGCTGTCCCAGGACTACCGAAACATCCAGATGTATCCCGGAGGTGAGTGAGAGCAGAAGAAAGCACTCGGGATTAGTAAGCGGGGACACGCGCAGTTTGTTTGTCCACGATTCGGAGATTCTCGTTTGGTCGCTGCAGACTTGTGACTCACAATAAGCCTACAAAACAGGAATTGAGCCGCTTTGTTTCTATTGTTGGACAAAAAGTTAGAAATTGTTTTTTGTTTGGAGGCGTCGTTTTTGTCAAATTGAGAACGGAAGGAGGATTCTTGTTCGGGTTTAGTGTAAACACTTACTTAGCACTCATTAATCGACACCACTTGAAAGTTTATATGCAAGAATGTGCAAACATGAAATGCGGAGATTTTTGGAATGAGAGGATAAGCACATGAGGTATTTGGGGGTTTTGGCGGATTGCTTGGATATTTGGGAGTTTCAAGGTCATATGTACAGCGCGAACAACGAGGGAAAAATTGAACTCTGAATGTGATGGAGAGTTCAATTTTCATGTACATTCCTAAAAAAGGGTCTTAATCCGAGATATTCTAATTTTGGATTATCTTGTAAAATCCATTAATTTTCAGAACGCGACTTCAACAACGCTTCGCCGACGTCTTCCATGGCCTCCGGCGCGAACGCCGTCGCTCTCGCGCACCACGTAAGTTTGAAACAAACCTGCAAACCCTTCTCGATCGCTCGCCGTTTGGCCCTTCGGGCGTTCCTCGTCCCACTCGTTCGCCGCTCTCCTCGCTGCTCCCTCGCTGATCCCCGGCCTGTCCCGGGGTGCTCCATTGTTTCTGTTTGTTCGACAGTCGCCCGTCGGCCGTCATCATGATTCGCTCTATGAACAAGTTGTACCGTCGTCGCAAGAGCATCGAGGAACCTTTTTGCGAACTTGGCGAGGCGATCGCTGTGGAGGAGTTTGTTGAGGACTCGGAGGATTCTGAAAACGTCTGTCCCATATCTCTATAAGCCATCATACGGTTCTGACCTGTTGCGTTTCAGGAACTCCAGCCATTTGAAGTGATCCAGAATGGCCGCTTGATGGTCGCTCCGATCACGAGTCAGAGTCCCGGCCTCGCCCTGGCCAACGTGAGCCACGGTGTTCGCCAAGTGGTCCTTTGCAAGGACGAGAAAGGAAAAGTCGGAATGCGGTTCCGCAGTGTCAACAAGGTTTGTTTTGAGGTTCTAGGAAGTTCCGGATTTTAGTAATCTGTTGCAGGGAATCTTCGTCCAGTTCGTCGCGGAGAATTCTCCCGCAGCTCTTGCCGGAATGCGCTTTGGAGACCAGATCCTCCAAATCAATAAGGCTGAGGTCGTAGGCCTCAGCCAGGACAAGGTGAGTCGCAGGGAATCGATTTATTTGTGTATTGCCCGCGAGTTTGGATTATGCAAATTGGTAAACGAACACGTTTCAGGCGATGGACCTGCTGACGAAGTCGAAGAACAACGCGAGCATCGAGTTGGCTGTCCGCGATCGGTGAGGAATTTTTTGGTTTCGAGGATGACGCGAAGAGGGTGTTTGTGGACGACGGGAGTGTTTTTTGGGGAGTCAAAAAGTGCACTTTGGACAGTTTAGCGATGTTTCAATTGTTCGAGGAGTGGTTGTTATTTGAGGGAACGCGATTTGTTTACCAATGCTGGTCAGTATCTGGTTACAGGGTGCATTTGTGAAAACTTGAAAACGATCGTGCGTTATTTAAGTCGGTCCCCGCCCCACCTTGCCCAACATAATTCTATTTCCTGTCATCACTTTTTACTTGTTTTCAATCCAATTTAAAAAGCTGCAGGGTGGCACAAAAAAAAAACAGCACGCTTATCTCGGAGCCGTTGCATTTTTGAAGCATACAATTAGCATACAATTGAAGCATACAATGTAAGATGAAATGTGCAACTGGCTATTCCGCGTCGAATGAGCTATAGCACGCTCCTGTCGGGTCTAACGTTGTGCACTTATAGCCAAATGTCTGGAAAAAGAAAGTACATATACAAGTACATGACGGACAGATCAGCGTCGAGATACGACCCTCCAAATAGTGACCGTAGTTTCTTAACAGTTTTTCCAGACATTTGGCTATAAGTGCACAACGTTAGACCCGTGTTTGTTCGTCCAATAATTGGAGTTATTCAAATTTCATTTAAGTTCCTTGTTTGCCGACTTCCTTTTTCTTGTTTTTCCTAATTGACTACGCGTTCATTTTGATCACCCTTTAACCTCTGGTTTCCAGCCCTTTCGAACGTACGATCACCCTCCACAAAGACTCTCGTGGGCAGCTCGGTTTCGGGTACAACGATAACGAAATCGTTTCGATCGTCAAGGACTCCAGCGCTTCCCGCAACGGCCTCCTCATCAACCATCGCATCCTCGAGGTTGACGGCCAGAACGTGATCGGCCTGAAGACGAAGGCGCTCCGCGATATCCTCGAGGACGCCCCGAAGACCGTCACGCTGACCATCATGCCCAACGAGCTCTACAACGAGATGATGAAGAAGTCGGTGGAAACGGTTTCTTGCTGAGATAACCTCCGATTGGTTTCAGAATCTCCTGGTCGTTGCTCCGCAAGCAGGACCACAGCATTCCGGACTTTTAATCGACTGCAGCAGGAAGACATATCGCAAGGAAACGGGTGGGATCAATCATGTACAATTATATTCCCACTTGGACTTTGATTTATAGTATTTCTCACGTGGATGTATTGGTGTTAACGCATTAAATGCTGTCGGAATGAATGTTTGTAAGTGTTCCTTTAGGATTGGAAGAAGAATCAAGTCGAGGGTGGACAGATCCAACGGCAACGTGGGCTTGAAGGTTTTCTCAGCGAGCAAGGACCAAGAAACGTGATTTCTGATGGCCAGTTTTATGAATAGAAAACGTACCCAACTTTTTCTAATTGACACTGAATCATAGCCCCATTGTCCCGCTGGCTGAATTCATTCTTTTCGGGGTCAAAATTCATTCAAAGGTTTTCCCTTCCCAGAAGTTGGTTCTTGCCCTCGAACATAGGATGATTCAAAAAAAAACCTAGACCAGACAGGGGAATGTAGGCATGTCTGGAAATCGCGCTGCGCGTCTGGAGAAGTCGTTCGTAATCGAATTGTGTGTGCCAACCGGTCGGTCCAACTCTTTGCCACGATGCCCCGCTTCTCCCGCGATGAACTTATCGAAACAAGGACTCCAATGAACCTTCGATACGGAGCTGACGAAATTTGGGACCGACGTGGCAGACGAAACTGGAAATTCGAGTCCTTGAAGTCTGCTGTCCGGCGCCTGCGGCTGAACGGAGGAAGCGTCGAACAAAAGCATGGATCGGGACGTCCGAAGATCGCCGTGTTTGATATCATGTCAGCACGCGTCCAAGCCTCTGTGACCAGTCCTCCTCGGAACCCCGGCATTCATCGGACCGGACGCGAAATTGCCAAAAACCTAGCAATTTCCCAAAGTTCCGTGCACCGAAACGGGAAGAAACTCGGATTTAAGGCCCACAAGAAGGTTCCCGTCCACGCGCTTCGTCCTACGAACGTCGTCCAGCGAAGAATGAGATGCCAAGCCCTCCTTGAAGCCTATCAAGACCGCGCGGATAGGATCATCTTCACTGATGAAAAAAACTTCGAGATGGCCCATGCCGGAAGCACGCAAAACAACCGCGTTTTCTCCACCGAAAAGAACGCGGATATTCCCATCAAAAGGTGAGGAAAACATATCAGCAGCAAGATCGATACAGAGGCATACAAGAGCCTTCTGAGAGAAGACCTGCTCCCAGCGTGCCGACGCGTCCACCCCGATGGATTCGTCTCTATGCAGGACGGAGCATCAGCCCACACCGCCCGCACGACCATTGTGATGTTCAACACCGAGGCGCCGTAATTTATGAAGCCATCCGAGAGGCCAGCCTCATCACCGGACTTGAACCCATGCGATTATCGCCTCTGGGTCTGGGCCTGGATGACCAAGGAAGTGTACAAGAACGGCGATCCCGCCAACGAGGCTGACCTAAAGCAACGAATTCGCGCCGCCTGGAGTGAGCTTCCCAACAGCGTGGTCACAGAATGGATTGACGAATTTATCCCACGCGTCTGCGCCGTTATCAACCACGAAGGACGTCAAATACAGCAGTATTTTAATCATGTTTGATGTTATTTCTAGTTAATGTTATATTTTAATGCAAAAATTGTATTCCGACCCCCCTGCCGCAAATGACTTCTCCAGACGCGCGGTTTCCAGACATGCCTCCATTCCCCTGTCTGGTCTAGGTTTTTTTTGAATCACTCTGCACGGTGTTTCAGAAAAAAAGGTCCGGCCAGCCAGGGGGATGGGGGCATGGGGGCATGTCTGAAAATCGCGGAGCGGAGTGATTTCAAGCTCACTCGCCGGGAAGACCGGTCGGTTGAAACCGACCGGTCTTCCCGGCGAGTGAGCTTGAAATCACTCCGCTCCGCGATTTTCAGACATGCCCCCGTCCCCCTGTCTGGCCTGTCCACTTCTTGGAACTCTGATTGACTCACTGTTATTAAGAAACGCGGTTTTTAATTGCGAGCGGCTTTTGACGTAGAATGAGATGGGTGTGTGTGATTAGAGTGAACCGAGAATTTCGAAAGAAAGTGTCAACGTTTAGTGAGACTACGTCGGAATGGCAATGAGCATGTGAATGGTTTGGAGAAATCGGAAAGCAAAAGATTCGAAAAATGGACAGGATACACTATTAGAAGCACAGTTTTGAGGTATACAGTGATAAACACCTAAGTGCCGAGTTTGGTTGTTCCTGCTTTGGCCAAAGCAATAACAACAAATCAAAGCATTCTATAACTATTGCCAACTTCCTGCTTTCTCCAATTGATCTAAAAGTAGCTGACAGCCACTTAAATGTTTTTATTCTCAGCTTCCTTTATCAAAATCGGTATTTCTGTCTCAATACCTCTTTTTGTCTCCCACAAAACCAATACCCGCTAGTTCTGAGAGATTAAAAATGACTTTGTTAAGATTTTATGACGACCATTTCGGTTTTTCGCTTGCATAGCGGATGGTTTCGTTTAACCGATCCGGTCATAAACGGGTCATTGTGACCAATTAGATGTCTGCAGAACACTCAAATATTGATACTTTATGTTTAACAAAAATGGACTCTGAATGGCGAGGTTCAGCGATTCAGAAGCGGAATTAACTCTCGTCTCGGATTTAAGGAATTAACCCCGAAAAATATCGAAATTAGTTTTGTGTTTTTTCCCACTTTCGTCGTTGCGGGAGGCGCAGGAGATTCGTTGGGAGAACTCAATTAACCAGAAAGTCCTGCGGATACAAGGACGCTCTCGGCAAGTCGTTCTTGGAAGTTTTAATCGAAAATTCAATGTCCTTAGACCCACGTCTTTGTTTCGACTATTTTGGCAATTGGGGCAGCTTTAGAAGGTCTTAAAATAGTTTTTAAGTTCTCGTAAAGTTTGCATGTTTTCTACGGACTGACAAGGAACCGTTTGACCAAGCGAGTCTGTTCCATGCATTGCTGAGTGACAAGGGTATACTACTGTAAACGTTCCAGATCATTCTTAGAATAACAAAAGTTTTTTTTCGGAACTCTCGGTCTTCGCCCTTCTCCGGCCCAACTTCGATATAGTCAGTTCCTCCGAGCAACAAATCTCTCACAGTTATGCTCCGGGCATCCTCCTCCGAACTACTTTCTCCCTGCATCATTATCGTCTCCTGCAAATCTTCGATTTCTCCGCTTCTTGCCAAACATAAAAGTTCCTTCCACATAAATAGCGCCTTTGTGACATTCCAAGTGATGCTTAACTTATATTTGGCTTTTATGTTACGTCGTAAACGCCTGAATTCTCTCGTTTCGGACGTCGTTACGAGGGCCTATGAAAAGTCGAATAACACCAATTCTTAGATCTATTATGAAGCCCAACGTAATTTTAATTGTTGTTTTTTGGACAAAGTCTTGCAATTTTGCTTCTGAAAGAATAGCTTCGTTTTGGACGTTTTTGGAATTTTGGCATCTGTCAGTCCCAAATGTTTACTCGGTGCCTCTGACAAGTCGAGACCAAGGACTAAATATAGCAACGTCATTTATGTGTAGGTTGATGTGTTCGGAATTATGCTTATGCCCTGTACCTTTCCTAGAGTTGATCTTCATTCTAAAAATGCACCTTTGTTTCTTGAAAAAATTTGTAGGCGCAAAGAAAGAATTGCTTGTTTTAGATAAAAAATGACCTTCGAACAGCTGAAGGACAAAATGCAGGTGTGCTTGGGACATTCTGCGACCTTGCAGAGATAGTCCTTATTTTGCAAGAAGGCGTGTGCTCTAAACACTTGAATATGTCTCCTTTACTGTGAGACCACCACGAGTTTCAAAGAACAAAACATAGATCCCCAGCAGTCTAAATCGTGTTTTTCTCGAAAATCAAGCGAATCTTTCGGTTGATGTGTCCCCAGGAAGTTTGTCAAATCTGCTTCAATTGAAATTTTGCTTGTTTTGCTTGTTTTGTCGTGTGCCTTTGTCGCCTGGATCTGAAGATGCAAAAAATAAAATTCTAGTTTTATTAAAATGAATAATAGGGAGAGGGCATCTGGACTTTGACATTGACGTTAAAAGGAGAGAAAAAGACGTCGAATTTGGAAAGATTTCGTCTTAGACCCCTGGAATTCTAAATTTAAATGTTGGTTTCTTTGTTCCCACAGACCTTTTTGCGCATTGAATGTCTTTCTTTGTATTGAAATCGAGTATCCTGGGAGTTTCCATCTTCTCACGAGTGACCACTGGCTATCTCTTTACACTTCTTAGCTGTCCTTCGTTTGATTTTAATCCCTAAAATCCCATCTTCTCTCTTTTGGAAACGTAGGAAAACGCAACAAAACTCTAATCCCCTCAAGGTTTCATTTTCTAATTCCCTGACCACTGGTTCTTTTCAAATCCCTTCTCATTCTCAGCCAGATTCTAATCTCGTCTATTTCGTATCTCCAGTTTTCGTAAGCGTAAAATTCTACCGATTTTCGGGCATACATTCCGATTCCACAATTCAGTCTAGGGAACGATCTGTGGTCTTCACATTCTGAGTTTCCGAAACCTAATGCGAATAAGAAACAAAACACGAATTAATTTAAATCCAAAAGGCTTTAATTTCGAATTTCTTGGCCACTGGCCAACTTTTTCCTAATCCCCATCTTCGCTTTTCTCCAATCCGAACAATCCTCTTTATTCCAATCTGCCAAAGTTTGCATTCCGCAGACAGATTCTGTTTGTTTTCTGTATATCCCAAAACCGAATCTCCGGTTTCCGCTCCAATCCGCTCCTCCTTGGGTTCATTCGCTATTCCTGCAGAATCCGGCACACCTTTCCAACTCCCCCGTGCGAATCTCGGGTTTCCAGATGCGTGACCAGTCGCAAACAATTTGCGATTTCGGGTTTATTTTCAATTTCGGCTCGCCCGAGGCGAAATTAATTGAGTGAAGGCGGATTGGGCAAACAGAGGAGCCTATTAAGACCGCGAGCACCTTAAGGCCACTCGCGAGATGAATTAATTATGCGTCTTGGGAAATGTTGCCAGGCTCGACCGGTTTGGGTTGAGGAGCGGAGATCGAGAAAGCCTCGAAGCCCGTTCATGATCTCAGATTCCTGAGCACTCGCAGTTGTGGTGTGGCTACAACTTATCCCAATTGAGCTTCGAAATTCTTTGATCTACGTGACACTTCCGAAGCGCATGTGACGCCTTTATTTATTAAAAGTTTGGGTGTGCTTTGCTGTCACGATTTCTGGTTTAGTATGCGCTTAAGGAAGATTGTCAGGAAGGTGGAGAATATTGCTACGTGGATCTCTTAAGATACATTCTAGAATCTAAATTCAGCCCTGAAATCCTTAAGATTCCGCACGTGATTGGCATTCAGCTCCGGTCGCATTTTATTACTTTGACTTTTTGATTTTAACGCTGCCCTTCCAGGACTCTATTTTCAAATATCCTCGAGCAAACCCTCTCTTCTGCATACTTTTCTAAAGTTTCATTTTCACACTCCGCGAACATGTGCTCTAGAGATTCTCAAACGTGGCCTTTGGAAAGAAGCCTCTCGCCTCATCACCCTATTCTGCGACATTTGGAGATCTTTAAAACCGGGTTGAAAGATTTAACGCTCGACTGGCCAATTCCCTGTTTAAAACAAAAGCTAATTAAAAATTTAGGAGTCGAAACTTGATGCGAAAGAGGTCAAACCTCCCGCGTTGCACGATTTAAAATAGCTCATGCGGATTTTGGATGAGGTGAACGAGTTTTGGTCTTTTGCCTATTTTCGAGTGTTTCATGGCAACCGCTTTTGACGTAGATGGAAAACGTGTCTCCGGTTATGCTAATTCTTTCCTTTGATTTTTGCTTTCTGCAAATTTCAGGCGGAAACCTGTGAATCCGTTGTGGGTGGGAGTTTATTTTGTGATTTCAGGCTTCTGAAATTTTCTTTTATAAGGACAACGTTGCAGATTAGAAATCGACTTTGTGGTGGAGTTCTTATGATTCTATTCTCATCTCAAGGTTAATCCAGTTAGTTTAGGACTACAACCTTTGAATTAATCAAGCTCTTCTATTCCGATCTTTTGATTTACACTTCGAGCTCCGGATGTTTTTCGTTCTTCCGTTCTTGGAATACCCACATCTTCTTCAAGTTGACCTTATCTTCCACTTTCCCTTTTTGACCCAATTTCCTCTCGAACTCGTCTTTTCCATCATTCGCTTCTCCTCTCCAAATTTGTTTGTTTTCTTGGGTTTCAAGAATTCAAAATTACCCTTAAACGAACTACAAACAAACCGATTACCTTACGCAAGCCCCCAACACTTCGTTCCAGGACCGAATCTCCGAAAAGCCCTTTAAGAGCATCCGCACGATTTCACCGCTTTTGTTTCCGTCCGGACGCACTTTTTAACGCTTTTGAGTCGCTTTGGACGCGTCTTTGCACGTTATGAATTGTTTATCTTCGGAAATTAATGTTTAAGAAGTGAACTTGGGGGAGCGAGGAGACTGACGTCAAGGCAAAAAGGCAAATTTCGAAAGTGGACACGCAGCTGCAGACTGTACAGGCTGATGAGTAGTTCTAAATTTCATTTAAAAGACCCATCATGGCAATAAGACTTCGAGGAATTCCAAATCCAGATCTCAGACCACAATCAAATTACGTCCATACTTATCCACCTGATCTCTGTCTCTGAGACCAAATTGATTTATAAGCGAATTAGCCGTCCTTCAGCGCCGGGTGATGCCAACTTTCCTTATTTGGCAGTTTTTTCTTCGCTTTCAAATTCTAACGCGACTTTCCAAGAATTGGAGATGGCCGAAAGAGGTTAATTTTAAACTCAACCTTTCCAATTCGCCAAATGGCACCTATCAAGATGATTAAGCGCTTCGGAATTCCGCGCGAATATTTAATTTTTTGGTTTAAAAGTCCGACTTCGCTTTTTTTGCGCGTCATAAAACGGTCGTTAGTTGCATTCGCGTTCCTAATCCTCGATCTCCCCTATTTTCTCCTTAACTGTAATTCCTTTCAAGTAGTCTTCACTTTCTAACACTGCGATTTAAAGGTTTCTCTTAATTTGGCGTTTTCTCGTGACTTTCAAACATAAACGCAGCTAATCTGAAATCTCTCCCCATTCATGATTTCATATTTCATGTGTCCTCAAAGTTAGTGTGTTCATGTGTCCTAAGCGTTTCTAATAGAATTATTCTCAAAAGCACCCGATTTCCGCCACGTCAGGACATCACGGAAATCGTTTCCGCTACGTCAAAATTTTTGAAATTGCTGTTTTTTACGCAATCCCTTAGACTAATTAAGAGTTTCAACTAAGACGGATGCACCCAATCTATAGGAATGTACTTTTGTTTTTCGGATGGAACAGGGCTTTTTTAAGGATTTGATCAGAATCGGTATGAGAGTTTCAGGTCCAAGAACCGGAAGACAACCTAGTTTTAACTAGTCTGCTCGGAACTACAAACTAATTCGATTTTGCATTTGTTTCCTTTCACCAAAACAGTGCAAGAAGTTGGTTGTTTTGAAAACACCCATCTTCTCCTCGACTCTTAAATCAGCTCTATATATGCAACTAGTGCACCTTTTCAAACGTTCGACTCTTCAATTAGCCTTGCACTATACACAAACAAATCAAAACCGTTTCTGGGAATCAACGTGGACTCCTTCGCCTGCTTCAAATTGCTCCTAAAATTACTCTGTTTCCAAATATACGAAATTCGATGGCTAATCCAAACTCGTTTTTCGGCCAACGCAAAAAAAATTTTCCAGAGTTATTTGAGGTCTTTTGGACAAAAAACGGAGCTACTTAACGGAGATTAATCCTTCCCAGTAGGAATCAAAACAACGAGTGTTTCGCTCGATTTGGTTGGAAGGCAGGGAAGAAGAGCTTAGAGGCCCGTATTCTTGGTTTAAAGTTGTGTTGGGCAACGTGAGTCTTCTTCACTCTTTTTCAGTTAGCTAACAATATCGAAACTTAAGTTTTATTTACTAATCGTAAAATGCTGTTTTTAGTATCTTCAAGTATCCTTCGTTCTTGCTGATTAGCATTTTCAAACAACAACGCTCCAAAAGCGGAAGGTCAGCCTCGAACCCTCTTGTTGTCCTCCTCCTCCGACTCTCCAGAATTCCAATTTTTAACCAAGACCGCGTTTGGTCTGACGCCTTTTGCAACGTCGATCTTTTGCAGTTTTTAGGCGGCGCGCCCGACGGAATTGTGTCTTTTGAACCATCTGCAGTTTATCAATTATGGACGAAGACTTTTTACGGGTTTCGAGAATAGGTGGAGAGTTTCTACGGTTGAGTTCAGTTTATGATAAGCGTCGAGAAAGCGCTAAAAACAATTAAATTTGTTTGTTTTTGAAGCGTAGGCCGTTAAACTGTTGGATTTAGTTTCTGGAGGTCAGGTTTCCATCTCAAGTGCGCGGAAACGGGCAAAACACTTGGGATCACGGGGACGATTTGCGGCAATTTTTGGCAGTTTATTTTGTTTTTGCTAATATAAGATACTTACAGTATGTAAGCTTTGATCCGCAGCAACACATCTACAGTAATCCTTTTCCAAACTTGCGAAATATTTAAAATTTTACCGAACGTTTAGCCATTTGGATGTGTTGGCATAACAACACTCAAAGCTTCTTCCATTGTCCTCCTCGACGTCATTCTTCCCCACTAGGCGTCGTTTTGTAGCTGCTCAGCAATAAGTCTGCAAATCACGCGAAAGCCACCAAAAACCACTTCCTCCTTGCACCGCTGCAGACTCGGATTCTTGGAATCTCTAAAACTAACTATTCTTTGGGAGAATTCTCGGCCACACGGCCTAATTAATTTCCTCGATTACCGCGTGGGAATCCTCACATCCGTCCCATGCAAACTCTGTCACCGTGGGTCACTCGCTGACCGCCAGAGCAGCTTTCGGTAGGTTTCCTACGCTCCCGCACCTTGAATCCGCATTTGTAATCTGTAAGCTTAATCCAATAATTCTGCTTCCCCAAGCGTTCCTGTTTTGACTGTTGATTCCGTCTGTTTTCGGTCCGCGATTCCGTTTCTACGAAATTTGGGAATCCCTGGAGCGTATAGCTCAAATCAGAGAACCATCGATCACTGCAACTCGTTCCATTCGCTTCCTGAAATTCTACGATTTTGGCGAACCACGAAGTCAAGCGAGCAAAGCACCTGTCCAGACCTGAGATCTCTGCTCACTTGGCTCTTAATTCCTTTTCCAATTTTAATTTCCGTCTTGAAAACAAATTTTTTCAAAGGCTTTCAAAGCCGCCTTCTGGAATCCTCGCGTGGTAGACGCGCACTCCTAACGCCGTTAATGGGGAGGACAAAAGGACCTCGCTGCACAATGCAACACTTAGCGTTCGCCGCCTTCCCTCTTTGTCTCCCATAAATAATTGAGCAATTCCGGAGACTCCCGGGACTTGGGTCTGTCAAGGAGTATCCTTGACCGAGACTTGGTCGTACCCGACTTTCTGTGTTTTCCTGAACTCGAGATTAATTCGTCTTCGAATTCGAAGCGATTTGTTTTGACTCTCTAGCCGATTCTTCACTCGGCAGACAAAAAACGTCTCTTCATCTCCTATCACTCGCTGGCATTTTAATTCGGATTAGGAACCTTTGAGTGGGCGAGGAGTACGCCACGAAACTCGACTCGAAAATAAAGATTTTTGAAGACGAAGACGATGATGCGTCCCAAATTCGATTTTGAAAATTGAATTTCATTTTTGGAACAAAGGCCAACTTCCGAGGGTTCTTGCCTTGATTTCTGGTGTGTTCAAAACACTCTTTGTTGCATCGAGATTAAGAGGAAATGGGCGAAGAAGAGGAGTGGGAAGGCGGAAGTCTTCGGGGAGCGAAGTGGCAAAGATCGGAAAGCAAAGATAAGGAAAGTTTAGGTGCTTTTTTGAGAGTTTCAATTGGGAAGATGGATGCAGATTGGATCGCACTTATAGTTTGCAATTTGCAAAGTTCAAATTTCTCTTTTTAATTGAAAGATAAGTGCCTTATTATTTTAGGTTAATTTCAAAACCGTCCGAAGAAACTTTTAAAGAGGCGGATCGTTTCGCCCTCTCGAACACTAAATCGCTCCAATCCGTTTCCTTAAATCTTTCTCCAATCCGCTTTTTCTCCATTGTCTTCTCCCTTTCCGTCGCTTTCAGACCACGTCTCCCGCTTCACTTATTCCTCCATTCAACTCCTTTTTGTACCCATTTAGGTAAGAGGTTTGTTTGTCACATCGAACCCAAAAATACCCGTAACCCCCGCAGCCACGCACGTACACACCGACCCGACCGCTCTCACCTAATCCACTCAGCGCTCGTACCTGTCAAAGGACAAATTGCAAACGTAAAAAATCGAATCAGGTTTAGTTTAAGTGTTAAGTGCTGCTTTTGACTGTAAATCACACTCCCGAAATAGCTCGTTTTCCGAGCTCCGATCTGGCTTCGTTTCGGATTTCCTGCAATCCACATCATTTCGGATTCACGCGGCTCCCACGGTTTGCAGACGGTTGCATGTTTCAGGCAAACAAACATTCCGTTTCCTCTCAAAACATTTTTAAGCGAGTGATGTGTATCTGGCGGACCGACAACAAGTTGATATTCTGACTCAGATTCCGGCTAGGTGGCACTTTAAGGTTTCAGAATAAGACATAGTAGATGAAAAGGATCAGGATTAGGGTCAGTAACTCCAGTATCAGCCCCTAAGATGAACCAGAGGTCTTTGGAAGCACATATTCCCTTTGGTGAATTTTTAAATTGCGAAATCTTTTCTTGTTTCGGACCCTTCTCTGCATATCTAATCACCTTGTTTGTGTCTTAATTGTGTTTTCGGGTTTACGTCACCAGCTTAACTTGTTCCTTAAAGGTGGAAGAGTGCACCTGACGCATTAATTTCAGATTCGTTTCCGTCTATTGCACCTAAACTCCAGTTTAAGCAAAACAACAATTTTTTGTTTGACTTTGAACTGAAACTTTGTGAAGTAAATATGTCTTTTCCTACAATCCCTAAAGTAACTAGCTATTTCTTCCAGCGACAAATATCAACTCAGGGGCCAATTACCCTTTTCGTTATGATGAATTCCATGTAATCTCAATTAAACGTCTGCTCAAAGCAGCTCGAGTGGGAAAAACACTCGAGAAACAAAGCCATTTTTATTCGAACAAAAATGACTCCATTTTCTTTGTTGACAAAAACCGGAGACAAGCGGATTCTGGGAATACTACAAACAAACAATCTCTTTCCTGATTTCTGGTCTCGCCTCTAATCTCTCCGGAGTGCCTACAAACAACTCCTTCGGAACATCTGTGATCTTAACGGAAGTGATAGGGATTCGCGGGCTGTTCAGGGCTCTTCCGAGTTTCCCCTTTCTTCGTCCACCTCTTTTCGCCTGTTTACCGCCTAACACAAACGAGGATGACGAGGGTCTCTTCTCGGTTTCCTACCCCTACCGTAATCTCTCCTCCCTCCCGATTCTTATCCTCGGATCTTAGACGTCGCCGTTCTCCGCCCGGCGTACAAACTTCTCGGAACTCGGCTTCTCCGGTTTCCGCTCCTCACCGCCTAATAATCGTGTTTCGCTACTGTCGGCAGACAATCAAATGTCGCGGAGAGAAACAAACAAATTAGATTCCCGCGTTCTCGCGAGGTTCTAATTAGGGTCGTCGCGTGTTCTCCTGGCGCGAATCTGCCACAACAGCTCATCAAAACGGCGTCGAAAGTCCGCGTGAGGTCCCGAACCGAACAAAAAAAGGGCAAATTGGGAATGACGCAAGAGTCCCACGCGCTTTTGAATTGCGTGTCGGCGAATCTCCGCGCCGCTTTGTTGCTTTCGTGAATCTGCTATCATACGGTCGTTTTGGGTTATATTTAATTTCGAATTCACTTCAGCCTCATCCAATCCTCAACATGGTCGTCCTCTCCCGTTTTGTGCTCATCGCCAGCGTCGTCGTAGGCCTCACTGCGATTTTTGGGTAAATGTCTTTTGAAGAGTTTCTAAAAATGATTTTGTGGAACGAAGACAGGTTTGGTACAAAACAACTGAATCACCTGTACATTAGGTTGTGCAGGATAGATTTCCGGAGATTATTGGAGACTTTCACAGAGTCAAAACAATTTTGAGAGGAGGTGAGTCAGAGGACGGAAATGGGGAGGTCGGGGGCGGTTGTTAGGGTGTATTTGCTTCTATTTCAAAAGCTGGCTAGAAAATAAGGAACAACAAGATCTATTAATGATTGAATGGCAAATGTGGTTTCGTGTGAAATTAACATTAAACCGGGAAAACGACGTCATTCTAAAATCAAAGTCGTGAAATCCTCGTTTTTGCCTCTCTTCGACCACCGAAGATCGCCTTCCTGTGAATCATTTCCGACGCCCGTTATGGATACGATCGCGTGTCCGACTGGTTTCGAAGCTTTTTGTATTTGTAAACAACTCATTAAAACAATTAAATTTTGAGAGCTTAGGGGTGATCTGTCAAGAGCCTCACAAGGGGTTTAGGGGTTTAGACCAGCTTGAGGTGATCGCAAACAGCATATTCTTTCTAAGCACCTCTCTTCTCCATATTCTCCGTCTCCTCAGCATTTAACAATAACCTGTTTCGTCGCTTTTTCGCCTGAATCACCGGGTCTCAAAATATGTTTCAAAGGCCAAGGCTCCACAGCAGCACGTCAGCCAAACCGTTTTCTCAAAAACCCCCATGTAGAAGCCCAAAACAATCGGTCCTTTTCGAAAGCAAGCTTCTCCGTGACGCAAGCAGGACTTAGGACCTTGTACCACAGACTATTCTGCAACCAAGCCTTCCTGTAACGGAAATCAGATCAGATGCCTGAATCGCCGCAAATGACGAATAATGCAAATATTTTTACTGGGAACCCGGGGCGAAAGTGCAGCCGGAGTCGCGCTCGGAGTTTCCTCTGCATCCGGGCGAGGGTGTCGCGTGGACTTCGTGCGTTCAAGAGTTTAAAGAAAGCGGAAATTAGTCAAAAAGAGCCGAAGACGTACGAACATTGGTCCTTCGAGGGTCTCCCGCTTCTTGGGCGTCTGCGCATCCTCCACGTGACCACGCCAATTTTGTGATCAAAGCAAAAAGTGGATGTTCTTTGAGATCACTAGGGGGCACGTTGCAAGCAGAAGAGGATGTTTTGGAGTTGTTTTGAAATTAAAAAAAGCCAGGACAAGGGACTTTGTGGGTTGATCTGCTGAAGTGGTGTTTGTTCTGAAAAAGGGAGATTCTGGGATGAGGCGATCGAAAAAATGGAGCAGAATGAAGACTATAAAAGCGGTTTGGAGATAAGGCCCTCTGCAGCTTAAAAAAGACCTGAGATCTTCGGAATGATGTGGACACTTATTTTCATGTAACGTAAAATCATGTTCCATTAATTCCAAAGACACAGGATCATACGAGTTCAAGCCCGTAAGCAGATGCGAAAAACACGTCTTTAAACGTTCTTTAAACGTCTTTGTAAATAAACTGCAGAGATCTTCAAATATTCTAAAGTCCAGCAGACCCTCAGTCCTCTGTTTCCACTTCCGTTCACCCAAGAACTTCCAAGGGCAACTCTCGCACCTATCGTCTGGTTCCCATGCAACCTGCTCCAGGAAATCTGTTGTTTTTTGCTTTCAAAACACTCGCACAAATTCGTAGATTCGCCGCTGGAAATTGTATTCAAAAGGAACCACTTCCCGGGTGCAATTCTTATTTTGGGAACGGGAATTCATTCGTACTGACTCCCGTAGGAAGGAACTCGGGTCCATTGTCTTTTGCATATTTTTGCGCCTTAGGAGATCCTCTGAGCACAATTTTCCATTTTGTTTTCTGGTTTCTGCGAAGAAACCCTCCGGAGGCACCTTCAAAGACGTCAAAATTCGAACTTCCGCCGTTTGGCTAACAAAACCTCTACCGGTCCTCATGACGCATTCGGAATCGACCCTAATTATGCAAGTCGCCTCGTTTGTATTCCGCCCGAATGTCTCGCAAAAACAATTTCTTCGTTAACTCGATAAGCACAACTCTTGTTTCGTCTTAGTTTGGCAAATTCCCTCGAATCGTCTTCGAACTCAAAATTTCCCCAAAGCTCCTCGCCGGCCTTTACAACATCCCCGCAACATCATAACTCCAATCTTCGTTCTTCGCTTTTTTGCGTAGAATTTCTCTCTCGCGCTTTGTTTGTCTCTCGGATCGGCGCCCCTCCCATGAGGCCGCGAGGGGCGGCCACGTTCGCTATAAGACACTCGCGCGCCAACTTTTCAATTAATTCTTCGCCACCCCTCACCCCTTCTCCCCTTATCGCTCCCTCCCTCTGACCCAATGATGGTCTCCGTGACAGTAATCTTCAGACATATTTCCCTTGCGCTTTTCATCGCAGTCAACTTCGCTTTCGCCCGTTTCATTGAGTTGGACCTCGAAAGGTAATTCTTCGGACTGTTCATCTTTTCGCACATCCCTTATGCCTTTTGTCCTACCGTATTATACTCCTCTCGACCTCCTTTTAATCTCGCTTCTTCAAGAACCGCGGTGCCCCTACACGAGAAGAAGTCCACGCACGACCTGAACGAGTTCACAATGGCCCTCAACGGCGCTTCGCGCCTCCGGTACGGCAAACGCTCCGACGGCTCCGTGGACCCGGCGGCCCTCTACGAGCAGTTCTTGGCAGCCCAGCAGTTCCCCTATGAAGTCCAGGAATTCCCCGCCTAGTGAGTCCTCCGCTACCGTAACCTCATCTGAGTTTCGATTTCAGCACCCAGAAGCGCAGCTCTATCTACAGCGACCCTCTGGCACTCAAACTCGTGCAGTCGTTGAACGGGGCCGAGAGATTACGGTAGGGTAGGTCGCCCCTCACCCACCGCTTAATCACGGATTCTCGGTCTAGATTCGGCCGCCGGTAACTCGCTCGCCTCGATTTCACCGTAGTAGTGCGCGTCCTCATCCGCCGTCTTCGTCGTCCAATCGATCTCTTTCGTCGTTCTTCGCTCTATTTATTTAAGCCGCATCTTCCCTGCGGAAAATGTGTTCTGATCGTTAATAAATCGAATGTTAGACTTGCGAGTCCCACACCAAGCGGCCTTGAAAGCCTAAGGCCATTGCGGGAAACACATGCGAAGGTGGGAAAGGGGTGAATGATTCACGGAACGAGATTCGAGCGGAGATTTGATGGAGTCAGAAGGGGAAGACGAGTTTGCCGGTGAAGGTGTTGCACGACGCCAGTTTTGCCGAAAGCGACGTCAGCCAGGAAAGGACATTCGCACGGGAGAGTTGCAAACGCTGGATCTGAAATGACGAAATTTGAAACTCGATAAAAACACAGAGTTCCTTCCCCACACGGAGAGTAGGCGATTCAGCAAAAAAGGCCTCTCGCGCGGTCATATTAAAAAGCGATAAAAATAGGAATTTAAAAAACCCACGAAGATGCTGTTATGCTAATGATGTCACCCACGTCATGTGGGTCGAATGCTTATGGAGAGACCAGTTAACATCCCGTGGATTATCGGCGATAAGCCATAATGTAATTAAGTCAACAGTTCTAATAGCTTAGAACGGCGTAGGAACCTTTAAAACATTCGAAATATTCGACAGACTCTTCGTCCAAATCCGTTCAAGTTAAAGATCCAAGCACTGACCTCATCTAATCATTCAATCGAGGACAAGATTTATCTAAGCCTTTCAGGCCTTGTCAATTTACGTGCGCTTCTCGGCTTCAACAGCGGTGACAGGTCCTTCGGTCTTCTCATTCTTGTCGTTAGGAAGTTTCGAGATTTCTTCGATGGTTTCGCGGACCTTCTCGGCGATGAAGGAGTAGTCCGGAGTCTTCAGTCGGTTCGTCATGCAGAGATATGTGTGGATGGCGTAGAACTGAGTTGGGCACACTCGAAGAAGCAGGCGAGCTGGGCAGAAGGTGCTCTTTAGATATCGCACCGCCTAAAACAGTTCTTAGCGCATGTTTTGAAACACCCTCACCTTCTGATTCCCACGATAAGTCCACGGGAGAGGTTGATCAGTCAAAGCGCATTCGGCGTAGGCGAAGAGTTCCACGGCGCAGAACAGCCACGCCACAAGGTCGTCGTACCTCGTTTGCTCGCGGCACTTCTGTGCGTGGCCGGAGGCCCATTCGGGGGTCCCGCGGAAGGCGACCGAGGTTCGAGGCTGCCGGATGTGAGCTTCTCCGTCGGTGTACATCCTCGCCATTCCCAAATCGAAGAGAAGAGCGATGGGCGATTCAGTTGACATGATTCCCATGTTGTCAGGCTTCAAATCGCGGTGAAGGAAACCCTGGACGTGCAGATCGACGATTCCTTTCAGCATCTGGAGCATCACCTTCGCGACGCGCAGCCGTTTGTCCTTCATCGACTTTCCCTAAAACGAAAATTTGAAGTATTGAGGGACAAGTACAAAATCGAATCAAATGCCGTTGGAAAACCCCAAACGACGAAAAACTCACATCGTCAATATGGTCGCGGATTCGAACTTCGGCCTTTTCAAGAACCATAAACTCCATTCCCTGACCGTACTGGTCAGCCAGCATGCCCTTATCCAGGAGCCGCACAATGCTCGCCTCTGGAGACTGTCGGAACATCCGTTCGAGGACGTATCCTTCCCACTCGGCGGTTTGATTCGTCGCGTCGCCGATGTCCTTCGCCTTGGCCACTTTTATGACGCCCAAGGTTCCCGTCTTCGCGTCCTTAACGGCAAAAACGACGCCGTACGCTCCTTCACTGATCGTGTCCGTCACCTGGAAATGTCTTTTTCAGGATCAGGCTTCTTAGCCCACTCAACTCACATGCCATCGCTTGTTGAACGGTGCAATGGACTTCAGGTGTTCGGCGAGTTCATGGCCCATCTGCTTTTCTTTCTCGCGCTTCTCTTCAATCGCCTTTGCTGGGTCCATTCCGGTGGATGCCTCGATTCTCCTCAACGTCGCGCGGTTCGTCGCCACACAACTCATCTAAATACTCGAAAATCAGCTCGAACACGGATCTCGGCTGCACTCACCTCTCTGACCGCTTTCCGCTTCAGGTCGTGGCGCGTCTTCCTCGCGGCGGACACCTTGCCTCGTTCGCGCTGTTGCGCTGAGCTTTGCTTCGACTTTTTAGTCCTCGAGGGGTGCGGACTGTGCGTGGCATCCTTCGCGGTCGACTGTTTGCCGCCCATCAGGACACGACCGCTCTTCGATCAGTTGGAATTCGGAATGAAGTCGCAGACGGCGAACTTCCGCAGACCGCTTTAGGACAGACGTCTGGACACCGCACGGTGTGTCAAGCGTGTCAAAATCGCTACCGACGAATCTCCCGTTTTCGCTTCGGGACCCGATGCGCCTATTTCGTTGAAATGGCGATGTGAGCTCCAAATAACTGTCATATCACGGTCAAACGGCAATTATGAGCCGTTATTTTTGTTGCAGAGGCACAGCGGCTCTTGGAAAGCCAGAATGCAAGCTAGTTTGGACGTTTACGTGCAAAAAAGCCGTTTTTAATATTTGGCCCATCTTGTTCTCAATTATCCTGGACCAGGACATTAGCCTGTTCTTGGGTTCGCCTGAACCGCGATAAGCTGATCTACAAAGTTGTGAGAGGAATTTTCGTTTAATTCTGTTTTGTCCGAGAAATCTGTGATTGCATCAAAAAGCCAGCATTTTTTCATCAAAACTGGCTACTTTAAACCGATAGTTCTAGGCGCGGCTTGCATCAATTGAAGTCATCCTTGGATACGTTGTGCGTGATGGGTGCGTATGCACTTCCATCGGGCGATTTGACGCAGGGAAATCGTTGCGGGACCCATTTTCAATTTGAAACGATGGACTAAATTTGTCGGACGCACGGCGGATTTAGTCCAGTAAACGTCGTACTTTCGCTAGTTCGGTGTGGACTAAGTTTCGAATTTGGCGCGCCGAGTCCATGAAATACCACGCTTTCTCGAGTTTGGAGAGGCCTTGGAGCGCGATTTAGTCCGTGCTCGGAGCTCGGACTTTTGGAGCTGGTGCGATAGCGCTCTCGTTCCGAATCGCTATTTTGAGTTTAGTGGACTTCAGGGTTACTCCGGAAGCCATAAACTCAGCGATAACAGAGACGCAATGCAAAGAAGATTAGCGATAAGTTCGCTCAGAGGGACGCGCCTGTTTGCAAGGACTTCAGTCAGCTCTAGTTGAAATGAGCTCGGATTAGATGATTAGCCATAAAAAGCGACTGCTGTAAGACTTCGTCACTTCTTGTGCTCCTTATCAGCTATGAAGGCAAGAAGAATCCCTTACACTTGGTTAAACCTGTACGGAGATGGTTAAGCAGGGTCACTTTAAATACATGAGGACATCTGGCAGATGGATGAGCAGTCTAGAGATTTGGGCAGCGGCAGTTGTCTTCAAATTCAACATTTCCTCTTTATGCCTCAAACCTCATGATTTGCCGCTATTTAGTCCGCTCCAAAGCTTCTGCAAACTCGACAAACCGTGGCATTTCATGGACTAAATCCTCAGAGCGCCGAATTCGTAATTTAGTCTCACGAACTAGCGAAAGTGCGACGTTTACTGGACTAAAATCCGCCGCGCGTCCGACAAAATTTAATCCAAGGCTCCCGCAGCGATTTCCCTGGACTAAATTGGACTAGATCGTCCGACAAAAATGGACGCACCTATCCGAATCGCGGTAGGTCCCGAACGGAAATTCCTGTCCCAAATCGCTGTAGTTTACAAATTTGCAAACCGTTTTTGCATGTTTGCATCATCCTCTGCCGCCGGATGCTTGCGAATTTTCGGTTTCGAGGTTTTTACGGAAATTGGCCTAGATTTTCCGGCGTTTTTAACGCTTCTCCCACTTTCCAGATGGCCCAACCGACTTCCACCGAAGCGAAGTTCGAGGAGCAGCTGGAGAAGCTTCTGGAGATGTGCGAAGACGCGAAAGAAATACCCCTGGAAGAAATTTCGAAGGCCCTCGATTTACCGATTGGAGACGAACTCGACGAATTCATCGCGAAGGCCCTTCAAACCAAGGAGATCACGGTGAGTTTTTTTTTTATTTTTGGGGCTTTTGAAAGCGGGAGAAAATCGCCTTAGGATAGAAGACTCTTTCGATAAAATTGGCGATTCTATGGACCAATCGCAATGGGAATTTCGGTGTTTTGTAAAAGGTTTTGGCAAATAAAAGGGCTATGTTCGGTAAATGCATCATTTCGCGGCTTGGCATACTTTGTTTTATCAATGGCGTGATTCTGGCGCTCGAAATTTGAGCATAGGCACCGCTGATAGCTTATCTCTCTTTCACTGTATGGCCATGCTCTTCGGTTCCACGATTTTAGGCCAAAATCGACGAGCAATCCCAGAAACTCATCGTCTACTCGGTCCGTCCCCGCACGTTCCAGAGCAAGCACTGGGATGGCCTGAAAGGAGCCATCGGAAGCGCGATCTCCAAGTTAAACGACGTCCGCAGGTCCATCGCCCAGGCCGTCCTCAACCGAGAGAACCCAGTATGGAAGAAGAAGAGTACGCCAAGACGACCCAGAAATAAGAACTGAATTAAAGTTGATGTATACGTATAAATTGTTGCTTTGTGTGTCGTTTGAAGATGGCCATTCATTTTTTCAGGATTTCACGGGTTATTGGAGGTCACTTGACAAACTAGTGGGTGGCGCATTATCTGCGCTCATTGTTGTTGATTTAGAGTTGCCAGGTTCGGTGGTGGAGGTCGGGAGTGGTTGAGGACGTTTAGGAATTGTATGCTATCAAGATGTTCCATTGCTTAGGATTGATCGTGAACGAGTTGTTCGGTTCGCTCAGAAACGAGCATCAGGATGTCCACGAAGGTTGTGTCTTGGCGTTTCGGACTAGTTGCTGTACTTGGGCGGTGTACTTAGGTGACCGCCCAGGCAATGACTTGGGTGGTCATTGCGTGTCCGGAATCCAAGGGGAGTGCGACCCTGTTTCAGATTCGATTTCTAGGATTTCGGACTAATCGATCAGCATGCTTGGCGACAACGACGAGTTTGAACACTCTCCGGCGACAAGTTGGGCGACTTTCGCCCATTTTTTTGCAATTTTTTTTGTCCGCTTTTGCTCCAATTCCACACATTTTAGAGGCAAAATTGGTTGCAGAGAAAATCAGGAACAAAAACGACAAATTTCGCTCGATTTTCCCTCGATTTCCGCTCAAATCCGGACGGAATTCCGACCGGTTCGCTTGCAGCGCGCGAATTCCGAATGAGTCGCTCCAGACCGGCACCCGCTCATTCCAGACCTTCCGCCGCTGATTCCGAGTTGCCAGGTTCGGAATTGTTGTTGTCGAGATAGTTAAGGAACGAGATGTTTTTGTCTGTCGCCTGGTTCCTTGTTGCCAAAAATTCCTGTGATTACGTGCATGACGAGAAACGAACCATTTTGATCACCAAAAGGTGAAGCTTCAACGTTTAGCATTTGATTGATCGAAATCGGAACCAATTTTTGGCGTTCCTTAGGCTTAGGCCAGTAAAAGTAAGAGCTAGACAGCTCTTGTGTTCACGGGTCTGGGGTTACGTTTCGATTCCAGAAAGAACGGGCCTGGGTCGGGCCCCGATTACTTGGGTCCATTCCTATTTAAGCACATGAGAGCTCATTCTTCTTCCCAGCGAACTTTGATATTTTCCGCCTGGTTCCCATGAGCTTACCGCGTTATTAGGGGCGCTGATTAAAGCCACTCTGCTTTTCCGTAGCTAAATCCAAACATCCGCGATCCGCGAGTCATGCTGGAATCTCTCATGTTATGGTTCGCCTACCGTAACCCATGAGAGCATAAGCCTGATATGACACTTGATGGCACACTATGAACCTAAATCTAGTTCAGTTATGCTTAAAGAAATTCCAGGAATCTTCCTGATCCCTACATAAAATAAAAAAGCGCTCTTAAATTTTCTCTTAATTTTTAATTTACACCTACAAAAACAAAGTCGATCATCTGTGGAACAAGAACAACGACAAGATCAAGGTTTCGAAACCGCGTTCCTTCTTCGGTTCTCCTTGATGACGTGTCGAGGGATTGCTCGGTTCGCGTTTTCAACTTTCGCACGGCCTTTTCTCGATCTTTCTCGGTTAACACACTTTTCAACAACGTGGTTTCGACCATAACGATCAATTGTCACTTTGTAATCGTCCCTTTTCCCATCGATCAATTCGAAAGTTGCAGTGGGTAGCCTAAATCCGGAGAACCCGATTCTGCAAATTCGTTTTTGGCCCTTTTATAAGTGCAAAGCGTAAATTTAAAGCGGAGTTGATACTTCTTTCGCTTCCTCCCACAAACTAGATTCACGACGGGCACAATTATTACTGGTTTTCTACTTCCTTAACTTCACGGACTACTGTAGCCAAAAAATTTCCTGAATTCGCTCTTCCCTTGATCCTTCTCCGGCCTCTGTTTGTGGCTTCTGTGCGCCTCTTCTCCCGATGGTTTCTTCGTCCTCGCGCTATCGATCATCTCGTCTTCTGCTCGTTCTTCTCCCAAACGTTCAACTCGAAGAACGCAAACACTCTTTGCCTTCATTTCGATAATCGTTTCAACGAAATGAGTCCCAACTTTTCCCGCCGCCGCGCCTTTCAGATCAACTCGCGCGCCAGCCAACGATCAGATTAACAGATCACTTTTCGGAATTTGTGCTTCTCTGTCCCGTCGAGCGGCGATTCCACGTTTCATTGAAACGCGAGTCCAAAGCACAATTTGTGGAGACTCCGGCTGAAGGAAGGCAGACGGAGAAGTACCTTCAATTCCCATAAACCACAAAGAATTGTTTCAACGACACTCAAGTGCACCTGCGTAGTCACGGAACCTCGCGGCGGCTCCAAAACTGTTTCTTTGCCTTCTTCTCCGCGGCTTCCAGGCCGGTTCGCTTGTTTTGAACGCGGCTGACCCAGACAGCCCCAGGCGAAGACTGCACGTATTTTAACGTTTAGATCGGCGTTTCCTCGCGAATCGCTGCGCTTTGTTTACGGATTACAGTACTCGGACGAGCCACGTGCACCCCGCGTTGCTCGGACGCGTGTGAGTTGGGGTCACCAGCCGCGTGTTTCTCTCCAAGTCATGTGACTCTCAGCCGCGACTTGCGAAAACAGGCTGCGGCTTGCAGAATCCGCGTTCTTCTGGGCTTCTTTGTAGCTTCGCGAAGATTCGCCGCCGCCGGAGAAGATTACAACGGCGGGGAATTCGGAGAAAAAGCGGAGAAGTCGCGCGACGATGTCGCTCGTCCATCATCGGTGAGAAACGTCTCGTGGCCGCAGTGAAGAACCGCTTGACCGTTGACGTGATGCACGTTAATCTCGATGATCTGAAGGTGAAGAAATGTAGTTTGGGACAGTTTCGGGCGTCGCGAAGGGTCGACGCGCCGATTGTGGGGCTTCGGTTCAAACCCGTTTTTTGCGAAGATCTTCCGACGTCTGCGCAGATGAGACGAACTTGAGACGACGGGAGAAGTCTGTAGACGACTCCGTCGACATGGCCTGAATTTAGGTTTTATTAGGTTTTAGGTTATGTTAACTGTCGAGACGAGATTTTGGTGTTTGATGCCTTAAACAAACAGCTTTAGGCTGTTTTCTAGACGAGAGACGCCAAGCTATCTGAAAAGGAAAACAGTTTCCCAGTTTGTAACTTTTCCAAAATAAACGCTCGCTTTTCTCGTTTTCCGTTCGCTGTTTTCTGAATCACGCGAAGATCGAGTTCTTTCTTGTTCCACGCTACTCGCCGGCCACCGACCACAAACCGCGTTCGAGTCGTCGCCATTTCGACGGTTTCAAACATTCTTTTTTTGCCTCCCAGATTTCCCCTCCTTCGATCTCTGCTCACCTCTTCTTCCTCTGGCTATTCCGGTTTCGCTTCCGACATTTTCCGATGACGTGCTCCTCGTCCATCACCCGATTCGAATCCTATCGGTTTGCGTGCCTTTTCCTTTTCCGCGCCTCAAAAGACGCCGTTTTGGCGAAAAATAGTTCTGTTCGCAACTTTGGGCGCTCCGCCGCCGTCGTCACAAACCGGTCACGTAGATCAACTTGGACCTGTCGGCGGGGATGCGCGAGGGGCGGGGCGGTCCGGGGTCCGAATGCACCCACACGTGGATCCTCTCTTGCAGTTACTGTATATAACCCTGTATTCCAGGTTATTCCGCATCAGTCGTAAAATGTCTCCCATGCCCCTGAAGGAAGCCTCGGCCAGGGAATTCACCCGCGAGGAGGTGATGCAGCACGGTTTCCCCGGCGACCTGTGGATCATCGTCCACAACCAAGTCTTCAACGTAAGCGAGTTCTGCGAGGAACATCCCGGAGGCTTTGAAATCCTCCTCGAATTTGTAAGGGCCTTGGTTACTGTAGCGCAATTTTTTTTAAATATGTTTTAGGGAGGAATGGACGCCACGGACGCTTTCGAAAACAAGGGCCACTCTCGACACGCTTACAGTATCCTCACTAAATTCTACATCGGCGAGGTCGTCGCGAGCCAGAGGATCGGCGACGAACCGCCTCAAATGATCTCAAACGAAGTGGTTGACTCTTCGCTTCTGAAGCTCACAAATTTCCCTTTTAGGGCCAGCACGTGCACTCTACGACGAGCCAACGGGTAGCTGCTGCTCAATGAAACTTCGAACGGCTTTAAAGAATTTATCCGATCTCAAAAGATATTTTGCGGTACGAATAAAACGGTTAAATACGGTCTTTGTGTCATATATCTGGGGTTAAATGGCTGGAAGGGGTGTTCAAAGTTAGTGGCGCGTGACTTCGATTTCGTAGATTCGTCCCTCGTCGCCGGATCGCGGCTTAGATTCGGTTATCTGGTAGAAGCGATACTCGGAGCTGTACGAACTGCGGAGGCTCTTCATCGAGAGCTGCGGTGAAGCCGGGACTTTCACCGGACGTTCATCGTTCTCCGACCAATCCGAGAGCGAGAGATTGTCTCTGCACAAGGTATATTTAGATTTGGCTCCAGAATAGTCAATTCACCTGGCGGCAGTTCTCAGCTGCTCCACGCTCTTCTGAAGCTCCTCTTCGTCGGTGGATTCGGGTCCGTCGAGCGCCGGATTCCGTTGGTCGATCAGCGGAGTCTTGCATTCGGGGTGGATGGTCTCCGTTTGGACCTCGGCGTTCACGTATTTCCCGAAACGGCGCTTAGGCAAAGGAACGGGCTTGTATGGAACGTAGCTCAGATCCGAAATTCGGCGCTCGATGTGGATCTTCGACTTGGCTTTGGGGCTAATGCGGGGACTTTCGCGCGGGGTACGGTAGGTGCTTTGCTTCCTCGGCGGGGTGCCAATGTGGCGGTGGTGGTGGACGACCACCGGGAGCTCCTCGTCCTCGTTAGGAATCTCGTAGTGCGCCTCCCGCTTCGTGCGGGGGTGGTGCACGAGAACAACGGTATCCTCCGGGGGCACTTCGTACTTGCGCCCGTTTCCATCCGATTGACTACTGTAGTCCGAGGTACTGTAGCGCGAGTGACAGCGCGAGTGTGGCGGCTCGCGAGGGACCAAAATCGCCTTTGGGGTCACGGGCTCCTCCTCGTCGCTCGATTCGTACGCCGGCTCCGTTTCCTTAGGCACCATGACGTAGAGAGGCTCAGGAGGCGACCGTTTCTGGCTTCGGATGCTTAGCGGCGTCGTCGCCGCCGACGACGAGCGGCTTCGCGGCGTGGGCTTCCGGCGACTTGCCGGGGTTTCGTCTCTGAGTTCCCGACTTCTGCACAGTTCTTCAACTCTCAAGGGTCTCTGAAGATAGGAATATGGGTCAGATACCCGAATCCACCTACTGTTTCATCGACGAGAACGTCGCAAGTCTCTGCTCGTAGACGGTAGTTCGGTGATCTGAAATTTGAAATTTGCACATTATTTCTTAAGATATCCACACCTTTTCTCGCTAGAAACAAGGCTCAGCACGCTTCCGCGTTTTTCCTCACGCATCTCGTTCAACGCCGAAGCGCTTTGGTACTGCTTCATTCCGTTTTTGTTCGCGTTCTTATTTTTCAAATCTTTCATCGTCGTCCGCTTTTCGTTCAGGTGATCCACACTCCTGAAATTCCAAAATCTAGAATCAACACTCGCATCACCACTTACATCGCCATTCCCGACTGCTTAATTGACTCCAATTCCGTGCTCCCAGGACGACTAGGATTATCCCAGAAGATCTCCCAATCGTTGTCCGCCTCGAATCCACTTGGTCGATAGCGATGGAGCGCGTGAATGTCCTCGAACGAGTTCGGACCTGGGGCGGGGAACTGAATGTTCATAAGGCACGCAGAGAGCAGCTTGAAAGAACTGATTAGGTTCTGGGGTAAGAACTGAGGTTACCCGAATCAGCTTGAACATCTCCATGGAGGAGGGGGCGCAGAGCCAAAGCGTTTGCATCTGCTTCTGCTTCTTCACAGTCTTCTCTACCGGAATCGCCACGAAGCAGCTGCTGTGGATCCGGACATCCTTCACCGGCTCCGGCTGTGCCCCTACGGGGATCGTCGTCGTTCCGAAGCGGATTTGATCCGCGATCGTCGTCACGTTCTTTCTGAAGCGAGCCTGTTCAATGTCACCCTTCCCTCCACTCACATCTCCTCGACGGCCTTCTTGGCGTGCGAATCCTTGTATAAGACGACCGAGGGTCCCTCGAGCTCATGCGAGAGGATCATCCACACCTCGCTCCACTTGTTCTGAAAACGGCAGCCCCTCGACTACTCTGAACCTCGAACCTCCGCCAGACGTCACTTACCTTTCCCTGGTGCATGAAGAAGGAGCCCTGCTTGAGAATGACCATTTTAAGAGATTGGAGTACAGTTGAATTCTGAAATTAGCCTAGGAACGGTGACGACGCTGAGTCAATCGACGCGCGCACGGAAAAGTGATTAATGCCGGCGGGAAACATGGCGCGAGGGAGGCTTCTCATGCGCAAATACCAAAAATTATAGCTGGCAAACAAAAGACGTGAGTAGCCAAACAAAGCAAAAAGTTTACGACTCGTGCGTTTTAAGAAGAGCGGGCGTTGAGGGTGTTTGAATGCACTTGGGGACTGTAAAAGGGTATAGAAATACAGTGATCACCCTAGCATGTCAAGACTTCGAATGAGTGCGGCCTGTCCACATATTAATTAGTCTCTGTCGGTCTGGAATCAAAACAATTCGAAAAGCAAAACTTCAAACGAATCGTAACACATTCGTGCTAATGCCAGTTTGCAAACATCCATCTGAAAATAGCGCCCAAATAATTCAACAGCTGTCTGAGCGACATTACAGACAAGCTCAGACACTCAAAGCAGACTCAGACTTCGCAAAATTGCGTTTCCCATCGCCGTAAAGGGGAACGAGTCGCGCCATCTACCGTAATCCAGAGCCGAGGTTCCCACATTGAATAAAACAAAATGGCCCTAAAGCGGAGTGGCCGCGCAATTTATTGAGTGATGAGGCGGTGCGTGGTCCGGCGCCCGCCTCGGAAACAAACAAAGAATTCTGAATCACGGACGCGGTCTTCGGTCCGTCGAAAGGACGCGAATCGCCGCGGCCGCTTCGAAGTCGATTCAAAGCGTTCGAATCGAGACCTGAAGAGTAATTGGAGTGCTGTTTTTTCTTTCAAGTTTATAAGAGACGTCCAGAAATTTTGAGAATCTCGAAAATTCCCAATTTCGTCAAAACAAACAAAAGATTTCCGTCTTTTGATTTTGCACTCTTCCGTCGTTCGCCATCGATACCATTTACAACTGTTTGGTGATGGCGGCTCTCACAGATCGTAAATCCACTGCCGCCGCACTTCATGCACTCTTAGCAGATGAAAAAGGCACATAAAGTAAGAGGGTGAATCTGAGAATGCGTCAGCAGAGAAGAATCGAGAATTGACTAACGAGTTTATTGGAATCGTGTGAGATCGTTGGAAAGCATGATATATCGGTTAATACAGATCTCAGGCCTGGCTGTGTCCCTGGAGGAAGTTACCTTCGGCTTCGAAGCACTCGTGATGTCTTTCCTTCTTCAGAAACTGCATCTTCATGGTGTTCACGGCGCCTTCCAGGCCGAGAACCTCGGCGTCGTCTTGAGTCTTCACGTTGTAAGTGTTCGTCAGCATCAAGGCCGACAAGAAATAGCGGCTCACTTCGTGTCGCTCTACGCCTTGCACCACCTGAAACGACATTCTGGATCAACATAAAGCAGAAGGTAACTCACGTCAATAAAAGTTTTTTCCTCTCCCAAATTATGGAACTTTTCCAGAATTTCGGATCCGTAATCGTGTATTCTAAACTCGCGTCTTTCGAGTTCGTCGTCCAACAGCGGCACCATCTTCTCTTCCCAATCTTGCACTCGGACCATCAGCTTCGTCATGTGATCCTTGGGAATCTGCCAGAACCTGCAATCACAGAATTACCATCGTTGAACTGTTGGAATGTCTTACTCGTGAATACGGTATCTGACCAATTCTTTGACGGACAGATCCTTAATGGGTTTCTTAAGGCACAGGAACGGATCGTCGGCGTCTCCCAGGAAATTCAGATCCGCCATCGATTCGTCGAGTTCGGCGAATGCGTTGTCGTCCAGGAGCACTGGGCCGCGCTCCGGACTGAGCCGCAGATCGCCGAGGTCCGAGAAAGCCTCCATTCCCTCCGGCTCGTTGAATACGTCAACGTAATCCATGGCGATCTGCTCGTCGGCAGCGTTCTGGATGTCCTGGTCGGAGCTCGCTCCCGATGGCGAAGAGATCCACTTGCGGCTGAGATGGCTGTGACAATGGTTCTTCGAGCTCTACGTTTGGAGCGGGAAGGTACGCTGCTCGAGTAACCGTTCTACCTAAAGCAAAGGAAGTCAGCCAGCGCTCAAGATTTGAAGTTAACTTACTTGGCTCTTCGATCTCCCCCTTCTCCTTCGCCCAGTTTTCGTGCATGGCATCCACATTCTTCTTCCGCGCTTGACGAGCTTTTGTCACTTTGCTGATGCACTTCTGGAGAGTGACAAGCATAGGATCTGATAGGTAGGGAGCGCGATCGGCGATCTCATGGACTTCTTTCCCAGAGATCGATTTTCGCGCGAAATTTCTTGGAGAAAGTCGATCAGGCTGTAGCTCTCCTTCACATGTCCTTCTTCCGTCATTTTCTGAAAACATAAATAATCAATCTCACATTCCTCTCATCAAACAGAGGTCGGCGAGGACGTCCGAAAATTGTCGGACGCTCTCGCAGAACCTATTTTCATCCACCCTCCCGCCAAAAATAAGACTCAATTTGAGCTAAATAGTGCTAAATAGAAGTTCACCAGAAGGGGTCAAACCCGCAACCTCGTCAATTTACCACTACAATCGTCGACTTTTGCCACACCTTTGGGACCGTTTATAGGCCAAAACTACGGGGTGCGGCATGGCGTGGTCACAACAATCCAGAACATCGAGAAGAACAAGTTGAATAGTAACGAGCTATACTTTCAACGTAAATTTAATGCTACGTCCAGGTCGGTCGCGCTTGCTAGGGAGTCTTCGTTTTATGCTTTTTACCGTCCATGTCGATTTTGGCTTTTTCGCGCGACTTGGGTGCCGACCCTCCCACAGCAAAAGGTCGCTAGATCTCCGCTCGCCAACCTCTGTCATCAAAGTTACCTTGATCAGGACATCTCTCCTCTTCATCTCCTTTTCGGCCGGAGTAAACGTCATTGTCACTTTTTGCTGACGGCGTTTATAACTGGAATCTTCGGTAGATTCCAAGATGGCGAAGATATCCACATGCGGCTGAGATGGCTGTGACAATGGTTCTTCGAGCTCTATGGTTGGAGCGGGAAGGGACGCTGCTCGAGTAACCGTTATATCTAATGCAAAGGAACAGCCATCGCTCAAGATTCGAGGTTGACTTACTCGGCTCTTCGATCTCCCCCTTCTCCTTCGCCCAGTTTTCGTGCATGGCATCCGCATTCTTGTAATTCTGGAGAGTGACAAGCATGGGATCTGATAGGCGGGGATCGAATCTCAGGGACGCGCCATTTTCCGCGCCGTTCATGTCCACGATGTCGAGGTCCATCAGCGAGGCGGACGGCGATTCTTCAGATCCATGGTTGTGCCACTTCTCTGGGTCGGTGAATTCGTTCATGAATTCGTCGTTTTCGACACGAAGCAGCATGGCACCCTGAAGGAAAGGAGTTCCAGAAAAACAATTAAGTATTTTGACTCACTGATATTTCCTTTCCAACCAAGCGATTGACCTTGAAATCGTCGGCGTTTCCGAAAATATCCTGATTTTTGCTGCCGCAGTGGACGGCCAACTCGCGCTTTTCGTCGGGTCGCAGAGGAACGAACTCCATAAGAAGCTTCGCCAGCAAGGTGGTCTTCCGTTTGCCCGTTTCGAGTCTTGAATCCCAGCATTGTTCCACAGTCCGCGTATTAATCGATAAAGGCTTCCGCTTCGAGCGTTCCAGCAGGTCGAAATCGAGGATTTCGCAATCGCGGTCCGCAATGGTCTTAAATTTCCGGCGGAACTCGTCAGCTCTCTCGCGGCGTCCAGCTGAATTTAGCGAAATAACGCGGTAAAACAAGCATAAATTTTCGACCTACCTTTCTTCTCCACTGGCGCTTCCTGGCCAGCTGCGATCAGGTTTTGGAACTTCATTGTTCTCTGGTAAACGTAGTCGACCTTTTTGCCGTAAATTTCGGCGCATCCTTGAATAACGGCCGCTGCTTCTGCGAAATTTATTCTTAAAACCACCAAATCAATGAGAAGAACGCAAAGCAAGGCATATATACCTGTTCTGGAGCGATCCCGGCCGGTCGTCAGGGTCGTCTTCCTCGCCGTTATCGCCGGGATCTTCATCCTCGTCGCCACTTTCCATCTCTTCGCGCCTCCGTTTCCGGTTTGTTCTGCGCTTCACGCCGCCGTCGATGGAGTCCAGATGGGCCAAGTAACTGTCGAGGCGCTCGCAGAGATCGATTTCCCAATTCTTATCAAGGATCTTCTCTGCCTTGAACAGTTCTACGAACTTCGTAGATACTTCTGGCTCTGTCATTTTCGGCTGAAATCTAAAGCAAACGTGAATATTGGGAGAAGTGAGCATAAAACACGGAAAAACGAAGTCGCGGGTTGCAAAGCGGTCGCTCGAACTCGCGTGCAGAAATCACCTCGATCTGCCCAAATCACATTTAGCAAGCCCACGTTTTATGGAAAACGGCTTCAGCTGACACCACAAATCATCCTAAACGCGCTTCAAACAAGAATTCTCCGAAAACGGCACAGAATTCGCAATTTCCAGCAACAGTCGCACCTCCTCGCAATCGCCGTTCGGTCGCTTCGCATTCCCGCGCGTGGTTGAAATGTCGGCGATCAGGAACATCGCGTCAGGACCCCGATTTGATCCGTCGGTGTTGACAGTTTTGTCGAATCTTTAGTCCAGATTTAAGCCCACGAAAATCGCTGCGGGAGCCTCGGACTAAAGACGCACGGCGGATTTAGTCCAGTAAACGTCGTACTTTCGCTAGTTCGGTGTGGACGGTGTGGACTAAATTTCGAATTTGGCGCGCCGAGTCCATGAAATGCCACGCTTTCTCGAGTTTGGAGAGGCCTTGGAACGCGATTTAGTCCGTGCTCGGAGCTCGGACTTTTGGAACTGGTGCGATAGCGCTCTTGGTTCCCGAATCGCTATTTTGAGTTTAGTGGACTTCAGGGTTGCTCCGGAAGCCATAAACTCAGCGATAACAGAGACAGAAGATTAGCGATAACTTCGCCCAGAGGGACGCGCCTGTATGCAAGGACTTCAGTCAGCTCTAGTTGAAATGAGCTCGGATTAGATAATTGACTATAACAAGCGACTGCTGTAAGACTTTGTCACTTCTTGTGCGCCTTATCAGCAATGAAGGCAAGAAGAATCCCCGGTACGGCTAAACCTGTACGGAGATGGTTAAGCAGGGTCACTGTAAATACATGAGGACATCTGGCAGATGGATGAGCAGTCTAGAGATTCAGGCAGTGGCAGTTGCCTTCAAATTCAACATTTCCTCTTTATGCCTCAAACCTCATGATTTGCCGCTATTTAGTCCGCTCCAAAGCTTCTGCAAACTCGACAAACCCAAACCGTGGCATTTCATGGACTAAATCCTCAGAGCGCCGAATTCGTAATTTAGTCCACACCGAACTAGCGAAAGTGCGACGTTTACTGGACTAAATCCGCCGCACGTTGATTCCTTCAAAATCAGGGTGATCGCGGTGGGAGTGCCGCTCCGAGCACACAATCAAATTAATGTCGACATATTTATGTCATAGATTCTTCGTCCAATAGCATTTATGACACTTCTTCGTCGTTTAAACAGCCGTAAACCTTATCTTCCGTAGGCACGTCTTCAGGCCAGCGCATCTTCAACCCCGGTTAGCAATTCAAATGCGCTGAATCCGGTGGCACGAGTAACATGAGATCTTATGCTCATGCTACATCCGTGATGCTCTTCGTGAGCAATTCTTTCACAGTTCGATTCATTCGTTCAACCAATCCGTTGGTCTGAGGATGATAACGGGTAGAGAGACGGTGATCTATGTTCAACCGCTTGACTAACTCTCGACCAATCTGATTGTTGAATTCAGTTCCTTGATCACTCCCGTGGAACCGTGGAACGCCGCAAAGAGATGATGTCTTCCACGCGAAAATCGTCCGAGAGCAGCAAAATCAGATGCCTCCGATCAAGCAGCATTATTTGTGGTGGTCCTGCCACGAACACCCTGAATGCCGGGAAGATTACGGTAGAGCAGCAAAAGGAGATGAGCGGCATTCTGATACCACAACGTCCGACAAAATTTAATCCAAGGCTCCCGCAGCGATTTGCCTGGACTAAATCTGGACTAAAGATCTGACAAAAATGGACGCACCGATCCGTCGTTCGATCGACTGCTTCCATCCGAAAGAGGCGCAATGAAGAATTCCAGACTTCGAAAGTCTGGATTCGATTTAGGAGATGTGGCCGCATCTGCAGAGGCTTCGTTCCTATGGCTGTCGAATCCAAATAATTCCAATGGCTTTTCGAAATGTTGCAATATTTGCCCTTTCGGGAACTTAGCGACTGCTTTGATCTCCCAAACATTGTTTCGATCTCTTTTCCATGACAGCTACATATACATAACCCCCTCCAAGCCGATGCTGATTTCCGCTTCTCAACTTCATCCGCTTCTCTCGGATCGCTTTTGTCCGTGGCCTCAAAACGCTGAAATCTGATTCGAAGGCGCGTTTTTTGCGCGTTTAAAGCCGGCAACCGATCACGATCGCTCGCATTCGTGATCGATTGCGCGTTGTTTATTGCCGTGGGTGTTTAGCGAAAGGCGCCTCGAAGAAAGAAGAAACAGGTTGACCGCGGCCGGCGTCCCTTTCGTGCTCATTTCCTCCGTCTTCCTACTTTCAGCATGAATCTCCTCACGACGACCTCTCTGCTCCTCGTCGCCATCCTCGTCTTCGCGCCCTCCGCGGATTCATGCAAATGCCAAGTCCAGGTTCCCCAAGTTTCTTACTGCCAGGCGCACTGGGGTCAGTTTGAGGGCTTTTGAAGTCGGTTTTAATTTACGGTTTTTAGTCTCCCATGCGCGAATTCTGATCCGCCAAACGAAGCAGAAAATGCCTGACGGATCCCCGAGAAAGGGGCTCAACAACATCAAGTACTCCGTTAAACATATGGACACCTACAAGGTCGGTTCTGGGTAGTTCTGATACACTTTAATGTCGTGATTTCAGGTGCCGAAGGAACTCAACGGAACTCTGCCGACTTCCGTCTTCACGCCTTCTGAAGCTCCCGCATGCGGGCTGTTCCTGGACGCCGGAAAGGAATATCTCCTGGCAGGTGAATTTTGAACTCTGTAGCTCCTTTTATGGCTATGATTCAGGCCGCTACGAGGACGGAATTCTGATGACTGTGCTCTGTGGTCAGATCCTTTACGACGACCCCAAGCAGAGCGAGTTCGAGAACGTGCTCGAGTGGAACCAGGTGCCCGACACTCTCCAGAATCGGCTCAAGGCGGGCATCTTCGACCGCCAGTGTAAGTAGAAACATTTATTTTGTCAATTCATGCACAACGTAAATTTTGTCTTTGAGCATGAGTCATTTCTCGACAGGTATTCCGTCATAAATAAAACTTATTTTTTGGATGTTTTTGATCACACCGACAAAGGGACAGGAGGAACAGGCTAGTGGGAAAGAGGACGCTGATATGATCTGTTAGAAGAGGAACGGAGGGAACAGGAATGATCTCTCGCCTCGCCTGACGTACTCGAATTCCGGTCGATGACTCATGTTTGGGCGAAGGACAACAAACACGGCTCTTTTCCCGCTCGCGTGTCACTTCTGCTGCCGTTAAATCTCCGATTCACCAATGAAAAGCGTCTTATCCGCTTGGTTTCTCATCGTTTTCCTTGGCTCGGCTTTCGCATGTAAATGCAGAGTTCCAAGCAACAAGGACGCATTCTTCAACGCCGATTTCGGTGAGTTTAATTTAGCTAAACGGCGCTGAATTCAAGTTTCAGTGGCACGTTTTCACGTCGACGTGCAATCGAGAGATGGGCTGAACGTAGTTTACAACGTGACGATCGTCGAAGCGTTTAAGGTTTGTGTAGCCTGATGACGTCATTTGACCTTGAGCGAGGTTTAGTTAGGGGTGAGGGAAATTGTTCAGTGTGGTGGGTCGAGCAAGAAGTAAATTTAAGGGTTTTAATTTTAAATTTCGTTTAGATTCCCGAACACGCTTCTCAGAACTCCACAGTCGCCCTCATTTCTCCAAAGGATTCGGCAGCATGCGGAATTTCTCTCGATCTGGGCAAAGAATACCTCCTGACCGGCAATCTCCCCGATTCGCGATTTCTCGCATCTACTTATTCAACCTCTCTCGACGAATCTCTGATCCTAATCTCTTCGTGCGACCAGTTTGGAGCCGTCGCCTCTGAATGGAACAGCGTTCCGGAAGATCTCAAGGACCACCTGGAAAAGAAGAAACTTGAAAACTGCTTTAAACTGAATCTTAAGGTTTACTGTAACCCTAAGACCGATTAAACTCTGACCTCGAAGTGCCCAAATGCGATTACCGCCGCTTTCTTATCCAGAACCCGAACCGGCCTCCCAGTTCTCTCCCAGGCATGCGGCTCCTCGTCGTTTTCTCCCTATTTCTGGTCGTTTTCTCTTCTCCTACGTATTATTACCGCAATAAAACGTTTCTGAAGAACAGAAACTACTACATCCAGAACAATCGAGTTACGACGAACCACGTCACTAACTACCATTACCAGCCGAGGTAGGAACGTAGGTGAGAATAGGCTAATTTTAGGTTTAGTACTCATTACCACGCCCAGGCGAACTACTTCGCCGGCCAGCCGCCGCTCTCCTTCCAGCCACTCGCGCTTTCGACCCCCGGATTCGGGTTTTGCTTGTTCTGTCTTGGAGGCAAATGAGGTGTGTTTATGAATAAGAGCTCAATATTAAAATTTCTTATTTATTTTCGATTTAAATTGCATCATTTCAAAAGATAACCTGTATATGCACAATTCTACAGCCACAAAAGTCCATCTATCGTCCCATGAACCGCTCATTCCTCCCATCATCGCTCCTCGCAGCGCTCCTTGCCACGCGCCGTTAAATCCTCCAGGTCCGGCAATCGGTCCATACGAGGGTCCCATGCCCATTGCTAAGTGAATAAGATCGAAGAAATCCGACTGGAGGCTGTTACCTGGCCCGTAGGGCGTCGGTGCCATCGGGAATCCGCGTCCGCCACCGCCTCCATAAGGAAACCGCGAGGAGAATTGGTTCCCGAACATCGGATTCACTCCGAGGAAGCGATCGTTGGCGAAGGAACCCGGCATCATGGCCGGTTGATTTTGCCAGAATTGGGAATAAGATGAGGGAAGGATGAAAAGGAGGATCAGGAGGAGGAAAAGCATGGCTGGGAGAGTGGAGGAAGGGAGTGGCCAGGAAGGGAGAGTTTTATAGTTGCAAGAAAACACTTGAGGAGGTGAAACCGCGTTCGGAGAAGAAGCGAAGAAGGACGACGGGGACTTCGAGTGGAACTCGCGCGAGTGTGACCCTTCATGGCTTTGTTTGGTACTGTAGGGTTGATTCAGGAGCTTATTAGGAATGAGTTAGGTAGCGTTTGCTTGATACAGTTAGCCTATCATGAAAAGACATGCGAATTAAAGAATTCCACAGAATATTTGAAACAAAAAAATCAGTTTTGCTGTACTAAATTAGCTTTGAAAAAGCGATCTCAAGCTTTATTTGTTGTAAAAGTTTGAAGGAATACACTCTAAATCTCATATTTGCCTAAAGGTGATCACAGAAACGTGATTCCATCGCTTGCAAACCACTCACAACAAGTTCCTTGTTCTTTTATTCTCGGAAACCATGAGCAGTGCAAAGTAGAAAGAACTGAAGCATATCTTCTCAGAAGTCACAATCAATCAGAACGACCAAAACACGAAATCCAGCAAAAAAAACCCGAACTTCAACGCAGACTCTTGAAATATCTCCTTTTCACGTCCATTTGGCGAACTCCCGTTTTTTCTCAGCTCAAATGCGGATCCGCGAGATTCAAACGACCCAAAACATCTCTCCACACCCACATCAATCTCTCTTATTCTCGAACTAAATCTCTCTTCAAATCAATCTCAAGATTTATCTTCTACACTTGAATGTTACATTATCTCCATTTGGTTCCGCCGGCCCATTAAAACTCGTAAAACGCACCTGAATTCTGCCAGGAAAACACACGCCACAAACCCCTCCCCCCCACCAACTCTACGTCAGTTTTTCTAAACGCAACCACTTACGTCAACACATTCGACCCGCTGAACCCTGACGCTCTTGGGTTCATATTCTCCCTTCGGCCACGTTTCCTGCGCGACGGTCGCCAGCGACGTCGCGCGAACCGGTTCGAGGCGGATCGCTTGACGCAACACGTTATTTACCGAAAAAATAAAACGTAATATGCTCCGAATTCCAGCAAAGGTTTACACCTCCCCCGCTACTTAAAGGCTAAGATCGCGCTGGTCGGCAGATTCCACTCGTCTTCTGAAATGCAGAAACTCGTCGTCCTCGTCTTTGCTTGCGTTTTCGCTATCGCTTTCGCCCAGTTCGGATACGGCGGCTACGGAGGTTACGGAGGCCACCCTTATGGCGGATATGGAGGCTACGGCCACGGACCCTACGGCGGCGGCATGTACGGCCACGGACCGTATGGAGGTGGAATGTACGGTGGCTACGGAATGTACGGACATGGACCTTACGGAGGTGAGTCGAGTTCTTATGAGTGCATCTCATAATATTCTCTATTTAGGCATGGGCATGGGAGGTCCCGCTGGAGCCGTGAATGGTCTGATTCGAGGTGCCGTCCTGGGAGCTATGATGGGAGGAGCGGGACGCTAAGAACGTTTTCTGCAGATTTATAACTGCCTGACAAAATCGTTTTTTCGATCTCTGAACGTGTACAATAAAGTCTTTAAACTTTCAATTGAAACTGACGAAGACAGTGATGAGATTTGACCAAAGTTTGGCGTGCGGTTCGACACGCCAATACGAATTTCACATAAATTCGTATTGGCGTGTCAAACCGCTTGGCGTTTTCTCTTTTCCCGAGTCGCGAGGTGATTTATGGGTCGCAGTGGCTTTCTTACACTTTGAATGCTCGATCCCTCGACGGTCGCCCCATTTCTCTCTCGGGTGAATGTTTCCTTGAAGGCAGTGAAACCTTTGACTCCAAAATAACTCTGCTGTTAACTCAACGGCTAAAAAAAACAAACTCAAATACCGTTCACCAATCTCCCTCTCTCCGATAAGAACCGTGAACCGTTCCTTCTCAAAATCTCTTTTCTTTCTTCTGTTTTCGCCAATTACCGCGCTCTCCCAGTTTCCGCGTACTCGCTCAATTAATTCTAATAACCCCCGTCTAATCAAACTTTTCCACGTCTCCTTCTTCTCAATTCTGATCTTTCAACCGCCTTCGAAATTTTCCGATAAAAAGCTTTTTTTCTCAGAACGCCTCTCGCCATTTCCTACAAATGCAACACCTCCTCCTCTGCTTAGCCTCACGCGCCCGACGCGTATAACCTAGAGCGATTCGGAGAAGAGCGTCATTTTAACTGGGATAAATTATGTATTGACTACGCAAAGCAAAAAAAAATGTTAGAAGAAGAGGATATGAGAGGGATTGGGTCAGGGTTCAAGTTGGGCGACTTATGACAAACTTGGCAAACATGCGCGTTTCGCCGAAACAACATTTAAAGTGCAAACAAACGTTGAAAACATTTCAAAGGGCGTTCTAAACCAGATTGTGCGATTCTTGAGATTAGTTATAGTGCAGTAAGTCTAATTATGAAGTGCTAATGATCAAAAATGAAGTGCTAATGATCAACCAGAAATTTCGTTTGTAGTTGGAGTTCAGCCTTTTGTGCGACACAGATACTCATATAATTGTTGTAAACGCATATTTTACATATCTCACGCTATCTCAATCACCTTCTTAACAAAAATTGTTCTCTAAGAAATCCGGGGATTCGGAAATTTATTGAACCGACCTTGGCGAAAATAGATACATCAAACTGCAAAACACTTGAACTAGATCTTCCCAAGACTGTCTGAGCTGTTTAAAAACAAAGAGTTCCAAGTGAATTAAAATATTTTAGGACTAACCAGTGGCGTTTTGAAAATACTTCCATGTGGAGTTCCAGTATTTTTATATGGAAACTGATTTTTGTTTGAACAGAAAATGCCAATGCGAAGGTAATGAGTCCGCAGCAGAATTAGTTGTTTGCAAAACTAATCGTCTAATCCACGTCTAATCCAATCCAAAATTCCCACTGGTCTTAATAAACATTCCAGCCACCGCAGCTTGTTTTTCCTCCCGGATTCTTCCACTTCGATGGACTAAAAGCTTTCATCATGCAGACGTGGAGCACCAAAAACCAAAGAATACAATTTTCACATTTCTTAATATATTTATTTAACTTTATTCAACACTAAGCACTCGCGGCCCCCAGAACGTTCTCAAGATCTTCGTGGCGGTTCTTGAACTCAGATCAGGATGGACCGTTTTCCTCTTCCAACGCGGCAGAACAAGCACCTAAATGAAGGTTAAACGAGGTTCCTAAGGTCGCTGATCTCACCTGGGGTCTTTTCGGTCCTCAGCACCGTCGTTCACGCTTTCGCCTCCGAGCCATCCGAGATCGACTCCCACTGGGTTCACGCGGTCCTCGTCGGAGTACAGTTCGGTCTTGGATCCCATCGGGTAGAAAGACCGGGCGCGGAGATGCGCCTGAGTCAGGGTGGCGCAGATGAGGAGAACGGCGAGCGACACGGAAACCATTTGAAAATCTGGAAAGAGAAATCTGAAGAGGTGGGTGAGGGAGTGGTGAGTAAGGGGACGAGGAAACACGCGATGGAGGAAATAATTCAGATCTTGAGTCAGAAATCTAAAAGCGGATGAGAGAAGAATGTTTGACTTCAATGAACCAAAAGAAGAAGCCCCGACTGGTTCTCAAGGGTGTCAGTGGACGAGGGCGTCGGGCGTCCTTTTATGGCCGATAGGAGTGCGCTATGACGCGGGGGTTTTAGGATCCGCCTCCTCGCAAAGTGCGAAGCTGCTGCTGGAGGAGCGTGGGAATTTGGAGTCACGTTCTGAGACGACGAAGCGCGCGGAGCCTGTACTGTAGGAAGCGGCGAAGATAAGAAAGCTGGAAGGGCGGAAGGTGGGTGGCGGCGAGGTGGGCGAAATTGGTTTTTGGCCCATGGAGACAAACACAAACACTTCGGGTGTTTTGAAACGGCATATCTACTTTGGGGAGGGACACCGCAATTTGCAACTTTTCTTTCAACTCTCACCAGAACTGGCTGGAAGCAGCAAGTAATTTGAGATATTGTCTTTTTTAAGTTGCTTTTAAGCCTGCGTAATGAACAAGGTTGAGACGAAGTGAGACAACAAGAGGTGCTTTAAACATTTAAAACGTTTTGGAACGCCAATTTGGACAGGAAGGGAGATAAGGGGAATCCTTAGCAGCCAAATAAATATATTCAAGTGATTTAGATTGAGCTTCACGTGACTGAAAACTCTGTTTCGAGTCATTTTTCAGGCAACATGAAAACATAGAAAAAACAGCTGCGCACCAAAATAAATACTTTCTTCTTATAGACGCACTTCAGCCACAGATGTTTCCCATATGAAAACTACGAGAGTTTGGCAACATTTATTTTGCTAACGTTCTTTACATTAACAGAAAACCATTATGGACAAACGTAGCTTGTTCTTCCACTCGGACTTCTATGATTGTTCCAAATCAGGCACATCTTCCGGGTCTCCCAAACGCAACAAAACGGCTTGAAACGCATAATTCCCGTGGGAATCTGCGGAACTATGCAGATTCGACCTCCGCGTGATTTGGTCGAATATTCGTGTGGTTAAGTGCACGAAAAGAGTTTAACGGAGATAACTCGAAGACTCCGGGGATTCCAGCGAGAATTAATTGAATTAACGCGTGGACGACAACCACGAAGTGGAGATGAACCCGAGTTGATAAATGGATGGCGAGACGAGGTTTCAATTGGCTGGGAAACTCAAAAAGTGGAATAGACGTTGAGCAACGGTTCGTAGATTAAACGACTGGAATGTGGTTTAAAACTGTAAATTGTCGAAATACTTCATACGTCAGACTTGTCATAAAAAGTTTTATGAAGTTATTGGTTAAAACGCACAGCGCTTGGATTCAAGTTCATCCGCAAAAAACGTACAAAAAATTGCGGAACAAGGAATACATTCCTGCGATCAGCTTCATGTTTACCATCAAATCATCACTTTAGGAAAACTTCAAAGAATTCAGAATTCAATTCTTCAATCGTTATCGTTAATGGCGTTGAAATCTACACAAAACATATGTTTTAAAAAATCCAATTACGAAATGACTTTAGACGCGCGTTTCCTAGTTGTAATTCTTCTTAGCTGCATTAGTCGAAACGATCCCTAGCGAAGTGCGCAGATTAATTCATTCCTTCGGCATTAATTTTTAACTCGTCTGAAAGTTATTACTCGGAGAGTTTATGACATTTCATATGCAGAAAGAGAAAACTAGGAGCCTAAAACCTAACTCTCCCATCTAGAAATTCAAAGTGTACATAAACGAGGGCAGCTACATGGGAACAACTGCTCGAATTGACTTTTTATTTTCGGCAACTTGACGTCGATTACTAATGTAGGATAGAGTCATGGAACAAAGAGAGAATTGAAAATAGGAGTTTACAGGTTCAACCAACAGCACAAATATTTGTTCACTCTCCGCGTTTCGGATATTCCGTTCGAAGGTGAAGTGGACCCTCCACGCTGCTTGGCTATTAACTCAATCATTTGTTCAAAATTCAAATTCACATTTAGTTTTGTGCGCATAACAAGGACTAGATTTATATTGGTAGTTTGGTGTTGAGATGTGGGTTCCAGAAGCAACCGTTCCCGAGCCCATATACTTTAAAAGACTCACATTGCTTTTTTATTTTTTACGGTAGTTGTGAAAATGCAGTTGAAATTAAATGCGAGAAACGACGTGAGATTGCTTGGTTCATTACGTTTTTAGAAAATTCAGAAACAAAAACGTGGAATTTCACCATTAGATATTTAGAGGACTAATAACGAGTCGATGAAGTGCTCAGCCAAGTTTTGACCAAACGGTGAAGTCAGAAAACGCAATAAATTTTAATGTGTATTCCAAATTTGAACTCTTTCGGTTGTGTAACCACAAACAACGGAGTCATCCGGTAAACTTAAGATTCTGATCTTTGAAGGACTAGACTAGGAAATGGTCGTGTAGGTGTCCTTTAGTCAAGTTCAAAAGTTTCCATTTAAAACTGCGTTTTGAAGTTTGCAAAAAAAGAATTGGAATAAGCCTTTGGCACGACTACGTTGCATTCAACAAACTATTTTTTGTTCTGTGTGTTCTCCACGTTGTTTGTGCTTCAAACTTCGTTTCTTCTCTGCAGTCGTAGGTAAAAGGTGATATGTTTTTGTATCACAGAGGGAGAAAATATGCCAAATTCTGGTCCACAACGAATTACGCAACTCTATGTATAGGCTCGACACCGTTTTATGTGGTTTTTACAGTTGTAATTAGTCCGAGTAAAGAATCTTTCTTAACCTTTCAGGGTCTTTCCGGGCTCCTCCGACTTCTCATCTCGTGGCCTTGAGCGGCGGCGAGTGATCCGCTCGGTGCGATAATCTCTTCAAGAAACCAAAGAAGAACTCGTCGCTGACGCCTCCGTTTTTGGACGCAGAAATTGGTTAATTGGGACACAATCTAATGCAAAAATTAAATTTGTGATGACGAGGAGAGGGTGGTGGAGAAAAAAGGGATTTAGAACTGATGAGAAAAAGGGGAAAATAGTGGAGGAGGAAATCGAAAGGACCCAGGAAGAAGAGTCAAAAAGGGATTGTTTGGGAGAGGGACTTTGTGGGAGGAAAAAGCAGAGAAGAGATTAGGTGCCATGTCGGTTACAAGGTTTTGAATGCAGAAGATGAAGGAAGCCTTCTCAAAGATTGTTGACATACACGGATGGTACAATATTGTCTGGGTACGTTTGAAATATGTAGTTTATGTTGAACCTGAAAGTGCCTTACTACAAAAAATATCCATTTTGAACATTGCAAAAAACAGCGGCATTTTTGCAAAAGCGTTTATGGACATCTGAACTGTTTTTTGGCCCTTCGAACGCCCCTAGAATGCAAACCACAAAATTCTAAATTTGGCCGTAGATAACAACATTCGTCACTCCGCTTTTGTCATCTTCCAACACTGCTGTGCCCTTATTCACCGCTTTCCGGGAAAATACTTTACTTACTTATTACAAGTTATTACAATTATTAAGTGGGCCTCCTTGACCGCCTCACACTTTTGCCGCCACGGTCTTCGCTCCGTAGATCCCAGGATACATTCCTCCTCCGTAGGCGCCGTATCCGCCATAGCCTCCGTAGCCACCACCGTATCCGGGCATCGTGTAGATCACGCGGCGCACCATCACTGGGCGTGCTCCATAGCTGAAACGAAAAGAGGATAACAAGAGGAGAGGAGGGGAGAGGCTGCGAGGGCGCTTCACTCTAAATCTCGGCGCTTCCCGGAATGGTGGCCGTTCCCCTCGCGCTGATGATGATTCTTTCACAGGCGAATCTGAATGCGATGAAAGCGCAGAGAGAAGCCCCCGCGCCTGTGGAGACGAGACTCAGAATGGTTAAGTCCCTCCTGCACCCCTACGAATTCGAGATGGTCAACGGAGGAAACCCGACGGATCCCAGGTGAGTTGGAGGTGGGAGAAGACTTATTACGATTTGAATCTTATGGAATCTTATAGAGGTTTTACTAAAGCAAGGAAATACTGGGGTTTTACAAATGCGTTTTTGCTGTTTTCTATCCAAAAGTGCGGCTAGATTAATCCTTTTTCGCTTTACGCACTTGAGACGATTTTAAGGTTAAACGGATTAGTCTTTTTAGTTTCACACATCTATTCAAGAAGAAGTGTTAGCGAACTCGTAGTATTGCTTTTGCGTTGCAAATGCGAATCATCAGCAGTTTGACAAGACATTTCATTGCGTTGAAAAGTACAATTGGAATAGGCGTTAGCTGTGCTCAGAATTTGTGTTCGTGTTGCACTTTTAGAATACGCGTGTTTTATTTCGGAACACCATTTGGGTAATTCGGACGTCATCCTATATTCTATGTTGCACAATAACCGTTAATCCAATCATAGCCAAAACGAATTAGATTTGGAATTGACACGCATGCTATAAATTGGTAAAACAAAGCACAACCTAAAATTTCATCTAGTTTTGTTTCAGGTGCGTTTTCTGCGGCGGTCGGAGACTCCAATACTCCAACGTGCTTCCGCGACCCGATCCTCAACTTTCCATATAAACTCCACACGATTTCCGGTTCCCTTAAACTCCAAATTGCCCTGTTTTCCAAGAACCCAATAAATCTCGACTCACCCGTAGTCTCCTCCGTATCCTCCGTATCCGCTGTAGCCTCCGAGTCCGTATCCTCCTCCCATACCGTATCCTCCGCCTCCCATCATGCCGTAGGGGTATCCGAGTCCGTAGCCCCCATAGTACTGTCCGAGCACAAAGTGCAGGCAGTAGAGAAGGACAAAACACGAGAAGAGCGGGGAACCAGTTCGGTGGCGCATCTTGGTTCGAATGCCACCCCGGCGTCCCCGGCGTCCTTTTACCGACTTTCGGGTAATCTGCGCCCTCATGACTCCCAATTGGAGCCAATCGTAATCGCCTTCGTCGACCTCCGCGTTCCACTTTTGTAGCATTTTTGGAGCGAGAAATTGAGGTTATTAAGATGCGCAAAATATTTATTCGGAAGAACTTGGAATTCGATTTGATCATCACAGGGGAGAAGATTGTGGCAAGTGAGGAGCGTAAAGCAAGACCCATAATTGTGTGTTGAGGTGGCAGAGGCTGGCCGACCGTGGAGGCGGCTACCCAGGAGAAGAGAGCGTTTTATGTATCTGCGGAGATTTAGGGTCGAAAATTCGGTCTTTCGGGTTCGCGGTACACCGCCAGGAGGCTCCGTTTCTCCTCGGACGGCGCGGAGACAAGCGAGAGGAAGCTTTTGAGAACGGAGTCGCCGGAGTCTCGGCGGAGGAGGGCGACGGAGTCGGGCGAGATCTCCTTGGCGAAGACCCTCCGGAACGAGGATTTCTTCTGGATTCGGTCAGAGCGGCGGCGGAGGCCGCGGAGCGCATGGACGATGCGGAAGACGAGGAACGCGGCAAGGACCCAGATGAGGACGTCGATGAAGAGGAGCACGCCCAGGTATACCCCGGAGCTGGGAAACTGCAAGTCAGAGGTTAGCCTAAGATTAGAAAATAGTACTACACAGAATAAGACCGGAAAAATTGGTCAATAAAGCACATTCCTGTTTTTTGTCAAGCGTCTTTCCATGGAACATTTGCATTAATGACCATATTTACTACAGCTCAAGATATTAATCTTGGGACGCATCATTTGGCCATCAAATTTGTCAGGTCATTTTTGTGGAAAATCCAAAACCTTCCTCACCTGATCAACGATGGCGGTAAAATCTTGGTTCACGTTGTTCACTTCTTTCACGACTCCCTCAATTGTATCCTCAAACTCCGAAAGAGCGCGGTCGATGACCTCAAAGACGCCTTCCATGTGGCGGTCAATCTTGTAGAGGGTCCGATGCACCTCCGTGATCCCCTCGCGGATTAACCGGACCTCTTTGTCGATTACTCCCATCTGAAATTGCCTGGTGTTTCCTAAAAACACTGATAGATAAAATAAACTGAACACAGCACCGCAACTCGGGTTAAACTAAACTCTTTATTTTTCGGAATATTTACAGAAAGACCCCAAACGAGTGAAAGATCGAGATCAAAGGAAGAAGAAGAAACATTCGACTTGAGCAAAACGCTGTCATGGCTGCGGCGTCCTTCGACCGCGGGTCACACCGCGTGGCCCCGATTTGTCAGGAAAGCACCCGTGGTTTCCATGGTCAGTGGCGAGCGGCGTCAGTGCAGTTTCTGTACTGCCGTCTGCAAGGCGAAGAAGTTATTTGCGGAGGATTAGAGAAGAGTGAGAAGGGCTTCTGAGGGTTCGGGCGAGCAAACAGAACTAACCTGACTGCTGCGGATGATAGGCCTGTTTGAGGCTATCGTGGTATAGGCCGGGTTGATGGTAGGTACCCGGTAATCCAGCCCGCCGAGGTTCGTTTTCCATCGAGAGCGCGACGTGGCCGTTTCGCGCGGGTGGAACGTTATAGCGCGGTGGCGGATTCGGGTGTCCGGCTTCAGATCGGGCCGACGGCAGTGGCGTTACATTAACTGATGAAGCTGCTGCTGAAAATGAAAATAAGAATAAAAAATGGGAGTGAAAAACTTACAGTTGGACCCGCTGTTGACCAGAGTGTAGATCGCGTGGGCTTTTGTGACAAGGTTTATGACGAGAAGGATGGAGAGGAGGATGAAGACAACAATGAGTGTGATAAAGAGTAGGTAGAAGACCCAGGCATGAGGAATCTGGAAAGAGTATTGAAACGAAAAGAAAAGTAAAGGAGACTCACCGACTGCACCGTTGTCCCCAGTTTTCCTGCCACGGACTGCGCGTCCAACGCCACTCCATAAACCGATTTGTCAAAGTTGTCCAGTGTCATGTTTATCCTCGAGGTGATTCCGAGGAGCTGGTTGTTGATGTGGCCAACGAGTTGTCCCAGCTGGGCAAGGGTCCCGCTGAGTTCTTCGATGGTCTTGTCCACGGACATTGTAAATACGGTGGACAGGAATCAGCTAATAAGATTTAAATAGGCTTGCGATACTTGATTAAAGTTCAGGTTTGGCTTCTTTCCGGTCTAACAAATGATCATTCGGAAATTCTAAAATTGCGTCATTTTATAGTTGCAAAGTAGCACCCAAAGGTGATTCACCGCCGCCCTCGGTTTCCCGATGCACCCACCAGCGGCGGCAGCCTGTAGGCAAACAGAAAGGGCCGAGTTGACGCGGAGGAGGCGCGGAGGATTCTTAGTCACACGCGGATAATTGACTCATTAAACGAACACGATTTTTAGGGAAAAGCGATATGCGAGGTTCTTGTTTGCGTTTCGAAAATTTAGAGGACGTGTAGACAGGTGGAGATTGGATTAGCGACGTGAACAAGGGTGAACTAGGAACAGTAGCTGTTTAGGTTCTTGTAAAAAGTTTCACTTTAAATATTGGTTGCCAGCTTTCGTTCCGCTCCTCACTATCATTTTCAAATTGATAGGCTTGCCTCGTAAGATACATTATAGCTTGGAGCTATCGGAGACGTATTCAAGTGATACCTAAGAAAGATACCGGTCTGTTTGTCGTAAAGTCACTTAAACGAGCTCATTTCGAACAGATCACGCTATTTCGTGGGTTAATTACGAACATGTTTGCCCTGTCAAAGCAATCAATTTCTTATCAGTCTCCTAAACTAAGCGCTTATGGCGCTGTTCCAGTAATTTAACGGACGTCGCCCCATGGTGGGTTGATATTAGAGAACCAAAAAGTCAGGACTTTGCACTTTTAGACTCTAAAAAGAGTGTAGCAAAAGCAAATTTCAAAATATTCAAACATGAAATGACACAGAATAATAACCAAGGAGAGTATCAGAATTGCATGAGAATTCACTCTGTCACCCTACAAAACGTTTTTCGAGAAGTCATGATTGCGCAACTGCGTTTCAGTGAGTCACAAGCCGTTTTCCCAATCGGGACATAGAAGGCAAATTGCGGCTCGCACAGCGAGACCGTAAAACGGAGATAATTGAAACAGAAAAACCGCAGAAAAGCGATCGATGGGGTGAACCCGAGGACCGGTGGAACGCAAAGCCGGCGAACGACGCGATTAGCCGGGAGAGAATATTCGGGGAAAGTACAGAAAGCAGCCAGCCGGCTGCTGGCTGGGGCCAACGCCGGCCGCCGGCGACTGTAAAGAGCAAACAGCGCGTGTTTGCGCAGAGATCGAAGGCGAGGGCCGCCGGTGGCCACTGTGCGCTTGTCGCGACGAGCAGAGGAATTGCGTAATTTTGTGTCGTGTGGATCTTTCTGGGAGAGAGATGATTGTGCACATAAGAAGAATTGATCTTGGAATGAATTTAAGTAATTCAAAAAAATGTTTAAAACAAACAGAACAGACCAAGAAGCGTTCCGTACCACTCTTATCAGTCGAGATACGGTGCCTCTCGGGTCGACGATTCTCGGCTTGTTTTGGCGTCAACTGTTTGGTTAGGAGATATCACGCAAACCCAAAACGCTTAACGGGCCGACAGATCGTACTCAAGCTGAGGGTAAACAAATCACTTCGGGGAAGTGCGCAAGTATAAGTTGCATAAAGCAGATCTCCTTTTCGGACAAAACTCGAAACGTGCCCGGAATACGAAAGGAAAACAGAATCAGAAATTCAGAGGTTCGGAATCGCGTCGGACGTTCGATTAATTCCGTTTTGTTTGTTTTCGAGTAGCGAACATCGCTGCAACCCGATCCGCGGCGAGATTCCGGAGTCGGCGAAACAAAGAAGAAGAAGCGACCGATTCGGACCCAAAATCGAAAGTGAAGCCGGAGAACGCTTGGGAGTCGCGTTCTCTGTTTCTCTTGTCGTAGGTGGGTGATTCTTCGAGTTGCCATGATTCACGACCAATAAGCGATTAGATAAATAAATAGATGATGGGGAATTCACCACAGGAGGAAGAACAAGACGACGTTGGAAACGCGCTGATTCAGCTCAAACACGCGAAACAAAAACCTAATATGCGCAGATCCGCGATCGGAATCTACAAGGGCCGCCGCCGAAGTCGTAAAGCGATCGCGCTTTTGTTCGCAAACGGTTGGCGATGACCATCAAATATTTATTCCTTAGCTGTCGCCAGGCACTCGACAAGCGTCGAGGCTTCTAAGGTACACGCAGGCCGACAGGTTGTCAAGAGCCCAGTTGAATCTGGCGAGAAGAATGGGATTACAAGGGTTCTGGAACGCTTGGTCCAAATTTAAAAACTCAGCCTCTCGTAAACTGTATAACGAAACGGAAAAGTTTGTTCTCTAAGGTGGCCGGCGTTCTGATGTTGTGGCTAGAAGAGGAAAACGCCACAAACGCGATCAAATGTTGGACGTCAATCTGCGATTGTTCTTTAATGGAAAGTTTTATCCACTTACGCTGTTTTAACCAATCAAATGAATCCATTTTTTGCACACACAAACTCTTATTTCAGTTATGCTATTAACGAGTTCTCATTGGCTTGCTTCTTCTTGTGAGTGCGGTAAGTGACATAACGATGCGAACTGTGCATAACCAGAAACAGCAAAGCGACCACAAGCAAAATGAGTGAAACGATGAGGAGCGCGTAGAATGCGTTGACGGGAAAAGGCCCAACTCTGGTGTTCACTTCGTTCTAAGCAAAACATTATATTCTGAAGATATATGAAGCCCTTACCACCATAAAGTTGACGTTTGTAATGACTCCCTCGAAGTTTTCGGAGATGTTGGCGAACGTGCCGCCGCCGTGGTCGATCATTCCCTGCACGTGGACTTGGCTCTGGAACGGAAAAGGGTAAGGACAGGTGACGGAAAGGAGAAAAAGTCGTTTCCTACGGATAGAAAACAACCGAAAAGAAGCGGAATATTATCCATAGACCGATAATTCATAAACAGTCCTATCCGAACTTACCTCCTGCACCAAATCGTTCACCCCAGCGGCAATCTGGTTCACCTGGTCGATCACATGGTCGATCGAGTGGTTGAGGAATAAGACGCCGTGGCAACGGACGCGCCTACAGTAGTCGCTGCCGCCTTGCCAAATCCGAAGTCCATTCTGCCACCTGACCGCACTCGATCACTCTCCTTTTCTCCTTCGATCGATCTTTGCGTCTCCGCGGCGACGCGGCAAAGACGATGACGAATCGAAGCAAACACCGTCGCCCCTGCCCACTTTTCCCGCCGGTCTTCGTGTGTGGCCCTTAAGAAGATGCGTTTATTATTCCAAAATACACATAAGTGGCAAGACGGGGAATTTATTCGAACTGGCTCCGGGTGGGCGCGTAGGTCATCCAGTTGTCGGACTCGTTCCTGAAAACGGATTTTGGAATCTTGAGGGGTACGGTAGGGATCTTACTTGACGACGTCCAGCTTCTTAATTTTGATCTTGTTCTGGGTCATTTCCATAAATTGGACGGCGACGTTTTTGGTACCGCAGTTCACGACGGCCATGACTTCGTCATTTCTGAAAGATGGAAATTAGATTAGGAGAAATGAGGTCGGGTTCTTACTTGATGCAGTAACACACGAAATTGTTGTCCTTAAGGGAACCGCGGATGATACGCTCATCGGTGGAACAGGAGAGGTCACCTGACATAAGAAAATTCAAAATTTAGAAAGAACTAAACGGAGTCTGCAAACAAATCGGTTCTGCCTTTGTCCGAAACTCAAAAACACTCGCATCTGTTGCCAAATCAGCGTTTTCGACGGTGGTTTCTTTCGCGCTGTTGCGGTTACAATTCGCGGGTTCAAACACAATTACAGCAAAACTCCTACAACTTCATTAAACTAATTTTCTAAGCTGCTACAATTGCGCTCCGCTAATTGGAGTTTAGCCTTAAAGGTTAATTCTTAAAGTGTACTTGCCACAAATGACTCATTTTCTGCTTAACAAGAGTTAAAAACGTAACGGGCGAACTAATAAACATAAGTGGCACTTTCCGAAGTTTGTACTCACCAGCAAAGGTCAAAACTCGGTTCAGGAAGGAGGTCCAGAAAAAAGGCACCAACGGGGTACTCCACTCTTTCTGCACAATCGTCATCGCCGCTTTTCTTCCCTGGAACTGGGCCGAGTACCAGTGGCCGCAGTTGACCATGTTCCCGTTGAAGGCGGAGAGGGGAAACGAGGTCAGATCGCCGATGGCCAGGACGTTCCTGGCGGAGGTTTTCATTTGCGAGTCGACGACTACAAATCCGTGGGAATTCGTGGAGATCGAGGAGCCGAGGAGGAGCGAGGTGCAGGGCCTGACGCCGATGGCTGGAACGACAATGTGGGCGACGGCGCAAAGTCCGTCTTTGAGCACCATGTGGCCGACTTTGTCGAATCCTTCGATCGCCTTGACTAGCGAGTTCTGGCGCAGGAAGAGCGACTCGACCTGCGCGAATTCCCTCACGGCTTGGCCCACTTGGTTCGGAAGCATTGTGAGCGGTAAGGCGCTTTTGCCGAAGAGCGAGACGCTCCTCGACTGAGAACCCATGGTCGCTGCTAGTTCCAAGCCGAGCAAATTTGAGCCCAGAATCGAAATGTGCCGCTTTTTCATACACCCATAGAGGTCGGCAGCGTCGTCCATTGTTCTGAGGTACTTGATGCCTTCGAGGTCGGATCCTTTGACGTTGAGCTTTGAAGGAACCGAGCCCATCGCTAGAACGATGTGCGAGTACTGCACCGTAGCGCCGTCTTCCAGAAAAACAACCTTCTCCTCCGTGCTCAGAGACTTCACCTAAAACAGATAAAAGGATAACACAAATCTGGCTGAGTGAAGTTTAGTACCCTCGTGTTCAGCATAATCTCGATATCGTAGTTTTCGAAGAATTCTCGAGGTCGCAGCAGAAGCCTTTCTTGATCGATCTCAACGGTCTGAAAAACACCTTTTTAGCAGAAACAGTCGTTCCATCTTTTAATGAGTTGCAGATCATTCTCAAAATCCGCAAATGAGTAATTCCAAACAACATGTGACGTGCCGCGAAAACACGCTTTATTGTTCTGTGCGTTGAACTTGAGGTGAAACCTCTTAGTAAGTCCGTGTGGCGAAATTATGACCTTTAAAGAACGCTGATTTCCGGTCAGCAACAGATTATTTTTGGGCTGAAAATTGGATATGTTTTTTGAACTACACCACTGCAACTTACACGAAAGGACAAGACAAATAGTGATTACAGTTGGTTCTATTGGTTTCTTATTCTCGAAAAGCTTGTTTTCATACTAATTCATTAACAACAAATGTACCGAACACACGCGGATTCGTTCGTGACCCTTCGCCCCAAGATGAATTGGAATCACTAGATTGGAATAACACAGAACACGAGATCTCAGATGCAATAGCGCTATTGCCAAAATTCTCGTAGGTGTCTCGTTTGAGCATTCGACCACCTCAAAGAACGCGCCTTCGCAAAGCGTCGCGTAAACCAATTTTGGCCGTAAATGGAATGGCGTTTAACGCAGTTATCTCTTTCCTAACGAATTGCTCGTTGGTCTTCCCGCACCTCAAAATTCTGGAATTTACCTTGCTCAACTGCGTTCTGTCGTAGGGCAGCACTCCCTCGCGAGTGATCATCACGATTCGGTCGCGAAATCCTTCTTGGCGCAGCGTTTCCGCACAGGTCAGAGCGGAGACTCCTGAAAATAATTTGGTTAAGGAGTATCTTCAAATGTTCTCCTCACCAGCTCCGATGATAACCACCGGGTCATTCACAAAATTACGACATTTGGTCATCACGGGAACCACACGTTCGCTGATCAGTTTCTCACGCGTGGTCACAAGGAAAACGGTATCGTTGCGCACAAGAACCTGACAAGGATTGCATAGCAGGTGATCAGATAGAGTACAGAGCACTTACGGTGTGTGTTTGAATGTTGTCGAGTCCCGGGAAGTCGTCCAGGTATCCCGTTTTGATGTTGTACGCGGTTCCCAGCTTCGCACAGCGAATTTTTCCATGGATGAGAAGACCTGAACAGAGAAAGGACTTTAGGGAAAGGTGCCGATGACGACAAACCGTTGACCAGAGGGTCGCCGCAATGGGCACATTTGCTGCCCAGAGCGAAGAATTTCCCTTTGTGACGGATGAGAAGGATCGAGCCTTCGTCCACCGAGAATTCGCGTTTGCTGAAAGGAGGAAATGAGTTTCAACACAAAAATGAATGTAGTATAGAGAATATGTAGTTTAGAGGTTGCACTGAGAAGTTCGTTTCCGTATACGCTTTTGAAGATATTCAAAAAGTTCATGGTTTAAGAGTTTGCTCGTAGATCCATTAAGATGTTTAGGATTTTGATCAAAGCGTACCTTTTAGACATATGGAAACGATTTCTTTCCACTCCATTCCAAACAAACAGCAAAATCCCAGCAAATTAGTCTTAAATTAGAACTTCTCACATAGGAAACGACTATGAGCCAATCTAACGCCGAAAATTCCATTTTAAGAGAAATTTGAAACAAAGCAAAAATCACAAACTCACTCTCCATTGCCGAGATCTCCAACGTAGCACAAGGGTCTCTCGTTCAGCGAAGCCTGGCACGAGTGGATCGGGCTGATGCTGCTGACCGATTTTCCTCTCGAAACGATCGAAGGCGTCATAGAAGCGCGTTCCAACTCTGCACGATACATCTGGAACTCTGAAGAAACGAGGCTTCTGAAGAACCTGCGGCACTTAAATGAGCCATTCAGGGGGGGAGGCGGCGCTTCGACGACTGGAGGAGGCGACTAGGGGTCGTCGCGCACCGAGAGGACGAGAAAAGCGACGTTAATGCACTTAAGAAAAAGCTGTTGCTGGTGGGAAGTCATTTTCGGTAAGGGAATTGAGGAGTTAATCAGGCAACATTTGGCCAACAAATAACAAATAAAGGAAAGGAATTGTGGAATGCTTCGGAGTTTTCGATAGCGCAAATGCAACTGATTAACCTTTCTAGCACTTGTGAAGCGGTCCTTATTTACGGTTTGACATAAATTGGTCTGTGCGGAAAGACCACGCGTAGGGTAAACAGAATAACAATAACCGAAAATGACGAAATTTCCGATTCGCTGGAACAGCGGATAAATTGAAAAGGAAAGAAATCCGAACAGCGTTTGACGATCTTCGCATGTTCTTCCATGAATCCAAAAATGGAGAATTGTTGCCACTGCAAGCGCCGCCGAAGTTCTTTAATCGGCTCCCAAAAAAACTGAAGGCCTAGGGCAGTTAATTAGAAGTGCAGGCTTGTTTTCGGATTTGGTCAGATGTTCCGTGGGAAAACGGAGAGCTGGTGCCGGCTGAAGACGGCCTAAAAGAACAAAGGAGAACGTTTGGAGCTAAAATAAGCGTTCATGCACCACTTCTCATTAAGATTAAATTCCGAAAACAGAAGACAAACTGGATTTAGCAAAACGGATTAAAGTTGTACTTGATTGAGCTCGAGGAGAAGGAGAATTTGTGGGAGATTCACCATTGCAACAAGCAGGTGCAGGGAGAGTCGCCGAACGGGGAATGCATGGATTGGGCATAGCCTACTTATTTGAAGATTGCAGATTCAGTCTTTACAAAAAATAATGACTAAAGGACGTGATGTACCTACTGAAACTCGCTTCACAACACATGTTTTTCCTGGGCACTTTAATTTTATCCTATTCAAACACAATCAACGATTCGCGGAGTGGAAAACCTACAGTGATCGTGTAACGCCTAAACTACAATTGAAGCAATGCGAGGATATAGTCCATCTTTCCCTCGTACTTGGGTACTTTTAATTTTGGTTCATGTGAGATTCTCAGAGAGTGGGAGATACAGAGTGACCGGTAAGTTCTGTGACACGAAAAATTGTTCATAACTTTTCGCAGAATTCAATTGTAGCAATCTTTTATTTTCAATCAATCTATTTACGTGACAGCGCGTGAAGTTCTGCCATAGAAACATGTTTTAGTAAAAAAGAAGTGTGATCAAAAACAAAAAATCTGGTAAAACTCAATTTCAAAAAAAGTAGCAAGCGCCGCGGTCGTTTGCGGCATCAATTTGATTTGATCATTAATTTTCTGTTTTTGAACACTTCTTTTTTACTAAAACATGTTTCTTTGCAGAATTTCACGCGCTTTCACGTGAATAAAAGAATAAAGCAACAATGCTACAAAAAGCTACAATTGAACAATCTGCGATAAAGTTATGTACAGTTTTTTGTGTCACACAACTTTCCGGTCACCCTGTATTTGGGATACTTAATTGTGGTTGTTTTGGAGTTACGACGGGACACATAGCTAAGGAGCACAATTGGTTTTTCAACGATCTGAGCAAATCAGAAGATACTAGTAGACGAAGCGCATTCTTAAATGCGTAATTGAGTTGTTATCCCAAGATACGACTGCGTCCAAACAAAACAATCAAGTCTGCTAGTTAAATTGTTTGGAAATTCGTTTTCAAACGCTTTGGTGTTAAAGATCACCTGGAATTAGTAATTTTCTATCTTTGTAGGTGTTGAAGCATCTTAAATCAAAATTCTTGACGACCATTCGAGTGGGAATGTTTGGGGCCAAGACACGCAGCGAAAACCGTTACGTTGGTATAAACAAACTGTGAGAGTTGCGTCAAATATTAACAGCTTGTGTTCGCTTTGTTGTGACCACTGCACGTACGTGTTAACATCGGGCGGAAGAAATAAATGAAAAACACTGGTTTTCCAAACACTGCAACAATCCCAGATGACGAGAAAGAGCCGCAAATTATATTTTTAGCAACCGACGCCAACGCCAGTGAGTATATCTTTTGGAACGCCAACGCCAAAACAAACGCCAACGCCATTGATTATACCTACCCGAAAATCTCCGGGTAGAAAAAACCGAAACCGAAAACCGAAAAACCGAATCCGCCATCCTGTGCTTGTATTCATAATTGTCACGATAATGATCAACTTAGAAATATTGCTGAGCACTAATAAATGCAAGATCAGCTTGTTTGTTTGTTCAAAGTTTTGTTCTGGGTTTCAAGCCGGACATCAGGCTTCATTCTAGCAAAACGATTCTTGCGTAAAAAAACAGATTGCATCACAGAAGACGCTCCCAAAGTTTTCCGCCAAGGAACTCAAAAAAGTCGTGTTCTTTCTCAGAGTCTAAATTGAAAATGTTTGCACATGCTCTGGAGACATCGACATCGATGTTGACGCAAGAACTCCAAGTCGCCATTGAAAGGACTCTCGACTCGAAAAATTGAAAGGACAATCGACTCGTATACACTTGCATGCTTCAGTTCAATTGGACATTAATGAAACGTTTGAGGTGATTGAGCGTTTCTCGTCGACGACGTTGGGACTTTTTGTGCTCAGCTCATGGGAACCGCTTCCTTATCGCAACTGGCTCTATTTCAGTCTCGTTGATAATAGCCCTAGCTGCCACGTTGACTTTAAAAGACACGCAAAGAGTTTTTTCTGGAAACTCAGGATGTGCTTCTTTTTTCTCTTCGGCCTTGTGGGTCTTTTGCTCGCCTGCACGTTCCACTGCTACACCGAGAAGAAAGCGTTTTTCGAGGCTAGTTTCGGTTGATTCTGTTTTCGTTTCTGATTTGTTTCTTCGATTTTAGTCGGCATCTTTAAGTTCTACAACAAACTTCCTCAAGGCGAAGATCTCGTGTATAAAGCCAATGTTGTTCGCCTTTTCAAGGTGGGCAAGACCATTTCTGAACCTACTAAAATAATTTTAGGCCTTTCTCAAGCATACCTTTCCCAACACAACCACCGACATTCACGCCGCCTCTCTAGGAATCGCATGTGGATTGCCCTTCCTCCACAAGCGAATCGAACCTGATCACTGGAAAGTCTTTTCTCAACACCCATTATTTGAAAATTCAAGACTTTTGCGTGACGACGTTTGCAAGATGTACTGGTGTGGACAAGTGGATCTGAGTCATTGGAAGGACGTATCCAAAGGATTCAAGTATGCGCTCGGAAACGGAAGTCATGAGTCCTTTGTTTGCCACGTTGTCATCCAACACGCAGATGAAGGATTCATCATCTGACGCTCCCATTCCCAATCAGAAATGCTCCGCTTTATTGTTTTCGCCGGCTTTTAGGGTCTCGCCTTAGCCTGCACCTGTCGTTGGTACACCGAGAAGCAGACCCTCTGTGAGACCAGTTTTGATAGGCAGCTAGATTGTCGACCAGTCTAACGAGAATCTCTAGTTGGGGTTTTGAACTTTTGCCACAAACACCTCGAATGCAACGACTACGTCTACAAAGCCAAAATCAAGCGTGTTTTTAAGGTAAGTGTCAAGTCAACTTTGCCTTTGGAAAATTAATATCAAGTCCAACCCAGAATTCCCAAATGGAACCCTGTCGATTCGAACGGCGAAGGACGACGCCAACTGCGCCAAATCGCTAAAGGCGTTGACTACCTGCTTACCGGTATGCATTATGATCGTCTCTAACCATACATTTTGCAGTTTAGGAATGAAGCTGTGGAGCATGGACAAGTACCGCATGTACCAATGTGGTCAGTTTTGGTTAAGGCGCTGAGCAAACGCTAGAAACGAATTGAAGGACTTTTGAAACATTGCCGTGCGATCAGTGAAGACTGAAGCCGTAAATAATCAATATAAACCTTTGAACCCTGCTTTTCATGCCACGTCAGCTCGCCCTTGTTTTCCTGACTGTCACCAGTTTAAAACATGAAAGCGATAGATTGAGCGGAGCGAAGTGACACGTACACAAAAGACGCCTTGATAAAGACTCTTTCTTTCTTGCTTTTACCAGAGATGCTCCGCTTCGTCCTCTTTTCCGCCCTGCTCGGTTTCACCCATGCCTGCACCTGTCAATGGGATGAACCGAAGACATCCTTCTGCAAGGCGGATTTTGGTAACATACGACCATTTTCTATCTTCAGCAAAACTGTTATCTTAGTCGGAATTCTGAACTTGATTTTCAAGCAGCATGACGGTGGCAACGACTTTATCTACCAAGCAAATGTCCTTCGTATGTTCAAGGTAAATCTCATGTGTTTTCCTGATAACGTGACCTCTCTGGCCGATCCCGATTTCCCGAACACTACTGTCGCGCTACGGACTTTCGACCAAGGTACAACTGTGGACTGCCAGATCTTCCAAACGGCGTCGATTACCTCATTACTGGTTAGAATGTTGTGCTTCTAAGCACCATGCTTGTTTTTGTTTGGGTTTGAAACGGCACAACTACAACACCGACTACAGCATTTTCTACTGCGGCCAAGTCCAAGCGAAACCCTGGAATTTGGTTTCGAGCAGCATCAAGAGCGCTTTGGAAGCTACGAACCTTGTAATCAGTAGAATGTTACTCGCTGCTACAATGCCCTCTTGGTCAACTCTCGTTTTGCTTTCGTATCTTTACATCTCGGCAATTAAATTTGTGTTCGACAAAAGTATTTTTCGAGAAAACCGTTAGAAACCATTCTCGCATGGACTTATGGACTGAACGTCCGGTTCCGAGTTCAAATGAATGAGAACTAATAAAACGGAAGAATGAAACAAAAATCTGATTTTCGAAGGATTTTTACAGATGGTTGGACCAACGCATATACATGTGCTTACTCACTTTTGCATAAGACTCATTTCCAGATATTCATTTGAGCCATGGTAAGCTACCAACACGTTTCCTTGAGCTTTGGTCGGCTTGATTGTCAGTTGCAAAAATTAATTAACTCTAAGAAAACATTTGCCACTAAAAATGCCAGAGCGTGAGAACCTATAATTGTCTGTGAGCCCGGCACAAGGGACGTTTAGTCGATGCTGAAAAGTGGCTGCTCAATCAGAATGTATGCATCACAATTCACCAAACTGCATACGATTTCTAAGCTAACATTTTAGTTCTCCCGAACACAGAAAAGACTTCATAGTTGGGAAGTCTGAATAGTCATTTTTTGAATCATTTTTGTGTTCAAATGCAATTGATTATTGGCCTTCGAACTGAACTGCTCTTTAAACCCTTCCTCAACACAACACAGAGGTCGCCAAAATCGATCTACATAAACCGATCGTCCCTTCAGTCGCGTCAGTCTCCTCTCCATGCTTCGTTTCTCTCTTCTCTTCCTCGCCCTTCTCTGCGTGACGCTCTCCTGTCGGTGCGTCCCACGTACCGAAAAGCAGATTTTCTGCAGCTCGGAGTGGGGTAGCTTGAAGTAAGAGCTTCCCTTTGAATGAATCCAATTTTAGTGGCCGTCTTTCAAATCGGGAGTAGCAGCTCTTACGACGTCAACCTAACGTACAGCGCCACTCCTGTCACCGTTTACAAGGTAGTATTTTGCTCATAATCTTTGCAAAAGTCGATTCTAGAGTTTCTCCGGCGGTCTCCAAGTCGGCGTGCCCACTCAGCTTCACACATTCATCCAGAGCAATCTGTGTGGCGTTCGGGATCTTCAGAATGGAGAAGTGCATCTCCTCGAAGGTCATTACGGCCCGGATGGCAAGATGACCAAGCACGTGCGCCTTGATCTTTCCTTCGTTGTGGAGCAACGTGCCCCAGACTGTCAAGGATGACCTGGCCAACGGAGCATACCTTCCTTGTCTTAAATGTGATAAATTCAAAAAGATTCAAATGGAACCATTACATATTGATGAATGCTTTACATCGCGTCCAACTTTCACTCCTCAGGAATGTTTAAAAAAGTTTGAACCCACGTGTTAATCGCCTGTTTTCTTTGCTGGCACTGTAATGGCTTCAACCAAACCACACTGAACGCGGTCGGTTTGTTTCGTACATAAACCTCGTGCCTCGCTGCTCATATCAGTTTTCAACAATGCTTCGTGCTCTCTTTCTCTTCTTGGCTGTCTTCGAAGTCTCTCCCGCCTGTACGTGTGTGCCACGTACTCCAAAGCAGACCTTCTGTATCTCGCAGTGGGGTGACGTTTGAATCCATCTTTCCATCTCACAATCCTCAATTTAGTCGCCGTCTTCAAAATCGGAGACAACACTTCTTTTGACATTAACCTGACCTACGACGCCACGCCAATCACCATCTACAAGGTCGGTTTTGTTTTACCAAACTCCAATTAAAGAGTAAGATTCAGAGGTCTTTCGGCATCCCCCAAGTCAGCGTCCTCACAAAACTCCACACTTTTAACCAAAGCTCTCTCTGCGGCGTCAGGAATCTCGTGAAGGGGGAACTCTACCTTCTCTCGGGCAAGATTAAATTGATAATTCCCAAATAGCTACGTCAGTTTAGGTCACTACGACAACACCCTGAAGATGCGCATGTCGACGTGTCCGTGGTTGTGGGCAGCGTTCCTCAAGCGGTAAAACTGCTCTCGCGAACGGCAGCTATCTTCCTTGTCCTTGAAACTTGTCATTCTGAACTTAAATTCTTGCAACACGAACGTACTTGAAACTATTTATATTCGCTTAAGTAGTTAGGAGCTAAATAGCAAAAATTAGTGCTTTGGAACTCCTGAATCATAGAGCACAGCTGCTTTATAATTTGTCATGACTCTCTTAAGTTCTAAAGTAAATTCCAGCTTATGGTTTTCACTCTCACATGCTCAGGAAAGTTGAAAAATACTGCAAAAAGCTTGTCCACCATGCTTCGACTCCCTCTTCCCTCTTCCCTTCCTAGCCTTTATCGGAACCGCGTTTGCTTGCAGCTGCATTCCAAACACTCCAAAACAGATTTTCTGCTCCGCTAAATGGGGTAAGCCTTCAAGTTTATAACCAAGTTCACTTCTTTTAGTGGGAACTTTTGAAATATTCGGAAGCAGCACATTGGGAGCCACAATCTACTACAACACTCGTCTTCTTAGAGTTTATAAGGTAGAAAAGTATATTTAGTTTCCGCTTTATGCGTTTGTTTAGGCCACGTCACCTATTCCTAACAGCGGTGCCAACATCTCCACTCCGTTCCAGAGCGCAGCCTGCGGCATTACTGGGTTACAGCAGTGTCATTCTTATCTTCTCACCGGCAAGAAAAGCTTGAAAATGCTTCTCTCTTAACTTTAAATTCTTCTATCGAAACGGTCAAATGTTCATGACTTCGTGTCGCCAGTTCAATCCGTTCGAATGGAACCAGGTTCCTACGAACGTCAAAGATGTTCTCAACAACGGTGGTTACTTACCTTGCCCCTAATTTGAATTTGCTATCTGATCTATAATTAACTTTTCCGCAATGGAAAGTTCTGTTTATGATCTTTGACCAAATATATTTTCAGTCACAAGTGTTATCGAGGTCACCAAAACTCGATCGGGCTACTCATCTCTGTTGACAGCGAACCGGGGAACAAAAAACTCACATTGAACTGACAAAGAAAGCACACAGAGCACTCTGAAACGATATAAAACCAGAATGAATAAAGAGTCGACAACCCTCAAACCATGCTGCAACAGTCTCTCGCTCCTGCTTCTGGCTCTTCCCGGGGCGGCTTTTTCCTGTCGCTGCATTCCTAAAACTCCGAAACAGGGCTTCTGAACCACCCAATGTGGTAGGACACAAATCTATTCCATATAAAGCTGCTCTCTTTTAGTTGGTTTGTTCCAAGTCTTCGGCAGCCATACTGTTGGCGCCACTCTTCGCTACGCTGCCTGCTACAAAATTAATTAGGATCAAACGCCGCAAACAGAATTACGCATTTCGATCCAAAAAACACCGTAGATCTGTGATGTTGCAGTTTCAGCCATAGTATATGAAAATCAGGGAGAAAATGGCAAGTATCATGCTTTCATGCCGAGTTACCCTTCCTCCTCGCCATTCTTTGAAATGTAGACTAAATCTCAATTGCACCGTGTTCATACTTAAAATCTTTAAGGTTGCCTTTGATGCTGGAATAAATAATTCAGTCGAAGAAGTTCTGTTGTTTGATACACTTCTGTCAAAGGTCCTGTTTCCTCAAAAAGAGTGAATGTTCCACGTTGGCGTCTTATCATCTGACTCTCATGTGACAAAGCGAAGTAAACAAGATTACTTTTTCCGTTTTTTTCCGTTTTACGTTGGGTGTCAAAGCAGAAGATGCTTCAAACTTTAGTCTTTTGTCATCTTCCACGTTGGCCCTTCCCCAAAGATTACACATAATATAAAACGAGTCAGCAACGGAGGAAGTGAGTCTTCCACGCCATGCTCCGTCCAACTCTCCTTCTCCTGGCCCTTGTTGGGTCCACCTTTGCCTGCAGCTGCTTCCCTACGACCCCAAAGCAGAAATTTTGTAACGCCCAGTGGGGTTAGATTACAGATTCAACAGTTTTTAAAACAAATTTCATTCTTAGTGGGTTTGTTTCAAATCCAAAGCAGCGTCACTGCCGGACCCGTTCTGGACTACGTCGCCCGCCCTATCAGAATCTACAAGGTAGTCTCTCTATTTAGGAATGTTTCTAATGCTTTTCAGACCTCTGCTCCCATTCCCCGCTTCCCGATCCATATTTTCACCAACTCCCAAAGCGCTGCATGTGGTGTTACCGGCCTGCAAAACAGAAAACTCTACCTCCTCACCGGTTAGAAATAGCTGCAACTGTTTTCTCTTACGACACTTTTCTAGGAAGCTTCAATTCTCAAATGCGTATGTTCTCCTGTGGCCAGTTCAACCCGATGGAGTGGAGCGTTGTCCCCGCCGCTGTTAAGATCGCCCTCAACAGCGGAAGTTACTACCCTTGTCCCTGAACACAAGACACTTGTCTTTACCAATGTAACCTGCAATAAAGCATGAATCACAATCAATTTTCACATTTTGACAAATTCCGTCAGGAACATTTTGTTTTGACAGGATAACTTCCCCACGTTGACACATTGTCATTTAATCCTAAACTGATAAAGAGGAGTAAAGAGGAACATGGTTACATTCTCCGTTCTACGTTAAACGGAATTTAAAGTTAAGAGAGAAGCATTTTCAAGCTTTTCTTGCCGGTGAGAAGATAAGAATGACACTGCTGTAACCCGCAGGCTGCGCTCTGGAACGGAGTGGAGATGTTGGCACCGCTGTTAGGAATAGGTGACGTGGCCTAAACAAACGCATAAAGCGGAAACTAAATATACTTTTCTACCTTATAAACTCTAAGAAGACGAGTGTTGTAGTAGATTGTGGCTCCCAATGTGCTGCTTCCGAATATTTCAAAAGTTCCCACTAAAAGAAGTGAACTTGGTTATAAACTTGAAGGCTTACCCCATTTAGCGGAGCAGAAAATCTGTTTTGGAGTGTTTGGAATGCAGCTGCAAGCAAACGCGGTTCCGATAAAGGCTAGGAAGGGAAGAGGGCGAAGCATGGTGGAGTGATTCACATTGTATATGGAGCTCCAATTTATACGTATACTTTTATTGTCCTTTGAACTGTTTTCGGTGACAGTCGTGTCTTTTTCGTCAGCAATCCACTTTAGGTTTTCTAAAGCTTTTGCATATTATTTCACTTTCCTGAGCATGTGAGAGTGAAAACCATAAGTGGAATTTCACTTTAGAACTTAAGAGAGTCATGACAAATTATAAAGCAGCTGTGCTCTATGATTCAGGAGTTCCGAAAGCACTAATTTTTGCTATTTAGCTCCTAACTACTTAAGCGAATATAAATAGTTTCAAGTAATTCAAGTAGTTCGTGGTTGCAAGAATTTACGTGGTTCAAGAATGAATGACAAGTTTCAAGGACAAGGAAGATAGCTGCCGTTCGCGAGAGCAGTTTTGACCGCTTGAGGAACGCTGCCCAACAACCACGGACTGAACTGGCCACACGTCGACATGCGCATCTTCAGGGTGTTGTCGTAGTGACCTAAACTGACGTAGTATTTGGGAATTATCAATTTATCTCGCCTGTTCCTGACCTCAGTATTGACAAAACCAGGCCGCCGGGGGTGGCCAGAGGAAAGTGTGACTACGACTACGTTCAGGTATTAATTAGTCATGGAATTTACCGCCAAACTGGCGTTTAGTTCTTCGACGGCAACATCAACGGCAGTTTTCAATGTTATCGAACGTCAGCGTTTACTTCAAGAGCGATTCCACGATGTCCCGGCACGGCTATGATCTCTACTACTATTGCACGCTACCTACAGAAGGTATTTGAATCTCAGCACTTGACAGAGTCCTAACAGCTCTTATTTAGTCACAGCTCCGGGAGAAACTACCATAACCAAATACAACTTTGCCGTGATTAGGGAAAAGCAGGGCGCCGTCACAAACATCGGCTTCCTCTACGGTTGGCCGGTGAACTCGACCATGAGCTGAACCATCGCGCCTCCCAGGTTCCCTTCGGCCGTGGGAAGCGGACCTAAAGCCGCCGACATTGACATCAAAGAATTGAGCAACGACCACGTTCCTCTCCTCTGCACGGTATGGAAATCTCTTGAATTTCCTGAACTGTTCAAATCTTGCTTTAGGTAGCTGAAAATTCCGAACTCTCGGTGAACGTGGGCAGGTTCCTTCGGCTGGAGTTCTCCACCGACGGCGACTCGACCAACGAGGATTCCGGATCGAGTGGGAGTGCGAGAACTACGGCGTGCCACAAGTATGATGCCCCTTGTTTTCGCGTGTTCCTCAATGTTTCCTATTTATTTTTCGCCCCATAAAGCCTCTATTTCCCGCTCGACTTGTCTTTACACTTGACAACTCGCCTCCGCCATTTTCTTCTGCCACCCTAAGGATTTGGATTCCTTTAAACGCCTCGGATCGCAATAACTTTTTCTTTCTTTAAAACCGCGTTTGCACTTTTGCGCGAGGCGCTGGGAACCTTCCGACGCTCATTACCCCTCTCACGCGCCGCGTTTGACTCTTGGCGCAATCCGCGTTGCAAATGGGGAATAATTCATTTTGTGTTGATCACCGAATCCTCCACCGCCCTACGCGGCGCCGGCGATTATGGGTCCACCGAGCAACGAACGACTCCTGGCCTGTGGAGGGTCCGGACGGAGGCTTGGACCATCTCACTCACTTATAAATTCAATTTCCTCGCACTTCCACGTCGTCAAACGCCTCTCGCTCGCTTCCTCCGCCGACTTTTCGCGCGTTTTATGCAAATCAGCGGTCAATCAATCATCGTCCGTCATCGCCTAATAACGCCGCCGCCGTCGATCTCTGTGGGCCGCAGTTTCCGCGTCCTCGGCTCCGGATGCCGGGTCTCGTCCGGACTTGATTCGTCCATTCATCCGAATCCCTTTTCTCCTCGTTTCCCTCTTTATTTGCTTGTTTTCCGGATTTCGTCGTGAGGATTCAATGGCCCCCGATTGAAGGCGTCTCCTCGGGCGTTTAATCGCCTCCTAAGGAGCGAACTCGCCCCACTCGGAACTCGAGTGGACCTGGCGACGTTCGCTATTTGCAGTTATTAATGCAAGTTTTGTTTACGCGTGCATTCCTTCTCAGACGATCGATTCGTTGCGTGCCGTTTCCCGTCGTCGGATTATGAGCGCGGGCGCGAACCGCCGGATTCGGAGAACATGCATAACTCCGAGGAGGGCCAATTATCAATCGTAATTTGCATACGCCCAAGTGAGCACATGAGCTTCTGCGTGTTCTTAGCTTCATTCGTTCGGGCGGACGTTTGGCACGGTCGTTCTTGGATTGAGTGGTTTGGCATTTCAGGAAATGCGTTCGATAACCATCGAGAGCTCGAAGGAGGAGAAGCGGATCGTCCTCATTACAATGATCAGCAACCGGGGCGTGAAGCTGCAGCTGACGAACTATGGCGCCGGGATCCAGAGCCTGAAAGTGCCGGATCGCGATGGAACGTTTAGGGAGGTCGTGAAAGGCTTCGAGACCTTCGAAGGTAAACGATTGAGTGGGTGTTGAGGATTTGAAAGTGAATTTTGCAGAATATGAGAAGGATACGGCCTGTTGCGGGAGTACGATAGGAAGAGTGGCCGGGGAGATCGGATATGGGCAGTTCGCGCTGGATAGCCGCGAGTTTCTACTCGGCCTCAACGCTCCGCCGCATCACAAAGACGGAGGATCGAAAGGGTGCCTCGCGAAGGTGTGTTCTGATGGAACTCGAGTGCCGGAAATGTTTTTTTGACTTATTTAAGCGTTTTCTCCTTGATAAAAGAATTTCCTGATCTCCGATTTTCAGAAAGTTTGGAACTACGAGATCCTGGAAGAGGGCAACGCGGTGTGTTTTACGTGCCGGAGCCACGACGGCGAAGGCGGCTACCCAGGAAGCTTGAACGTCGAAGTGACCTACATCCTGACCAATCAGAACGAAGTAGTCGTTGACTACCGCGCTTCCACTGACAAGTCCACGGTGCTCAACTTGAGCACGAACTTGTTTGTCAATTTGGCGGCGAAAGTGAGCCCGGCGAGAGCCCCCGGGAAATCGCGGATGACTTGTTTACTTCTAGAATCTCGAGCAGTTCTCCGTGCAACTCTCGAACACGCGTTTTCTGCCCACCGACGACGACGGATTAGTTACGGGTAAGCGGTGCTTAGGAGAACGTCCGAAAATCCTATTTATCGCCAGACGACGTCGCTTTTGTGCCGATATTGTTTCTTGTGATCTCCTGCGAGGGAGGCCCTTTAGGGGACCCTTGATGAGCCTCAACGTGCTTTGGAAAGAGGGTAACTATGGGAAAACACAGATTATCTGCTTAGATTATGAGAGACAGGATTAGGGCCTTCGGAAACATGAGTCCTGCGGAGGAGATGGTTGTCGCGAGGGCAAATAGGATAAGTGGGTTTTAAGCTCTTTTTGAGAAAGATAAGTTTTACTGACAGAGGAGTTTTTACTTCGGATTGTCATTAGCTACGGATTGTCCTTATAAGGGTTGTTTTTAAGAACGGTGGCCATATTCGCTAAGTTTGGATATCTTTGCTTAACACCATTTACGACTGTGATTCAGCCACGAATCCACTGGGTGGATGAGGTCTGTTTGGAGATTCATGCTGATGATGTGGTGAGATTTGGATAATAGGATATCCCGACGAGACTATTTATAAAAGACCTGGATATAGAACAACTCATCTAATGTACAAAGCGTCGTCCTCTATAAAAATTTTAACCCTTAACGGACCTCGTCATAGGGTAATACGAAATAAACCCTTCGGGAACGCGAATCCGTTTTACTTAATCGCTTTGTCTAGGTTGTCTGTAGCAGTCACAAAAACAAAGGCGATAATGCCATTAACGTTTATTTCGGAGCCACCGGAGATTTCGTCCTCTTGCGGTGATCTCATAAGTGTTTTTGATGTTGGTCTGAATAGAACTTGTTTGCGCCATACTATATGGTTAGTCAAAAATCTTTTGATGTCATAATTAAGTTGTACTTCTTGTTAAAGATCTCTGGCTACCGTAACCCGTTTCAGGTGACATCCTCTCCACTACGGGCACCCCTCTTGACTGCTCCTCCAAACCGATTCCCGTCCCGGATCTCTTTCTCAACAACTCCAAAGGTCTCTACTTCGCCCAGGATCTCTCGCCCGAGGCGCGCTTCAAGAAATTCCGCCACGTGGCGCGGATCTCGGACTCCCAAAGCGGAATTGTCGTCAATGTTGCTTCGACGTATCCGGCGATCTTCATCGCACCCTCCGACGACGGAGAACATCTTCAAATCCGGTGCCAATACTTTCCAGATGCAATCAACAAGGTGATCTCACAATTTTCAATAGCTACCAAAATCCGACTTTATCGTTTTAGCCCACGTTCCCTTCAACAGTGCTGCGGAAAGATCAAATCTACCAGCAGATGACTTCGTTTAGATTCGGCGTGTGCGAATAAAAGAGTTTATTTACAACCGTATTTGAGTGTGCAACAGAGAATTCAGAGCGACGCGGTGAGGTGGGAGCGTTTGCGGACGCTTGGGAGCGCGGTGTTCCTCGACTGCTTCCTGGACACCTTGATCCCGAGGCCGGGCATCCAGTGCGCGAGCGTGGTCATCAGGTGCTGGCAGATAGCCGGGTTGCATTTGCAGTAGATAACGATGCGGATGGCACTGGTGAACATGTAAAGACAGCTGACGGTGTCTCCGAACACCGTGTAGAAGATCGACGCCTTTGTGGGGTCGTCGGCAGTTCTGGACACGATTATTAGAATTTTAAAGGAGCCAGGAAACATACTTCAAGAGATCCGAGTCGAACTTTTCGAGGACCGTGAGGATCATGTGAAGCGAGTTGCAGACCAGGTAGGAGCTGACGATGACCAACATCGTGTATACCGCGTTCTTCACCGGTCGGGACATCTTTCGGCGCGTGAGCGAAGGAATCTGCGCAATCCACGAGCGACGACGCATTGTTTCCGAGAAGACGATGTGCACTTGAAGGCACTGAAAAGAAAAAATTAGAATTCGGATTCTTGAATTTTATGACTTTTAGTAGACTTGAGGTTATCTTCTTTTGAGCAAAGGCGAGTCTGCGCTTGGCGGTAATTGAAATGAAATATCGGTCCCCCGGGAGTCGAGTTGTTAGTTTCAACGCGTTTTTTTTGTTTTTTAGCAGAGCGTTTATGTTTCAATTTTAAGGAGTTTAAGAGAAACAAAGTGCTGCATTGTTCTCGCGCATCATGACACGGAACGGATTTAAATTTAAAGAGAAGGGGAAGTTTCAAAAGTGAGTTTGGAATAAGGTCAATAAGAACAACCTAGAGGAGAGACCACCGGGAAGTGGCGTGTATACTTCAGACTTCTGCTCGGAATTCACACGTTTTGGTCCATTAAAGGAATTCCGGAATTCACTGAATTCGAGAAGCCAGGGGACAAGGAGCTAATGGGTCACTAGAATTGCTTACTTTATTCGCTCTTTGGATGATCGCGAAACGGCGCACGATGACGATGTTCGAGGAAACGAGGATCACGAACGGAAGGAACGTCTGGATAAAGGTGATCAGCTGGAAGTCGTAGAACTCCCAAACCTTGCTCTCCTGAAACCATCGAAATTCAATTATACATCTCTAATCTAAACCCTTACCATAGCCCAATCCTCGGGCGCCACGGCGAGGCTCCGGAAGAAGTCGTGGCAAAGGTCGAATTTTGCCACCTTCAGCGACCAAAAAGTCGGGATCCGGAGGCAGAAGCAGAGGAAGAGGCACAGGAACACGCTAATCTTGCGTCCCTTCACGGAAAACAAACACGTTTGTCGCCTAAAATTTTCTCTTGAAATTCAATCGCCCGAATTAGTACGCACGTTTTAGTCGAAATCCAAACGTAGCGTTCGAGGGTGGCAAAGATGAGCATGTAGGGAATCGCGAGTTGGCAGATCTTGGTCAGGACAAAGGCCGGAATGATGAACGCGTGATAGATGACGAAGAGACTCTGAAAAAGAAGGAGAGATAAGGTAGGAATTAAGTTAAACAAGGTTACCTCGAGCTTCAAGTAGATCATGGCGACGTCGACGCCGAAGAGGAGCACGTAGAGGATGCAGATGTGGCAATCGAGGACGGCGAGGGGGAATACGGTAGGCGGCGTGTTCGGACACCGCTTGGAGAGGAAGATCTTGACAAGGAGGAGGTTGCAGATGATTCCGATGCCCGCGATCCCCGAGGCGAGCATCACGAAGAGGAACCTCGCGGTGCCGCATTCTTCGGTGTAGCCGCAGAACGTCGATGCCGTCGGAGGTCGCATTTGCTGGGAGAATCTCGGATGACGTCATTGCGGAGCGTCAAACAGGTCGGGGCATCTGGAATCGAGAGTTGGGTGGGCTAAGGAGAAACCGAGAGGAAACGGCGGAAACGAAGCGGAAAAAATTCCACGAGTGAGCGACGCGAGGGCAAAACAACGCACGACGATTCGGAATTTGGAATGGAATGGATAATCCGAAAGCGAAAATAGTCGAGATTTATGACGCTATAGGTCAACCGGGCGTTTGGAATATGGTTAGGGTGGGATTGTGTCTGAGTGCCATTAAGTAGATTTCGGAATTCAGAACCAAAAATAATCGTTGGAGGAGTGAGAAGAAGTTCTCGGGGATTGAGCACAAGATTTGTAAAATCGAGGAGCAGTCACAACAAATATAAGCATCAAATAGCTAAACGTGGGACCACGTCAGTTGACTCACCAGCAAAGGAAATATTTGGACAACTAATTGGCACCGTAGGGACCTACGCTAAGGATGAGAACCAAACAAGAAAGAAAACAGCGTCAGCGGAAGCAAAGTAGTCTCGAAAATACGAAGGAGGACGCGCGGCAGGTGGATTCGGCGCTGAATTCCAGTGACGAGTGCGAAAAGTGTCAAACACATATGATGTTCTCAGGCATTCATAAGAGGTGGATGCGAGAGGCGAAAACGAGGGTCGTTAATGGATTCATTTTTGCAGCGGCAGTTCGAAGAAGGCGTCGGGCGGGGTTAAAATTCACTCCTACGCTCTTGTTTTCGACTTAAGTTGGGCTAAATAGTTTACCTACGCCTCAATAAAATTTTAGATAACCAAGTACTCCGTTTCTGAGTATGTGCGTCATTTTAAGTGTGACACAAAGGGTTTAATAAAACAGATGCTCTCCATTCACGGTTTTGCGGCAAGCTCGCAAATGCTCCGATGCAGTATCTCGATGAACGCAGTCAGGACTGTCGTGTCAGGGTTCCTTTGGGCCGAGGAACATGGGTGATGAATGATGGTGGATCGGGCACCGATGGATTCAGTGTTGTCCTCAGTTGAACGGACCCCAGCTTTTTTCTAAACACTCCAACCTTGCACCACACAATGCCCAGAAAAGCTTCGGTTCAGGTGCAAAACAAACAATTAATTGATCCCTGACACGACTGCTCTGACTGCATTTATCGAGATACTGTATCGGAGCCTTTGCTTGCTTGCCGTGAATGGAAAGTATTTGTAAACTGGGTAAAACGAGTTGAATCAAGAACTGGAGAGGCCAAATATACGGTGCGATGAGGCAACTGCCTTTCAAAAGGAAAGGGAATGTTTTTATCCGAGATTGGGAAGTTATATGGAAGGGAAAAACGACCCGTTTCAAAATTCAAAAATAATCCACAAAACTACAAAATAAAGACGACCATCCGTGTGCAGAGAAGCTACAGGACACCTCGGACTTTCTCTTGCGACTACCGATGTAATAAGCGTTCCTAAATACAACCACCTCAAGCAACGCCCCAAATATCAAAAGTGGGCGGAAACGAGGCCGCGATGGCAAAACAGCGAAATACAAAAGTTCGACCAGGTTATGAGCACGCGACTCTGTTTTGGTGGGTTCTAAACGAGTCTCTAAGGTCCTCCTCGCATGGCTTCGCGTGCAAGAAAAGAGGGCCAAAAAGGGGAAAAGTCGTATTCGAGCAGAAGAGGTCGCGACATTTAATTAGAATCCCCGAGTAGGAACATAAAGAAGATGTTTAGATGTCCGCATCTACCACAAAAGAATCACTCACGCGACTTATGCGTGATGCCAACATGGACTGGGTTACGGTAGGCGAAGAGGTCGCGCGGGGAAAGCGGCTGACCGAAACTGGAAATAATCTAGGATTAATGCGCGAATACCTCTGAGCGAACCGCTGTTTAAAAGACTCGAGTACCACCTGCAGGGAAGTCCAGAAAGAAACGGTGATTAAGGGGTATTATTAGTGCAGGAGGCATGCAGGAGGCGATTATTATTATTCATCGGACCTTTATTTTAGTGCAAACTAAAGTGAAAAACACGCTAAATAATTTAGGCAAAGTAGCGGTGCCCTTCCCCTCGGAATCATTTAGTCCTGTAGTCCTTCCTAATTTGATGTATTGATGGCCAAAGGGGGTCAGTGAACTCAATTTGAGAGCGCTGATAATTACCTAAAAACGGTTTTTGGTAATTTCTCGGTTCCCAAACAGGTCTTTCAGAGCTGACTTTCAATCTTTTTTATCCCACCATAAAACAACAAATTCTGCGCCGGACCCCAACAAAACTTTGCAATCCCGCGCTCCTCTCGTAATAAGCCGTGAATCAAGCCTCCTCACAAAACAAACCCGAAGCGCCCCGCGTTAAGGATGCACTTGACGGCGTTATCTCAGCCATTTCGCCCGTCTCCCAAAAGTTCAGCCGCCCTGTCGACGTTCTCCTCGGCAACATTTGGATCGTCTTTCAAGTCCAAATGGGCTCAAGGGCACTTATAGGACACGCTCTGAATTTTAGGCATTTGGTCAAGACCAGGCAACGGGAGATAAGAATCCGAAAACGCGGAACACGGACTTTCTGCCGAACCGCGCCCAAACAGTCGCTCGAAAATAGAATTCGCAACGCGGCGTCGAACAAGAAAACAGACGAATCTTCGTCGTCGTTCGTTTTCTCCGAAGAGCGAAATAATTCCCAACTTCCTTCGCCCCCTTCGAATCGCAGAACGCAAGAAAGTCGTTGCAGCGACCCCCGTTCTACAAAAACAAAAAATCGTATTCGGACGCCGACGTCCTGGAGGCCAATGGAAACCAAGATTCGAATTTGGATTTACGCGAAGTCGCCTACAGAATTACCCGAGGTGTAGATTTCATACTTTCGGGGGAATGCGCACCAAAAACCGACTGATTCGAGAACGAAATACAGCGAAATTTGAATTTTGAAACAACATTAGGTTTAAGTAACGGAAAAGGTTGAGGGGAAAAATGATTTGAACGTGTTTGGTGAAGTAAGGAGTTTGTATTTAAACGTGAACGCGTTTCTTGTAGAAAGAGGGCAAAGCAGAAGTGGGTTGCTGGAAAGTTGCGAAAAGAGTACCCTGAAGTCTCTTGATTTCAAAGCTTCGAAGTTTAAAATTCTTGGAAATAATTGAGATTTGTAGCAAACTAATAGCGTCTGGGTCGACTCGATTTTCTTCGAACTCAATTAAGACACACAAATAGTTCCAGTATAATCTGAACACGTTTGAGATCTTTAACAAATTCAGATCATTTGCCTTAAAAACACTTAGTTTACCACACACGCTGAAGTCGTAGCAGATTAGGACACATTAGTTCCTTTCCATCGCTTTTCTTGACCTAACGCAAACGGACTCCACGCAAATACCGGACCTAGAATTACAATTTGGGACATCGAGGAAATAGACCAAAGGGAAACAGCAGGCAGACAAGGTTTCAACGGAAAGACAACGGAAAGTCCAAAAGACCAAATCGAAAGTAAGTTATAATTGTTTTTTGTCTGTTTGGTTGGTCCGCTACGGAAAGTGCCAAAAGACAACTCTCTTTAGAATTTTGTCTCTCCGTTTCGCCGGCTCACGACAGAATTTACAAATGTATTGGGGACAAGCTTCTCTAAACAACACCTCGTTTCTACAAATTACAGCCACTACACCGACCACAAATCCTCCCTCAGCAAGCTACACGCGATTGACCTTTCCCAACCTAAAATCTCCCACAAACCTTCCAAACTCAATTCAATTCCTCTCAAATGCTACGAGCACGCTAATCACATCCTATAGCTGCAATCTGGCGTCTTCTGGATTCAGATTACTAAATGGAACCGCCTTCTCTGTTATAAGAGTCTTTTGATTGTCGGAGGCTTCAAACGAGGACAGCGAGCGAAGAAATTGGCGACTCGGGTTCAGATTTCCACACTCGCTAATTCCGTGTTTAAGCTAATTAATAAATCCACGTTGCGTAAACATTGTGGACAAATAAACAATGGACAAATCGAACTACGAGTGGGAAACAGAAGACATGTTGGATTCCGCTGTTTTCTGAGACAGAGAGATGTTTGGTGAAAAAATGGTAGGTGGTTTAGAATTTCTGAATGCCACCTAGCCGGGGAAAGCAAACTGCAGCTACGCGACATTCAAAAATGTTATCGCCGGAGCGTCGGATCTTTGGTTTGATTGCAGAGACAAACAGTTGATCCTGCTGTCCGGCTAAAAATAGGGGGCTGAAACTGTAGGTTCATTGAATCTGTTTGCACAGATTCATTCTGCGCAATTCCCAGCTGAAAATTCAAACTTTTGGACGAACTGTTGAAGGGTACACGCTGGTGTTGTGCATGTCTGACCAGCTTCGAGTTAAACAAACAACGTCGTTTTTAAAAACGGTATTTAGGTTACACGAACCCATGGAAAGCAGCTTTTCGGATTCCTCGTGAAACCCTACAAACGGTTGCTTGCTTTCTCCAGGTACAATTGCGTGTTTGTACACATTTTTGACGTCGTCTGGCCAACGTGAAGTTGTATCCACATCACTTTTTTCTAAAATTGTGAAATCTCTGGCCACTAGGAAACAAAATCAAGCGTTTGCAACTCTGTGGAATTCTTGCAAGCGTAGCGGGATTGAGAGTTGGTGGGCAGACGTGACAAAGACAAAAAAGGGGTCGAGAGAGCGCCGGGGAACAGAGCGAATTTGGATGGAATTGGTCAGGACCGTCAATTGCAGCTGCAAAACACGCGTCATTTTATCATTTGTTTTAGGATGCTTCGAATCCGAGGAAAAACAAGGATAAATATTGCAGAGGAGAACCTGTGCGGCTTCCAAACGCATTAGCCATGCTTTAAAAGGTGCACTCGGGCATACTTGTACTGTAGGCTAAGAATTTGGAGATGCCTCATCCGCAATTAGAATAAAAACAAAAATATTAGCGTTCGAGAACAGCAGGGAGAACTCATGTATGAACTCAATATTTTAGGCTGTTAACGTAGGTTGTTTCAAGAATTTCGACTCAATTCATTTTCTTTCAGTGCTTATTTCTGAGAAACCAGCTTGATGAGGATTCCTAAACCTTAACGCCCATTCCAAAATAAAAACAAAGCACCAATGACGACAAATTTGAGAAAACAGGTGTTCTACAACAGGTCATTTTAGCGTTTTTATTAGATCGCTTTCTACTAGGACTCTACGCGCTGGTACAAATAAAAGGTCAGCTGCATGGCTTCCAGAATTCGGGGATCAATTGGCCGAAGTGGAGCGATCGCAGCCGAGTTACGGTGGATAAGTGACTGAATAAACAGTCTTTTATAAGTTGTCTTTTTAGAGCGAAAGACGAAGCACCTGGGATAGTCTGGAGATCGAAGCTGAAACGCGTGTTTTCGGCGAAGGAAGCGAGGTGGAAGAGTAGAGGAGGCCGAGGATAAACAGCCGAGGACGCGGATTCCGCAAAGGATGGAGATAGACGGAAATAGCGGAGATGTCGAAATAGGACCAGAAGACTTTGGGAGAATGGACAGGGTTTTGAGCAAGCGCAGGTGAATTTTAAAAAAGGCTTAAGAGATCTAGTGTGGTTCCAGGAACAGAGGACGGGCGACTCGGAGAGGACCTAGAAAAAAAGTCAAAACAAGGCACTGACGTCGCCGTCCGCGGTGAACCGAATAAGCATTTTTGGTCAAAGCAGAATGGGCTAATAGGGTTAGAAAAGCTGGAGAGTACACGTGGTTCCTAAAAGGAAAATTGTCTTTCAAAGGACCGACGCTAAACGACTTTCTCATTCAAGTAAAAAAGTTTCAAAGGAAACGACATTTGAAGCGACATTTGCCGAAGTTTAGGGAACGGCGGCAACGAGGAACCTCGAACGATTAACCGACTCAGACGTTGCTTCAAGCGGAGATCTGCGGCAGATCACGGCTTTGTCTTTCAATCAACGCAGGAATCCGACTTCCTTGCAAAAAACGGATTATCCACGCTGAGGAGGTTTCAGAAAAGACCAAAGATGACAAAAAGTTGGTTTGTGGACGATATTTGGAGTTACATGGGAATTTCTGGATTGGCGATAGGAGCTGAGGCTGTTATAGAACTTTCGCAAACGCAAAATTTGAGACAAACAAAACACGATCACATGTCTCTCATCACGTCAACATCCTTCCGTATATGACACAATTCTCGACTAAAACACAACACGATTAGAATTTTGGTCCGCAAGGTCCGGGAGGGACACCAAGCTAGGTTCACGTCCTCCTGAACGGATTCTCCCAAAAACGACAATCAAAATTTTGCGTGGCGCATCTCAAATCGGCGTTCTAATGTCCGCGTGCCAATTAGCCGTCGCAGACTTTGCATCGAATGTCAAAATGCGGTGTCGGCACGTTCCAGCCCTCCTCCTCCCACTCGACCTAACCACTCCCTGTAGAGACGTTTCGTTAATAACCCTAAACAAATAAACCTCCCCTCGCCTCGGGGCGAAGACTTTGAACTCGGAAGGTTGCGTGGACTTTACGAATTTTCCGAATCCCGAGGTCGCCGGCGTAGTTTGGGCAACTGATAATTGGATTAACTAAGCCCGAGTTTTGTTTACGTTCCAGAGAGGCGTCGGAAGCGAAGGTCAAAGACGACGTGGGAGAGGGTTTGCAGGCGACTGACGAATTCGTGGTTAATTTTAGGGTTGGACGACGAAAGTTCTTTGCTTCGAAATGAACTTTCAGGGATGATATGGGGTGATATTTGGGAGAAACACGTAAGTGTGTTCCGTGGACTTGAGGACGAGCGACAAAACAGGAAAACGTAGCAGAAAAGAAAAAATTGAGTGGCTCCTGGGAATTCGAAAAGTGGAAATTATGAACTTTGGAGAGGTGCAATTAAGGCGTTTCTCCTTGGTCACGCTCGGCACATTCACATACAAGTAGAAAATTGGCTCGAGATCCCATCTCGAGAAGCGGCCAACAAAAAATCCGACTTCCTCGAGAAGTCAAACTCCTCAAAAGCGGAATTTCTTCCGCATCATATCAGCACGCCCTTATCTCCCTCTACAAGACCAAAATTGAATGCATATCTCTCATCTAATATTTTCTCATTTTCCCTTCCTTATCGTTTGAGGCAATATAGTTTTCGTCGAATCAAATTTTGGCGGTCTTGTATAAATTGGTTTAAAGTTGAAGGACGTATAAATGCGACGTAAACAAGATGTAGTTTTGAATTGTAAGGTATCGTCTACCTGAACAAGATCAATTCACCGTAGTGTCATGCAATCGTTGTAATCGCAGCCCACGGACAATTTTCACTTGCTCCAATTATTCCGCTGCTTAATGAAAATTGGGCTATATCAAAAGCCAGCGTCAAGCGTAGTCGTGAATTCTGAAATGTTTGATTATCGGATGATTCAAGGTCTGTCTAGTCGGTGTTGAGAGGTTGATTTACAAAACCCTTTTTTAGAAATGTCGACTGGCTCAAAATTTGATTAAACTACGCAGTGTAGAATCTCTTGAACTCAAAACAACTTCCAAGACATCCAAAGCTTATTCGAGTGCAGCTTCTTAAGTTTGTGTCGTTGTTCAATTGTTCTAATTTCCTGGAAGTTTCAGACAGGAACTTCTCCGTCTCCAAAATGACATCCTAATTAAGATTCAGTTTCAGATGTTTACACTATAAGACACTTCTCGGAATTTCGCGTGTTTATGTGGGCTTAATTGGAATCGCCCGTATGGGACTATTGCGCAACGGAATCAGAGGGCCAGGCTTCCGAAAAGGCGTTGTACTTCTCAATGTACTCCTGAAAAAAACATGATTTAATGAAATCAGTTTCTAAAGACAGGACATTACTGATCACTCTGAAAATCTGGGACCGCCGAAATTTGAGATGATGGGACTGGGAAACAACTTCCGCTAATTCCAAAATAGATTCAAAACATCTTAAACGGTTCCGATCGAATCAAACGTTTCGCATAATTTGAGAGTAACTTAGAGTCTCTAGGGATTGAAATGTACTGTTTGAAGCCACCGCAAACACTAACGCTTATCGCATGCAAACGAGTCAGTCGCCTTCTTCCGACTACAGCTAAATACGTGCAGCGTAGTTTTCCAACAAAAATGATCAACTCATTTTGCATTCTGAAGCCGTTCCAAGTCCCAACTTTGTCACCATCATGAAACATTCATTCCACAAAACTCCAAAAACGACCAACCTCGGAGTCGCAACATCCATTCTCATCATAGCCTGCACCAATATTCGAAACTGTCGACCGATTCTGAAACAAACGCTCAAAGCAATCGCCACTCGTTTCTCTCCCAGACCCTCCGCTTCACAAATCTAAAAAATTCTAATTAACCGAACGAGCACACGACCTGCACAAGACGAGGCGACTCAATTAAGCGACCTCCCGCGGAATTCTCTGAGAATCCAAAACGTTCGCCAATTGGACGAAATTTGCACCGAGAAACGATTATTTTAGCAAAACTAGAGATTTGATTAGGGGTGGGAAGAAGGAATAAAGATGACTCTGGGAATTCATTCAAGCTTGGGTGAAGAGGGAGAAGTTGGAAAACTGCAATTAGTTGGAATGGGGAGAGGTCAGAGGCCAAGACGAAAGCGGAAAAACGAGGCAAATCGATCATCGTCGGAAAGTTGAAAATTTGAGTGATTAGGAGTGCGCTCAGGGGCAAAGAGGGACCTTAGAGAGACGAAAAAAACGATACTGAGGTGACAGATGAAAATGTTTGAAGATGAGATCAGAAAAAAGTTAATTTGGGATTTGGAGGTTTTGGAAATTTCAGATGCTTAGAAGGCCGTGAAGTCCTCGGCTCCGGCCATCTCAGAAACAACCTTGCGCTGGCTGATAAACAAAAGTGCTCCCGGTCCGAAAACACAAAACCAAGTTGAAAGAAGCTTTCAGAACGATTCCATGAAGTGCCCGGATTAGGCGAAACGACCTTTAAGAGTTTGTTTTGGGCGGGGAAGACGCAGAAGCGCGTGAAACAAAACGATTATCTACAAAACATGTTTGTGTGAGGTTAGCAGGAAATTTGCAATAAAGCGTAGCTTAGAATCCTGCGAATGGTCGAGGTTAAATGGGCGTGCAGTCTTTCATCCAGTCCACTTGTGCTTCTGCGCTTGTGCCCTTTTAACACAAATCAGGATCGAATTCATCTGTTTCTGTTTTTATTGCATCGGTTTTACTTCGGCTGGTTCCAGAAGTTTTACTTTGAGCGATAACGACGTAGGAAAATGTGTTGACCTCCTACGATCCGCTCTTTCCGGGCTTCAAAAACCACTTAAAACTCTCGAAATGTCAACAAACATCACTTTTTGAATAGCCGCCGGAAATCGTTGATTTTTGGTCCGTGTTCGCCCACGGCTGCAGAATAATAACCTCGAGACCCTACAAGACGAAAAGCAAAATGACGTGAGCAGATGTTTTCTTTGCACAACCAAAACATCGAAATATTCAAGACAGATGCAGAAGGGTTTGGAACGCGGTTACAGTACCTGTTTACAAGCACGTCATTGTCTCGTTCATTGCCAGGTGCTCATTAGGAGAACACAAACATGTTTTGGCGGAGGAGCGGGCTGAGAAATGCCTCGATAAACGCTTTGTATCCCGCAGACAAAAAAAATAAATTAGTCGTTTCGGAGAATTTCGGGTATTACCGGCGTATGTCCCGAGGGATCAGGTGTTCTTGAAACCCCGAAATGACCTGGAACAATCGAAAAAAAGTGGAAAGCTCTCTGGGAACAAAAGGCCGCTGATCAAAGAGGACGGAGGGCGCGGGAGCAAGCAAGACAAACTTAGATGTGGACTTTGATAAGAATTGAACTTTGGGCAAAAACGGTATGGAACTAGGGCCAAAGAATTCCTCGTGTGGCTGCGCAAACGGATCTATTGTAGTAAATTGGCAGAGTTCGTTGGTCATTGAACCTCGTCGTTTCAGAAAAATTCGAAACATTTGCCCTTTAGGACAAATCGTCACCTAAAGGTTACGTGAGGAGCTGCTTGTTTGCAGATAATATCCAAAAGTAAAAGGCCGAAAAGAAATTTATGAGATGGAGAGGCAGGTGCTCCTTGGTTTTGGCGTGCAAAGTTACGGTATCTTTAAAAAGGTTATGGATAAGAGAAGTATTCCCAGAAGTCAGTCTAGTTGTAAGCAGATTTCTGTTAATCCTATTTGAGCCACAAAAAAGCAAAAACAAAGACATTTTTAACGTGTTCACAATGGAAGGTTTTTTCAGGCTACGTCTCGCGACTAGAAAGACTGACCTCGTGGAACTAACTAAACATCAACGAGAATTGCAATAAAGCCACAAATGAAAGATAAAGCCAAACGTTCACTCAATTTCCATGCAAAATAGAAAGAAGACTGACGTAGAAATTTCTAATTGATCTAGGAGATATTGAGGCAGCCGACAGCTTATAGTTGACCTGCTCAAGAGTAAAGACGATCAGAGATCAAGACTCATACTGAAATGACGCCTCTTATAAATAGCAATCTACGACAATGATGTGACAAGGACAAAATGAGTCAGTGGAGGTGCGAGTTTAAACGTAACAAGTACTTGAAGAGAACGCCATTTAATTTATGAGGTTGAGTTGGCGGAGTCGCTTCAAAATATCCCCTAAATGATTTCCTCCAAAAAGCCGCCTCCCAGTACCAGCTTCTCCTATTTGACTTTCTCCTCTCAGGTGGTCTCTTCCCCAACTAACAAGATCGTGCATCAGAATTCGCCGAACCCCACGCAGTCCGATCTTTGTAAATTCTTCTAAGAGCTAATTAGAGCTTCCGGTTTTTTCCGGAATCAGTGGCGACAATATCGAAATTTTCCTTCGGTCTTTCCACCAAACTCTAATTCGCCTATTTTTGGTTTTCATCAAGAGTACCGTGCGTTTGACAGATCTTTGGATTTGTGAGACATCATAAAAACGATAAATCGGGTTTCGGAAGTCAAATTGAATTTTGAGAATCGAAACCAATTGTAAGCTAATTTGACGAATACGGTATATGGTACGGGTACAGCTCAAATGATTAAATTGCGAAAATTGGCAGTGAAATGGAGTCACATTAAACTGAAGCTGTGTCCGCGACAAAGTGATAATGGAAAGAGCCAGGCACAAACAAGATTGCCAAAGAATTTCATGTTTTCCGTTTTCACTTTTAAGCTACAATATGAAGCGCACTTTCTGTTCTCTCATTGGTGTAGATGTACATCGATATACGGTTGGTCTAAGCAGAACACTGTCAGTCCAATCACAACAGTGAAGCAAACTTCAAAAGCTTACACACGGCAAAAACAACAGTTAAAATCCAAATTGTGAACAGACATCAGAGGTTTTCACCTATATGAGAAAGGCGAAAAAAATAGTGAGGAGGGGGAATGACTTGGAAATGTTAGACGTTCGGTCAAAATGTCGGAAGTTCGGTCGTTTTTTAGCAGTGTATTAAACATGTTTAAGCGGGTAAATCAAGCAATTCAATTTTGGAAAACAACTGTTCTTGTTTAGAGGCCTGTTGGGAACTGCAGGTGTTTTCCCAGTTAGGATCGTCGATAGTGGGACACACGGTAGCATCTGTGTCTGATTTCTTGATGGAATGTTATTGACACATATGTATATCGTGTTAAAGAAGAAAAGAAGGCGAGTCGAATGAACTATAACTCAGCTTCAGCAAATAGATTAAGAACAGCAAAAGGTAACGAAGCGGGTCACGACCGCTGAAAAAATTTAATCTAAAATATAATCGATTTTATTACACGCAGTATGAACACAGCATAAAGCCTGAATACAACACAACATGGCTTATATGGTTTAGTGATTATGGAATAAAGGTTTAGTCCTTGCAATGCGAGCTTTTGCGGCGGGCCTAAATTGAGATTGTTGGACATTTACAAAAACTTACATTCTACCACCAAAAAGCTACGTCGGCGGAAAGGACCAGCCTCACGTCGAGATGAACCAAGCTTAATTAAATTTGCTTGCTTTGATAATTTATTTGTGGTTTTATGGTTTCTTAACTTGTGTACATAGAATTTCATGTCCATTCTTGTTAAAATCAAAAAAAAAAATTTTTGTTGGGAGTGAGGGGGAGTGATCCAGGGTGGTCCGAAAAAAAGGTCTGACCAGACATCTCGACCGACCGGTCGTTCCCTACGATTGAGCTTGAAAGGACTCTTGAAAAGTCTGGCCAGTGATCGGCGAACCGGAGGCGTCTGTTCAGACCTTTTTTGGATCACCCTGAATAGGTTAACACCTCTGCCAAGCATCTTAGAATCATCGCAAAATATGACACTTTGTGACGGCATCGTGTCTTAAAATGGAAAGATTCAAACGGAAACGGAAAAAAAAATTGGATTTCTGGTTTTGAATCTTTCACAATGCGTCCATTCAGATCTATATTGCCTTATCCTTGAGCCACATAAATCTACCCATTTTGATTTTTCAACAAAACAAAAGGCACAATTGATCGAGAAATTTATTCCGCTAGTTTTCATGAAGACATTGCACCTAACTTGTCAGTTTTCTCTAAAAAAGAGACTTTGTAGTTGCAAAACTCTAAAATGGACATGTTTGTTACGTTCAACTGTAGAAGAACTCTTTATTTCGGGTAAAATTTGGAGGAGTCGAGAACGAAAGGACGTGTCTTCATAGTTTCTATATAAATAACGCAAAACACGACGATTTCCACAAGAATGTGGTGCCCGAAAGCGACAAGAATCAGAAAAGTGCTTGGACATTTTCAAGAAAGGCAAACAGTACGAGAGTTTTTGTTCAAAACAATGTCCCAGCGACACTGTCCTACCGTATACCAAACAAGACTACCACTCTTACAATAATAAGTGAATCGCTGAAACTCTATCTGCAAACTTATAAACCCGGCGAAGACACAAAACCGCGTCACGTGACCGCCCCAGAACACAAACGATCGTTCCTTTTAAGAACTACCGTAATCTGACAGGCTTTGGATGATCAAACGCCGGCTCTGCGACTCGTCCAAAGACGGATGGTCGGATTGGGAGAACTCCGGCTTCCGAGTGCAGCGGAAATAAATTTGGGATTCATTAAGTCCGACAGATAAATCAACCCGAATGCGTGCGGTCGTCGTCGTTTTTTGTCAAAGTGGCCGAATTGTCGAAAAGCGGGGAAAGATTCGGAGATGGCGGGAGAGGAGCGATCGTCGGACCCATTAGTGATATCTCTGAGGAGACCCGAACCGTCGATAATTGGCGCCTTGGAATGTGATTTGTGGCGAGAAGAAGACGTTCAAACTCGCCAATTTACTTGATTTCAGGGCCCGCTTATTGGATCAGCAAAATCGACTCCGAGCGAGTGGGAGGAAGACCAGATTTCAGGGGAAAGAAGAGCTTGGGAGTCGACGGAAAATGCGTGAACTCATAACTAATTAATTGGCTTACACAGAAACTGTTTGAAGCTGTCAAAATAAAGATTTGGAGAAAATCAACGAGGCGGGAGGATGTCCCGGGATTAGAAAAGGAGCAAACAACGTCTGCTGAACAGAGGATTAGCGATTATCCCGAAGAGCGCAGCAGAGCGCGGAATCGAGGTGTTTTGTAGCTCGGGGTTAATGCGAATTACATGATGCCGCTATGCAAAAATGACGCATGAAATTTTGCATAATAAGGAGCGTCATAGGATACGGTGGCAGCGTCATGTTGGGTAAGTGGCGATGATGGGGATTGTGGAGAAAAACATGAGGTTTGGCAGAACCGACTCAAGCCAAGATCCAAGGTACGTGTGATCACTTGGGTTTCGGTGATAAATGCATTTACTGAATATCAAAAAATGCGTGGACTCGGGTGTTCTCATGCAATCTCCTCTCACAATTCCTCCCAATCAAGTTAATCTTTTTAGTCCACCATCCGATCGCACTCATTGACTTCTCGTCCTCCGTACGTCAAATCGCCGTTGTCCCAAACGTACTAAACTTCCCCAACTTCCCATTACCGATAACTTTGCGCGTCGGTCGGTTGTTTCGTAAACTCGTCGTCTTCGGTTCATCGTCTTTCGCTTGCTTCAACAGCTGACTTTGTGACTCATCACGCGCTCTTTGAGGCGTTTTTACCCTGGGGCATTTTGTCCTTTTGTGGTATAAAGTGTCCGTTGCGTCGTCCTCCAAATCTGTTCGCGAAACATTTGAAGAATGCGTGTTCCTCTCCCAATCGCTCTCCTCCTGCTCCTCGCCTCTTTTTCCTCCTCGGGCGCTTTTTTCTTTCTCGGGGGACGCGGGTTCGGAATGCCCCCGTGCCGTTGCTTCCCGATGATGTGTCCTCCGCGGCCTTCTCCGATCTGCCCCGCCATGGCCTCGTGTCCCTGCGAATCCGAGTTCCCTTCTCAGATGCCGACCTACCAGATCTCGGGCGGCAGCTACGAGACCTCCCCTGGCGGTAGATACCCCCATCCGCCCCTTCCTTACCCCCAGCCGCAGCAGATAGGTAACCCCTAATCAGTTTTCCACGGGGTTAATCTCCCTTTTAGGCTATCCGCAACCCCCACAGCAGCCGTTTCTTCCCCCACCACCGCCTTATCCATCATCTCCGCTGACGAACGGCTACGCGTCTTCGGCCGCAGGTAAGTCGAAGGACGGCGGTCCGCGGAACCGGTCGTCGAGTTTCTTTCTCTCCTCACCAAATCCTTGCAGCCGCTACATCCGGAGTTCCGTCCCCGATCCAGCCAGATGCCTCCGTCATCGGAACCTACGTCGACTCGATGTACGACAACGTGCCCAAGAGCGGCGAAACGGCGTCCTCGGAAGCCGCGAGTGGCTCCGAAGAGCGGATGCCCGACGTCGCCTACAGAGGCGACGAAGTACCACAGTCCGCGGAATCCTCGCAACCGCAGCAAACGGAGGTCGGCGCCACCGCCAGCCCGAACGGATACAATTGGCACAAGGCAAAGGCGAGAGCCGCGAAGACGGTGCAGATTGACCCCAAGTGCAACAGCAGCGTTTTGAGGAATATCATGGACATGGTGAATCCTGATTTTGATAGGGAAAGCGAAAGTGGGATTAGATTGATTGAGGGTCAGAGAACTGGAGTGGAGGTGTTTGCATATGTTATTTGGAGATACGGAGATTGGGATAAGGCGGCTTAAAACTCAAAAAGCCGGAGAGGTTGATATCTTGCCTCTTAAAAGTTTTGCTGACAATCCGCAAACACCGAAAACCTAGATTCTCACTTAAATACTACTCTCGAGTGAGTACAGTATCATCTCCGCTACTTCTTTTGCAGCGCTGATTAAATTTTAAAACAAGTTTTACACAAAAACTAAAGTGAAATAAGGAAGCGAAAAGCGCTTCAAACAAGTTTTTTGTGAAGCAATTGTGCTTAAATCTAGTTTTTGGAAAGTCGGAATTTGTAAAGCAATTTATCTCTTCTGAGCCTTTTTACTTAATTTGAGTATAACAGGAATTTCTCCGGGTTTCGAAAACCTAAAACAGCTCTCAAAATAAACTCAAATTTGTGAATTTTGATTTCCAGAAAATCAGGACGAATCCGGCCGAATCGAAACGCGCCATCGCCCGTGCGGCCACGGAGAAATTCCTCGTGGCCTTCGACGTTATCTGTAGCTCCTGCGACTTCTCCTACCTGGCGAACAGCCGCCTCTTCTGCGAGCACAAAGTCGCCGGGGTCACGTGTTTCGCTTTCCAGCACTGAAGCTTCTCTCGTTAAACATAGTCGTGTTGGGTCAAAGTTTGGAATAAACACTTGAAAGCGAAACTTCGTCGCCTCTTCGCCGTGCGCGCGTTTCCAGTTCCCCGCGGATCTCGGGAACCCGTTCAACCTGCCGCCACATATAAGATAATCCGCACAAAGACGAAGCCAATTACCCACGACCACAATCACGATGACCAGGTTTGCGGTGCTCGCTGCTCTCACGGTTTTCTTCTCGTGCGCCCATGCGTTCTTCCTGAACCTTCCGGGACTCAACCTCCCAGGCGCCGGCTGCAACTGCGCCCCTCAGCTCCCGGTCTGTCCTCCGCAGCCCCAATGCGCCCCCGTGCCTCCTCCGGCTCCCTGTGCTGTCCATCCGTCCTGCAGCGCTCCCCCTCCTCCTCCGCCGCTCCCCGTCGTCGCGAACAACTTTGGCGCCTTCAACAACTACAACGTCGCCAATCACGGCTATGTCCAGCCTCAGCCCCAGCAGCCTCTTCTCCACTCTCTGCCTCAGGAAGCCGCTCCCGCCATTCCCGCGAAGAACCACGAGTTCAGCAGCGGCCCGGGCCCCGCAAGCGTTCAGAAGGTGAACTACGAGGCTCCAGCACAAGGAGGCCAACGAGGAGTACGCCGATGAGGACATCGAAGTTGATCCCGAGGGGAACGTCGACTCCCACGCCTCGAGCTCCTTTGAAGCTCAACACGTAAGTTCTCGAAACTCTTCTATTCCTTTTACGGCGACCCTTCCAGGCTCCAATCAACCCTCAAACAAAGAAGGCGACGAAGCGAGAGGCGAAGGAAGCTCTCGATGTCGAGTGCAACAGCGAGGCCCTCCGCAAGATCATTCTTGAGGTATATCCTAATTCCAAGCTCGTTCTAAGCCTAAATGTGTTTCAGAACACAAAGGAATCCCCGGCGGACTCCAAGCGGGCGATCCAGAAGGCAGCGCGTGAGGAGGTTGGCGGTCGCATGGACGTGATCTGTTCCAAGGGAAAATTCTCCTACATCGTCAACTCGCAGTTCTACTGCGAGGGATCCCACGGGGGAATCACGTGTTTAGTCTTCCGACAAGCCTCCGACTAAAGCTGAAAAACGAATCTCGGTTGTTAATTTATTATTTGAGAGTAATTAAAGAGTAAATCTATCAATTGGAGCTTTGCTTGAGCCTCGAACGAACCCTTTTATCTATCAGGCAAAAGCGGTTCAGGACATGAACGCAAGGCACACGATCTCGGGAGCGACGACTTCGCAATATTTCCGAGTGTTCGCCACGTAGGAGAGCCGAGTGGGGCTGCAGATAACGTTGAATTTCCCGAAGAGGACGCGTTCCGCCTCGTTGACGATCAGTCGCTTCGAGCTGGTGAGATCCGACGCGTCCATCGACTAAAAAAGAAGTTGAGAAGAGTCGGAATCGAGTAGAGGATACCTGGTGCATGATGAGACGAAGCCGCTCGTCGTTACACTTGAAGGGCGCCTTCCTTAGGAATCGGCTTCGGACGCCGCTTGCGCGAACCTTGAAGATGCGGTTGAGATAGGGCGGAAGACGCTGGGACTCGGCTTCCGCTTCGACCACGTCGGCGGCCGCGTTCTCCGGAACTGGCGGCGGTTGCGGCGGTGTGTGCTCGTAAAACGGCGGCTCAGAAGTCACTGAAACCATAAGATGGACTGTAAACGAACTAATCTGCATAAAATCCTTGAATTCCTACATCTTTTACAACACAAAAAATAGAACATTTCAGTCCACAATTCAACTTTCGAATAGCTACTGTAACCCCCTCAAAACACACACCTTCCTCCTCGATCTGCGCATCTTCGCCGGGCTGCGCGAATCCTCCGTCGATCTCGAAGATCCTCGCTTGTGGGTATTTCCGGTTCGCCGAGCCCTCGTTCACCACTCCGACGTCCGGCAACTTCCTCGACTTCGCGAATTCGCGGCGGCTTCCTAAAGAACGCAATCAGAAACACTCCAAAAGCGAACTTACCTGGACACGCATGTTCTCCTCGGCAGTCGACGCCGTCGTTGACCGCCTGAAGATGGGCCGAGGAGGCCCCGCTGGGAGGCCGGACACGGCGGGCAGAACTGGGGCCGCTGACAGTTGGAGCTGGGACACCCGCGATAGCCGTAGTCGTAGGGGTAGTAGGCCCCAATGGAGGCGACGAAAAAAGTCAATGCAACTATCCCAATATGTCGGCTCATGGTGGGACTGTCGACCTGCTGGCACAATCCCAATCTAAGAAGCGCCGAAACCTGTTTGGAGTTGCGAGCGCCAACTCAAGGATCCCATCGCGGCCGATATCTCTTGTTTTGACAGTCGATCATCGCGCATCTTCCTCATACACAACTGGATTCTACGCGAACGAATTACGCAATTGACAACATCCAGATTGACATCCGGCGGAGGAGTCGGGGCACTCGACAAATTGTGCAGTCGCCATGCTAATCAAACTCGTCAAAGAACGTGTCAACTTGTCGCCAATCGCCGGCTCCCCGAATCCATCATCCCCACGCGACATGAGCACAACACAACTTTTAAATTGGGTTTATTTCGCAACTTATTTCTTGGGGGAGCGCGGTGGTCACTTGCGCACGGGACGCAGTGCCTTTCCTTCGTTGTCCGAGGCGATGTAGTGTTCTCCTTGGCCAGCGACGATGGACACCTTGCGAGGCGCGGCCGTACGTCCCAGGATACTCGCCTTCTTCGGCTTAACAGAAACAGAATAAAGGTTTGCAGCGTTAAAGACTTGCCTGCTCCGCCTTGGCCTTCAATCGTTGACGTTCCTTGGCTGCGATGTCTCTGACGTCGGAATTCATCTGAACCGAGGGAGGCTGGGCGGCGGTGGCGGCGAGGGCCGTTTGAACCCAGTGCTTCGCCTCCATGGACTCCGGCCGTTCGATCACCGAGGTGACGCATCCGGTGCTCTGAAGGGCCTTCAGGAGCAGTTCACGGGCGACGTCTTTATCGGTGACCGGCTTGCCGTCGATGTCGATGATGTGGTCGCCCACGAGGAGCTGCGTGGCTGCCAGAGATCCGGGGTCGGCGCGGGAGACGAGCACTCGATTCTGATAATGCTTGATGCCAAGTCCGAGCTTGGGTCCGCCAGGCTTCCAGTCGATCTTCACCAGCTGGTAGAGGAACCCGTCGCGGCGCTGGATCAGCTTCGCGCGGTCGGCGGGGATGTGGATGCGCGCCTCCAACTCTTCGGCCTTTTTCGAATCGCGGCAGACCGTGAGCCTAGCGTTCGGCGGAGCGTAGCGGAGCAATCTGAAGAAGTGGTTGGTGTCCTGGATGGCGATGTTGTTGACCTTGAGGATTTGGTCGCCGATCTGAAAGAAGGAGCAGTGAGGAGCAGGCCGGAGCGAAGAGGAGCATACCCGCAGTTTGCCTTCGGCCAGGGTGCCGTTTTGAACCTTCGTGACGACGAGCTTCTCGTTCGGAGTCGCCCCGAGGGGTTCCCCCTCCTCCATGGGGATGTCGACCTCAAAGGTGCCGTCCTTGTTCGCTTCTCCCATCGTGCCGCGCGTCCGGTGAGCAGACCGGAAACGCTGACCGCCACTCCGCTGCCTTTTAAAGCTTCGAATGGTGTCTCGGCCGACCTCGTGTCTGGAAAGCCCCTTCATCGTCTACGAACGCAGCAGAACGCACCAAAATCCCGTCTATAATTGCAATCTCAGACCAACTTCGTCTGGACCAGACGCATCAGACATCACAATCCCATTTCAGAAGATTTGCGATATACGCGCATGGCCCTGAATCGAAAGCGGTCGACAGAAAACGACAGCGTCCCGCAATCGTCGGATCGAAAAGCTTCGCTCGCCTAAATGGAGAGCGAGAAGAAGCGGCGGTGATCGCGTCAGGAGATTTCGCGAATTGAACCGTCAAACGTCACACGTTCGATCTTCAATTTCGAAATTCGTTTTGATCAAATTCTGACCCGAATTGCGACCATTTGGATGCCGTCGATCGTGGAAGCTGCCCGCAGTCATCAAACCTCAAGTTCGACGATCCGGAGTTCGGAGTCAGGACTCCCCTGCCTTCTTTTCAGTTCCCTCGTTCGTGCTCTCTTCGCATAGTTGCAAATGTATAGTTACAATTGAAGCGCGCTTAAGGCAAAGTTCGTTTTCAAGCTAACGCCATACAAATTTGGGGAATTTTTGAAGCGCGCGCGCCACGGCCACCCACGACGACGCGCAGTATAGTGGCAAAAGGGTGGTATGGTTGCATCAGGCGCACGCGTGAAGCGCGCTTCAAATTTGAGATCTGCGCTTCATTTGCCACACACGAAGAATGACGCGTGCTTCACAAAATGGTGCAGCCGCCTCCGAACGGCTGCAGCACTCGAGGGAGGCACGCTTTCTCCAGATGAAGGGATTTCCGGTGCGGTTTTCGCAGGTTTGAGGCCTAAATTCTGCGCGTGGTGCATTTTCGATGGTTGCTGCTGTATTTTGAATCCGTTCGAATTTTCGAAATCCATGCGTTCCTGACCGAGATAGCATAAAATATGGCCGACCGAACGTACGAAATGGAGCAAAATCTCGATTTTCTGCTGTTTTTCGAAATTGAAGCTTGCGCTCAGCTCGGTTGGCGCGCGCACTCAAGAAATGAAGCGCGCTTCAAAACACGAAAAGAACGCGCGAAGCGCACTAGTTGAACTATACAACCCCCTTAACGAGAGAAAACGCACTCGCTTAAGACTGACGCAAACGATCGCGTCAGGAGATTAGGCTGATGCAAGAGACGAATCTTCGTCGTTGAGTGGACATCGCGTTCCGCAACAAAACGAGTGCGTTAAATTTGCTAAGATACAATATAATATTTTTTGCACCTTTTGAAATGAACATTTTTGGACCAAAATCAATTTTTGTGAAGTCAGTTAGTTATGTATGTACGCCCTGGCTTCCAAAGCAGACTTCAAAACTAATAACAAAAGACTGTTGACTTCTAAGAACAGCGTGAAACAGTGTTGGCTCATTTGGGATAAGTGTCAGTGAATTCCAGAGTCTTCTTTTTGAAGCATTGTGTGGTTCATTGAGCTTCTACTTGTCTCTAGATCTCCACGTTCATTAAATCTCGGTACTTTCAGGTAACCTGTAAACCCATAATCTTTTAGACGGTAAATTAAAATTTTAGCGATTTCGAATGAAAGTTTCAGATCTACATAACTTTTGCTCACTGCTTTTTCACAACCGTATGTAGTTTTTTATTTAGACCTCTTCATACTGGGAATCGCACCTTGCTGCAACTCCTTTTTTCAGAGTCCATAAAGCAAAAACATTCTTCTTGCGCTTCTGTTTTAATCCTGGACGGATTATTTCCCGCGACCTCCCACGGGGCCACTTTCGGCGTTCATCGCCCGATTCCCCGAAGACCGGCGAGTTCGCAGACTTTTATTCACGCAATTACAGTATTCACATTAGGCGAAACGCGTTCCGGAGATTATTGCCTTGAGTCACGTTTTCGCTGGAGAATCTAAACGAGATCCAGGGGGAAGAGAGATCGGAAAATTGAGCATTTCGATGTGGAGCAGCGAGATAGCTTGGTCACACGTACCACTCCTTGAAGTCTTTCTTCTGCGCCGCCGCTAGGTTTCCGTTTTTCGGTGTCGTGCCATTCATCGGCATCATAGCGCCGTTCGGGATCACGGCGCCGTTGATGGGCTGGTAGCCGTTCCCGTTGGCGATAAGGCGGGCGGCCGTGTGGCCTAGGCCCGAGGAGCAGATGCCCGAGGGACTCAGATGGTGTTGTTGGTGCATGGCGGCGTCGTGGTGCATCAGCTGGGGACTCATCTCCGACGGGATCGGCGCATAGCCGGCGTGGCCGCCGCCCGGGGTTGTAGCCGGCTTCGTCCCGTTGCACACCATCGGATAATGGTCCGAGCCGGGGCCGTTCTGGCGACAACGGAAGACGCAGAACACCACGATCGCGATGATTACGATCACCGAGACCGACGCGATCGAAATGAGGGCCGTCCGGGGAAAGTCCGTCGATGTCACCGGGCCCTGAAAGAGATTATTAAGAATCTATTGTTTTTTTTCTGACTTATTTTCCCGAAACCCGTCAGCGTTTGTTTACGCGTGGAAATGAGTAACTTCTGTTTACTCTAATCCCCTTTTCATCTAGCTTAACTTCCCAATTTCTAAACACAACTCTGAATTAGCAAACCAGTAAGCGTACCTTCTGCGTGGTGACAAAGAGGTCGCCCATAGGCGTGGTAGGCCTTACGGCATAAACGGTGTGTGAGGGCAACGTGGTTCTCGGCTTCGGTTTTGTGTAGGCAACGGAAACGGTCGAGTGGGCAGTACCTGAAACGGGAGTCTTAGTATCGGGTGTTCTCTCAGGGCGACAAGCGGACGATGGACAACAGAAGGAGAGTGGATGCAATTAGCACGAACGGACCACAGAAAGTGCCTGAATCAGGTGGCGGAGAGGTGGCACTACTTGGGAAAATTACAAACGAAGGAGGCGAACGCGGCGGTCGCAGTCGGACGAGGCGCAAATCGATTAGCGAGAGGGTCGGGAGCAGAAGCGGGCGGCGCGAGGCGGATTCTGAGACGGAGAAGTTCGTTCGTGAGTAATGGGGGATTAGGATTGCGCGCGCAGATTTCGGAGTTCTGAGGCGGCCGGCTGGCGGAGTCGGTCAACAGCGGAGGCCGGAAAACAGCTCCCCGCGCAGCAAACGCCAAATGATTAATTAGGGAGATTCAGAGAAGCGAAGCGGCCAAATCGAAACTGAAATGAACGCAGCGGGAGGAGAGGAGGGCGCGGCGGTAAATGGGCCAAGAAGTCGGGCCATTAGGCCCAATCGACCTGATTCTAGGACATTCCACACGCGACCAACGACGAGAAGCGAGGCCGACCTTCCACCGAACGACCCAACCGACAGCTACCGTAACCACCGCGTTCTCCATCCAAAGCACAAACCGAAATCTTCTACCATTCCACACATCCAAAGCAAGATCTCCTACCGGCTGTGGACGTCGTCGTCGATGGCGGTGTGAATTTCCGGAAGACCGTCGTCCGGCGAGTCGAGGCGCGACTCGGGGGGGTTACTGTAGGTCGGAGGGTGGTCGTGGAGGTTGTGGTGGTTACTGTAGAGCTTGTCGAAGAGGTCGTCGAGAGACTTGTTTCCTGAGTCGTCGAGGGCGTTGTGGGGGGTGCCGTGTTCAGCGGAGGCGGCTCGAGATCCGACCACAAGTCTTCCAAGTAATCCGGCTCGGTTTCAATCGCTCTCCGGAACGGGTCCGGCGTTATCGTAATCTGCTGCTTCCTAACAGCCGCTTTTGTGAGCGCTACCGCCACCGCTTCCTCGTCGTCGTCATTGTCGTTATCCTCCTCGTAGAAAACTTCAACTTGCGCGTCTAAACGATTCTGAGTTGTGCTCGGGGGAGAAGCGGAGGAAGAGAAAGAAGAAATTCGTGCGGGAGAAGAGTCGCCACCACCCGCTACCGTAATCGACGTCCAGACTCATTGTGACCACCGTCACGAGTACGGTAGGTGCAGGCGTCGTCGTGAAAGTCGTGAAAGTGGTCGTCGAGCGCTGCAAAACCGGAGCGAAATGCACGGGTTTGAAGAGATTTCGCTGATCAGAGGAGGCTACGGTAGCCGTTACGGTAGGCGCCCGGGCAGGCAGTGTTGAAGGGGTCGGTGGCAGTGGAGGAGCAGAAAGTGCTGAAACGGAAACGTGCTTGGAAGTGAAAGTGGGAGAGGGAGACGGTAGAAAAAGGATAGAAACGAGAGGATCACCCATGAAGACAGGGCACGACACACAGGAGTGCGACGGAGGGAGCGATTAGAGAAGAGGGGGGAGGAGAGAAGAAGATACCGACCACTTTTGGGCGAAGGCGAGGGCGAAGACGTGCGTCTTCTGGAGGATACTGTAGACGGGACGGTCGGCGTGGGAGTCGGCAGAATCGGAGTGAAGAAACCTGAAATCGATTCGATTAGATCTAGCTCCAGCGACCACGTTCTGGTGCTTAATGAGCTTCGGAATATACCGTTTTCTGGCAGTTTGGTTTTACGCCTGATTTGATGTTCTTGAATAAGTCTTGGAATTGAATGGGCTTTTAAGAACTTCTTTGAGCGCAAAAATTGGAGGATTTTTTGGTTTGCCGACTTCAATAAGAAAAAGTAAAAACAGATAATTGCTCATCGCAATTGTTATGTGCAATTTTTATGCATCAAATCTTCGACTTTATTTGGTGCCCCGAAGGTCCCACTCAGTTCTTGACTTATCTCTGAGCTTACAACCCAAACTCTCCCACAGCCACGTACTCTCTTCTTCACTCTTCTCCCTCGGCGGTTCATCTCGCGGCTTCGGTTTTGGCTTCGGCCGGTAGTTGGGAGCGAACCTGGGTGGCGGGGGCTTGAAGAGGTCCGTTTTGCATTTTGGCGTGTTCCACTCGATCAAACAAATGATCGGAGGCCTCGCTGAGGTGGTCGAGGAAGTGGTCAAAGTCATTTCGGGCGACCACACACGACGAATAAGAGGCGGACAAAAGACGGATCAGCAGAAGCTGGAAAAACGAAGTTCGCGGGAGGAAAATGAAGACGAAAACGAGGAGACGCGTGAAAAATAAAATGTAAGAAATCGAATTAAGTGATCGAGTGCCTCAATCTCCCGAGGGTTCTCGAGTAAACACGCGTCGACGCTATCGAGGGGATGACGAGGACGGATATTGCGAATCTAATGATTCCCAGGATGCGGGAAAAGGGAAAGATTCTGCCGGACGGAAAATGAAGCGCTTGATTGGGAGAATCAAAGACGAAAGGGCGATTGAATTGAGGAACAGAGGAATCCGTGCAGGCTTAGAACAGAGTTTTTTGAGCGGAAGAGACTATTCAAATTGGATTTGGTGTGAATGATCGGAGCGGAGGAAACGGAAAAGGGCGTCCAAAAGCCGAAAAGCAGCGGGGTATTTGCATATGCGGGTTCGGATCTCAGGGGATTGCGGGACTTGGTACTAGCACCGTGAGCGACAAGTGCGAAGATGTCTTCGGAGACTGGAATGACGGACGCCGCAGATTCAGGCTGCGCGAGGAGGATATATGGGAGCGCGTGAATTATTCAAAAATGCATCCGAGGCGTTTGGTGGCGGAAAACGAGAGCCGACGAGTTCCGAGAGCCCGAGAGAGCGGAGGTCGGATGCCCAAAGTTGCCAAAGTTTTGGGCAAACGAATTTCCCGAGTTTCGATTCTCAATTCTGACTGTTTTTGCGACGAACCACAAAAAAAGTTAATCGAAGAGCAACCAAAGCATTCAGAGATCTTTCAAACCGAAACAAGCTCCAGAACCAGCTAGCTCAAGCCACCTCCAATTTTCTGCGTTACTACTATATCTTCCAAATTTAACATTTCCATGAAATCTTAAATTCGCCACACCTTCGCCCCTTTGTGGCTTCACTTCAATCACTCTCACATTTCTCAAAACACAAATTTCCGTCATCTCCCTCCTGGTCTACCTGCAATATAATCCACCTGCGGAGACCCTATTCCAAATGTTATTTTTAATGATCTTGAAAATGGCAACTTTTACGCTTTAAAAACCCGCGTTCCCTCTGCATTCCCAAGTCGCTCTTCCTTCACTCGCAACTGTAAGGTTTCGACAAAAAGTTCTAATGAGCTTCTCGGTCCCAACTTGGCTTCTCTGGGTGCTTCCATCCTCCGCCTTCCCAGAACCGCCTCTTCGATTCCGAGTCCATCACCGTCAACTGCCATAAAAACTCGCTTTCTAATCGCCGAAAACAGAATGTTCGGGAGTAATTTCCGTGATTGGCCCGCCGAAACGACGATTCGGACGCATGTGACTCGAATTTTGAATATTTGACTGCATGGATGAATAATTACGCAGAGCGGAGAAACTCGGTCCACGGGAGCGAGTAGCCGAGGCCGAGAAACTATAAGATTTGGCGGAGTTCTTAGGATTCGAGGTCGAATTGCGCGGCGAATAATCGTGGGAAGCCAGGAAAACGGAAGCGGAGAAGAAAGAGGGATAATCTGCACCCAGGAGGATTAGCCGCGTACTTTGAATTGGGTTAGCGCGTGGGGAGTTGCGGGATGCAACCTGCCTGCGGTGGTCAGTCCTAACGCGGAATTCGAAAGCTTGGGAACAAAGAGGAGTTGCGATAGAAAGCTGGGAAAGAAAGGAAACCCGGACTTTGCAACTTTTGAAGTAAGAAAGAGGCAGACTCCAAAGAGTCCCAAGTCACACCCCAACAGGTGAAGTTACCCCAGACCAGCTGCAGATCCACGTGAAAAGGAGATTTTTAATATTCTGGGATTAGCCGCTCGGACGTCGTCCTCAGGCCAGGCGGATCAGGCTGCTTGGGCTAAATGACGACGCGAGATAGCGCGCCTTTCCAGTTTTTTGAACTCTTGCGACGACAGTTAGAGAGATTCATGGAAAGTGCTTCGTTAGGCATGCGCCGGGCTTTAGTGTATGTTTTCGCGGTTAGGAGCACGAAAGTAGAAACGAGCAGATCTGACACGCTTAAGTGTGTTTTTAGCAAGTCGAAAATCTTCGCCAAGAGTGGTTCTGGCAAGAGGGCCGCAGAAAGACTACCTAATGAACCGAGAACCGCTTAATTGGAATTGAGATCTTGCAGAGACGCCCGGAAATTCAAACGGCGATTGTTGTCACAATTCCTAAAGGGCATTTAAGAGCGGATGATTGCAGGCGACAATTGTGTGACTACAAAATCCAGGGATTTCAAGAGCATTTTTTAAACGCATCCTGGACACTCGAGGACACACTCACGCAATAAAAGAAACGCGCGTATCAGATTCCCTTCGTGGATGTTTCGTAACGTTTCAAAACAAGAAAAGCGCGTGGCGGGCCACTTGTCAAACGCGTGAAAGCGCAATTATGCCTTTGACACGCTTGGCGTATTTGTTATAGCGCGATCGATGGCGCGCAGATCTCGAAAAAGGGAGCATATGTTGCCACCGCGATCGGCACGTTTCTAGGCGATTTGTCTCCGAGATAAGTCGCCGAAGCCGGCGAAGAGGATTTCGACGATGATAGAAGCGGCGAAGAACGCTTTGTTCTCTGCGGAGAACGCAAATTATGCGCCGAGGAACATTTGATTACGAGAAAAACGAGTAAACAGAAGCCGTGATATAAAATGCGAAAATAGGTGCGAACAGATTCTAGGCGACGAGGACAAGACTGCGGAAGTCAGAAGGCCGTGGTTCACAAAAACAGGAAAATTAGGAGAAGGTTGGGGAAGAAGCGACCACGCGCTGACTCAGAGTGACGCAGGTGGAACCGATTAGGCGGATTCGTCAGAGTTCAGACGATTGGGATTCGGTCAAAATACTAAAAAATTCGACAAAACTTGCTCGTCTCACGCTAAGCCGACGAGGTTTAAGCAGTTTATAAAGCATTTATGAGTTGAGATCTCGGGTTCGGCGGCTTTTAAGAATATCGAAAATGTGGAAAAGCAAGAGAAGAAACAAAGCCGCGAAGACACACGTAACGAGATCAGTGCTCCCATATTTAACTTCAAATCTATTTAATGGCCGGAAACAATTCTCGCCCTACTTCGCAACAACAACCCTGAAACTGACACGTTTCGTAGCGTTTCCAGTACAATTTCACGGACGAACAAGAATGAGCAAATTTACGCCCTTTTCAATTTTGCGCTTGAGCCTTGAAACCAACTTTTAAAATACCCTCTATTAAGAAACGAGAACGATCCAGACGTCTCCGTTCATCCGTCTCAAAAAATAATTTTCGTGGTTTCGCGCGTCGTGTCGAGCGGCGGTGGAAGAGCAACGGTGAAAATTTTGAGGCTTCAAGCGCGCTTTTGGTGGAATTCGAAGCGCCAAGGTCGCCTTTGGCCGAGAAATCGTTCAAACGAGGCGCGTAGCGCCGAGGCTGTTGCAAAATATGAATCTGTGAGGCGCGAAGAGCTGAAGAAATCTGATCTGAAGAAAATACTGTCGCGCAATAGCGCGCGCGACCCCGTTAATATTTAAAAACATGTCGAAAGCGAGCAAAACAAGAATCTCGGTTCTCTACGCGGAAGAGACTTGCGTAGTCGGGAAAACAGCACCAAAACGAAGTTAATCAGGAGGAAGTCAGAAGCCCAGCTCACTTCCGTCTGCCTCCGCTTAATCCAAATCCGAAACACTCACCTTCTGGTTGCGTGTCGACTATACAATCCTGTTGTTCCTCAAAAGAGAGGCATCCGGAGTTAAGACCCTCGATCAAACCGTCCAAATCGGCGTCGTCGTCGACGTTCTGAAACGAGCAAAAGACGTTAGGACACCGTGGGGCGAAACGCAGCGGGATCTGTCGCCTTAATATATTAATCCGGACATAAATCTGTAATTAGCAGCACCCGATGGGTGCAATATGGGTTTGTTTGAGCGGATGTGTGAGATATGGGACGTCTGGGAATCTGGAGGAAAAGAATTTCGCGTTTTTTGTTTGAGAAACAAAAAGTCAAAAAGGGTGTTATTGAGATTTGTATGCTTCAGTGAAGTTTTTGGTTAAGCCGCAGTTAATGTTTGAAATAAAGTTAACCAATAAAGTTAAACATTTTAGTCAAATTCCAGTTTTGTCTTTGAGTTACTAATAAATTGCTGCCAACAGACGCTTAAATAGTTTTGCCTAACAGCTATCAAGTTTAACATAGCATGTGAGAACGAAAAACGTAAAGCAAGAAAGCGCTAACGATCTAACACTTAAACTAGAACATATAAGAAATCAAGATGACTTGTTTGTCAGAGCTAAATCAATCCGTTTTTCAAAAGACTCCCCAACCGAATTCCCGAAGACGAGTTCGTCCATTTTCGGATTCCGGCAAAAGCGGCTCTCAAAACACGAAACAACTCCATAAAGTGGCGTTGGTTTGCATCCCATTCTACGCCAACGTCGTGTTCGCCTCCGCTCCGAACCGGGATCCTAGAATAGCCAAGCGACGTGGAGAACCGAATCTGGCTGCAAGCAAACCGCAAACCGATGGAAACGGTGACATGGGAACGCCACGCGCAAATTAGCGTTGACATATGGATTGAAGTTGGAGGAAGAGGCGGCGGCGGGCGCACGATTCAATTAGGCTGATTGTCCTCGGGTGACGCCGCTTTGTGCGATTTTAGGTAATGAAGTTGGAAGGGACGAAGTGGACAATGGAGGAACAAATTGTGGTGTTTGGAGGCAAGAGGGCAAATTGGAGAAACAAACAAACCGAAGTAAAATAAGACCGATTTGGAGGAATTCGAGGAGAGCTGGAGTGTTTCGAGAGGTTCGAGAGGGCGCAAACTCGATTAATTTGGGACGGAAAGTGGCAGAAATTAGCAAAATTAAACAAAGAGAATAGAAGTTGGAGGAGAGTTTGAGATTTGATTGGAGATTCGGATGAGGAAGATGAGGATGGGAGATCTGGTAAGGAGATCGAGGATTGATAAGGGAGGCGTGGACGGAAGCGAGGTTTCGAGAAAACAAAAGTGGAGGAACGAGAAAAGATGGAGACGAGGAATATCGATGGGGCAGAAGGGAGAACAAGCCAGAACGGCATAAATGTGACGCAAAAGAAGAATGGGAATGTTTTTGTTAGTTTTAATGTTGAAGAGATCTTACTGTTTAAATATGTTTTGAGTCTATAGTGGGAATGAGTGATTGAATGCAAGACCTACGAAAATTGTTGGTATTGTGTGGTAAGAATTACATTAATTGGGAATGGCAAAAAATATTTTCAAGGTAACAAGACTCAAGACCTTTAACGACAGCCTTTTACCTAACTCTTTCGGTGACAAAACTTGTCAACGGACCAAACCAAAAATTGGAAGTTTGAGCCGATCAAATTACGAAAAGACCTCTAGAACATTTAGAGATTTCACATTGTACTTTGAGCAACGTAAAGCCACGTAAAAGGAGAAGTTTTGTGAATTTTAGAAAAGGGAGAATTGGAGATGAGAAGCGTGTGTTCTATGTGTGTCCTCATCAAAAGACATTCGTATGCCTAATATTCACACGAAAACAGCTTTAATCGGACAGGAGATGCAGCAAATATCGGCGTTGTTGGAATTCTCTTAATCCCAACGAAGGTAATTTGTCTTATGTGCCGATTATTCTAGATTAACTTTGGTCGAGCATACGGTTCCTGGAACCGTATGCTTTTTGTTCGACCAAAGACTTCACACACCGGGGACAAGTTAAAAAAAGGGGAATTACGATCGTTTGAGTCAGAGAAGCTTGAAACAGTTCCCTAAACTTTGTACAACTTTTTGCCCATGTTCTTTGAACTTTTGAATTTTACGGAAAAAACTCAAATCAAATTTATAAATTCTGCCAATCACTAACCGCGTAGGCGTCGCTCATCTGCATATTCTCCCTCCGGAAGGGGCCGTCGGAAGCGTCCGGAGTGGCCATGTGGAGCAGCGTTGGGCTTCCAATGGAGGAGACTCGCTCGTCGCCTGAAACGGTCTGCGTAATTCCTGCAAGGGCAAGGTGACCTCCTCCTCCTCCTGCTCCTCCTCGGAACTTCTCGCCGAAACCTCATCTTCTCGGCAATTCGTTCTATCGATTCGCGCGCCTCGCACCTCGTAAACAAGCGACCGTCGCCGCTTAACGATTTCGTCATCGGAACTCGCGCGAGGACTTCTGCAGAATTCCGCAGTCCCAAGAAACCAATCTTGGCACCTCTCGGTGACAAATCCAATTTCCACCCGGATATAATAACTTCGCGTGTTAGTCGCCGGCCGAGTCACTCGCACTCGCACATGAAACACTTCTGAGCCTGTTATGCGTGCACCAGAGGCCATTAAACGTCGCGCGACTAATTAGGACCCTTCGCAAGCGAGGGAAGCACGTAGCGTGCCACTTGCAACCGTCCGAGAATTAATCGCACCCCTTGGACCTCAGAAGGCCGCCTGCAGCCGTCAGAAGCCGCGGTGACTTCCGGAACGTTTCCGATTTCCCCAAACTCCTCTTCTCGTCATATCGGATGCGCTCTCGAATGAATATTAGAAACGCCCTGAGGGCGTCAACGACCTTCTCCGCGTGCCTATGATTCTCGCGCTCTTTTCAAGACTTCGCGCGCGGAGACGCGAAAGATCAATAAATAATGGCAATTGGGGACTCGCAAAACGTCTAATAGCCGGCGACCCTTTAGCCCGAATGTTTGCAACAAGCCTTGCTCGCCTACGATTGTCCCGAGGTCCGCGTCATTCATTCTACCTTTGGAAGCACGAGTTGACCATTCTTAGGCGGGAGAGGGTGCAGGGTGACCTTTCAAATCCTTTAAGATTCTTTAAAAGTGGTTAAAAATTTAGAGAGTTGAACTTGTAAGCGCTTTCAGTAGGCATGAACACTGCCTAGAGTTTAAAAAAAGAGTAAGACCAGGAATTGTTTTCAGAAATCAAAACAACAGAAAATATGTTTACCCTAAGCGTTGGAACACTCATGACAAGGCCACATCCGTCTCAATCCTGAGCTGAACCTTATACACTAGAACCCTTAAAACGACTACCGGACAGACCCATAAAGCATAAAATGGGTATTTGGATTAATCGGACCTAAGAACTCAAAGAACATTCACGTTTTTACATCGCTCGTTACACTAATCACTGTGTAAAAAAGAAGAGCCAAACGTTTAAAACAGCTGCCTCCATCTAGAAGTTATCCTACTAAATGAGCATTTTCGGCATTCCAGAATGCGGCTTCGGCGTCCAGCGAACGGAGATAAATGCCGGAAAACAAAGGCCCAAAGCCTTACCGTAATCAACTTCCCAGAGTTCCCACGGAATCCATCAAAATATTACTCTCTTCTCATGAGATCAAATCTCAGAATTCTCTCGATCGAGCCATGAATCTCGTGAGGAAACAAACGGCCGATCGGAGTTCCCCCAAACGCCTCATTCCAGGGGATCATTCCTAACCCCTCAAACGCGCAATTAATCACACTGCGCGATGAACTCGAGTTTCGTCGCGCTTAATAATTCAGTCGAGTGGACGCCTTCGAGGCCGTTTTTCCCACCAGCGGAAATATCGGCGATAAGAATTCGCGGCGGAATAAAATATTTACTCGATGAAATCGCGAATTCGGCGGCGAAGGTGGTACTGGGTGGAAACGGATCTCAGCTCGGGAAGAAGCGCGGGCGGCGCCGAATTCCAATTTGCGCGGAAAACAATTCAATAATCGCGCGACTCCGCTTGCAAATGACACGTTCGATCGCTAATTCAGAAGCCGCGCGCGTAAACAATGCGCGTGGAGGCCGAAAACAATTCTGCCGAGGGTGGTCAGTCGCCGATGGACCTGGATGGGACGATTCTGGGCCGAGGAGCACGTGGATTAGGGCTAAGACCTGTTGACTAATAAGCGGAATTGTCGGTTGAATTATGGGAATTGTTATGGGATGAAGTGGGAGGAACTGAACGAATTCCAGGGATGAAAGCGGCCTATATCTAATTCTAGAAAAGCGATCGTATTTTTATCCAATCTAACAGCAATCGTGGATTGGGACAATTCGTCGAAACTAGTTTCCTATTCATAAGAGCAACGGAATTCCACAGACCGAATCTAAGTCTCAATAAACTTTCTCAGTATACTACGCCTACTACATGTATTCATTCGAAAGATCCCAATTTATGGCGTTCTTTCGCAATGCCTTTTGGACTGTTAAGCAGTCTTGAATAATAGGGAACAAGATTCAATCCTTCACAGTAGACCGACAAAATCCTCAACTACTTAAATCCGGCAGAACCGCGCATTATAAACCCAAATTAGAAGCTCTGCGGCAAATTCGTCATAAGCGGGAGATCGGATCGGAAGCGAGATGCAAACAAAGCCGCGATATCGGTTTCCATCTGCAGAAGAAGAGCGCAAAACGAACGCGCAGCGCTCTGAAGCGGAAAGAGCGACGTGCCTAATCGTGCGGAGGCCTTCGAGAGCCCTCGAAGATAAATTGCAATGTGCCGAAGAAGTACCTTTCGCGTAAAGGTCGAAGATCTTCAGGCCGTTAAAGTTGACTCCGGTGATGTTGCCCGAGAAGCCGTCAAAAATCCGCAGGTGGCGGCGGCGCTTTTTCCGCCGGTGCAACGAGGCGCTGTGGTAAACGTTGAACGAGGCGCCGATCGAGATGCGCCATTGCATGTTGAGGGTGTAGAGTTCGTGTTGATCTGGAAATTCGGGTTGAGGAGGGAGTAGTTGGGGACGAGAGGACACCTTGAGGGATGTAACGGACTGGGAGCTGGTCGTCGAGCGTGAGACTGACGTTGAATTGGCGCCGGTCGACGACCACGACGTGGTAGCGGTTGTCGTTGACGCGGAGGTCGAAGAAGCCGAGGTGGTGGTCTTTGCTTCCCAGGTTGTAGCGCACCTGGATGTACCCGTCGGCCTAAAACGGGGGTTGCTAATTATTGAATTGAGACTAGTTTTGTTAACGCATTCAGACACTGGTTACAAGTTCAGACAACGCATCTGTTTAAAGTTCATTCACGCCTCCTGCTTTCAACGAGATTGGTCGTTCGAAACCTTCTTCCTTACCAGGTAAACGGTCAAAAAATCACCGTCCACGGCGCACTGCACACTCAGCAACACTCCTTCGCGGCTCTTCGTTTGGAACCCGACCACGAGTCGGTCCGCGTTACTGCTCGGCCGCTTCCTTTTCGGATATTCCAAGAAGATCGTCGAGAACGTGTTCGAATCGAAGGCGTATGTGGTTCCCACTAAACTAGATCCTCTTAATCCGTCTTCAAAACACAAAGCGCACTCTCATCGCAGAAATCGCCTCCGTAGGTTGTCATCGAGCAATCACACTTGATGTCCTTCCATCCCTGGTGGCATTTCCCGTTGTGCTGACACGAGTTGGAGTGGCATCGAGCTGATGGATCTAAAATTCGGGTTTAGTCCTAAATCTATCAGGAGGAAAACGCACTCGGGCATCCTTTCTGAACGTTTTCAAATTTCGGAGAGTCGGAAAAAACGTCCAGGACGTCGTTTGCTACTTTGAGTGCCGAAACACAGCCTCGAAAAGGCGCCGAAGGTTGTTTTCTGGGCGGAAGCGGGATCCACTCGGGACGGCTGCCTGAAAAGAATTGTTTAGAACTCAACAGAGTAGGACAAAGTTCACCGAGGTAGAGATTGCCACTGAGCCTAGCTACGTAAGACTTCTGAGGCGCCAAAACGTTTGAGGAGTTGTCCACAAATAAATGATGAAGACCCGTTTTTGCGTCCTAAACCAGTTGTTCCTTGTTAAAATAAATGATTTCAACCTCACCTGATGAATGAGCACAGAATGCCACCTCATATCGCTCAAGAATCTCCTTCCGGTCGGCGGAGACGGCGAAAGAACCGATTCAACTTTTCCGTTGATCCCATAGCTGTACCGTATCCTCCCGTTCCACAACTCGATGGACATATAATTCCCGGTCATCGTCGAGTTCTCGCACGCCATGAGGATCATCGCCGATCTTAGTAGCGTCCGGAATTTGAACGAAATCCGAAAAACGTCGTCGGACATAAGCGAAGTCGTGGCGAAGGTCGCCATGCCGGGGGTCGCGTCAAAGGATACGGTGTTTGATTTGGCTTTCCTGGAAGAACTGTAAACGATGTCGTGGGATCGCCTCCTCGTGGGGCTGGATACCTGTTCTTCAGCCTTCGAGAGTCGTCTTTCACCTCGCCCGAAAACTCGGACATCTTGTCGCGCACCGGGTGGAGAACGTCGAAATTGTTGAAAACGAGTTTCGCCAGGAATCCCTCGAAGAGTTCCGAGCCGGACGACTCGTCCATGAAGGACTCGGGCTCGTGGTTCAGCGAGTGACCGCCAGAGATCTCGTCGACGTAGATTACGGTATCCGAAGACGGTAGGAAATCTAAAATCGTTTTACTCAGGACATGTTGGACCTCACTCCATTACAACTATGTTCCCATCGGCCGTCAATGAAGAGGAGCAGCTTCTCGCCAGTCCGCTTCACCCTTACTGTGTGCCATTCGTTGTCGTTCAGGCCATATCCCCATGAAAACACCTAAAACAGGCTAATAATAGAGATTATATGAGGCCAAAACTAACATGGGACCCTCCACCAGACTTCAACATCAACTCAAGTTTTCCTTTCCTAAGGGCTATCGTTACTCGGCCTCCTTTTTTGTTCCCGGAAGCCGTGTCCAACAGAACTCCGTAATCATCTTTCGTCTTGAACTTGACCTCGATGTTCTCCGCTTCACTTCTTATAGGTCTTGGAACTGCGAGAACGGGGTAATCCGATTCTCGGGATGATCCCAGCGACACGATCAGCGGTTCTAAACGATTCTTTTTACACTTGGATCAATCGTGAAATCCTCACCAGCTCCACAGGTCGGTCCATCGAACAGCGAGGCAAAACAGTCGCATTTGAACGAATTGTGCCCGGATTCACATCTTCCAAGGTTCTCGCAAGGCGAAGAAACGCAATAGTCCGTTTTAGTGATCGGACAGCCCAGAGAAATCGCGTTTGGCCGCGACCCGGAAGATTTGCGCTCTTTCACTTGGTTCTGAAATGACGCGGAGATCTTGGCGTTCATCCCATTGATCCGGACGTTCTTCAGGCATCCTTTGTACCCCACGCGAAGTACTGCGCTCCACACGGTCGACGGAACCTCCACGATCGGCTTTCAACGGGATACCAGGGCACCGCTCCAAGGTAGATCGGTTCTTCAATGATCAGATTCGCGGAGACACCGGGGGTCGAGAAATCGGTCTTGAAGGCGTCCACGATTACGGATCCGGAGCGTCCCACGCGTTCCATCATCACGCTGTGCCAGTTCACGCCGTCATTCACCTTCTTCGCGGTGGTCTGCAATAAGAAACATTCGATGATCCTAGGGAACTCGCTTGAATTCTCACCTGAAGCCGCACATGCCCAGATCCGAGATTTATGATCATGAAGAGGTGTCCGTCAATGAGCTCGAACGCAATGTAGTCGACGCTTTGGTTTCCGTTGACTTTCATGCCGTGGTAGAGGATGAGCCCATCCGGCTCCGTGGTTCGAAACTGGAATCCGAGGCTCCCGCTGGAGAGCGAGTTCCATTTGGGGAGTGTGACGTAGTCCTGACCAGAGTTGAACGAGAGGACGTCCGGAGGGAGGCTGGGACTCGAGCACGAGAAGGAGAGGTCGCCGCCGGTGCGGATGACCGATTGGCCGAAGCCCTGGTCGGCCAAGTCGATGAGGTCAAGGAGCTGAGCGTCCGCTTCGTACTTGATCTGCAACGTTTCGATTAGAACACAAAAAGGATGAAATTTTAATGGCGAATGAGTGTTGGCGATGAAAATGCAAAGGCGAAACTCAAAATTGTGGCGGAGTTGATTTCGCGATGGAACACGCGGTAAAACTCGGTAGTTCGTCCAGCGATTTTTGAATTACACGGCGTCTGCCGCAAAGACGCTCAAAAGTTGTCGCACCATTACCCAAGTTCGGACAGCCATATTTTGGCTATTTTCTCAACCGGGAGCGCACGGATCTTGAAAATTCTAACGGGTTTCGCCATTTGAAGCCGAGAGCTATCGATTGATACCAGATTCATGGGGATCCGTGAAAATGACTCTTTTTGACCATGTTTTTGGTCTGTTTGCACCAATATCTCAGCGATACAAATGAAAATCTCGCGAATTCCTCAGTCAAACAGTTTTAAATGCTCCTTACGCACAACATATTCAAAAATTAGCACGATTGGCGCTAACCCCACCGCGGAACTTAGATTTGAAGTTCGCCAGTCGGGGTCCAAAAATGGTGGTTTTTGGATGCAATCGCGGATTTCTCGGACAAAACGGAATTAAACAGAAATTCCTCTGCCAACTTTGCATACTCATCGCGCTTCAAATGAGTCCAAAATCAGGAGAGCTCAGTTTGTTCTGATCTAGGAATTTCGAAAACAAGGTGGTCATGTCGAGCGGAATTCTCAACGTCCGAAATTCGGCCGTATCGGACAAAAATCTCAAAATTTGGCTTGGATTCTGGCCTTCAAGACTTCGCGGTGCTTCTGCAACAAAAATAACGGCTCATAATTGCCAATGGTCTGTGATCTGAACGTCATTCGTGGATCACGTCGCCGTTTCGACGAAATAGGCGCATGGGTCCCAAAGCGAAAACGGGAGATTTTGGCACGCTTGACAGATCGTGTAAAATTTTGACGACTTTTCACGCTTAATCCCCAAACAAAATGCGCTCTCCAGCGGAATTTCGTGAAGCTTTCGCAAATCGCATCACGACAAATCTGACCGTTTTCTTTGATTTCAGTTGAACTCCAAAGAAAAGAAGCGGATCTTGGACTCACCTGCCGCATGCAACCTCGGAACTGGGGCTTGTCCACTTCGAGATAAGCCCTGCCGCTGGGAATCCCGCCGACGAAGGCGAAGGAGTTCGTGAACCACTCGAAACTGGCCGCGTTCTGCTTTATCTCGTCGCGGACGCCGTCGACGCTGATCGACATCTGAAACGGACGCGTTTGGGAGCGATTCGCGTGGCTGATGTCGGGGCAACGCAAGCAATGCAGTGAAAAGTTAAGAGAATCGTTAAAAGAAGCCCGGTCCGTGCACCGTAGAATGGCCGAAACCCTCCTCACCCTGAGAAGAGCCCGAAGGATGCTGCATGCTCCTCTCCTCCCCATGCCCCCGGACCTGAGTGCTTGGCACTTCAAACCGAGTTTAAGACAAGGACGACAAAGATTTTAAACCAAGCGATCTTCCGACTACGGTACTCTCCACTACAGTATAGAGGACACTTCGGTCGATCTTCTGCAAACTTACTCCGACTGTCGAGTATTTGGTCGAACTCTGCAGCGAACCGATCAGAATTTAGTGAAAGGGAGCGGGGAAGGAGATAAGGACACAGAGATGGTTAAAAGGTTACGGGTGCCGAAGGGGGGACAGTCTTACCAGGACGAGGTCGCGGAACACGATCACGTGGTGCCAATGGTCGTCGTCGTAGCGTCCGGAGCCTGGGTTGAACATCCGCACGAAGCGTTTGTCCGTGCCAAAGATCTTCGACGTGGCCAGCAGGACGCCTTTATCCAGGCAGATCTCCACATAATTCTGGAAACAACGCTTGTTAGTCTGGTAATGTTGGCAATCAACTTCCTTGTTTCAGGCATCAGACATCGCTGTCGGAACAAATTGACAGAGAATTTTTATGTCCCAAAAAACGAGGAAATCCTTTCAGAGCCTCTCTTCCTTGACTTAATTACCCGACCGTCTCCTAGATTTGCCTTCAAAAAGCCCATTTTTTGGCTAAACCCTGGCAACCATCAAACAGCAAACGAGGAAAATTTCATTAAACGTCGAAATCACTCGCACGATCTCCCCTGCAAAAATTTCAAATTGGACTTTTTGCGTCGCAGATCAGTTTTCCCACGTTTTAGACGTCCGAGGAACTCACGGATTGGTCGCCAGCGATGAAGAGAACCGCGTTCGGGTGAACGGTTTTGAAGGAAAGGCTGATGTTTTCGCTTCGAGATCGGATCACGGCAGAGGAGTTGGCGACGACGTCGTATCCGAGCCATTCGTTGCCGAAGAACGAGAGTACCGAGTTGTTCTTAGCTGAAATCAGAAGAATATGGAAAGATTCACTGTGAATGGTCTTACGAGCGTTGCATTTCCTCCCCTGGAAGCTGGTCAACATGCAATCACATTTGGGGCCGTCGTTGGTGCTGTAGCACCTGCCGTTGTTCTCGCACACCGGCTCCTGGCTTCGTCCGTGTGGCGAGTTCCGCTCGAATCGATCAGTTGAGGAGAACTCACGCCTGAAATAAAGATTACAAAATGGCTATTTGTACTGGATACCTTGGGGATATAGCCTGTAGATGAGATTTTTGACACTGCCGGAAAATCGTTTTGTATGCCTTCGGAGGGGCGAAGACATCGAGTTGAGGAGGTGGATGTCCTGAATCATAACACGAGTAAAATCAAAGTTGAATTCACTAATTTGGCTTATTCAATTTATAAAGTCAAGTTCTTTCCCGTCCCTCTCCCCAACCCCTCTGTCCTTTAACTAACGTCCCTCAGCAAAATTGCGCTTATTCATTCTGCCCATAAAAACATTAATTAATGCTCCATTTACGTCAACCTCGTTCCAACCTGTCTGCGCCAGCCAGAAAGCTGCAATTCGTACTCGATTCCCCGAGCCCTACTTGTATCTTGCACAATTTCCGTTTTGCTTCACAAACAAAAAACGAAACTGCCCTTTAAAGAACACGAATTCTTCCTTTCAAGGTCTAAAATCTCATTCGCTGCTTTCTGACCCCTGGAAGAGAGCAATTCCCATGTCCCGCAAGGATTAGCGAGTGCGATGAGCTCATTTCGGCGAAACGTCGAATTACTGCAGCGCCACACACGTCGCGCAATTCTAGTGGCGCTCCAGGCGGCAGCGCTGATTAATGATCGCTCGTTGTGATGTGATAAATGGTATTATTTGGGAGCCATCCATCGCTGGCGTGCCAAGAAATGAAGTGAAAAAACGTTACTTTTGGGACGCCGCCGACGAAAACATCCGAATTGGTGCGCAGATTGCCAAAGATAAAACTCTGCTGCGAGAGGATCTTGAACACTACCGTATCGTCGAGTTGCAGTTTCACGTTCTCCCAGGCCTAAAGGGCATCAGAACATCGATCATCGCTGCGAGGAGGGGCAAACGAACCTGGAATAGGAAGAAGCGGTGCCATTTGTTGTCGCTGACGACCACGTCGTCCACCCGTATGGTAATCACAGATCTGATTGGCGTCAAGTCGTTCGAGTCGTCGCCTAACCTAAACTCGGGAAGTGCGGTGGGCGGGTAATCGTAAAGATGTCACTGGATTCGAGGCTTGGAGGATTCCCGGAAAGTGGGGCCCGGAGAACATAGATTGTTATGGTTATGGATCACTCACTGGCAGCGCATGGTATTCAATTTACGAGACTTAAAGTGACTTATTTAAAGTTATGGAAAATTGAATCCGCATAAAATTTGCACCTTTTCTTTCAAAAAATATATGTCCCCCGTATCAGCTTAACAACTTAACCACAGCCTTTGTGTAGCTCTTTCCAAAATTAAATGTTTGAGTCGCATCAAAGCGAAGCACCCTCGTTGAAATAATTAAGATTAGGGGCCGAAAGCGAATTTAGCCTCCCCTCCACCTTTTGCCGTAATTGAAATTTGTTTATTTACGACCAAGACGCGAATTGGTTCATCGAAGCATCGGAAATTCTTTTGTTTGCGCCAGATTGTTTCAATCGTGTTTTCCCCGGCCATCAATACCTGAAGTCAAGCTGGATTCGCCCGTCGGATATGGTCAGTGCGTAGAAGTTTCCGTTGATCCCGCCGTCGTCCGTGTAGAAAAGCAGCGCGTTTGATTGACGCGTGCGGAAATCGAAACTCAACTCGTTTTCGAACGTGTGCGCCCATTTTGGGAATCTAAACGAGCGATTTCAATTAGTCGAAGAATGGTCCCCGGGGAAGACCGAGGACTCTTTGTCCAAGAATGCACTTTAATGTGGTTATCCTCGAACGAACCTTGCATATGAATCTGGAGACCCGGAAAGTATCACAGCTTGCAGTGGACAAGTGGGGAGGAAAAGGAGAACAAGGACAAGTGAGAGCAGTTTTCTGAGGAACCGGTAGGGGTGCGCGGAGATCCAGAGCGGACCTCCCGAGAAGGATGCCATGCCCGACGACGCTTCTGGAGGCATCAGTCGACCATATTGATCAGGAAACCGGCGATTAAAATCGTCGAAGGGCTTCTCAGCGGACGCACCTGGCGGCTTCGAGTTCTCTCCTGGCCATCCTCCGGCTTCTTGTGGCGATGTCTCCGATTTCCTGAAACGAACGCGTTTCCGTTCCACGTCTCCTCCCGCCGCCAATCGGATTATCGCGCGAAATGCGAACTCGAGTCACTATAGAAACACAAAACAAGCGGAGGAGTCGCAAGTCGCTGCAAATCTTTCACCAGCCGCCTTCAATGAGACCTAAGGACAATCTGGTAGAAGACAAGTTGGGCTCTACTCGTAGGGTTTCAATGCCTCCAATTGGCAATCAATCAAAAGGCGGATGAGTGATTCAAGTCGACAACTCGCGAATTAATGCAAATCTGGAGAAGTGAGGAGCTGGCACCACGCGGGAAAAAGTTTGTGGCGAATATGGAATCGGGACACGCGATCCCGAAAGGTGTGCTAGGGGAGGAGGGAATTGGAAAGTCCAAGTCGCTAAAGAGCACAAATCAGGCGAGGGTGGTCAAGATCCCTCGTCCTGCTATGTCAATCGGAGTCAAATTGGGCTAATTCGGAGACTCGCGCGCGAAAGTGACGAAGGCACTTGGAGATGTCCTCCTCGGGGCGGGGCCGCCCGGCTCACCCTCATATTTCTTAATTTCCAAGTCTGCAGCGTCTTGGGACACCTCAGAAGATAATCTCACGTCATTACCTCGACACTTAGCAGATATTAGAATTGCGACACCTTTGCCGAGGCGAGACTGCGCTCAGAGGAAGCGGAGGCGCGATCCTCCTCGACGTCATCCACGCAAATCGTATCAACGATCGTGGCGGCGTCGGAAGGAATCTTGACGCGTCCCTTGCAAGTTCCTGCAATCTCCGTTGGCAACAAGTTCCCGATTGATTGTGCCGGACTCGTGTGGTGTTTGTTTTGCTAATGAGCGCGCGAGTACAAAGCGAAGCCGCTACAATGCGGCTGACTGCTCGCGAAGACCTTAGGAGGGATCTGGATGGGCTGTAATTGACAATCACCTAGGAGTCTTGGCGCGGACGCCTCCTGGCAACAGCGACCCTCGAGCGCCCCTCGAGCGCGCGTAATGCAATTCTCCGCCCGTTCTCGACCGACTCCAGAAACCGCGGTGGTTCTGAGGGAACACCTCGGCCCCCACTCGTTTAACGCATCAACTGTTTGTGTTGACAAACAATTATTCGAATTTGGAGATGGGCAGCGACGCCTGCATCCCCAAATTTATTTAATATTCCTCGGACCAATTCTACTCGACTCAATTCGGGCCCCGAACAGAGTTCGCCCCTCGTCGCATGTCAAATCGACCCTTCCCGTGGGCGGAAAAAATAGATCTCGAGGGCGATAATGCCTCGAGGAGACGCTAATTAGGGAGAGGAATATCCAGGAATGCAAGCAGTACTTTCGGTTCGAGAGGGACTTCAGATGCAGGAAGTGCATCGATTAAGCCTCGATTAGCGCATTGAGAAGGTAGTGTTGCGCTCGGAGATTAGAGTCCTCAGACGTCGGATTCCGGCTAATCAACGCGATGCAGTCCTGATCTTGCTCGCGGCATATTTTGACGCCCGAGATGCAGAATTTCCGCTTTTCAAAGCGACAGAAATTGATGAGTGGAGCGCGGACTCTTGGATCTGTCACGAAACGGGCGTAAGGACCAAAGAACTCTTTTTGAGAATCGGGCGAAACTCGCAAACGGGCTCTGAAAAACGCGTGGATTACAAGACCACGGTTCAACCTCGGACGCCTATTAATATGTGTGTTCTCGTCGGCTCCAGGAGAAAGGAGGCGATCACATCACCGTCGAGCAAAGGAAGAAGAAGCCCTTAGTGGTGGCGGATGAAAACAAATTAAGCGAATATTCAGATTCGATTTCCGGAGAGGCGAGAACGATGACGCGCTCGAATTCGCGAAGTTTCAGAAGCGCGGGAGGGTTTTCTGGCCTCCGGTCCGTCGAAGAGCACGTAAGCGGCGATTAGTCATTGCAAGGAAATCTACGAAACAGTTGAAAACAAGCGGGGTCGCCGGTTGGTTCCAGAAGCGAGGCGGCCGGGTGCAGCCGAAACCCCGAGTCGCCGAGAATCCCCCGAGGGAACGCAAGAACTTTTCGGGAAATAAATCATCCGGGCGATATCACTACTTGTTAAAATGACAACTCGGACTAGAACTACGAAAAGAAGGACTTTGATACTTCGAGGCCGGCGGTGACCCCGGCCGCCTCCCGCGCGCCTACAGAAAAGAGAGCTGCGGAGTACAAAGAAGCGGAAAACGGCTGAATTATTCAGAAAAAGCGGGAGAGTTGCTCGTGGCAACAGTGAGAAAGACGATCGTTGATGAGTTCCTCGGGCCGAGGAGCAAGCGAAGAAGTCGAGAGTTGGAAGTCTTGGAAACAAAGCAAAACATAATGACAGCGAGAGGCCGCGAGTCACTCATGCGCCCTCCAAAAACAAAACAATTAAAAATTCGTTGCGTGCGAAGATCTAATATTGTCGTGGACCGGAATCTCCACGCCGCCGCTTCAGGATTCGGCCTCGACGCCATCCTTCACTCTCGTTTTCGTCGTTTTTTCGACTTCTGCTGTCCTTTGCTCCTCCAACGACGCATAATTGTCTTTGTCCTTTGAGGGGCGTCCCGACGCATCACGTCGGTTGAAACGTGGCAAAGAGTTCCGAAATCGCTCGGTTCACAACCTCAAAGTGCGCAGCCGCAAGAAAACAATTTGAGAGCGACGGAATTATTGCAAAATAAACGTCGTCGCAACAATTCCTCGGAGGGCCACCGAACGCAGCGACCCGATGCCGACCCTTCTCAAAGCACTCAATTCTGCAATTCTGTTTTGGGATACCACTGAGGCCTCGCCTATGCAATTAGCTCCCAGAAAACATTTACTGCCCGGATCCTGGGGAAACTCCGAAGTTCCAGTAGTCCGAAGCCAGAAGATTTTACTACCCTGACGTGGGCGCACGTGTTTCCGTATTATTACGAGTTTCTTGAAACTAAAGACAAGCGGAAAGTCGCTTCCCGAGGGGGACAATGGCGACTAATTGTCCGAAAGGGGCCGTCACGCGGATTATGACATGAGATTGTTGCGCGTTTAACGGTTCTTTCGGGCGCACAAGTGTTCATTGGCATTTCCCGGGGGAGATAATCAAATCGGCAACAACAGCGCCGCGTCCGTCGCCCCACTCACTCAGTCGTCTTCGCGGACGTAATCGCGATAAGAAATCTTGCTGACCACCAACAACCACCCAACACACGCCAGAAGTCGTTTTCCGAGGATTTTCCGCAAATTCTTCTCACGCTTTTGTAAACCGCAAAACGTAAAAAACAACCTCGCTGTGCTGTTGTTCCTCTCGGAGCAGTTCGCACTCGAGTTGGGAACCGCGGAGGTAGGAAAGGGCGGATTTCGGAGTTATCTGGTTATCTGCTTAAGTTCAGTTAAAGTGTAGAAGTCTCTAGAATTTGTTTCAAAGAGTGAAATGTTTAACTTGTTCGGAGCAAAACACTGAACAAAAAGTCCGTGGAGAGGATTTGATTATGGAAAGGGCAAATCAGATTTGGAAAGTCAGAAAGTAAAGTAATTAAGGAGCACGTGTCTGGACAAGTATATCAAATCATTCTTTGAGAATTTGTAGCCTTTTTCGATCTGAAAAATACAATAAATGAAAATCTAAAGCCGGACCTCTCAAATTTTTGGTTTGAAAAGTGCTCGATAACAAAAACAGCAGGATTCATTTGGAGTCAAAACTTCGAAGATAACAAATGTGATTAGAAAAAGCGAATAAAAAGTGCGGAAGACGCATAATTCTCCTCCGCAGCAGCTCAGGGTTTCAGTTGAACTGCGGAGGCATTTTGGGTCCACGTGCTTTTGATCCACTTTAGGGCTTCAGAACAATTATTTCCGAATGAACGTCTTCTGTCCTTATTAGAACACGAATCCACGAGGAGATAAGTTTTTTTTTGAGTTGGGGCTCGGGACCAGTCGAAATCCACTCAGTTGCGGACCAACTGAGTGTAAGAGAGTCGGGGATCAAGATATAAACAAGAAATAAAAACACGCGGTTGATTGGAGCAGGGCAAACAGTTTGCGACGAAGACGGATTGTGATCCCAGAGGAGAAGGTGTGCCGGGTCTTATAACGAGGAACAAAGGAAAGTTCACGTTTGACAAGTAAACAAGACGAACTTTGACTAGACGTGTCTGCGTGTCTTGATTTCCTTGGTTTTGATGGGCTTTTGGTGGGGAAACCTAGGCTTAAATATGAAAACCTCAACGTTTTGGAACACTCCGAAGATTCCGACCGATTCGCCACAACCTGAACGTTTGCAATTTGCCATCTAAAAAGGTTGGGCGTACGGTGTGAAGACAGGAGAAGTCTATGAGACACTCATGGTGTGGCAAAAGTTTTCACCCTCCCTCCCTGGTCAGACAGTCCGCGGGCCAGACAGAATCGCTCATTTCTGTCGAAAGCGGGGACCGGTCGGTTTAACGATTATTGTAATCACTTTTATGATCACAATATTGTTCTTGTTTTCCGCTACCGAAATCACAAAAAACTGTCGAAATCGGACAGACCAGTGCAAAGTTATGGATCTAAAAATCGGTACAATTTCCTTAACAAATTTTTCAGACTTTTGGCTAAAAGTGCACATCCTTGAAGGTATGAGTAGTGATCGTTAGCTCATTCGATGCGGAATCACAAGCGAAACAACTTTTCTTAACATTGCAACCTTCAAAAACGAGATAGGATCAATGTTTTTTTTTGGCCCACCCTGTATACCATTGCCTTTAGCGAAACCGACCGGTCGTTCCCGATGAGTGAGCTGGAAATGATCCCGTTCTGTCTCGTCAACGCTTACAGGGTGGCTAAAAAAATCATTTCATCAGACACTACGCCGGCTAGACAAGCGCGCTGGATCAACTGTCTGAAATCGGACTGAAATCTGTACAGGGTGGCCCAGAAAAAAGGGTCTGGAATGAGCGGGTGCCGGGGTGTCTGGAGCGACTCAATAGGAGTACGCGCGCTGCAAACGTAATACCGGTCGGAATTCCGACGGAATTTGGGCGGAAAATAGAGGAAAATCCTGCGAAATTCAGCGCTTTTCTTTCTGATTCTTCACACAACACCTACTAGGCTCATCTCTTCCGCTTTTGACAAAATTTCGCGCTATTTTTGACATTTTTTTGGTCTGTTTGCCCTATTTCCACACATTTTAGAGGCAAAATTGGTTGCGAGAGGAATCAGGGAAAAAACCGCTTATTTCGCACAATTTTCCTCCGTTTTTCACCCGAATCGCGTCGGAATTCCGACCGGTAAGCTTGCAGCGCATGCGCTCCGAATGATTCGCTCCAGACATCCCGGCACCCGCTCATTCCAGACCCTTTTTTGTGTCCCAAAAAAACATTGGCCAGACGCTCCCGACTTCTGCTCACCGGCCAGACATAGCGGAATCATTTCTAGCTCCCTCGTCGTGAACGACCGGTCGGTTTCCCTAACAAATCTTGTGACTTTTCCAGACAGGCAACTCAATTTCCAGACAGGTAGCAACCCAGCTGTCTGGCCAGAAATTTTTTTTTGGAGTTATTTTTGCGCCACTTTTTACTTCTGGTGTCTCACAGACTTCACCTGTCTACCGCCTCATAGACATCACTCGTCGAAACGTCGCTTGTCTGGTGGCGGAGATCCTCCGGCTTCATTTTCACTTCCATTTCTACGAGGAGCGGTCGTTCGAGATGCGGGTGTTCGCTGTCATTCTACTGTTTGCGATCGCAACTTCGGCTTCTGTTTCTCCAAAAATTGGCGATAGCACAATGGTAAGCTTTTTGTGATTGTAAGATGATGATTTGGACGCTTTTAGACCTTAAAAACGGGCCCAAGTGTGAAGAATGAAGTGGAGCTGCTGAAACAAAAGAGGTCGGTAAACGAAGAACTGGTGAGTCGTTATTCCGAGGTGAATAAACGAGCAACCAATTCGTTATAGGTCCCTTTGGCAGATAATGGTGACACAACATTTGTAAGCGCCGCGGAATCGACTCAACTTGCAACGACCCTGCCAGATGTGACCACTCCCGCGACAGAAGCTGCCCCGACAATTTTATCCACAACTATGGCATCTACGTCAGTTTCTACAACAACTTCCACCACTACTTCACCGACAACGAATCGTCCGTTAAGCCCTACAACAGAGTCCGCTTCATCCACTGTAAGCTCCACCTCGACATCCACAACGAAGTCGACCAATGAGACCGCGTCGAGTTCGATTTCTAGCATACGCTCTGCTACAAACATCAGGTGAGAATATCTTACATTAGCATCAACTTGTATAATCGTTTAATGCTTGTACAGTCAGATAGAACATACGAAGGGCGAACGAAAATCTTTTTTACCAGGCCATAAGAATGACAAGATCAGCATAATCGTCTTAATTGCGATCCCTTCAGTCTGTGCACTTATCGTCCTCTTCGGCTTCTGCCTGTACTGTGCATTTCGCAAGAATCCTAAGGCGAAGGCCCAAAGCGCAGCCTTCACGCGGCCGTCGTCCGGAAGGGGAAGCACGACCCTGGGACCAGGTTCGAAGACAAGCCAGAAGTCAAACTCGAAGACGAGCCAGAGGACAAGCTCGAAGAGGACGACGAGCCAGAGGCCGACCCCGAAGCCGAGCCCAAACAAGTTGAAGAAGAAGGGCATCTTGAAGAAACCTGCTTCGGTTCCCCCATCCCTCCGACCGCACAGTCCTCAAAAAAGTGCCCACACTTCGGGGATCATGTCAGCGCCACAGGAACCTCCGGACTTTTCGCCTATCCACATCCCTGCCGAGACGTTCAACTTCAAGGGTCCGTTGGTCCGCGACAAGCGCGAGAAGGAATTTGTAAGTGTTTTTCTACCGATTCGAAACGACTATTTTCCGCGCAGTTGTCAAAACATCGTCTCGACGACCCCAAGGTTAACGCCAACGCACCGCAGGAAACTGATCGCGTTGTCTTCGACGAGAATCTCAACGAGATCCACGAGATCGGCAGCGAAGTAGAGATCGTGATCAGCGCGAATGGAAACACCGAGCAGCGTCAATCGCGGCGTCAAAGCACCAGAAGCGCCTCCAGTCGGAAACTGTTCGCTAACGGTAATTTTAACGGTAATTTCTTTCTGCTCCCAAGTGTTTCCCTTTGTAGATGACTCGAAGACTTCCGAACACGGAGAACAGACGTCTTCGCAAAACTCAGCGCGAAACCCATTCAACAAACGATCGAAATCAAAGAGCTTGATGGTGTCAGACACGCAGATGACGGCAAGAGATGATGGGTCGCCCGTCTAAATCACAAGCTTGTACATACATTCAAAAGTGCGCAAATAAAATTTATTGAAGACTCGACTGATTTTTAGAGACTGAGTGAGTTATATGATTCGACTGAAGTCATTAAACTCTTATTTCCGCTTTGAGGTGCTGGCACATGTAAACATCTGCGACTTCTGACTGCGCTCGCCACTGCGGACGCAGCAGTCCGACTTGATATCCTTTTTGTGTTCGCTGAAAAGGTGGGTTTCGAATAGCAAGCAAACCGAATCGCGACAAGTGATGGCCGAGTTGTGCGCGTTCTTCTGTTTCGTGAGCCTGTAAATTGAACTCCATTCAAGGCATCTTAACAGGGAATCTCTTTCAAGGTGTTCAGAAATTAGCAGAACAGAACTGAAATTGAAATCGAGTCCCATTTCAATTCCTGGATGTCGTCTTGAGTGATGATCGGAGCGATGAGCTGCCCGTTCTCGCGCTGCTTCCCGGGGGCCGTCGAGGAACGAGGATGTCGTCGAGGAACGAGTCCGTGAGAAGCGGTCGACCGCAGAGGCGGTTCTTCGGACAGTAGACCAGAATCCTCTTGATGAATCCGATGCATTCGAGTGTTGCGTGTTGCAGCAAGCTTTGGAATGATCCATGTCGGCTTGGCTAAGCTGGCTTGATACGCTTACCCTCCAGCACTCATTGCGTAGACCTCTTCCTTCTCCGGCGACCCGATCGTCTTCATGATTCGCGGCAGTTGGTCCTTAGGGGTTTTTCCCGGCCACCTGAAATCTCTAAATTATCTCCAGAAATACAAAAAATGCCTCACAAAGCAGTTCCTCGGAGCGTTTCTCCCATTGAGATTTATACTACAGGGTGGCGCAAAAAAAAAAACAGCGCGCTTATCTCGGAGCCGTTGCATTTTTGAAGCATACAATGTTAAGAAATGTGCAACTGGCTATTCCGCGTCGAATGAGCTATAGCGCGCTCCTGTCGGGTTTAACGTTGTGCACTTATAGCCAAATGTTTGGAAAAACTGTTAAGAAAGTACGGTCAATTTTTGGAGGCTCGTATCTCGACGTTGATCTGTCCAATTTGACCGTTTTTGGGTGCAATCGATAGAGGGAATCGAAAACAATTTTTCGCAAAAACCTCAGAAAAAAAAAAATTGTCAAAAAATCACAAAATTTTGCCTTGGTTCCCCTTACTTCGTTCTTGACCGAACAGACATGTCTGGAAAATGTATGGCGGCCAACCATCCCTTTCCAGACATAGCCACATCCAATTTCAAGGTTACAAAAACGGCGTTTTTGCAATGCAATTAATTTTTTGCTTCTGCCAGATTTTTTGCGAAAAATTGTTTTCGATTCCCTCTATCGATTGCACCCAAAAACGGTCAAATTGGACATTTCCAGACATTTGGCTATAAGTGCACAACGTTAGACCCGACAGGAGCGTGCTATAGCTCATTCGACGCGGAATAGCAAGTTGCACATTTCATTTTAACATTGTATGCTTCAAAAATGCAACGGCTCCGAGATAAGCGCGCTGTTTGTTTTTTTTTGCGCCATTCTGTACAATTCTTAATTCTGATTTTTAGAAGGAAATTTTTCTCACTGCATTTGTCCATAAATCGACGTCAATCGGCCTCAGACTTTTGGAAATAAGGATCAAGGGTGAGGGTCTTGACGAAGACGACGCCGAGGTAGCTCGGCTTGAAGGAGGATCCGAAACTCTTTCGAATCCATCTCAAGTCCTTTTACGCCATTAACGTATCTCTTGTTCACAATTATTGAAGATACTCTATAAGCATCACACGTCGGCTGGCAGAGTTCTAATTCTTCATTTCCATCTCGCAGCCCGTACAAGCAGCGTCGGCTATCTACACCTAATTCCTCCTCATGCTATTCCTTCATCGATCAAACCTTGCAGAGATAGGAAGCACGAGAACCGGCGGCAAGACCGGAATGACCTTTATTCTCCTGGAGAAGAGGTCGTCGAACGCGGTTAAGATAGCTACCAGCAGGATGAAACCGTGGAACAAGCCGAAGACGGAAACAAGGGTGAATGTCTTGACGAAGACGACGCCGAGGCAGCACGGTTTGAAGGACCGGGATCATTGCCTGGAGGCCGCCTTGCAGTGTTGGCAATCCGATCCCGGAGAACGCGTGTTCCAGGCGTTGGCGGGCGGTTTTGATTTGAAATCGGTTGAATTCACGGTCGATCAGCGATCAGGACGGTCGGGGTGATTGCAGCGGTTCGAGTTTAACTATTTTCGTAAAACAAGAAACGACAAAATGCGCCTTCAATTCTGGTTTCCCTTGGAGAGATCGTTGAGCTTCTCGACAAGGTTGTTTCCGAACTGTTGCCTGTATCCGGGCGACATCGTTCCCAGCAGCTGGCCCATGGTGTCGTAGTACACCTGGTGCAATTCGGGCGTTCGGTAGTCGCCGTTCATCGATTCCAGGTTTTTGCTGGTGATCCTCCAGCCTTTTTGGGTAAGTTCGACGCAATACGTGTTTTCTGAAACGTCAAAATAATGAATATGAAGCAGGAAATCTTGGACTCACTCTCACGGGTCACCAGATTCAAAAACATCAGCCCACTGGTCCTCACGAGCTTTTCCGAAATCGCGAGGCGTTCCACATAAGGAGTGAATTCCTCAACGGCAGCCGCAGCTTCAATTTCGAGTTGATTTGGCGCTTGTTCCCGAGAAGTTGCCATTTTAATCTGAAATGAGGAGGGAAAGTAAAACACATGAACAACTTCAAAATCCGACGAGAAAACCACGTTATAGATTTAAAATTTGACTAAATGCTCACCAATCCGTCGAAGCGGGATCACACAGCCGCATTAAAAATCGACAGTCACGGGCGACAAGTTTTCCATGGGCCAAATAAGCGAAAACTCCGGAAGGAAGGCAGCATTGCAAAATTGCAAAATGCGGGAAAGTGGGATTACGGTAGCAAAGCGTGGCGGCGCACGGTTTTCCAGTCATGACCAGCGCGGCGAGCAAGAGGCAAAGGCCCAAACACATTTGAACTCAGCGAAGGCTGGAGAAGTTCGGTTCCACGTGACCGATCAAAGTGTAAGTAACCACATCGCCACTGAATCCAGAGATCTTTGATTGATTTCATTCAGATCACGTCACCTAGTTCCCACCTCGTGCACTCAAACTCTTTGATTTCGCCCTTTTCCCAAGTGCTCTTTAAAGACTCGAAAAGGTCCTCAGAATACCGGTCATTTATTCACTCCACGATTACGGTAGCACAACCCTCTTATTCATCGCCATTCAACATGGTTTGGAAAACGGCGCAACCCACGACCGGTGGTTCGAAGTCCGTGTAGGCAATTTCTTCGGGACGGTCGCCGTTCTTGAAAGTGAAGACGAGTTGGTAGAGTTTGCCAGACTCGATAAAGGCGGAGGCGTAGGAGATGTCCATGACAAGCGCGTTGTCCGGGGACTCGCCGACGGCCACGGGGCAATTCACCATATCGCATCCGTCCATGTCGTCGCTGAAAATGAAATTTTACTTGGCTAGGCTGAAATCGAGGCATTCACGTCATCCCGTAGGTGTCCTGGTGCTCCCAGAAGCAGTTTCCGCTGTTCTCCTCGCTCGGGTTCCAGATGTAAACTGCCAGATCGACGAGGAGCTTCTCGATCTGCACAATATATCATATTATAACCTGAAATTCATAAGAGAAACAACTTTAGCTCCGGTATTGGAGAGAGGCATCGTAAGATTGATGGGCTGCGAGGATTCGATCGGATACGGGGCGTTTTCTCCGGCGCTCGCGATGTTGAGAATCTGCAGCGAGGATCCTGAAACGTTTCACACTTTGAAAAGGTTTGAAAGAGATTAACTTACCTTCCAAACCACCTGAGAAATGGTGGAATTTAGTGGCGGTTCCGTTGGGGAATCTGGTAGGAGAATCACAAGTAGTGGCCGAAGCCAAAGCTGGCAGGAGGCAGCAGAGGAGAGCTATGGACGACCTCATCTCGAGCTTGGAGTCGGAATGATGACGGATCGAAGAAGATCGAACGGGAGAGGATGACTCGACGATGGATCGACGTCGGCGGCCGCCTGGCGAGAGCGTGTGGCCTCTGGGCATTTAAGCGTCATGAAACATCGCGGCCCCTCCTATTACAACGATAGCCGAGACGGCGGATGAATCAGGCAATGTCGACGGCAGCCGAGCTTTGGTTTTCACGTGGCTCCGACTAGAAGTATATCGATTGATCATGTAATAAGTCAAGCTCGAGATCGTTTATTGCAAAGCGCAAAGTAAAGTTATTAGCGAGCTGAGAAGCAGCATAGGAAGCCTGAGGGTCTGACCCTTGTTGCACTGGTCCTCCTGGCACCAGCACGAGTGTTCTATCACATTCGCATCTGCCAAACAATTCAAGTCCACTTTGGATTCAGTGCAACTCGCGAATTCCGGGGACTTCGGCGTTTTTTCTTTTGTCAAGTCGAACATCTTTGAATAGCAGCCTCTGATGGTCATCACCGAGTGGTCTCCTCAAGCAAGAAATAAACATTTGCACTTCATAAAAGTACAAATTTACCCGAGTTATTGACGATCTGCTGCCACTTGAAACAAGGTCCATCGCAGTCAACTAGACTTTTTTCCCGAATGATCCACGTGTCGCCGTTGCAGAAATTGTCGAAAACCTTCGGATTTTCCTTGCGGACCATCGGGCCGCGATTTATAGAAAGGAAGTTCTGAACAGGCGCGGATGACAAATCGTTCGGATTCCAGGGACGCTTGCAGATCGGCTGCAGTTTTAGACGACGGAATTCACAACAAAGGGTGCGCCGGGGATTCTTGCAAGCGTAGAAACTGTGCTTGTTGCTTTAAATCGCGATTTTGTGGTGGAGTGAGAAACTCGAATTCTGGAGGACGCAAAGGTCCGACCGCACCGGCGACTTGAATTGACATAAACGAATCAACGACTTCGTTTTACAGGGTGGGCCGGAAAAAAAACGCCCCCCTGTGGCCAGACAGACCAGGCTGACGGGCTGACGAGACAGAACGAAGTCCTTTCCAGCTCACTCACCGGAAACGATCGATCGGTTTCGCTAAAGGCAATGGTATACAATAATCGTTAAACCGACCGGTCCCCGCTTGCGACAGAAATGAGGCGATTATGTCTGGCCTGCGCATGTCTGGCCAGAGAAAGCTGTTTTTTTTTCTGGCCCACCCTGTAGGCCATGATTCGTCTACAACGTGTCTAGAAACAGATTAAAACAAACATACAGGGATTTGAAAAAAACCTATAGACCAGACAGGGGAATGGAGTTTGGATATCACGCCGCGCGTCTGGAAAAGTCATTCATTTGTTAGCGAAACCGACCGGTCGTTTCCGGCGAGTGAGCTAGAAATGACTCCGCTCCGCGATTTCCAGACATGTCTGGTCTAGGTTTTTTTTGAATCACCCTGTATGGGTTCATTTCAGGCCTGTTTTGCTGACATGTGCGGTCAGTCTCATGCACTTTCAGATCACAGCTGTCTTTTGACCCTTTTCCAAATTCAAATTCTGAACTTACCGATTGAAGATTGGACGAAGCGCAACTGTAGCATCGGGCTGAAACAAATAAGAGTTAGCTTTTCGCGGGGATTCGATTCGCCCTTTTGTGCTCCGCGCAGATTAGCCGAAAAGAGGTTAGGCAAACAAAAAAGCGCAAACGGTCTTCATCGTTAGACACCGTGTGGTGCCCCTTTGCTGGCTCATCCGTTATGCAGAATTCCGAATCAGATTCAGTGTTCAAGGGTCTCCAAGAAGAGTGGGAAACACTTAGGAAGGTAAACATAAGTGTTGTGCGCGGCCATTAACCGGATCGCTGAACAGTCAACAGCAAACAAACGAAATTGGGACCAGGAAAGCGGGGGGCGCCATAAACTTCGCGCAGTTTTTGGTTTTAAAACAGACGATTGTGATTCAGTTGGGAACGTGGCTTTTAGCGAATGTGAGTCAGCACAAAGCGAAAATAGGGATCGGGTGCGAATATGGTACCGAAGCCACTTTAGGCCTTTAGAAGCGTTCTCAGACCAACTCACATTTGCTAGCTACGGCTTCTTCCAGAAGCGCTAAAAGGAGGACGAGCCAAATGACCATAATTCCAAGGCTCTTGAGGTCTTCCGAGAGGTAACCGTCGCGGCCGGCCGGTCGATGGGGAGGACAGTCCTCCGCCGGCTGTAACCTGCATCGGGAAGGCGGAGTTCTCCGAGCGCCCTTGACGTACACCATCGTATTGGATTAGTTTTCGATTACGGGAATAAACAAAATCGAGCGGTAAAGCTGAGCGCGAGGACCCAGCACTCTCGATGGGTCAACATGAAGAAGACTATCTTAGACGTTTATACATAGAGATACAATTCAATAGCTTCTTTAGGAGGTGTCATCCATGTTAAGCTGCGAGGTGGCCACGATCTCCTTCATCTTACGAACCATCGTGCGAGGTGTCATCTGATTGTTGTTGAGGATGTTGACAAGCGGCATCACAGCCGTGTTGTCGCCTTCGGCTAGAAGAGAAAATTGAGGATTGGAAGTGAATTAGATGGCCTACCTTGAACTTCGCGCAGATAAGGATGGTTCAAAAGTTCGTCGACCGAGGCCCGCTTCTGGACATCTCTGACAAGGCATTTCTAAAAAGGAGATCTCAGAAATGTTATTGAAGGTTAAGCGCACCTTCATAACATCTAGTAAGCGTTTATCTTCAATATCATCAAACTCAATAACGTGGTCAGGATTTGTGATAGCGTGCATCCTGAATTGCTGCTTGACTTTTTGGAAGGGCGTCCGTCCGTAAACCATGTTGTAAAGTATACATCCGAGGGACCAAACATCGGATTTGAGAGGAACCTGGAGCGGCAGAACATTAAATCAGAATTATTAGGGCGAAGCTCACCTTGTAGCGACTCTTGGGACCGTTTTCATCTTCGCTGATATCGTAATAATTTGTACTGTTGAGATCGTTGAGAGCTTCGGGGCTAATGTAGCTCAAGGTCCCCATGATTCCTTCCTTGACCACCGAGGTTTTATCGCTAGGGATCGACGACGCGATCCCGAAATCGATCAGTTTTATGTGGCCTCCTTCAGCAAACAGGAAATTAGCCGGTTTCAAATCCGAATGCACGACATCTAAAAAATTCCAAAGTCAATTCGCTAGCTATGCGTGGATAGAACTCACTCTTGTCGTGAATAACTTTCACGCATTTCAGCATTTCGCCCCAAAGGAACTTGATCGTGTAGCCGTTGATTTTTTTCTCGTGAGCACGACGGTTCTTCAAATATGAGAGGAGATCCCCGTCGCCTTTCTCCATAACCACGTGAAGATAATCGCCCTGAAGCTCGCTAAAATGAATTGGATAAACAAGCTTAGAGCATCAGACTGATATACTAGGCATAGAGTTTGATGATGTAGCGCGATCCTTGCAATTTCGAGAGCAGCTTGATCTCGTTGAGGTAGGACTTCCTAGTCATGTCTTCCGCATCCGTGAGGTCGACCGTCTTGATGGCGAATACTTTTCCTTCCTCGCTGATGACTTGATGAACCTATAAACGTGCGTAAACACGGGGACAGTATATTCAAGTCATACCACACTGGATCCGCCTTTTCCCAGCTCCTGTATCGCGTCGTACTTCACTCCTTGGACGGTTACTGTCCTGTTTGGCCGCGACTTCTTCTTATCGGTCCGAAGAGCGACTTGAGGGGCTTGAGCTTCGATAGGAGGAGCTGCTTCAACCGGAGGAGTCGTGTCGGGTTGGACTTCTTCAGGACCGGCGGCCGGAGCTGCGTCGGTCACTTCCTCCTTTGCGCGCTTGCGCAAATCGTTGAACCTCACTCTCAAGTCCTTCAAACTCGAGGACATCTGAAAGTTACTTTGCATATTAAAATAGATCATTTAAGTTACAAAACATGCAAAAAACGCGATTGCAACACATTCCCTCTTTCAATCAGAATGATCCAAAGAGCAAATCTTGTCACTGAAAGTAGGTAAAGCGCACTTTATCTCAGAAATTAAGTTAATCCAGCCTTAATTCCGAACCAGAAGAAGACTCAGCACTGCTCGCTAGCACGTTTTTCCAAAATCAGATGTTCGCGCGTTCAAAAGGCGGCGCGTCAGGACCGTTTGGGAACGCGATCCGCTCGACCGCGAAAACCGCTAAATTCAAATCAGCATGACTGGCGGGAAACGAGCCTCGATTTGAAGCTCAGACACAGACAAAAGAAGGAGTTTTTCAGACGTCAGTCGGACGAGTGGAAATCATTTTCGCAATCGTCCTGCGGTACGCGGTCGTACGAATTTCTCCTCTTGCAGCTCCTCTTTCGCCTCCCTCTTCACTCCTAAATCGTTCCAATGTCGCCATGGATTTCTTGCTTCAGCTTCCACTGCGTTGCCTCGGATTTCGTGTGCAAATTATTCTCCGCGGTCGGTTGCCGAACGCAGAACCGTTCGCCGCGTGAGCGCGATTCGAAAAGTGCGAATTTCACCGGAAGAGCGTACGACATTTCTGCACATTCGAATCGTCGTGAGGTCTCGGCGCGAGCAGTCGAGGCTGCAAACGCTGCTTTGCAGAAGCGATTAGGCCAAAGGTTGCTTGAATTCGCCGTAGCATCTCAGAATTGTGATTTTTGGAGCCGATCCTGTTTTGAATTTCGTTTGGATTTGTGGAGAAGTTGTGACGAAGTTGGCGCTTTCGGCTTCTTTCATTGATATGATTTATGTTCTGCGATTTATTTTTTCCGACGCCGCGTGTGTGGTATTCGCTAGTGTGGCATATTTCGCGTGTGTTGTATATTTGAATTTGTGATGTGCGCTGTCTCATTTGTGGATGTGAAATGTCGTTCGCTGTGTCCGCCAATTGCTTTGATGAGTGTCGCCGTTGTCGCTGATCTTGTTTACGTGTTTTCAATTGCTCGTTATCGAAGTTGCTAAAGTGCTTCGTTGTCGTTCGTTCGTGTTGAATCATGCGTTCGGTCATGGAATCTTTTTATTTCAGAGTCACCACTGAAACCATGCGTGAAGTCGTCTCCATCCACGTCGGACAGGCCGGTGTTCAGATCGGAAATGCGTGCTGGGAACTCTACTGCATGGAGCACGGCATCGCCCCGACCGGCCTGAAGATGGAAGAAGGCAACCCGGACACCAAGGACGACTCCTTCTCGACGTTCTTCTCAGAAACCGGCGCCGGACGCTTCGTTCCCCGGGCGATCATGATCGACTTGGAACCCTCGGTTATCGGTAAGTCGAAGTCATTGCTCGGTTGCGACCTCAATCTTTTGATTTCAGATGAAGTGCGCAGCGGAACGTACCGTCAGCTTTTCCATCCGGATCAGCTCATGAGCGGCAAGGAGGACGCGGCCAATAACTACGCCAGAGGCCACTACACTATTGGCAAGGAACTCATTGACCCTGTGCTCGACCGCATTCAACGCCTGGCGGAGAATTGCACCGGCCTCCAGGGATTCCTCGTCTTCCACTCCTTCGGCGGCGGTACCGGATCCGGATTCACCTCTCTGCTGATGGAGCGGCTGTCCGTCGAGTACGGCAAGAAGTCGAAGCTGGAGTTCAGCATCTACCCTGCTCCGCAAGTGTCGACGTCCGTGGTTGAGCCCTACAACTCAATCCTCACCACACACAGCACCTTGGAGCACTCCGAGTGTGCGTTCATGGTAGACAACGAGGCCATCTACGACATCTGTCGTCGCAACTTGGGCGTCGAGCGCCCGTCGTACACAAACCTCAACCGTCTCATTTCACAGGTAAGATTGATTATAGCGTACTCATTTAACTTGTTCTTCATTTCAGGTGGTCTCCTCTATCACGGCGTCGCTGCGATTCCAGGGTGCCCTCAACGTGGACCTTAACGAGTTCCAGACCAACCTCGTGCCGTTCCCCAGAATCCATTTCCCGTTGGCTAACTACTCTCCGGTCATTTCGGCCGAGAAGACCTATCACGAGAGTCTATCGGTCCTGGACATCACCAACTCGTGCTTTGAGCCGTCCAACCAGATGGTCAAGTGCGATCCTCGAAACGGTAAGTACATGGCCGTTTGCCTGCTCTACCGCGGTGACGTCGTACCCAAGGACGTCAACGCCGCCATCTCCACCATCAAGACCAAGAGAAGCGTCCAGTTCGTTGACTGGTGCCCCACTGGATTCAAGGTATGATCGCATTTCTGATTTCTAGCCTCTTATCTCCTACTCTAAGGTTGGAATCAACTACCAGCCTCCCACCGCCGTCCCTGGTGGAGACCTCGCCAAGGTGCCCCGCGCCTTGTGCATGCTCACCAACACCACCGCAATCGCTGAAGCTTGGGCTCGCCTGGACCATAAGTTCGATCTTCTCTACGCCAAGCGTGCCTTCGTCCACTGGTACGTCGGAGAAGGTATGGAGGAAGGCGAATTCTCTGAAGCCCGTGAAGATATGGCCGCCCTGGAGCGCGACTACCAGGAGATCTCGTCCGAGGGCGACCTCGACGCCGGAGAGGACGATGTGTATTAAGAAATTATGTGAATTTGTGTTGCCATTTGCAGTAAATACATTTAAGTTGTACTTCTTGTGTTCTCTTTTGTTGTTTCTGACTCACTTGTTCAGATCCTTCGGATTCTTTCAGGAACGCGGTTTGTAAGAACGGATGCCCGAAAATCGATCGATTCAAGACTTGTTGTCAGACTGTATATTTGCAAATAAGGAGGAACGTGAACTTTGAAAAGCATACATGTTCTGTTTCGGATATTAGTCATTGAGACATCGGGCCGACGTCTAACCGGAACCCTCATTTTGCGAGTGACTGGCGTTGTGAGCGGTCAGGTTTCCGCACCTCTTCGATCGACTTCGCAGCTCCATTCAGATCTCCGGTGGATTCCGGCTTGCTACGTTTCACGGTACGTTCAGCGTTTGAAGATCGTGCTCAAATACTTTTGTGTTTATCGTATTTCTGTTTCACGTGTGCTTACATTCGCCTCTTAATCGTCCCATCTTTCAGGGATTCGAAGCAACGGATGAATGATTTCGTCCATTGCAATTCGTGTAGTCGGCTGCCCCAGAATGGACAAGGCACGTTCTTCCTGGGGTCGTGCTCCCACATCCTCTGTCACAAATGCGTGACTAAAAGTGAGTTCATATGCTTGAAAATTGGCCACGAATACGCATCAGTTTCAGCCGTCTTGCCGCCTGGAAATGTGACGAATCCGAAGCAACCGCACATGTGCATCGTATGCAAGCAGCACGGAAGGTACTACGAAATTAACCGGAAAATGCCGACACAGATGGCGCAGTTCTTTCGGGATCCCAAGGATCTCTGCGAAAACTACGTGAAGCAGATAAAACAAGTTCTGGATTTTCGAAGCCATCATCGGGGACGTTTGTTCAAAGCGCAGACAGAGCAGGTAAGCTTGACTTTATTTGGGTTAGCCGACTGACTAATTGACCGCGTTTCAGTTCAAAAAATGCAGCACGATGTACCGAAAACTGCAGACCGAATACAAGAAACGGTCGGAGGGCGAGAAGTGAGTTTTTCCTCGCTTGAACGTCTAGTGATGTGTGATGTTTAGAGCTGCGATCAGTGAATCCAGGCGGTATCAAGAGCAACTCAAAGCGGCGAAAGAAAAGATCGAAGAAAACGAACGCGAACTGGCTCGACTGCGGCAGCTCGTCCAGCGTTCTAACGGTCAGCACACTCCAGGTCGACATAGCCATACCCCTGGCCGCCAGAGCCACACTCCGAGTCGGTTGAGTGGAGGATCCCGAGGAATAGCTACTCCCAGCCAAAACAACACCGAAATATCCTTCATTGGCGTTTGCACTAGCACGCCGATCAACGAACGAGTGCGTCGATCGCTTCAGCTCTTGTTCTACACGCTACTTTTAGGGTGTTATGCCGCATAGAGTCCACCAAGGCGGCATTTTTGGTGCTGCGGACGGAATCAGCCCCATCGCCCAAGGAGGCGATTATTTAACTACTCCGGCGATGCTTGGAATCGGAAAGTAAGCCCCATGCGGTGATTTGTTCATTTTCTTACTCTTCCTCTTTCAGCGCTAGGTCGAACCGAGGAAGCAACGAGCGTGCCAAGCGGGATAGAAATGACTATTATTAAAATCATTTATTCATTGTACATACATTATTATTCTTTAATGAAACAAACTTGTTTTATCCGTTTCTGGCTGCTGAGCTTCGGAATTTCGAGTGAAATCAGTTCTGAAATCAATCATCCTAGCCCTGCAGAACTGGCAGTGTCGCCAATATCAAACGTGGGTTGTATTTTTCAGCGCGAATTCCAACTTTTCAAATTTCTGAAAAGCGATGCTAAGCGCGATTACAGTAGGCGCGTTCAGACACGGAGGATATTCTACTGTAATCGCGCTTAAGAAATTTGGAAAGTTGAAATTCGCGCTGAAAAAATCGGAAGAAGATTTTGAAATGGAGTATACGTCAGAAGAGCACATATTTCTGGTCCATTCGACTTTAACGGGTCGTCATAACGCTCTTATGACCATTCTGTCCAGCAAGGGAGCTGGATGACACTTTCAGATGAGGCGACTTGGGTTCAATACTTGTTTCCTCGTGTGAATCGGTAGATTTGGAAGATGTCCATGGTCCGTTACTCGTTTTGTGGTTAAATTCGCATCTTTCGAGTCCAGTCGACTCCAAAGGGCGTTCAAATGTTTGTATCAGGTGCTTCTGGCAGTCATGCGCAGAATATTATCCGAGCCATGCTTGGAAAAGGCTTTTGGAACTTGGCGGAAGCAACGAAGAGCGATGAGAGCACGAACGAGAGAACTGAAACGAAGGCAGGGGAGTCCTGACTCCGCACTCCGGAGCGTCGAACTTGAGGTTTGATGACTGCGGGCAAACACGGTCAAAACGAATTTCAAAATTGAAGTTCGAACTGTGACGTTTGACGGTTGCAAGATTCAATTCGCGAAATCTCCTAACGCGATCACCGCCGCTTCTTCTCGCTCTCGTTTTAGGCGAGCGAAGCTTTTCAATCCGACGATTGCGGGACGTTGTCGTTTTCTGTCGACCGCCTTCGATTCAGGGCCATGCGCGTATCGCAATTTGCGATTCGCAAATCGCGGCATTTTTGCGATTCAAATTATCGCGATTTGTGCGATATTTGATGCAATACTCGATCCTGTGTTTTTCTCCTGAAACTCCTGAATTTTTGAAATTTCACGGTGGAAGAAGAATACCGCGCGGTTTTTCGTTCGTTTTTCGTTTCTGGGTGATTTACCGTGGTGAATATGTCGATTTATGACGAATTCTTCGTCTCGAGCGCTGTAAGTAGCACTGCCAGGGGCCATAAATATCGTGTATCGTATCGCGTTTCGTATCGCATATTGCACCGCCCTGCTTCGATTGCTATTGCATAGGCCCGTCCACGTTCAGCTGTTTCGGAATCCGCGTCTCAATCGCTTGCTGAAATCTGAACCTGCGCCCAAGAATCTTCGATTCAAACGTGTTCCGAAAACCACTGAGCAAAGCTATCGTTCAAGCTTCTGAGGCCGCGCGGTCTTGAACGGATTTACATGATATTTCCATCGCCACGGTAGATGTCTCCAGCTCCACTGTTCGCCTCGAAAAGTGGCTTTCAGTGACACTGCTTGGAGCTTCTTTTCTTTGTGACCTCGATATTTTAAGGAAAATTACTGTACGGCTTGTTTCGCGGAGCCCACGTCGCCGTCCTCCTCGCGGAGGAGGTGCAAACGAAGTCATGCTGATGCAATCGAGTGCAACAACCGGGGTCCTTTCTTCTGGAAATTCTGAACATGTTTATTCGATGTTGCGCATGTTTCTGTGATTGTGGCTTTGACTGACATGTGATTCTAGAAAGCGTTATTTGTCGGCCTAAGGGTCGACGCACTCGTTTTGTTGCGCAACGTGATGTCCACTCAACGGCGATGATCGGTCTCTTGCATCGGACTGACTTCGTTTGCATCAGTCATAAGCGAGTGCGTTCGTTCTTGTTAGGCGAAGGCTCCCTTGTCTTTGCTTCTGCCAGCTCTGCCGCATCGCTTTTTATTGTTTTGTATTGCTCTATTCTATTGTCTTTTTGGTTTTTGTTTTTTTTATTGGTTTTCGAAGGCGAAGTACGCGTAGAATAGGTATTAGACAATATTCGTGGCTGATATTTGACAGTGGTCGCTTGAAAACGATCGCTAGCTCCAAAGAACGCACCGATTTTGGCAAACTTGGGCTTAAAACACGCGGAAGAGTCGGCGGAACAGTTCATATGACGTTTCAACACAACCTTCTTCCAAAAACAGGCCGAAAACCGTGGAAACAGGGCCACCGTCGCCCGAAAACGTGAATTTCCATACTAAAGCATCGCTTTTTCGAATTTTCGAAAAATTTGTCAAGGTGATCGCGCGGCGACAATATTTAACAGTTTCAATGTTTCCACTAAATAGATTTGAAGTTTTGCAGAAACGTTCGACTATGATGAAAGTGCCTAAGGGAACTCGCGATTACAAGCCTGAAGAAGAAATAGTTCGCCAGGAAGTGATTTCCATCGCCGTCAAACACTTCAAAGCGAATGGAGCGTCGCCCATCGCCACGCCGGTGTTCGAGATGCGCTCACTGCTTCAAAGAAACGACCAGTACGGAGAAGAAACGAAGCTGATCTATAACCTCGAAGATCAAGGCGGCGAAGAATTGTCTTTGAGGTACGACCAAACGGTTCCCTTTGCTCGCTTTCTCGGGATGAACCGCCTCTCGGACTTCAAGCGATACCAGGTCGCAACTGTTTATCGCCGCGATCAGCCGTCCGCCGCGAAAGGACGCTACCGCGAATTCTACCAAGCGGTAAATATCTACAGTATTGGCACAGATGGTTACGACTGAACATTTAGGATTATGATTTTGCGGGTCAGAGCAGATTGATGTTGGCCGACTCGGAATGTATGAAGATAATGGACGACATTTTTCGGGAGTTGAACATTGGAGAGTTTACGAACAAGGTAAGAGGCCTCAATCTTATGACATGCAACTTATGGGCGTGTTTCAGTTCAACCACAAAGTCCTCCTCACGGGAATTTTGGAGGTGTGCAAGGTCCCAGCCGACAAGTTCAAGACCGTGTGCTCCTCAATCGACAAACTGGACAAGCAGCCCTTGGCCGAAGTTTGCGCAGAGCTCGTCAAGGTGAAGAACATCCCGGAAGAAGCCGTCGACAGCCTCAAAGGATTCATCAGTCTTCGAACCGACAATCCCGAGATGCCCAACGGAGAATTATTGGAAGCTCTGCTCGCGAAGGCCGAAGGAAACGAGAACATTATCAAGGGCGTCGAAGAGCTCCGCCGACTTTTGAAGTATTGCGAGGGTTGCCACTTTGGCTCCCGGATCACGTTTGATCCTTCGCTGGCTCGCGGGTTGGACTACTACACGGGTGTGATCTATGAAACGGTGATCACCAGGTGGCCGTTCGAGGCGAAGGATGGCAAAAAGAAGAAAAGCAGCAAGGACGACAACGTGGGATCCGTGGCTGCCGGAGGACGCTACGACGGACTCGTGAAGTCCATCTCGGGATACGACGTTCCTTGCGTGGGCTTCTCACTCGGAATCGAGAGGATCTTCCGTCTGATCGAGCGACGCAACGAGGCACTTGGAATCCCGCCTCGAAGAAGCGATGTTGACGTGTTTATCATTGCTTCGGCCAGCCCCGACAAACTCGAGGACCTGGAAGTGCCTCAAATGCTTCTCCGATATGAACTCCAGAAGGTCGGATTAAATACGGGATATTCCTGCAAGCCGAAACTGAACATTGTGCGCTTGTTCGATCGTTGCGAAAAAGACGGCGTTCCGCTGATCGTGATTTTGGGTGAAGAGGAGTATTCACGGAAAATGGTCAAGATCCGCGATGTAAAGGCGCGTCAGGATGAAGTAAGTCGACGTGTTTTTACCCAGATAATGAATGTTTATTTTAGGAAATTGCGCTTGACGACGTGTTGAAGAAGGTCTTGGAACGGCTCGGACGTTGAACTGAAGCCTCTTCTATTGGTGTACTGTAATCTCCTAATTTGCTCAGTAAATTCGTTGATTGAGAATCTTGTGTCATTTTCTAGTTACGTATTGGACTTGCGAGTTGTCCTCTTCCCGGGCCATGAAATATTAAAAAATGTCACGTTCCAAAGTGCGAAAAAATCACATAGCTGAAATTCAAAACTTACGCGTCTATGCGGACAATGAGTCTATGGCATGACTCAATAATGTTGAGTGAGGTTTCCCTACGTTGTGTTAATTAGGTGATTCGGCACCCATGTGCCTTGAAAGTTATGTAGTTTGATTGTCACAATAACACTAAAAAGCGGCTTTATGTCCTCAGCTTGTAACCCTTTCTACGAACATTCATAAATTCAGGTATTAAAGCATCATCAAACAAGGTCTCAAACCACAAAATTACCCAACTTGGGACTGCTGTCCTCGAATATCTCGAACTTTGCGGATCTTCCGAAGAACGCGGTTGTAGGCGACAGCGCTGAAGAAGCCATCGATGGTGATGAAGAGAACGCCGTAGGGACCAAGGTAGTTCTGCAGGTAAATCTCTTTGAGCTGAGAAAGGCGTGTTAGGTAGGAATCGGGAGAAGAAGGGCTTACGGATCTAAGCAGAAGGTCAATGATGGCGGGCGAGAGGTCGAAGACGACGTGGAACGAAAAGAGCCAGATGATGAAGTGGTTCGTGAACTTCTGCATGGCGGAACGGTTTCGAAGTTTGCATTTGCGGTATTTGAGGAGAAGGCAGAGGAAGGTGATGTTGAGGAGGATGTTGGACGAGGAGAGCGAGATCCGCACCGCCAGGAGGATCTCGTTCGTCACCATGCTGAACACGCATCCGTAGGCCCAGCAATCTTAAACAGGTCAGTGATTATTTACGGCTCTAAGGTCTTTGATTTGAATTTTGCATTTACGGAAACCCAGAATATTCGTTTTCCTACTGTAGTGACGACAAAAAGCCCAATCAAGCGCATCGCGAATCTTTGCGTCACTCGTTTTTTATATTTGAAACATCTCTCATGCTAGAAAGCGCGAATGCAGAAACACGTGAAATCAGTCAGACTTGCGAAGAAAACAGAAATCGTCGGAATTCGAAGAACCCGGAACAAACGAGATACCTTCGAGGAATGAACCAAAAACTCACTGTCGGGAAGCTTTGGCGGGATCTTGTCGACCACTCCCATGTAAGAAACCAAAACCACGCAGATTCCAATCGCGGCGCAGTTGAAAAGGAAGAAGAACTTCTCGTGTTTCAGCCTCTGCGCCGGCCACAAAACGAAGACGCAGCGGTCGGCGGTGAGGAGCAGCGTGGTTATTTCGTAAGAATTCACCGTGATCAGGGACACCGTTCCCAAATATCTCATCAGAGTCGTGTCATGCTCGTGTTCTGAACATCCACATCAGCACATATCTCTGACTATCGTAACCCACTATAAGGATTCCACTGAGCTGCCATATAGACCATCTGCACGGCGTTGGTGCCGGTCATCGCCATCGCGGTGGCTGTGAATAGGCCCATCATGCGGTTGGGGGTCTGGAGGCTCCGCTGCTTCCAAGCGACTTGGGTCGACAGGAGAGAAACTGTCGAAATGGCGACAGTTAAGGTGCCGAGGAGGATCACGGCGATGTACTCGGCTAGGGCGATGTACGGTAGCGCAGGAGCCATCGAAAGCGGTTCTGAGGGACGCGAGAGAGCTGAAACGGGCAACATCTAATTAGCCAGGCAAGGGGATTATTTGGGACGAGAAAACAGAGAGTATGACGAAAGCAGCGCTTGCGTAGTCGGGAAATCGAGAATTCGAGCGAAAGAAACTGTCAACATTTCCTAGACGCGTTCTTAAATGTTAAAACGGTAATTTGGAGAGGTTTATGAGCGGATTGAGCACTTAATTGACGAACCGAAGCAGGGAAAAGTGGGTGAGTGGGTAAGAGAGCCAATTAGGGGATGGGAATACGGTAGGTCGGCAAAGGAGAACGGCTTCTGTTCTTGTGCGACGTCTGGAAAGGGCGATCAAACATGGGGAGGTGGGCGAGAGATTCATCGGAATAGGTAAATTGTATGCAAAGGTTACGGGCGGTTAATAATGGGTCTTTAGATTGAAAAGCACAAATGAGGCATGATGTGGGCACATGTTTGTGCTTGACATTTCGAAGAAATCGTGCTTTATTTGCCTTCGGAACTAAAGATAATATGACTTTAAGTGAGCACAGTTAAACGCTTTCATTTTTTAAAACACGTGAATGAATTCAAAATAGCCTTTTTCTGTTTGAAACGCGGAAACTCCCATCCGTAAACCGGAGAAATACATGAATTAAGTGAATAACAACAGATAGTACACGCCGATAACACGCTGTTAAAAGTGAAAACAAGGACTTCATGGGTTGGCAAAACACGCGACCCTTCAAGATTTGAACGCATTTGTCTCCTATGGGACTAAATCGCAAGTTCTGATTAATCTAAATGAGGATCTGTACGTGAAGAGAGTGGCAATTAGTCTTATTGCAACCATCTGATGTGCTGCACAACCCCTAAAATACCAACTGGCTCTCCTCAAGGATTCCATACCAACATCTTTTGGGAAATGCTTAAATCGGTTCAATCAATTGACTCCCCACCAGCAAGAGTGAATCAGATAATTTTAAGCAGCACACTGCAAACATAAAATGCTATTTTTGCCCGAATCAGGCTTTTCTTATCCAATTGTGTAGGTAGACATTAGTTGACGTTGGCAACTTCTTACGTTTCTAGGCTTGACTATAGGAAATGTCGTTAAAATAGTAATTCTGAATTGCTCCAAAACTAGTTACATGAGTAGGAAGAAATACGAAGGCTTCTTAGGACGTTGAAGGAAAGTTTATGGTGGGCTGAATCTTGACAGAGAATGAGATGATAGTTAAAAGTACGAAGAGACAGAGCTTGTTTATCAGAACTATTCAGGCGACATCACAACTATGGTCACAATCTAAGCGTGATAAACGAAAAGTTCAGAAATACGGCTCCTCTAGAGCAGAAATCCACCAGATTCATTTGGAGCACTTTTCGGGTTGAATCAAGGACAGGTGGAGGAGAATGATATGTCAAGTAGGGCGTAGCTGTTAGTGCAAGGTGTTTTCATAGTTTGAAGCTGAAAAGTGGTTCGAGAATTTTAGATTTTGGACTACAGAATAGAATGAAAACATGAGCTGAATTTACGTACGATTCGACCTGTGCAGGTGGGATCCAACTACGATCTGGTAGTTGGTCATTCTAAATTCTAAATGCAAGTGATAAACAACTTGATACAGCGGATGAGTGTATTTTCGCGTTGACCTTACCCTGAAAAGCGTCCTATTTTTTGCCTATAACATGCTCTAATGTGGAAACCAAATCCAAAAGGTTGAGTTTACGATAATTTGACCTTTGAACACAATAACCGCATTTGCTGAAGCAAATCAACAAGTGTTGTTTTGAGGTATTCAAGACCTGTCATTGACAGGTGCCACGTAAAAGTACTCAACGGCTGTTTTGAACAAAATTTGAAAGATTTCTGAATTGCAAGGACAATTCTGGGATCCGTTCCTCACTGCAGTTTAATGGTTGTCTGTTTTCGTTCTCTTGAGGACAAATGATTTCTATCCATAAATTCACCGTGTTCTTGGGTCCACGCATAGGAGAGCCATGCCCCTATGCATTCCTAGTCATCAAATCTTCGAAAGTTGTTTTTCCACGTCCGTTTCCGTGTCATCCCTGTCTTCTCTTCCCTTCGCGTCAAAAGTGGCTCCCCGGATTCCCTCATCCCGCTCATCATAAACACTGCGGGTGGCTCTAATTTGTCGCCCTCCCCCACTGGGCCTCGAGCTATCGATTCGTAATATTCGCTCCGCCATGCGGATTCCGCGCCTTCTTCTCCTTCTGTCTTCCGTCATCGGCTTCTCCGCCGCCTGCAAATGCGTCCACCAGAAACCAGAGGCGGTGTACTGTAAGTCCGACTGGGGTAAGTGGTCATCCCCTCTCTTTTCCTAATTTCCTCTTCAGTTGCACGTCTCCACATCCTCTCGCGGTCCTACTGGTTCGGTAGAACCACATATCGAGTTGAAACCAACTTGTTCATAAAGGTGAAGTCATATTATAACCTTAAACCAGTCATAAACCAAACCTTCAGAAACCGAATTCGACCGAGTTCAAGACGCCTCCGAAGATGTTCGACATCGCTACAGAATCTGAATGCGCCCTGGACGACCTGAAAGTGGGTTCGAAGTACATCCTAGCAGGTATCCTGTGTTCCAACTTTTCGTAAAAACGAATGATTCCAGGAAACTACGTGGACAACAGCGGCCTTTTCACGTTCATCACGAAACATTTCCGCGATCTTTCAGGCAACTTTGAGGTCGAAAGATGCGCACAGGTGAACGATGCGAAAGGAGAGATCTTCGCGTGGGCGAAGCCGGCGGCGAAGCGGATCGAGCGGACGCTCCTCGGCTTCAGGCCGCAGATGTGCCATAAGAAGCACGGATGACGCGAGGGTCCCGCCGCGAAGAGTCTGATGTTCAGACGAGGCGATACGGTCGATCGGCTGTTTCAATTTGAAAGTCGAATTGCAAGATTTTGTTGTTTGCGGGAATAAAATGTGGATTTTCTGGGTTCGGAGTGCGAGAGGGGGGTTCTGTTGCATTGGCGAGGATGAGCGTTGAGTTTAGACTGCGAAAAAGAGCGCATGAGATCTTGCAGCGTCCAAAATGACTAATTTAGAGCGAAAGAACACAAAACACTGCTTTCGTAAATAGTGATTTAATGTGAATCGGAACTGCTCCATGGCTTGACTTATTTATTTGGGTCTTGATTGATTCTTATTCTGCTTTTGAGATCGTTTGCAAGAGCTGTCGAACCTCTGATGCTGGGACTTGCATTAGAAGTCATAACCAATGCAATGCTTTTGCAGATGTTTCCGCTGTTACCGTGACTATTTTTTGGAAACCCTGATTTCAACAATTCTCTCTTTTCCAGGGCTAAAATGAAAGTGGCCGACGACGAAGTGGAATATTCGGGCTCCAGCGATGATGAAATGGATTCCAATGCCTCCGAAGACGTCATCATGGAAACAAATGGGGTCCAAGAAGGAGATGATATCGAGGCGGTGAGCTGACTTTTAGTTAAATCTTCCTATAAAATATGTTTAGGAGACCGACATCATCCTGATGCGACCTCGAACGAAACTCTCACGCGTCCTGATTCCCCAAGGTCTTCGATACGAAGCGGCTTCAAACCTAGAAGCCAAATACAAGCAAAAAGTGGGCAAGGTATGAAGCTTTACCTGTACCCAACTTCTATTCTATGCTTTTAGCTCCAAATGAGCATGGAAATCGACTGCGATTTCAACTCGTTCGATCGCGATCGGATGGACGACTTCTCAGGCACCGTGAACAAGCACTCGTAAGCTTGGATCTGCCGAGATTTTCCGATCATCTAGTCTGTTCAGATTAATGACGAAAATCAATTTCGAAGGTACACGATACGCCAACAAGAGCAACGTGAACCACGTCGCTGGGGTTGTCCGAAACGGTAGAGTCGCGCTATCGTTTTGTTCATTTTTGATTCAGAAATTTGCAGGAAAGCTATATCTCATCCCAGTGGACCAAAAATTCGAGATGAAGAGAACTCTGACCCACGCGTCGCAGAAGAATCGCAATCGGAACCTGATGTCCGATGATTCTGAGGACGACGAGCAATCGGGGAAGAAGGCGAATCCCGTTCGCGTGAAGTTCGCGCGGCCAGAAGACGAACGCCAGAAGAAGCGCCGCGAGGCGTCGTCGTTCCACAGGACGAAGGTCGAGGAACAGGACCAATGGATCGACGTGCCAATTGTCAAAGAAGATGTAGGGGAGGACTCTCAAGAGCAGATTTTGAACTTCTGATATTTAAGGATGAAAGCTCGATGCGCGTGGTCGACAACCTGGTCGAACAGGTGGAACACATTGAGGAAGAAGAGGAGGACGACGACGAAATCGTGGATGTGCTCAGCCAGGACGTCGATGACGATGAGAATAAATTAGCGAAATCCCGCAAAATGTTCCCCACGGACAAGGACTGCGACCGGTTCAAAAGGATTCTGATGGCGAAGCCCAGGAAGAAGATCATCAGAAACCAGCCGGTCGTTTACACGAAAAAGATCGATCCGGAGGAGGAGTTGCGGAACAGGAAACAGCCGCGCTGCGACCTTATGAAGAAGAGTGAGATCGCCGCTTTGCCCACCTTGGACGAGCGCGTCAAGGCGGTCTTATGCAAATGTAAGTCATTATAGGGCCCTATAAGAATCTTTACGAATTCTGTTCAGCTCTGGTCATTACTCTGGACGACATACCTGTACACAGCGAAATGGAGTACGAGCACCGGCTTGTGCCAGCCCGGGCCTACGCCCGCCTCGTGTGCGGCGTTTGGGTCGCCAAGAGCGTCCTCGTTTTCCGGGACGAAGCGCGAGCGCCCGCGCAGGAGAAAGTTCGCCACATGAGGGCAATCTACGACTTTATCTGCTGTCAATTCGATGCGGGAAACCAAGTCACTCAAAACGACATCGTGCGCGTATTCCAAGTGTCAGCGGATGACGCACTGAAGGTTTTACAGAAGATCGGCAGCCTGAATCGCGATGTTTCTGTTGTCAAAAACGTCAAGAACCTGAAGGGCGGCACCTGGGAGCTTCGCGTTCCGAGAGATTTCGAGCTCTTCGAAGAGTAAACACCTCATATCCTTTGGTTTCCCTAAAATCAGCGTGTTTCAGCGAAAAGATATCCGAAATCATCGAGGAAGAGAAGCAACAGTGGGTGGAGCGCTTGGAAGAGATCTTGGCATACCTGAAGGACAAAACCAGAGGGACCACGACCGCCGTATCGAAACCAAAGTCCACTGCACGTACTTCGCGGAAATAGCCCGCATCCGGATTGTTTCGTTGTTCTTGTTATTGTTTGTTGTTATCTTGGATTAAAGCAGAGTAGCGGGATCCAATACTTGCATACCACGGCCACAGGAGTACGGTAGCGTGTAGATGAGTTTGGTCATCCATTCTCAATTGCGCAAGGTGTTTTGCTCGTTTTGTTATTCATGGGATTGGACCCGTCGTCGCATGGTGTCATAACATCTTCCCTCGCACCTTCGCCCCTCTTCGGGAACGTGCGAATCTTGGCGGTGAAAGTGCAAAGTGGTCAAATCGCGTTTACGACGACGTCCTCGGTAACCTGCACCTTTTTGTCCCTTAATCCATTTTTTCTACTGCTTCTTTTATGCAGATGATCGATCGCCGCCGACCCAAAGAGGATTTGTGACAGCTGCAATTACCGCGCCGAAATCAAAATCGGGCGCGTTTCTCCCCTTTTTCATCTGCTGCCCGCGTGTCCACAGCGATGCGGATGCCAATTGCCCGCTTCATTACTCCCGAGTGGAGTTTCGAGCCCATCTCGGCCAGGCTCACGCAGGAAACCCCGTAGTGGTCAGGAGTCTGAGGTCCCCCGGGACTTCTTTTCGAGTTGCGCCGATCCTCGCCGGCGGCGCAAAACGCGTGTTTTCTGTGCTTCTTAATTACGCGTCCCGTTTTGTTTCCACTGCGCGTTTGACACTTCGGCCGGGGTTTCTGGAGCTTTGGGCCTCAGGTTCCCGCCTCCCCCTCTTGCGAAACGCGCTTCCTCGCTTGATTTGTGACCATTTCAATGACCCAAAAGCGGCTTTTTGTCACCCGGATTAGCTCGTTTCCATCTCGTTTCGGGCTTAACGTCGCGTCGTTTCAGAGTGCGGGATCTCCCGATGGCCACGATGACGCGCAGAGTCTGCGGAGGATCACGGTAAGTGGCGCTCAGATCGGCTGTTTATGGGAGAGTGACGCCGGGGAGAGGTAAAAGGCGAGGGAGAGGCGACAAGGGACTGGGAAGAGGGTTCATTGTTTCGCAGTGCGGATTGATGACCTCCAGGCCTCCAACGACGATCCATTTGGGACGATAAACGATTGTTGACACACGCGATCGCTCGTTTATTAGCACCCATCCCGTGCCGAGTTTCGACGCTTTTTTGGGGATTGTTGCTGTTGAAGGGACGGAGGACGCTCGGGTCAGCGAAGGCATAATTGCTAATAGGCCTATTAGTGTTCAGGGTGGAGTGTTTGTCACCTTGTGGAGATGTGTTAAAGAGAAAGCTATAGTCTATTGGGAACGGTTCTACAACCTGGGGCTTTGTTATATCTGCTTAACCGTTTGTGTTTTAGATTTTCAGGTGTACCTCCTATATAATCCCTAAACTCTGTGGTAAATCCCACTTGTTGTTAATACTCTCAGGATTTCGAAACCCTTATTCATTTGTTGACGAAATTCACGTTTATAAAGTTCAAGCTGGTCAGAGCGCCAGTCAGTGCTTTTTGCCAATCACCGTCATCTGCACTTTAACTTTTTATGGCGTTTTTTGCGAAACTCCTTGTTCGACGTTCTTCCCTTGGGCTAAAAATAGTTTACCTTAATGTGTTAATTTCAGGAGACCAGCAGGCTGCTACAAACAATGTTAATCGCGCAATTAAAAATTTAAGATTTTTACCATTTATGGGTTTCAGAATGTCGTTAGACGGCCAAGAACGTTTACGCTTTCAAGAATCCAAAAAACGCTTCCAAAACGTCCTTTTCGACGACCTCTCGGATTCTTCCAAATCCATCTCTGAACATGCATTCTGCTCGTTAATCGGAGTCTGTTTTCGGCGTTTTTACTCGCTTGCGAGTTCTGCAAAGCGCCGCTTGATTGCATCTGCGAGGCGGCGGCGGAAAAGTGTTGTTTGTTTTGTGGAGGACGAGCGAGAAATAATTTATGCTTTTGAGTAATCCGGGAGTGGGAGAGGGCTGAATGGGACGGGCGGAAGACGAAGATGAAAGAGAATTCGAACGAAAACAAACCTGAATTATTTTCGGAGTCGAGTGGCGGCGGACGCTAATGAGCGGAGATTTGTGGAATTCGAGGGAAGCGTCGAAAATGAGATGTTTTCGATGATTTCAGAGTTGTTTGGGAACGTCGAGGGACCGAATTAGCAGAGCCGAAGTGGATATGGATTTTGATGTTATGTACTGCGAGATTTGGTTCGTTTTTATATTTGCCAACTCAAAAGTTCAAGCTGAAAAATACTTTCATGCTTTTGCAGGGGACAGCTTCCGAGAAAATTAGATTAGATTGGATCTAAAAAGACGTGATCTAATTGTTGTTGTTCTTTTGAAAGTCTTTGCTCAGGAATGAGTTTTATCAACGACCTCCTGTGATTACTCTACCCCATTCGACCCTCCCCAACCCCTCTCTTCACAACCCTCTTTTATCCCACCGGCGTTCCATCTCCAAGATGACTCACTCCAGCCCCATAAACCTCTTAAAATCGTACCTCCCATCTCAAAAATTCTCCCAACCCTCGCAAAGATTTCCCCAACTCATCCGCGCGTTAAACGTGATTTCGTCGCCGAAAACGGCTGCGGCCTTCTCCTCCGACCTTTGCGGCTGGCCGGTTCTCCTAAATAATACATTTTATCTTTTTTTTCCACCTCTCTGTGGCCCTCGACGGATCTCAATGCACTCTCCGTTTTTTCGGTTTTTTCAAAATGGGATAAACCCCGATCTCGATTATCCACATCTCATTTGGTTCCTCTCGGCCTCCCCTCGTTCTTTCTCCGGCTCTTCCGGCCGACCTGCGCGGTGGCGGCCTTTCGGTCACCGAACACTCTTATCAGCTGATACCAAAGACGGCGGAACGCTTTTACGAGATCGTTTGGGGCCACAAAGTCAATTAGGGCCCGTCGAGTGTTCAGTTCTCCGAGGGGTCGACTCGCGCGACTTGCGCGCGTTATAAATATTCCAATTCGCAATCTGTCATCAGCGGTTTCCGCGCAAATCGGCGCATAATGGGACGAGAATCACTTGTTCCGAGCAGGTAATTTGATCTTGTCGACCGATTGTTACAAGGCGCTAACTGGGAGACGCGCGATAAAAGAGATACGGTAGACAGATATCGCGGGTTTGGAAGATCTGGGTAGCGGAAGAAGGTTATAGTAGGTTAGTTGTTCCGATGACTTCAACTGGTTTTCCTCATGACTGAATCGTCACAGATACATCAAAGTTGGTTAATCAGAGTTAGAACTTTAAATAATTTAACCCTAGTTCGTGTGTCTTTTCAAAGATCTAAAACCCGACCATTATCACATTCTCTTGAACCGCAAACACCCTTTCTACGCTTCGTCCTTCTCCACGAGCACCTCGCTGGAACCAAGGATATCTCCTCTCCACCTCGAATCGAACAATTCTCCCTGTTTTTTTCCTTCAGCTCACATTCCATGTCCCAATCCTATCCGTGTCAGTCCAACGTCCAATCCGCGTTCCGGTCTGCACCTGTCAACGGTTAATTACAACTTGTACTCCCGCTTCGGCCCGCCCCTCCTCTGCTGGGAATTGTTGCCCTTGAGGACGACGATGTTCTGCTTTGTTTATTGGACGTCGAAAACGAACGCGAATCCTCTTGGCTAATGCAATTACTCTTTGCGGCCACCGCCGCTTCCCGGGAGCCTAACTCGCTCTTAGCGGGGTTCTTGGACCCTCGGGCTGCTTGCAACCTCGTTTTCTCATTATCTTCGCATGTTTCGCTTCGATTTTCGCGCTTCCCCGATTCACTTTCGATGAATTTCTGAGGAGCAGCCAAGGGAGGCGTCAATTAATCGTCCGGGCGACAGTTTCTCCAATTTTTTGACCCGTTTTGATTTAGGAGATCGCGAGCGCCGATATGCAAATCTCGCAATCTCGGCTGCTCGTCAAGGTCGGCCGAGGTCGCAAATTGGGTTAATTAACTTATTGTCTGCACGCGCAGGAACAAATGTTTTCGAACGGTTTTTTGACTCGGCGTTATCCCTGGCTGCTCGTGCTGGATGGGCCCTTAGGAGATTAATCAAAAAAGACTCTTTTCGTGATGGCATCCAATTTAACGCGAGTCATTAATTTTATTTTCTCGTTTTTGGAATATTTGCTTTGATCGAGAGGGGACGAGATCGTACAACTGATATCTCCGCTTTATGGAATTCAGCAGCGACGTTTTTTATGTGAGAAAAGGTTGGAAGCTGTGGGACTTCTGCGTGGTAAATTGAAGAATTTATGCTATTTGGCTTTTTCTGGGGTCGTAGAGGGGTTCGGGCTGCTAAGGTTTCCTTGGAAAACAGAAAAGTACGATTGAATCAAGGACAATGGGACTATGAGAATCTAAAGCAAAGTTTAGTTTCAGTTCTAAAAGTGGAAACCGGAATGGCAACTTTCGCAACCGCATGTAAGAAACTCTTTGAATGTGACAATAAATTATGTTAGCACATCGCTCTCAAAAACGTCTCTTAACTGACCACCAGTGACTTATGTGCTGCTATTCTTAGCCGCCTTCTTCCCAGATTACAGTATCCACTTCTCTACTCCGCCGGCCGTATTTCCACTTCCTTAATTTCGATTTTATTCCGAAACGCCCTTTAGCAACGGACCGATTTGCGTCCCGCCACCGGCGCTGTTTCCCGTTTCCAAATTGTCCCATAAAACGGCGTCGTCGGCGCTTCGATCGGCGACGTTATCCGATGAATCGCGGTATTTCTGCTCGTCGTCGGCATTAAAAATTAACAAAAATTACTCGGACGCGCGTTCTAATCGAGTATTCATTGCGCAAACACTCGATCGCTGGCCAAGTTGTTTTCCAGGATCTCCTCGGAGTTCTCGAAATGCGTTCGAATCGATCGGAGGCCGATCGCCTGCGGCACTCTGTTTACTCCTCGACAGCCCAAAAAACATTTCTGTTGCAGAATCGCTTAATCCGCGGAGATAATCTCCGCTGCAGCGGTTTGTGATGAATTGGATGGCACTGTCGAGTGACCCGCGGAGTTCTGTTCCAGGGTGTTTGCAGGAGCGGGGAGCCAGGAAAGCAGGACACGTGAGGCGTCGTGTCCACTTGAGCAGCTCATTTGTCACTTGGAAACAATTGCTGAACATGTCGTGCGCGCGAGTAAGTAGCGGGATTATGTAAATGACCCTCGACGCGAAAAAACATTGATTTATGGGAACGGCGAACGGTTGCTGGAGAGCTCAGGAAGGAGTCAAGGAGACTCTGGAACATATTGGGAGAGAGCTTGAGAGGGTCAGGGTTGTTTAGCTTGTGGGGAAGAGCCGAGAATCTGGAGAGTAATTATTCAAGCGGTAATCGGTCCCGAAAAGGGCTCGAAGCCTGTTTGTTGGGTTTCCGCTGGATAAGGCAAAAAACTGTGTTTTGTTCAGCAGAGAGGGAGAGACATAAGAAAATATGAGAACAAAAGCTCGACTTCATATGATTAGATCAGTGATCAAGCAGCAGTTCAGATCCCCTTATCTTTTAAGATTAAACAGCTTTATCGAGTTTTGATCTCAACTTTTAATTTGTAAACAGCCTCAGTTTTACCGGTTGAACCAGTTGAAACACAATCTACTTACGCAACCTTTTTCTACGTTTTCCAAACAAATCACCTTTTTTTTGCGCCTCATCCCGCTACCGGGACTCCATTCCAAAGCCCATTCGCCGTCCAATCACCGGCTAAACTCCCCCCGCTTGATCTCGCCAAGCGCATGCACTCCGAACGACTTCTCAAGCCCGGCGGCGACTTGTAAAGTGTAAAGGCGCTGTTTGTTTATATAAATGTAGTTCTCGCTCTTCTCTCGTTTTCGTCCTCTTCGCTTGAGGGCCAAGAGAAGGCCCTGGTTCCGCCGCCGACCGGCGGAGGCGGAGCGCGGGCCGGGAGGGGCGGCGCTTGCGAGGCTCACACAACACTATAGTCAAAACAGCGATTTTTCTTTTCTTCTGAAGCGCCCTCCGACCACCGATTATCCTTCTTTTGATCAGTTCACCGATCTTGGCTTCTCGGATTGATCAATCACCTTCCAGATTCTGTGACAAGTCCGAATCGGCGTCGCCGGACGGACGCCGCGTCAATCTCGGTCCCGAGGGACGCTGGCGCCACTTTTAAAGTGTATTAATGTTTCATGCAAATAAGGACTTCCGTCCGCGTGTCGCGAAAACAAAGTTCCCTTCGACTATAGCTCCTTCGTTCCCAGCTCCCTTCCAATTTAGGTAAATTCGCTCATAATTGGTCACTAAAAGTCAATAGGCGGAAAAGGACGGCGGCCTTATTGCCCCTGGCGATATATTTAATCCTCGCGTCTTCCGCGCACTTTCGCCGCAGTCCGAGTTCCAAGTTTCTCGCTGTTGCACAACGGCCGGAGTCCCAATTAGGCACGGCGCCCTCCGCCGCGCTAATCCAAAGGCGACCGCCGATCGTTGCGATTACAAACAATTATCGCGCGTTCGCCTTTGATCGGCCACACTTTCTTTGTTTATTTTACCCGTCGACCACTCGGCATCTGTCGCCCTAATCCACTCCCTCACCTCCTAATGGTATATGCATGAACCTCCCAGAAACCTTTCGGGGTGATTCTACAGTCTCAATCGCCTGCTTGCGTTCCATTAGCCTTGGCTCGGTGCCTATTCCATCAGAAATCATCCATCATTGCTCCAATTAGTGGGCTGCCTCGCGCGCGCCTTCTGTTTTCTCAGTTCCTCGCAAAAAAACCGTAAAATTCCATTCGTAAATTACTGTACTGGATTTACAACTCACAACAGAAGTCGCCAGGATGCATTAGCGTCGAATCGCGCGAGTATTACCCCTTTTCCGGGCTTTGTGACTCACCTGACCATTGGTTACTCATGTCCGTCTCCAGGAACCCTCCCACGGCCCCGGCGGCTCTGGATGTCGCGAGAAGGAAGATGGAGGAAGAACTCAAGTGCCCCTGCTGCAAGAAGTTTGTCGACGACCCGATTCTGCTTCCTTGCGCCCACAGCTATTGCCGCAAGTGCGCCCTGAAGTCCCAGCAACGTGCCTCGACCTCGCTTCTCTCCCCTCAGTGTTCTTCAGGTAAATTGTGTTCTATTGGAATACTATTAAACCTCTGATTTCAGCTGCCAGTGACACAATCTCTCTTTGCGTCAGCGACCAGGATCAGGAATCCGACAAACTTTCCGTTTTCTCCGAAACCGATTCTGGCGTCGTCTTGTGTGGTAGAAGTAAGCATTCTGCAATTTTGCCTATTTTAATATTTTTATTTCAAGATTCCCGACCATGCAGCATCCTCGGCACGTCGTCCTCGATCCTTTCACGGGTGCCCACGATCCTCACGCCCTCGACCTCAGGCTACACCGTCATCTGCGCCTCTTGCCAGAAGCCCTCGTTCTACGCCGACGACCAGGCGATCCTCAGCGTGCCCACAAACGAGGCGCTCCTCCGCGTCATCAAACGCTACCGAGCGCAGAATCCTGAAAATAGCCAGATGATCACGGTGACTCCGGACCGGATCCCGAACTGCCAGATGTGTGACAAGGGCTCCGAGAACGTCGACGGTCTTTTGCGAGCAATGCGACGTGTACTACTGCTCCCCGTGCCAGAACGTCCTCCACCCCCCGAAAGGCCTGACCCCTTCTAACGCCCGGTTAGCCAAAGCCCTAAATCACGTTTGTTACTGTAACCCTTTGTCTTCAGACGGCTTCCTGTGGCTACGCCGGCCGAGAAGGAGTCTAAATGCGCGTTCCACGAGAACGAGATTCTGACGATGTTCTGCGTGGTGTGCAAGAGCGCCGTGTGCTGCATGTGCCTCCAGGAGATCCGCCACCAGAACCACGAAGTTCACAGCCTCCACAACACGTGCAAGTCCCAGAAGGTGAGCAGTCCTAACAGGGGTCCAATTACGGGAAACGACCTCTGCGAGCAGTGGCGGAAGTACTCAATTAATGCGCGAAGGCATGCGGTAAACAAGTTCAGAGGAGGCGCAGAAATCGGACTCCACGCGGGAACTGCCGATCTGCGAATTTGGTTGGGTTGCTCTAGGGAAAGTTCCTGTATGCAGTGTTTTCCATATTCAGCCGCTTTGTTGACTTTCCCACAGATCAAAACCTAATCACTAATCGCTTATCAGGTGGTAGCAGAACATAAACGGATGCGCTGTAAATCAATCTTGTTAACATCGCGATTAGGATCCCCGATCTGTCAACAGCGGCGCTACCGAACGTTCGCGTGTGGTGGGAAAGTGTCGAGTTTCTTCATAAGCAAACAGCGCCGATTGGGCCCGAGAAGCCCTGATTTGGACAAACAGCGCAGCCGCTCCTGGGCAAATAGCCGCGAACATGAGACGCTTCGGGGTCGTTTGAGGGCATCTGAGAGGTTCTGAGCAAACAGGTGTCAAGGATCATGGTCTCCCGATCACGGCGCGTTGGTGGCGAATCGGAGAATTCGTGCGATTTGTTGTAAATCGGCTCTTGTTCGACGCGATAATTCAAATTACGACTCCATCGGGACTCCATTAGGATTATGAAAAGCGGTGTAAAGTGGCCCGGAACCAGCGGCCTTTGGTCCTCCACGAAAATTTGCCGAGTTTCCGACCGCGGCGAACTTTCTTGGCACAAAGGCACTTCTCGAGTGCTAATAAGGTACTTCGCACTCCCGGGCGCCTTTGAGGCTTCGACACCTGTCGGGCGACTCGATTTACATAACGCCAACCCGCAAATGACCCTTTGGCCCGTGGCGGCGCAGTTTTTTACGATCTTCCGCGCTCGGCGGCGTCGTTCGCCGAAAGCGACCGCAAATGTGTTTATGCGTTTTTCATCGCCCGGGGCCATATGCACAGTGCGCGAGAAGTGGCTGGAGTACAAGATGTTCTCTTCCGGGTGCAGGTGTAATCGAGCGCCTCCGACAATTTGTCCCGGCCGTGTAGTGGTCACCAACTGACGCCGCTGGATCAGATGTTACATATGTCTTCCTGGGATTGCCACGTCTATCAGGTTGATGATATACCAGGCTGATGATATGCCAGCGGCGTTCTGCTGTCATCGAATATGCATTCGAGGGACTCAATTCTGTTGCTGGACAAACATGACGCTTTTCCGCCTCGAGTGGCGTTGCCCTCAGGCTATTAAACTTTACACTTGCTCTAGTGGCATGAAACCCCTTTGCAGAGGTCTCGAAAAGCATTTGACGCATCGTTTTACGAGCGTCTTTGCCGTGGGAAGACTCGGGAATTTGCATATTTTTTGATTTACAGTGCGAGCCGAAAGCTGGCGCTTCCTGCCACCCATTCGACGAACGCCGTCCGGGGGACACCTGTTGTTTGCGGAGAAAAAGCGGCCGGGGGTCGCGGAAACCCCAAACGGGCAAAAATTGGCCCTCCTTAGGTGATTTGTCATCTTAAGATCATGCAGCTGCTGAAAAGGGAAAGTGACAGACGGCGGGGCGACAGTCGAGGAGACTCACAGGAAGGTCAGATTTGCGATAATTGGCCTTGGATCGGGACAACTGAGCCGTGAGATCTCCTGGCAGCTCAAAGTTCAGCTCAGAGGGTAATTACACGCTTGGAACGGCGATCGATCAATCGGTCTCCGTTTGACGACCTAATTATTCCCCTTTTGGCTCCGGGAACGCTGTTTTGGGCCTGCCTGGCCGTTGTCCAGGCGCAGATTATGCAATTGGCCTGCTCGTCATTCGCTCGTCCGGCGCTGTCATCACACGCGAAGATAAATGCGTCGCCATATGGTTGCGCAAATCTTTTCATTAGCCGTTCGCCTTTCAGCCTCTCGATCCTCAATGGGTTAAATGCCCTTCGAGGGATGGCGGGAAGAGGGACAGCCGGCAATGCCTCAGGGGTCTCCGGTTACAAATCGCTTTGATCTGGTCCAGTTGTAAAACATCGCAGAGCGCATCTCCGCTATCACAAGGAGTCTGAGCAGCTAACATACAAAGACGCGACGGGTCGCCGGATCCGATTACGCAGATTAGGTTGGGGAGATCCGAGTCAAGCAGCAGAGGTGCAAAAGTGACCTCCTCCGCTGCCTAATCCGGCAGGTAATCCCACGTCCCACAACAATTCTGTTGGGTTAATCTGCTTACGAGGGCCGAGATCCGATGACAATACACGTGTGCTTCGCGGGGACTCGGCGTTTAGCGACAGGGGACCATTACCGTAATCGTTTCTAATCTGGCGACCTACAATAGGGGTTTCTCTACTTTTGTTCTAAAGTGTTCTCTCAAATCCTCCTTCCAGAACTCCCTTTCACAACTCTCCCCAAATTAACCTCATTAATCCGCATCTTTTTCTTTCTTTCGCCGTCTTTTCTGCTCAAGAAGCGCAACTCTCCGCGGTCCTTTAGTGGCCATCGAAGCGCGAGTAATGAAACTTTTGGTGTCGCAGAATTCGATTTGTCGTCCGAAGAGGAACGAATATCCGCCGAGAGTACTACTCGTTTAATTGCGTCCCACATCACCCCGCCACACCAAACAAAGCAGCAGAAAAGTTGGACTCAACCGGGACGTGTTCATCCCGAACGACCCCTTAGGAGTGGGGATCGGATTGCGTTCATAAATTAGTCGATTAATCGCCTCGGATCCCAGTCGACTCCGATTTAACTCGCAACATTCGAAGAACATAAATCGCAGCTGAAAGAGGCGCCTACAAAAACATCCTTTCACATCGCTATAAATTCGAGCGAAACGCGCAAACGTTTCTTTTTCGACGGCTACACGACCACTTAACAGTTTCGGGCGCCAACTGTTCGCCTCGTTACACCACAAAGGACTCATTTATGACGGTTTCAGAGCGAACTCTCACAAACGCTTCAACTTTTGAGCGAAAAAGCGCGATCGGCGACCGAAGACATCACGAAGCTGAAGCACTGCCAGGAGAAGATCAACGTGAGTTTAGATTTACGAGCAAAGATTAAGGGACAAAAACGCTTTAGACCTCCTCGTCCGACTTCAAGACGAACGTCACAGTACAGATCGACTCGCTGATCCAGCAGCTTCAGGAGCGAAAGACGAAGCTGCTCGAATTCGTCGACAAGGAGAGGGACTATAAGGTGTGTTTGAGAGGAATTCTGAACAATAATAGGTTATAAACGAGTTTGACAAGAATGTGTGATGTTACTTTCAGTTCTCACATTCAAGCAATCAAAGATCAAATGAAGAGTTTGACTTCACTTATCAGTTCAAAAAAGAGAGTCGTTTTGTATAACTTCAGCCAATCTAGTGCTCAAATTGCCTCTTTTTTACCACCGAAAACAACAGCGAAAACCTTAACTTTCGACCCCTCCTTTCGAAACCCCGATTCCTCAAAAATAGTTTTCCTAAGAATCGAATAATTTCCTTGTTTAACGCTTCAATGTCAACAGATGAGTCATCCTGCATGAACGAAAACAATTCTAAAAAGCAATTAAGCAATCCAGGCGCGACGCCAGGTGTCCGCTCGCTTTTGTAGTCGCTGCTTTTCCACAAAAAACCCAGAATTGTATCTTCTCTTTTCAGAAACGCATCCTAAAGGACCAGATCTCGAGATGCACTTCTCAATTCTCTCGCACCACGGCTTTGATTCAGTTCTGCATCGAAGTGCTCAAGGAACCCGACCCGGCGGTTTACATGCAGATCGGAGGAGCGCTTTTGAACCGCACGACGAGCCAGGAATTCCTGTGGCATAAGGAGATGCGCACAAAGCCCGACGTGGAACCCGAAATTGTGCTGAACCTGGACACCAAACACCTCCAATACGCCATCCAGAACCTCGACTTCGCCCAACTCAAAGGTAATTTTGCGTGCTCTTCTTTTGTGAATTCGAGTAAATAAACGTGAAAATTCCAGCCAGCGCAGCCTCTGGGAAAATCAGAGGAGACTCCTCTAGAGGTACTCTTGTCGTAGTCTCGTGGCCTTTGTCGTTTTCTAAATTTCTTTTTTGTGCTTTTGTCATCCTTCCATCGAAATTGGTCTTCTTAAACACTCTAAAATCTCTCTTTTCAGTTCCGTCGCCTCCGGTCTTCGAGACTTCCGAGTGTTCTGCCGAAAACAACTCGGTCACGGTGGTTTGGAGGTCGCCACACGACGGATGCGCCGTAGACGGCTACATTTTGGAAATCGACACCGGTAGGGACGACAGCGTCTTTAAGGTAGATTCAGGTTTTGTGATCCTTGGATTCACATGTCTGTTTCAGGAAGTGTATTGCGGCACGGAGACCATATGCACCATCGACGGTCTCCACTTCGACACCTACTACAACGCCCGCGTCAAATCCTTCAATTCGGCCGGCGAGAGTCCCTATGGCGACTCCATCTGCCTCCAAACTGCTCCAGGTTTGTTCTTCCAGCCAATGTTCAAAATTGTCATTCTCGTTTCAGTGGCCTGGTTCCAGTTGAGCAAATCGCCGTCGCAAACCGAGATGATTTTAAGCAATGACTGTTCCACACTCGGGGCCTCCTCTAGCGACTATAGAACCGTCCTGGGCTCCGTCGCCTTCTCGCGCGGCGTCCACTACTGGGAGGTTTCCGTCGAGGCGCACCACGGGAACGCGGACATCGTCGTGGGAGTCGCGCAACCATCTGTCAACCGCAACATTATGCTCGGTAAGCATTCTGGGACCGTCTTCCGGGCGCAGCCGGCTTCACCGTTTACGACTTCCTTTTTACGACCTCGCATGCATAATCTAATCGTCGCTGTTGTACAATCGGGTCCGAATGGTGCAAAACGGAGGAAAGGCGAAATCGGGGAATGTGGAATCGACGATGACGCCATTGGTGGCGATTTCGAGTTTGCTTCACGGGTTTCTAATGGCTTTTGAAGGCATTTTGGGTTTGTAAAATTGATAAAAATCTTTGAACCCATTGGTATTTTCATATTTCAAGGTTTCCCTAAAAGGCACTCAAATCTTTTCTCTTCGCTGCAAACCTCAAAACACAAACTCACAACAGCGTCCTCGTCCCGTTCCCCATGAATTCACAACTGTTATGCAGCCAAAGTTGAGCAAATCCCTTTTAGGCAAGGATCTGCACGGCTGGTCGATGTACGTGGACGGCGAGAGGTCGTGGTTTCTGCACAACGAAACGCACCACGGACGCCTCAACTCCGGCGTGTCTCGGGGCGCCGTCATCGGGGTGTCCATAGACTGCGACAAGGGCGCCTTGAGCTTCTTCGTCAACGATGTTCCGCTCGTCATCGAAGGCCGACCACAGGCGTTCAGGTGAATAAATATTTCCTGTTGGGGCTCCTTTGTTTTCAAAACAGCTCCTTGCCTCGTCCGCCGCCTATAATGACTTCTTTTCCTTCAGGAACATGCCCCGCGGCCTCTACTACCCCGCGTTCAGCGTTAACAGAAACTCTTCGATTACCGTACACACCGGCCTGTCTCCGCCCGCCTCCAGTCGTTCCAGCGTCGAGTAGAGATCCCTCCCTGTTTATACCTAGAAATATCGAATATCCCAGAAGAGTCTGTATATAACCGGTTTCGTCCCTCGACCCTCATTCCCTGCCAACCCCACGCTTTCCCAGTTCCTCCCAGTCAGCATTGTTTGCATTCTCAACTCATAATTCTCTCGAATACAAAGTTTATTTTATGGGATAAACAGCGTTCCAGAATCAGAAAGCCGGGATTCGCGGCTCCAATCCGCTAACCCCCCAGCGATAGGCGAGTCAGGCGCCAAGCGATAGGCGAGTTCAAACGCCGCGCTCCGATAATCGCATTACAAAACGAGGCGAACAAAAACGAGAGAAAAGTGGAAGCAAACAGAATCCCACGCCGCCGGCCGCAAAAACGAGCCGAAGCGGAATAATTAGCTAACGCGGAATCCGAGCCGAAATCCGAAATTCAGAAAGGAAACAAAGAACCCGCGGGCACAATGCCTTTGTCGGATTAGCTCGGAACCGTCGATGATACTGTATACCTGCTTCTCAAAAGAATATTTTATCAGCGTTGGCCGATGGGAGCGGAGTGGAAAGAACGCGGTTTCAGGCTGTAGTCCGGGGGAAAGCAAAACACCGTAATTGGAGCCAAAAGATGTCGGCGAGAGGCCGAATTGACGTCCAAACCTGCGCGAAAACAGCCGCGAACTTTTGTTTTCTATTGTTACTTGGGAAAATTCGGAAGCAAAGAGAAGCTGGCGAAGTCCCCAGGAAGCTAATTAAGGATCAAAGGCAAATGAAAAAGTAGACGAATGTTTTCTTTGGTATCTCGTAAAAAGCCCTAAAAAAGAGCTAATTGGAGATTAAAGACAAGGCATCCAGACGGAGACACGAGAGAACGTTTCAATTAGTCCGGCGTTTGATCCGTCAGATTATCGTTGGAATCGATCAAATCGCTTCAGATCCGAATCTGACTAGACTTTGTCGTACAAACCGCCCGCTGGATTTCCCTACTTTTCACCTGCCAACTACTTTCCCTACTTTTCACCTGCCAACTACTTTCCCTACTTTTCACCTGGTTCTTTTCTAAAAAATCAAACATTTTTTGTTGGATTTTGTTTTGAAACGTCGCTCGGAGTTCACAAAGCCTTTAAACTCATCCGCTCCGCTTTGAACGTGGAACAGAGTGCGCCTCTTCAATTGGGTCTTCAATGATAATTGAGAATCTAAAGATAGACTGGCCAATTGTTTTCGCCCAGTTAGCGAACGTGTTCCGTGGACATCTCTTTTGTCCTTTCCGGACTCGAAGCGAGCGACCGATTCGAGCGCTTTTTGATTCAAACAAGTCTGGTTCCGTTTCAGCATTTTCTCCTTTTCGTCTTTCATTCGGCTTCCGACCGGCTCCATCCGGATCTTCTCCGAGTTTACTATTTTCGCTTTCCAATTTTTCCGTTTTTACACAATTAGGAAAGAAACAAAGTGGCTGGTAAAGCAGTAATTGATTTGCCTGTTTTGAAGTCGCCTTTGGATACGTGGAAAACTTAATTGGGGTTACAACAAAGTTTATCGGTGTCCTTTCAGGGAGCCCTGCTACCTGTTATCGCTGCGCCCATTCCGTCTTCGCCTTCGTTCCTCGTTCGCCTCTCGACGACTCCGGCGAGAAAAAGAAGGCGAAAGCGTAAACGCAAACAAATCGATCGAATCACCTGAATTGGGAATTGCCGAACCACCATCGATCAGGGGAAGGCGAGCGAGGAGATAAGAAGAGAAACGAATTCTTCTGCGGGGTCAAGTTCGGTCAGAACCAATCTCTCGGCCCCTCTCCACTCCTTCCGCCTCCCTCTTGCCGTAATTAGCTTTGGATTCGCATGAATTCTGCCTTCGTTCGACGTCCCAACAGCGCCACAAATCAATCGCCAAAAGCGGTCGCGGTTCAGGTAACGACGAAACCGCACCAGGCCAATCTCGCGGAGAACCCTCGCTCGCGAACGTCGTCAGACCTAAAATATCTAATTAACCCGGCATTCCGAGCACGGCGCGGAGGACCGCCGGCAGATACCCTCGAAGCTAATTGCCGCCGGCGCGGCGATCGATTCCGGACCCCAGGGATTCAATTTCAGGGTTGTGGCGATGGAGGAGTACGTCGAAGACTACGCCGAGGTCAAAACAAAGCACAACGTCTTATATTTTGCGAAGAAAAATACGACGTGACATATAAATAACTTACAACACATTCCAACAATTCATCAAAAACGGGCCAAGGAGAAGGAAAGTTTATGAGGAAATCTGATGTGAAAGAAGAAGATTATGGGAGAGGAGCCTCGGAGACCGGCAAAGTCGAGACCTCGGCTACAGAAACAAGGAAACTAGCTAACCGAAAGATAAGTAAGAGGAGGAGAACGCATGCACCCAACCGCTCTCCGACGCTGTGCTCCCAGAGCCTACAGAAACCACCGGAAGGCAATCTGACACGAAAGCACTGCGTTGAGAAACTGGTAAATAAATTTTATAACCACAATAAACACAAGAAAGTCATCAATAATACAATACAGTAATACACATATTACAGTGGAAGAGTTTTATGGGCTAAAAAGACAGACAAGCGACATCATAGACAGACATGTTTCTTTCCAGCCAGGTGGATCAACTTCTTTATTTCGTCGTCATCATGGTCACAAACTCTGAAGGGGGAAATGTGGTTAGTGGATGCCGGCTAGGATTCAAGCTTACCTTCATAGTTCACTTGACCATCCCCATCGATATCGGCCTCCCTGATCATTTCGTCGACCTCCTCGTCGGTGAGCTTTTCCCCAAGGTTGGTCATCACGTGGCGAAGTTCAGCGGCCGAGATGAATCCGTTGCCGTCCTTGTCGAAAACTCGGAACGCTTCCCGGATCTCCTCTTCGGAGTCGGTGTCCTTCATTTTGCGGGCCATCATGGTGAGGAACTCGGGAAAGTCGATCGTTCCGTTGCCTAAATCAACCACAAGTCATATCAATCCGAGCATCCAGTCTCCGCTCACCGTCAGCATCAACTTCGTTGATCATGTCCTGGAGCTCAGCTTCGGTGGGGTTCTGTCCGAGCGAGCGCATGACGGTTCCCAATTCCTTGGTGGTGATGGTTCCATCGCCGTCCTTGTCGAAGAGGGAGAACGCCTCCTTGAACTCTTTAAAGATACAAAATCAGCCACATGCGAACAAACAAGATTTTTTATCATACCAGCAATCTGTTCTTCGGTAAGCTGATCGGCCATTTCTGGGGATTCAATAAATAAGAGATCAACAGAAAGGTGATTGTCTGAAAGGCGAGAAAAGGTCAGAATTGCACGCTTATGGAATTTATAAATGGTACACAAGAACTCGAGCGATGAAGAACGTCATCGGCGAAAACGACCGAACGCGCTCTGGTACTGGCGGCGTCGAACTATGAATGCGACGCCTTTCATCTGAAATCGATGTAAAAAGACACAATCAGTCAGATTCGCTGACTCAACACCGCGACCTAAGAGAACCACACCTACACACGCACTTGGTGATCGCGGTTGCGGGCGAGATTCAAGCACAAATCCGGAGAAGCGCGCGAGACGAGCAGGACGACCACCCGATCCGGAGCGAAGACGAACTCGGACCGACCCCGACACGTCAGAGGCTCGAATAATTGCAACGTCACGAACGAAGCGCTGTTTGTCTGCGTCCGATGTCTACCTGTGGCTGCAGTCTCGCCTCGCTCGTCTGCAGACACGCACTCGCGTGTCTGTGGACGGTAGAACGTCGTCCGAGATCAGGCAGGTCCCGACAAGGCGCGGGCGCCCGAGCGGATCGCGACCACCCGTGAATCCCGAAAGCAATTCGCTCGAGCCGCTTTTAACGAATTAATCACCTTGGCAGGTGGATTATAGGCCGAGGAGGGTTTGCGCAACGGATTAAGCAGTCACAGCGCCTGTTGCTAAGGTAACACGTTCACAGCTGCCGATGTTGCGTTGCGGCAGTGGCGGCGCGGCGGAAGCACGACACTATAAAATCGATATAGCTAACCCCAGAGCACTTAACTTTATCAAATTTCAAGCGTTATCATCGGGTGCGTGCAATGTCTGCGCGTCTTCCTCCTTTATGTGGCCCGCAGCAGCCGAAGAAGCATGTGTGCGTGTGACGCGTTTGCCGCGAGAACGATGATTCACGCAGGAAAAACGTCGCCGTCGAACGGAAATCAGGAGGGAAAGGCCTCGTCGCGACTGCCATTTGTATTAGCGTGATGGATAGCCAACCCTGCCCGAGAACTCATTCAAAATGCAAAACGAAACCGTGAAAAATGACGGTCAAGCGTCAGGGTATACGGTAATTGCGGTAAGGACGGCCGGTTATGGCAAATGCAACTCCACAGGAAACCTCGACGGAAGCAGATTGGGAGGCGAAGAGCTTGGAGAGGCGCCGCGAGAAGAATGATGCGGGGATTAGATTAGACCGGCGTCACTCCGGTGCCGTCGTGCGAACAACACCTTGAGACACGAGAAGAGGTATAAGCAGCAGAAGCAGCGGCAGCGCGAATGACTAAAAAGGAAAGGACTGCGAGGGACGCCGAGAGCGCTCTGACGCCCGGCTGGCGCCGGCCTCGTTGGGTTGTGCGGCGACGCGGCTGCTGTCGGTGGTCTGGTCGTCGTCGAAGCTGCCAGGCCGGCGAGGCGCCGCCATGGACTTCAACGCGGGCGTGCGCGTGCCACGGCGCCAGCGAAGCCCTCGCACACTGCCGCTTCACTCCGGACTCGCCCGACGTACGCCGTTCTAGGACACGCCCGCCGTCGGCCGGCGACCGGCGCTGCAGGAGAACCAGTGCGCCCAACCGGTAAGCAGCCAGGAAGCAGAGGATACTCTGCCTCGAAAACAACCATACGCTCTAACACCATAAGCGAAAGTCGCGGTGGTCACGATGCGCGCAGAAGCAGCGATAATGAGTGGAAGGGGCCGAAAGGAGCGCGCGAGAGAAAAATAAACTTTTTCGCTGATTCGATTCCCCACGAGTGGAATGTTGATTTGTTTGAGTTGGCCGGGGAGCAGGCGAACACTGAAAGACGCTTCTGGTCGCTTCGGAACCTTTCCTTACGCATCCAGCCGGAACGGAACGAAGCGAAACCGACTCCCGACGACGCGCTCCCCATCGCCATCGCTCTGCTCCATTCGCCACAATTCCATAATTATCGCGCTCTTCCAGCGCAATTCCCCCGAGATACACTAGCCACTGAGGCAAAGAGTAGCAAGCAATCTGTCGATGTTTTGATCGGCTAACTGGGAGAGCCCCGCGGTTATAACATCCGCTATATAGCCCCGAGGAGCAGACAGCGTTCGGTGCACCCCGCCACGATCATTTGCCCTTCTTCACAAGATGCGAAATTACTGCGGCTTTGCGTTATTGGAGGAGAGCGCGTGGTGTTTCTCTGATTCACCCGTAACAATAAAAACTCAAGCAAACCATAAGCTTTAAACCACACTGCAAACAAGCCCATTTCCAGCACGGCGCCAAAACGAATTCGCTTGGGAGAGAGATGTTCGGCCCGCAGTGGCCTGTGTGAAGCGCATGTAAATGTTATAGAATCCCCAGGCGCACGCGAACAACCCCAGGAAAGTATTTACGCAAGCCTGCATCCCAGGTAGTTGTTGTAGACTAGTAGACGCTTTACACTGTTTAAACCACAAATTCTAGCAAAAAAATGACAAATGAGCTGCGATAAGCCACACACTGGTAGTTCTGAGTTCCGCTCCCTCTTAAGTGTTGCGGCGCTGAGAAACGAACTATCAAAACGGACTTATCGTTGCTCCGATTGGAAGCCACCTATCGATAGCCCAGACTACAGTGACGACGCCGAATCCGAAACAAATGCGCAAAACAATGTTTCTGAATCTGAGAGAAGATGAAGACGCTTCGGTAAGGCGGATTGAGATGCCTTGGAATCCTCCGATGTGTTGGGTTCTCGACTTCCACATGAACGCACATTGGGGAATAATGGAAGTCGGAGAGGAAAAAACAAAAACAGCGAGGAAGAAAGCAGCAGCAGCAAGCCGAATAGGCGAAAAGCTGGCTAAAAGCGCGTAACGGGTGTGGGCACGTCGTCGGTCGGCAAGCAGCGGCTACCGACGAGTTTGTTGGCGCGCGAGGCGCTCTCCAGAAGCCTGCTTTTCGACTCTATCTATCGCTTAATCGAAACATGAATATTCAAGCTTCTCGCAGCACAGACAGACAACGATGGCGAGGACCAGAACGGACAGCCTTCGCCTCGGCGAGCGAGTGGAAAACAGCGCGAAAGCGGCGTTGTCAGGGTCCGAGAAACGGAGACGCGAAGACGGGCAAGAGAAGGCGGCCGGGACGAGGCGCGAGAGAGAAAGAGCGCCAGCTCGAGGATCGAAGGGCCTCACGCCGTGACAGAGGAAAATAATAAATCGAAGAGAAGCGGCCCAGTTCTACCTAGTAGAACGACGAGAAACCTTATTGGCGCGTTCACAGCTGCATTTGACTACGGCGAAAATTTTATTCATGAGGGATAGGGATACTCCGGAGGAGGCCGGAAGGGACAAGGTTTGAGCGTGGATTGGACTTCAGTCCGGCTCGTTAAACCGAAAGTCGAAAAACGACTCTTAAAAGTCGGTGGAGCGCGTCAAAGGCACTAAAAGCAGCCACCTAAGAATCCTTAAGTGACTGTGCCCATGCCAACGTGAAATCCGTGAGGAACACTCGCGTTCGTTCGTTCTCCGAACAGCCATAATTTAAAAATCGAACCAGCGAATCGAAAAAAATTAGAGTGTAATACAAGTCTGGTGGAGTCATATTAGGCCGCGGGCAGTGGACCATACTCTCATCTACCGTAATCCTAGGCGCATGTAATTTTAATCAGGTCGCCACTCACCTTGACTTCACTTGGAACTAATGACCGTGAGGGAACCGTGTGGTCCTCGCTCGGTGTGTAATGCCCACGGCGCGACATTGGGATAAGTCCATGAATAATCAAGGATTAGAGTGATACGTTTGACGTCCGCCGGCGGCGGTGGCGGCAGTCAGGGTGGCGGTTGCCTCGAAGCGTGAATCGAATCGAATAACGTCTCCACGCCCCTTTGGCCGGCTGCAACAATGGCTTCGGATGGAAAATACGGGAATGTTCCGAGAAGCCGGGGACTCACCGCCGCCTTCGGCGCTGCGCCGACGGCGCCCCTCGTGGACGACGCAGTATAACAGATCGAAAACTCTTCTCCTCTTCGCGAAGCTGACTTTCGAGGCGGGGCGACTCCAGCGTCCCTCCGGCCTACTCGCCGACTACGACGGCGTCCAACTCCTCCCGTGTCAAAAAGACGCGAAAACATCGGTGGTTATCACAAAAGAAATAAGAAGTGGCGAATCTAAAGAAACAATCCTGCGGGCCCGGCAACCACCCACCCGAGTCCTTAAACCGTTTACGATCCACTTTGGAGAAGTGACGACGACGCAAATTGGATGCATCTATATTGCATAACACGTAACGAGACTGGAAGAACGATGACCGGCGGCAGCGGAACCTTGACCTTCTTCGCCCTTTGACTTCCGGAACCGTTTTTGGTGTGGTATGAAAACAAAAACAGCGCGGATTTTGAAATTCCTGGAATCGCGCCAGAGAACCAACCTCTGAAGGACAACAAATCCAGACAACAGCGAGATAAACAGACACCCGACCGACCGCTCCACGCAATTTGCATCTCAATCAATGCCGCTCCGCCGCCGTCTTCGGCGGTCGACCATCTATGTACGTCTCCCCGCGTCCACCACATACCGTAACCCGGATGTATGCCTAGACAAGTCTCGACTCTTGACAGACGCAGTCTGGCTCAAGCCCACGCTCCAGAAAGTTCCATAAATTACGAGCGAATGGGGAGCACTTGGAAGCTTTCGCCCCATCCGAACCTATTGATCACCGACGGCAACGCTCACAAATAACTCTGCATATTTGGATCCCCGAAAGCATAATTTCACGGCGCACAACAACACCGAGTTCCCTTCAGAACGCAACATTTATCTTGAGCAATTCGTCTTAGTATATTGTATTTCTATGTATACATGATTCAAAAAACACCGAGATTCCACAGTTGCCAAACGTAGAACTCTGGCAACGACACAAGAACTATAAACATAAACGGTGTTTAATGAGGAACGATAAGGGTCACATGACGCGTCGGGAGCCTTGACCGTATTTTTCGAGTAGCTCCTCGCCGAGGAAGAACGAAGGACCGTTGAAGTACCCGTCGTACGCCAACCCATTGCCGTAACGTTGCATTCGCTGCACGGTGAAGCTGTTGAGGTAGGCGGCAGGTTCGAATTCGTTGGCAGCTGGCAGTGGAAGAATTGGATGTTGTACACCAACGGACAGCAGCGACGAGAAGTCCAGCGACGGTTCCTCGGAGTCCTCAATCGACGGGAGATCCGCAAGGGAGAGGTTTCGGAAGAGAGGCAGGTCCAGGCCAGGAGGAGGAGCCATATGCTCGAAGCCAGGCGGAGGACCGCTGGCCAGCGTAGCGTCCAAACCGAATCCGGATTCGTGCATTCGACCATCCGAGCTCGCGTGGAGCGCAGCTTCGGTTTCCTCGAGCTGGCGTTTCACTTGCTGAATGGAAAGCTGGACCGGAGGCTGGTACTCGGCCAGCAGTTCGGATTGGAGGCTCGACGGTGTCGAAGGAGTGATGGGCCGCACGAGGTCGGCGTTGATCGTGAGCTCGCTGATATGAGTTTCCTCCGGTGCGGCCTCCTCTTCCTGTTCGTTCTGGAGCTGCGTCGACTCGTAGATCTTCTGCTTGTGGCGGATGTCGTCGGTGAACCACGGATTGTCGGGATCACGAGCTGGGGTCACAGGAGTCGGAATCTCGTGATTTTCCTTGGACTTGGGTGGTTCTGAAGAGGCAACCGAATCCAAAACAACGCGCTTCTTGTTCTTTTTCACTGACAGTTTCCCGTTTGGCTTGAGGGTGACGAACGAAGCCAACGAAACTTTCGCGAATTCGTCGTCATCTGCCTCGGTTTGCTGGAAGACGGATGTATCCGTCAGAGCTGGCGACTGCAAACATTCCGAGAAGGTGTCGTCCTGTACAAGAACCGACGTAAGATCTAAGCACTCTGTATGTCCACTTACAGCTTCCAATGTGGCGTCAGCTGGTGAAAATGGAGGACTTTGAATGCCTCCATTGTCCTCAATCATCCTCAAGGTTTGCGATCCATTCCGTATCAAGTTTGTTTCCACGGAGATGGGTTGCGGTATTGTTAGAGGCCGCGTGGCAGTCCACGGATTCACGGGAGGAGGTGGCGCAGGATCTAAACCTAGGATGAGCTAGGGAAGGGAAGAGTCAGGGCTACCTGCGCGTGACACTGCCATCACGTTGCGAAGAGGCGTTTGCGGGGCAGGAGGTAATGGCAGCTCGACTTCGTCCGTATCACGGAAGTGATCCCGATCCAGAAGCCGTTTTCTACAATTGGAAAACGTTTGTAAACTGTTCAAAATTTGCTTCGCTTACTCGACTTTCCTGTTGGCTTCTTTGCCTTTCCCGGTATTAAGTGCTGGCAGGTCCTTCTTTCGCTTTTTGGGCGCTGGTGGAGGTTGAGGAGGTACATTTGCAACCTCTTGGACCCTCTGTTGTATCTGAAAGTACGCTTTGGTCAAACGATTATAAAGAACAAGGTTGGAAATTCAAGTCATTTTTGGTTTCCCAGATTGGACTTCCTAGAGGTCAAGCTCAGTAAACGGCGTTGAATGCATCACGAACGGCGTTCGCAACAAGCGATTTCAAAGCAAATTCACACCTGAGCAACTTCGATTTTGTCAATATCGAGCACCCTGTATCCGTGCTGGCACGGACAACGGCAGCTTCGTTGTACGAGAGGTAATCCGCGACGGCACCAAAGATTGGATTTTCGTTGAGCATCGGACCATCCGCGAGCAGAACCTAAAGACAAAAAGTCAGAATTGCACAAGAAAAACAAGCTCACCAGTCTGCTCGAGCCCTTTGATCAGCGTTTCTTCTAGTGCCTCCAGGCACTTGGGATGTACTAGGATTTCCTTGTAATCGCACTTCTTGTTGCTACACTCCATCGAGAGGCCCCCCTCGGCAGCTGTTGGCGCTGGCGATCCGGCGATGCACCCCTTCTTCAGGGGGATGGGACAGCCATGTAGGACAGGTAGAGTCGCTGCTTGGCTCTTTGGGCACTCGCTGAGCGAAGTGCCGGTGCGATTCTTCTTTCCCATCGCGTACTGAAACAAAAACTCGAATTAATCTCGGAAGGAGGCAGCGGCGGACGGCGTTCCCAGCGTTGCTAACGTGGACAACAAAATCACGAGCGCACGTAGAGGGGAGATGCAAATTGTGACAACGCGAGCCGCAGCCGGCTGGCAGCGAGCGATCTTGGCACCGCAACGGCCGCGCATCAGGGCGCCGGCGGTACATTCGATATGCAGCATGCTAGAAGCAACACTCGCACGAACGGCAAACTGATCGTCCCAAAAAGCTGCTGACAAAACACGCCTGCCACCGACGCGACTGCGGCACAGATCGCACTCGATCCCTTAAACGCAGAAGAAACGCCTAATACCGATCGATCGCATATGAGACACACGAAATCAATAAAATCAGACTGAGACAAGCATTAAAATACAAGTAAGCGATGCAGACGGATCAGACATCTGTGGCACTCAGGAGATACGCGCGAGACAATAATTTAATCGTAACTGTACATGTTAATAAATAAAACGTATTATGCTGATTTACATATTGATGCTTGTCACAACCTCGCATACCACAACCGCCCTCATCAATTCTTCCATTTGATCGCCTGAAATTAAGAAACCTCGTCTCAATGCACGACCCACATATGGATAATACCGTATTGTTGAGCGCTGCCTGCACCTTCGAGTGTTCGATCGTGTGTGGCGTGAGCTTCGCGAGCCAAGCGATCAACTTTTTTCGGTCTTTCTGCGCCACAATCGCCTCGAGGGTTACCGAATGGGCGTCCACGAATTGTTCCGAAATGGAGATTCGCTCGTCCAGATCGTTAATCGAGCAGAGCCATCGCAGCAGGAACTATAATTAAATTTTGTCATAAACATGAGGTGCGCGAGCAACGCCAGCATATAGCGTGCGCGTTACCCTTAAAGTACAAACCTCCTTTGGCGGTATTTCATTACGGGAGATGTGGTGGAAGAAGGAGCTCCAAGGGAAGGGGATGCTCATCTTCATGCCGCCGAGCAGTTTGCGATTCGAGAGAAGTCGCTCGATTTCGACCCAGCGGCGGATTCGCGATAGCGCCGAAATGGTCATCCAGAGGAACTCCCTTTCGGTCAAGTTGAAGACCGCCTTGATGGAGAGGGGACTGGCATAGGAGTTCTGAAAAAATGACATGAGTGACGAGACCCTTATGGGGCATCAAAACAATGAAGATTCCAATTTATAGTTGCACTTTCACCACTTCCTTTCTGCGCCGGTGACTCAGAAATCTGCAGATTTCACTTCTGTTACACCGCTCCAAGCGTCATGATGATTAACTCGGCGTGGGAGAGCTCTAATCAAGGCGCGCAGCTCGTTGGACTAGTCACCCTCCAAGGGGTCGATCCCCCATCGACCGTCCTCCCTAATCGATAACAAGCTGCGTTCTTTTAACCCCAAACGCGATAAAACAGTTCGATGAAGATAAGAAACATACGATAGGCAGATCGTAGTGGTATAAGCTGCAGTAGTAAACGGTTGTTAAGAGGGGCTGCCCGATCAACGAGGTCCACTTCGGATATTGCTTGAATTGAGGGTTTCGTCCTCTCTTGATCATCTCGTCGTCGGTTCCCTAAGATCATCAAATCATGAGTAATATTCGCCAAGACAAACGCACATCTATGACCACTTGCCGCTCCAGAAGGTCGATGTACTCGGCCACAATCTTCGATTCTCCCAAGAGCGCCGGGTTGCTGAATCCGCTGTTCATCGTCTTCTTCAATGCCTGGATCTTGCCGTCGATGGTCGTTTTCCGGATCGCCGAACAAAATTCGGTCATCGCGGCTTCTTCATTCCGGCCCAGCGAGAATAACGTATGCGTCAATTCGGAGAAATCATGGACTTCCTCCAGATACGCGATATACGCCTCCGCTGCCTCCGGTTTCCTGAGCAGGATCCCGCGAAAGATCGAATCTGTCAGTGAGCTCTTTAAGTACAAAACAACCTAAAGCGAATTTCAGTTTTGGAGGCAAAAAGCGGCTGCTTACAGTCAATATGACGTCGGTGTCAATCGCCCTGATGGCGGCGTCAATCAGGTCGAGTTTTTCTTGCTTCGACCGGTAGAAATCTAAGGCGACGGGTTCGCATCGCATCAGCCGGCGAATCGTTTCTTCCACATCAACCGCTCGGAATCTGTCGGCTCGAACATTCTAAAATATATGCCTTCAGAGGGTTTCAGAGCACAAACAAAGTGGGGTCGAAACACCAAACAACTAGGAAAACATGCCTCAAGGTGTTGTTGCAACTTTCGGTGTTCCGATCGGAGCCGCGAGAAATCGATGTGCGCCGTGGATTCGCTGGAGAACGATCCGATGCTGCAATCGGAAACCACCGAGGCGGTGCTAATCTTGTCCCGCCGCTTGTTGTCCAGCACGGAGAATCCCTCATTCTGAAAACACAAATTTACCACAAAAACCAAAACCTATGAAAATACCGAAATCGGGGACTGGGTCAGCTTGTTCAGGTCACACAACGTCCGATCCGGCAGAAGTGAACACGTTGCCGCTCGTTCGCGGCTTGGAGTACTGCGAAATTCCGTGAAAGTTTATGAAGTTGCGCGGAATCGCCTACCTGGTCGAGAATTTCCTCGCGAGATGGTCGATCTCGTCGTCGACGCTCGTGGGCGCCTCGCTTCCGGCGAAGGAAGAAGCGGAGTCGTCGGCAACGAATTTGTCCCGCGTGTCGAAAAGATCATCGAGGGCAGCTCTCGCGATCGCCTGAAGTTGCAAAACTGAATGAGAGGGGCACGCGGTGCAAGCAGATCACCGCATTGTTGAACGAGGCGGAAGCGTCGTCAAACAAATTGAAAGCAGCGCTTCCGTTGCCCTGGCAGTTTCCGGTTTCCGTGCCGTTCCAGTAGCTGTCCTCGGGGTCGGTGAAGTAGAATCTCCGATGCGCGTCCATCTTCGATCTCAACTCGACGCAACGACTCGCGAACAACCGATCGGCATCTGCTTCTGCCACACGCCTGCAGTGATAGCAGATGCCACATTTGCATAAGCATCAGTCGAACCTACGAAATTTACGCTGTGATACCACCGCATAATGCGAATTAAAAGAGGTCCTTGCCACTTCCTCTGCAATTTTAGGACTTGAAACTTTGGTAGAATTTCGAAATTGTGATTCAGGATTAAAGGGATGAGTCCACGTTTCAAAATGGGTTGTTTGATAAATTGTATCACGCCGCCAATATTTGAGAAACGTCGTTATTTAGGCATCACAAACGGGGTTTTTCGCTTTTAATGTTCCCATTTTGAAATGTGCTTCTTGGTCTTCAGTTCTTTATCCGCGTACATCTCTGTTTACTTATAATTCCCAATTTCGAAGGCTCAACATGCGCTGGACATCCAGCTTCTTATCACGATTGGCCTGATCGCGAACCTGTTTTCACCGTTGTCGCGTGATAAGCAGTTTCGACTTTCGCAATTTCAGTTTTTCGCTCTGAAGCTGCTTTGTTTACGCGTGCCATTGTTGCGTTGTGAAATCCTTCCGTGTTATATCCTATGCATACATCGTATCGCCATTCAATCCCGATTATGTTGCAGATCATGGCCACTTCAACCCGCATTCTCTGGTCAGTCCTCAGCCCCGTGCGCCGTTTCGTCGTCAACGAAGTGGCTGTCGCCGGATACCACAAGAACGTCATCGACCACTACGAGAATCCCCGCAATGTCGGATCGTTGGATAAGAACGATCCTAACGTTGGCACTGGAATCGTCGGGGCTCCCGCTTGCGGTGACGTGATGAAGCTCCAGATTAAGGCAGGTCGAGGTTTGTCGTTCGGAGATTGAGTTTTGGAATTTAGGTCGACGACAACGGAAGAATCATTGACGCCAAGTTCAAGACCTTCGGCTGTGGATCGGCCATCGCCAGCAGCTCCCTGGCCACCGAATGGATCAAAGGAAAGAAGATCGACTACGCCAAGAGTATCAAGAACGAAGATATCGCCAAGGAGCTGTCGCTTCCCCCAGTCAAGCTTCATTGTTCGAGTGAGTTTTGTTTGGATTGGCTTATCTAAAGCTTAGAGAGAGAAGAACAGATGCAGTTTAGTGATCGATAGATCATTTGAGTGAAACACTTATTTCATTTTATGTTGGCCGTTATCATGTGTTGTGATAACGAGTATCAGTCAGTTTGTCAGTTTGGCCTCTTTTTACCCATTCGGATGTGCGGTTTTGTGGAGACAAGCAAGATCTTTCACTTTTCCTAATTACTCCCGTTTCAGTGCTCGCCCAGGACGTCATCGCGGCCGCCCTGAGCGACTACCACAAGAAGCAAAAGGCGAACGGCGCCGAGAAGAGGGCCGGAGCCCAGTAGAAAGTGTAATACATGTATTTTCCCTGTATTTTTAGCGTTATTTGTTGAATGGACGCAGCGGACGTATTTATTTGGGGGCTTTCACCTCGGCTTGTGTCCGAGCTCAGTCCCAAGTCCGCATTAGAGTCCTCTTAGAGAAAGTTGTATATAATGTTGCTCATTTTTGGTTTTCGCGTCTTGCAAAGATGAATAATATTTGTTCCGATCCGATGTGGTTAGATGTTAACTGGTTAAATTGCTAGGACTCGTACTTTTGCAGCCTTTTACTGTCAGAATCTAAACCCGTTTCAGTCGCCACAGCGTCATGTTCCGTCAAGAAGCCCCCGCACCTCCCAAGGCCACCGGCACCTTCGCTCCGCTCATCAACTTGTACAACGATGCTTTCCAGTGGAACCTTCTCAAGGTGAGCAATTGTTCACTTGTTCGCCATTCGAAATCTACGTTTCAGAGCGTCGTTGGATTCGCTGGCGGAGTCTTCATTGCACGCGCCATCAGCCAAGAATGGGCCGAACTCGCTTAAGATCTTCAAGTGCCGCTTTTAGGTTGTTGATTGTTTTGTTGAATTATGTACGTGTTAAATGGTGATCTTAGTCATTCAGTCTTAGATAAAATTTTCACGCTGCACTCACCAGTTGCTCTTTGGATCATTGAACAGTATAGTCGATCGCTGGGGTAAGGAACATTTCGCCGACAGTCATCTGCCGGGTCGCGTGCAGACCGACCGCATCACGCAAGTCGAAAGTTCAAAGTGGAAACGTCGGACTTCGGACTTGATGAGTGCGTCTTGTCGAGTCTCGTTTCAGTTTCGATTCGAAGTCGCCCCCAATCGGCTGCTCGAAGAACTCGTTTCGCGTGTTTTCCGCGGCGGCGTGTAGGCGCCCCTTCGAACGAAGTTGGTTGCCAGATTTGTTTTTTCATGGTTCTGCGTCTGGCGGTTATCATGAATATATTATATACGCACTCGTTTTGGTATTGCTTTGTATCTGCGTCGGCGTATTTTAGCGATTATCGGTCTGTCGAGGGACGTTTTCGTCATTCTCGAGTTTTTCCAAATATCGCGTTGGTAAATGAGATGACGACGAGGGAGATGACCGAAAGGGGGTGGAGTTTTCGAAGTTCCGAATTCCGACGTTTACTAAAGCCCCCCCCCCATAGTTCGAGACGCATGCGTCTTGTCAAGCTAACGCCATACTAATTCGACGAATTTCAGACGCATGCGTCTTCAGCCACACGCAGCGAAACGCAGGTGTCACCATAGTTGCAATGCGCGCCCATAGTCGGGCGTGCGCCTTGCGGGGAGCATGCGTCTTCGTCTGCGTGTGGCCTCATCCACATGCGGACGAAATTCGTGCAGCTGGTCGGAAGGAGCGTCTTCTCGGAATTGCGGTGTGCGTTTTTGTCGGTCCCGTTTTTGAGGGTCGCGAAGTAGAATTTGAATGAAATAACGCGTTTTCCCGCAGAATAAATTCTAGACGCAGCGAACTATGGCATCCCTCTGGTGCGTTTTACGCATACGTCTTCGGTTCGGACGCATGCGTTTTCCCAGACAGCCGCATGCGTCCTTCGAGTCGGACACATGCGGAAAAACGGCCGAAGACGCAGGACGTATGCGTCTCGAACTGTGAGGGGGGCTGGGGGGCTTCAAAACAAAGTGACATTCGACGTGTCCACATCGTCCTTTGGTCGATTTCCAGTTTGTAGCGTAGCTCCACCTTGAGTTTGTACTTTATACTTACGCCGATAAAACTGCGGAGCTCCGGTGCGCTAGCGTCATTTGTCACAAATTCAAAAGCGTCTTCGTGTTTCCATCATGCTGATTGGGACGCCAGACTGAAATTAAAGTGATTTCAGAGCAGAGATGGCAACCGCTTCCAATGACCAGAGATCCATCCACCGCCAGTTCGCCATCGAATTCGCCGCAGGAGGATCTTCTGCGGCTTTGGCCCGAACCATCGTAGCTCCGATCGACCCCGCGTGAAGCTCTTGCTGCAGGTGAGCTTTGGGAAAGTTCTCGAGTTAACTTTTAATCCTTTGGCTTTTTAGAACCACGCTCACATCACAAGATCTCCGTGGAAAGCGAGTACAAGGGAATCCTCGACTGCTTCTCCCGCGTATCTCGAGAACAAGGCCTCCTCTCCTTCTGGCGTGGAAATGGAATCAACGTCATGCGCATTTTTCCACAGCAGGCGTTTAACTTCGCTTTCAAGGACACCTACAAGTCCATCTTCATGGGTGACGTCGACAAGAAAAAGGATTTCTGGAAGTTCTTTGCGGGAAACCTCGCTTCCGGTGGCTTCGCAGGTGCCTCGTCCCTCTGCATCATCTATCCACTCGACTTCGGACGTCAGATGTTCGCCATGGACTGCGCCAGAGCAAGCGCCAAGCGAGAGTACACGAGCCTCGTGGACTGCTTCAAGAAGATCTGCCGTACGAACGGCTTCGTCGGCCTCTACCGTGGCTTCAACTCGTCCGTCCAAGGAATCTTCATATACCGCGGCGCCTATTTCGGCCTCTTCGACACGGCGACCTCGCTCGTTGTCGACGATCGCAAGAAGCTCAACTTCTTTGTCGCCTGGGGCATCGGCCAGGTCGGTTATACGACATCCACATTTAAGTATTGTGACCAATGGGAAAGGGACGTTTGCGGATATATGCCAGGGGCAATCATGGTTAGGGACATTTGCGGCCCGTTTTTTCAAAATCGACTCAATATGATTTGTTTAATCGCTCCCGACCTATTATCCCCGCTTCCAGACGTCTTCGGCGCAGCAATCACATTGTAAAATGTCCAAGCCTAAGATGCCCCAAATGGCCTGCCCCAGCCTACTATCTTGTTTGAAAGAGACCGCCTCGAACCTACTCTCCCCGCTGACATGCGGCTTTGCCGCAAAACATCCACAACGGTACAGGCTAATTAGAGGGCAAAATGCACTTTCGCGTGCATTTTTACGTCTCAAAGTCCAAAATAGACACAAAACGGCCGCTTTGACTGCAAACGTACCCATTCTGTGTGGAAGGTTTCTGCGGGGCGTTTTTGCTTTCAACTTTCGTTGTGCTGTTTTAAAGCTTAGGATTGCTTGAAAATATCGAAAAATGGGATCAGCGCGTAGCTTGTACCGAGACCTTTCTGATGGTGTGCTTTTTGCGTGTAAATCGTTATGCTTCAGACAGGCATTTTACAAAAGCCTGACATTTTGGTACCAACGAAATTGTACCGTTCTCCTGATTCCAAAAAACCTCAAATTGCCAAAATTGGACCTTTGTACCAAAAGTCACCGGCAAAAACAATCCATCAGTCTATGCTGGGGTGGGCCAAAAAAATCCTTCCGCCAGACACCACGCCGGCTAGACACGCGAGCTTGATCCATTTTCTAAAACCGGTCATTTGAGACGATCTCGCGGCGAACGACCGGTCGGTTTCACGTCATTTGTTAGCGAAACCGACCGATCATTCACGACGAGTGGGCTAAAAATGATTCCGCTCCGTCTGGCCAGTGAGCGGCGAGCCGGGGGTGTCTGGCGGAAGGATTTTTGCCCACCCTGTACAGGGCGATTCAAAAAAAGTACTGGACACCGCTCACTGGCCAGACGGAGCGGAGTCATTTCGAGCTTTTAGTCGCGAAGAACGACCGGCCGGTTTCGCTAACAGATAACGTGAAACCGACCGGTCGTCTGCCCCGTGCACTCCCGGAATGGGGCTGTTCTGTCTGGCCAGTGATCGGCGAGCGAGAGCTGTCTGACCAGTCCTTTTTTTGAATTACCCTGTATTTGCCGCGGTACTTAAATGACCGGTACTCAAATGGTCAGTACATAAATGTCGCAACTTTTCAGGTAACCACGGTCACATCGGGCCTCTTATGCTATCCGTGGGACACCGTAAGACGTCGCATGATGATGCAGAGCGCTCGTGAAGCCGGATCGAAGCAGTACAAGAACACGATGGATTGCTGGAAGATGATCCTGGCGACCGAAGGTCCGAGCGGGTTCTACAAGGGCGCTTTGGGAAACGTCTTCCGCGGGATGGGATCCGCGTTAGTCCTAGCTTTTTACAGCGAAATCTGTAAATTCATCGATTGAATTGCAAGCACGTGAACTGAAGAAGCGGTTCTCCACCTCTGCTCAAATCACCGATCTCCTGTGATAATTTTTGTATGTTTATAAATTCGATGCAAAGTGAGCTAGGATAAAAGATTCATTTTAATTTTTACGTCGACCACAAAACTTCCGCAAAGTAAAAAAGACCGAGGAACGTCGTTATCCCGTGTAGTCCTCGTGGTCAAACAGCGCCTGATCGTAAATGTTGACGGCGATTTCACGGCCACCGAACCACCGCTTGTCGAGCGCTTGACGGGCGGCCTCGGCTTCCGAAGGTTCGCCAAAGCGCACGAAGATCTTCACAACGTTCTTAGACTCGTCCTGAGCAATGACCACATCGTCCACGCGTCCGAATTTCGAGCACTCGTCCTTGACTTCGTGCTCCAACTGATCGTCAATCTCGTCGAGTCCGACCATGTTCTTCAGGCAAACGACTGAGGATCTGTTGGTTCGCATCAGTTTGTGCATCAGCAAGTGCCGAGCGTCGTTTCCTCTGATTTCGACACCTTCTTGATGCGCCAACGATATGTCCTCATTCGGTTTGGTCATTGGATCGATCTGCTCGGTAAGAGCTCCGGCCTTTTCAGCGGCGGCCATGGCTTGAGGAGTGTGCTAAAAAAGGAACATCGTGAAATTCGACTCAATGACAAAATATTACCTTCGCGGCCGCAGGGTTCTGATCTTGCCTGGATTTCTTGCTGCGTTTCCTAGAGCTAGAGCTGGTATGCTTACGCTTGGATTCCTTTTTCGCCAGGGCATCTGAGGTAGAAGAGGATCCCTTCGACGAGCTCGACTCCTTCTTCGGCTCGACTGGAACGAGCGACATATCGCCTTCGATAGCCAGAAGAGTTTCCTCGACGTTTTCTTCTTCTGCATTGGCACTCGAGGAATCCTTAGGAGCCAGATGAGACGGCAGGGGAGCGAAGGTCGCGGGCTTGGCGGGCTTCGTCTTGGGAACTTTGATCTGTGAGATAAGGTTGTCCGCGGCAAACTGAACGGCATCGGCGACGACGGCCGGAGTCGTGGGAGGCAACTGCGGAGGAGTCGCTGTTCCGGTGGAAGGAACAGGACTGCCGGAGTGCGCCCTAGCGGTGATGGCAGGTACAACGACGCCGATGGGATCAATCACGGATGGTGGAGGGGCGTTCGTCGCGAAACCCCCAAAACCTCTTCGATTTCGGGTGGTCGTGCCCGAAGGAGAATTGCTCCCGCTGCTTCCAGAACCCTCAATGGCAAGAGGGCTAGCGCCACGAGAGTTCTTTGGTGATTCCTGAAAGAAGGTTGTGAAATGATCCTTATAATGAGGTCTTACTCCACGAGACCCATTAGTTCCGGCTAACGCTTCTTGAGCTTGAATCTTCGCTGTGACAGAAGCTGCAGCAACAGCGGCTGCGGTGGGCAGCGAAACATTTGAAGAAGGTACGATGTAGGTGAGTGCGTCTGGAGGCGTAATACACTTTCCGACGCGGAGCAGCTGGCCACCTAAATCAAACATATTCATGCCTGCTATCGCCTCTTGCGCTGCTTGAGTAGTGGAGAACTCAAGATATCCAAAGCCTCTGTAATGTGACTATAGCATAGAGATCGGGAATCAGGTCTTACCTGTGGCCTCTGCCTCCAGGCTGACGTGCGAGGTTGCATCTGGTTACCTCGCCGAATGCTGCAAAGACGCTCTTCAGGTCGTTTTCAGACAATTCTGGATGGACGGAAGCTACATAAACGCGATTATATTTCTTAGCCTCCTCCATTACCATCTCGATGATCGGCTGGGCTTGAGGCATATTTGAGGGACGTCCCACCTAAATCAGAAATCCTTATAACGACCTATAAAAAATCACGCTTACCTTCAGGTTACGTCCTCCCATCAGAACACCATCCATCGCTTCGGAAGCAAGCAAGAAAGCTTCTGGGACTTCATACTCCAGGAACGCGAATCCCTTGTGATGCTGAAAGATTCACATTGGTTAATTCCAATTAAGCCGACAATCTTACCCCGGTGGCTTGATCCCATGACATGCACACGGATTTGATGGGTCCAAAAGGAGAGAAGGCTTGCTTGATCTGCTCCTCGCGCACTTCGAAACTGATCGAGCCAATGTAAACGCGAGCCATCAAGGACAAGGCTTGGGCGTACATGGCGACCTTCTGCTGCTGAAACGTTGACAATTAATCTCGGTTCAAAGTTCTTCATGACAAACGTTCTGTTGGTGCGCCGCGGTTTGCTTCATCAGAACGTGCTTGACTGACTGCTCCATCGCGTACTTCTTGGCCTGGTGGAGATCATCGCGCTGACGGCTGCTCAACCGGGTGAGTCCCAATCCGAGCAGCTCGGCTTCTTTCTTCGAACCGGGACCTACAAATACCTGAAATAGATCGTGTGATTAATAACGGGTTTTCTCAAAAATTAGCAAGATCCCGGACCCCATGGAAAACCTCAGGAGACGTGCCCAACAAGAGATCTAAAAGAGTGAGGCTGTAGGCAAATTTGAGTCCAGGGTGAGCGTGAAACGCCGCGATCTCTTCACTCTGCTCTGTAACAAAACAAACAGATTACATTTAGTGACTACTCAGATACAAGACTAAAGTTCTAGCGAAAGATTAGCCGCCCGTCGTGGAATCGCCTGCAATTAGTCAGCTATCAGGTGAGAAAGAAAGTGGAGCACATGAGATCAAAGTACAATGATAATGAGAAAACGCAAAAGAGATAGAGCTTACCGATCCGCTTTGTGAGAGGAAAGGCATCGGAATCTTCTTCGGCCGAGGGATCTCCGAGCCCCCATTCTGGACGCCGTTTTGAGGTGCTTCGGTGGTCATCGTTCCTGAAAATAAGGCAAAATTAGGAAATTCTTAGATCGCAATATTGACTTGATATAGATTGACAACGACCGCGCGGCACGTAAATTGCAGGTTGAGATTAAGTAACACGAGCTGTCTAGACATGACTGGCATGTCAGGAAACCGGCTATAAAAGGAACATTCCGGGCGCCTCAGACTGAGAAGTCCGCGCTTCTCCCGCAGCCTCGCGAAGATGCCGACTTGGGAAAAGAGGAAGCCAAAGCACGAAGAGCATCCGCACGGCAAGTTAACCCACGCTTTTAGAGAAAACGGGCGGGCGTCCGCGAGTGGCTGCAGTGAAAATTCTCCTTGGAAACGAGGAAAGTCCGCTGCCCGTCAGCTGCCGCCAACTTCGAGAAACGCGCGGCGCGGGCGTTTCGCACACATAAAATCGAAAATAGGTTTGATCGCATCGCTTGGTGCGCAACACAGGGAAAACGTTGTGAGAGTTGTTCTAGATTTGATGTGGTGTTGCAGATTTGAGCGTGAACTTTCCGAATGATAAGACGTCCGCTTTCGGGCTTTTTCCTGCCTTTGCGTCTGATTAAATGTCACGTATCAAATATCAATGGCGCCTTTGAGCAGTGTGTCCGTTCTTAAATGCTGTAAACATTGCTCCCAAAACTAATGCATCCACTCACCACTTTTCGCTAAAGGCAACTTTGCCTCACCACGACTGGCCACAATTCATTAAAACGCCAATTTCAGTTTTGTTTGTTCCATCGACCACTGGTAAACATCTCTTCGCGTTTGGCATCTCGCCAGTTGTCCCGCGTTTTTCAAGTTCGCACTGAGGGCGCGATTCTGAGGAACGCTCCTCTTACCACAAAGGGGCCCGCCGTCACTCCAGGAAACGGCGGAATCGACAATTTTCGACCCAAAACAGGCCTCCATCAACACTCGCGGAGTTCCGTTCACTGCCGCAGTTTTTAATTAGGTGCCACAACGTTTTCTCGCTCCGCGATCGCCAATCAAGCGAACAGCAACAGGTTCTAGCGCCGTTTCGGAGCCAATTTTGGATTCTCCGCGTTATTTTTATTTAGAGACGTGCACTGTGGTCGCTGTTCAGGTCGCTGCGAACACACGACTTCCGTCGACTCTGGTCGATGCCCAGTGACACCGAAAACACGCCAGTCGTGTTGTTTTTCTTGAGAATCGGCTCTTGCAAACCTACTTTCTGTTTACTTTCAGGAAATGACTACTGGAGGCGTGCAAGGATGCGTCTTCTGCGACATCGTATGGAACAAGAAGGAGCAGCATCTGAAGGCCAGTGACAAAGTTTGTTTACGCCGTTTGTATCGATTCTCGAGAGCCGCGCTTCTTCAGGTTGTACTGATCAAAGACCGATCTCCGCATGCGCCACACCACTACTTGGCTCTGAGCAAGACCCACATCAACCGGCCTGCGGACCTCACGCCGGCGGACATCGGGCTGCTCGAAGACATGGTGAAACTCGGAAGAGAGCTGCTTCGCGAGCAGTTGAAGGAAAAAGGCCAGGCGGACACCGTCGAAGGTATTAACAGGAGAGGAAAATGACTTAAGAAAGTCAGAAGTTTTGTAGATATGCTCCGGATGGGATTCCACTTCCCGCCGATGACCAGCGTGAATCATCTCCACATGCACGTCCTGTACCCGATCAGTCAGGTAATGCGATGCCTGTTTTTATAACCGAAATTTGCAATGCTATTTTTCGAAAAAAGAAACGCAGAAGTACGCTCGAAACCCGTTTGAACTGTTTCTCAGTCCCTCAATGATCTAAGCAGGAATCGTTCAGATGTCATTCTTGAACAAGAAGATCGTCTTCCGACCTAGCCGATTCTTTCACACCACCGATGAGATCCTGAAGGACCTCCGGGAGAAGCGCGGCGATCCCGTCGAAGAGGGAAATCCCATAATCAACGCCGCGATCGAAGCTGGCGAGGGGGCCGAGAAGATGAAGTGAACTGTGATGTGATTCCCCGTGTCTCTGTAAATATCCCGTGTCTCTGTAAATACTGACGAAGACGTATCTTCCGCTTCCCACACGTCATTCTATACGCTTCATGCCACTGTATAAACGCTATGATACTGTCTTACTTTATTCTAATCCTCTCACAGGCCATCACCGAGGGTGGCGGTTTGCAGAACGTTTGTCATACGTGTGACATTAGTCTCGCCGCGATCTACCGTAGTCGCGTCTGTGGTGACGTGACGTCGACTTACTGGGTGGTCCAGACAGCGCAGAGGCTCGCATGTTCGTTCCACAGTCGGACGACGACTGTCTGAAGTCGGCTGTTTCTGTCTGGAAAACGCGTGTCTCGGTCTGGATCGGCGATGAGAACGCCGAACTGCAAAACCGAATGTGCGAAGGTTGTTCAAATCGCGTCTGCAAAATGTCTGCTGCAAGTCTAGACGGACGCGCCACGTTTGTCGTCGCAAACGTGTCGTCGAATTTTCGCGCAAACGTTTTCCGTCATTTTAATGGCAGAAGACTTGTTTTAGAAATCGAAAATGGGTCTAGACGCGTGTCGCTCGATTTTGCGGCGCGAAGTGCTTTGGAAACGTTTCACACTTTAGCGTTTTTTCGCGCTTAAAATCATCGTTTTCCTGCTGAATTCGGCTCAATTGTGTCTTGATTCAGGTAGGGAAATGAAGCCGTACGGTCTGTTGATCCTTTCGGCAGCAGTGCTAGTGTCGCTCTTCGCTCCTGGAGGTAAAATCGTCTGAAATTCTGGCTCGTTCTAATAGATTACTTTAGATGGAGCCCTCGCTGCCATGTCCATCGACCTAGGATCTCAGTTCATCAAGATTGGTCTCGTGAAGCCTGGTGTTCCCATGGAAATTGTGCTCAATAAGGAATCCCGTCGAAAGACGCCTACGATCATCGCCTTTAAGGGAGGAGAGCGCCTCTTCTCTGAAGGAGCCGCTCAACTGGTAAAATTGTCATCTAAGGGCATCGCATAATACGTTCGTTTCAGTCCGTAAAGACCCCGAAATCGACCTTCACCCACCTCCTCGACTTGATCGGCAAGAAAGTCGACAATCCCATTGTCCAGCTATACCGAGAGCGTTTCCCTCACCTCGCGACCATCATTGACGAGAACCGCGGAACCATCTCTTTCCCTGTTGGGTAAGAAATCGCTTATTTTCGAAAATTACAAATGAATTATAGTGATGTCACCTACAACGTTGAGACCCTCATGGCGATGATTCTGTGGAACGTCCGCCAGATCACCGAAGAATACGCCCAGCAGCCCGTGAAGGACGCCGTAATCACCATTCCCGTTTACTTCAACCAAGCCGAAAGGAAGGCGCTGACCAAGGCTGCTGGAATCGCTGGCCTCAACCTCCTCCAGCTGCTCACCGATGGATCCGCTGCCGGCCTCAACTACGGAGTCTTCCGCCGCAAGGAAATCACCGAGCAGGCCCAAACACTGCTGATCTACGATATGGGTGCCTCGAAGACCACTGCCACGATCCTCGAATACCGACTGGCCAAGGAGAAGAACTCGAACGAGAAGAACCCCGTTATGAGCACCCTCGGAGTCGGATATGACCGTACTCTCGGAGGCCTGGAACTCAGCATGCGTATGCAGGAGCACCTGGTCGAAGAGTTCAAGAAGCTCAAGAAGACCAAGAAGGAGATCACCGAGAACCCACGCGCCATGGCTAAGATGCTGAAGGAGGCCGAACGCGTGAAGCAGGTCCTCTCCGCCAACATTGACCACTTCGCCCAGATCGAAAACGTCTTCGACGAGCAAGATTTCCGCGTCAAGGTCACCCGCGAACAGCTTCACGAGATGATGACTGACCTAGAGCCACGCTTCATTCAACCTGTGATGGACGCTCTGAAGATGGCCGAGATGGGCATTGAGCAGATTGACCAGGTCGTTCTTATGGGCGCTGGAACCCGCGTTCCCCGCATCCAAGTCCTGATCCAAGAGTTCTTCAAGGGCAAGGAACTCGGCCGTTTTTTGAACACCGACGAAGCCATCGCTCTCGGTGCTGTGTACCAGGCTGCTCACTTGAGTAAGGGATTCAAGGTCATGAAGTTCGGAGTCCAGGAACTGCAGATCCACCCTATTCAGGTACGATCTAGTATCGTGTTTGGAATAGCAATATTTGGATTTTAGATCGATTTCACGAGCTTTGTTGGAGAACAGAAGGAGGAGAAAAAGATGACCCGCACGCTCTTCGGGTACAAAACCAACTATCCCACCAACAAGAAGATTATCTCCTTCACCTCGCACACAAAAGATTTCCCCTTCAGCGTCAACTACGGCAGCCTTGCCCATCTCACTGAAAAGCAGTTGACGTACATACCAATCAATGAGTTTGAGGCATTCAAGTTTGGAATTTCAGCGAGTTTGGATCTTTGAACCTGACCGAAGTCATGGTCAAGGGAGTCACTGAGGCCGTAGAGAAGGAAGGAGCGGACCCTGCGTCCGAATTCAAGGGAACCAAGGCGTATTTCTTTGTCGACCACTCTGGAATCGTTAATATTGACAAGATCGAGCTGATCTACGAACGTCCTTCCAAGATCGAATCCGTAGTTAACTGTGAGCAACTTGATATTCGAGGAAATATGAGTTGTTGAAATTTTAGCCATTGCCGACAAGATCTCTGGATTCTTCGGTTCCGACGAAAATAAGGAAAAGGTTGAGGAAGAATCGAGCGAGCAGGCCGCGAAGGAAGCCGAGAACGCCGAAGCTGTTGAAGCTGAAAAGCCAAAGGAGGAAGAACACAATAAGGAAGAGGCTAAGGAAGAAAAAGCTGAAGAGAAGAAGGATGAAGAAGTCAAGACCAACGAAACCGAGAAGAAGAATGCGACCGAAACCGCGAAGCCGGTTGAAGCTGAGAAGCCCAAGATTATCAAGGTTTCCTTGAAGGTCGACAAGGAACAGCGCGATGTCATCGACCTCTCCGACAGCGAATCTAAGAGGGCCATCCAGAGGTACTCGAGATTTCATAGATTTAGGGCTAACTCGATGTTATAGGCTTGCCGACTTCGAGAAGGCCGAGAAAGCCAAGGCCGAGCGTGATGCCGCTCACAACACTCTGGAAGCCACACTATACGACCTCTCGGACAAGCTGGAGAGCGACGAGTTCTCCCAGTACGCCACCAAGGAAGAGAAACTCGCCACTCGCGCCCAGCTCGACAAGGTCCGCGAGTGGCTCGAGGACGAAGTCACCTTGGAAACCACCACCGAAGAGTTTAAGGAGAACAAGAAGGCGCTCGACACCGCCGCTTCCGCAAGAAGCAGCACAGGGTTTGTGACTTGCGTATTATAGAATCCTCACCCACCGTAATCTGTAGGAACGCCCTAAGGTCATCGCCGATCTGCTCTCGCTCTTCAACCACAGCGAAACCTTCTCTGCTCTCTCGAAGAACTTGACCGACGTCTTCACCGAAACAGAGCTGAACACCCTGGACAAGATCATCACGGAAACGAAAGCCTGGTGGACCGAGAAAAGCGCGGAGCAGGAGAAGCTCTCCCTCGACCAGGATCCCGTCTTTACTGTCGGCGATGTCAAGGATAAGGTTGGCAGTCCTGTCCTAACAAAATAATTTATTAGATCCGTTTAAGATCAAGGAGATGGATCGCGAACTAAAGTACCTTCTCACCAAGATGAAACTGAACAAGCCCAAGAAGGCGAAGGAGGGCGAATTTGAGAAAAGCGCCGAAACCGAAGGCGAAAAGAAGGAGGGGAAGCCCGAGGGAGAGCAGGCCTCCACCGAGGAAAAGGAACCTAAGGCCGAGGAAGAGGCCGCGAAGGAGCCCGAGCAGCCGACGATGGCCGAAGAAACCACCACCAAGAAGGAGGACAAGGCCGGCCACGACGGCGAACTCTAAGCCCAGCTCCCGGTGTCAACGTCTCTCATTAGGGTATTTATTCTGAGCTGTTTGTACATTTCTGGGCTGACATGGTAACTCAGCTAGTTGTTTCTCTCTGTGATATTCATAACTTATCTGGGTGTCCTATGGTCACTCGAAGTACTTTGTTATCATGCCCGTTTCTCTAATTACTAATAATTGTTACAACTGTTAATTAGTCTTCCGATGTGTTTAAGTAAATTCGGGGTTTTTTTATTTTCGGCAATTCTTCGAGCATTTTCAAATAGAACATAGATCTAACTTTCTGGGGCTACACATCTTGGATAGGTCAGGCGAGAATCAACTTAAAAAAGGAATGGGTATGTTCTGATTTCAACGTTCAAAGCGAAGACAAGATCTAGTGTCTTATTAAGAATTAACGGGGCCGCGCGCGCTATTGCGCGACAGTATTTCTTTAAATCAGCATTGTTTGAACGATTTCTCGGCTAAAGGCGACCTTTGTGCTTCGAATTCCACCAAAAGCGCGCTTGAAGCCTCAAAATTTTCACCGTTGCTCTTCGACCACCTTTGCTCTTTGACCGACATGGCACGCGAAGCCACGAAAATCGCGGCGACGACGGCGAAATGCACGTAAACGCAAATGGCGCCACTACCGTAACCCGGACGGACGGACACGTCTGTATCGTTCTCCTTTATTTTAGAAAGGATAAGATATGTTCCCAAAAAATTTGTGAAGTTGTAATCCTCTGAGGACAATCAATGGGTAAGGGAGGTAAGCGCATTTTGTTGTGAAGAATTGTGAACAACAGCATCATGATAAGACAAAGTAATGGTGTTTTGTGCCATGGTTATGTGTCATAGTTATGTGCTAGGACAATTCAATAATCAAAAATTCAGCAACTGGACAACTCGGGGACTCGATTATTCGGTAAACATTTTTTCTGTTTATTGAGGTATGCATGGTTGAACATTCGGACTGCGACAACTCTTTTCCATTCGCTTCTTGTTGTTGTGTAAACCGGACTGCGTAGGTACACCGATGAGCGGTTTCTCCGTTCGGTTTTGATTACTAGCCTAATGCGAGTACTTTGCCTTTAAAAGAAAACTCCTTTCCATTCTTAAGCCTTCATTTAGAACTGTTTCCCAATATGTGTGACACACCCATAAGTTTTTTCCCATCTTCTTCCAATCGATCTTTATTAAACTCTTTCTTGCAGGCGCGGCCATCGTCGGTTTTCGAGTAAAAATACCGCCGTCGATCTTATCACCGCCGCCTCCGAACGATACACAAACAAGCTCCTCGCGTCCTTCGGAGTCCGAACGACCGCCGATAACCTCGCTAGTCACCGCCAAAGTCGACCACGATGCGACGACCATTGGCTTCTCTGCTCCTGCTGACGTTGATCTTAGGAACTGCCCTCGGCAGCATCCCATCGTTCCGCAACTGGAAGAGGTACGGTATTCTCTTGAAGTCAATTAGTTTTTCTTAAATGGCTAGTTTTATTGTGTCTAATCAGCTTCTTTTCAGAGATGAATCTTCGAGCTCGGAAGAAGACGTTTTCGAAGAGGAGGGCGAAGGCACGATTTGGGCCCTCCTCGTTGCCGGATCCAACGGATGGTACAATTACCGCCACCAGGCAAGTTACGTTCTGGAAGTCCTTTCACGAATCTCTATATTTAGGCCGATGTGTGCCACTCATACCATGTCCTGCAAGCCCACGGAGTTCACCATGACCACATTATCACGATGATGTACGACGATATCGCCAACAGTCCCGAGTAAGTGTTGTTTTAGCCGTGTGGACGCTCCTTATCTGGGCTACCCACACAATCCTATGATCGGGGCGACCGTCGGAGTATCCGCCGAGTGACACCTTGTGATATCTAATTGCTCAGGAATAAATTCCCCGGCCAACTCTTCAACGCGCCCCACGGAGGCGACGTTTACAAGAGTGTGAAGATCGATTACAGTGGCAAGGATGTGAACGCTGACAACTTCTTGGCCATCTTGCAGGGTGACAAAAAATCAGTCAAGGGAGGCAATGGACGTGTCGTTGAAAGGTTAGCCCACATAGCCTCTTCTAGCCCATAACTCTTACATTTTAAGCAACAAGAACGACAAAGTCTTCGTGTTCTTCTCGGACCACGGCGCCGTCGGACTCATCGCTTTTCCCTCTGATATGGTACCCAAAAACGTGTTTAGATTCACTTCCTAATCCTCCAATCCTTTTAGCTCACTGTAAAGCAGCTCAACAAAGTCCTCAAGGAGATGCACGATAAGAACCGCTACAAGGAGCTGACATTCTACTTGGAAGCCTGCGAGAGTGGCTCAATGTTCGAGAACATCCTCAAGAAGGACATTAATGGTCTGTAAAAAGGGTCATACGAAGTTTAATGCATGATTTATTGTGCAGTGTACGCAATCACGGCGGCCAATGCTCACGAGAGCAGTTGGGGATGCTTCTGCGATAACGACATGGGGCTGCCGTGCCTGGGAGATCAGTTCTCCGTTAACTGGATGACGGACTCAGACAATGTGAGCCAAAAAGGGTCGTTTGAATGTCAAAGATTGACTTTAGAAGAGCGATTTGAACGCCGAGACTCTCGACGACCAATTCAAGGTCGTTAAGAAGCTGACGGACAAGAGCCACGTTATGCATTACGGTGACATGGACATCGCACAGGAGAAGGTCTCCGAGTTTCAAGGCCACGACAAGGCGCCGATGCCGATCTTCCAGGAACTGCCTGTATGAAACTTTGAGAGATTGACATTAATTAAACACATCCTTAGGAAGCTGACATGAGCCGAGGCCTGTGGGACGTCCGGGAGATCCCGATCATGATGCTGCGCAAGAAGATCGACCAATCGAACGACGAAGGAGAGCAGGAGCGCCTCTCTAAGCAGATCCAGATGATCCATCAGGTCCGCGAGCGCCCGCGTTGTTGTCCTCCCGCGCCCCTCGGGGGACATTCAGCGCCTGCAACATTCGCGCGAGTGGCCACTTTGCTAATCGAATTTTCTGTTTAGAAGCGTCATTATCTCTACGAGCGCATGGAGGACATCGTACAAGCCCTGATTCACGACCCCAACCGTCAGAGGCAGATGCTGAAGAAGCACCCGAAGCACGGTGTCACCCAGATGGAGTGCCACCACGACGTAGTCAACGCCTTCCACCGCGCCTGTTTCAACTTCAACGATGTTTGCTTGAAATTCTCTGCATTTGCAAAGACCCATTTTAGAACCCCTACGCCATGAAGTACGTCTACGTGCTGGCAAATCTCTGCGAGGAGCGCCTCTCCGTGGAGCGCATCGTCCAAGTCTTCACGGACCAGTGCCCTGACATCAACGTCACCGGAATCGAGTAATCCGAATGCCGCGCGGCTTTGTAATTATAATATCCTTTTCTTGCCTCGCTTCTCCTATTTTGTGTCCACTGCATAAAGATTTCCTCAAGTACCGTAATCCCATTTCCCACGCTTCGCGGGGGTCAAGAGTCGTTGTTTTCAGCGATTAGCGGTGGCATTCGAGTGACCACGGGGACGAAAGACAATCGAATCAAGCCGGACCAGTGACTCCCGGGGCTTGATTAGGCCGCGCTGACCGCCTTCAGCCACTTCGGGTCCGCGAACGCTTCTCCGAGGCCGAAGTTCGAATGTCTCCGGCCGTTGTCGTTGAATGAAAACGTCATTTTTCACGCTCTGAAATCCCTGGAGGTCCGATTTCTGACGGCAAATTTTATTTCGGCTTTTTGAAGGACCACAGGAAGCCAGTTGGAGGACGCGCTTTGTTTGGCAGCCGCGATGAGATAAATTCCAAGTTCTGAAGGACGACGAGGAAATGTCCTTTGCGGCCGACAACGCGAGAAGGCTTCGGGCGTCGATCCACGTGATCGGCTCTATTCTGGAGTCCGAGAAGCCGCCCGAGGCGACGGTGGCAAGCGAGAGGCTCTGGAAGAATGCGCTCGTGGAGGGCGCCAGGTCGGCGAGAGCGGTAAGTGGGTTTACCTGGATTTCTTAGACTCTGTTTAGTTTCGAGTTTGAGGATTTGAGGAGGTAAAAGACCTGATTAAGAATTCACATACTCAGCTTTTTTTGCGCAATTCCCTAGTGCGTTTGAGATATTTATTAGTGAGTGGTCAGCAGCCCTGCTACTTTTTATTAAAACTGGTAAAGGATTTGGAACATTTAGATGCTTTTAACTGTAGTTTCAATTACAACGTTCACGTTTTCAGCTTGCTGCAGCCAGTCAACGCCAAGTCCGAACGCTCCAAGAAGAACCGCCGCTTTGCTTCCGATTTGTCGAGCAGATGTACCACAAATACGGCCTCAAACATGTGATCCTGATCCTAATTCTTCTCTTCTACACTTTCTTCGGCGCTTTTCTCTTTCTCATAATCGAAGGGCCGACTCAGAACCGTCTGAAAGACACTTGGACGCAGGCCAGTTAACTGCACTAACCCGTCACTACCTAACGGACTCGTTTCAGAACATCGCCAAGAATAGATCCGTTTTTATCGGCTCCGAACTCTTCAATAACTCTAACTATTTGGTTTACATCAAAGGAAAAACGACAAAGCGGATTGAAGCACATCTTAGCGAGTGAACGAGAGGTCATGGATACCATAATACTTAGGGTATTTCAGGTCGTTTCGGCAATACGAAAGTCAGTTGGAGATTCGATGGAGCGACCAGAAAATGGAGTGGAACTACTGGAACGCGATTCTCTTTGCGGGGACGGTTTGTACTACGATAGGTGAGCTTTAATTTGTGATTTTTAAAATGAAATTTTCGTAGGATACGGTCATATTTATCCGATGACGCCTCTGGGAAGAATGCTCACGATGGTTTATGCTCTTTGCGGAATTCCGCTCGTTCTCCTCGTGCTTCAAGATTTAGGAAAATTGCTCACGGTCGGGATGAAATATCCCTGGTACCAGTTCAAACGGTTAATTCGAAGATTGCTCAAGTAGTTACATATCTTGATTTTTCACCTATTTAGATTTTAATTTTAGGATATTTACGAAACAGTCGATGGAAGAAATGGCGGCGATCGAATATCGCGAAAGAAACGAACTTTCCGTTTTCGATGTCCCACTCTACGCAGGTTCGCCTTTTATAATCGCTTTGAAAACTTCAGTATTCCAGCGGTCGGCCTTATTCTCGTGTGGATATGGCTCTGCTCCACCATCATCAGTTACTGGGGAATCAATTGGACCTTTCTCGAGGCCTGCTACTTCTTCTTCATCTCCCTCAGCACAATCGGGCTCGGTGACCTCGTCCCCAACAATCCCAACTTGCTTTTGATGATGTTTGGATTTATTCTCATCGGTACATATACAGTTCTTTCAGCGTATAATCCTCTCATTTCCTACTTTTAGGTCTTTCGCTGGTGTCGATGGTCCTTAATCTGCTCCAGAACAAAATGCGGAAAACGTACGAAGCCGGTCAGCACAAGGAGAGCATCGCTCACGGCTCGATTCTGGACGCCACAACACTGGGAATCCTTCAGGTGACCCTAAATTTCCGATCCCACATAAATTACTCTGTCTATCCTTAGTTTCACTCATTTTGCTTCGCTTTTGCAGCAATTCTCCCAGACCACATTTTCACTTCCTCACGCAACAAAATTCCCCACAATGCGAAAAAAAACACAAAACTCATAAATTATTCGTAAAATGAAGTTTCCATGACTTCCTCATATCCTCGCTACAGTATGCATAGACCTCATTTCAACTTCTGGATACGGAAAATCGTTCTAAAAACGGGTTTTGCAGAATATGAGCTCCCACGCCAACATCAAAAACCAATTCCGAGCCACTGAATCACCCCAAAATAACCCTGGATTCTGCGATTACTCATTTGGGCCCCGCCGCCTCCACTTTACACTTCCGAATTGTTTCAGTGCTTCGAAGAGAGGACGAAAATGGAGGAGAAACTCTGCAAAAGCTGCACTCGGTCGACGCAAACGGCGCTCTGCCTTCCGATGACTCGGCAGATGATCTTAACTGAAGACGGCGTCCAATGGGTGTCACAGGGCTCCTACTCCGTTTACAACCTGAAATCTCCGGACGAGGTCACGGCGCTCGTGGACATGGGAGTTGACACGTGTGTTTTGTCCTCGCTGGGCGAAAATCAAGAAGAAAATGACGACAATACGGCCTCCTTGCTCAGTGAAGAATTCTCTGCCGAAACGCCGACGATTCTGCCACAGTTCCTCTTCGAAATTTGATGTTTTTGCATCGCTTAAACGCTTTGACGCGCAATAAATCGTAAAGAAACAGGCCCGGGCATTGCTTTGATTCTGTCAGATGCGCGTCGAAGACGTTTGATCCGAAAATTGGAGATTCGGCTGTGACGATCGCTCCTTAATGCCTCTTTCAAACTCGTGGGCGACAGCGACGGCGATGGCGACACGAGTTTGAACACTTCTGTTCAAACTCAGCCGGCAGCGACGGCGACAGCGACGACGAAAGCGACAAGGCCAAGTTTGAGTTTGAACATCCCTCGGCGACACCGTGAGCGACACCACCCAAAGTCTTGTTAGGAAGGTCTGGAATGAGCGGGTGCCGGTGTGTCTGGAACGACTCATTCGGAGTTCGCGCGCTGCAAGCCGGTCGGAATTCCGTCCGGATTTGAGCGGAAATCGAAGGAAAATCGAGCGAAATTCATCGTCTTTGTTCGTGATTTTCTCCGCAACCAATTGTGCCTCTAAAATGTGTGGAATTGGAGCAAAAGCGGACAAAAAAATTGCCAAAAAATGCGAAATTTTGCCAAAAGCGGAAGATATGAGCCTAGCAGGGGTTGCGGGAATCAGGAAGAAAAGCGCTGAAGTTCGCACGATTTTCCAGTTTTCCACGCGAATTCGGACGGATTTCCGATCGGTTCGCACGAAAGCACAAAATTTTTTAGAAAATATCATGTGAAACGCTGCAAATTTATGTGAAACACCTCCAAAAACTCCAAAACCATGTGAAATCATGATTGACGCCGCAACACAGCACAAAACCTGTCAAGATCGACTCAGAAACCCCCCAGACTGGCCAAAAATCATCCTATATTGCACGTGTCACCGAGGTTGTCGCCGGACTTTTCGAATCGTTACGAAAAGTTCGGCGACAACCCTCTCGATACAAATGGTGTCGCCGGGCTAAATATCGTACTCGGGGGGTTTCGTTCCCAATTAGCGCGCGTGGGGACCCCGAAGGCGTTCGGAGTTGCACAGTTCGACGTTTCTCGTTCGGCGCGGTCTTGCGCGGAAGGCGAGTGAATCAACCGCCTGGTCCTCCGCGGGTCTGATGAGCGATCTGACCCGAGCGGCCCTCGAAATTCGGATTCCGGCGTGTTTTATTATGTTGAATCATGGTGCGATCGAAGATTCAAGCGCCCGAAAGATGATCGCTATTCTAAGACGCGCTTCGCAAGACGCGGCGATCGGGGAGATTACAAAACCGATGCTGGGCGAGAGAAGAGCAAACGATTGCCGTAGTTGGGATCGACCGGCGTAAGCAGCGAATCAATTCGCTGATTCATCGTTCCAACTCGAGTTGCCTTCATCGCTTCGCTAGTGATCGTTCTGGGCCGTGCGAAGTCGTGTTGCCTCCAACTTCTATTCTGCGTGCTCATTTTCGCTTCGTTTCAGAGCTTCCTGCTGGGTACTGCCATGGATTCTCAGGGCCGCAAGATTATCGTTGTGGACAACGGTTCTGGGGTGAGTATCGCTTCAAGTTTATGGGTTTAAGGTGTAGTTTGGGACTGAGGATCGTTAGAACAACGCAAGTTTGTGAAGTGGAGTTGAGCTGGATTGAAAGCGAATGGACTGGAGCTTTTGAGAAGGATTTGGTTTAAGACTTCTCTATTTGATTTTCAAAGAAATTTGAATGAGAATTGTGTTATCCGCCGATTTCAGTTCGTCAAATGTGGATATGCGGGCTCCAACTTTCCGGCACATATCTTCCCCTCGATTGTCGGAAGACCGATTCTCCGTTCATCCCAGCGTGTTGGAAACATCTCCATTAAGGTAATCACTTGCGCTTATGGACAATTTCAACCGAGATCTTGACTTTTTAGGACATAATGGTCGGCGAAGAATGCTCGCAGCTGCGCGAACAGCTCGAGGTGAACTACCCGATGGAAAACGGAATCGTGCGGAACTGGGACGACATGGGACACGTGTGGGATCACACGTTTGGACCTGAAAAGCTGGATATCGATCCTAAGGTGGGTCGAATGGCGATAATTTCAATATTATAAAGTTTTTGGTTATAGGAATGCAAGCTGCTGTTGACAGAACCGCCGATGAACCCGAACAGCAACCGCCTCCTCCAAGTCATGTTCGAGCAGTACGGATTCGATTCAGTTTACATCGCCATTCAGGTGAGCTGGAAATGACTATCCACAGAATTGAGTAATAACTGATTCAGGCTGTTCTGACTCTCTATGCCCAGGGATTGCTCACAGGAGTCGTCGTCGACAGTGGCGACGGAGTTACGCATATATGCCCTGTCTTCGAGGTAGGTCATCACATTTGATGCCAGTTTTGGACTTAAAACGTTTCAGGGATATGCTATGAGCCATTTGACTAGGCGACTGGACATTGCAGGACGTGACATCACGCGCTATTTGATCAAGGTATGTTTTGTGTCTTCTTATTTTATTTTTTTATTTTTGCAGCTTTTACTGAAACGAGGATACGCATTCAACCACTCGGCAGATTTCGAAACCGTCCGACAACTCAAGGAGAAACTGTGTTATGTGGCTTACGACGTCGAGCAGGAGCAGAAACTGGCTCTGGAAACGACGGTGCTCACGGAGCCCTACACAGTAAGCCTGAAAACTGAGAAATCGAAGTTTGATAACACGTTTAGCTTCCCGACGGACGCGTCATCAAGGTCGGAGGCGAGCGATTCGAGGCTCCGGAGGTTCTTTTTCAGCCTCATCTCATCGACAGCGAGAAAAATGGTCTCTCCGAGATGCTCTTCAACGTCATTCAGTCGGCCGAAATCGGTCAGTACCACTCATGCCTAGAAGTTGTATAGGTAAAATTCCCGTTTAGATACTCGTTTGGAATTCTACAAGCACATCGTTCTTTCCGGAGGAACGACGATGTACCCTGGCCTGCCGAGTCGCCTTGAGAAGGAGCTGAAGCAGCTCTACCTCGAGAGGGTGCTAAGAGGCGATACTAACGCATTTGAGGTTGGCACACACGCTTGATTACGGTAATCGAAGTTTGGTATTTCAGAAGTTCAAGATTCGCATCGAAGCGCCCCCACGGCGGAAGCACATGGTGTTCCTAGGAGGCGCCGTCCTGGCCCATTTGATGCGTGATCGCGATACGGTAAGTGCCTAGGATGTGCTCTTTGGTTCTGATTTTTGTGCTTCCAGGACTTCTGGATTTCGAAGCATGCGTACGAAGAGGAAGGCCTCGCGCGCTGCATGAAGAGACTGGGAACAAAGTGAGGAGACCCTCACTTACGCGTGCCTTTAACTTATTGTGATCGTCTTATGTAATTTATTATGCTGCAGTTTGATATTGTAATTGCCTCTCACTCTCTTGTTCTCTCCCCTAATAATCCATTCACCGATCATTTCGGGTAGTTTTTGTAGCAACGCAAAACCGGGCGAGGAAGCGAAGTTTACTTAATTTGTCATTCTTGAGATTCCTTATCGCCTTCAGGCCATTGCTTAAAAAAGGCGATATGTCAAAGTTGCGATAAGATCGTGACACATCGCGGAATGCGTGGCGCTGGTAGAGGAGCTGAGCGTCGGCGGTGTTTATCCAAGTCGTTAATGGAGAATAGTAAAATCCGAATTCGCTCGGCGTGGGGTCCATGACTGCGAGGAGGACCAGGCGAATTGTTGTGTTTGCGAAGTCCTTTGAGGGCAAAAAACGGTTTTCTAAGAATGATCTGTCCGGCTTTTGTGCGCTAGCAGGATGGAAGACCGATTTCGAGGCTCTCGACGGGCGCTGAAGAAATTTCTTGGCTGCGGCAGCGATCAGCTGATCGGGTAGGAGCGCGGCTTTTCTCTCACGACTCCGCAAACAAGGTGAAACAAACTGTAAAACAGAGGAGCCACACGTGACAAACCGCGGCTGGGGCGCAAAACAAAACGAAGACGCCGAATTCCTTCGCGATGCTGCGAAGAAAGCAACAATGGAGTCCTTCCGGAAGTGACTCATGTTGTGGCGGCGACCAGAAGACGCAAGTGCAGCCCTGGACGCTCCAAAAAACTTATCTGAAAGGGCGTCTTGGAATGCAAGGGAGTTTGCAGAAGCAGAGGGTTACGGTAGAGCCACGGAAGGGAAACAAGGAATGCGAAGATTACGGTAGAGGAATGGGCTTAGCCAAACTCCATAGATCGATGAGCAGTTTTGAAACGATCTGAACGCGTGAATTTCACAATCAGCAGTAAAAAGGACATCAGAGATCTCCCCGACCCACTCATATCCGCTTTTTTCCATCTCTCAAACTGATTGAACCTTTCCTCCAAGACCCAATCAAGCAAAGTGGCTAATGTCATCCCCGAGCCGCTTATCGCGGTCTTTTTTCCCCATCTCCTCTCGCCGCTCTCCTCAAACCGTTTTCGACCCTCATCGGTCCAATTCGCCGCAGATTTTCTTCTTTGCGTGCTTCTTCGCTTTTCCGACCTCACTTATTTTCGATCTTCTCGCGCATACTTCTGGCAATTAGAAATCGACTTTAAACCGAGGAGGCCCTTTAGAAAGTTTCGGAGTGACCAGTTTCGCAATTGCTCATCCCTGCTGACACAGAGATCGACACGTCGGGCCTCGAAGGGTAAACAGCGTCCGCCGGCGGTCAGCGGTGACTTATCAGTCGGCCTGCGTTCCTGCTGCAGAAGCTCTTTTAGGTGTTTGTTGCGTGTGCTGTTCCGTTCGTGCTGCTTATGATTGATCATCTTAGATCGTCCCGAGAATGCATCGCGGCTGAACGATCGACGAACCGAGCGTCGATGGAGAAATTCTTGTCGCTTGGCGCCCTCTGGTCTTCTGCTGCCGTTGTTGACCTTCGCTGTGGGCAAATTTCTCACCTTCCCGCGGGGCGGCAGCATGGGAGAACAAATCGTCCAGGCTCAGCACGCAAACTTAGAAATGCAAAGCGACTTTTCGGATTCATATTCGAGTGCGTGTGCTCGTCAAAACGCGCGAGAGTTTCTGCGGAAATTAAACGCGAGGGCCCAAAAAGGTGGCATTTGTTTTCCTCAAGCGTCATTAGCTCTCCACCCGCTTAACGTCGGTACCTGTCACCATCGAAGCTCCCTCCGCATAAATAATCCTGGGATTCCGACGTCGGAAGAGCCCTTAAAGAGCAAAGAGAGCCACAGTCGGTTGCTGTTGCTTTAGTGGGGAATACGGTAATTGAGTGGATCCATCCTCGGCGAGGCGAAAGGGCAAACGATCCCGAAAGAAAGATCTGGTGCACTTTTCCATCGCTTCAGATTGGTTTTCGTATCGCGCAACCAATCTGAGATTTGACGCCGATGGTCGAGCGGCGGAATTGTGATGCCTGCAAACGTTTACCTGTTTTCGACTGATAAAGCCGCGTTGTGATTGTTGTGGCTACTTTGGCTCGTTTTGTGATCTTACTACACTCATGGTACTATTGATAGAAGCCACTCGGTTACATTATTATATTCTGTTATATTCATTATATTCTCCAAAAAACATCTGAAACTATTCTTAAGCACCCAATGGAACCCTTTGTTTGCTTTTGTAATTAGTTATCTTCCACTGGAGGTGTTCAAAGACATGCTCTTCTTCAATGTTGCCTTCAACTTATCTCGCTCACGTGTTCTTTACTAAAACCGTTGAGACGCTTCAGAGTGCTTTCGTCCCGTGATTCCTAAAAAACCATCTGCAGATTCCGAAAGTTGTTTTAAATGGCCCGTTTTTGTGTTCCCCGTCGCCTGCACACATCTCACGTGACAGAATTCTACAGAGTCCACAACAAAAGCGCCGCTGCACGTGGTGGTCCCGTCTTCGTCATCCCATTTGTATCCACTCGGCAGTCATTTTTTATCCCAGAGGGCCGTCCAATCCCTAGACTAAAATTGATGGAACCCGGATTAGCGTAATCCACCACTGTTTCAAACCTAAAGTGCAACTGCAACTGACCCTCGATCGCCCTTAGAACGGGGACAAAGGGCCTCTCTCTCCTTCTACAGATCCATCTTTTGTCGCCGGTGCCGTTTTGGAGTTCCTTGTCCCCTTGCGCCTTTGATCGATGCAGGGTGACAGTAGCAGGAGATCTGGGAGAACTGTAGGCTGTCCCCGCGCCACGCATATCACAGCAGTTGGTCCGTTTTAGGTCATTGTCAGTACAAGGTTTCTCCGCCACTTGCATAACACGAAGCATCTGACCGGCGGGCTCTCGGCGTAGGCGACGCCTTTGGCGGCGGCGCTGAAACGCTGATTCTTTCAAAGTTTCTGCGCACTTTTAGCGCCGCCTTAGTCACCGGCGGTCGGCCCGTTCGCTGCTTCCCGTGGCGTTTCTTATCTCCATCTGCGAATATGCAAATCGGCCAGAGCTTCTTTGAAACCCGCGTTGTTTTCAAACAGGCGTGGGAGCGTCGCCGAATTTGCATAAGAAAGGTTACGACGAACACTTCAGCCAGGCGTGCAACCCTTCAACCTCCTGTATTTATGCTATGTTGCCTTCTTTATGGACCCTTTGAGCGGCCGGGGAAGTCGAGAAAAACGTCGCCTTTTAGGGCAGCCGAAGAGTTTATTACCCAACTCGGTGCACTCAAACGGTACTGCGTGACCTTGAAGCGTTGTTGCCTTCTCGGGAATTCCGCTAGCGCTCCTACGCGGCATTGACACCAGCTGTTTTCAGGCTTTCGGCCCAACGCTTCGTGAGTCACACTTTTATGGAGCGCGCTCAACGCTCGAAGACTCCGATTCGTTCTGTTTCGTTTCTTTCTTTCCGTTTTGTCATTCTCGATCGATTTGGTTATTTGGCTATTGAACGGCGTTATTTTGGCTTTTGTAGCCGAAAAATAGGTTCGGAGGGGCGGCGCCTCCTTCGGTATGCGCTCGTCCTCCTCCGATCCGCCTCCTCACGTCTTCTCTCCGAAGGCTTTGATATTTTTTCTATTACGAGCATCTAATTGCCTTGTTATCGCGCGTGTTAACTGGGTTATAGCAACCCGGCGAGTTTGCATAAGATCTGTCACATTCGCACTTTTTTTGTCGTTTTGCGCTAATTGGGGCACTTTAATTTATAGCCGATTTCCGCGTACGCGCACCTTGCGAGTGCCGCGCTCCTTTTTTCTCATTTTCCTGTTTGATTTTGTATTTGTTGTTTTAAGCGAAATCGAGTGATCGGAGTGGCGATTGCAGCGGCTGCTGGCTGCGGGTTCTCCCGCCAACCGCCTGCAGCGCTTCCCACAAGCGGGACTGCTGCCGCTGACGCTGTCACCCGCCAGCCTCCGACCCCGTCGCTGGACACTTAGGGTCATGTCAGAAGCACGCCTCGCCGATCACTTTCTCCATATTTTGCCGCCTTTTTCTCAGGATAAGATGTCTCCGGCGGATGTTGGGCCACGGGAAATCGTCTAAGTCGCTGGAACGGGAGATTTCCCCGTCTTCTCACCGCGTGGACCTGGATTCTCCGCCTCCGGTCTTCTTATTTTGGTTTCTCCTGGCGCTGACCTTGCCAACCGCGTTTCGCACAGAATTTCGGGTTTCGGGAGCACCTGAAACTCCTCGTGGCGAGCGGCCGTGGCGCTCATTTGGCAGCCGAGATGCCGTTTTTCTCTTCATTCCTTCACTTTAAACACATTTCCTTGCAAGTTATCTTTAGTTTCAACAGCCGCCATTCATGACGAATTCCTCCAAGACCTTAAAGAACCGTAAAGGGCCCAAAACGAGCGCAGGCGGAGGCCGGGCACGCGCGTGTTTGTTTGTTTTGTGTCTTTTCTTCGAGTCCATTAACTCTATGTGACCACAATCGGATGATAAACGAGGTGTCGGCGGAGTCTCCTTGCGGCCCGCGGCTTGTAGAAGCTCTTGATACACAAAGGTGTAAAATTTCAGTTGTGACTCTGTGTAAAACACGCCTAAAATCTCGTAGAGACAAGTTTTGCTTCTCCAATTCTATTTTCGCTGCGTTTTTTGCTCCAACACTGCACGCCTGCGAAAAGTTCGAAAAGGGTTGTGCAAGCGTCGTCCCCTAACAATAAATTAGCATACGGTCGGTTAAAAGTGTCCTCTCGGTTGCACTTTGGCATCTCGAGGTCACTTGAGTCAAGGCTGCCTGGATCAGGATTACCGACTGGCTCGTTCCGGGCGCTGCTGGCAAGAACGAACCCATAGATCACTCGAGAACGGCGATCGAACGGCCAATAAAAGTTGAAAAGGAAGCGCCGACAAATTGCAACGCGAAAAAAGGCGATTCGCGCTCGAGATTGAGATGAATTGGCCGCGAGGCGAGTTTAGGGTTACGGTTTGACCAAACCGAGAAGCCGCCGCTGCCAGCATAAGCGGCGTCATCGTAATACGAGCGTTTTTGTCCATTCGGTGTTTGTGCGTCGTCATGCATGATCTGACAACATCTCGCGGCGGCCAGTCGCTCGAGGGCCGCGGGCGCCGCCGAATGAGTCATTCGCCCGCGGGGGAGCGGATCCTTCCCGGATCAGCTGATGACGCGCCGATCAGACCCCCCGGGATGCCTTTCTCGCAATTGACAGCTCCTGTCCGTAACTGCTATCAGTCCGTTCCTACGATCTTACCGGACCATGCTTTTTTCAGAGTTCCATTGTATGCCGGTAAGTGGTGGAGGTGTTCCTACCGGTTCTCCTCTCGCCCACCGACTCCACGCATCGGATTCTTCGTCCTGGGTGGCCCTCTCCTTCAAAGGATCGCCGCCGACGTGAAAAACTAATCAAAAGTAATAAGACGGACGCCGCAGGTTGGTTGTCTTCCTTCCTTATCTCGCGTTCTTCACACCTTCTTCGTATGGCCCCGACCGCGTTCTCGTACCTTGTTTTCCTCGGCCTCTTCCTGTTGACACCCTTGACCCTTTGGCGACCGAGCGAGGAGCCTTGAGGCGGTGCCGTTGCCGCCGGTTTTGAGGAGACGACGAAGACTTTGACAAAAACGGGAGCGACGAGTAGTCGTTTCTGTGCCTCGTCATGCATGTTTCGCCCTTCGGCGACCCTTCGCGCTTGTTCTTTCATTAAGAGACCGTTAGTGACTAATTAATTGGTCCTCTTCAAATTAGCTCCGCTGCCAACTTTCTTATGCGCTCCTGTAATCCATTTTTCGCCCATCCTGCGCCGATGATCGTCAGATACGAATCGTTATCGCTTTTCCAGATCTCATGACTTGCAGCTATTCTTCAAAATTGTGCCAGTATTAGTTCGGCTGCCCTTTAACTCGATTTCCGAGACTCCTCCAATCAGGACTCCCGCGCGCCCTCCGACCCTTTGCCTTCATTATTATTCCCGCTCATTAGCCCCTTCGCAGCTTCGCCTTCTTAGACATCTGCCATCAGCCTGCGCAACGACCCTAATGATCGCGGTTACCACGACTCCTTTTGCCCTAATCGAATTATAACACGCACTCCTTGGCGTTCTAATTTACTTTTTCCTCCAAATTACAAATGTTTTCCGAACGCGTTAATATATTTGTCGCCGCGCTTACCGGTTTCGCTTCCCCATCTCACTTCGCCTCGCCTCCCCAAGGGTCACATCTAATCGAATTCTTCAGAAAACCGTTTTTGCGGTGGTTCGCAGAAGGCGCGCTGCTGTTGCGTTCCGCTAATAATGGTCAGTGGTCGCAAAGATAATTACGCATTCATAGGTTGCGGTAGAGGGCCGGGCCGTTAACCCGGCGCTCTACCGCAACCCCTAATTACCTCGGGCGCAGAGCGCTTAATAGCCCGTGAACGTAGATGCGCGCGGTTCCTGGATGGCCAAATTTTTTTGGGAGTCGGTTTTGGAGGCCGATCGGGAGAGATTTCGCCTGGCGAGAGCGGCTCTGGGCTGACCGCCTCTTGACGTAAGCAAACGCCTTAAATGAGGACAAAGGCGTTGTCTGTAACGGTCTGTCTGAGGGTCTTCTGAAGGGATACAGATGTGTCTGAACAGCTCTTCTTCTGTCTGAATCCCTTTTATCGTCTCAAAACAGCTTTAGTTTTCAGAGGATCAGGGTTGAGTGTCTCGAGGTGGTTCGCCTGTTTAGAGGTGAAAATACCGTAACCGGGATTCATTTTTTTGGTCTTTTTAAATTGTGCTTTTATTTCCGACAGCTTCGAGCAACCTGCTATTGCCTGGAACTGTCTGCCCGTGTCAAGCGGTTCCAGCTGGTTGTTGGTTTGTGCATTCTTGCGGTCAGGCTTCAATCGCTTCTTATTTTTGCTTAGCTTTTGCTCGCACTGCCGTATTTTGACCACCTCCCAGAACCAATCGTATTACGCGTCAACAGCTCCTGTGCCGATCAAGTGTGACTCACAATCTAAATGGCATTTCTAAATTTACCAACGAAATAACCACTTTTGCGCGTTTTTCCCAGCACCCTTACGCCCGATTTTCCCATCTCCTGTTTGGCTTTCTTCTCCCCCCGCATCAAACCCTTTTTTCTCCTTTTCCTCGAATCCGCGCGGTGCTTTGTATGCTCTCGGTGTTCCCTAACGCACCGAGAGAAGGACTATTTGCAACTCTCCGGTTGTCAGCAGCACTTGAGACTCGCAGGTATTCCTGGAAAACCCGATCTTTCTGCCGTTGCGTCGGGGGCCGCCTTTCGTGCGCACCGAAAAAAACGCGCGACCACGCCCCTCGGCGGCGATGCCGGAGGCGCGCGCTGTTTGTTTTAGCGGCCCGAACTGTCCCCAGTCCTCGGATCTCCTTTTGCGCCGCCGCTTCTAATCCGCAGGTTTGTTCATCTGCCATGTTCAGCACGGCCAGAAATTGCATATGGCGACCTGCCGATCATCTGGGCCTTGAGGGGAGCGAGCGGGCGCGTGAAACGGAACCCTTGTTGACTCGGTCGTTAATAAGCAACCGACTGCATGCTGCCCCCTCGGGATTCTTATCGCGCCGAACGGTGTGCTACATAATGGCGCCGACGACACTGCAGATGTTTTTTGTGTGTTTCAACTAACGCTGACCCCCGGAATTAATTATTTCTGGTCCTGTTTGCATATTCCCATTTATTTCGCCTTTTACGACTTTCCGGGACTCGCTTCTTTGGACATCTTAGGATCCTCCTCCCCTTGGACCTTTGTTCCCTCTGTCTTCCTTTCGGGCAGTCAACTCGATGCTGCTGCATCTTCTCCGTCTTCTTCATCGGTTTGGACTGTTTACTTTTGATGTGACTCTTTCTCTCCTCATCCCTCACTGCCTGCCGGGTCCGAGGCCGGGAGTGTTACCTAAGTTTGCGTGGCGTCTCTCAAGGAGAACAGCGCTGTCGTTAGCTCTCTTCCGCGCGTATTGTGCGATGTCCTCATGTTGACAGTACCATCTTGCGCAGGCTCTTTCTTCTTACATGATAGAAGGGCGTCAGAAAAATGTCCTTGGCAAAGGAACATTGTCCCAGAGCTCGCAAAATGCCAGAAGCCGCGGTCCTTTTATGGCGTTACCGATCCCGTGGCTATTTTTAGCTCCTCTAATCATTTTTGTTCCAGGTAATCATCCGCCTGACCGCAAACTCCTACTCATCCTCTCCTCTCTGTCCTCCCAACCCCATAGATTCTTTTGCATCGACTTCCGCCCTCTTCTCACAAGCTGGCCGTGATTCTGAATGTCGGCATCGCTACTTCAAGGCAGATGATCTCTTCATCGAACGCCGCCGTCGTCTTCTTTCTCGCCACTGTCCTCCTCTCATATGCATCGTCGCTGGAACCCGTCGATCGCGTGCTGGACGCGTTCTCTTTGGATCTGCTGGACTCCACAAATCGCCCCGAAGGATGTCCGCCGTGTACCGACAGCTGTCCGCCTCTCAACGGATGTCCGAACCGCGCGTTTGACGGCTGCGCGTGTTGCGAACTCTGCGTTCGATCCGTCAACTCGTCCTGCGGCCCTGGAACCGGCGTGTGTGATAAGGGTTTACACTGCGAACCCGTGACGTCAGAGAAGCCTTTTTCCGGAATCTGCAAAGGTACGTTCCGTTGCCCTTACAACCTTGCTTTCTGCGATATGTGGCGCTTGACACTTTCGGGTCATTAAGGGGATTATTATGCAAACACAGCACAAGGGCGCTTACTTCAAGCGCAGCTTAAGTGCTCCGCTGCGAGAATAAACACTTATTTGGAGGAAGCCGAGAGTTGCGAATTGCTTTTGTTTATTTGTCGTCGCGGTAGATCAGAGAACGATTTGTATATGTATCTTCTCTATGTGGGCAGCTCGCTGGCGCCAGAGGCATGCGATCAGCTGTTGCGATCGGATCCGGGCCAACTGTCGGAGGTCGTTTCGGGTAATTGGCCTGAAACTAGGTGCTTTTGCCGTCATTTGCAGGCTGAGACGTCAAAAACCCATGCGAATACAATTCGGAACTTCAGTGGCACTTCGTTTTTGAGCGGAGGAACACGAAATTCGACCGCAAACCGCGTTTTTGAGTGCATTCCTTAGCTGCACACGAGCGCTATTTTCGGTGGCAGCAGAGGAGAATCCACGCGCTGGGGAGCGCAGATGTTTTTCACGCACTCGAGGGGCTTCCTTCGACTGATAAGACCATTTGAAAGCGATTCACGGCGGCCGTAAACCGTGTTTTGATGAGGAGAACAGTGTACAGCGTGATCAACACAAACCATTTAAGGTGTTTGTTTGGGCTTCGGTTGAACGACGCAAAGCGGGCAAACGAGGCCTTTTGTTTTGGGTTCTGCGGCGCGAAAACTTCGGGTCGGACGCAATTATCTCGGAGCTGCAACGTATTTTATTACTAGGCAAACACGCGAGGTGCGCTGCCAAAGGAGAACGGACACCCGAAGTTAATTCGACGTCCTCCTGTAATTCTATATGCATGCTCAAAGGGATGGATTCTCGTGCGTTTTTTTGCAGTTTGAAACCGGGGATCTTTTTGATGAACTTAAAAAGTCGCATGTCATCTGCAAAATTCATGCAAAACCGAAACAGTTCTGCAGATTTACTTACGCCAGAATTTCAGGCGAGGAGATCGATATCACCGATCGCTGTTTGCACGCTAAATGCAACGTAACCTTCGCGGTGACCTGCCCCGAGGATTCGCGCCTCTATGAACGAGAAGACGTCGAAGACAGCTGCTGTCCGAAGCCCCTCGAGTGCAAATGCGACTTCGAGGTAAGCTTAAGAATGTGCGGATTACGGTAATTTTGCGAATTTAGAAGTGCGATCGGCTACATTGTCCCCCGCCGGTCTTGAATTGGTCCTGGTGGCCGAGAGCCAACCGATCCCCGGAAAATGCTGCGGAACTTTCGAGTGTCATCCAAAGCGTCAGTGGGATATGACACTGACCTTCTAAGAGGGCATGATTTCAGAGATCCAATGTGAAAACGTGGATTGTCCAGAGATCGGAAGCGAAGAACCGTGTCCCGAGGACAGTTTCCGGCCTCCCCGATTTACTCCTAAAGACGGATGCTGCCTGATAGTCCCGGATTGCAAGTGCCGCGCGGCGATCTGCGAGCCGGTCGCTTGTGCCGAAGACGAAATCGCGACCGTGAAGAAAAAAGGAAGTGGCACGCCTGGACGGTGCTGCGATGAGTTTGTGTGCTCTAAGCGCTTAAAATCGGTTGCCGCTTCCTCGGAGGTCAAGTCGATCGACCTGGATTCGTTCCAGTCTCACTGCAACCACTCCGGGAAGCTCTACAGCGACGGCGACTCTTGGCATCCCACGAATTGCAGGATTTGCGAGTGCCGAAAAGGGATCGCGGCTTGTCGTGACCAGCATTGTCCCAATGTTCCCAGTAAGATCTTGTGCCTAGAATTCAAATACTAAGATTGTTTATTCAGAGAGCTGCCGATGGACCGAGAAACTGGAAAACGACTGTTGTCCAGTGTGCCGAGGATGCAAGTCCGACGACAACACGACCCACGAGATAAACGAAACCTGGCAAAAGGACAAATGCACGACGTATGCAGGATCTATAGAAAAACGCCATGTACTTTGCAGTTTTTAGGTGCACTTGCGGCGAAGACGGAAGGGAGCACTGCCAAACTTCGATCTGCGTGAAGACTTGTGCTAATCCACGGCCCGTCGAGGGACAATGCTGCGACGTGTGCGACGGTAAATGGACCCTGTTCTTTTGTGGTTGAAATCCTCGCTATTTAGAACCAACCGTAATCGAGGCGTCCGCGACGTGTCCTTCGCTGGAACATTGTCCTTTGCGATGTGAAAACGGATTGGACTTTAAGGATTGGTGTTACGTGTGCTCTTGCAAGCCCTCCACGCCGCCCCTTCTTATCGGCTCCGACTACGACGATTGTCCGAAGCTGAACGAGTCCAACTGCAACAAGTAAGAGGCGTTGATTAAAATTGTACGCTCATGAACATCTTTTAAAGGGTATGTGCTCACGGATACATGAGCGACGAGCGAGGATGCAAGGTGTGCAAGTGCGCCAACTGCCCCCATCCTGACCACTGCTACAAGCACTGCCTCTACGGGTTCGAAACGAATATGATCGGATGCCCCGTTTGCAAGTGCCGAAGTAAGATATAACGAGCTCAGAACCAGACTAAGACAGCGTGTTTAGCCAAGACCGTGATGGACGCCCGATTGAGCAGTTCGAAGCCCAACTTCAACAAGTGCGTTTCGATCGACGGACGCGGCCACACGATGCTTCGAGATAGCGGCGAAATGTGGACCGACGATCGGTGTAGGCAGTGCTTTTGCGAGGACAAAGTGGAGTACTGTACCCTTATCTCATGCCTAGAAAGACCCGAAAGTTGCCCTGTGGAGCACTGGGTTAAGAACAAAGGTTGGTGTAAATGGTAAATGGTTAGATTAACTCGTGGATTCTAGGCGATTGTTGTCCTCGTTGCACAGATCACCCCGTCCGAGGACTCCTGTCCAAGCACAGCCAAACCGTGTGTCACAGCCCGGGGACCGGACGACTCTTCGTCGACGGAGAAACGTGGCTTTTGGACCGCTGCATCTCTTGCACCTGCCGCGTTGGCCAGGTTCTTTGCAGCGTCAAGACATGCGAGCCGCTGACCTGTGACAACCCGGTCCAAGACGAGAGCAATCCGTGCTGCAAGAAGTGGGATTTAGATTTAAACGAATTTTTCAAAGTATTCTTTTAAGATGTCATAAAGTCGAAGTGCCTCAAGTGTCCTACGAGAGTGGAGCCAACGAGTACTGCACGGACGAGCACGGAAGCGGCCGCGCCTTTGACCAGAGATGGTGGCGCGACGAATGCACCTCGTGCGTGTGCGAGTCTAACTCGAGGATCAACTGTTATACGATGAAATGTCCCGTCCTGAAGAACTGCGTTGGCAAGCCGTTGACCGTCAAAGGATTGTGCTGCTCTATCTGTTCTGGTAGCTTTGTCTTGACCTACAGTATGATTCTAAGATTTGAATTCAGATCGTCTCACGACGAACTTTATGTGCTCCTACGGGAACGCGACCTACCGCGTGAACGAAGAATGGCGAGAGAACGCGTGCACCCACTGCATGTGCAAACCTGGAGGCGCCGTGGAGTGCACGAAGACCCAGTGTCCCCCGTGCTCCGACCGGCAACCCACGGACGGACCTTGTTGTCCCATCTGCGAAGGTGCGGTTCTAAAATTCCTACTCAAAGCTACGAATTTGTGAGTTCCAGGAAACTCGTCAGGAATGTACTTCGGCGGCCACGAAACCTCAGTCACGGTGGTCCCCGAACCAGAGCCGATGAACCTGACTTTCTGGTTCATTGGAATCTGCGTCTTCGTGCTCTTCCTGGCGCTCGCCTTCCTTGCCTTCAACATCAAAAAGTCGTTCGGATCGTCGTTCTTCAAAGAGGTTCCTATTGCGTGTTAATAAACCCGTGACTGTTTGTATTAGACCCCTCCACGTGACTGTTCCTCGATTCTGATCTCGAAGAAGTGCGTCGGATCCTCCTCTCGACTCAACACGTCCTGGAAAGACCCCATGGGTCGCCGTGGATCGGTCGACGGAGTCAGCGAGTCTCTCCTAAGCACTGTGTAGGCGTAGAATCTTGTCCTCTCGGCCTAACGTCCCGTTCAGATCTGAGTCGAGTTCCGCGCCGTCGTCAAACAGCTCGGGAATCGGGCCCCACAGCGACACTCTGCCGCTGACCAAACCGAAAACGCAGCCGCTGGGCGGTCGCGCCAAGTCTTCGGACCCCAGAATCTGATTCAAGTCCTTCTGTACATATCTCCCCGGTCCGTCGTGTCCACGGATCGGTAACTTTACCCGGCTTGATTTACCTGATACGAGTGGTAAAGCCGACCTCTTCTAGCTGATTCGAGTGCTGTAAATACTCCTCTCCCCACTTTCTCCAATACCAAAACGAAACTCCGGTTTCTCCTCTCTGATCTTCCTGCCCATTTGTACCGTAGTCCATTATTCTTTCACTTATTCCTCGTGATCTTCTCCCCGCAAACACTTTCTCTCTCACAACAGCGTTTCCCCCGCTGAGCCAGTTTCTTCTGTTGTGTCATCTCAGAATCTTCTTTTCCTGTCTCTCCCCAAGCCGCGCATAATAAGCAGCGCGCCCCCTGTGTGTCATGGCGTCTTCTGTATTTATATTTCCCCACTTCTTTAGTCGCTTCGCGTTGTGCAACTGTACAGTGTCCTCCTTCCTGATTTCGATGTGGGTGTTTAAAACACTGTCATCCTCTCCTGTACCTTATCTGCTTTTAGTTTCGGCGGGTAATTCTCCTTTTCCAATTTGCTGTAACAAACTCTCCTTTCCTTGCGATGAATTTTGTCTTTTGCGTTGATACGCGTTTATTAACATGAACGGAAATAATAAAACTCGTTTATCTGAACGAAGGTTGCTTTGGATTCATGTTGATTTGGATTTAAGAACTGTTGCCTAATACATCAAGTCATCTGAGCGAGTGGTTGCACTGGATTGAGGTTGTAAAAAGGATAAAGGTGGCTCAAGAACTCGTTGGAAGTTGAATTGTTCCCAGGCTCGTTAAGATACAAATATGAGTAAATTATCTTTTAAAAAAAACTACAGGATAATCATATTTGCAGTAATTGAAGGCGTACGCCTCTGTGTTTGGAGTCGAAGAACGTTTGGAGTAGATCTGCAGATCAGATTTTACTTATCTTACTTTGCTGACTACTGCAGCGTTAAGCAGTGGAAGGACCTTCCTTCATTGCGCGCGGCCGGAGGCCGCGCGGTTCAATTCCGGGGCGCTCATACATTTATTTTTGGTCGCTTATTATTCAAGTTCAAAATCTAAGAATTCCCGCCGAAACTCTCGACTCTTCTGACACATTCTTACATTTCCTTTTTTGAGCTTGAACTCTTAAAAGCTTAATTAATGTATTCTTAAGAAGCAGTTCCTCAATTTCAAATGTTGAACACACATTCGTTAGGCCTGCACGATGCTGTTAGGTGTTGTGTCATAAGTGTGCGAAAATTCTGACGTTCGGTCGCATTCTATTTTGCCTAATATTGGGTCTCCGATTTCAATTTTTCGGGTCTTTTCGACCACGTTAAACGTGTCTGTAGTTGTTGGTGTTAAAACTTTCGTGTGACTTTGCAGCGTTGTGTAAGCGTCAGGATTTATTCAGAACTTATAATTCCACGCAGAACGATCTCGTTGTCCAGATATCGATTCATCAATCGTGGAATCTTCCGCTCGCGCTGCAGTCGTCCTCGTTTTCTCTAGTTTGATCCGCTCTCCCATTAGCTGCTAAACCTTCCAACTTATCTCATATTTATTAGCATCATAATCGTGATAGGTCCGCAAATGTGGTCCTGCAAGGAGCGTTTATGGCGTGAGAACGCGCAATTGTTAGACGCCTCATTCCCCATTCCAAGCACGCATAACCCGAGAATCGCTTCCAGCAGTGACCGAAGATGACGACCTACGCTGAGATGAAGACCCAGATGGAAGAGCAAATTAAAGGGGTCAACCGTTACAACCCCAACCAGATCCAGGATCTTGAAAAGACCGTGAAGCTGATGGTCGAAGAGGTCCAGTACGACAAGGACGTGCTTCTGACCTTGCTGAAGCTGTACCAGCTCAACCCCGCCACCTACAACGAAGCTGTCGTAAAGCAGGTACTCCTGAAGACGATGATGGTATTCCCCAGAAACGACTACGCCCTCGCCAAGTACCTCATTGACACCCCGCGCGCCAACTCTCCCGTAAGCTGCACAACTTTATTCCTTTCTTAAAGAGTCGTTTCAGGAACTCCGTCGCGTGATGGACATCGGCGCTTTGCTCGAAGCGAACAACTTTTCCGTCTTCTGGAAGCTCATAAACGGCGATTATCAGCCTTCGGAGGCCGCGAACGAGAAGTTCAAGAATCCCGCCGAGGTCTCCAAGACCGTCAAGACTTTCCCTGGTTTCGAAGAGGCCGTCAGGAAATGTAAGTCACGCTAGAAACCACAAATGCTGATGGTGTTTGATACAGATGCCTGCCAAGTCATCAACATCACCTTCCAAACCGTCGACAAGGTCCAGCTCGGACGCCTCCTCGGTAACATCTCCGGTAGGAAGCCCCGGTTCGAATCGTTTCTTAGCGTTTGCTTCAGATAACAAAGTCCAGGAGTACGCGAATGTCTTCGGATGGACGCCGAAGGAAGACGGGTTCTTCGTCCAGAACCACGAAGCCACGATCAAGAGTCAGAATATCGAGGAAAAGCTCTCGATCAACGGTATTTCTAGAATTCTCAATTCACTCATTTAAAATGTTCAGATTTCAAAGAACTGATGACTGCCGCCATCCGCAAAACCAGAGTTTGACTGGCCTAACTAATCTTGTTGTTAAATTGTTAACTCTTAATTTGCCCGTTGATTCGTTGTCATAAAATGTCCTTTCAAAAGTACAACAATCTTTTCAAAAGCCGCTTTTCTCGACATTGACGCATTCAGAAAATCGTTCTGATCTTTTCACCAGAATCGATTCTCCGCAAATCCGAATGCGCGAAGAAGCGCGTCAAGCACAGGGCGCCTTGCGGCAAGCGCGTGTCCGAATTCCGGCCACGTCACGCTGCTTCCCGGGCCAATGGTCGCCTCGAGTGCGTCGAGAGGCCTTCGAAACCCGCGCGTCCCCCGCCTGCATCAATTATTCAAATTCCGTTTCCTTTTTTCGCTTTTTTCCTGCGTTTAGCCTTTAATTATTGAACGCGAAGAGTTCTCAGCGAGCCCTCCGAGGAATCTTAGGCTCAAATCGGGCACCTTTTGGCACCCACCGGTGACGCGTCTGCTTTTTCCACCCCCTGTGCAACCGCAATCAGCGCTTATATTTTATTCATTCTCTGAGTAAAGCCTTTGAGAGGTGCCCGAATTAGCATAGCGCGCGTGGAACCTCCGAAATAGGTCAATTCCTTCATTTGAGTGTTTGTGTGTTGGATTGTGCCACTTGTTGCTTCGAGTAGGTTGCTAATCTGTTTCCATCTAAACTTGACGTTTAAGCGGATAACTGCTGCGCTTGAAGTGCTCTTTGCTTTTAAAAGCCGAATATATCGTACCTTCTTCTCACCTTTGAGATAACTACCCTTGTTAGCGTCCGTGGAACTAGCCAGCGTTGTACTGTAGATAATCATGTATGCATCGTTCAATGTCCGTCTTGTGCCTTGTAATACTTCTTGATGTGATGCAAAATTCTTTGGGTTTTCATTGCAATGGCGTTTCGTTTTTCCCTTTTTTCATCAACTTTTAAGCATTGTTTTTTACGGTTTGCACTAAAAGAATGATTCACAAAGTTCTGAAGTGAGTGGCTTTTGTGAGTACTGTTGAATTGACGAAGGAATACATTTGCCGATACGTCCCGTTCTGTATTATATATGGATTATATATTATATATGTATTCTTTGATTTTTTTTGGTCGCAGTTGGTCCCTGCGAAATGGAGAACTTTAATTTCGAGTATTTCCGAAAAACCATGTTTTTGCGTTGGGGTTCTCGATTCTCGAGATTTTGGCCTGGTTCCAGCTTTACAAATATAGGGAAGATGGCTTGTTCTTCGATTCCTTTCAAGACTAACCTGGATGATGACTAACTTGAGTACTTAATTTGAATAAATTCTTTTTTAGCTTTCAATCTTTTTCCAAATTATTCTTGTTTCTGAAAACAGTATTTGTCACCGCTCATGAGCACTTTTGAAAACGTACGTTAAATATTAAAGCCGTCTTCCGTCTGGTCGGCCCTTTTAGAATATTCAAGAAGAGTCGTTAAGCAACACAGTCCAACGTCGTTTTTGCTCAAATAGTCTGAATACGGAACGTTTTATGGTTCCTTGTTTATTCTGAGGTTCTCGAAAATTCAGTGGGCCACTCATAGAACGATCAAATGGACCAGTGACACCCAAAAACTAGGACATTATGTACTCAGACGCAAAGTTAATCTTCATGGAAGCCGAACATACTCAAAAACCGGGTTACGAAAACCGCGCTACAAGTATAGTCTGCTCAGAAAATCCTAAAATCGCACCTTCTCTGCTGCAGCAATTAAAAAGCGGCAAAAAACACAATTTCGAGGTTCGAATTCCAAGTGGCGACCACGTTTTGTAAATCGATTTTGGAGATTACGCATCGCGTTCATGCGGCTACATTGGAAGACCACTCGAGTCGCTTATCAGCAGAGCATGATTCGTTCGACCGATTTTTGGTAATCGAAACCGTAGCTGTACGTGCGTGTCATTTGGTTGTAGTATAAACAGAACCTTTGCGAACATCTGCTGGCGACTCATCTGTGTCCTTTGCGAACTTTGAACCTACTGCCTTTGAAGCCTCTTTCCAGAATTGTTTAAGTCTCCAGGCGCTAAACGTCTTCAACTTCGTTTTCGTCGTTCGGTGACTAGTTTCGACGTGCGGATGGGAATTCTGGAGAACTCGAATTGTTTGTTTTGTCTCGGCGTCCTCGGACCCTCGAGTGATAATATAATGGGCGTGACGAGCTGGTCACCTTATTAACCGACTCATTAAAGGCGCGAACATAAGACGTTTCCGCGTCAAATTGGTTCACATCAACATGAACCAGGCAAGTGTTGCTCGAGGTGCTCTGCGCCACTTCGACTTTATTTTCTCTGTCGTTTTTCTCTCCATGTGCAAATTGGATTCCGGGGTTTCCACCTCGGCGTTCGCTCTACGAAATTTCAAAATCTCTTCTCAAATTGAAATCTTAAGCGGAGTTGCAAAGTTTCTCTCCTTGCACATCCCAACTCCGATACGTTCTCCGCTCAACCATTCTGGCGTCAACGTGGGTTCCCATTTTTCCAGTTTGCAAACTCGCCCCTCAAAACTCCGCTTTAGTTGATTATTCAAGTCTCACGCCAATCCAGAGAACACTCGTGCTACACACGAGCGCTGTCCAGACTTGACAGAGGCTTTGTTAGGAGGGCCTCCTGCTAGGTTCTCTTTATTGACTTAACGCTTAGGTGGTCTAGGAAATCGTTTACAAGAGGCTAACGTTTTGACTGCCTTTACTTTACAATTATGGCTTTGTCCCTACGGCTAAAACATTCCCACAACCCGTATAGTTAACCTTTGTGTTCTCTATGCTGTGACTGATCTCAATATGTAGAATTTGTTCGAGCGTAAATACGATTCATAGGTGTTATGTTTGTTTTGCCGCAACATAAAATGGCGACATAACAAGAGAGGGAACTTGGCTCTTAAGGTGCGTTAGGACATTAAGTCAGAAAGCGTGAAAGTGTTTGGAATTGGTTCGGATCGCTCTATTTTTTTGTTGTTTTTATTCCAAGTGGTTTTTCAGTTTAGATTCAGCTCGAAATAAATCAGATTGTTAGATTCTGACGCAAATGTTTCGCTGCACGCTGTATCATTTGCCCATGCGTTCTAAAAGAAAGCACTGACGTTGTAAGCTTTAAATTCGACTTCTTTATCTATTTTAGTGTTTTCGTCGCCTCTTGTCTCACTTTCAAGTTTTCCAGTTGTGTCCTCCTTTAGTAGTGCAATCTTAGACTGTTTTATGCTAACAACCTTCGTTTTATGACACCTCATCCTTGTATTCCCGCGCAACTCATTATTCATTCGCCGATGGCCTCATTTTTTTCTCGTCTCCAATAGTAACTCGCGTCATAATCTTTTGAATTACATTCGCCTTAAGTTGGTCTAGTTTGGCGGACCGGTTTATTGACCTTAAATTTCTGGGTTTTTGACCCTGTAATACTGTAGTCGAAAGTACGAAATTTGCAATTCGGGCGCTTCCAAACGGTTTCATAGATTCCTCAAATCCTTCTTGGAAAGGACCATTTTGTCCATGAATTTTAGTGTAAGTTTTATTCTTAAACTCATTCTTTCTTAGGCTTAAATAATTAACTAACCCCGACTTGCCACCAATTCTCCCGCATTTCCGCTAATCAAAAATCTAATCCGAGACATCCGAAGTCCGTTCTCGGTGCACTTCGTCATCCGTTCCGTCTCCCCTTAACACGTATTCAGGAATCGCTGAAACTCGTTTAACCCTCCGATCAGAGATCGCCGAGCGAACCATCTGGCTCATACTGAAACGTGACCACTCGATTTGTGTCTCTTAATCCCTCTCTCAGTTTTTTTCGACCCAAATTTGCGGCTTCTTCACACGGAATTGTCCCGAATCAGTCGTTCACTGGGCCTTTGTACTCAATTTCGACATCTGCTTTGTTTAATTGCCCAGCGGTCCAATTAGTCGATTGCGCCCTCGTGACTATCCGCCTTCCTCCCGCCCGGCTACGTGCATCTCCCACGCTTCTCCGCCGTGTTGTTTTGGAAACAAATGCGCCAAATCACGACGTTTCCGAGGTGCTCGGGCCGAAAAGCGAAAGGCGCGAAGAAGGCCGGCGAAGGGCTTCCCGGCGAGTCTGCTAATCTCCGATAATGACTTCGAATAAGCGTTGATTGGAGATATCGCCGAGAGCGCCGTGCCCAAAGTTCAAGAAATCAGAAGATCTTCATGGTCCGATTGTGGCCAATTTGGGCGCTCGACGACCCCTCGAGAAGACAATGCGGCGGAGCTGAAGATGCTGTTTTCCTGGAAGAGTTCCTCCGTCGGCGATCGGAGGAGAACGCGGCGTGGGGAAATTGGTACTGAATACCGTGGGAATCGCGGAATCCAGCAAAAAGTGTATTCGCACGTTGCGCAGGATGTGGAATATTCTTAATTTTTAGTCTTCTGAATTGGTTTCGCGCGAGATTCATTCATGTTTGCGGACCCAATTTGATGGCCAATTGATTGAAAACGGAGTTTGAGGCTAGGACGAGGAAGCGTTTGGTTTGAGGGGCTTGGAATGGACGGGAGTAAGAATGCCACAAGAAAATACCAATTCTGGTTTTTGGTGAGATGATTGTTTGGTATTTGAACAATACACACAAAGAAACCGCTTAGGAATGCAATAAGTTGTTTATAAACGCGATTATGAGTGGACCTTTATAACGGTTTTCCGAAGTTCTTTCCTTGTTACGGTTCCGTCTTGTTCCATGATGCGAATGTGGACCATCAGCTTATCGCTTATGGAAAAGTCGAATTCGAACAAATTCAAATTTAAATTACGGAATTTAATTGATCGAATTTCTCTCAGAAAACAGTCCAACGTTTCACATTTTAACAATTCTCGCCCTGGCAACAACATTTCGTCAAACCCCTCTTTTTCAAAATCCTCTCCGCTCCCCGCACATCCAGCTAATCTGTCGCTTTTTATCCCCTTGCTCTGCAGGCCCACGCCATCCTATCTCCATTTAAATCATCGCACGTCTCCGAGGTTCCCCTAAAAGCGCTCCGCCCTTTCGGCCTCCTTGGCCTCCCGGTTCGCCCCTCCTTTAAGGTATCACGCCATCTTCCCCGGTGGCTTCAGTTTTTCGGCAGCTTCTAATTAGCTTCGCCACTTCTAAATTCTCTGCTCATCATGTATCGCCACACTTTAGGCAAAGGTAACCCTTCTTTCCTTAACCTAAGCTCCAAGTATTCCCAAGACTCTCGTTTCCTCCATCCGAAACAAATTTGCTTCTCAGAAAGTCTATCAGCGGGTAATTAGAATTCCGCCCGGAACTCTGGAAAACCAAAAAGAGACTCGGTTTTAAAACTAATCTTCGATCGGCGATCGATTTCGGATTTGTTTTGCAAACGGCGTTTAATAACAGGAGCAGGAGGAGTCTCCAGCGCAGACTTTATTTTTTAGTTGATTCATTCGCTTCAAAGGAATAAGAAAATTGTCATTTGGGTCCTCGGCGTCTCCTAACCTCTTCTTCTCTTAAAATAGATAATCGCGCAAAAGAAGAAACTTTTATTGGCAAATCGAATGCGTACCGAGGGGTTGGAAGCGCCGGTTACCATTGGTTCTAATACGATCTTTGGAATTGTCATTCCCGCAGAAAGAACGACCAAAGCTGAGATTTTAATTGTCGCTTGGGGCGATCGGCCGATTCGTGGTTGACAAACAGCGTAGAAAGGGTCAGAGGACGGACGTGGACGGGATCGAAGTTGTCTCGTGCCCTGGAAGGCATAATTGGGGTATTAATAACTTCGAGGACAAACTACGCTTGCGAAGATTGCGGAAAAAGGATGTTCTGGAGGAGAGGGCACGAGAGGGCACGTGGGTTGTTCCGGGGATACGGTAGCGTAACTCACGTGGGATCCTCGAGGTTTTGCCTTAAACCTCAGAAAAAATAAATTTTAAAAAAAAGAACGCCAGACTTGTTTTTGACGTTTCGAGTTTTGTGAGCTAGACGCACAAATTAGCCACAGTTAAACTGCAGAAAGCAACAAAGTTGTTTTTGCTTTTAAGACGCCAAGTTTGGAATCTTAAAAATTGAACAAAACTAATTATCGCGTAACATCTCAAAGTTGCTTGCAGTCAAAACAAGGCAGTTATCCGTAAATTGTCTTGATTTGAAAAGACGCTTGTAAAAGGCGAATTACCTTATTTTCACGCTGCATTTCACGCATTTTTTTGTTTCCTTGATTTTTATGCGGAGATCTGAGTTCGACAGTAGAATATTCTCTCAGCCTACGAGCAAATCAGCAAGACGCCTCCGAAATGAAATGTCCCCCAGCACGAACGAAATTAATCGTTTTCCAGGAAGAATTTGCCTTTCGTGTGTAAACAAGAAGGTCGACTATCCTCTTAAGTTGCAGACTTGAGACGTTATAGATAATATTCGACCTCGGCCTTCCTCTCCTCTAGAAGCCGTTCCTCTTCTCTTCTCATCTCGGTCTTCGTTTCAGGCATGGACAACAGTTCGCTCCACTGGTACACGGAGCAGCTGCACCTGGACGACCTCTTCGCGGGCGGTCTTCTGCTGGCCTTCGCCCTCGTCTTCCTCCCCCTCTACGCGATGGTCGCCGTCGTCATGTATCGCAACGACAGGGTAAGAGCTTTTGCAATCTCACGCGTATCCACGGGAACTAGTCCCGCACGGCGTTTCTTTATCTCGTTCCGTGCATTTTCATTCCATTAAGACGCGTCAAACTACGTACCATTTCCTCCTGACTCCATCTTTTCAGGACATCATCGGATTCCGGTTCCTGTTCAGCGCCGCGATCGCCGACATGATCCTCCTCTTCAACTACAGCCTCTGGCCTGCTCTCACGATCCTCTTCAAATCCGAGATCATCTCTCTCCAGATGCGACCGTGGGTCCAGGTAATCCGAGTCTCCTAATTCTCTCCGAATCTCGATTCGCTCGAATTTCAGCTTTTCTTGGACTTCGGCTGGTTCTCCATGTGCTTCCACTATCCGGTCATCGCGTGGTCGCGCTTCACGGCGATCCGATTTCCGAATTCATTTCGGACTCAGCGCCGTGTAGTCAGCTACAGTATCTGCGCCGGGTGCTACGTGGCCGCTCTGATTCAGGTACGGTATGGTTGCGAAAACCTGCAAAAAAGGGTGCTAGTCATGCGAAACCTCGCATAGTTTGTGGTGAAATAAATTAGATTGAAAGGTGTAAACTACAGAATTTACTTGGTTCCGATTGGGCGGTAGAATTGCTAAAACGTACTCAGTCCTTGTTTTAACTTTGCTAGAAGGTGTTAAACAAGAAGCCTTAAATCAAACTTGAACTCTATTTTTGTTTTTAAAGAAGCCATATTTAAAAACATCTGGAACTAAGAAGGTGTTTGCTGCGCCAGATGACGAAAGACGGCCTCGAGAATGGTCAGGGTGTAGATTAAAGTATTCAAATATCTGAATTACCAGGTTTAGAGATGTGGTTGAGGATGATTGGGACTTGTCAAGTGCAGAATTCCGAGAAAGGAAACTGTTGCGTTTGCTAAGCTGAAAAGCGACGGTTAGAGTTACCCGTAAATTAAACTTGTTGCGTTTAAGAACTCTTAAATTGGACAAAAATTGAAGATTCTTTAAATCTAGTTTCTTCGGGATAGGTTTAAGCAAACGAATGAAACTAAAAATCAAACAAGAACGACGCACGTCGGAACTTTTTTTTCGCTTTGTCAAAGTTTACTTAAACTGTGATTACCAGAATTCCTCATATGTGCACGCAGTCCTTCAAAGCTGCTCAAAGTTTAACTAAGTTTCATCTTCGCTTAAACCAACAAAGCCTAATAAGAACTTCTTCATGGGTCAAATTATTAATTTGGTGTTCGGTCGCTCTGCGATGGACGATTGGGACTTCCGCATTTGTTTTGGTTGCAGGTTTCCCAGCGCGTGGACGGACAATGATTGGACGTTCTGGCTACAATTTGCGATTGGAAAATATGGAAATTTTATGCAGGAGAGGGGTGGGCAGGAATGTCACGGGACACGTGACTTCTGATTGAACAAGAAGATCCAACATAATGTCCAATTCTAATTCAAGTTCAACATCCTAATAACTTGCGTTTTCAGGTCCTGGCGACCCACTTCCAGCCCTGGTACGTGACGTTCTACTTTGAACCCAGTAACTACGGCATGCTCTCGGAGAACTTCGAGAAATATCTCACCGAGGGCCAGTCGTTCTTCTTCGCCACGTTCCACATCACCATGATGGTCATTCCTTTCCTCTTCTACAGGTAACCTTTGCCATCATAGAATCTCTCCTAAATTTCTATTTCAGCTGGGCGATCGCTCTTCTCCTGCGAAAAAAGAAACGCGGCCTCATCGAGCGCGGCACCTCGACCACCTACTACAAGCATAATTCGGCCCACGCGAGGGTCGAGGCGAGGCTGATTATCCCCTGCATTTGCAACACGATCGTGTTCGTAATCGGTCAAGTGGTGATAACCGTGGGTACCGGCGAGGGCAAATGGGCCACGTGGACTGTGCTACTCCTCTTCTCAGCAAACTCGGCCGTCAATCCGATACTCCTGCTCACCTTCTCCGCCATCATCCGCCGTAAATTCCTCGACATGCTCGGCATCAACAACCGCTTCACCACGAAATACCTCAGCGTCCCGATCTACCGCAACAGCACCACGCCAAGTCCCCAGTCCGAACACCTGAGTTCCCATAACAAGCGCTACAACACCATCGATTTCGTCGATGGAGCCGAAGCGGCCGATTGGATTCGAGAAAAACCGAGCCGATTTACGATAGTGTAATCGCGATGCGCGCGATTAGTCGCCACATATCGTCGTTAAACAAACCACAGTTGAAATTCTATTGAAACGTTTGGGTTCGGAGTTCAAGGCGACTTCGCGAGGCGTGCTTTGACACTTTGGAGTATTCGAGGTATGCGTTTTCATCGGCATCTTGAGTAGCATTTGTTACGGTAATTAATGGGTTCTTTTCAGAAGGACATTCAACTGTCACATTAGGAGCATGGAACAAACCTATTTTCAGTGCGTTCAAAAGGCGAGAAAAGTCGAACCTTAATAATTGCCTATTTATTTCGGTTTTAGAACATCATGCCTGTCACGCCTGTTGAGCCTAAACAGAAGAAACGCCGCTCGCGGAAAAGGAAAGCTCCGATGTACCCCGTTGAAGAACCAGAAAGAAGTCCAGAAGTTCTTCAGCCACCAGCAAATGCGACTCACGAGATCGCAGCGGAAGACGCTCCCGTCAACGTCCTTGAGTGGTCCAGCTTTGCCTTCATCCCTGGAGAGTTCTGCGCCTACTCAACGCCAAAGCCGGCTTCAAGATCGGAGATTGAAGGCGCACTGCTGTGCGAAGAAGTCCCCAACATCGAAGAGCCACGCTTGGAGGAACTCAGTTCCCGATCGACTGCGACGGCCGACGCGCAGGACCTGTCTCCCAAGGACGTCATATTCGTCATGCTGGCTTACGAAGAAGCCGGCGCAGAGGCGATCTTCAAGGCTGGATTCGAGGAAGCCCGGAAGCACGCCATCAAATGGAACATCGATTCCGAAGACCCTGTTGTTGCGATGGTTGTACACCAATCTCGAGCGTGCTTCGATGAATTTCGGCTACTGTTCCGAATTAACTTTGCGTACGAGGAATCTTCGTGTAAGTACAATTGACATTTCAAGAGCCACTCTGTACTTTTAGGGACCACCAGTCCTAGTGCCTATGCACTATTTGTGCTATAAAGCTCACCGTGTTGGAGTCACTTTGTAAGGACCCTCAATTTGCCACAACCGCGAACTTTGAGGACCTCCACATTCCCGCTACGTTGCAGTTAATGAGGGAGAATCCGAACGAAGGCAAACAAGTCTTCCCAGCAAGAAGCCCGGCGTTCTTGGACATACTTCAAAAGCTCTTTGGATTGTCGATGGTCTACGAAGATCCAGGATTATTTAAGAGCTTGGGTTTCAACCTGATTGAAATTTCGCGTAGTAATAGAAAATGAACTTGATGTTGTAACCGTTCTAGCCCGGAGCAGAACGGATCGTATATTCCTTTTGTTTACTAAGTAATAAATAATATTTTTACAAGCCCTTGTGTTGAGCAAAATCGGATTACACACCAGTTGCTATATATTTGTTCGTTGACGATCTTGACATCCATAATACTTTAGTTCAGAAAATGTAAACCAGGCACGCCTCTAGACATGCATTTTCGGACGTTTTGTTTTTAGACGTCCTCGTTGGTGTGCCAAACAGAACACGTGTCACCGAACACGTGTCACAAAACACGTGTCACTCATCTGTCTCCAAATCGGTCTGAATCGAACTTGACCAGTCTGCTTGCTGGCCGTGACGATGAGCGGTCGCGTTGCTCGCATCGCTTTGATTTCCAGCCGGTTTTCTTGATTTTGCGTGTCTCTATTTTGTCGAATTTCGTGCAATCGATTGTGTCCGTGTAATGTTCGTGATGTTTGCACTTTTAGCGCATACATTTTAATCTCTTTTTTGTACTTTTTCTAGATAAGCAAATGGTCAGCGACGGAGACGAAGAGTGGGTGCCTCCGGGCAAACGGCGTCGTCGTACTAAGACGAAGGGAGCTTCCACAGCGAGCGTCACAGCTGTCGCACCCCGGAAGGCACCGAAGCAGCTGAGGAAAGAATCCGTAAGTGAGAGTACGAAATCATTCCATGAAAATGTTTTGCAGACCTCTCTTCCGGAAAAAAGCCGTCGACCTTTGAAGAAGGCTTCAGCGACGCGCGTCACAGCCGTCGCAGCTTCGAAACCGAAGGATATGAAGCAAACACTGCTCACATCGTTCTTCGTAAGTCTGTTTGCACCGATCGAAGTCAATAATCGACATTCTAGACACGGAAAAAGCGTGAGCCAATGGCGGCAAAGAAACGTCTCCGGAGCAAAGCACCGGCGCGCGCCAGAAGCAAGGTTCCTTCCAAGTTGAAAGACGCTAATGCATGTAAACGTTCCAAAGGTGCTAATATCACGACCCATTTATAGACTTCGATTGAGCACGAGCCAAACGTGATCCCAAGGAGTTGGGAACTTCTAATGGATTATCGAGAAGCCCAAAACGAAGAAGATCTGGAGCCCGATTTGAGCACGGCTTGGGGCATTATCGACGAGGGCGCACCCGTCGCGGTTTCAACTAAGAAACGCGCCGTCCAACAAGCACGGAAGCGTCACCGTAGCAAAGCCCGTCCTCGAAAACACGCCACCAAGAAACCCGGTACAAAGCGGAAGAGCTCTGAAAACGGCGACAAGATTCTGGATGACGACACCGCATGGCCGCCAGATTCTGATACTGAAGACAGCGACGAAGAGGAGGAAGAGGAGGAAGTGTATCCCGACAATGCAAATGACCCTCGCTTGCCGGAAATCTTGGTAAGAATTGTTTCACATGTGTGTTTCTTAAACAAAGGTTTTCCAGTCCTCAGTCGATCTTTGGATCGAACATTGCAGCAACGAGGCCCTAAAACGCTGCAAAGCGGACTTCAACGAGGCGCTTCGCAGTCCTCGTCAATTCCTCCAAATGCGCCCTTATCAACGTGGCCATCTTCGTCGCCATCGGACCATCTTCAAGCGCAAATGGCCGATCACTAAGCGGGATTTATGGAGTTACCTGCGAAGTCATCCCATCGACACGGGAAACCTGTCACATGTAGAAGGTATATTGTTGCTTTAAAAACTCTACGTTTGACCCCTTCTTTTTCCAGAAAGAGTTTTCGTTTTGTTATCGTGCCATCTTGGAGCGCGATTAGGCGAACTCGAACAAATGAAGCGTCAAGACATCTCCTTCGATGTTCGGTGAGATCAATTACCTCACCTTAAAAGCCAACCTTTTGTTGTTCAGCTACACAACGGCTAAGATTGCCGTAGAAAACCACAAGCGCCGGACGCGCTTTGGAGGAGAAGCAATAGTGTACGAAATCCACGAAGATCAAACCCAGTTCTGCCCAATTCGATGGTTGCGCCAACTGCTGAGCTTGAGAGCTGATCCAAGCTGCAAACAACAAACTCCTTTGTTGTTTCCGTCAATGAACAGGGTAATGCTGGTGGTGGCAGTACAACTTTTAACTGGGCAATGGTAATTTCAGGAATATGTCCGTGACCTGATGGCGCACACAGCTCATTTCTTCGGAGTGCATTCTACAAAAGTGTCACACCGAAGCTTTCGTCATGGATTTGCACACCGCACTCGCGACACTGAAACACTTTGGAGTCCACACCGGCCGAGAACAGATCCGGTCGGCACTTATGAACGGCCGTAATTGGACGTCTGAGGCCGCATACGGGTACCTCATCTACGACAAGCGTAATATCAACGAGCTTCTCCCACGTTTCCGTCGCATTCTCAAAGATGACCCGAACGCTGTTCCAGAAGACTACTTCATCTACGTTTCGCAGATCGGAAACCCCGCAAACATCGTCCATTACGAAGACAAGATCTGCAAGATCATCGCTCCGTTGCTAGGTACGCTCGACGCTGCCTGGTTTATAAACAGCGTCGTGATCCACCACTCCAACCCACAGGGGCCTCCGCCAAAAGAAGAGGTATAAAATACATGCGAAGGTTGCGTTTACATGATCCAAAATGTTTCAGCTTGTTGTTGAAGATGGGAAGATGGATGAAGACGAATTTACAGCTCAGCCACCGCTACCATGCTGCCTTTGGAAGCTGCGAAACCGTGCCACTTGGATAACTGCGAGAAGACGTTCCGTTGGCAATGCCAACTCGACCAGCACGTCGCGGCCGAACACGAAGGGTTTCGCTTCAAGGCGATTACTGCGGCCTGGAGATGAAGTTCCGACAAGGAAGGAAATCCCACATGCAGTATGCATGTCCCGAACGCCCCATGGACATCGAGCGGACCATGCTCAAGTGCCATTTCGACGAATGCGAGAAGACATTTCGTTGGCAAAACGAACTCGACCAGCACGTCGCGGCCAACACGAAGGGTTTCGCTTCAAGTGCGATTACTGCGGCCTGGAGATGAAGTCCCGACATGGAAGGAAAACCCACATGAAGTATAACTGCCCCGAACGCCCCATGGACATCGAGCGGACCATGCTCAAGTGCCATTTCGCCGACTGCGAGAAGACGTTCCGTTGGCATGCCAACTCGACCAGCACGTCGCGGCCGAACACGAAGGGTTTCGCTTCAAGTGCGATTACTGCGGCCTGGAGATGAAGTCCCGACATGGAAGGAAAACCCACATGCAGTATGCATGTCCCGAACGCCCCATGGACATCGAGCGGACCATGCTCAAGTGCCATTTCGCCGACTGTCCGTTGGCAAAGCGAACTCGACCAGCACGTCGCGGCCGAACACGAAGGGTTTCGCTTCAAGTGCGATTACTGCGGCTTAGAGTTCAAGCGACAAGAAAATCTAAATCGCCACTTGAAGCGGAAGCACCGAACTGACGCTCCCTAATTCCTCGAGCACTGAGCCGGGGTTTATTATTGTTTTAACTAATGTGTATTGTTGATTCTAATTGTATACTCATTGTTTGTAATTAATTAAGTAAATGTTATAACTCTTGTCTTGTATCAAACCGCCGAAGACTGAACGCCCCCCATAGCTTGAGACGCATGCGTCCTGCGTCTTCGGCCGTTCTTCCGCATGCGTCCTTCGAGTCGGACGCATGCGGCTGTCTGGAAAAACGCATGCGTCCGAACCCGAAGACGTATGCGTAAAACGCACCAGAGGGGTGTCATAGTTCGCTGCATCTAGAATTTATTCTGCGGGAAAACGCGTTATCTTATCGCAAATTCTACTTTGCGAGACGTGTCTGTGGTTTAACCGAAACGCGTCTCCTCTCGCGCTCCAACTCGCTGATCCAGTTCTCCACCTCCGTTTAGGACCGGTGTTCCCTTTCAAACCAGAGATCTCAACTCTTCCAAGAATCAGATTCACCAATGTGATCCTCACCAAATCTATGGGTATTTGAAAGAATTCACCTTTGCTCAACAAAGATTCAAATATCCTCTAAACCTTGAGTTCACGTATATCACCACAAACCAAGTAACACTTCCAGGAACGTGCTTCTTAGCCAAGAGCTCCTCGAGGACCACTCCACAAGGTGCTCGACTCCAATTTCCCCAAATCTAACTCTTTTCGACCACTCGACTTTCGTCACCACTCCGAACCTCACGGCTAAGAAAGCAATAATTTTATAAAAGACCCGTTAGATGGAAACATTTCGTGGCGATGAGCTTCTGCTTCACTTCTTTTTCATCTTTGACCACCCTTCGAAGCCATTTTTCCTGAAAAATACTTGAATTATGAGGTTAAACAGTGTCACACTCACTTCAAAACGTCGATGATCGCTTTAAGATGACCGTGCATCGTAGGCACGATTGATGATGGGAGGCGAGATTCCAAGATTTTGAGGATCGTGGGAGCGAATTCGTGTTGCGATGTAGCGAGTGCATGGAGTCCGATCCGGTTGATGTCCTGCAAACGAAAGTGGTAATTTTAAAAGGGTGGCAGAACCAACTTGGTACAAAGCTTCGACCTTATCTTCGCGCTTGAGACTTCTTGTTAGGCGGTGGATTTCGCTCTGAAGCCCGTTATCGTTCATCCAGTAGTTTCTTGTGGCGGCACATTGGTAGCTGAGGCCGGAGCTGACCGAATAAGATGTGGGGCGAAGGGGAAGCTTCTTCTTAGAGCTGACGAGGTGCCACTGATTTTCCTTGGTGGCAAAGGATTTTATGAATTGCATCGAGAGCTCCCAGGAATCGGAGTGTTCACTTCTTAAAGAGGAAGATTCAGTTAAACAAAGGCTTCCTCACCAAAACGTACCTGACAGGTCGGAGCAGGGCTTGATAGTATTCATCGTAAATGCAGAGGAGCATAAATCCTTCGGCCGCCAAGGACTTTGCTATGACCGTGTAGGCGTCAGCGTCCTTCGGCTCATCGCTGGGTCGAAACGCGTAGATGGATTCATTCGTGGAGGCGATATTCGTCAGCCGAGCCATCTTGACGCTTCCTATGACGGAGAGAATACCTTCGTTCACGTTTAACCACTTTTCCCTGCTTCTGTAGGGACAGATCGAAGGGGTGCATTTGACCTACAATCAAAAGATGATCTTGTGCTAGGAAAAACAAAACTAACCTCAAAGTTGAGATTTTCACCGAGCTCGATAGTGAGCTTGTTGTGGCACCCCAAATGAATCTCTGTGGCCACCAAAGAGTCGTCCAGCGAGTTGTAGAGGTCCACAAAACAGGGCCGAGTGTGGTTCATGAGCTTCTCGTTGGGTTCCTCGCCACGGGCGATGTAGCGCCCCATCACGTGGCGCCAAGCCCGCATGGCGACTTCCTCGTTCAGCTGCGTTTCAGGAGCAGTGAAGATAAAGAACAGCGGAGCAAAAAACGAGTCGGGAACCTATAAGAGAAGATCAACAAGAATATGAACGACGTCGGAAAAAACTCACAGAAAATTCGGAAGTTCCACAGGAGATGAAAAGAACGTGATGGAATTCGTCGAGGCGCAGGTCTTCGTTGAAAAGGTCTTGGACGAGCCTAAGATCCGGAGTTCCTCGGGGCAATCTGAAACGAAGAAAGCGGGGTTGAAGGGTCGGGAGAAACGACAACCTACGTTTTGATTTCATCTGGGAATTTGGTCACGTTTCGGGCAAAAACGGACGCGGAGAGAGGCCCAAAGGTGACGATGTGGATCGGACAGATCCATCGAAACCTCTCTATCAGCTTCCCCGCGAAATCGAAGATTCCTTGGTCGAGATCTGTGCTCCGTGGGGCGAGATCAATCGCTAAAATCAGCGCCGGTTGGGACTCCATCTGAAATTGAAGAATCGCAGAACATGCTCGGCACAGAAATTGCGGAAAAACCACACAAAGAGAAAATGCCTCGTTCGATAAATGCATTTTTTAAATCAAGGTGAATCGTCGTGGGACCATTTGTATTTCCCGATTCACATCGCTTTTTTGCACTTATTGTTCACTGAATCACTCAAGCACTTCTTGAGATGTGGAGGTTTCACTCTACACATCTGATTCGGCAATTTCTTTTGGTGGTTTCTCGTGTACCGTCTTCTTCTCCGCATGTTGATAACTTCACGTTTTATGTTCTGTGTAAAACTATGGGATTGCTGTAAGTTCCTGTTAATCACGAGTTTGCAGATTCCGTCTCCAAAAACATCCTCTTGCAAGGTCCGAACTTTCTTCAAACAAGCTCGTCGTATTTAGACCGTATCCATCATCGACTTCGCCCACTAAGGTTGACTTTGAATGTCCACCGACTTTTGTTTTGACTTCCGCCCCTGCATTTCTAGGTATGGCGCTAATTTTCGGTCTGAAGCCATTAATCCTGCTCATCTGTACTTCGTGTGCTAAACCAAGTGGAGGAATCGTCTACGACGCAATCAACAGCTGATACAGGAAACTGTAAATTTGAAATGCTGCGACCTGAAACGCCTGTTTACGAGAGAATGGGTCAATTAAAGATTCATTGCCGCTGACGCTTTCTGCCGCAGAATGGCGTATTAATTCGCTTTAGAGCTCAAAAAACAGCCGAAACAATCTTTTACGAGTTTAAATTAGCGCGCGTCTCGCGGCCCGGCTACGTTCGTAATTGCGCCAACCTGAACCCCGAAGTTGATTGCTTCGCCTGTTTTTTGAAATAATTATTTGTAGGTTGCTCCGTTTCGAGGTGGCCAATTAATTAGGTTGTTTTTTGTCCTTTGATGGATGTACCAGGGTACGATTTGTGGAAGTCCAAAAGAGATTTTGAGTCTTCGATTTTGAATTTTATCGGACAAAACAACGGAATTCGGAGGAGAATATGTACATGGTTGAGATCAATTCGGAGAGGACTCGAAGCCTCTCGAGCCTCGATCTACATCTGCACGGACGGTTTCGCGCTTCTGGGTTGCAGAGGAGTCGCCGTGGAAGCCTTCGAACGCTCCTTCCGCGCCTCGCTCCCCACGGAGAATCTCCGGCAGTGGGTCACCGAGTGGCTGTCCTTCCTCCGGTCGATCAGCCGCACCGTAATCGTATCTGAAATATGGCTCATGAGATACAAGATTCTTGATTAAACCGCTTGCCGAGCTTAGAATGCATCTTCTTTTGGGTCAACGAGAATAGGCGGTTCCGGAAATGCTTCGAGCAGAGGCAGAAAAGGATAAAGTTCGATGCTTTGCCGCAGATGACGAGGGTGCTGAAATTCGATAGTTAATTGGAAAGATGAACCAAGAGTCCTACCTTCCGATGAGAGTGATATCGTACCAATCCCGAAGACGAATCTGGTAAACCGTGGACAGGAGGTGGATGAGGGCGGAGGGGCCGTTGGTCACGGTGAACATCGTGACTATCAGGGCAACCGTGGTGACACGTTGCTCGGTCTTCTGGTAGGTCATTCCGTCAATAGCAACTCTGAAACGGAAAGGATTTGAAGGTGAAATAAACCTGCTTAGAGTACCTGCTGGAAGCGTCGTCTTTTCCAAAAATCAGTTTCTTCGTTCGCTTGCGAAGAGAACAGAGGAGGAGGATGTTGAGGACGGTGAGGAGCACGATGGGGCAGATGATGATGAGGACGACGTAGAGCATCGTGGAGATGTCGATGAAGTTGCGGAAGGACTGCGAGTAAGGGTTCGGCTGCTTCCCGAACCATTTCCTCAAATGGATACTGTAAGTGGGGATTAAATGGAAGGAGGACTTACGGGCTGCTAACCGGGAGACACTTCGAGTAGAGCTGGGTTCCATTGCAGTAGGATCTGACGAGACACTTGTAAGCCACGTGCTGGTATAGAGTCAGAGCGCCCGTACAAACCACCATGGCCCCGATCAGGAGGATCATACGGTAGCCGCGCCAGTCGGAACGTGTGTACAGCGGCCGCCGAATCCCGATCAGGCGGTCGGCACACACAGCTATCACACTCCTAAAAGAAAAAATTAGAAGGAAAACTGCTAAGATTACAGCACCATATGGCAACAGCCGAAGACCAGTTGGCGAAGGAAAGCAAATGGACCTTCGCGTTCAGGTAGAAGAAGCGGAAGTAGTAGTTGAAGGTGAAAATGGGATAGTTCGCGAGGATGTTGGGCACAAGGAGGGAGAGGAAGGCGATGTCCGAGATGGCCAGAAGGGCCAGGAACGTGTTCGCCCGGGAGCGCATGGACCTGTTCAGGAGCACAGTCAGATTCAGCGCGTTTCCGAGGATGCCAAAGATGGCGACGCAGGGGAAGAGATAGCGCTGGAGGTACTTCTCAAGCTCGGTCCCGTGCATCTGCATCTGCTCGTAGGTGAGGCAGAGCTCACTGAGGTTCGTTCGCGCCATCGCGGTGGCGAAATGTGGGTCGTGCAAATTGCAAAAATCTCTGAAATTGAATTTTTATTAGAGGAGTTTCCCGTAGAACATAGGGAAGCGAAGCCACGTCAGAAGCGCTAATTGGGATCACAATAACTCAAGTCAGCGAATAAACGAATGAATCTCGCGTCCTTTCAGGACATCCACCTGACCTTTCAACAAAACACCGATTAAGGTAAATATGTACGCGGAGATCCGGAGAGAACTCAGCTCCGGACGCCTCGTCGCATTCCAAAAGACCCGAATAAACAACAGACGTCAAAAAAGGAAAAAAACAAGAAGGGCGCGTTGTTTTACACATTGCGAGATTCTAATTATGTTCAATCCTTTATATAAAATGGGGATAGGACATTTCAGTCCCGGCGTTTCAGTCCCGGTCATTACAGTCCCGGCATCTCAGTCCCGTATTTTACAGCCCGACATTTCAGTCCCATTTTTTACAGTCCCGGTCATTACAGTCCCGTCATTTCATTTCACTAATAATGTCTCCAACAGGAGTGCGCGTTTCGTTTACAGCGGAACCCAACTTTACAACACGCGAGGTAGCAGGCTCGAGGCTACCTCTTTCAAACAGCGGGGATAGTAGGCTGGGGCTGGCCTCCTGGAGCATAGCCATGTTTCCCGGAAGTGCCCAATTTTTCTCGAAAGCGGAGCCGGAGGCGATGTTCTACCGTGATTTTAGGCTGACATTGATCAGAGAGTTAGCGTCAAGACCTACTTCAAATTCATTTGCTCTTTGCGACGGGGCCACACGCGCGGAACACAATGTCACTTTGAGGCTGATGCACCTTGAAAGAGATTTCAGTCCGGACTGAAACCCCAGGACTGAAATGTTCGGGACTGAAAAATACGGGACTGAAATGTCCTTTTACCTGTAAAATAAGGGAGAACGATCCGGACGTGTCCGTCCGTCACTTTCTAGACGCGAGTTACGTGATTGAGCGAACGCGGGTTACGGTAGCGGCGCCATTTGCGTTTGCGTGCATTTCGCCGTCGCCGCCGCGATCTTCGTGGTTTCGCGCGTCCTGTCGAGCGGCGATCGAAGAGCAACGGTGAAAATTTTGAGGCTTCAAGCGTGCATGAGGCGCGAAGCGCCGAACAATGCTGATTTAAAGAAAATATCTACAGAGGAAACTGTTTGCGAGTCGTCTTCTGAGCCGCTAATAAAGGAAACGAATGTTGCAAAAAGCGGATGGAAGTGGAGACCACCCAAGATAAGCAGGCGGAGGAGAACGGTTAATTTTGATATAGACGCGTTAGGAATTCTTAATAGTTACTGGAACATGGCCTCTCGGTGCAGGGTTTGGTTGAGTTTAAAAGGAATTTCGGAGATTCACAATGCACGTAAACGAATTTCGGCGATCCGTGATAAGTGCTTTTCAGAGATAAGGAGCCTTTGGAAAGGGGACAAGCGCGCAAAGGGTCTGTTAAAGAGTGAGCAGATAAACAAACGGTGGTTTTCGACCTTTGAGTTTTTGAGTTCTTCCGAAAACCTTTATTATGCCTGTAAAGAGCGACCAATTCAAGTGGATTCTGTTTTTGCTATTTAGCAAATTGTTGTTTGCAAACGTCTACAGACGAGATATAATCGGACTGAACCACTTGAATAAGATTTAATCGCTAATTACCAAATGAATTCTGGATTTTCCTGGCAATGTATATAGCTTGATTCTCCACCTCCCTCGTTATGTTAAAGCCAAGACCGCATTATCCATAATGAGTTTAGAAACATCTCGAAATAGGCGTTTAAGACACGCTAAACGAATTGGTGGAAAGCGAGTTTTGGCTGGTTCATTGCCCAAAACTTCGACTTTTCGGTTTTGTTGTGGAGACTCGGAATTCGCGCAAGGCTACAAAACAGAGTTTATAAAAACGTTGTCAAAATAGCCGCGTAGTTAGAGAAAAAGTCCGCCTCGCGGTTTGTCCAATTCTGCGAAGGATTGTTTGAACGCCCGAAAACATATTCAGAGCTGCAAAATCTTGTGGAACGACCGCCGGGCGACTATACATCGCCGCCAATTAGCCTCCACCAGCGAAGGATTCCGCCGTCGGAGCTTCCATGCATAATATGCGGCCAAAAAGCCAAAACATAGTGAACAAACGATGATGAAAGAGGTGCGAAGATGGTCGGGGTAAACAAGCCTGCGGAGATCGGGACTTGCAGCGCCACTATACGGCCGTCACAATAACTCTTTTTTGTTAATTGCCAGTGGAGCGAAGAAAATCGGAAGTCGGCTAACCTCGAGGGTCATTAGACTTATTCTGGGCCAAGAGAACAAATTTCAATTCTGAGTTCTTCCAGTTTTTAGGCGAAGGAGGCGGAAGTCGGAGAAGGATACGGTAACCCGGCAAAAAGAGGTTCTGCTCTGTGCAGATCTGACGTCATTTTACAGCGGCAACTTTTTCCGCTTCCGGAGGAAGACGGAGATCTGGTTGAGAAGAATAACCCGATAAGAGACTTATGTGACCCCGGAGAATCAGCTGTCCCGGCATATCCATAAGGCCTAATGCACAATTCCGATCGGAGGCCATTCGTAAATCAGGTGGAGATGGGAGGAAGGATCTGAATATTTAAGTTATGCGGTCAGAGAGCGGAACGTTCTAAAGTTCGCGTTTCTTTCCAATTCCACGTTAAAAAATAATTCCTTGAGTCCTTTCGATGACGCACCGATTGTAAATCAGTTGTGGAAAGAGCGAAAACCGAGATTTATGCCTTGGCCAAGTGAGCTCTCAGGACAACTCGGATTAAGGGATCATCGTCACAAAGGTAATCGTGTTTCGTTGTTTTCTACTCGCAGCGATTGTTTCGGGTACTAAAAAGCAAAATTACGTGGAAAACGAAGAAAAATGCACTTGTGAGCGTGAGGAAGGTACTTTGAACGCGGATTCCGGCTGTAGTTCGGATTAAGCTCGAGGAGCAGCTGAAAAGCGGCCGGAATTGAACTCGAAAATTGGAGAACCAAAGTGCGAGGACTAACTGAAACGTGCAAATCATTCTGGAGTTCTGGCCTAAATTTGGGGTTTTAAACCCAAAACTATTGAAGAACATAGATCCTATCTCATTTATCCAAAAGGCCCACGTGTGTTGAAAGATGGAGAGCGGCCTTATTCTAGGTTCGCTCTCTCTCCAAAATAAAACATCAACGCGTTTTCCTGCCTTTTAAAAAACAAAATACGCAAAACAAACGCGAGATGTCACTCTGAATCGTCTATTTGTGCATATTTGTCTCCTCTTACTCGGTTTAATGATCCGCCACTTGATTCGAACGCGAGCAAACGAGAAATACTCGAATTCCAGCCGTCCTGGGCCTCCCTACAACTGCGGAGAATAGAGCCAATTGACATTTGGAAGAGTGGTGTAAAGTCCAGTGCAAAACGCTGTTTTTGCTATTTTCCGAATCAAATTAACCGCCGAATTAATTGCATTTCGGTAATTTTGTTTGAAAAGGTGAAGATATTCTGCAAGAAAAAACCGCAAGCAAGTTTTTGAAAAAAGTTTGATGAATTCGAGAAATATTTGTGGCCGCAGCCGGCGTCGGAAGAAGACGAAAGACGTTTGGGCTTAAAGGATTGCGTGAAACGAGTAAGCGTTTAAAAGAAAAAAAAACAGAAAACACGTGGGGCGAAAGCTTTAAACGCCGGCTGAAGACAGTATGACTCGGAAACGTGGTCGTCCGAATCCAAAAAAACGCTCCCAAAAGGGAAAACGATTGAGTTTATTAAGCAGTTGTACCTGCACTTGCATACGTACAAGCGCCTACACCGGTTCTAACTTGGACGAGTGCGCCTACACCGAGATTAGAACAAACAATTGTAGTATCCCAGGTCAAATAAAACGTTTTTTTTGTGGCGAATCGAAACTCTTTTTACCCAAAATGCCGATATGAACTAAAGGTTGAATTTGCAAATTCCGAAAGCGTTTCGGCCCGTTCCCGAAGGTCAAGCGCACTTCTAAAATTGTCCACCACTCATCAACTGCCGCCCTCTTCCCATCTGGGCACAAAACTCATTTCTGGGCCTTTCCCGAACTCCGAATTTCCGGCCTCTCCCGCGCACTTTTAATTTCATCAATCACAGACCGAAGCTACACCCGCTCTCTCCCGCGCTCATTTGAATTCTCGCAAATCTTCAACTCATCAAGGCGGTCCATGAAAAGGTCAAAGGAAACCTCAAGATAAGATCGATGTCGTTAGAACGAAGGTGGAAACATAACGAGAATCGGAAAAACTCCGAGTTGTACTTTGGGAGTAGAACCTCTGAAGCGGAGTTCAAAAGACTTAAATGGATTTTACGCGCACGAATTCTGCACGTATGGACCAAATCGACCGGAAAACTTTACAAGAGCCACAAGAGAGGGTGATTTGAGGACTTGTGGCGACGAATTGTTGATTTGCGGAAGGCTGATTGATGGAAACAAGGAAATGGGAGCGATTTCGAGGGTGTTTTCAGAGAAAACAATACTTCTTATTATGAATTACAGCGAGCGAGTTCGAAGTCGAGAGGAACGGCATAAATCATCATTCGAACCGCGACGAACAACACTCTGATCCACAAGTCCAAAAAGTGATCTAGCGGATAGAATTTCCCAGGGTGTCCCAGGAGGGTCGAGCGCAAAACCAGTGTACACTTTCTAAGGAATCTGAACTTTGCATTGGGTTTCAAAGGTACGATTGATGACGAAGTGTCTCCAGATTCTGACATTCCTAGGTCATCCCTCCTTTAGGGACAACGACTATGAAACTGTGTCGAGTGCGTGGAATGTCAGAAGAGGACGACGTCATTAAATTCGGAGTGTTTCCTTGGAGGTCGCATAATAAACACCCCGACGGCGTGTGCCAGCGTGACAGTTGTTCACACGAAATCGAGCCTCTTGAGCATCCTCGAACCAGAGTCGCTTGTTTTCCATCCGAAGCAACAAAAACAATTTTTGCTGAGGTTTTGTGAGAGTCCAAACGTACGATCGGCCGGATAATTCTGATAATGGATAAGCGAAGCCAAAGATTGCTGCTGGAACGATCTGTGACTTCGGATGTTTGGGGAAACCGGCGGCAATAATGCAGCGCCGGGTGTGAATTTGATTGATACGTGCTGTGCAGAAAGCAGATGCTGGAGAGGCTAAAAACGAAGACGTGAGAGATAAATGGATTAAGTATTCCGGGGAAGTTGGGAATCGAAGTTGACGTGAGTGGAGAGGAGATTACGCCCGGAGTAGGTTGTGAAGACCAAAGTTATTTAAGGAATGTTATTTAAGGAAGGAGGGAGAGTCTAGACCGGGAGAACGCAAAGGGTACGCACTTTACTCAAAGTGGTCTCCCTTAAAGTGTTTCATAATAAGCGAAAGCGGCTTTTTGAAGACTGATTATTTTCAAGCTTGAGGTGGCAAGACGTTTTTAATGCATCATTGTATGCGCATTAATAAAGGAAATAACAAGCCACGCAAAGGAGCTCATTGAGGATGTCTGTGGTTGTAAAGCGCATAAACACGAGTCTAAGAGATCTCGAGTACCTTAAGCGCGAGGCAACGTCAAAGGAAACTTTAGGTAAACCTACATCGTCGATTTCCCAACGCTATTTTGTTTGGAACTCTACAATCCGCTCTTAAATCAAATCAAACCCCAATTCTCTGTTCCGTTGAACCCATTATGTTTACAATGTGTAAACTCATTCCAACTTTGGCCCGATTTAATCCAAATTTTCAGCAAACAACAAAACACCAAATTGAAAAGCCATCAACCCGTTGGGAACCGTAAATCCTTCTGCAGAGACAAACCTTTTTCTAAAAATGAAAGCAACAAACATTCCTAAACTCGTTATCTAATGGCTCGATCCTGTCCTCAACCTAACTCTCGTGCAGACTTAACTAACCAGCAACGAATCCCTATCTTTGCTGACATCTTCCTAATCGAGTCCTCGAAACTTCCCAACATCAAATCCTTTTTTTGGGTAGTTTCGGGTCCCCTGGGGTTCACTTTCCGAACTACACACGCTCGCCAATTTCTTATGCAGAAGAACTGATCTCGATCGCGAAACAAGTTGTATTTATGCGATTTTCAAAGATTCTGACGTGACGTGAATTTCACGATGCGCTGAGCAGGTTTCTATAAAAAGCGAACAAAAGATTTCCGCCCAAACGAAAAGAAAACAAAACAAGCGACCGAAGGCCGCGGAGGCCGCATCCCGGCGGTTATCCTTTTAGCTATAAATTCGATGTTTGGCCTTCGCTTGAGTGTTTTCGGTCCTCGGACGAATTGAAAAAGCGTAGAAAGTCTCGAAAGATAGACGTGGAATTACTCGATTCGCAGACGCTGGTGAATAAAAGAAACAAGGAAGGATTACGGTAGTTGCAGGAAGTGTCACCTCCATGCCAACTCCACACGCGTTCCGGGGACGTTTTTAGAAATTTCGGGCGTCCGAGCGCGAACAACCAATTTCGGGAGCGGAATTCTAATTTCATTAATCGGGCAATGCGCGGCGGAATCGCGTAAAAAGCCGTGTGGTTTTGGGCCAAAGACGGAAGAAGTGGGGAGGTAAAATATCCTGAAACGCTTATAAATGGCCCTGTAAGACCGGTCGAAGGCGTAGGCGACTGCATGGGACTTCCGTCGAAGTCGGAAACTCGGGATTAATCTAGCGAAAGTCGAAGCAGAAAAATTGTAGACGGTGAATAATTGATGCCGCAACTTGGGATACTTTGGACCACTTAGTCATTATTGGCGAGGCGCCATTGGGTATTCATGAAAATTCGATCAGCCGAAGGTGATCTGCGGCCGTGAGATCCGGAAAAACGCAGAGGACGTGGCAGAAAAGAGCAAAAAGCGGGAAAATGATGAAGGTGCCAGGCATGATTTGCAATCGGGTGAAATCCCTTGTGACATGGCCGCGCGATGCCCTCATTCATCTCGTTAAGTGAATGTTGCCCGTGAAAAGCGCCCATCGAGAAACGCCGTCCGGGACCAAACGACGTTTAAAGCAGAAAAGAGCCTCGGAATGAGCTTCCAGGAAGACAGGTGCCCAGGTCGCTTGAACGACAACGGCGAGGAGCAAAGTGACTTTCAATAGATTTAACTCGGAGGGGAGGGGAACAATTTCCTTTTAGCTGTTCTCTAAATGGTGCGCAGAACTCCTGCGGCCACTCGGAGCACGTCAAACAACCCATCCGGCGGCGCTGCACTTGATGTTCGAACTTTTGGGCTATCACGAGCGCGGGAGATCACCGCATGAGTCGGGAAATGAGGGCGGCCTGTAACATCCTTTAGAGTATGCCCTCGCGTCTCTTAACTTTATAAGTTGTTGTTGATTTCCTGTACAGAGCGATTCTGGGGAATGTAATCATTTTGGGGAAATGGAATTACGGAGCAAGCGTGTCTCAGTGCAGGTGCATTTTTGGACTTGGTCGTGCTTTAAGTAAGGTGCTAAAATTTGGAATAGCTGTAAATGAGAAGGCTTGAAGAGATTAATAATTTTAAGCAGAGCCGTGCTTTAAAATTCAAAATATGCAGAGAGAGATTGAGAAAAGAGACAAGAGAGAAATTCAAGATATAGTTTCTACTTTTTTCAATTGAATTTCTAATTCTAATCTTTGGAGCTTGTGTCTTGACACCAAAAACGAAGCAAACATGCAAAGTAGATATTTGATTTGCAAAAGGTAAAAGTGCAGGCAGTATCCAGTACAGTATCCAATCGAACTTTATTAATCTCCAAAATCCACTTTTGGAACAACAACGATGGCAATCTCCAAGACGATAGATTCAATAACGCTTCCTACAGTTCCCGGATTCAAATTTCAACTTCAAAAAGGTCCACAATCGTAACTTCAAAAGTTAGGGGTTAGTATATACTCCACGTTGCGACCTTTTTAAGTGACTCCGAAGTCACTATAAGAATCAAGGAAATGAAAACGTTAACTCCAACTCAACTCCAGTGACCAAGCATTTTTAAGTGCAAAGTTCCAAAACAAACAAAGTGAAATTGCGCTGTTTGTGAGAAAGTAAGTTAATAAGGTCATCGTTTCTAGGAATCGACCCAGAGTTTATTATTTAACTGTGATTACAGTCTCTCGGGCACCATAGTTTGCAAAGCGGAAATCAAAGGCAAAAAAGAGAAGGTTTACGGTAAGAAATGCATGTTATCATCTGCTGCTTGTCTCGTCTGGGTCTGAAATTCCATGTTGCCCAAAAACTCTGTTTTGCGCTTGTTTGTCTAGTTTGGCGTTTCCAGACAAACGACAACAGCGCTAAATCATTCGACCCGTTTGCCTCTCCAGAAGGTCGATCGGCGTTTTCGAATTAGCCTCCGCAAAGTGGCTTTGTTTTGGACGCGAAAGTTATGGACTTTGGCAAATAAAAACAAAAACATGACCATTTAGGAACACGTAACGGAATTCGAGTGCATCTAGCTACATCCTAATCACCCGACTCGTAGAATCAAGCCACTTTCACAGACACGCGGTCAAACTTTTACGATTGAAACAATAAACCTACAAAGGTTCTTTACAGTAGGTTAAGACAAGCCAGAGATCGTTTGAAAGCTCATGACCTCCGTATTACTTCAGCCAAGACGTTTTCTCAGAACACACTTTGTAAGGACAGAAAAATCTAGTCTGAAATTTTAGAACCAATTGGTTTTTGTTAGAAATATCGGTTTAAATGCGACATAATTGTCAAATTCGTCTCAAAAGTAGCTGATTGATTAAAGGCAAAACGTTCAATTTTACAAAACGTTCATGTGTTCACGTCCTAAACCAACCGTTTTTTTTCTGTCTTCATAGTGCGTGAGAGGAAAACGCTTTGGCAAGTGATACGATAAGCATAAAAATGATGGACTTTAACAAAAAAATTTAAAAAAAAAACAGAACTAGTGAGTACCTTAGGAGCAATTCGTGACCTAAACATCCGACTCCTGAAAAGTCCGATTATAAGCGCAGAACTCATTAAGCGGAGGCTGATCCCATCGAGAAACCATAAAAGGAGGACTTTGCGACTTAGCGCGCTCATGGAATTTGACGCCTGCGTAATTCAACGCGCTTTTCGGCCTTTGTCCTGAGGTCCCATGTTCCCCAACGAACCACTAACTGGTGCCACAATGGCGGAGCCGTAATGAAAATAAAAATCATCGAAGCGCGGACCCAAAACGGGCGTTTATTGTCTCGAAGCGCTTAATAGGTTCGCGTGTGCTCACGATGACGTATTCATGGCTATCTCGACGGACTCGCAAACTCGCATCATTCCAAAAACGATTTTCTCCGCCTTCGGAAGGCTCAAATGTCATCATCGGGTTCTTTGACCGCTCAACTCTTCTTGTTCCTAATAAGGACTTCCAAGTATCCGGCGTTCTAAAAATGGCGTGTACCCCAAAACATAACAAAACAGAAACATTTAAAGCGTTATGATCTCAACATTGGAATCGCCCTCTTCTTTGACCCGTTTTCTCTTCTGCGCCTTCCTCGTCTGATTCAGGAGTTTGCCACCCGCCGTTGTCATCATGATCTGCGGTTCGTTCATGATCGCCTTCGGCCCAAGAACCATGTAGCTGATGATGGTGTATTCAGTGAAATGGAAATCCTCCTTCAGGAATCCTTCGAGCAGCAGATACGCGATGCAGCGCTCCAAGTCCAAACCCGATTTCTTGAAATGCCGTGTGGTTAGCTCGAGGACCTTGTTACCCGTTATTCGGCCCTGAGGCGACTTTGGACCCTGCAAATCATCGCATAAGGAACATTTATCGGGTCAGCCTCGTTTACCTCACGAGCGATAATTTCCTTCACGGCGTTTAAGACGCAAGTGATATCCACCGTCGTCGACTCGCCGGCGCCTGAGCAAACGTCGCACATTTCCTGACACCAGCTGGGTTCCCAGGGTTCGTCGAAGTGCTCCGCCAGAAGAACTCTTCGGCATTGGTGGTTCTGCGTGGCGTAGCTGAGCAGAGAGTAGAGCTTTTGGACTCCCGTTTGCTCCGTGCACACCATCGTACTGAGGCGGTACAGGTCGGCTAACCGGAAGTATAAAAGACAAACGGCAGGGTTTCCGTCCCTTCCAGCTCTATAATGCTTGAAATTAGTACCGAGATCATAGAATCTCGATGCGCACCTTCCACTTTCTTGGTAGAAGTTCTCGACCGACTTTGCCATGCTGTGGTGGATCACGAATCGGACATCGGGCTTGTCAATGCCCATCCCGAAGGCTACGGTAGCCACGATCACTTTCAGCCTACCGGCGATCCATTCCTCGTGAACCCTGGTTTTGTCGTTTGGCTCTATGTAAGCGTGATAGGGACCGCAAGCTATTCCTCGCTTCCTGTAAGACTAGTTTTAGTAATCAAAGATGAGAGCTCGTAAAGTACCGTAATGCTTTAGCAACTTCGTCGGTTTCTTTCCTCGAAAACGTGTAAATAATTCCGGTTTGGTTCTTAAATCTTGTGGTTAGAACTCTCATCAGTTCATCCAGAAACTCCGCTTCTTTCGCTGGCTTCACTTTGACTTCGTAGCGCAGATTGCTTCGATTGAATCCAGTCCGGAACGTGATAGCATTTGGAATCGAGAGGATATTCTTCACGTCCTCGAGAACTGTGGCCGTGGCTGTCGCCGTCAATCCCATGATGGGACAGCCTTTAAACTGCCGCTGAAGGATGTTCAAAAACTTGAAATCTGGGCGATAGTCGTTTCCCCATTGCGAACAGCAGTGGACTTCGTCAATCGCTATAAGCTGAAAATTTCAATAGAATCAATAGATTTATATATATTCTATCAAATACCTTCAACCGTTTCATTTCCGCGCACTTTTCCAGCTTCGCCATAATCCTCTTGCTCTTAGCTAATTTCTCAGGTGTCACGTAAAGGAGCCTTAACGGCGCCTTCGGGTCCACAAGCGCGTTCTGGATCACTGTAGCTTCTTTCCTGTCCGTCGACTTGTTCAAAGTCGCCGCATGGATTCCTCGATTCTTGAGCTGGAGGAGCTGGTCCTCGATCAGCGAAACCAGAGGCGAAACTACCAGAACGATTCCTAGAAAAGCTTTTTAGGTTTTGAGTAAAAAGTGTATATGCTCACCTTCCATCATGACCGCTGGCAGCTGGTAGCACAAGCTCTTTCCGGCTCCCGTGGACATCACGATAATGCAATGTTCCCCGGACATCGCGGCGTTGATCGCCGAGAGCTGCAGCGGCCGAAAGTTCTGCATTTTAAAACTCTCCTGGAGCACTTGCTGAGCCTTATCGCTCCACGAGAACTTAGATCTTTCAAATCGCTCTTCGAGTTCCTCGGTGTTCACATTCTGCAAGTTTTCGATCCTTCGCTCGAGATGATTTTTCCGTTCCAAGAGGTTCTTCTTTTGCTGCCACAGAGAAGCGATTTGTGTTTCGATGGACTTCAACTCGTCGTCGATTTCTGCGATTTCCGAGGAGAGTTTCGACGACGAGGCCATCGGACTTCAGGTTGAATTCCTAGCGATCTGGAATAGCAATTTGTATCGATGAAAACATCCTCGAAGGAACGCTTAAGAACGAACTTAAGAAGGCGAATAACCGCAAAATGCTTTTCATACTGCCAAGTCACACGAAAACATTATGATTTGAAGCAAATATAAATCAGATCTCCTTCGCACTTCTGCAAAACGCCGGTGGAATTCCGCGAATCCGGCCTCTCGCTCGCCAAACCGAAAGTTCGAACTTCCCACCATCTGCCACACACATAGATTTCAGAATTTGGGGGGGGGGGGGGGGGTTGTGGTTTCGCCCGGTCGCCGCGTCTTCGTTGCCCACTTCATCTCATCTTCCGTTTTTTCTTGGCGTCATCCTGAATCGATTTAGAGAGATTATTCGTGTTTTCGAGACCGCTGACCGTCCCCGATGGCTTCTGCAACTGCCGTAATTAACCTGGAACTCGTCGATGATCCAGAAACTCCTTCGCGCGTTGTCGAGGAGAACGGACTCACCACAATCTGCCTCGAAAAGGGAGATCGAGGTCAGTTTTGTTTTATTTACGCTTCGAAAAATTAGAATGTTTAGGATTGGGATTCAACATCGTGGGGGGAAGCGACGACCAGCACATCGCAGGCAATTCGGCGATTTTCGTGAGCAAGATCAGGCCCGGAACAGCAGCCGCCGCTTCAAATCTTCGAGAAGGCGATTGCATCGTCGCCGTTAACGGAGAATCCTTAGCCGGGATGACCCACGACAGCGCAGTGGCCGTTTTACGAGGAATTCCGGAAGGCAATTGTATGTTGCTCGTGGAAGCCGAAGCTGAGAACAAGATTTTGCAGGTAATTTGGCTTTGGATCCGAGAAGGAATCGTGGAATTTCACGTTGCTCGAAGCGTCGCCCATGTAAACTGCGAACTTGGGGTAACTTGGGGTAGGGGCCGAGAAGCTCTTGCAACGAGATGCCTGCCTGCAAAGCATCACTACAGTATTTTTCGAAACTTTTTGCATTTTTGGGTCGCCGCTCCCCCCCCCGCCACAGATTCGCAAAGCTTCCCTTGCGGCGAGCGAGGTTTTTGTGGCTTGATGATGTTTTGATCGAATCATCGTAGATTTCGGGTTTTTCATTCAAAGCGGCCGACCCTCCGCGCTCTCACAAGGACCGGCAGTACCTCTTTCATGTTTCTGCATACATTGTGACCTCACACGGTTCGCTTGCACGCGAGGCGGCGGCCACTCGTGAAATTGACGTGTTCCGAACGCTTTTGCGGCGAACGCCGCGTCTATCGCAGTCTCAACGGCAGCCCAACGACTCCGTGTTTTCCCGAAATTCGGCGCACAAATCGACCCTCGCCCTATCTTACTTGCTTGTGGTTCCTCTTGGGATGGGACAAGTCGGCGCGGCTGGCGATTTCGAGAGCGAGTTTTTTGGATTCTTGTTGGTATTTGCCGATGGGCACCGCCTCCCCGAGTCCCAGCAGTTCTCCGCGCTATCTGTCTACAGTTATCACGGCGAATGCTGCCCTCTTCGCGAGGTTTCCTCGCTGTTTATCTTGCAAATTAAACTTGATAGTGGAAGATTATAGTGGAAGTGGGCTAATGACCTTGAATTGCATTCTGCGTAGCAGCGAGTGGACGGAACAGATGACACCGCGTAGTTGCAATTGCCGCTTTTCTTTCGACGACACTGAGTGTGTGGACTTTGTACCCCGTTGTTGGGTTGACAGCATTCGGCTGTTTCAGCGTTGCGACTTTCGTCATTCCTCATCTAAAGGCGCGCTCTTTACTTTTAACGATTAAAAGTACAAAAACGTGTGTTTTACCGATCCACTCCAATTTTTGGACCTTGTTGTTCGGTTTCCTGATGGCGTTGTTATTTTCAGAAGGCGTCCAATTATTTATTATCTGGCTGTACGCCAGCAAAACCTTCATCAAACGACTCTCCGACGAAGACTGCTCTGAAGTCGATTCTGAAGAAGCCGGCCGAATCGAACATGACCGCTACAACAATGACTCTTACTTCTCCAGATGGTTTGTTTTTGCTTCCTTGTGTTCTTTTGACTTATTTTGATGATTTCAGGAACGAACAGGATCGGCCATCCCTTAAATGAGTTGAACAACGAAGCTGTCGCCAGGGAAATTCTGAAGAAGTAAGGATCATATCTGGGTCATCTTTCAACTATATCGCTTAGGAATTTGAACGATTCAACTCTGGACAACATCGCTTCTTCGTCGAGTCTCCTTTCGGAGCAGGAGTCAATCTACAACGGCGGCTTCATCCACCGACACCACGAACCCGAGGACGAGGAGCGCGACTCCGACGACTCCGACCGAATTTCCGAATCGGCTGCCAGCGTCGCGCCCAGTACCACGAGTTACTACGAGGAGATCCGAAGGAACCCGGCCGAAGCCGGTCTTCTCGACCCAACAAAGTAAGCACCTGCACCTCATCCGAACATCAATTCCGAGCGTTTAGCCCTTCGATGCTCACCGAAGTTATAGTAGTTTCCCTCGGCGTCGGCGCGGTTGCCATGGGCGCTTACGGAGTGTACAGGTATTTCTCCCGACGCTAATGCAAATAAATGGTGCTCAATGTTGGATCGTGGAACTAGTCCACACTCATCTCAACTTGCTTGTAAATTGAGATTCGTATTTATTTCCGAAGATTCTAATAAACGGTTCGCGATGAAATCCCGTGTCCGTATTTTGTTTCTACAGATATGTAATTTATTGAAGACGGAATAAGGCGTTTCAGGCGTTTCAGGCGAAGGCACGCGTAAGCTGGTCAACAGTTATGTACAGCACAACAAGTACTCTACGGAACATCTATCTATGCTAAGCAAGCCCGTTATCAAGATCTGAAAATTCCTACGAAGGTCTTCGAGTAGTAGACCCACTCGGAGAAGATCAAGAAGTATTCGAAGAGGACGATCCTGGTTAGCTGGTAGTACATGGACAAGGAAACCAAGGCCTTCTTTGTCCAGGATTTCGTTTTAGAGAAGCGGTATTCAAAGACGGATCGCACGCAGCAGCGACTCATCTATAACGAAAGTTCAGATTGAGCAAATATGCTTGAATCTACCTGGAGGAATGAGTCCTGGCGATTTCGCGTCCCCATTCGATGTTCGATGCTTCGCAGGAGATCGTTCGTCTTGAGGATCAGAAGCATCGAGCTGGGGACGCGTTCGAGGACTTGTGAGATCTGAGGGATCAAAGAGGCCGCGTACTGGCCGATTTCTTCTTGCTAAAGGTGGATTTTAGGAATTGAGTTGAATGATTTCCAGGATTCACCTCTTGAGCGTCGAAGGACACTCGGTCGATCCCGTTTGTCACGGCTTTCCAGGACCTTGCCGTAACGATGCAGGCGAAGAGGCCGTAGAGGTCACCGACGCCCATTTTGGCCGCATAATGCTGGAAACCAGATTAGTTATGTTTTTCAGAGCTTGAATCCTGAAACCTTACCTTGATCAGATTCCGATCAGGTTTTAGAAGCGCGAGCCAAAGTTTCGTATAGTTGATTCTGAAGTCGTCTTGTAATGTCTGAAAATGAAAAAAATGGATACATTAGTCTGAAATTCGTCCGAATTTGCCTAAATCAGGTTTCTACAGGGTAGCCCAGAAAAAAAAGGATCTGGAATGAGCGGAAGAACAGAGGGTGTCTGGAGTGACTCATTCGGAGCACCCGCGCTGCAAGCGAACCGGTCGCAATTCCGTTCGAATTTGCGTGGAAAACAGGAAAATCGTGCGACATTCAGCGCTTCTCTACCTGATTCTTCCCGCGACCCCTACTAAGCTCATATCTTCCGCTTTTGGCAAAATTTCGCATATTTTTGGCAATTTTTTTGTCCGGTTTTGCACAAATTTTAAAGGCGAAATCGGTTGAGGGGAAAATCAGGAACAAATTCCTCCGATTTCCACCCGGATCCGGACGGAATTCCGACCGGTTCGCTTTCAGCGCGCGTGCTCCGAATGAGTCGCACCAGACACCCCGGCACCCGCTCATTCCAGACCCTTTTTTTCTGGGCCACACGACGCGTCTCGAAATGTCATTTCTGCTAACCGCTTCCCAATTTACCGGTCGGAATCGCCGGATTTCCGACCGGTCTCACGCTCCCTTTCCTCACGAATAAGGCTCGCCTCCAAGCGCATCGAAACCTGTCTAGAGACGAAATAAGTCTGAAGAGAGCGCTTATTGGCTCTTCGACCAGACCAGCGTCTAGACACGAGCCTGACGTCCTTAAAAGGGCACCTCGCGGTCCACTTTCGGAGGAGGGCGCGGTCGAAGATGGGCGAAATCGTCATTGAAATCCCAATGGAGGTAAGCGAGCGAACCCGTGCCGGATGCGGATTCAAAGCTGATTTCAGGAGGGCGAGCCCCTTGGTGCCACTCCGAACGACAAGCTGATCATCACGAAAGTCCAAAATGGCACTCTTGCCGAAGGCAAACTTAGGGTACGTCGAACTCAGTAGCTCTTCTTAATCTTGTTCCCGTTTCAGATTGGTGACCAGATCGTCAAGGTCAACGGCACCACCATCCAGGACACAAACCATTTCTTCAAGCTCCTGCGCTTCGCACCGCCAGTTGCTCGCCTTAGGTAAATGAACGCGTCGTTTTGAGTCTAATAGCTTCCTTTTTTAGCGTTGTTCGAGATGAAAAGAAGGCTGAAGAATTGGAGGCCCGTGTCCACATTCCGGCCGACCGCGCCAAGCTGATCCAGCGCCGCGATGGCTTCTTGTACCAGCTCGTGAAGATCGAATGGAAACCCGGCGGACCCAAACTCGGACTGGGCATCAAGCACTACCAAAACCGCGTGCTCGTTAGCCGGTGTGATGGAGGTTCGCTCGCCTCTCAGCAACTTGGTGTCGGCGACCACATCATCGACATTGACAGCAAGCCTGTCACCGATAAGGACGTCGCACGTGAGCTCTTGTTGAAATCTCTGCAGGTAAGCACTCTAACAAGTGGTGTGGATGGTAACATCCCTTCCTCCAGAGCAACGGATGTGTGTCGATGGTCATCGAGCGCCCCGACTCCATGGAAGCCAAGCACTGGGTCCAGTCGGCTCTTTCTGCGACCACGGCCCAGCCGCCTTCTGTGGCCATGAACTCCGACGTGAAGGATATCGCTGCTCGCGAGCGACAGAAGCTGAAGGCGAAGAGCGAACTGGTTCGACAGTGTTCCTCTTATCCTAGACCTTATCGTTTTTTTTTCAGCCCCGCAAAGCAAGCATCATGGGTAGGAAGAAGGAAGAAATGCCCTCCAGCAACAGCAGTCGCCGCGTGAGCTTCCAGGACGTTGGCGAGGGTAAGGTTCACCTTATCGCCAGTGACAATGAGGGCAAGCAGCTGCGCAAGGTTCGCGCTTAGACCGAATGGAGAAAGTTCTATAAATAAATCGCTTACCACGTAGAGTCCATGGTCCAAAAGGACGATGTCCACTTCTCCTTCCTCGTTCTTGTTCACCAGCACGTTGCCGGGATGAGGATCGCAATGGATGTATCCGTTGACGAAGATCATCTCGGAGAACAGTGTGCCGATTTTCTTACAAATCTGTAGAATAGGACTAATTACTTTGAGTTTTGATAAATAAGCTCACGTCGTGCTTGTCATAACTATGCTTGTCAAAGTAGTCCACTTGGTCTATTTGGACACCGTCGCAGTATTCCATTGTTAGAACTCGATCTGAACAGTACTTGCGGTGAATTTTCGGTATCTAAATCAGCAATTCGTGAAGTACCACAGAGGAAGGAAAGCACACCTTCAGGTATGGGAGGTGGGCAAACATCCGTCGTACTCGGTCGGCATTATCAGCTTCGTTCAGGAAATCGAGTTCTTTCGGCAAGTTCCTTTTCACCTGAAAGGAGTCATATTCGAACAATTCGTAGGAGATCCAGGCATACTTCGTCCACAAGCCACATCAGTCGGAACTCGGGGAACAAACGGTCAACGACCTGCAAGAATAAAAGATGAGAGTAACGATTCTCAAGAGGATTCGCCCACGTTAACGAAGAACTCCATCGTTGCGATGTCCACGAGGCTGTGAGGCTTCACCTTAGGATGCTGGACCTTCACAGCCACCCGTTCGCCCGTTTCCACCAACTTGGCTTCATAAACTTGAGCCAGTGACGCGGCTCCTCTCGGTCGCTCGTCCAAAAAATCAAAAACTTCATCACACGACTAAAAATGGATCTTAAAAGCCCTGATATCCGCTAAACGGAACCAAGTCTGTACCTGAACGTTCAAGCTCTGCTCTACAACCTGCTTCACTTCGGCGAGTTTGCTTTCGGGAGCTCGCGAGTGGAGAACCGAGAGCGTTGACACGTATTCTTCGGGTAGGATATACTGCAGAGATGCTAAAGTCGGAGTTTTAGGGACCAGGATTGAGTTTCTCATTTACCGATGTGTTGACCGACTTTGATAAAAACACCGCCGTTGGCCTTCGCTAAGTCCAGGAGCTTCTCGGCGCCTCGCTGCTTCATAGTAATTTGGTAATCCTCGGAATTCGGGTACAAGCCTCGAAGCGACAATTTGTAGTCTGAAGCTATCCGTCCGACCTGAATTCTGAGAGATTAATGAAGAATTAAAAGGTCCAAAGTTACGGCCAACCCAGCTCTGGCAAAGCGAACTACGCCGATCGAGGAGAACGAGTAGTCGTTCTGATGGAGGAAGTAGAGCGAAACGCCGACGGTCGTGAGCGTCAAACCGGAAGAGAACGCCCGGACGAAGCGGTTCCGAAACACGCGCCTGATGAAGGCGGTCATTTCGATGCTTCGGAATCTGAAAGCGGAAGAAAATGGAAACATTCGCGTATCAATCGACTATGGGCTCTCGGCTGCGGATAGCAGCAGCTCGAATCGGCGATAGAAGCGACGAAGCGGAACCAAAAGAGCGCAGCAGCAATGTGGTGCTCAAGGTGACTACAGAGCACAAAGGTTGGGCGAGGAGATCAAAAATCAGCTGAGGGCGCGAGGGTCGGTCAGATAAGCGTTTGGAAGCCCTGAGAAAGCGACTCTGTCGCACGAGGGTACAGAATTTCGTCATCCTCTTGGGGGTAAACACGGTGGAGGGAGAGAGAATGGTATATGTGGCGAAATCGATAGAATTTGCCTCCGTATTCGATCATACGCGGCACACTAAAAAAACCAGATAGTGAACAAACTAGCTCGAGAGGTTTCGCAGTTAATCGATTGTAGGAAAGTTAACGTGGTCGCGTTTAGCCGAATCTGAAAACCTCGCATGGGACTCGTGATTCTTCAAAAGGGTTAGGGTTTTATAACCTTCAGATAGCGTTCCACCCGCAATATATCTCCCACACTGCTTGAAAGAGCGCTATCTCGATCCACAACCTCTGGATCCACTCGATCCTTCGCCCATTTGATTTCGCCGCTCCGTCACCCATTTTTGCAAAAACAATCAAAAATAAAAACGCTCGACCGAACACACGAAACTTTCATTTTGAAAGTCGGGTCCCCCAACGCTCGTATTGCTTACCGTAATTCCGTCCACCGCCCGGGGAGAAGCCGGCGGCGCAACGGCTTTTTGCTCGTAAACACCCAAATTTGAATTCGTCGAATCCTCGTTTGTGGCGGCTGATTTTGGTCGTCCGTCGCGTTTCAAACGTTGCCGTGGCGTTTCTTGTCGTGCTTCCATGCGCAGTGTTGTCATGTGTTTATGTTTCAGAAGAATGACCGCCAACGGAGTCCAGCAGTCGGCTGCTGCCAACAGCCCCGAATCTCGCACCAACGAGAAGCCCGCGTTCAACGAGATGACCAGCCGCGACTACTACTTCGACTCGTATGCCCACTTCGGCATCCACGAGGTATGTTTCCAACGATTCGTACGGTTTTCTAATCCACATGCTTTCAGGAGATGCTGAAGGACGAGGTGCGCACGATCACCTACCGCAACTCGATCTACCACAACCAGCACCTCTTCAAGGGGAAGGTCGTCATGGATGTCGGTGAGTGATTTTTCCATTTTTTTCAGCGCCGCCCTACAGATCCACAAGCTAGAGTGGCCGAGAAGTGGCCTTACAGGGTGGGCCAAAAAAAGCCTTGGCCAGACAGGGGGGCGGAGGCATGTCTGGAAATTGCGGAGCGGAGTCATTTCAAGCTCTCTCATCACAAACGACCGGTCGGTTTCGCTAACAAATAACGCGAAACCGACCGGTCGTTCCGCAATTTCCAGACATGCCTCCGCCCCCTTGTCTGGCCAGGGCTTTTTTAATGGGTTACTGAGCCTGGAAGACACTTGATCTAGACAACGATTTCTTCTCGGAGGTATCATTTTGTGATGGGGTGCCCTGTGGGACCGGTCGCTTAGCAAAACTTGTCCAATGCGAGAGAATGTCTAAATTTTGCATTTGCAGGTAGCGGAACCGGAATCCTCTCCATGTTCGCCGCGAAGGCTGGCGCCAAGAAGGTTATCGCCGTGGAGTTCTCAAACATGGCCCTTCAGTCTCGTCAGATCGTCAAGGATAACAAGCTGGACCACATCGTCGAAGTCGTCCAGTCGAAAGTAGAGGACATCACTCAGCTCCCTGACGGAATCGAGAAAGTCGATATCATCATCTCGGAGTGGATGGGCTACTGCCTCTTCTATGAGAGCATGCTGAACACCGTCCTCTTCGCCCGCGACAAGTGGCTCGTCGAAGGCGGACTTCTCTTCCCGGACAAAGCCAAGCTCTTCGTGTGCGCCATCGAAGATCGCCAGTACAAGGACGACAAGATCAACTGGTGGGACAACGTCTACGGATTCAACATGTCCAGCATCCGCAACGTCGCCATCACCGAGCCGCTAGTCGACGTCGTCGACCCCACGCAGGTCGTCACTAACAACTACTGCATTAAGGTAAGTCATTCAATTTAGGGTCGTAGTTAACCATTCTTACTTGCAGGAGGTCGATCTCTACACCGTCAAGGTCGAGGATCTCGCTTTCGAATCGGACTTCTCGCTCCATGCCGCCCGTGACGACTACATCCAGGCCTTCGTTACGTTCTTCACTGTGGAGTTCAGCAAGTGCCACAAGCGCATCGGATTCTCGACAAGCCCGGACTCTAAGTACACCCATTGGAAGCAGACCGTCTTCTATACGAAAGACGCTCTCACCGTTAAGAAGGGCGAGCAGCTGAACGGCCACATCGTCTGCAAGCCCAACGCCCGCAACAACCGCGACCTGGACTTCGTCATTTCCTTCAATTTCAATGGGTCCGTTTCGCAGTTGGCGGAAGACAACTCGTACGTGATGCATTAAGAGCCTAATGCTCGATTATACCGGTTGTAAATGTTGTTGTTTTCATTTTGTTATCCTGAATTATCCCCGATAATTTGTGAATTGTGTTCTTTGTTATCTGTCCTTTTCTGACGGCCCCCCGCATTGGATCTCTTGGGTATCCCGTTCGGTGTCCTTGCTAGTTTGCTGACAACCGCATAAAGTTTCCGCACATCTTGTTTTCTTCGCGTTAAGGAGAAGGGGTTGGGAAGGGTCGTGTTTCTGGTTCGATCAACGGTTCATATTCGTTTTATTCAGTTAACAACCTGTCCGATCTGTTTGGTCTTCTCGCCGTTGACCAACTGTGACAATTTTTTCACGCGCTAAATAAAGCTTATTTAAATCTACGAAGCAAATGGAAGGACTAACCCGAATGGAGAATTTCACAACTTCATAATGGTCGCTTAGCTTGGATTGCCGCGGATTATTGCAGTCCCAATAGCTGATGAAGACGATGATGCCGATAAGCAGAGTCGCGAAGAGGGCGAAGAGGCTCGCGTTCGCCCAAACGTTCGCATCGGGAAACGCGATCTGATGTGAGCTGAAGCCAAGCGACATTCTCTGAATTCTTCCAACCGACTTCACTGAAAAAAGGGGAGAATGGCGTAGGCTCCCAGTGGCTTCCGAGTTATTTCAGACAAGAGAGTTTGTGAAGAAAAAGTCAGGTTGTTTGCTTTCTTGTCTGCGGCGTCAAAGACTCGGTCACTCTCTACCATCTCAATGAACCCCTCAAGCTGCACAATTCTTCATTTCGGCTGCTTCCGTTAAATCCGTTAAACAAACGCTCGAAGTCGCGCGTTTCGGTTCATTCAAACGGATCTTTGGTTCTCTCTTTAATCACTGACTGGGATGTCTGCGTAGACATCCAACGACATCTCGCCAGCATGAAAATTTATCAAATGTGAAGCCAGGTTTATTTCCAACTTCCCGGTCCGCGAGGAGCAGTCGACTGTAGGCTGCGCTTCCGCTTTCATGAACGCGTTTCATAAAGTGGCACTTTGGGACCAAAAAAGCGCCCTTCTGCTCCGAATACAAACATTCCACATGTTCCGGAACATATGCGCCGACGACCTTCTCACGCGTCACTCGCAAAAAGGTGCAAATGGAAACCAGCGCTGCTTCCACCCGCTTCCTCAATTTGACGAATTGGTTCTCCCAGGCTTCTTCTTCGCTGCTTTGCCCACTGGGATCAATAGACCACGCCTGGAAGAGCGCAAGTCGAGTTTTATAGTTGCGATTGGAATATTTATGCGTGCACCCACCCTATCGAGCGGTTTTCGGTGCTCGCGTGTATCGGCAGCCCGAAAGACGCCACCGCCGAAACTGTTTCTTATCTATCGCCGGAAATCCGATCTGCGCGAACTCCTTTGCAGCGGGGTGCGTGGGCAAACAAGCTTCAAAGACGGATTAAATTGCAACAATTGCGTCCACTAAGAAGAGGTTAATTAGCCGCGATCGACGCTTTGGTTTACCGCGGAAGATATCGAGAGGCCGAATGCGGAAATATCGACGAACGCGTGGTTCGGGTTTGACACACGCGAAAGGAATTTATCGCTTCCGGCGATGCCGAGGGCGCGAAGGAAGCGAAAAACGATTCCCTCTAATCCCTTGGAGTTATTATAGAGCTTCCGGAGACTCTAGAAGCCTTCGCTTTTACCCGCGTTCCAAAAATTCTAAAAAAAATGACTTTTTTTATTTTGTAAAAGTGTTCACAAAGAATTTTCCAGTTTGCACGAGATTGAGAAGAGATTTGAAAACGTACCGTATCAAAGATGCATTTCGACAATTTTCTTTCTGCACCCATTAAAACCCTTCCAATCTCTAGAAAACCACTCCTAGTGACGTAGTTTCATTAAATGCGTTTTCATTGGATCCATTGACCTTTGGGAAAGCTGTCACAAGTCGTCACTTGCATGTGCCAAACCGAGAGGTTCGAAGCTGGCAAATGAAAAGGTTGATTAATTCCCGCAAATCCTTTGAATTGCCGCTGCTCTTCTCGTAAAAGTGGCGCTTGTGAAAGGCGATTATGCGCCTGAAGTGGCGAAGGCAGATTTAAAATTTTGTTCTATAGGGCTTCCAAAAAAGGCTGAGTGGCTCACGAGCTCAGCTTCTTTACCTGGCCGGAACCTTTCGCGGCCTCTTCTGCTCGACTCAATTAAAGTCCGAATCGTGTGACCCAAAACCAAACCAAATATTTGTCCAACTTTGCTCTCGTCGACACAATGCCCAAATGAGTGTTTATCTCTGTTCTCGCAGCTCTTTCCACCGCTGCCTCACGGTACCCAACCTGTTACGCCTCCGTGCGTGGCCGCAGCAGAAAGTGGCAATTAGCGGATCTCAACACTGTTATTAGGCGTGTGCATCTCTGTTCTGCATGGGAGGTGTTGTGATTTACGACGACCGCGAAAGGAAAGCGGCGAAAGGCCGGCGCGGAGTGGTTTGGCCGGCGAGTTCCTTAGGTGACCTGGACGGAGTTTATCGCCCCAGTGCTACACTTTGATAAGCACCGGGCCGCGGAGTTGTTTTCTTTACTTTACGACCGTGTTAGCAAGTGCTCTCGGCGATTTATAATTCTTTACGATTCTGCAGACTGGGCGGCGCGGTTCATTCCTCTCGGGTCGAACCTTCTTCGAGCGTTTTTCGCTGTTTTTCACATTCTCATCGTCATCGCCGGTTTGTCGTTTTCGTTAATTTATGCACGAAGGTCGGCCGAGGCATTAAATTCGTCTTTCCGACTTCGTCTCCTTAAATGCCAAACCTTCGCTGTTTTGCTCGTAAAGCGCGGAGAATCAAGGTGGTTACGGTAAGCAAATTCCTTTCCAAACAAATCGCTCAAAATTTAAGTTGAATTAACGGTTAAGTGTTACGGTAAGCACCAGCTTTTTGTTTAGCGCTAAACGAGCGCTGAGCGGGGCCAGATTTTGCTAATCGCGGCGCCGTTCTGCTCCTGCTCTGCTCCTCAAGAGAACATCTGCCCGCGCGTACTCCGCCAGACTCTTGCATAATTACATCGTCGTATATCAGCGCGTAAATACGTCGTTTCTCCACTCATTGCCTAATGCATATTCTTCTTCTCCCTCACGACTTCGCTCTCCGGATTCCCATGTCAAGAATTCTCATTAACTACTTTGCTTTAACCCAGTCCGGAGTCGAATGTTTACGCATGCATCGGCCCTCTCCTTTCATGCCTGCTCAACGGCGGCCGCCGCACGCCTCCGCGCATTATCTTTGTTGACTCTCTGGATTAGGACTCAAAAAACCGCCCTTGATTTGATATATCCGGAACTCGCGCCTATTCTGTCTGGTCCAAATCCGCTTCTCCTTTTCTCCGCTTCTCCCCTTATGGCTCCTCGAGTCCTTCATTTGTATCCGACGGGTATCCCCACCTGTCAGCGATCTCGAGAGACTCACGCCCCTCGGCCACTCGTTCATTCGTTACCCAATAATTGCGCAAAGATTGACAGGTTGGCCCTCGTCCCAGAGGAGCAGACGGCGCCACTTCCGCTGGCAACGTCTTCATTAGAATGTTTTCTTCGCTCGAAGTTACACTTTACCCCAAAAGCGGAATCTCTCGTCCTTGAAACCCTCCACTGTATTCACGTGCGGCTGTCCTTTTAAGGTTGTTTTGAGCTAAGCGTGCATAACACACTTTTCTGCTTCTCAGTCATTGTCACGCGTTCGCTGGGCACAGAATTCCAATTATGCTGATTACGCGCCCAGGCCCGGCCGGCGTTTCTTGTTATTCCACGGGAGCACTGTCAACATGTTCGCCGCCTCGTTTCGCGCACCTGTTGGCGTCCATTAGCAATTGTGACTAATCTATGGCGCCGTTTCGGGCCTTTTACCTCGGGAACCCTTTGACCGTAATTGTGCGGCAATCTAGGGCGATCCGGCTGCCACTAACGACGGCCACTAAGAACTCGAACCGACCCAAATTGTGAGTCGGGCACAACTCCTTCTTCATCGGGATACCGCGAGTTGATGCAGGCGTCCCCCGGGAGCGCGTCTTCCGCGAAACCGATCGGGCTAAGTGCTAATCTCCTTCCATCGTCGAACAACTTGTTTATTCGTGGTGCGCCAAGAACCATTTCCTCTTTGCGGCCGCCTCGTTTCTTCGATTATGGCAATTGCCTGCCCGTTTTTTGGGCCTCCGAGACCCGAGTTCGGCCTGTTTCCGCTCCTCCGAACGCGCGCGATTCCGCCGCGACTGTTTCCTTAATCGAATTCGCGACTTTGGCTCAATTACATCTTGTCCTCTTTGCAGAGAGCTCTGGACTCTTTGGGTCAGCCGCTCGAATCTTTGGAGATGGGTTTCTGGCCGTTTAAACGTTCCGCCCAACCCAGGATAAGTGCCGTCCGCATGGGACTGAAGCAAACGATGCGCCTTTCGCTGCGCCTTTTCGCGGTTCTCGCAAGGCCGAAGTACTCCACGAACCTCGCGGATCTCCCCACCGAGATTCTGACCCTCATCTTCGCCTACGTGGACGACGCCGACCAGCTGAATCTCCGCGCCACCTGCTTCCGATTCAATAACGTAGGTGGAAAATCTGTTAACTTGTTAAACTTCTTCTTTCAGCTGATCCTACACAGATCACGGGAAATTCCAGTCCGGAATCCGAGCCTCATCACGTGTCTTACGGTCAGCTTTGCACCAAACGAAAACGCGATCGTCCTAGAAAATGTCCGGAAAAGCGAGTGTATTTTGAAGAGAAATTTTATGATCTCTATGGACATCTTGGAAAAGGGTGAATTGCCTGATTTGAGGTGAAGACAATCTGTATGGGAGTAGCTTGAACGTTGCTTTTCCAGGTTCTGCTTCCGACGACTCAACGTCCTCGGACTCCAGATCCACAACATCGGTCTCGATGCGTCGTTCGTCGACTGGTTCTGCCAGATGCTCCAGTGCATCCCCTCGTTCCAGCCCAAAACCCTTCGCTTCTCCGAGGTCGCCTGTCACAGAATCGAGAGTCGCCACATCCACGATATCATCCGCCTCTGCTCTAAACACCTCAACGTGATCTCCTTCATGGTAATTCAATTGGTTTGCCTTCTAAACTTACTTTTATGCGTTGTAGAATCTCCTGGGAGTAGAGCCGGACGTCCTCACCGACGAAATCTTCAACTTCTGCGAGGACCTCTACGTCTTCATGATCCAGGGAATCTCCTTCAACGTCACCGTACCCCCCGAGCAGCAGTTTATCCACGTTTCCGACACTACTCTGCATCGTCTTCCGCTCACAATCCGCAAGATTAAAGTCGAAAGGTGTGGAGGAATCACCTCCAAGGGCGTCTGCACCTTTTTGGAGCGATTCGTCAGCGAGAAGAAGTTGTTGCCCGAAGTGCCGCCGCCTTCCACATTCCACGGTCATAGAACATCGGAGCTGATCTTCAGGAGGTGTCCGCAAGTGACCACGGTCAACTTCGAGGCGGAGGCGGAGCGCATGAATCTGCCCGTGGACGACTTGGAGAGTCAGGATTACATTATGAAATGGGTCAAGAGAAGACAGTACATCGTGAAGGACATATTCAGAAAAAAGGTGCGCAGATTCTCATGATTTCGCTTTTAACAATTTGTTACAGCTTCTCTCGATAGAAATCGACAGCCACGTGGGAGGCCGCCGAAGCGGCTGCACGACGCCCTCGAGTTCCCAGATTCCCTTCATCCGCCCGGTTTCAATCTGCTGCGAGGGCACGTCACCAAACTTTCTGGAAGCCATTGTTAGGCCGATTTCGTGCTCGAATTGTGTGGGAGTAAAATGATGGAGAGTGAAATCAAGTATAGGGATTGTATAGCAGAATTCTAATAAACACTTTAATTGACCACTTAATCATAAATTTCCTCGAGTTCCAGATCATATTCGTCGTATCCCATCTCCACGCCCACCTCTCCTTTTTCACGGTCGCCATAAAGGTCGTAGTACGCCTGAAGATAATCCGGAACTTCAAAATTCAGTTCTTTGAGAATTGACACAAAGTCGTCAGGGTCGATTTGATCTTTAATACCGTACCCGTTATAGAAAAAGGAGAACACCTTTCCGGTGTTGCCCGCGCGTCCGGTTCTTCCCATTCTGTGCGTGAACCTGTGAAATTGGTCCTTGGGTGGAAGCTGGTAGTTGATTACAACGTCCACGTTCCAGTCCACGCCTGGAGCCAGCACGTCGGAAGCAACGAGAACGTCCAAAACGCCCTCCTTAAAGTCCCTCATTGATTTTTCGCGAACCTGTTGAGGCCAATTTCTGAACAAAGGTTTTTAGATACTGTAGAAAAAGCGTGAAAACTTACGCACTGGAACTCATCGCCAAGTAACCATGTGCAGTTAGATGGAAAGCGAGGATGTCACAGAGGACGCGTCGGTTTGCGAAGATCAGAACCTTCGGACACACGCCACCGCTCTCTTTCTTGATCCGGTTAAGGAGACTCAGGACTTCCGTCTTCGCCTCTTGGGGCGTCACAATAATCACCTTATGGTCAATCGTGGCAGGGACTTCATTTTTATCAGCGACGCTGAAGTAGTTTCCGTCCATGTAATTTTCAATGTCATGCGCCATCGTGGCACTGAAAGCGGAGATCCGCATATTCGCCTTTCCTTCGAAAATCTCTTCAATCACTTGTTTCGTTTTCTCCGCTGTCTCACGGTCGTGGAAGAACTTATATGCCTCGTCGAAGATCGTGAATAAACAGCCGTCAAGCTCAATCTAAAAAGGATTTACATTAATACCCTCTGAGTCCTTCAAACCCACCCTTCTGTACGGGCTAACTCTTGTAGTCTCAATAAAGTTCATCATTCCTCCGATCGTGGTCACGTGGACGTCACTTGTCAACGGTCCTCTATCCATGCTGGTAGTTATGGAGACCTCCGGAATGTTCTGACTCAACAGCTTGGCGTAATCAGCAACCTGGCTAATCAGTTCCTTGGTTGGAACGAAGATGATCACCAAAGGCGCGTTCTTCTTCTTAGAAAAGGACTTGTTTCCTTCTCGCTGCATCCTCGCGAACATCTCCTTCAGCGTAATCACTCTCTGGATCATGGGAACCAAGTACGCAAACGTCTTTCCGGACCCCGTTTGGGACTGAACCATAACGTGTGCTGAATTCAATAATTAGATCAGTTGGAAAACGAGAAGCTCACTAATTTTGGTCAAAGCTAAATGCCAGTAGGCCTTCTGGACCGCGGTGGGACCTTCTGGACCAATAGCCTTAAGATTGTCAATGAGTCGAGGATCAAAATGGTAATCATTAAAACTATGGATGAACTCGGGCTTCGTTTCGACCTTCCCGCCATTCCTAATTTCCGTGATCTCGAATTTGGTTTCGTCCGTGAGGAGATGGAAGAAAGCTCCGGGCTTCGCCTGCATCTTCTTGGGCACATGCGCTTTCGAACGTTCCTCAATCGACATTTGAAACTGCGGCCCGACGCCTCTGAATGTGAGGTGGCTTGAGGCAGATGCTTCATCCGTAACAGTTTCTGGAATCTTTTCTTCGTCGATCCGATCGTTCATTACTGACTCCTCGTCGTCGTCGTAGAAAGAATCTTCGCTTTCGGAAGACGTCTCCGAGTATTTCCTGGCTCGCCGCAGAATCTCTTCAATATCCATAGCAAGTTTGAATTTGTGCCTGAAGTTGAATTCATAAATATATAGGCAAGTACACGAGGTCTTAAATGAAAACATCGCGAAAAAGTGATGCGGAAAAGCAATGCGTAATCAGAAAGAGTATTAGGCACTAGTTAATTAGGGGGAATACTGCAGCATCGGTTTAGTTGTGAAAGCGCTTTGCTTAGTTCGACTGCAATTCGAAATATAGTTAATCAGAAGTTGGCGGGAAAGGGAAAAGAAATGGGGAAAGGTTATTGCGATTGTTGATTCTGTGTGTTCTGTTTCCATGTTTCTAATATGTTTCCATCGTAGGAAATTCCGCCTGTCTGAAGTCGTTCGCCACTAAATTCAAAGTAAAATTGGCAACATCCCGTTTTGAAGCAGCGTTCCTGTCAAATATGGGAATACGCCATCTTCATTCTTCTTGGAGGAGTCGTAGCCCCACGAAATTCCTCGTCAGCCGCTTTCAACAGCCACAGAACAAGATAGTGGATATAGCGAAATTTCAGCAGCGACTTCGAATCATGTTTATTCGTGGTACGGTTAATCGCTGTTGTTTCCGTTCTCTAGGTCCGAATCGTCGTATCCCATCTCTATGCCCATGCCGGCTGCCTGTGGTGCCCCCGGGGCGCAATACAGGTCGTAGTATGCTTGGAGATGATCTGGGACGTCGAAATTCAGTTCTTTGAGGAACGCGGCGAAGTGATCCGGGTCAATCTGCTCGTGGAGACCGTATCCGTTGTAGAAAAAGGAGAACACCTTTCCGGTGTTCCCCGCACGTCCGGTTCTTCCTATTCGATGCTTGAACCGGGAGAATTGGTGCTTGGGCGGCAGCTGGTAGTTGATGATGACGTCCACGTTCCAGTCCACGCCTGGAGCCAGCACGTCGGAGGCAACGAGGACGTTTAGGTCGCCCGTTACAAACGATTTCGTCGCCCTCGTTCGGACCAGCTGAGGCCATTTTCTGAAAAAAAAAAACTAAAATTAAGATCGAATTCACTAAAGCTTACGAGCTGAAGCTCATCGCTGAGTACCCGTGTGTCGTCAGATGGAAGGCGAGGATGTCGCAGAGGACGCGTCGGTTCGCAAAGATCAGAACCTTCGGACACATGCCGCCGTTTTCCTTTGTCACGTGATCCATCAGATTCAGAACCGCCGTTTTCGCCTCCCGAGGTTCCAGAATTATCACCTTGTGGTCGATGGATACGGGGATCTGGTTCTTGTCGTAAACGTCGAAATGGTTTCCATCCATAAACGCTTCGATGTTGCCCGTCATCGTGGCGCTGAAAGCGGAGATCCGCATGTTCTCCTTGCCGTCGAAGATCTCTCCAACCACTTGTTTCGTTTGCTCCTCGGTATCGTGGTCATGGAAAAACTTATCAGCCTCATCGAACACCGTGAATAAACAGCCGGTAAGTTCAATCTAAAAATGCTTCTTTCAAACTCATGCGCGACAGCGACATTGAAAATTTCTCGGAATTCGCCAATCGTTGCGAGGACTATGTACTTTTGTTGCGAGCATTTTGTTGTTCTAGAACATGATTGTTGATAGACCTGTTCATGACGTTGTTCGTTCTTGACTTCAAATCGATGGCGAATTCCAGGAGGAGCAAACACATTGCTCAAATTCATTGACATTTCCGACCGCTCCTGTTCGAAGTGAACGGGCCGGGCCGAATTACCCGCAATCAACGGCATGTTTCTGGATCCGCTAACGTCTGGTGTACGGAAACCGTATTTTTAGCTCTAGACCAACCCGCCTGCCAAATTTTAGATTCTAACTCGTGGGACACTTTTGGCAGTCCCCTTGTCAGTAACTTTTAGCTCAGCAAAGTCAAAAGATGCTATTTCATTGACGCAACGATAAGTTGCTACGATAGTGTTAACATTACGAAAACAAGTCCTTCAAACCCACCCTTCTGTACGGTCTCCTTTCGGTGGTCTCGATGAACTTCATCATTCCTCCCATCGTGGTCACGTGGATGTCACTTCCCTTCGTCAAGGGTCCTCTGTCCTTGCTGGAAGTGATCGAAACCTCCGGAATGTTTCGAGTCAGCAGTTCGGCGTTCTCGGCAACCTGTGTTACAAGTTCTCTCGTAGGAACGAAGATGATCACCAAAGGCGCGTTCTTCTTCTTTGAAACGGACTTGTTTCCTTCTCGTTGCATCCTCGCAAACATCTCCTTCAGCGCAATCACTCTCTGGATCATGGGAACCAAGTACGCAAACGTTTTTCCAGACCCCGTTTGAGATTGGACCATAACGTGTGCTGGAAGAAATCAAGACTGTGTAAGCTAAAAAGCGAGAAACTCACTAATTTTTGTCAAAGCTAGATTCCAATAGGCCTTCTGGACCGCGGTGGGTTGGCGACATCCGATATCCCTGAGATTCTCAATGAGTCGAGGATGAAACGGGTATCCATCAAAGCCGTGGATAAACTCGGCCTTCGTTTCTACCGCCTCTCCGCTCTTGTACTCCCTGATCTCAATTCTGGAGACGTCCGTAAGCAATTCAAAAAGGGCGCCAGGCTTCGCCCGCCGCTCCTCGGGCACAGGAGTCCTCGAGCGTTCCTCCAGCGAGGTTTGAAACTTCGGAATCTTCGGTTGACTCGGTTTCGGGATGTCAGGGAAGGTGAGGCGGCTTGAGGCGGTTGCTGCGCCCGTGATCATATTTGGAATATCTTCTTCGTCGATCCGATCGTTCATTATAGGATCCATAAAGCCCGCGAAGCGTCCAGAGGGACCGGGAGCTTCCTCGGGACGATGGCGCGTCGTCGCTTGGGTTTCTTCGTCTTCAAAGCCGATCTCCGCTTCTCCGAAGGATTCTTCGTCTTCGGAAGACGAATCATCAGAATACGGCCTTTGCTGGATTTTGTCGAGATCCATGCGTAACCTAAAGTAGGATTCAGCAGTGAATAAGGAAGAGGGAAACGCGAACGAAATGATTGTCGGAGTCACAAGCGGAGAATCGATCGCATGCTTTCTCAACTTGTGACCGCACAAAACAGAGGCGAAGACGTTTTATTAAACTCGAAATCTGAGAGATCAGAGCCGCCGACGATATCAGATGGCCGATATTTCCGTCGTGGGGCGGTCAGGAATGGCGCGCTGGGATTGCAACGTGGTGGTCGCGAGGGGCGTTGCAAACGGCGGTAGCGCCGAACGTTGCAAACGGATTTTTTTAGTGTTTGGCGCTTCCATTACTCACAAGTCAGAGATGGCTTCGTAGCTTTCTGAACACGATGCTGTTAAGCGATGGAGAATGCCTCAATGGTGTTCTTTACAAAACAAAAATTGTTTGTGTCTGTGTAAAAACACTGCAAATTGCTCTTGCGACGTAACATCTTTCTCGATTTATTCGCATTGAAGCATAGATTGTGTTGCTTGATAAGGCCGATGGGGACACATTTGGGGTAGCACAGATAATAGGCGTTAGCTCGAAGGCCTTAAAATGCAATTTTGAGAGGGGAAAAGTGAATGGTTGGGACGGATGGGCGATTCTGTACAGCGCTATAAATACAGGATACGAGGAGAATCGTCAATTTAAATGTAGCAGTGTTGAGGACAGGGGTTATTTGGGGAGAACCGTATAATTGTTTAGCACGCTGAATACAAAAGAATATTATGACGAAAGGAGGACGAGGAAGAGACAACAACGAAAGTACCCAAGTGAGGGTGGAGGGATTCATCAGAAACGAATATGAGCAACTTTAAGCATAAATCTCTCATCTGATAGGTCGAAAAGTGGTGAGCACGAAGCGAAGGCAGTTTCTGAAGCAACCAACGTCGCTGCGTTCTAAATAGAGTTTACTCACCTTGGGACTATGAAATCGAGCAGCAGCCGGCGTTCTGTTTTGCCCTTGCGTTCTGGACGTAGTTCATCTGAAACCAAATTTTCCTTCAGGAATAGTGATCATTTTAGATCTACCTCTCTCACAATTTCCGAGAAAACGGTGTTCACGTTTTGTGAGTTCTTTGCTGAGCATTCCACAAACGGAGAAGACCAATACTCAGCCAGTGCGAGACCATCTTCGTGGCGAACTTGGCGTTGGTGCGTTAAATCACATTTGTTCCCCACGAGAAGAATCGGAACGTGGTCGGTTCCCTGAAACAACGAAGCACGAGTTAAAGCCGATCGCTCCATTCAAAAACGAAGATCCTACAGGGTGATTCTAAAGCGACTCATTCAAAGCGCGCGCGCTGAAAACGAACCGGTCGGAATTCCTCCCGGATTCGGGTGGAAATCGGAGGAACATCCTACGAAATTTATCGCGTTTCTTCCTGATTCTTTCGGCAAACCCTACTAGGCTCATCTCTTTCGCTTTTGGCAAAAATTCGCTCTATTCTTGACAATTTTTTGGTTTATTTTTGCCCCATTTCCACTTATTTTAGACGCAAAATTGGTTGATGTAGGAATCAGGAAGAAAAGCGCTGAATTTCGCACGATTTCCCTCCGATTTCCACCCGAATCCGGAAGGAATTCCGACCGGTTCGCTTGCAGCGCGCTTACTCCGCATGAGTCGCTCCAGACACCCGCTCATTCTAGACCCGTTTTTAACCCACCCTGTATACGAGACGTCTTAAAACTGATTTTAACTCTTCTGACGAGACAAACAACATGTCTCCGATTACTAGCTCATTTCGCTTACCAAAATCACGGTGAGAGGTCGGGCCTCGAACGGATTTTTCTTATCAATGCGCCATGGGTTACAAATCCCCAACAAGTAAAGCTTCTGATGCTTACCTTCACTCGGACAATCTGATCTCGCATGCTTTTGATGTCGTGAAAAGTCTGCTGACTCGTGATCGAGTAAACCACGACGAATCCTTGTCCGTTCTTGATGTAGAGGTCGCGCATCGACGCGAACTGCTCCGTTCCGGCGGTGTCCAGGATCTCCAGCACGCAAGGTTGTCCATCGATCTGAAACTATGTGATTAGAGCAACCTGCGAACGGAGCTGCGCGCCTACTTCAATTTCCTTCCGGTAGAAATCCTCGATGGTGGGATCGTACTTTTCGATAAACGTGTTGGACACAAACTGCACCGTTAAGGCCGACTTCCCGACTCCTCCGCTCCCAAGCACCACAACCTTGAATTCCCTCATGGCCTCCCCACGAATTCGGCTCCCTGAAAGCAGCAGAAAAGGTGACAAAAGCGACAAAAAGTGACGCGGAAGCGCGCCGTTGCAAGGATTAACGTGCGCAAAACGTGATCTGATTATAAATCGCCGTTATGCACTGAGCGGCGTTCGTTGTGGGAGCCGTTTTATGGGTTAAGTCGTGAAATCTTGAGTAAGTCGGTGACAAAAAAAAGAAAAGTTTGTTCACAGAATGGATGGGTGTGCAGTCGTTTGATAACGGCGGCGTGGTCGAACGCGCGTTTCTGACCATAGAAAGCGGAGGATTTGACAAGACCTCGAGAAACGCGGAATTTCGACGATTGCGTGATCCGAGATCGCGGAACGCAAAACAGTCAAATGGCGCCTGCAAACGGCGAAATTCGAGAAAGGAGGACTTGAGAAGTCGTGACCGGACGAGCGTCACGGGGGGTCGAGGTTTCTCGAAACGAAAGCGGTCGAAGCGAGAGGCGGTGGCGACCGCCCGCTTTTGTTTGTCTTCCGCTTTCTGGATTTCGTAATAATTTTTGGATTTCTTGTTTTTGCGATTTATTTGCTGAAGTCGGCCTAATTTCAAGCTTCGGACGTGCTTCTGTGGCGAACTTGTGTTTTGGCGGATGTATCGCTCGTTTCGCTTTCTTCAATTATCGACATTTTGAATTTTTGAGAATTCCAGCAACAAATCCAGCTTTTGTCAAGTTTTGCGCGAAATCTGCATTTTGAAGGTCATCTTTTGCGCGAACGTTCGCGCGTCTTTCGCGATAATTGCCGAGGTTTGAGCGAGTTGGATCCTGAATTCAGTACCCATAATTATAACCCGTTTTTGGTTATAGAATCGCCATGGCCGCGCTTGCCGAAGTGAAGAACAAGCAGGAATTCGAAGATTTCGTCAAGAGCGACAGGTTATTTTTGACTTTCATTTACATCTTTTGTAAAAGCTGTTGTTTATAGGATTGTCGCCGTGCACTTTGGTGCATCATGGGCCGATTCGTGCGCAAGCGTCGACGAGATTTTGGCCGAGTACTGCAAGGAGCTGAAGGACTCCTTCAGCGCCGCGCGCATTGATGCCGAAGGCGTCCCGGAGGTGTCGTTAGCCCACAAGATCGCCGCCGCGCCCACGATCGTCTTCTTCAAGAGCGGCTCCGAGGTCGGAAGGGTCAACGGATTCAACCCGGCGGAGCTTCGCGAGGTCATAACGAAGCAAACTTTTGCCTCTGGAACCGCGCAAGCCACGAAGTCCACGACCAAGGAAAACCTCAACGAGCGGCTCAAGCGTCTTATCAACAAGTCCCGCATGACGCTCTTCATGAAGGGCAACCCTCAGCAGCCGCGTTGTGGTAAGTTCCTTCAATTTATTTGAGCTCTGCAAATCTAGCGTTTTCCAGGATTCAGCCGACAAACCGTCGAGCTGCTCAAGAGCGTCAACGCCGATTATTGGACTTTCGACATTCTTTCCGACGAAGAGGTGCGCCAGGGCCTGAAGGTTTACAGCGACTGGCCCACGTATCCCCAGCTATATCTGGACGGAGAGCTCGTGGGAGGCCTCGACGTGATCCGGGAGGAGCTCAGCGACCCTGACTTCGTCGCCCGAATGCCGAAACTTGTGTAGATTTACGAGTATGTGATGCTTAAATAAATTCGTTATGTTTTTTGGCCTTGGGAACAGCACAACATGCACATGACACGTATTAAACGCAACGTTTATTAAATATTACAATTTGGCGAGATTAATTAATTTTTTAAGCTTTTAAAGATGTCGCAATTTTCATTCGACACTGTTGAAGTATTCATTGAAAAACTCATCGAGTGCCTCTTCCGTGATGATCTCGTTGTGCATGATCAGAGCCTTCGCCTGGGGCTTCACGCGCGCCTCTGTTGATAAAGCTTCACGCCCGCGTTTGACGTAGGGACGCTTGACGATAGGCTTAGGGTCGACCCAGTCCACAGCTTTTCCAATGTCGTTGATCTTCCTTCCGTCGAATGGAAATTCTTGCGCTTCGTTGCTGCGGTTAGCGGGCTTCCGGTGGATCCTCTCGTAAATTATGTCCGCCATCATAGCCGCTTTGGCCATGCCGCTGTTGACTCCAGATCGCATGTTCGGCTTGATTGCCACGAGCTCCTTGAGTTCGTCCAGCGATTCCAGGGTTCCCATCCCCGAGACGATGAACTTCGTGGTTTTGGCTGAAAATCTAGATAAGAAGCCGGAAAGAAGGTGTGGTTTAATACCTCGAAAATCATCTCCCAGTTTGCGAATCGCTAGATGGTGAACGTTCGTCAGCTCCTTCATGTTCCGCAGAATGTCTTGCATCTGGGCATTCTTCGTAGACGGCAGTTCTATCGTGAAGGGGTCGATTTCGTAAAGCCGCTTTCCTTCCTCGCTCGCTTCGTTGCCCTGTGGGATCACTTCGGATTCAAGTTGCGGGAGTGCTGCGAAGACGCCGGAGAAGGAGATTTGGTAATAGGTTCGGTATGCAATCTGAAAAGAACTCTTAAGAACGTTCGCTATTTGGCTACAAGTATACCCGGGACAGAGGCGCAACCTTGGAGTCGAGCAGGAATTCGTCCGATCCGACCTCCTCGAAGCTGATTAACCTGTACTGTTTGAAGATCCGGCTGCCGAGGTACTTGAAGAACTCCATCAAAAATCCTCCAACGCGGCTTCTGATGTCCCCGCGGTTGGCGATCGTGGCATCGAGATCAAGTTTCTCGAGCCACTCGCTGGCAGCATCGCTTCTTTTCTTCGGGAACATGTCGAGGCCGTGGATCAGCAGCAGCGTGAACAAGTGACGAGGTCGGAATTCGTGGTTGAAGAGTGCGTGCTGCTCGCCCCAGTGCAGCAGAATAAAACAGAGTTCGTCCAGACCTGAATTTAGGCATTAGGAACAACCTACCATCCGTATCTCACCTTCATATGCCTCCACATACTTCGCTATGTGCCGTTCTTCTTTGGTGATCTGCTTCTTGAACTCTTCCAAGGCCACTCTATTGCTAATGTCGCCGGCGTACTTTTCGATGTACGCGTGAAGCCGTGTGTGGATCGGAATTCCCATCGGTCTCCGCTCCTTGATACACTTGTTCTTGAAGTGGTTCTCCCGCTTGACTTCGGCCAGGACGTCCCAAACGATCCAGGCAAATGAGAGAAACCTTCGTTCGGCCTTGGTGGCGTAATGGTAGCATACCTTGTAGCACGCGCTGGCCTTCTGCTTCATTTCGGGTGTAGGATCCTTGCAGTATCTTCGGTTAAGTTCATTCTTCTGTGCTTCCAGCGGCACGTTCGGATTCGAGCAGCCGGTTTCGTCGACCGTGCAGTTATCGATGCCGCCGAATTCTTCAAAGAACTTCCTTCGAAACCGCTGGAACGTTCGGTTGATGCGCTGCTCGACGACGAAGTTCGTGTTGAACATGGACATGTCGTCGGCGTCCTTGTCGCTGATCCGGTTCGGCACTTGATGATCGCTCCTGTGAAGGCTTCAGCTTCGTTCACGATGCCATAGTTGTCCAGAAGCGCTTCGATGCACGCATTGTACGCGTTGTGCATCGCGACGGCCGCCTCGTAGAACTTCTCCGCTCCTTCGACTTCCATCTCGGGATCAAGAAGGATCGCGGCCGTTTGCTGGCGGTCCGTGATTTGGGAGAGGACGCTGTCCATTTCTTTGGCTCTCCTAGAATGTTATGGGTAAATTTTGAACCTGGAAAAGTGGAACTAACCTGTATAGTTGTCCGTTTAAGCTGCTGCTGACGTATGCCGGCGATGTGCTTCTCTCCATGAAATCCGGGAATCGATCCGGCTGCTCTGGAGGCATTCCGTTTTTGGGCGTTTGTGTCAGCTTCTCGGGAGGCTTACCGGTCTTCGGGAAATCGACGGCAAGCGAATGCTTGCGCGCAATAGAGATCGAAACTTCACTGTCGATTCCGTAGAGATCCGAGGTGACGAGGAACGAGTTAGCAATGGTTCCGATGGAGTCTTGCTCGATGTAACTGATATAAAAGTCGATCATCTTGGCGTTCACATCGCGATCGTCTTCCGGGTTCGCCGTCACCAAGGGCTTCGGGAAGTCGAGAGGCTCCTCGTTGCGGTCGAAGAAGAATTCGGGATCCCAGAGAATCGTGTATTCGTCGCCGTCCAAATCGGAACCGGCCACTGCAAGAGTTCAGGTAAGATCTTTACTCCGGATCACGCTTAAACTCACTTTCGTCAGGGTGCGGACGCGGGCCGTATTTCGGGAAAACGACGACGTCGACGAGATGGTGAAGCTCGGGGATGTCCACAGCGTCGTACATCCGCGCGTCACCGGCGACGATCTGTGGGTTCTTCGTCATCAGAACCGGCCCACGGAGGATCATCTTCTTAGCAGCGGGGCCAGGGTTCTTTAAAAAAATGTTTGACGTCGCCTGGAAGAAGATCTGGCCGCACTGGAGTAGTCCGGTTTCGTCAATAACTCCGAACGCCATGCGAGCTTGTGAGTGCGGGAGCTGCACTTGGTTCTTCTGCCGCACTCTTCCTTAACGAAACCACGTGAGAACAGATTCATAAGTGTTCGTATGCTTACTTAAGGTGTACTTCACGCAACACTGAAGCAGGGACTTGAAGAAGGGTTCTTCGGTGAGCACAAATCCTTTTTCGGCCGAGAGATAGTTGAAGTTGATTCTCCTCGGCAGCTCGGCCAATCTCGCCCTTGACTTATGCTCTTCGTTGAGCGTTTGGCCCAGCGCATCGATCTGGATGTCCAGGAGATCGTGGACGCGAGCGCACATCCTCGAATGCGTGGCGGCGTTTTGGTTCGACGTGACTTGATCCATGATGTTGATGAGCGGTCGGTTCAGGTTGCAGGGAGTGGGAGCGCTGTACTTGACAATCTCGATTCTACTGTCGCGAGGGGCGCGGAACTTCTCCTGGGACGGGCGGAAAGAGATCTCCACGTTATTCGGCCAGTACTTGTCGTCTTCTAGTTGGTAGCGTTCATGGAATTCCTTGACAATGTCCATGTACGGGTTCACGCAGACGATTCCCTTCATGCCTCTGAATCGGACCTATAAAAGAGGACATAAGGAGAGGATACAAGTGCATTCACTAGTTCCCATGTTCTTTTACAGATAAAATAAAGCTTTCGATGTACAGGGTTAGCAAAAAAAAAAAAATCCTTCCGCCAGACACTCACACCAGCTAGACACACACGCCAGATGAACTGTCTGAAATCGGACATTCTACCCGAATTTGTGTGTGAGAGCGGTCAGTTAAACTTCAACAAAATGCCCGTATTCTCCCGTGACGACCTCGTCGAAATCCGAACTTTGTGGAAACTTTGCCACGGACCAGCGAAGATTTGCGAGCTTGGTGGCAACGGAAGCAGAAATTACAGATCCGTGCAGACCGCAGTTCGACGACTTCACCTCAACGGAGGAATCGTTGAACGTAAGAAGGGATCCGGACGTCCGAAGACTGCTGTGAACGCCGTCAATCCGCGCCGTCATCGACCAGGAAGGGCGACATGTATAGAAACTGCCATCTAGACAGTCTAGTAAGTCACGAAACGACTTCATCGAGCAAGATCGGTCGGACAGAATGATCGGGTAGCAGCAGAGCTCTGATAGCGGCCTCCACTGCTTCGAAGACCCGGAAAACCCTAGAAGTAGGATAGAACAATTACCTGGAACACCGACGGGACGCAGCCTTCATCGATGTTGAAATCCGCAGCAAGGTTCTTTGCGTACCAAGCCGACACGTTGCCCACGCCATCGGAATACGTGTACGGTTCTCCCTTCAGGTCGTCGCCGCCGATGATATCTGGAATCCTGTTGTACATATTGCGTTCCAAAGCGACTCCCGATCTCTGAAATCAAGGATAATTGTGAATAGGTAAGTGAATCATCCGACCTACCCTCGCTTGCGTGAAGCACTGGCCAAAACGCGACATCAACTTCGGGATGTTGTTCGTGTCAAACTTCCCGAACTGCTTGCGGATGGTTTCGTGAATATCGGAGGAAGCTTCTGCGTTGAAGAAGTAGCATCCGTTGTCGCGCATCTGCGAGTTGGACGATCCCATGTACTTGTAGAGGCGGCCGGCGACGATAATTCCGTTCCTGAGAGCTTCACCGACGGTTCGCTCGATCAGGACCTCTCCGCATTTGTTGGCTCGCAGCTGCTGGGAGTCGTCATCGCGGAACTGAACGCGGAGCGTGTGCTCCCCGGATTCGTCGTGGGTCCGAAGGAAGCGGTTTCCCATCAGCAGTTCGGGAACGACGAGCAGCTTGCGAGTCGGTGTGATGACGACCTTTCGGACGCGCTGAAACCCCTTGCTCTTCTGCGTTTCCATCTCCTCCTTCAGGTTCTGACTCTCGTCAGTGACCTTCTGGTGGATCTTCGCGTAGACTCCGAAGAGATCGCGGATCTCGAGGTGTTCGTCCAGCGTGTTCAGCAGTCGTTCCAACGTTTCCAGGGTCCCGTTGGCGTCCTTCTTGAAGTGTGTCATAATCTTGGATATGAACACGTTGCGCCTGTGCTCGCTGGTCAGGAAGTGATCGTTGACGATGGAGCCGCGGGAGGACAGCGCTTCGATGAGATACGCCAGTCCGTAGTTGCCAACCTTCTCGATGAACTTCTTGAGGTTGTCATCGACCATCGGAGCAGGAAGGTAAGGCAGCGAGTTCTCGATGGTCACGCTGCAAAATTCGAGGATGAGGTTGCATCTTGATCGCATTCTACTCAGCACGTTGTAGAGTATTGCTGTCTGAAATGGACACATTCAGATCATGGAAGCGTTGAATAACTTACAGGGATCGCTTTGAAGCACAGCATCAGAACTGGGCAGTCGGAAATGGCATCCGGAGGTGCGTTCTGCTGATCCCACGTCAGATAGCGCTCTGGCGGCTTTTGGAACTTGTTGTCCTTCTTCTTCGACTGCTTGATCTCGACCGGGAAATTCAGGTGCAAATAGAGTTTGGCGCCGTGGATCTCCGTTTCGTTTATGTGGTCCCAGTCGACAATGATGCGTCGCACAGAGTTGTAGGGGACGTTCACGTACACGCCGGCGCTCCTGTAGCCTTCTACGACAAATTCAACAGTTAAAATCCTGATTGAATAAGCTAAAAACGAACCTCTAGCCGTTGGCGAGGGAGTGATGTAGCCGAACTTTACTTTGAGCTTGTTCTGGTCGTGCTCAAAGTCAGCAAGTATCCCGTCCGTGTTGTCCGGCGTCCTTTCGCACTGGTTCAACGCTTCGAGCTCGACGGTTCCTTCGCAGAGCTTGAAGTGGTTCAGGAACTTGTATGGCGTCATCAGGTTGCCAAGGGAGAAGAACTCGATGGGGATGTTCGTGTCGTCCGGCCTAGAATCGGTTCATTTCAGATATGACGCAAGAAAAGCCAGAAACACACCAAAACTCCTTCTTCAATACATTGAAGCTCGACATCTGCAGAAGTGAGGCGATATCCGACCTCTTGAATCGATCCTGGAACGTCCGGCATCCTTGGAAGAATCTGTTGACAAGCATGAAGAAGGCGCAGCTCCAGTTCTCGGCGACTACTTCCACGGAGAATTCTTGGTACGGCGGGCGACAAAGCGCTTCGGGACGTTCCTGCCCGAGTGGAGGACCGCCACTGGACAGTTCTTCGATAAAGCCTGGAACATCGCGATTACGAACGTGTTTAAGCGCTAGAATGAACTTACGTTGATGACCGTGTCCACGTAGCCTTGGCATTCCACGTCGGTTTGGAAAACCTTGTCGTTGTCGGGTTTGAGAGACTCGGCGAGAATTTTCACCTGTCCCTTTACGCCTGCCACGGTCATTTCTGCAAGAAAAGGGCGAAATTAGAAAAGGTGAACATGACCATGTGCGTATCCGGAGTCTAAAAAAACCGGAGTCTTACAACATAAGCGCATCGACATGCAACCTGATCTATACAAACGGTGTACCGATACAAGCGCTTTTTTCCAAAAGCGCTTTTTCCATTTACGCTTTTTTCTGGCACCGGGGATAGTAGGCTCGAGGCGGCTTCTTTCAAACAGCGGGGATAGTAGGCTGTGGTCGACAGTTTCAAAGATAGTGGTGTGTGCAGGCTGGGGCTTTTTTGGCTGTTTTGTCGTTGGCTGTTTTGATTTTGGCCATTTTTTGGTTATTTTTATTTTGGCTCTTCTGTCCGGGAACCGACTTAGACAGCTATGGAAGCGTAAATGGAAAAAGCGCTTTTGGAAAAAAGCGCTTTTCATAAAATCATATAAACACAAATAACAAAGCAAGCTCACTCCTTCAACCAAATCAATTGATTCGATGAAATTTAGGCCGAACCCCACGGCCGCCAAACTTTAGGCCAAACCTTGCAAATTGTCGAATGTTCAGAAAGTCAGGCGATGCAGAAGCGAAGCAAACGCTTTTCGAATTTTTGTTAGTAAAAGTCTCATGTTCAACGGTGCTCGGCGGCGTCGGTGAGAACGAGCGAACGAGGTGAGAACGATTTCTGGAAATCTAGACGTCTGAGAACCATCGAAACTGCTATCAAATCGAACTTGATGGTCAGGAAGTGATCTTTGACGATGAATCCGCGGGAGGACAGCGCTTCGATGAGATAGTTGTCATCGGCAATCGAAGCAGGTAGATGGGGCAGTGAGTTCACGATGGTCGCGTTGAAGAATTCGAGGATGAGGTTGCATCTTGATCTCATTCTGCTCAGCACATTGTAGAGTATTGCTCTCTGGAATGGACACATTCAAATCATGGACACATGTGGAATAACTTACAGAGATCGCTTTGAAGCACAGCATCAGCACTGGGTAGTCGTCTGGAAACCATCGAAGCTGCTTTATCAAATCGAACTTGCTGGTCAGGAAGTGGTTGAAGTGGTTGTGGTCAGGAAGTGGTGTTCCTCTGGGAAGCGCGACGAAATCCGGCGCTGCCTTTCAGAGCTTTAGCTTCAATTCAACGTTGGGCTGTCGAACGCTCCAGAGGAACTCGAATCTACCGCCCAATCACTGGAATGTGCCTTTATCCGTTTTATCAAGTTCAGGTTCAATGACGTTCGCTGTATGTTGGCAGCGTTAAATGGACAGATTGAGTCGGGCGAAAAGGATTTTACTGTTTGTCGCTGCCTTGAAATTGAAATATTGTGGGTAAATGTCTTTATACGTTTAAACCCTAGGAACGGCATTCCAGCTAAGTCGCCATCCTTTGACCGGCTTCTCGTTGCTCTCGTCGGTTAAAAAACGCATGCTGGCCGCCGACTGTGTGCTGGTGATGACCATAGGTAAGTTTTTAGTCTGATTCTCAGACAATCTAAAGCAATTCTACAGTAGGTATCCACCGGCCACATCAACACACATTTTGAGAACCTTACCACCCATCTTGGAGCCATCGTCGATCACGAGTTCATCAAAGGTGCTATCGGTTACAAAGTCCAAAATAGTGATTTCCACAACCATGCTGGGGTCAACCTTGATATGGTATATCTGATCCAAATTGTCGGGATAAGTGTTCGGGTAGTTGGGGCTCTCCACGATGCCACCAGTGCCGGACACGTTGATCGGGTCTTTGAGAGGCTCGGAAGTCCAGTTTGCGGACCAACCCTTCATTGTAATCGTCGGGTTTGTGATAAAAACTACCGTGAGCAGGTTCTCGCTGCTTTCGAAAGACGTCTTTTCCGGTTGAGTTCCGTGCATTCTAAAATGGATTTCAGTCTTCGCCCTAATACGACAATCTCTTGTCGACGCACTTTGCCAAAAGCCGCCCACCTTCGATTCCATCCCACACTTCAACGTAATCTTTGTAGTATTCGGTTCGGAAGGTGTTGAAATTGAGGAGAATTCGTGTGTTTTCCGGTGAGTTCAGCGTGTACTTGCAGTAGAGATCGTTGTCGTAGTCACTAGGAAAGTTGCTGCTGCTAATCACTCCGCTGCTTGTCCACTGTGTCGCTCCAGGGCAGCTAAATCAAATCCTATATTAAACCTTCCTCTCTCTTATCACCGCACCTATCAGCGCGTTGTTTGCACACAAACGGCTGAGCATAGCTGCAACGGACCGCCTTCCATCCGTCTCTCGGTCCCTGCGTCCTCAAGCCGGCGCAGTAATGTGAATCGCGGTTTGCGTCATTGGGTGAAACCCATTTTTTAAACTCCACTTCATCTCCGCTGGTCCAGTGCGAAGAGTTGCCTTGTAGTCCGATCCACGTAAGCAGCAACGAGTTCTGCCCGATAATCTTACCTGTAAAAACACTTAAAACACATGAAATTCTGTCACTTTTACCTTTCACAAAATTGTATTCGCCTTCATCCAAGACAGAAACGAGATTGCCGCCATCGGTGTGCTTGCAAAAGGTTTGAGCGGCGTCCCAATTCAGCGGATTTTGTCCATTGTAGTGGTAGCAAGCGTCACTCTGGTACCGGTAGACCCAGTGAGGAGGACATGTACGGCTTTTGCCGGACAAAATCAATCCTAAAGCAACTTTCTTACAGAAATTCACCAATGAAAGTCACTTGGAATAAAGGAAAGTAGCAAGAACAAGACCAGCGCAGGCATCTTCTAGAGTGTAAACACTAATCGAATGTAATCGCGTTATAGCGGACGTGGTTATCACGCGGAGATAAGGAGCAGCGGTGTCCTTGATAGGGGAAGCTTGTCCAGGCATCGGAATGACGATAGGCGATAGGAGGAGGAGCCTGGAATTAAGGAATTAAAGATGAAAAAGGATTCGAATTGGAATAAGCATTTCAGTTAGCTCAGAGGATAGACGAAATCTAGAGAAGTCAGGTCTGTCACGCGTGTCTCGCAACACGCACCAAGCTGTCGGATAAAAACACAAACCGACCGCTTGTCCAACTGTGACAGCTTCAAAATGGATTTTCGCGGTTGTTTGTCGTGCGCACTCACGTCTCGCAGCGCGAGACTCCCTCGAATCGTCTTTCGCTCGCTTCATTCCTCCGCCTTCTCCTTCCCAAGCCGGTTGGTCGCTTTTCGCAATGGGTTGCTGTGCCTCCGTCGAATTTCACGAACAAGAGCGCGGGTCGAACTTCTGCTCTCTCCTCAATTTTCCTTAATAAATTTGTTGCAGAATTCCTCACAGTGAATTAAAACAGATTCTACTCTCCGAACAACATCCGGACACGATGGCCGAGCTCGACACGGACAACGACCAGAAGGGACGCGTGGCCGTTGACCACATTTTCCGTCCGACCAGGTAAGAACGCTATACTATTCGGAGGTTTTCTCAAAATTCGCTTTTCAGAGAAGTCTACGGGCAACCGGCAGAAGACATGAAGCTGCAAAAGATCGATTGGAGGGACTATGGCATCGTCCTGAAGAAGCGGCCCTATCCACACGATTTCCCCGCTTTCGCCCACGAGAAGGCGCGTTTCTCGAACTCAAGCTCGAACCAGACGGACAACGTTTGAAGTGGTTTCGATTATTTTCAATAATTTTGTTTTGACTGAATATTTCGCTTCGGATCTGACTGTCAGGTGTTCCAGTTCCGCAGATTTCTCCAATGCTGTTTTCGGTTCAGATTGGGAAGTCGAAAGAATGCACTCCGTCAGGTCCAACCAGTTAAAAGGACAGATCTTCGCCATTTTATGTGTTTATACTGAAAATCACAAATTGTTTCCTTGTTTCCCTGCACGAAACCTGGCCACAACTGAAGTCTTCATTCGCCGAGCGAGGTATCCTCAGCGAGGTATGGGCTTCGACTCCGAACTCGCCGAACGCACGTTGCAACCCGGCGGATGCACTTTGTAACAGCAAAGAACACATATAAAAGCGTTTTGGAACACAATTCGCCGGTGTTTGTGTAACAAACTGCGGATCGGATACTGTATTCTGCTCGATTTCTCTCGCGCTCGTCGTTGACCGCAATCGGACAACATGTTTCAAATCTCCGAGGATCCCGATGCCTTGAAAGTGGAGACTTCTCTTAATGTTTTGCATGACAAGCGAGTGAGTGGATCGGATTCTGTATTCTGCTCGGATGAAGTCCGCGTGATTTAGGTTTCATTTGTTCTTTTTCAGGAACTGATCGAAGCGTTACGGATTCTGGGGCGGCGGATGGGGCTGGCGAAGCTTGGGGAGGCGGGGTGGCTGCTGGGGAAAGTAGAAAATAAGTTTTTTGACATGTTTTGACGTGTGGTTGACGTGTGTTTTTGAGATGAATAAACTTGGCAACAATCTGAGCACACATTAAAATGACCAAAAATCACATTAAACTCACAAAACAATAAATGCGGTTGTGAGGCCCAGAAAGAAAGATTCAGAAAACTGAAGAGCATTTTAAGAGGGCAGAAAATATCTCCGTTCTTTGAAAGCACAGAAAAGTCAAAATTGTGGGTTGAAATAATGACCTTTTGCAGTAGTAGCCAATGATCTTTCGAACTTGCTTTACAGTTCTTTGCAACAGAGTATACTTGAAGTTCTTTTTGTGATCTTCGATAGACTGGCTAAAACCAGTTACCATAGATTTATAGAAAAGACACTTCTAATATCTATGAGCCAGCAGAATCCTAAGGATGCTCCGGCTCCCATCCAATTTCTATTCCAAGTCATAAATGACCAAAATGCCCATTGACACAAATTTGACACGACAGGTGGTCAACTTTTCTTGTTTGAAAATTTTGTTTGAATCAACTTTTAAACTTTTAGCGGCTACTCATTGAATTCCAACGTTGAAAAGTGCGGTTCGAGTGCTAATGATTTACAGCATTTTCATTGCACAATAAGTGAAATCTGCAACCAGCGAAACCCATAAACCAGCGAGCAATCAACCTAGATATCCTTTTGTCCCACTCGCTATAAATCCTCGCCTGCATCCACTCGCCTATTGTCGTCATGGGAGGAAAAGACCTCCCGCTCATCGCCCTCTACGGCATAAGTGCCACGGTTCTCTTATTCGCCTTCGCGGTGTTCTCCGACCTCCAAAACGAAATTTCTTCGATTTGGGACGAGCTCGACGGCGAAATGATCCGATTTAAGGTGAGTTCATTGTCCAAGATTTGTGCGCTCATCTGCATTACGCAGGTCCAAACGGACGACATTTGGAAGAATATCGTGCAGCTCTCGAGGACCCATAAGAATCGCAACAAGCGCCAGAACTACTACGAGAAGTTCCAAACGTACTTTCCGAACTTGGCCGTGGAGGCGACCACGCGATCTTCGCCACCGTCGATCCGGCCGCCCGATCTGTGTAGTGAGTTTGGATCGAATTATACTTGGAATAAAATCATTTTTGCAGATTGCGTTATTGAAAACCGTTGCCCAGCTGGACCCAGAGGCCGAAAAGGAACGCCTGGTATTCCAGGACAAAACGGAACCGACGGTCCTTTTGGAAACCCAGGAAGCGACGCCCCCAACGAAACAACGGTTCTCCAGGGATTCGCCGAATGCTTCACGTGCCCTCAAGGAGAACCCGGTGTTCTAGGAGCTCGTGGACCGATTGGCATGAAAGGAATGAAAGGAGCACACGGTATTTCCAAGAATTTTGCGCTTTTAGTAATTTATTTTAGGTTCCCTTGGACAAGGCGGAAGAGATGGACCTCCCGGCAACAGCGGCGAACTCGGCGCTCCTGGACACTCCGGTCACGCTGGTCTTCCAGGCGAAAAAGGCGTCCCCGGAGCTGATGCAAAGCTCTTGCAAGGTGTTCAAGGGCAGCCGGGTCTTCGGGGACAAGCTGGATTGCCTGGAGCTACCGGCGATAATGGAGAAGTCGGTGGATCGGGGCCTCTGGGACCACCGGGGTTAAGCGGAAATTCGGGTTTCAGTGGATCGCACGGAGCGCCGGGCGCTAATGGAGTTCCGGGTTTGGTAGGATTGCCCGGACCAGATGCTTTCGTAAGTTACAAATTGGGAAAGTGGCCTAAATGATTTCTTCTTCAGTATTGTCCATGCCCTCCGCCGTCATGATCACGAAATTCCTCTTTCGAAACTGCGACTTTGAGCATGAACTTAAAATGGACTGTAATCACATATCTCGTAAACAGAAGCACATATTTAAAACAATAAAATGAAAGGTGTCTTACAACTTCTCAACTTTCATGGAGTGGTCGTCAATGGAGCTGTCTTTGTCGTAGGCTCCAGATTAAATGCCAGCTTTGGGTCTTATTCTGCGCCCAAACGAGAAGACGGATTCCAAGGTAACTAATTATGGTCATCGCTCCGCCGGCGACCATTTCGATGATTGCGAAAAGGCACCAAGGCTCCCTCCCACCAAATGTGGGAGGGAGCCTAGAACAACCTGTTCTGACCCCGATGCAACGGCTACTTTTGAAAGGTGTATTGAAAGGATACATATCGATGTTTGGACAAACGCTGCGCCTCAAGACCGGTCTTGAATCTACGCCATTCGATAGGGAAGGGCTTCATGGTGGCTATGCGAAGGTGTGGATTAACGAGACGGCGATGTGGTCCGTCGTGGATGACCAAAAAGATTTTAATGAATGCGGTCCCACCTCATCTGTGAAACTTTGAAGTCCTGTTCATCAAAATCTTTCCACTTCCGGTTTGTATTTTTGAACTGCTTGGTTTTAAAGCGGTGTTTTACGAACCGGATATGCGTCGACAATTTTCGCAATCATCGAAATGGTCGCCGGCGGAGCGATGACCATAATTAGTTACCTTGGAATCCGTCTTCTCGTTTGGTTGGGCGCAGAATAAGACCCAAAGCTGGCATTTAATCTGGAGCCTACGACAAAGACAGCTCCATTGACGACCACTCCATGAAAGTTGAGAAGTTGTAAGACACCTTTCATTTTATTGTTTTAAATATGTGCTTCTGTTTACGAGATTATGTGATTACAGTCCATTTTAAGTTCATGCTCAAAGTCGCAGTTTCGAAAGAGGAATTTCGTGATCATGACGGCGGCGAGGGCATGGACAATACTGAAGAAGAAATCATCGTTAGGCCACTTTCCCAATTTGTAACTTACGAAAGCATCTGGTCGGCAATCCTACCAAACCCGGAACTCCATTAGCACCCGGCGCTCCTTGCGATCCACTGAAACCCGAATTTCCGCTTGACCCCGGTGGTCCCAGAGGTTCCCATCCACCGACTTCTCCATCATCGCCGGTAGCCCCAGGCAGTGGGTGTCCGATGCTACTACGGGCTTCAGAACGGCCAGCAAAACGGCCAACGTGATACCCAGGTCTGCAACAAAAACCTTTAGGTCGATTAGACTTAAAATACGTACCTTGGGCAGCTCCCGACAATTTCTTGTCAAAGGTGGCCTTTTCTCGGCACGTTCTGCCATATTCGGCGATTTCTAAAAATGCGTAAGTTTGCATAAGATTTTAAGCAATCGTGAAATGTATCAGTGTTTGGATCTATGTCCCCTTTATACACCCCGCGTTTGACAAACATAAGGGATCGGGGACAGAGATCTGGACAATTTATACTCACGACGATCATAATTTAAAAATGTATACCTTTTCCTCGCGACTTGAGATATTTTGATCCATTCTTCCATGACGACTTCTTAGCACGGACGTCTAAGCACCTCGTATGTTGCTTTTTGTCATTGTCTCTTTTCACGCACTGTCTAGAAAACGGTCTGGACCGATCTGTCAGCCGCCCATTCGCTCGCCGCGGTCAGCTCGCAGTCGCTCGCTCCGCGTTTCGTTTCGCGATGTCAAAAATGGTTTCGAATTTCGATTTTTTCCAACTCAAATCCATTGTTTTCAGGTGCCTGTACAAACGGCGATTCCTGGCTCTCGAGACCGCGTAGGGAGAACGCAGCGATCGAAAAAGTCTATTTCGATTTCTTCTTCCACGTTCGAATTGTCTTCCCGTTACCTACAAAAATTCTGGGGATTTTAGGGTGCGCCACAAGAAGAAAAAGATCGGCCACAGGCGGATTCTGAAGGATAAAACGCCCACGGATGAAACTGAAGTGGACTTCGAAATTGTTGAAGCTGACGACGGAAATGCCTCTGAGGACGAGGTTTGACAAACGAATCGGGAGTAGAATGATTAGGATCATTTTCAGGAAGTGTACGAGCTTCTAATGATGACGGCGGACGCGCGCTCAAAATGGAAATCAAAAGTGGAGTACACGATGTTGAATCTGTCCTATCTGGTGGGACTCGACCACATCCTTTCCTACATAACCGTGTTCAGTATTTATGGCCGTGAGTGATTTTTTTTTGGTTCCCTTTAATTCTTTATTTTAGCGGTTATGTTGATCCCGTTTTTCCTTTGCTTGGTGGTCTTTGGAATTCCCATTCTCTACCTTGAAATGGCGCTCGGCCAGTACTCCTCGCTGGATTCGTATCTGCTTTTTGAGCGCTTAGCCCCTGCTATGGCTGCAAACTGCTTGTACTTTAAACGTCGTTTCAGGAACCGGTTATGCGTCGACGGTCCTTGCGATTATCGGAATGGTCGCCAACGGAGCGATGGCCACGCTCGCTTGGAATCCGTCTTCTCGTCCACCAACGAAGTGCTCCTCCGGAGTCGAATTTACTTCGACGGGTGTCACAACGAGTACAATACTGAAGGTGCGCACATCTTGATTCCACATAAATTCGTTTTGTGTTCAGATTGCATGGATCCGTTTGTCCTTGAGTACTGCAAGAACAACTCGAGGCTATACTACAGCGGAGTGTGCCTAGACCGAAACATGATCGACGCAACGACGATCCAAAGGACCGAGTTCCTGTACAATGAATCACGTCTTAACAGAAGAAAGTCGCCTATCTACCAGTACATGTAAGTTACTGTTCGATCTCAAATTCCTTGTTGCTCATTCCGCGTTGACCGACTATCTATTTATCGACATTTTTAGGATGACAAACCTGCTTGGAATCATTGACTACGAGGTCCGCTTGCAACCTCCGGTCCACATGTTCTTCTTCACAGTTTTGGTATTCGCCATTTTGGTTTACTTCGGTGTGAAATCCGTTCGGGCGATGGTTAAGGTAGGGATCCGTGTGAACAAGACTCCAAAAAGCTTCTCGTCTTTCAGCTGTCCTATTTCACTGCACTTCTGCCACTCGGGATCGTGATTCTATTCGCAATAGTAGCATACACGTCGTTGGAGGAACATTCAACAGGATTCAAGTATTTCTTTGCCTTCAAAGGCCACCATCTGGCAGATCCGCAGCTGTGGGTGCGGAGTGTCATACACGTGAGTCAACCGATTTTGAACACGGAACGTAAATGTTTATATTTCAGATGCTTGTCGCTCTCAAGTTGGGCCAAGGAGGTGTCATAACGCTTGCTTCATACAACAAGTTCCACAACGACATTCTTTTGTGAGTCATATTCCTAAAGCTTGAAATCAGGGAAACCAAATGCGGTTGCAGAGATTTGGTGATTATCGTGGCGGCCGCCGTCTTCATCCCGCTCTTGTTTTCTTTCACGATCGTCTCCGTTTTCGGGTCATTTGCCAGACAGTTTGTCGAAAGTGGGGAGGACTCTTACGAAAACGGTGAGTTCTGTTCATAGCGCTTCTTCTGAATTTGCCAATTTCAGTCAAAAAGTTATTCGACGAATTCACAGATCCGGACATCTTCGTCCTAACCGGAAACGGACTCAAGCTGATCCCGGTCTTTGCAGCTGCATTTCTGACATTAGCCTCTATTTGCTTCTTTCTACTTGCTCTAGGAAACATGGTACTTTTTCCCTATTCATCCTTTATTTAGCATTTCACACTTCTAGCTAACTCGCCTCAAATTGGCTTTGAATGCGCTCTCACAGAAGATCGAAATTTTGCGCCAGCCCCAGAACCTCTCCCATGTCGCTGCCATCATCGCGCTCATCTCGATGTTTTTAGCCTTCACCGTTTTTTCTCGAGTGAGTCAAAAGAGGCATCTCTCGAACTGGTTTGTCTTTTAGCACGGTGCCGTCATCTACCTTGCGACCTACATGTACACTATGCCCGCGGCAGCTATGGTCGTCATCCTGTGCGAGACGATTACTGTCGTTTGGTGTTACGGAGCGAAGCAATTCTTCGCCAACGTTCACGTGATGCTCTTTGGTGAATCGGAGACGCGGCTGATGAACGAGGAGCAGCAGGGGACGAAAGGAAAAATCCTGAAGGTGGTCAACTTGTACCTGATTGCCATGCTTCGAGGTCCCGTAATCATCGTCCTTTCGGTGAGCAAACTTTTCTGATTTGGTTCTGGACAGGGTGATTCAAAAAAGGGCTGGCCAGACAGGGGGATGGAGCCATGTCTCGAATTCGCGGAGCGTGTCTGGAAAAGTCATTTGCAATCAAATTGTGTGTGCAAACCGGTCGGATCATCTCTTCACCAGTTCTCCCGCGACGAATTAGTCGAAATTCCGATGGGTCGCGGAATTTATCCCAACCTTTAATTCATCCCATTTATCCCACAATTTATCCCAATTTACAAGTTCTGCTCATAGCGAGCTCAGAAGTACGAAGTGTGCAAGGTTGGATATCCCGTTGGAATCCTCACATTGCTTGCGGTTGTCTCGCTAGTCCGCGCTGTCATCAACCACGAAGGTCGTCAAATTCAGCAGTATTTTAACAACGTTTAAAGTTATTTTTAGTGAAAATCGACCCTTGTTGCGCGCTTGCTGCAAATGACTTTTCCAGACACGCTCCGCGATTTCCAGACATGGCTCCATCCCCCTGTCTGGCCAGCTTTTTTTGAATTACCCTGTATATCCCTTCTTCTAGGCCGCGCTGGCTTTTTTAACTTACGGAATTTACAAGTTCTGCTCAGAGCGAGCTCAGAAGTACGAAGTGTTCAAGGTTGGATTTCCCGTTGGAATCCTTACATTGCTTGCGGTTGTCACCATAATTCCAGTCGTTCTCCTTTACAAGGTAAGCTTATATGCCTTCATAAAGGTCATCTCTAATGATTTCATATAATAACCTCCAAAAGACGCCGACGTTCAATCCGACGACTCTTCAAGCCTCATCTGAAACTGTGGGGACCCCAAGAAAGGTCGAAGCGGATCATAGCGGAGCAGTACGAAAATCGACTCCGAATCTCCCATTGAAAACGTGTGTTTTGTTTATTACAATGTGAGCCTTGTTAAACAACTACACGGAATTTGGTTCTAAGAACGCGAAACATGCCACTTTTCCATTTCCAGATTCACAAAACAGGGCGCTGTTGATCACAAATGAGAATTCCGAAGACGAGCAGATAACGTTGAAGATTCCCTTCAGTTTATCTTCTGCCGATTTTTGGATTTTCCGTTTGGCTACGGACGAATCGAAGACTTCCACGATTTCCTTAACATCTATTGATTTCCGAGCCCATGTTTCCAGCCTACCCTATCGATGATCTCCTTCAGTTCATCGCTGTTGCAGTGGAATTCGACTCCTCCGACGCTTCCGTTCGCCCGACCGTTCTGAGCGCCCATTTCTCGCTTTGTCCGAGTGGATCTTTTCTCGGCCAGTGCCCTTGCTTCAAGCTTAAATTTAAATTTATTCGAGCAGCAGTTCATCTCGTACCGTTTCCAGGAACTTTTTCCTCCGCTCCGCCCGAAGATGCTGCATGCGGAGGTTCTCGATGATCTCCTGCATGGTCAGATTCTTCTTCGGCTCCACTTCGATGGTCGCCTGCGTCGTCGGCGCCACTTCCTCGACAGGCTCCTTATCCTCCTCGTCGAGGATATTCACAAACTCCGCCTCGTACTCTCCGGAGAAGAAGGTCTTCGGGATATTTTCTTCCGCATTCTGCAACTGCGGCGACTCCTCGTCGTACACGTCGATCTCCATCTCCTTCTTTACTAATTCCAGCATCGACTCAATTTCTCCGAGCACACGGCCTATTCGAATCATTTCAGGGTCGACGGATTTGTTCTTTGGAGGCGAAAATTTGGATTTCGGGAGAACTCGGTTCTTGTGCGTCTTGTTCCGCATCGTTAGAGGAACTTTTGTCGTCGTGAGGATGTCGGAGTCCACGTAACGCATCAGCGGCTCCTTCGTCCCTTCCACGCGGTTCGAATCTCGGTCGAGGTCCTCCCTTGGTAACAAATCTATATCAACGTATTCGCTTTCGTAGTCGGAAACGTTCGAGGGATTAGAATGCTTATCGGTGATGTAGATCGTCTTCAGAATCGGAATTATCTGAGGCGAGCGGTCCGTGGGGTTGTCGAACTGGTCGAAGGGTTCATTATCGTTAGCCACGAGTGATTCAGAATCGTGCGAGAGCGCAGCTGGCTCTACTTCAGTCAGGTAAGAGGTTGTCGGAGGCGAAGAGTGCACAGGAGCCGCGGGCGGCTCCGCTGATGGCGCCGCGTCGTAAGGATACGCGTTGGCGGTCAGTGGAGCCGGAGGAGCTGGTCCTGGATTGTAGGTTTGGGGACTCGGATAAGCAGGTGGAGCAGCGGTCGTGGCGACGCCGGGGAACACGTAGTTGTTGGCGTTGTAGCCGGGCGGATACGCCGGGAAGGAGGACTGGAGGCCTCCGGACGAAATGAACTCGCTGTAAGGCTGCCGCCAAACTAAAAAAGGATTGATAAGGGAGAAAAGCGCCAACAAGGACTCACCGTTTCCGCTATTGTAGGAGTTGCACTTCTGGTACTGTTGCCCGAACCAGTAACTCGTTTGGGGACACGGGTTCTGTGGAGGAGGGCAAGTCGCCTGCTGAGGGGGACACGCGCTCCCTCCGCCCTCGCAGCCGCAGCAACAAACGGTCGAAGTCCCCATGTTCATCATGAGGAGCGTCGCGTCGACGACCGCAAAGAGGACGCTGAAAACGGCACCACGCGGTAAGAAACGCATTCGGGCTGTTGTGGACGCCGATTAAACGCCGAATTACCAAAGAAAAACAGCGTTCGTGTTCGACACAGAAATGGTGTCGCGGGGGCAATCGGTAACTGTGCCTAAAAGTCATCTCGCGGACGACCTTGGATCGAATACCATCCGATATTTCACGATAAATGGGATCGAACCAAATAAACACACTTCTCTAACCCCACAACTTTAATCATTTATTGGTTTACTTACACATCTTACAAATCGATCAGGTTCAATCCACAGCAACGAACGGTTAAGGACGCTTTGCAGTGGCCTGTTCATAGTCCGCCAAAAACTTCACGAGACGAGGGTCGTCAGCTGCAATGTAGCGGTGCTCAGTATAGAAGCGGAGGAGAATCCAGTGGACGTAGAAATATTGCTAGAAACAAGGAAAATAACCATAAAAAGCAGTTTTAATTGGTACCGATTCCGTCTGGACGCAACAAGCGCGCTGCGTCCGGAGGTCCCTCACGATTTCCGCCAGATCTTCACATCGCTGGTTGAAGAGCACGCTTTCGAGGACGTATTCTATGGCCACAACTGATCCTAAGACAGACAAATATTAAGTGGAAGAGAGAATCCAGATATACCGGTGCGGCCCACCCCAGCCGAACAGTGGACGACTATGGGTTTCTTCGTCTGGCGAATGTACTGCAGCAGATACAAGGGCGCCAGGGCGGTCGACGAGGGAACACCGTGGTCCGGCCAGGCCAGAAACTGGTAGTGTGTGACCGGAAGGGTCACGGTTTCGTTATCCGTGGTCTTATTTACATGTAAAAGCCGCTGTACCAGCTCCTCACTCAATTTGCCATTTGTTCCATCAACAGCTAACGGTGAAACCTAAATTGCGCCTTTTACAAGTAACATAAGCAAAGCCTAACCTGCTTACAGGTGACTGTGATATCATCTTCAAAACGCATTGTTTCGTTCACAGCCATGGGAACATATCTAGCGCACTTAGGCCGGCCATTCTCCAGGAAGTTGCAGAGCATCAAGATGTTGTCGACTCCCTCCTGCGTGATCATATGCCAAAAGTCGTACGAGGTCGTGCTCAGTGGTGCCTTAAATCAAAAGATTAGTCCGAAAAGCGACAGAGTTCAAACCTGGGTGCAGATAAACCGCTTCTCGCTGAACGGAGTCCGGACGTAGTTGGCGTGGATGTAGTCGTTCGACTCGCGGTGGTCTCGGAGAACCACACGCGTCGAGTCGAGGCAAGGGACATCCTTGAAGCGGTTTTTCAGCTCTTCGGTGTTCTCCTCGAACGCGCTGAAGGTTCCAGCCGGTGGGAAGTAAGTTGACTTCAGCTTCTCGAAGTCCTCGGTCAACCCACGTGTCGCAGAAAGCGTGGATGTGCGCGTTGACGACGTCCTGATGGGCGACAGCTTGTTGCTTCGCTTCAGCGGCGTTCGGATCTCCTTCGGCGTTGCTCATCCTCTGGGAGTCCTCGGAATTCGTCGTCGCTTCGCAAAGCGGATTGCCTGCGGGGAGCGGTTTGACTGTCCCACTGCAACTCAAAAAAACGAAAATGAGAAGGGCGACTCATTCCAGACACTTCCAGCGAGACAGACACGCGATACGGCGGTCTGGAAAAGTCCTCCGACCGTCCCCGTCTAGAGCCGAATCGGATTGGCGCAACCGAGACAGACGGACTCTCGATCTGCGTGGAGACGCAGATCGAAAGCTTATAAGCGCGGTGTTCGAGCCCGTAGGCGAGCATCGCCTCAGCGAAGCCCACGATCGGTCGGCCCCGGACAACTCCTCAATGCGCACCCTCCCGCTGCTCGCCCTCTGCGGCCTCGTCTTCGCCCTCGGAGTCGACGCCGCTTCATCCGACGACTTGCTCCAGCACGCCATCTCCCAGGTGTACGAAGCCATCAAGGACGTCAAGATTACAAAGGAACAAATCCAGAAGATCGAGAACACGGGAGAGTCCGATACAATGATCGCTTCTCTCGAGAAAGCTCGCAAGTTCTGTGAAGCCACGTGCACTTCGGACAAGAAGCACAAGATGTGCTCCAAGAAGATCGAGAGGTGAGTGTTCTGGATGAAGCGTCTTTACAACCCTTTCTTTCAGCTGCAACGAAAAGGCCCAGGCCTGTGTCGCAGCGGAGGACCTCTGCCTGCTGTTCTTGGAGACTACCAACGACGCCAAAGCCAAGGAGACCTGCGCGGAAACCAGCATGAAGTGCTACGAGTATGTCAAGAAGGACCTCGCGAAGTCCATCATTTGAATGAGTGTTTTTTAATTTACAAAAATGTACATAATAAAGTCAACTTAAAATGATCGTTGTGAAATTCTGGTGTGAAAACATGACAAAGCGACGGTGAGATATAGTAACGAGGACCAGTATTAGAAAGTCGAGGCCATAAGGTCAAACTAATCGTCCAGGTTCATGAACACGACTAGCTCCTCTGTGCTCTCGATTTTGATGCCTTCTTCGACTGCCGTCGTGGCATTTGCGGCAAGCGCTCGCATCTCCTCGATCGCCGATTCTGACAGCGCGGGACGAGAGAGCATGTCAGCGACGAGGTTGCCGACGTCGGTAAGGATGCCGAGAGATTTGTCACCTGAACGAGGTTGTTAGTGAATTTCTGCGAAGGCATTTCCCTGGTTTCGTGTTTGGTGCTGCCGTAATCGCAAATTATTCGAACTTACTTTGAGTGAGTGGCTGCCCAGTGCTCAGGATCTTCTGCGTCAGAGTATTGTCGTGTTTCCGAACGACGTCGTTGTACATACGCGCTTGACTCGCGTAAGCCGCGTTGCTGATCCCGGTGTCGTCGGCCAAATTCGAAACATCGATGATATTCTGAAATCGAGTTTAGGAAAACCATATGAAAACGGAGAAACCTGCTGGGTCTGGTTGAGAATCGAGTCCAGCATCGAATTTTCTTCGTTTTCGTTCACCAGGCTTCCGACGTTCTGCGGCGAGGGCACCGAGAGCGCGGGGAATCCCATGAAGGGCGCGATTCCGTGGTCGCTGCTCAGATTTCCGTTTGATCCATAGCTGAAACTACGCGAACATAAGATTATATCTCTGATAGAGCGTCAGAAACAAGATCAGCAATTCTTCCATTTTTTAAATTAAAATTATGTTCTCAAAGCCTTACAGCCTTGTTAGTAAAACTTACTGGTTTGAGGAGTTCTGCCTGGCGGTGATTACATTGAAATCATCTTCCTCGTCATCGATGAGTTGGCGGACGTCCTCCTCATCGGATACTTCACCGCCACAACAGCAAATCTTGCGAACCAAATCCATACACCTGGATTCAGGTCGATCTGAAGTTAAGAACAAAACGGTCACGTGTTATCGCATGAAAAGCGCCACAAAGAGGGCGTCGTTTACTGCTTAGCGGCCGAAATAGAAATAGAGTTCGAGGACGAACGAAGGTCACCTCGCAACGGGGAAAATGCCGATTCAGCGGTCGACTCCACGCTATCACTGCCGATTACACCGCCTAATACGCAACGAGGGCCGAAGCAATGCTACGCTCCACCAAACTGGAAGAGTGACCCGACCGTAAGTTGCCGACTCGAGCAAACGCCAATCGCGTTGAGAGTTTTATTCGCGTTCGCTCCTGAGCCGTAAGACTCTGACGGAGGCGGTCAGGCTTCGACCTTCGACTTAGGATTCGCGGCCATCTCGACGCCGAAGACGAGGCGAAGGATCGTTTGAATGTAGAGCGCCAAAGTGAGGAATCCGATTTTGAAGGCCGTAACTCGATTTTGTCCCTAAAATCAAAAGATTTTCAGGTGCGAAGGAATCCGATGACTAGTACTTACAGCGCGGATGCTTTCGAAGTAGAATTGGAAGATGGCGAAGGAGCCGGCGACGTAGGACGCGTTCGCGAGAAGCGAGAAGAAGACGACAGCGCGGGTGCCGAATTTGGTGATGGTCATTAGAACCTGAAATTCAATTTTAGATTTTGAGTATTTTCAAGTCGCCCAACCGTGAAGGAAACCATGCAGAAGAGCGCGAAGAATTGCCTCCTGTCGCTCTGCGCTTGGCTGGCGCAGAATCGGACAAGGAAAACGCTCAGAAGCGCGTGCATAATGCCGATCGGGAAGACGTTAGGGTCGGAGAAACCCTCGAAGATGTAGCCCATCGATACACCCTAAATTTTAGACTTTGAAGTCATACATGGAGAAGAAGCTGTACCTGCATGGCCGCAATCAAACAGAGATGATGGCTTTCGAGGCGTTCGAATTTCCCGAAGACGATCAGTGCCGGAACGGAGATGTAGCTGATGGCAGTGACCGATACGACATCGACGATTGGCTTCATGAGCGAGAGGAACTGGATGCGTCCGACGAAGGACCCGACATACAAGCATCCCAACATCAGGACGACTTGGAGCAGAGCATCTGACGTTTCATCCACGTTCCACTTGCTTGGGATTTTGCCCTAAAATCGAGCGCTAAGAATTTTCCAACGAATTTACGCAGCTCACATCATTTTTCAGGATCTCAACGGCCTCTCTCAGTGTTTCCTTCGAGCTGTCTTCAAGCGCCTTCGGGGCACGTTTCACTTTCTCGCTGATGTCTTGCGACTTCCGCTTGATTCTCTTCACGGCTAAAATGCGAATTTGGCTGCTGTTGGACGTTACACATTCTTACTCGACTGGACATCGTCCTTGATCTTTACGAAGGCGTTGTCCGTCGGGTTCATAGCGAGGCGCAGCGGAGCGACCGGTTCGGGTGGAGAAGCTTGAAGGAATGAAGGAAAACACGAATGGTATCGACCAAGGAAGACACTGTCTGATAGACATGTAGGTCTCGTCTAAAGTGTCTGTGACAGTTAAATGTTTCATTCAAGATCGATTTAACAACGTGAGCGGTCGGTCCTCCGCCCAGCATTCACAGAATTAACTAGCGAGAGCTGCCAGATTACGACGTACTTTTGGTGCCAGGTTTCAGTTCCTGTTTCAATTGATTCAAAGATGTGAACTTCAAAGAATAATATCTCTTTAATGTTCCAGATCACGAAAAGACGCATTTTGCAACAAGTGCACACAAGAAATGAGTGAAAAGTAGAAGAAAGACCCCGTTGAAGAGCGAAACAAGAGCTGATATGCAGGAATGTACAAACACCGAAATTCAAAAGGACGATCCAGCGACCGCGATTGCAAGAAGGGCCGCCAGCGGCAACGGAACCCTCAGAACTGCCGAGGAACTCGCCGAAGCCAAGTCTCGGTTGCACATGTCGCCGTGACACGCACAGAAGAGTTCTTCGAACTCGTCGGTCCACCGATGGGTGCAGCCGAGTTGGATCTGAGAGTGGTCGGTCACGTTTATGCAGCCCTGCTTCTCGTTTATGGTCGCCTGGATCCCGAGGACAACCCGTTGTGTGGCGTAGGTGCAGTAGTGTCCGTAGCAAGTGTTTTGCTTGCACGAGGAGGTGACCACGTTGTCCTGGGCGGCGACTTCGCAGTTCACGCATTTCTGGAGCGCAGGCTGGGCGTCGTTCCTGAAAAAAGTGAAGATTAAGAAACGGAGCGAGGAGTTAAAGAAGAGATTACGGAAATTGTGCTAAGAGGACATAAAACGGGAACTGTGCCCCAACTCTTCCAATCTGTCACTTAATGTCAAAACCGACCGTTCACTGGTAAACATCCAACCTGAATGACTCATTGCAGACAAATCGTCTGAATTAACTCGTTTGAATCACCATTCGTTGTATCCTTAAAATCACCATTTGTTGTCTCCGTAACAACCCCAATATTGGCTAGAGATTACTTTGAATCGGCGATGCAGCCATCTCATGTGCCGCTATCGTCCTCCGATAAACATCAAATAAATTTTCATGTGACGCAATAAATTAAAATCGCGCGCAAGGGACATAAGCAACACAAGTTGCGATCAAAACAAATAAGATTGGATCTACGAACTCACTGAGATGTTAGCGAGCGGCTCCGGAGGCCCGAGGACTGGGCTTGGTAGGGGTAGTAGCGGTGGAAGTCGTTGCACATGTTCGAGTTGCAGATGCAGTGCCGCCGAGGTTTCCCGTTTCCTCTGCAACGATTGGATTACAATGTTTAGGTTAAACGGCCAAGCTAAGACTTACCTGCTAATGGTGACACAAACTTTGTTGCGATGGAAAAGGAGATCGGGGCCCTTGTAGAAGTAGGGCAGCGAGGGAGGGCCGTAGCCGCAGCCCGAGGCTCCGGTGGTGGAATCCTCGTGGCACCACTGGCCTTGGCACGTGTTGGAGCAGTCGGGGTCCCGCTCGGAGCACTGGCGGCAGGTGACGTTGTGCCGGTGGGCCGGTCGCAGGAAGATCATATCGTTGCAGAAGTTACCTAAACATTCCAGATTACGGTAGCCATGCATGCTAGATGGTGCCAGAAGGGCCGTCGTTAGATCACTTGTCGTCGGCAGAGTAATAAAAACAATTGCCGCTTTATGGCCCATTGAGGATGCGCAATGGCCCGCGCGCGAGAAGAGGAAACAAGGCGAGGCGAACGCGGCGATTATCTCTTCCTTTTGAGTTTTGCCCGAAAATGAGCTTGGCGCAATTTTGAGCAGCCGTGTGGAACGCCAGAAGGAACACCGAAAGTGGGTTGGCCAATCAAACAATAAGGAAAATGTTTAAGTGCTTTTTAGGTTTCTGAAAATGAGCCTTTTAGGCTTAACCGGAAAAGATTGAGATTTAGCAATGCAGTATGTCTCTACGATCCACCTGCAATCCAAGTCCCGCAACTTCTTCGTTTCTCCTATGTTAAATCGCCGCTCGGAAACATCTTCTTGCAGACGAGGAAGTTTTTGTGTCAAATTAAACTTTTCCCTAATGTCTTCTGACAAGCGACGACAAATAGATAACCGAGAAATATTCTGCAAACCCAAACTTCCCACTTCTCAGAGATCTTTCAAAAATCGAATTTTAAAGTTTAAGAACTCACCTGAGCAGATACACTGGATGTGATCGGGGAAGTGGTCAAAGTCGCAGCCAGCTTGGGTCCTCGATGGCCTCTGCACGCATCCTTTGGTGATCCTGTGGAGCCCAGGAACCTCGGTCGGCTTCCGCTCAATGAAGCAGTAATCCGACTCACAGGATCCCATCTGCAAGCAACTCCTTAATTAGGTATAGCTGTCACAGGACCAATATTTGGCGACATTTCGGCGCTTCTAATTGCTTTTCGACTTTCAATTTCGGTTGACGACAAAGTAATGAAACTGGAGCCTGTGCCAGTCACTCACCGCCTAACGGGGGACTAATGGACCGTAGGCCGCCCATGTATAGAGTTTCAAAACAGCCGCCGAGGGCCAAAGCAAATCGATGCTCACCTGGCAGTTGCACGGTTCGCGGTGGCACGTTCCCGCACAGGAGTAGCACTGGTTCGAGGCGAGCGAGAGGCCCCAGAAGGTGCACAGGAGCAGAAGGATCCGCAGGAAAGGTGCCATAGCGCCGCTTCATGTCATCGGGAGTCGGTTCCTGAAAGCTGAAATCTTAGATTGCGTAAGACGGCTACAAAAGGGATCACGCGATCGCGAGGGTTAGAAGCGGTCGGCTGCTCCGCGCGCCTAACGACCGCTAATACAGTATTCATAAAAAGCGATTAAACCCGGAATGCGTTTCGAAGTCGTCCTGGAAGAAGGACGATGCGAAAGTCGCCGCCGACCGGCGGCCTTTTGGGGAATTCTGGCGGTTCCGCGCCACCGAACACGAACACGCCACCGAACTTCGAGGCTCTCAGCGGCTTAATGTGTATTGAATCGCAAAAGGCGTTCGAATCGCAACAAAATCTCGGAATAAAATGGCCCTCGGGCCATCACCGCCGCCCGCCATCACCGCGAGGAGGCTAATGGCGCCCCTAGCGAAGAACGATCGCCAAGAACAATGAGCGACTCGCCGTCGTGCTCGGAAGCTCGAGAAATGATTAATTGCGTGTTTTTTCTGTGGCGATTTTGATTCGATTGTGATTGAAAAATGGAAAAACGAGCCGAAATGAACAATCCGCCTTCCGAAATAACCCTGAGAGGGATTACCGTATCCGGCGCCAGGTTCTGACGTCGCCGAAATGTCTTTGATGGCCACCGCCGGAGGTCTTTTGTCTTCGTGGGTACTTCCACGCTTACCTGCAGCTTTATGGAGGCCAACAAAGCGGCCGGGACTCGCGGCAACTGTTCGATCGATTGCGGCGATCGGCGCTCGAGAAGAAACGGAGTTCCTTCGAGGGAGGCGAAAAGTTAGTCCTCCTTAATTAAAAGCCCTCCGGCCTAATGTTGGATTAGAGTGCTACTATAAAGGGAGGCCAGCGGTTCGGGCTTGGGGAACTGAGGTCTGATGACTTCGGGCCATGCAAGACCGCTCGGGACTTGTTGTTGGCTCGAGGGCCAACAATGCGTCCTAATAAGTAGTGTAACACTCGGCAGCCGCGGGCCAACAATCAAACGCATATCCCGGCGCGAGAGACGACCCCGATCGCGCGCCATTAGGGATGCGCGAGTGTAAGTGCCGGAAGGGATAACGAGAGTTCGGACGATCGGGGAAGATCTGGCCGCCGCGGAACGATTTATTATGGGAGGAGAGAACACGAATGAATACTCGACGAGTGGATCGCCGAGGATTTATGACACCTTGTGACCGGAGGCGAGTGGCCACGAGGCCGCCGGGAGATTGTTTTCGCACCAATTAAGTGCCGATCGACAGTTTCCGGCGATTATGAGCTCGACGGCGGGAGATAAGAAGTGTGGAGAGTGCTCGGATGGGTCGAAAAATCAGCCGACAAGAGAAAAAAAGTGTCTTGAATTCAATATAAACCGTGAAGCCTACTGTATCCATGAGTGCATACCTTCTGCACGCATTCTGAACTAACCCTAGCCTCCCACAATTATATTTTCGAAAATTTCGATTTTCGAATTTTTTTAATGTCCCGTTGTCTTGAAGGCGCGTGAAATTCAGATTTCAAGAGTGCTCGGAAATTGAATTAAAATTAAGGCGTGCGGGTCGGAGCCCGGTAAAGCGGCGCACCTTTGGACTAATTGGAGTTCTTCCAAGGGCGGAAAGCGCGCCGAACGGAGAATTATGCTAATGGAACGGCGATGGCGGTCGGAGGGCAACCGAAGCGGAAAATGCATCCTTCGTTCTTTTCTCTCGAATCGAAGGGCCAAGTTATGATTTGGTGAATTATTTACTCGGTGTCGCCGCGCGATAGGCCAAAATAATCTCGGAGAGGAGGAGGCGTGGATAACAACTGTGGATGTGGACGAGTTTGGAACTTAAATTGAGATCGAGTTTGGAAAGAGGAGAAGCTGAAGTTGGGCGAATCAAAGATAGCCGAAGTTCTGCAACAACCACACTTCTCGAAGACAAATCCACAAAGAAGTGACAAATTGTTTAATTACATATTGTGCGCTCTCGCATTTAATTGCTTTTAAGGAGTTGTTGTGCTGATTGACGACAAATATTTGAGCTACAAACCGCAGTTTGAAGAAAGTCTAAGTTCGAAATGTCACTGTCACACAAAAAACCGATTAAAGCATTATTATCTGTTTAATTGTGGACTTCTCAACTATCCTTTAGTAACTGTTTCATACAGTAGTGCTATGCTATGCAATGCAAAAAGAATGGAATGCATATAAACAACTTGAAATTCACACACACTACGTAGTTCAATTACGTATCTAAACTTCTTGATCGTACCAAAACATTTATAGATTTTAGCATTTAAGACTATTTTAGCCTTGTGATTCAGATACCGGTCACTTGTTCTTAAGTAACCCCCAAAACAACAAAGTTTCAAAATGCTCGCGGCAGTCCCTCTTCCAGCAATCAAAGGCAAATTGTTGTCGTCAGGAGCGAGTTTATAGAATTCAATCTGCATAATTCCCAACATTTCTAACACGAAATTCAAAGATTTAGTGGATTGGTCCCATTCGACCTCTCTGAACCGCTTATCCCTCCCGGCCGCCGTTTCAGATTTTTGTTTTCTTCTTGATCTGCCAAATTTTCCGAATACTAATTTCTTGTCCCATGTACTAATTTGTTTGGGTGTCTCTAGTAATTTGGAATTTTAATGGGAGTTTAAGCCTTTCCATGTTCTCTCTCTTCAGCTCTACTTATCTCAGTCATCGTTTTTAAATCTTTTTTGACTCACCGCCCAAACCCGAGTCACCTGCTTTTGTTTACTTCGCTGCCTAAACAGTTTCCTTATACTCTCCTAAACCAATTTAACGCTCGACTTGAATATTCTACTGTTCTTAACGTTTCGCCTAATCTCAGCCACCATGAGATTCGATTACCTCCGATTCAGCGTTTAAGCAACAACAATTCAGCTGCTATCGATGGATTTTTAGAAAAACGCTTCAGAGCTTTTGGTCTCTTTCATCGACGTCTTCGAGTTTCTTTGTGTTCGAAAAGGGCCAAAGACGTTTTTTTTTGGGATTTCTCGGAAGCATCCTTGTTCCAAGGGTCCCTCTTCCTTCTTTCGTACGTTCAAGTTCAGTTCTTGTTCTGGAAGCGTCATTGTCTTGGTGGATTTTTTCTGTTTCCCATTTGTAAATTTGTGAGAATCTACGATAAGATGTGGAGAATTTGAAAATTCAGCTGCATTTTTCATTCCATTTCGCTCATGCTCGCTTCACAAAGTTCAAAGTTTGCGACAAATTATGTGCGAATTTCTTTGTTTTCCGGGAACTTGAGGGAAGCGGTTTTTGGTGGATAAAAGAGTGTGGGATTCGGTATTTCCATATTACCTAGGATTGCTTTGGTTGATCGTCCTTTTGAAAAAGCAAAGACTAAAATCTTTGTTGGATTTTGTGTTTCCTTCTAAATTTTTGGTCCTAGAATAGTGTCCGGTGGTTTTTGATCCTCTCCTCTGCCTGTTTTCACCCAGCCTCCAAAATACCCACTCTATATTCGTACCCATCTGCCCAGTGCACCCTTAAACGAGGTGTCGGGTATTCCGGGTTTAATCGATGACGTCTCCACCGTCCCGAATTATGCAAATTCGAATTAGGCGTCCACAAACATCCGACCGCGCTACGCACTCGTCCGGTACTAACCCCGAAGGGCAAATTCGAGTCTTTTGTTTTCAGGAATTTGCCTGAAATGTAGAACGCCGCCGTCCAGATGCATCTTCTCACCGTAATCTGGTCCATAGCGCACATCTCCGCTGCGACCCGGGTCGAGTTCGAGCGTCAGCGGCCGCTCCTAGATGGCGACGGTTTTTGGTAGGTGTGGATTTGGGTTTGAAGATTCTAAAAAGTGTTTCAGCGACCCCGCGAATGACACGATCTCGCAGCTAGTGCTTGAGGCGATCTTCAACAGCGGGTACAACAAGAACACCGTTCCCTCGAAGTATGGCTCCACAACGGTCACCGTCGAGTTCGTGATCCAAACTATTGCTCAAGTCTCCGAGATCACCTCCAGTTTCACCTTGGATTTGCTTTTCAGGTGGGTTGATTAGTAACGAGAATTATTTGCTATAAATGCTTCGGGCTCACGCGGTCTAACGTCTTTTGTTTCAGCCAAATCTGGGACGATCCACGCCTGCGTTTTGATCATCTCACCACGTGCCTTCAGAATCTGACCCTTGGATATCAGATGGTCGAGCGTCTTTGGACGCCGAATACCTGCTTCGTGAACTCGAAATCCACTGCGATTCACAGCAGCCCGACGCCCAACATTTTCCTCATGATCTATCCGAACGGGACGGTTTGGGTCAACTACCGGCTGCAGGTCCAAGGACCTTGTGACATGAATCTGGAACTGTTTCCCATGGATGTACAGGTGAGCAGAAATTTCACAGCTGTTGGCTTTTTATGATTAACCGAATTTCACGGGCTCTACAAGTTTTCCGAATTCACCGAACCGAATTTATGAAAGCGTCCGTGGGTTTGATCAAATATTTACATTCAATTTCAGGTCTGCGAACTCGTGATCGAGAGTTACTCTTACAATGCGGCCAAGGTCATCCTGAATTGGAGGGATTGGAGTCCGGTAAGGACGCCTTCCAATCGCTTTTTCTGATCCTTTTTAGGTCTTCTCCATCGCCAAATCAAAACTCGCCGACTTCACTCTTTACGGAATCCAGTGGACGAAAAATTCGTTTGAATACGCTGCTGGAAAATGGGATCAGGTGGGATTAAATACCTCCGATTCGCTAACTACATTCAATTTTCAGCTGACGGTATCCCTCTCCTTTTCTCGTGCCTACGGATTCTACGTCCTTCAGATGTACATTCCCACCTATGCGAGTGTTCTGATCAGTTTTACGAGTTTTTGGATCGACTTGAAAGCGCTTCCTGCCAGGATTACGCTGGGCGTCAGCTCGCTCATGGCCCTTACGTTCCAAGTACTGCTGAGCCTATAGAATACATATATTCATTTTGCATTTTCAGTACGGAAACGTGGCCAAGTCACTCCCCAAAGTGGGGTACGTTAAGTCCATCGACGTATACATGGTCATCACCACGGGATTCATCTCCCTTTCGATGGTCGAAATCGCAATAGTTTGGTATCCTTAATATTCTAATCCTCTAATTACTAAAATTCTCATTTCAGTTGGATCGAGCACAAAATCACGCGCCTAAAACGAAAAAAGGACGCCGAGAAGAAGAAGCGTCGCATGGAGGCGATTAACAAGTAATCTACCTAATCCGACTACCGTAATCCGAGCTGAAAGCGTTTATTTTTTAGTTCAAAACCGTCGAATAGACGCGAAAACAGCTCCAACTCGCTACTGGGGCACTACGGGGCCACGTCGGTGCAGCCTTCGAGGTCCTCGGTGATCTTCGAGAACGAATACGAGGCGCATCGAGTGAACGGAGGGTCGACAATCGGCGAGGAGTCCACGCCGCTCGTGGAGAACGGATCGCTGCCGAAGAAGAAATGCTCGATTTTCGGATTCAGGCATACGGCACACGTGGATCCACTGGCTGCTTTGGCCGCGTTTGGATTCGGGGTCGGAGGTAAGTGTGTTGTTACAAAAGATCCGCGCAAGCCCGACAACATTTCTGACTTTCTAGGAACGAGGTAGTTCTTAGAAAAACTTTCTAAGAATGACTTCGAGAGCCTCAGAATTTGGTTTTATGGAAAACGTCGCACTTTCTGTTTATTTTTTGCTTAAACTTGTTGTTTACGTAGAGTAACCTGAACTCTGTAAAAGAAGACTCTTCTTTCGAATTGGGCAATTCGTTAAAGGCAGTGTGGCTGTGATCTTAACAATTTTCCACTTTTTGTTGAATCGCTTGATTCTGAAACGAGCGTGAAAGTTGACTATTTGACATGCCAAGGTAATGTGTCTCTGATTCTTTAATCCAGCCGATCCTCTCTGAACTCTCGTTTTCAGGCCACCACGACGACTCCCACGACGAACACCAGCCGGAGTGGACGGGCGAGCGGATCGACTCCATCTGCCGGAAGCTCTTCCCGGCCTCCTTCGCCCTCATAAACTGCATCTATTGGCTCTATTACCTGTACCAGAACCACCACGCCAAGGAAAGGGCTCTCAACGCTCTGCGACATCCGATGTGAACTGTTTATTACCGAAAATAAGAGCAAAGAGGGTATGTACAGATCCAGGAGAGAGTGATTATGCGAGGAAAATACAGATTTAAAAGCTTTTCGGTTTCTGACTTCCTAGGCCTTTTGTTGGCCGGTGATCTTGATGAGTTCCTCGGCCAGGTGCGCCTGGCCGTTGCGGATGAAGGCGTCAGTCATCGGGCCAATCCAGTGGTTCTTCGTCTTCAAGATCTCGATGAGCTTGTCCACTTGCTCCTCCGAGCAGCCCTAAAGGCAAGTTTATTAATTAGAGTTTGTCACGCCACGCGAGTTTTCCGAGACAAAAACATCGCGAAAAAGAGGAAAACGAAGAAGAAACGAATAATTTCTACGAATAATTCATTTTCTGAACACGTGTTTGCGAGAGTTTACCTCAAATCCTTGTTTACGCTTCGGTGGCCGCTCGCTGAAAAATGGCGTTTGAGCGGAGTTTTGATTGGAAAACAACGGAAATTAACGAATTTGGGTGATGGACGAAGCTGGGCTAGATTTCAGACGTGCTTAGGAACGGTCAAGCGTTTAGATTTCTCAAGAGATTGGATTCCTTAACAAACAAACAAACTTCCACCTCCTTTTCCTAAGGTTTGTTTTCCGTCGTTGACCTTGAGAATTTTGGAAACACCTTTCCTTCACATTGGAAACCGCGGCTATAGCTGATCTAAGACGCTTAAATTAAAGAGTTTCCTCACCTTGGAGTAAACTGCTCCCATCTCGTGGCTTCGGAGCACCTGGCGAGCGACCAGAATCGGAACCAGGTCCCTCAGGTTGATTCCAGTGAGCTTCGAGCGAAGGCGGTCGAGGCTCTGCGCCTGCTCGGCCCGCAAGTCGGCCAGTGATCTCGAGTAGGGCATCCGGGCGGCGGTGGTCTCCATCTGAATTTGCATATTTAGGTCGTCAATCACCGCACAATCGCGCCACTCAACGCGTCCCCGCGAGTCCTTGTCCCTGCGCCAGCCTATACTGCACAACGTCCGAGCGCGTGTAATTCATAAACAAAGCGCCGAGTCTTGCTACGCTCAAAACATGGCGACAAAGAAGGGCCGACGTGGGTGGCTTCTGGGTAATAATAAGAACACTCCCACTCCCTCACCACGTCGTGGCGTTTATGAGTCGCTGAAGACGCGCGCAACCAGCTGACGGCCGCCCGAAGAACCCTGAGGAGGGAATTGGCCCCGATTTGGGAGGTTCCGCTTCCCAGGACGGATTCGGCCGTTGCCCGTTCCCCTCGTGAAGGAATACAAGCCTTGAGAGCAGATGTACCCAGAAGGGGACGGACTCATATGCTCTTAGAGACTCGCGTTGATAGCAGCACATTGCAACTGGAGGCATGGAAATGGTAGACAAGAACCAAACCGTCCGTTATGTAAGGCAAATCAGATCAAGGAACGTTTGCTCAGCTGTTACGATTTTTCATAGGTTCTCGAGGAGCATCCAGGTGACGAAATTTTTTGGAAAGCATCGCGTATGATAAGCTAAAAGATAAACGCTAAAAGCCATACAAATTTGGCCTAACGCGTACTGTAAAAAAACATCCTCAGAGTTTAGCACAAAAACAAGAGTCAAACCAAACCAAAGAAATGATCAAAGCAGAGCCGGTTCCAGTTCCAGCGCCTCAACAAGCTGCATAAATGAGACTCGGCTGCAGCTGGAGGACTTCGATCCCGTTTGCAGAATGTTTTGTTGATCTGCAGAAGCATTCAGATGCAAATACGAAAGCGAGCGCTGGATAAATATCAGAGCTGAGGATCTCGAGAGATGACCGCTGATTCGGGGATGATTGATCAATCAAAACAACGCCCGAGGCGAAAAACAACGGCGGTCGATTGAGGGTCGAGGGATGGTCGGAGTGGCGAAGATGGCCAGGAATGCGCGTGGCACAAATGATATGCAAACAGAGTTTAGCGATGTCAAACAAACGTTTTTTGGAAGAACGAGGGCAAATACTGTATCGAAAGACGAGTCGGGGTGGCGGCGGGCTCGGTTATGCAAATTAAACAAAGCGAAGTGTCGGAAAACCCGAGAAGGCGCGGGAGGTTGGATGAGTTGGATACTCGGGATTGTAATTTCTTAATTTCTTGTTGATCCGATGGAGGCGGAAAAAACAGCGAAATCTAAAGGTTTACGGCTTGTTTATGATCCGTTAGAAGACGCGGCTGAGTCCTGGCGACGACGCAGAACGTGTTTCGACTCGAATTGTAAAGTTGATCTTCGAGAGAAGCCGAAGGAGATGAAAGACGCACCGGCGTGCGATTTAGAATTCGTGGTCGCCGGTCAGTGGTTGGTTCTTTGGGGTTTGGAATTTGAATGGTCGGTGGGGAGTGCGCGTTGATGATTGGGTGGTCAGGTACGTTTATACAGTGTTTTGGAAAACTGAGAAAGGGACTTTTCAAAGAAAAAATTAAACGACAAAACACAATGTATCACGAATTGTGCTTTGAAGCATTAAATGGTTTCGACCCTTTTGACGCAATTAAAGATTTACAGGGCTCTCTCAGGCGCGACGAGGGAGTCGGGGGTCCAAGAAAGATTGGTTTTTGGTCCAAGAAAGATTAAATACGTATTTAGTGAAACGGAGAAGAGAAAGACGACTTGAAGGGCGAATCCTGGTCTAGCAAAATATGAAGGTTGGTTGAGTTGAATTTACTTAAACGACGTTTAAGATGCTCTCTGAAAGGGTGTTTCCGTGTAGCTGCTTTATTCAGAAAAACACTTTCAATTTGTCTTCCTTTCACCAAAGTACGGGTATTTCAAAAGGAGTGGTTCACAAGAAAAACAAGTTGCTTTCAAAAGTGCTAAAATATTTAGGCAAATAAACTTTGGAACAGGACCAGAATTCAGTTCTGAATAATCTCCAGATTTCTGATTTATGCGATTCCATTACATCTCACAAAATCTAAATTGTATGGCAATACCCATTATTTCTAGTGCCCATGCGCAAAAGGGTGTCGACAGGCCCGCGCGGCGTGAGAAAATCGTTTCTTTTCCAATAAATATGCATAGCGAAGGCCGCAACGCGAATTAACCCAGGATCTACCCTCGAGGACCATCTGGCAGTTGACGTTCTCTTGAATTTGAATACCGTCCGCCATAAAACGATGCCGGCGGAAGAAGATCAAAGCGAGAACTGAGAATAGACCCCCCTGGAAGTCCTCGAGATTCTCTCGGAGAAAGCAAACAAGAGAGGCGAGGACTCGATTTCGCAATCCGGAGATGACTCACCATAACGGTTCAATTTCAGGATCCAGAAATATTTTCAAGCGATATAACACTTTAGCTGAAGCAAGAACTCGGCACCTAAGACTCCAAAACAAAGCAGCACCGCCTAACAACTTTGACCCAGCTGCTTATGCGCTGCGCCGAGAGGCGCGTTGCAGTAGCGAAGAGACGCGTTCGCAACATTTTCCGCGCTCAATTCGTCTTTTCCGCAATGAATTAATGATTCACACGCACAGGCGAAGGTCCTTCGGAGAGCCATCTTGGAGCCGAGGACCAGCCAGAGGGATCTTGCCTGGGGATTAGGGTGACATCGAAACGCCACTTGAGGGTCATTCGAAGATTTTCTTGGGCATTACGAGCACATTAGGCCGTGTGTGATCGCTTTTTATCGCACGAGGAGAGATATTTGATTATAGTAGGGGAAGAGGGAAGCACTCGAACTGATTTGGGAAGAGGAACCGCGCGCCGCTCGGATGACAACGCGATTGTTTGATCTAATTCTTAGTGCTGCTCGGAGGCGATGACGCGTTGGAGACGCCATGAAAAGTGGCGAAAGAAGGCTTAAGTTGAGGCTGAAAGGGAAAACGAGAGTTCTGGGAAAGGAAAAGTACAAAAGAGATTTGGGGAAGAACGAAGACATTAAGTAAGGCGGCAAGGTTGGGAGGTTTTTGCTGATCAAAGGGCAAAAATAGCAATTTGAAATAAAAGTGTTTTCAAAATTATTTTGGGGGAAATAGCGAATGTGAAAAACGACCCATGGAAATGCGAGAAGTGTTCTCCAATCCACTTAACTAAAACAAACATCTCCTGGAAGCCCCGTTTGGGCACTTTTTAATCTTCTCCAAGAGAATCAAGTTTGTTTGTGTCCAGGAAACCGGAGATTCGCGCTAAAACGAAGTCGAGCAAACCGAAGAAGATTTGGGAGTGGGAATTTGGCAAAGGGTTTGTCAGGCTCAAGGAAATCGTGAAACACTAAAAATCGAGCATTTGAGAATGGAGAGAGCGGAACACAGCCACTCCTGGGCTCATAAGCGGAAATCGGCGAGGGCGCCGTAAACAGGCCTAAAGCAGCGGTCGGAAGAAGAAGAGAGTGACTAATCCGCAGAATTTGCAGGAAATGTCGTTTGTTTTTAGAGAATGGACGAACGAGGCAGGGCCGTGACCGAAAGGGGCGATAGAGGCGAGAATCGATGTTATCTGGACGATCGGAGATCGAGAGCGAGAGTTGCGGAAAATCTGGGTTATTGCCAAGTAGCTGGTTGGTTGGGGGAAAACCCGAGGCAGATGTGAAGAGGTTAATTAGCAGCTAAGTTTAAGCATGTGCGCATATTGGCTTCAGGGCAATTTTTCAAATGCCCAGGGCGATATTGGATTTAAATTAGCGGTCTGGAGATAAAAACGCAAATCGTTGATGAATTGTTAAGAGCCAAACGACGAAATCGGAATATGACTAGAGTAGAGGGTTCTTATAATCTTAAATTTAAATTGAAAAATTGTTTTGACCAATTAAACTGAACCAAGCGAACCGTAAACCTCATTCTCATAGTCTTACGGTAGCCTCTCCTGCTTTACGTTAACTGAATCGGAGTATCAATCCGATTTCCAAAGAAACGTTTCAAGCCGCTGCACACAAACATTCTATGTTTTGTTTTGCATAAATCCCCATTCGAGTGTTTCTCTGTTTTCGTCGTCGCTTATCACATAAAACGTTCGACAGGCCATAAAGCGAATGTTTTCGACGCCGTTAAGAAAGCACGGCTCATAATGGATGGAGCAGTGTGGATGCTGGACGTTTAGGAAATTGGGTTTGAAAGGGAAACGAAAACGGTCGATGGGTCAATAAACGTGTTATGAGAAGGAAGGAACATAGAGATACTGTAGCTGTGGTTCATTTCCATGATTTTTTAACAAAAATTTTTGTCTTAATGATAAGCTTAATGACAGGCTTCACTCGATCGATAGTGGCTTACATAACCGTACTTGCGACCAGCTGCGCTCATAAGGTTTGTCTCAAAAGGTCTTCGAGTCGCCATGGCGACCACCACTACGCGCACCCGAAAGCGTCAATCGATTTGCCGTCGGCCCTCCGCCTTGTTCGACGCTTCGGTTGTCACTTTTTGGTCCTCGAGTAACTCGATTTGCATATCGTATTTCTCCTTCATTTTCTAATTTGATTAATCTGCTTCCAAAAATGTCGACAGCGCATCGCGAAGCCGAAAAGGAAATTCAATTGCGAGCGCATCTGCGCGAGATCGACGATCGATTAGAGCAGGCGATAAGGTCCAGGGTACGTTTCGCTCGATCTGTTTTGAATACACCTTACGTAAGAATGCAAGCACAATTTCTCAGTTGTTGTCACAATCTCTATTGACAAGAGTACGTTAAATTAGAATTTATGTACAGCGTTGTTCAGAAGAGATCGTAAATAACTATTTTCAGAACGACTACTTCGATTACCTGAAAACAAAATATCCGAACTTGAGTTCCGACCGCTTCGAAACGGCGAAAACCGAAGAGCGCGAAAGTACGAAATTCTCGAATTGGAACGCACGCGGCGTCCGCAAGATCATCACTCGCGATCCTTCGAATCCGGACCCCCACGCTCAGAGCATGCTGATTCTCACTCCGCAAGAAAGGCCTCCGTCTTCTCGCTTCCGACACAATCTCAAGACGAACGTTTACCACTGGGAGATGGGAAGAAATCCGCCGCCGAAAATGGCGCATCCGCCGGCGCCGCTTCCGAAATTGAGCGACCCGATGCCAGTCAAGTAAAATTTATTTCGAATTTATTATGCTTCTTTAGGGCTGAATCCTGTAAGGGTTGAATGATATAAGCTGCAGTTTTCACACAGGATTCTCAAGTTTCGAATTTCAGCGGCATGGTGCTCCAGTCGGACCTTCCTCGGATCCGCGTCCGACTCTCGGAGATCAAATCCGATCTCGCCGACCTCCGCGACCAGCGCATGTTCATGTCCTCCGCCGACTACCACCGCACGATCCTTCCATCCAAGGACCGTTTCATGTCAACTTTGAACGCTTTCCGAGGCATCAGCCCCTCGTATTCTCTCAATACCTCGTTCGACTACGCGGTTCCCAACGCCATTCCGAACGTTGCAAAACGATCCGATCGCTCCTTCGCCGAGATTCTCAACAAATTAACCGAAATTACCGAAGAATCGCACGCAGATGGAATCTCGCATCAGCCGGTGGCGTCGATGTCAGAGACCTTCTCGCAAAAAGATGTCGAGATCGATCGGATGTTCGAGAAGATGAGGGACCAGGTAGCTTCAGAAAGCAGATCGGAGAACCTAAGGACTCCCGCTTCGCCTCCCAAAAGAACAGCGGACCAGCCGAAGGAAAACGAAGATACTTTTGTTTCTCAACAAGAAGCGGGAATCCAGTTTGACGTCGCAGCGCCAAAAAGTCCCAAGAAGGAGGCGCCCATTCTCAGCAAGCCTGCAACGCTTTCCTACAATCATTTTTTTACGCCGAAGGAAAAGCCGAAACATCCCGCCGACTTCTCTTCAGATACAGATTCGGACGACAGTTTTCCTGCGCACAAAAAAGAATCGTAGGAAATCGCTTTTTTCTTGCCTCCATCTTTTATTTCAGAGTCGCTCCTCTTCCCGTTCAAGATGACTTCCTGGCTCGTTTTCTCTTCTTCGAAAGCCCCTCCACCAATTGACATCGATGACGATGATTTCTATTGAGGCAATTACCATATACTCGTATGCGTCTTCGGAATACAAAAATATCACTCTATTTACTGTTCCATTGCGGAACTGTCTTGCACTTTGTTCGAGCCGGTCTTTTTCGTTTTGGGGATGCAGGGCAGGAGCGTCAAGTAAGGAATGCGGTCAATGATGGCCGCGAGCCGGGGAGGAAACGCGTAAACGTCAATGTTTTCCGGTCCCAGATCGTGGACGCGTCCGCGTTCCTTCAGTCCACGCTGCTCTCGGGAGACTCCTAAATAAGACTTATATTTGGATAAGGTGAGGTTTAAAATTAGAATACCTGGAACGGTGTTATCGAGAACACAGGCAGTGAAAGCACCCACAAACATGGGCAAAGTTAGCAGCACAGTGAGTACTTGGTCGATGGTTTCGACTCCTGTATCGATTGGATGCCTGTTGAAGTACCTCGGAATGATCATTCCGACCATAATCGCGAATCCGAGAATGGCGACGTTGCGGGAAGATCTCAGATCGACCTGCTGGACGTTGGCAATGGCCACACCGCCCACCATAGCCATGCTGGAGGCCAACACGCCTCCGATGAGGGGGTCCGGGATGGTCGAGAGAATGGCGCCGATCTTCGTAAAGACGCCGAGGAAGATGAGAACGATTCCGGCGATGATCATCGTGTATCTGCTGGCCACGCGCGTCACGCCGATGACTCCAATGTTCTCCGTGTGGGTGGTCATGCCCACGCCTGGTCCGATCATTCCAGAGAGGAACGATCCCGCGCCCTCCGCGAGGATTCCGCGGTTGATCGCGTGCGACGGCGGCGCGCGCTCCTCGCTTACCCTCGCGGCCGCGTGGTAGTCGCCTACTGACTCGAAGACCGAAGTCAAAGCGGAAACGATGAAGGCGAAGAAGAGCCCGGCGTGGAACTTAGGCGCCCCGAACTGGCCCGGGTAAGGAATCCGGAACCAGGGCGACTCTCGGATCACGTTCATGCTCGCGTTCTTGTCAGTTCTGGCTTCGCTCCCCTCGGGAACCATGTTCGTAATAGTGAGGAAGACGCAGAATCCCCAGGAGAGTAAAATTGCGATTAGGTACTGAAAGGAATATTGTGAGTGAAGAAGGTCCTGATTCTCAATCCTACAGGGTACTGACCGAAGATGTTCGTCCGAAACATGCGGAATTTCCGGTTTTTAAATCCTGGCAAGGGGACTCTCCATTCGGCCAGGTACAGAATTGTAGCGAACAGGGTTGCGGCTTGCCTAAAAGCATCCCATTCTATTAGAGTTCTTCCGATTCCCTCTCACACAACAGCGACCCAGTGCTTCTCGATTTTTCCCACGCAGAGATCCACGGCGGAAAGGACCAAGAGAAGCATGAGCGGAGAAACGGTGATGGGCGAGATAAATTTCGTAATGACGCCGACGATTCCGGTGGTACCAATGAAAATCGGGATGAGCGCCGAGAGCATCAAGCAGCCTTGGATCTGAGAACGTCTTGAAATTGATCTGATTTTACAACGGCTCAAACCATCGCGAATCTGCCTTCGTAAGCCTCACGAGGAACATAATCGTTGATTGTCGCGTTGCAGCGATTCTCCGGTAGTGCCATGAAGACTTCAATCGAGGGAATGTATGCAAAGGCGGCTCCTTGCAAGAGAGCGAGCCTAAAATAAAGATTAAAGAGGTTATGAGAACTTATCTTCCGGTACCTCATTCCAAGACAAGTTTGGATGATCGTGGAAATTCCGGAGCAAACGAATGTGGACGAGATGAGCCTGACGCGGAGCTCGTGGATATCCTTTCCCGGACAAAGATCTTCAGAGAGGACAAACGGAATCACGAGAAGGGCGCTGACGCACACCATGACTTGCTAAACCAATAAGAATCATCAAGCATTGCCATATTATAACAGCACTCCTCACCTGAAATCCGTACAGAAGCGCCACAACGGGTGACGGCACGTCTGCGGCCTTGTAGAATCGACGCTCCTTCTTGAGGGGCGTCACGACCTCCATCTCCTCAGGGTAGATCACTACGTGTCCGTTCTTCGTCGACTTCAAATTGTTGTCTTCGTCCAGCGAATTCGACGACGACATCGTTCGAACCTGAATGAAATCTGGAGTTAGGCGATACTGAAATATTCGACTTTACGAGGCATAAAGGGAGCAAATACTCGTGAAAAACACGCGGATTACGCTTTGAAGCGTTAAAAAGTGGGCGAAACTTTTGAGCGAATTCGTTTTCAACAACAAAAGTTTGAAAAGTCGAATCGTTCGCCGAGGCGACGACATTTCGAATTTACAAGAATCGAACTTCTGGGGGAGCATTTGGTTCTTGGGACGGGAAGAGAAACCCACGTGGGAAGATGTTGAAGAATTACCCAGCTCAAAAAATGAGCCCGAAATAATCTTTCAAAAAGCCTTCAGAAGAACCGATTGTATAAATCAAAGGTCGAAAAGTTGGGCAAACTCTATTTCACCAAATGCCCAAAGTCGGGTTAACTCATTAACTGCAAATCTGTCAACATAAAACCGACATCTAACAGCCTTTTTACAGTCATCGATTCGACAGTTGGAAGACATTACACATGTCGGGAGGTCGGCCGCCTTTGACTGGCGTATCAATTATGGAACACGTCGACCACTTCCAACAAAAATGAGCGAAGCGAAGGCATAATAAGCGTCGATGTAAAAAAATAAGCCGCGTTAAACATGGTTGAGCGCCTGCTGAAACATTAACATCCAAGTGTACATTACAAAACACACAAAATCACGTCTCTGAAATTCCAAATCCGTCCTATCACCTCGGTTAATCCTGCATCCCAGGCATCAACCGAACCGCCATCATTAGCCTTCGGATTAACACAAAACGCCATAATCAGCCCTTACAGTATCCAAACCTGTTCCAATTGCAACGTGTTCCAGCCAAGAACGTGCGACGGCCGACGTAACGTCGGCGCGGCGATCTTTGACGTCTTCGCGCGACGGTTTCACCTTCGTCCCAAAAACGGCGTTCCTTGGAACGATGAGCGAAGATCGGAAGTGGCGAGGGGGAGGCGATTAGCATATGTCGGGGTATGACACCAGGATTGATCCCCAAAGGGAATTTTTTGATCGGACGCTCGACGGATCGGAAAGTACACCGAATTCCCGGCGAGCGCTCGTGTTAACTACAAAAACGTTAATAATGAGGGTGGCAGACGAATGAATCCACTGCGAGCGCGGCGCAACAAACAGTTCCAAGCCGCGAATTCGCAGATTCGCCAAAAAAGGAAACAAGAAACAGAGATCGCGAGGTTCCGAGAATGCCAACTGAGGGAATCAGCGTGGTCGGTCACCTTCGAAGGATTTCGCGGAAAAGTTTTTTGTACGGATGAATAAATCGGAGTGTAGATCTGAAACAAAAACGGAAAAAGTCCTACGTGCGTTACTCAAACACGATTCTAAAACATTTCCTAAGATGACAACACTTACTCCAGAATAGTCATGTGAATGCAAGGCCGAAAAGGGCAAAGAAACGGCAAACACAACAGAATCGACGGCGGCCATAAAACGGAGATCGATTGGAGATCCATTTTTTTCGGGCGAGCTTATCGTTTGACAAAAAAGTTTGTTATTCATGAAAACCACAAAAGCCTGACTCAAACAATGGAAATAGCTCCACCGAGGAAGTGAATCTAAAATAGAATTCACCTCCTAACCCACACAAATTGCACCCAAAGAACCTCCTAACACGGACCGAGAGAACTCGCAAGTGTTTTCGACACAAACGAGCAAAAACGGAAAATCCGGACAAAAACAAACTTTTCGGTCTGCCGACTTCACGTCGGTGATTACCGCGTTCCGTTAGGAGGTAACCGCAATCTCCGCTCGCGCAATCTAATCCGGTTTCCGGAGACTATATGAAACTTTGTCAAAACTGTTTCCATCTACATGTGAGGTCAGAAGTGCGCAAGGAGAAATCGTCTGGGACATTGTGTGCGGAGAAAGTGGAACTGGAGGTGGTTCTGTGGGAGTGTGACGCCGATCGGCGCGGGTGGATGTTCGCGTGATGATATTCGATTTTATAATTCGATCGAGGAAACGTCGTCGATTGCGGAGAACACGGAGACAAAGCGCGAGGACTCCGGAGCGAATTCGGAACGCGAAAGTGATCCAAATCGAAAGTTGATCGAAAAGGAAAAGGGACGCGACCCGTGAATCTAAAGGTTGATGGAGGGCGTTCAGCTTTTAAGTGAGTGTGGGTGGCATTCAGATAAAGTTAATTTAAAAGAACCGCCCAAAGTTAAAACGAAAAAGACGAGACACGCCTGAACTGGTCCAATGTTTGTGTTTTGCTCGATTGTTTGATCAGGAACATCTGTTTGTACTTTTAGTACAAGGATTAGTCTAATCTAGACGTTTCCCAGACGTTGATCGGAAGTATGCTGTATGCGTAAGGGTTAATGATCTTGTTTTATATTGACATTAACGTGTGAGTACTTTTGAAAACATAAAACCTGTCCCAAAAATATTTTTTAGCTATGTGAAAAAAATTGAGAGCAACATTTTGCCTTGTTGACCACGACGGAAATCACGCCATCATCACATTGAAATTTAAAGCCAAGACTTTACCCAATCATCCAGTTATTTCCGTTCAACAAAATGTTGCCATTAAGAAGTATTTGCAGCCAAGTAGCAGCGTCAACTGCAAACGAAAAAAATTTGCAATCAAGACTACAACATGATACACAAGCTGCACCTGTGGGCAAAATCTTTTTAAAAGCTTGACCGACTTTTGGCCGAACCGCAAAAACGTCATGGAAAGAACGTCGAACGGCAGCGTTACTGAAGCGGATAGCAAAAAACGAAGATTTGCATAATGATCGTTACGTAGATTCTCTCTGTTACGCTACGATCAATGCCACATGTGTAATAGAAAAAGAGATTCGCGTTTCAGAACTTGAAAGAACACTTTTCCAGTCATACAATTTTTAGAAACGTGACTCGGTTCTGATCTTTTATTGTTTCGTTGATTTATGGAGACGAGCGCGGAAAGCCGATTTCCCTTTTCGAAGGAGGATTTGCGTGAAACATGAGTCTGTAAACAATATTCGACGACGCCAAACCAAAGTCAGAGATGACGGCAAAGGCCCGGGGGTGCCGAAATTAGAGAAATGGGACAAAACAGAAGAGATGTGATGAATTGTGGAGAGATATTTGCATTCCTGGAAGGTGACGTAGAGGAGCAGAGCAGCAATGTGTGTATTTTGAAGCTTTCAAAAAGGACTCATTGGAAAGAAATGGTGTTGGAAGGACAAAATTAGAAACATGGGAACACAAACAATTAGAAAAGGCGTGAGTCAGAAGACGGCGGGAAGTGAAATTTTCGTTGGATTGTCTGATGAAAGCGATCCGGTTGCATAATCGTAGGTTTTACTTTGAGAAGAACATCAAAAGCCAGATAACATCCGATGTGCTATCTTTTTCAGTACTTCAAGTTCATGCTTGAGGCTAGACAGACTTCTTAAGCCACTTAACCTCACTCACAAGTGAGCTTAAGTGAGGAGATAGAAAGATAGCACACCGGATATTATCTGGCTTTTGATGTTCTTCTCAAAGTAAAACCTAAAATTATGCAACCGGATCGCTTTCATCAGACAATCCAACGAAAATTTCACTTTCCGTCGTCTTTCCGCCGTCACTTTGTCTGTCTAATCAGGCAAAACAGATTATCCCGCTTACAGTTCAAAGTCGCTCGATTCTGTCTTCTGTTTTCCTCATGTTTCCCGTGTCCTTATACGGTATAATAATCCAACCCCTAATAACACACAAACACCACACCGCCTCCTATGGGAAAGGCCTCTTTCCGCAAACCTTTACGTGCACTGCAAATCCCTTCTAGGAACTCCCCGTTTTCAGCGCCTCCACTAATTGGAAGCTGAATTGGAATGAACGTAAACACCGTCCTCGGGTCAAATTCGTCATTTCAAGATCGCGCTGGAATCGGAGCATACCTAATAAGTCTCCTCGGGCGTCTCTCGCGGCGCATATCAACGACTCCTCCCGCCTCTCAGAACTTTTCCTGCCTCGCCTACGCCTTGATGACATCGACTCTGTCTTAAGGCTTTCGTCTCCTCCCGAGACGTCCTGTGTGCAGAGATCCCTCGACCTCCTTGAGGCCGAAATTGCTCCTGAAGCCGTCAAAAAAGGGTCCAATATTCGTTATTAAAACGGGCGGCGTCGCGTTGTTCGGTTTTCGGTTTCGCCGAATGTAAACAGAGTGATTCTCATTTCGAATTCAGTTAATCCTGATCAAGCGCTCGTGGGTCGTCACGCGGTCAGTTGCGCCTCCTCCTCCTCCTTCTCTTCTTCCACTCAACTTCAATTCATTTATTTCACGTCGTGGTGTTAGGACTTATCAGAGATCGTGGGAAAACGAGATTCGTCTCGTCACAAGAGATTCAAAACCGGAGGGAGAGTGCCGAAGCCCGAAGAATCGCAGCCGCTCGAATGGTGTTGGTGGTCGTCGTCAGTGGTCGTCGAGGAAAGAGATTTATAAGTTATTTCGCTAATGATTACACGCATAGAGAGACGGGAAAAGGAAAGGGAAGCGAGATCAGGGTGGTGAAGGGAGAGGCCGTTCTAAATGCTTGATCCAGAGGATCTGGATTCTGGTATGCAGCCAAAGGAACCGATCGGTCGAGAGGATCGTAACCCGGTTAGCGTCGTCACAAGGGATAGGAAAGTGGGAGTAAATACTGGTCGGAAGGTATAGAATTCTGGAAAAGAACAGAAACTACTTTTTGTACACCGTCGAAGAGAAAAGTGGGAAACACCCTTAGGCCATTCGCTTGTGTGCCGTCTGCACGACCTCGAGTTTACTGTTGACGTGACCCTTCAGAGGCTCGATGTCCGCGTAGGGGGCGTCCTTGGTGCCGTGGAGCATCAGTGTGAACCGCTTCAGGGTTCCTCGGTGCTTTTCGGAGCCCTGAACATCGAACGTTAGTCAGCCCGCGCTACCGCAACCTGGCGCTTACCTGGAATCGCGCAATCAAACGCCAACGTCCGCGGGGGTTCTCGCCCCATGTGTGCGTGGTCATGAAGGGCCAGTTCGTGAATCCGTCCTTGCTGTCGTCATCCTTCGGCCGTCGTGAGAGAATCATCGTTCTGGAAAGGAACGCCTCATTAAACCATAATTTCACTCCAATTCGATCTTAAGTTTTAAATTAGCTTCGCGCTGCGTCGCTTTTCGATATCTCGTTTCGCTTGTGCTTCGCTAGGCACGAAGCATGATGTCGGCTCTCATTGATCCACGCAACTCGTATAGAAAAAACAAAAGTGCAGAAGACCGGCGGCTACTCTCTCCGGCTACGCTCGACTCTACTCGCGCCCAACTTGCCTCGTTCCGGCGGGCGACTCGAGATAGAGCGTGGTGTCGCCGCGGCGGGTGCTGTTGAAGGTGACCACGGCCTGGACGTGTTCCAAAAAGTTGATCTCCGTGGCCGATCCGATGCAGGCGTCGGTGTTCAGCTCGAGGATGAGGTTTCCGGATGCCGGGATTTCACTGAATTGAGCGTTCAACTCCGAAAGCTCTCAATGGGTCTTACTGATGGGTATTGATGGTGCCGGCTTCGCAGTGGAACCGAGGGGGCGCCGTCTTCCAAACCATCGAGAGCATCACCATCTCGGCGGCGTCGAGGACTCCGAATCCGAAAAGGTGGTTGTACTCAAGGCCAACGCCGTTCATGTGCCAGTCGAATCGGGTACAGTTGTCTTCGGGCCTTTTCATTGGCTTCTCTCCCTACGATGGCGTGTTGGATTACTGTCGAACTCTTAAAGGCTTACAGGGAGCAGCAGATCCGGAAGGTCGCGGCATCGTCCGTCGAAGAGCGAGTTCCGGGTCGAAGTGAGTACGGTAAGATGCTGGAGATCACGCCAGGTCAGTTGGGGGTTCGCTTCGAGAGCCAGAGCGAAGACGCCGGCGGCTTCGGGGGCGGCGGCCGAGGTTCCGCTGTGGGAGCGAGTGCAGCGGCCGTAGAGATCCGTGGTGGCGACGCTCGAGGAGCATGACCTTAAGCGAAGAAACGCTCATAACGTTAGGAAATGCTGATTAAATTTGCCAAACACTCGCGCGTGATAACTCAATTACACGCCTTAATGGCCTAACTACCGTATCCGTTTCAATTCGTTCGCTTTTTCCTAATGTAAACAATCCGGGCTCGATAAATTTTGAGCCCCGGTGGTTCGCTCGCCTAATCTCGAATTCATTATGCGCTAAAAAGTTCGAAACCGGAAGAAAGAAGTGCAATAAATTCGAAAAAGTCCAATTTGGAGGGGGCGTCGGGAACTTTAAGGGGCTTAGGAGTGTCAAGCAGAATTTACTCGTCGTAGTGCGCGTTCTCGCCGTTGTTAATGGCTGAGTTGATGGAGATGGTCCACATGGAAGCGGCGTATCCGTCGCAGTTGCAGTCGTCGTCTTCGCCGCCATCTCCGCTCGCCCACACGAAGATCGAGCCGAGGCCGTTGCGTCCCTAAACACACGTCGCCTGAAGAAGATTTTTGGCTCTTCGACTCACTTCGTTTACACCCTTCACAATGGCGCGCATTGTCGCGTTCCTGGGTCCGTCGACCGTTTTTCCGTCGTCGGTCGGTCCCCAGCTGGCCGAGTAGATGTGAATCAGATTCGGCTCGTGGCCCATAGAATTCGCCTGCAAAAAAGCGTCTTCGCGTGTTCCTGGAACCGTGGGTACCAAACCTCAATTAAGTCGGTCATGTACGGCTGGTCCAGCATGCGGATTCCGGCGACCTTCGAGTCATATGCCACGCCGACGCCACAAACACCGTTGTCGCGGGCGGCGGAAATTTCTCCGGCGCAGCGGGTGCCGTGCGAGTTGAACCAGTCGTCAGTGTAGCGGGGATACGGGTACGGGTCGTTGGAGCTAAAGTCGTAGCTCGCTTCAGCATTCTGAAAGCAGCCGCATACATAAACAAGTCTTCGCTGCTTGTAAATAAGTCATAAACCCATGCATTCCGCAAAAAGCATAAATCTTACAAAATTGTTCTTAAGATCGGGGTGCATGTAGTCGACTCCGTCGTCCATAATGGCGGTCGTGATGTTCTTGCCGGTGAATCCCATCGCCCACGCCTTCTCCACGTTCAGGTCGAGGCGCGGCTTTCCGTTCGACTGGCCATCGTTCTTCTGAAAAAACAAACGACGGATTAATTCCAGGAAACGCTAGAAAAGGGAGAACTGGCCACTTACCAGGTACCATTGATAAGGATAAAGCGGGTCCGAGGGCGACTGCACAGAGCTGAAGTCGAGCTGCTCCTGGAGGCGGTCTTCGAGAGCCCTGAAGCAATTAATCGTGTATTAGGAAACGCTTAAAACACGTTTGCGATTACCGATATCCGCGCTTCAGGCGGCGATATCCCGTGAGCTGCTCGACGTGAGCGACCTGAAAGGAGCGGAGGTTTCATCTTTCGAAGGGAACGAGGGTAGAGGAGGAAAGGGGGCGAAGGACGCGGCGAACTCGGGAATTAACTTCCTCGTTCTACGCAGGCGACGCGTAATCAGCGAAAAAGCTTTCGGCCGCGTCGAGAGACTCGAGGGTATCGCAAGAAACCAAAAATTGGAACGCGAAAGATGACGAATTTTTGTGTAATTGCAGCTAACGAAGCTCCGGAGGAGAGGAAACGCCGTCGAGGAGAAAAGAAGGAGAAACCAGCTGATCTGCGCAGTCTCCGAGACTGGACAGAACAAAGGACTCCGCGCGGTCACTTAATCGTGTTCCCGGCGCAGTTGCAAGTTTCGCGTTTGCAGGTGTAAAAATGAAAATGGAATCGCGGAAGTTGCGGACCGCCACATGCATGTCCTAAGATTCGGTCTCGCCACGAACGACGTTTCTACCGTAATCTCGTGACGTCATAGAGTCGTTCAGCGTCAACTACGAAACGGATTTTTCATTTTCGCTCTTCAAGGGCCTGTTGACCGGTCGTACATCCCTCTTCTTCATCATCTCCCATCTTTAAAAGATGTTTTCATCTTCCATCATCGTTTTCTGCAAATGCAACCCATGAAACTCGTAAAGTGCCGATCTTAGAAACCCTAAGGGATGCGTAACCGTAAATACATACATAATCCTCCAAGTTTCCCATTTTACGACAAAGCAAAGGTCGCCTTGAGTCACATTTTCCACGTCAACAACGTCAAGTTTCGTGGGATACGCGTCCTCTCGGAATATCCCACTTGCATTCAAGGCGCCAATTAAGATGATAGTCGACTCAAGTGCACCCGACTTATGGTTTTCCCACGAAGGCCACCACTCACTCCGCCATCCTTCCTCACTTCTACCGTCGCCTCGGCACCCAATCGGTCCAAAAGTGCACCAAAGATCCTTTGTTGTTATGTCTCCTCGACTACGTCACAGCGTCGGGATACGGTACAATTAAGGATGCACGTCCGCCGCTAACTAATCGATTCATAGCGATGTTATGCTGCTGATAACGAGGCACAGCAACTTCAGCTTGGCCCCTACCGTATCCCTCATGACCTATTCTGTGTGTTCTAGTTTATATTCTAGGTGTTCTGTGCTGTGTTTACTCGCGAGTCCGTTGTTCGCGGGGGCCGCGAGCGTCGAAAGTCCGTTCCGCCAAACAACCCCACAAACGTACCTCGTCATCCCGATGCAGTTTCAGGTGGTGTCCGATGGATCGTCGAGTCCGGGCGTGCGAGAGGGCCGGTTGAACAAAGTGCCATTCGGTGTCCGAGCCGAGAACCTGGAAGTGACGTCAGCAGGGCTCGAGAGGACTTGGAAACTCACCGATCCTCGGTTGATGAATCCGTGGCGCTTCGCGATGCGATGTGCATTTTCGATTCCGGGCTTCGCGGTGTGCACCAAGAAGTGGTTGGTGTAAACCTCGACGGAGTCGGCGACAGCCGAGCAGAGGACGGCGATTACGGTAAGGACATTGACGACGCTATCGGGCCTCAGGGAACATATGTTCATATTCTGGAAAGGCGAAACGGCACATTAGAGTTGAGATTCCGTGACTCATCAAAACGCCGGCGTTTGTTGGCTCTTTCGCTGTTTTCGTCGCCACTTTGTTTTCAACGTTTTCAAGAGGAAAAACGAATTTAATTACTTTAAATCGCCGTCGACGACAAAGGAGAAAAAAGTAAATATTTTGGATCGACGGAAGGAAGGTCGGACCGCCATCGTAACGATAAGCTTTAATGAGTTCCGTGTAAGGGGCGAAAAAAGAGAATTTGCCTTCAGGCGACGGACGACGTGCGCGGGCGCACGTGCCGCTGTCGAGATTTGACCACATTTAAGGGGATTCGGGACTGAGAGCGCAACGTTTTAACATATTAAAAAGCGATCTTTGGCTAAGAAAATTTCGGAGAAATGAACAAAGAAGAATTGGAGAAGGAGAAACTATTGGAAACCCTTGACGCAGTGGGTAACTTCGGCTGACCGACACCGAAAGCACATGAAAGAAACAAACGAGAAAAACTTGCCGTATGAGGATGTCAGTAAGCGAGTGAGGGCTGCCGTCTTTGGAGTTGCCCCGATGCGAGTGAGGCCGCCAGAGGATGATATGCGCGAAACGAGGAGCGCCATCGCGTGGCCTAGGCCCCGCCTTTGGCACGATCGATAGAAGCGGCGCCGAGAGCGCGCGAGAAGCCTGGACCTCGCGAGGGCAGCAGAGGCCGTTTCGGCTCGAAGATGACGTCAACGGCGCCATTCCAAGAGCCCTGGACCACGAGCGAGAGAGCTAGAACGCCTGGAGCAAATAAGTGCTAATGGGGTGAGCGGGAAAACCGAAATTTCCGATTTTTGCGCAACGCGATTCGAGACATATTTTAAGTCGAAGGCGAACTTTGACGCTGAATTGATTTCGGCCTTGGAAGGACAAAAAGAGACCGTGAATGAAGGAGAAGAAAAGAGAGAAGCAGTGATCAACGACGAGAAGGGAACGTGGAGGCGTTCCAGCAAAGGCCGGGGGGATCTGTAATTAAGCTCAGGGGGTCCCGCGCACCTACAAAGCTTGTTGTTTATTGTGTTATCCCAAAGGGCCCTGAAGGTTGTTTTTGTTTTTTACAAGTTTATGTTACGCCAAAAGGAAGAAATTGGCAAATTGGCTCAAAAGACCGCTTTATGGTCCTTTCAAAGGCTCTCCTCTGTTTTTTTCTGTTTCAAAGAGCGTTTGAAACACTTCAGGATTGTTCGATTTTCGGTCGACGAGCGAGTTACAAAGGAAGCGAACGCGCTGCTTCATCGCGGAATCACGGGCTAGAATTATTGTTGAGGTAAGCATCGGGACTCCGATTTAACACTGAATTATAAGTTTCGAGCACTAAAGCGGATTTGGTCAAGTGCAGTATCGAACGTGGCGGAAAACATTTGAAGAAAACACATCCCTGGGCACTGGATTTCGGACCAGAATTCGCTCGATAAAGCGCTACACGGACTCCAATCGGCCGCTAATTGTCTCCGCCAGGAAAATCGAGAATTTCTCAACAACGTTGGGTGTACTTTCGTAAAACAAGTCCGTTTAAACTGTCTTCAGCTGATGATGTCTGATGAGTGGGAACAATCAAGAGCTAATGGGCGGCTTCCAGCAGGTGATTCTTCAGCTCAATACAAAAAGATGACTCTTCAAAGGTTTCACCAGCTCTCACTTCCCCAACGCTGTGTTGCCTCATTAGGCCTTAAAAACAGCTGAAGACTTCCCGTGCGGCTCATTCTGGAGGCTCACGTCAGCGGCGCAGGGTTTTAGGAAAACGCATGACAAGCGAAAACATGTCTGTTCGTTTGTTATCGCGAGGTCAAAGCAGCCTCGCGATGGCTGTACTTGTAAATTGGGGAGACGGTTTGTGTAGATTTGCAAAAGGAAACACTGGAATAAGCAAGACCGAGAGAAGGTAGGACGAATAGTGTAGGGCAGCAGGACGAATGTCTTTTTGCTGATAAACGCTGCTTCGCGTGCAGTTTATAGTCAAAATGCTAAATTTAGAGGGCGATTCTGTTGTTTTGCTCGAGACGTTTTGCTTTCGCTAGATTCGAGACGTTTTGGCAATTCCGGCCCAGGGCTGTGCAAACTCGAAACTTTTTTTAAAAGAAACCCGAAACGAAACCATAAATTTTCTTTCCGCTCTTAGGTTTACTGAAAAATCTTTTGGTTGCCTTCGACTAAAATGTTAAAAGTGCCGTCTAAAAACAAATTTTTTATAGATAAGGCGCAAAATTATGTAAAAATTATGTGTTGGAAATAAAGCAATTTAGAGCAAAGTTTCGAGTCGAGTTTCAAGCAAAAGTCGAAACTTTAAACCGAAAAAAACTTGAAATTTCGACTCGAAACTTGCACAGCCCTGTTCCGGCCGCTCGACATTTTTTGGAGAGTTGAAGAGCTATAGCACGCTCCTGTCGGGTCTAACGTTGTGCACTTATAGCCAAATGTCTGGAAAAACTCTTAAGAAAGTACGGCCAAATTTTGGAGGCTCGGCTGATCTGTCCAATTTGACCGTTTTTGGGTGCAATCGATAAAGGAAAGCGAGAACAATTTTTCGCAAAAACCTCAGAAAAAACAAAAATTGTCAAAAAATCACAAATTTTGCCTTGGTTCCCCCTTACTTCGTTCTTGACCGAACCAGACATGCCTGGAAAATGTATGGCGGCCAACCATCCCTTTCCAGACATAGCCCACATCCAATTTCAAGGTTACAAAAACGGCGTTTTTGCAATGCAATTAATTTTTTGCTTCTGCCAGATTTTTTGCGAAAAATTGTTTTCGATTCCCTCTATCGATTGCACCCAAAAACGGTCAAATTGGACAGATCAACGTCGAGATACGAGCCTCCAAAAATTGACCGTAGTTTCTTAACAGTTTTTCCAGACATTTGGCTATAAGTGCACAACGTTAAACCCGACAGGAGCGTGCTATAGCTCATTCGACGCGGAATTGCTTGTTGTACATTTCATTTTGACATTGTATGCTTCAAAAATGCAACCGCTCCGAGGTAAGCGCGCTGTTTTTTTTTGCGCCACCCTGTACATTTGAGGATTCACAAAACCCAGCTTTCAGCATACTCGTGCCTGTTCCTTGTGTCAGTCATACAGAGTTACGAAACAAAATTTAAAAAAAGGTCAATCGAGTTTTGAAACCAGCGTCTAAAAATCTATCTCATATCCCACTGTTAGTCTGACTCCATTCCAGACACGTACGTCTTCCAGAGAATCATGTCATTTGTCGGCTGACAATGTCTACAAAACTCTTGTGATGTCTGTGTTTAGTCCAGGCAAGTCTGCCGAGTCCAGACACGTGTCGCCTCCACGTCATTCGCAGTTCTTGCAAGAGCAGAAGGCGGTCGGCCGGTCGACGAAGTCCAAGTAGCGATGCCTCCCGGACCGACGAAATCTTCCGAAGCCCCGCGAATCCTCTCGGATTCTTGCTTCCTCTTCAACGATCTCATCGATCAGCTCATCGACAATGGAAACATGGTAAGAACCAGCGGTCATCGGTGCATAAATTCCGAGTTTAGGTCGCAAAGCGTAACTCCACCAAACATTACTGGAAGCGATCGAGGTTCGAATCCACCACGGATGCTTCCTATGCCAGTGAGAGCAACGCATCCCCCGCCACGGATCGAAGCTCGGATGCGACCGACGTGATCTACTCCTCTGGCGATGAACACGACGTTACGAAGGAAGCCCTGACGACGCGGTCTTCGAAGCAATTTGGGAACGTGTACTGGGTCTATCGTCGAGGTGAACGACTTCGATTCGAAAACCTCTCAGGTCATTTTCCAGTATTCCTTGTTTGCAAACAACATTTTCTTTCAGGCCCATGGCAGCATCCCACTTACAACTTCCCAACCTGGCGTCACTCGAGGAACTCCGCAAAGGGACACCTATCGCACCCTCGTAAGTAAAAGCTTTCTGAGAAACTTTGAAGATTTATTTATTTTCAGTGTTCCATTATTGATGGCGATCTCAGCGATTCAGAACGTCGCGAATCGCTCTATCGCTCAACGAGCGTCGAAAGACGCAAACCGAACTTGTGCGTTCCGGTAAGTTTATGAAGTCCCACAAACAGTATCATCAACCTTGGAATGATTCAGGCTCTGGCGAACGCTCTAGGCTACAAAGTTCCGCCGCCGCATCCGATGACGCCGCCTTCGACGACTGCGGATTACCGAGCTGAACCGATGTGGCGCGAGAAGAAACGTGAATTGATGCGCGAATTGACGCGTGCTGTGAAACGTCGTCAATAAAAGTGGTTTGAAACAATAAACTTCCGAGTCAGCAACACTTTCTCTACTCCTCACTTTGAAACTCGGATCTGCCAAAATTAAAAACCACAAAACCGTTTCTTCCGCACGATGTGTCAGCCGCAAAGAAGCTGTGTCAAAAATTGTCGCACCATTTCCCACGTTCGGTCAGCTATATTGTGGCTATTTTCTCGGCCGGGAGCGCACGGATCTTGAAAATTTGAACGCATTACACCATTTGAAGCGGAGAGCTATCGATTGATACCAGATTCATGGGAATCCCTTAAAATGCCTCTTTTTGACCTGGTTTTAGGATGCAATCGTGGATAGCATTTCAAAACATTTTTAACGCACTCTGCTAAAATTGAATGGCCAGATTTGAGTTGATTCGCAATTAATTGACGTTATTTCCAAGCGTGTCTCTAGTGCTCAATATTTCCGAGCGATTCGCCGATCGCGATTTTGACCGGTCTGCCAAGCGCGAATTCGGTAATGGGTGTCCGAACGTGTGAAGTGTTTTGAGTGTTACAGGGTCCCTCAGCGAAAGCGGTGACGACCGTAATTTCGAAGTTTCTGCAAAGTCGCCTCGATTTACGGGTGAACTAGCCCAATCACCGCCTTCGGCGACTCATCGGCTAGTAGGTGGCATTCGGCCACAGCTTCCCTCGAGGTGGCCTTGGGCCAGAATCTTCACCTCCCAAAACGCGTAAAACCCATGCATCGCCCCCTGCCGCTCACGCGCAAATGCGAAAAATAACGCTCGCCGTCACCCCGCACACTGCCCTTCCCCGCTCAGGCAAATCGCCGCGGGACCTCCGCACATGCGTGCAAACAAACAAACCCCTTCATTCTGCCTTTTTAAAGTTTAATAAAAGTTTAATTCGAGTTGTCGTCGTTTTAAATTTTGGAATCGTCTTCGAGTTGTGCGGCTGCTGCCCTTGTTCCTGAGCCATGTTTCGATTGTTCTAGAGTGATTTTGATTCTCAAGACGCTTCTTGTTTTCGCTTCAGCGTTCGCATGTTTTATACGATTTTATTGGTCGCTTGTCAATCGAACCATGTACTCATGAGATCGTCGATCATGTGTTTTCTGATCCAAAAACTTCGGAATAATTCTAGAGCACCAAGATGCAGTCAAGACGGCCGAGCGTGTCTTCGGACGAAGAGCTCGAAGAAACACGCAACGTGTGGATTCCGAAGCCGGGATCAGGCGCCGTGGAAGGAAGCCCATCCCGGCCAGAAGACCCTTTCGAGGAGCGCAACGCCGGTTTGCCGCGGAGAAACCGGGCCGGCAACGGCCATTTGATCGTCGAAGAAAACCGAATCCAGCAAGGATCGCGCTTCCGGGACCTCACCGACATCTCTTCGCTCGCTATCCAGGGCGGCGACGGAACCTCTGCCGTCTGCAAGTATGTTTATCCACGCTTCTATCTCTTTAAACTCTTGTATTTTAGGTCGTTTGAAGAAGCCGACCTTCCCGAGCTCGTCCTGGAAAACTTGAGGCGAAACAAGTTTCGCACACCGACGGCGATCCAACGGGCCTGCCTCTACCTCATTCAGAAGAAGATCAGTAAGATATCGTTTCATTAATGTGCAATATCCTGCTGATTCTAGAATACGACATCGTGGCTCAGGCAGAAACCGGTTCCGGGAAGACCGCTGCGTATCTGCTGCCTATCATCTCCCACATCATCTCGATGAAACGAGGCTTGCCGGGGATGCCTCCGTTTACTCCGCTCGCCATGGTCATCGTTCCAACGCGCGAGCTCGCCGTTCAGATTGCCTCAGAAGCGAGGAAGTTCACAAAGGGTATGTTCAAGCATTTCTTCTGGTTCTACGTTGGGTTTCAGAGACTGGGGTTCACGTCGCGCTCTCTTACGGACAAATGGATATGAGCGAAACCATAAGGGAGCTGAGAAGGGGCTGCGACATCCTTGTTGGAACTCCCGGGCGTTTGTTGAGCCACATATCTTCTCACAACCATGGACCGCAGGCCGTAAGTGATTTGATCAAGATTCACAGGTGGAACGAGCTTTTCTAGATTAAAACGAACTTTCTCGGCTGGACGGTGGTCGATGAAGCCGACGATTTCTTGCGTGTTGGCCAAAAGACGGACTTTGAGAATCTCATGGGAGAAGTAACCGTAATGTTTGGATCTTCCAAACCTATATGAATACTTGTTGAATGTTTAGAAGCACACCAGACGCCTCTTTGTGTTCAGCGCCACGTTCACGCTTGAAGTGGTAGACTGGTTCAAGAGCTACATGAAATCCGTCCCCTTCGAGATCTTCGGACGCGAAGGCAACGACACCATCGAATACATCTGGCGGCAAGTAATGGACGAAAGGAAGCGCTATCAGCTCGTGAACGACCTGAGAGAGGCTTACAAACTTCACAGCGAAGGTGCGTTTTGTAGGCAATTTTCTATATTTCTAGCAAACCTTTTCAGTTGGCTTGCTCCCTAAAGTGATCGTGTTCGTCAACACGAAACAACGCGCGTCTTTCGTGAGTTTCTTTTTGGCCCAAAGTGGATTCAAGGCCACGTCCCTTCTCGGAGATATGTGCCAGAGCAACCGAGAAGTCCATCTGAAGCACTTTTCGACCAACCATCGTAACATTCTCGTCAGCACCAACGTGGCCGCCCGTGGACTGAACGTCAGCGACATCAAATACGTAAGTTCTTGGAGGCTTTTGGCTCTTCTAACTCCTCTTCTGCAGGTGGTCAACTACGACTTTCCGGCGCAGTTCACCGACGTCTTCACCCACCGTGTGGGACGCACCGGAAGAGCCGGAAACCGGGGCGTCGCCATCTCCTATTTTGACAACAACGTCGACAACACCAACGCAAGGGATATCATTGAGGTAAGAAGCATTATTGTGCAGTTATGTACTCACTCATGTGCTCTTGCTCTCTTCAGCTCATGGACCGCATGGGTCAGCAAGCTCCCGACTACGTATATCGCTTCGCAAATCTGCCCGTGCCGGGTGATGCGAACGACGAAGTGATTTTGCCACTTTGGGCGATGTCTTCGCGAGCATCTGAAGCGAGCACCACGACCGAGAACGAACCGCCGACCGTCGACGTTGATCGGTACTTCGCCGAAACCGCAGCTCGGGAACACCTGGAAGGCCTGAAGTTGACGGTAACACACGCCGAGGACGACTGCTACGTGCAGCAATACCACTCTGAAACGGAAGACGACTCGGACTATTGAAGATTTAATGTTAGAGCCTAGCTAAAACTGTTTTCCCTTTTCTGTTAATAAATTTCCATTGATGTCAGCTTCGGGTTTTCCGCTATTCCAGCTAAACGCGTAGCCAAGAAATCAACTAAAAAGAGACTTTTGGATTGTGAACCCTCGCGCGGCTTATTCTTCGAGCTCTGAGCATCGGATCAGCTGGACTCCGAATCATACAAGCGTCTCGTGAGTTAGCGGACCACCGATTGACTTCTTCGTACTTTAGTTGTTCCCTGCTTTGTTGATGGCCTGGAGTAGGGAACGGTTAAGCGATCAATGGTCGCTTAGCCACCCAAGAACGGTCCTTCGATCAGCTGGTTGTTCGGCCTTTGTTCCGAAATTGCGAAAGCCCGTCTGCAGCAGTTTCCAAGTTTCAATTTAATAGTTTTTATTTTCTTTCATTTCCAAATAAATGATCAATCGTCAATCGAGAGCAAAAGAAGAAAGTCAACGGTAAGGAAATCATGAAGTTTTCTCGCGAAATTCAAATTTGTTTGAGCAACAAGGCGAAAAGATGATGGGAGGGTTATGGACAAGGGACGTGTACGAGAGGAGGAGGAGATAAACCCATAATGAACACCGATTGATTAAAGAGGAGAAGAGCTTCGTGAGATTCAATGATGTTGTGAGCAGTGTGGAGATTGGGGAAGGAGGGTATGTACAGAGGGGAACTCACAACGAAGGCTGAAATCCCGCGAAGGAGGGGGCGAAGGATTCCCGGAAGGGAGAGATGAGATCGAAGAATAAATGAGTCCGGAATCCGGTTGAAAGTGAGTCGGGCGTTCAGTACTTGAGGCTCGCGCGCTGACGTCCGCAGCAGCGGCTGGCGCTCGGGAGTCGGAGAAATTCCTGCGAGCTGAGTTTGTTGCGGAGGTCGTCGCCGACGGTGAAGAAGAGCGATCCGACGCCGTCGAGGAACATCGAGTCCTCGTGGACAACGACAAGCCTGAAGAGAAGAGAGAGTTAGCACTTGGATCGAAAAGACTTGGGCTTACTTGGCTCCCTGATGCTGGAAGATCTTGAAGGTCCACTCGCCGTGACCGCAGCCTTCCTTCTTCGGCGAGAAGCTCATCGTCTTGCCGTAGGTTTCGAAGTCGAGGAAGTCACTGGACTCGCCATTCGGCGCTTCGATCTGCACTGCAAATTCGGAGGTGGTCAGCGAGGCGAAGTCGATCTCAATCTACAAGAATCCAGTCATTCCAGGTCCCAACCTCGCGTTCTCTCACCTGACGGGCCTCGACCATGCATCCGGTCTTCTCCTGCTGTTTCGAGTGGGTGCACTCGAATCCGTTTCCGGAGAGCGACGAAACGGTGCGCTTGATCTTTCCGCTGCGGCTGAGGGAGCCGGAGAGCTTCGGTTGGATGGCGAAGGACGAGAAACTGTCCTCGAGGAAGCTGAGTTCGACGCCGGAGCTGAACTCCTCGTCGCGGGCGAACTCGAAGTGGCACGTGGGGCGCGAGATGCCGGCCGTGCAGGTCGTGTAGAGGGGCATTGCGGTGGCTGGGGCGAACATTCCTCCAGATGGTGAGTCTTTCGACTTGAAGTTGAAGTTAATGGTTCTGAAACGAGGTCGAGCGTTAGGCGGTGAAGCTGGACAGACATCGTCTGGCTCGCGACACGTCAGAAAACGCGTCGGATGGCGAACGCGCCTCACAACAAAAACAAAAACAGCGAACGCGACAGCGGCCCCGGCTAATCACCCTGTCTAGACGGAAAAGCGAGCGTGCCGAGGCCAAAGATTCCCGGAACCAGGCGCGGCGGCCGCGCCTTCCGCGTCTCGTCCGAGTCTCGTCTGGAGCCGCGCGGTGAGTCAGCGGACGGACGTGTTTACGAAGTTGGGAATCGCGTGGGTTTTGGTTCCTACGTCTCAGATGTTTGAGATCAAAGTGTTGACAACAACGCCAAATCGGTGACAGTCGTACCCCAAAACGTGGTCGAGAGGCGCCTCCTCGCGAACGACTTATTTGGCAAGAAAACACAATCGCGATAGGCAGCGGCGGTCACCGAGTGGCACACGATGGGGCGAGTGCCGTGGCGGCAGCTTCGCAAAGGTCGTCTGGCGGCATTCTCGCTCTTCTTCTTCGCTCTTTTCACGCAACCAACAAAACAACTAAACAAGGGGCGGTCCCAAGCGATTCTCCCGCCCGCCGCGGACTCCGAAGCCCACGGCAAGTGAACAAGTGAACAAACGAGGAGTGGTGGGGAGCTCCGTATTTATGCGGAGCCCTTTGGGGGCGTGGCTTCGGCTCAAGACCCGCCTTCCTCGCCTGCACGTGTACTCTTCTCAGAGTGCACGTGGTCGTTGGGCAACCCCTCCCAGCTGCGGTAGTTCCCGAAGTGCGCAAGAAAGCGAAGGGAAAACAGGGACGGAATTGCATTTGAGAACAACGTTGCGCAATTCAGTGCAACCGGAGATCGCTTCCAAAGTCCTTTTCACTTTGAAATCTAGACCACATATCAGCACAAAACGAGCAGAGATACAAAATTCACGAATTTCCCATGTGAACGACTGCAGTTTTTGTGCCCGGTTCGAATGTTCTTTCCACTTCCTATTCATAAACAACAGATCCATCAGGCTACAAAATAACTAAAAATAGCATTTGAAACCCTTAGGAAAACCGACTTCTAAACCGACTTCCTGTGGTCCAGACCAAGTTGTTCCGAATGGGTTTCAAAACCGTAGATTATCCGTTTTTGAGAGTCAAATTAGAATAAGGGCCAAGTACTGCCAGCCAACGATTGTGTTGACCTTGGCGAACGGCGCGGGAAACGGGCCGGTGCCCGGCACCGCCGTTCGCATGCACCCGGCGCCGGCGGGGCGAGGCGGAAGAGAGGGACGAGTAACCGGCGCGAATCTTCGGGGGGAACGCGAGGAGGGCGAATGTTGCAGATTTATACGCGGGTGGCGAGTCGCGATAAGATCGCCTTTAAGCGTGAGATACTGGAAACCTAGTGGAACTGAGGCTTCGTGGAACGATCGTCGATGCCCTCCGGGGACAACGTGTGAGAATTGTAGTCGGAACTCATTTCGGAGGTTGACGAGCAGGAATAAGGGAGTTATAATTAGGGGAAGTGCGCAGCTGTTCTGGGAAGCTAAGGACGTCATCCGGCGGCTTGTTACGTAGCGCGACGAGAACAAAAACTACGAAGGCACAAATGACGACACGACGACACGCGGAAACGGGTGGAAGGCGCTTTTTTGTTTGTAAGGCCGGTAAAGTGCGGAAAAAATAGAAGGATAAGCCGGAGGAGTTTCGAGAGTGGCGAAGACCATCAGCCGAGAACCATCGACCACTTCGACCGCCGAAAACAGCGGAGAAGTTCGCCCGGGAGCAATTTCGAAATCAGCCAACGCGAACATGTGATTTTCGATGAGGTCCTTGGTTCCTTTCGGGAAGGAATCCACCTGGCAAATCAGCTCGAAGATCGTTGTTTCGGGGTCACTTCCGGAGGAATTAACGAAGGCGCGTTCGTCACACTCTTGTTCGCAAACATGTTTGTTCGTTGTTTGTTTGGGTGCGCGGCAGATCGCCGCCGTTGGCGTTTCTAAAAACTTTTCTCCCTCCGGACCCGTGATCGCGTCTTGGATTGGCTAATGCAAGTCGGCAGTTGGGCAGCTCGATGACGGGAGACCCACACGAGCCTCTCGGGTTTGAGAAGCGGGAAAACAGCCTCGGAATGCGTTGTTTTTGTTTTTTCCACATTCGGCGGCAAATTCGACGAAAACGGGTCAGAGGAAAGTTGGAGTGCAACGTGGTCGTCCATCCAGGGCGTCCGTCGAGTGTTGTCCTGGACACAGCAACCCCACAAAAGCTCGAGCTCGTTCGGTCATCTCTAGTTGCTTTAAGCTTATCACCACGTCCTTGCACAATCGAACACTGGATACCTTTAAATTATGGTATCTACAAATGCAAAATTCGATTTGCAACGCAATGAGGTGGCAGTAGTGAACGTCGTAGTGAAAGGATACGAAACGTGGCCTCCTCGTGGTATTCGGATTTGCATAAACGGTGATCGAAAAAGGCGATAGAGCGACGGAGGAGATCCGACGGAAGCAGTTGCCAATTTACAAAAGTGTTTTGCACTGTGACTCATACCCATTTACTAATAATCGCCGGGTTTCCGTCTGCCACCAAAAATAGTCGCTGTAAAACAAAGGAATTCGTTAGAATCTGTTTTGAAGGCAAAATGTTTTTATTCGCCGGTGCCTCAAAACCAAAATTTTCGGGTGTAAAACTTTCAGAACGCGTATGCGCTGTAACAGTTCAGGCAAACCATGTGATCGCTGGGGGCGCTGTGTACAGGCGGCCGAAATTAAGCGATTGTCCACCGCTTCCTTCTGGTCACAACATGTCTCCCCCACTCACATCTTCTTCAAGGCATCTGAATCTCTCCTAAACGGCGGCTAATTTTCAGGTGCGCATTTATCCGCTTTGACTTTGGCACCGTCACGGATCTCTGGTCTCCTTTGTACCGAGAATACACAATTCCATGCATGCATGTCGGAATTAAAGGGGGAGTTCGGTGCAACGGCTTTGAGCAATCTCCAAGAGTCGATGCTCAGCGAACTCGAGATGTCCTAGACCTTGGACCCACGGATGAGGGCGCAGCGATGGGAGTAATGCATCCCCTTTTAGTGCAGCTATCTACTCCTCGCCCAAAATAAATTTTGAATTGTCGTGTAAAAAAGTTGGACCAAAAAAGGAACTCGCTGGAACCAGAACCGAAACTCGCGGTTCCGGGGAAAAGCGAAACTCGTGTATAAAGTGTATGGACATTCGACGTGTTTACTCCGTCCGAACTTTCTTAGTGTGTTTGTGTATGTGTCTGTGTTTACGGAGGCCGTCTGGACTGGGCGGGTGGTGGCTTGTTTACGGCCTCCGACAAGACAATTGATCGGATTAGACCAGACAGCGTCTCGTCTGTTTATCGGCCACCCGCGTGGCCGCCGGGCTACAGTCCAGTCTTAAACCTGTCTCTAATGTAAGTGGCGTGTTTGTGTCGCCATTCCAGGCACGGGATGCCCACGTGCACCCCCGTTGCAAACTCTTTGGAATTCGAATCCCCACGATGACGTCGACACCGAAAGATGGCGCCGAATTCTTCGGGCAACCTTCGCCGTTCCCATGATTCACTTGGGTTTCGTAGAACCGAAGAAGCCAAAAACCGGCTGAGTCACTGACGAATGCAAGTAATTTGGCGGCGGAGGGTTCAAGGTCTGTCATAGAAAGCGGGGGAGCCGCCGTGAGTCAGAGAATCCAGTCCTTGCCGTCCGTCCGCAGTTGACTCTTAACGAACGAATTTGTTTATCGCGGGACCAACTTCTGCGAAATCTTACAAAATCGTCGTTTTCAAGGTTGCGACTTGTTTTGTTAACCCCGCGCCGCTTTTTCTTGTTTACTCCGGACGCCGGTTTCGAAATTTAACGCGATCTCCGGGTTTCGCGGTGTTTGACTTCGCCGAAGCCCAAAAGTGACGTTGAAACCCGTTGGAACAAACCAAACACAAACATCTCTGGTGTTTGAGCGCTCTCGGTGCTCCTTGAGGGTCCTTTCTTGGGTAGAATCTGTGGCCAAGAAGACGAACCAAAAATTGTTTACGGCGCAAATCTATCGATCAGAAGCAAAGAGTGCAGCCGGCGGTGGTCCTAATCAACGAAAAGACGTGTTTTCGCCACGAAAAAAGAGTTGCGAACCCAAGTACATCAATGCGGTGATGTTCATGCGACAAAACAGTCGGCCGAATGAAGTCCCAAGTTCCGAAGACCTTCCAATTAGAAGATACAATGGTCACAAATCGGATTAGCGAGGTGTTCTCCGGCCGGTTTCCAATCAGCAGCAGAGTCTTTCAATCTCCTCGATGACCTCTTTTAAAAGATCTGCAGCCAGAAGCCGGATGGAAATAAGCTTCAAAAAGGAGATATTCGGTGACTCGTAAGTAGAAAAGGTCAACCGACGGACAGCCGGTCATCCAACGGAAGCCCTTTAAGGCCAGGAAGAGAACGCAGAGCTCGTAGCCACGCTCTGTTCTCCAAGGAGCACAAAAACACTTTTTCGCACTCTAGAGCACTCGTTCGTAGAGTGTGAAAACAAGGCAACGTTCGAAGAAGGAGAATGCGTGTTCATAGTTTGCGCTTTTTGTTTTTTAGATTGTCAGAAGGTGCTTTTGGGAAAAACAAGTAAATTATGCATGCGGAAAGAACCGAAGAAGGAGTCCTCAGAGAACGCGGAAAACTGAAAATGAAAATAAGGGACGAAAACGAACTTTTTGGGAAGCTGAGAGAGACGTGATCGATGCAAGGGGTATTTTTTGGAGGAAAATGTGTTTTTACAGAATTTTGTTTGCGAGGGGCGACTGGAATTCGCTATTTTTAGAATCGGAACGTTTCGCTTTGCTTTCGAGTGGTCGTTGGTAGCTCTTAAATGCGGTCTTCCGCTTAATTTCCACTAGCAGAACTCGTTCCCAAAAGTTGAAAATGCTCAGGTATACTGTAGTTTGTGTGCTGTAAACGAAGTGAACTATTCGCATTTGGCTTGTGACTTGAAATCTGGATTCTGTGTTCCGTGCATTTTGTGCTCTTCAGTTTCCTACAAAATTCTCTCCGGATCTCCGTCCATCAACACTTGACTTTCGTCTTTATCCGCGTGTTAATCTTGCGGGGGCCTCTGCAGAGATCCTTCGAAAAGGGCATTTCGATGTTTTCGCCCAAAAAGTGCAGAGATTCCCTGTTCCTGGGCAACCTGTGGCGCTTCCACTTCCCGTCTGCGGGTCGTGTGTACTTAGCAAACGAACGCGCAGGAGAACATAGCCATAAACTTAAAAGCCTGGAAAGAAAAACAGAACCTGTCACCACGAGGAATGCCGGAGAACCCCCAATCAATTCTCTTCGTTTTTTCGAAATAGAACCACGAAACCTCCCAGGAATGCGGAATGCACCCGGTCGACCCGTAATTCGACTTCGGTCTCGTTGACGTTTTATCAAAACCAAAAAAGCGGAAGGTTAGATAATGGATTGTCCCAGTGACCAAACGCGTGATCTCCGTTTTCGAGTTTGGTCGGGGAGTGGCGGCGGAGATGTTCCTGCAGGGTTTGTTTTTGTTGACACCTGGGTCGAAGTGGCTCGGTGCCATTCACCCAAAATGCCGCCGCCGAAGTGTCATCGACCGATAATGCGCTCGAGGAGTTGTGACCTACCGCGGGACGCGTGACGGTATAATGTGGAGAAGTTCCGTGAGTGTCAGAGAGGGGCGCGAAGGCGAAGACGTGGGAGAGAACAAAGGAAGAGGATCATCTGCGGCTGCTGATAACGTTGTCTGCGGTGGACGACGACCGGCTCCAGGCGAATTCCTTGCGGGGACTCGAAAGTTGTGCATGTATTTGTTGTAGTCAACAGAATCTACGTTGTTTCAAAGGCTTTAAAAGCAGAACGCTCGAGCACATTCTCGATAGCCTTTTTCCTGTTTTTTCAAGCGCTTTGAATTTGTCTTCTTGTTGACGCCGACACGCGGCCGGCGCGTCGTTGTCGACAACAACAACAACCTAGTAAATAGGCGCGTTCGGAAGGACGCTTATGCTCCCACAAGGGACTTTCAAGCGTCGCCGCCCGCCGTCTGGCGTTACGAATTCTTCCGAAACAAACAACTTTTTGTTTGAAAGAGATTCGCCGAAGAACCCACGGGAATGTGGGGCGCGTTCTGGGTTCAGGGAGTCTACGGAGTTTCCAAGCAGACAAACGTGTTTGCGGAAACGAAAGAGAAAAAAAAGACGTAAACACGGGCGATTGATGACGGCGTCTGCGTAGAAATCTCGTTTCAGCCAGAAATAGAAACTCCAACAAAGACGCAAGACGTTCTCGACGGAAGCGGAAGAATCTTTGAAGGTTCGGCGAATCCCTGTTTTGCAGGAAATTCGTCAATGAGTAATAAATCTTTGTTTTTAAATATCAACTGAGACGTGGCCAATCTACGTAACTCTCTACGCGACTTCCTTATGGGTCTCCGTTACTTTGTTCGACCCAAATCTGCCGAAATCGGATCTTCGAGACAAAAGGACTTCTCCGTGGCGGCAAGATTTGATTGGAATGCTCACGTAGAACCTGAGATTGCACGTAATGAAGGGGAAGCCCGGAGAGAATTCCTGCGTAGTGGAGCGAGATGTTTATTGTCTATGGATCGCCGAGATGCAAGGAACGGGAGAACGAGTCTCAGAGATTCCTGACCAAGAATCCTTATTGATTTCCGTTTAGAAATTAACTGCTTTAGGGAAGCGTATGTTCTCCTAGCGGCCACAAACACCTTTTTCTCGTTGTTCCGGCATTTCCAGATTGTCTACGCGTGATTCTTGTCCTCTTCACGGAGTTCCGACAAATCCGAGAATTCGCGTTCAAAGGCCGAAATTCGTTTGACTTCAAAAGGCGATTCTAGCTTATCCTCGCTTTAAAGCCCTTGTTTACCCACAAACGAAGCAATTCGAAGCAACCTTTGATTCCTCCTCATGCACAAAAACGCGGTTTATTGTGGCTGTATACAAAGCACCTGCCATCAAATGGGTAAACAACACGTTTTCTGCTCGTTCGAATCCAGAAAGAAAACAATCTGCTTTTCTTAACCGATCAAGAACCACAAAAACGGGCCTGGGAGAAGGACTGTTTACTGTTGTTGACCTGCAAAGGACAATCGGGGATGTTTGGGGACCCGGAATCTGATTCTCTGTGATCTCTGGAGAACAACAGACTTTTGATGATCACGCGGGAGGATGCCGTAGGAATGATAACAGGACTCTTGTTTGTTCAAGGACACCCGAATTCTGTTCTTGGCTGTAGTCGTGCTTGTTTTAGTTAGGATCGAGATGTATTCTGTAGCTGTACACAAAAAAAGGTCTTCGCGATCCATTTTTAGCAAGTTTACAAAAAATAGGAAAGTTCAGTAAGGCATCAAGAATCGTCCTTTGATAATTCGACTTTGAACATTGTAAAAGACCTAAACGGGCCTTGTTCAGCAATGTGATTATCCCAGAATCTGAGATGTTTTTGCAACTTTGAACTCTTCTTGGGCTGGATACCAACCACGTCCTAGAGATCGAAAAAAGTGGCGTATTGTTCTTTTGGTTTTTTTGTATTTCCCGTTTTAAAGTTGTGTCGCGGCGCGTTTGAAAAGGCTCAATCGATTTTTTTAGGAAATAAGGGAATAGAACCGTTTAGTTTCTTCCTAGAAAGCAGCTAATGCAATAGATTCCGTTCCAAGAAATTGAACTCATTAAACGGGTACTAAGAAATTCCTTCTCCCACACTAGCCTCCTTCACTCCTTTATCTCAAAACTCATTCCGTCTTCACTCCCACGAGGTCCTCACTGCGCACTTCTAAGTTCCTTTCTTCTGACGTAATGTTTTGCACTGGGAAAAACAAAACTTGTGGCAGTCCTCGAAAAGAGCAATTTGTTCCCGAGCCCTAAAAGTCCAGCAGCTAATCCACTTTTTCCAAAAGGTTGCCAACTCCAAACAAGCTTGTTTTTTCCCAAGTTCGGCTCTCCGCTGTTTCCGTGTTTTTGTTTCTTTTTCCACTTGTCCGTACTCTGCTCTCTTGCAAGACCTTTCAAGGGTTTCAAGCGATCAAAATCCACCTAAAAACAATTCATAAATTAACCTTTTTCGGAGGTTGAAGTCCTCGATGTCTTCAAGGGTTCTCCACCGCTTTTTGGGTTTCGCGCGTTTGTAAACACTTTTTTGTTGATTTTCGTGCGCCGGCGATGACGACGTGGACTCGAACGTCAATCGTTTCTAAAGAACCGATGACGCAGAAGGTAAATAGATGGACGAGGACTCTATGACTCGGTTTCTAAGCACCAAGCGCGCACGAGAAACTTTTAAGCATAATTAAGCGGCGTAATACGTCATCTAGTGGCAATAAAAACATTCGTAATTGGATTGGAATTGAAAGAAATGCGTAGAACGAAGATCGCGGGGCCCGAAGATCGCGGGGAGTTCGGGCGCGGAGCATTATTGTAATCCGAGGACCGATATTTATGCTGTTGTGATTCCTAATAAAACTTTTTAGCGAAAAACAGCTTTGAAGTTGTAGCCGAGTTGTGCGCGGGTTCTGGGAACACGTTGACGTTTTTGCAAGCATAGGCTGCTCCGATAAAGCCTCGTTATTCGCCTCGGAAGCTTGTGGGGACGCTCGGTTCGGAGAATTAATCGCGGTCGGAGATGACTTTTCTGAAAAGGTGGAGGTGACATAGCAGGATTTCTTGGATGTTGAAGGAGATTCTGAAAACACGAAAAATAATTAATCGGAAGCCGGCCACACGCACTCTTAAACCCGATTTAAATAAATTTGAACTCTAAGCACGACCCAAGCCATCTTAATAACCACAAGCCTCATTTGGCAAGAAAGGTCATCATTGACGTGGCTATCTTCCCGTAAGAGGCTTACGAAGATCTTCGGTCGACGTTTGCAAACATGACGTAGCCCTGGGTGATTGTAGCGAAAGCGTTTACAAAAATCTTTTAGCTGTAAACAGAGTACGAGAATTCGTCTTTGCGAAAGGGAAGCACAGATAAACACATCGAAAGTCCGACGAACTCGAGATTCATTCAAATTGAGGTCGCAATCGCTGCGGCGTCAATTGGGATGTTGGGACGTTAGGGAACTGCTACACAATTCAGTTTATTCACTTAACATTCTATGCACATCTTCGGCTACTTCTCGCTGGTTCCATTGCTGGGTTCGTCGTTGGAGGTCTTCTCGCCGCTGGTCGATTTCGAGAATTCCCGGACGCTCTAAACAAAATTTATAAAACTTCTACGAATCAAACGTCAAAACGAACCCGAATAGATTGCTGGACAACTTCCTTGTGATGACTTTCCTTCGGCAGCCGCGGATCCCTGCAGTCCCGGTAGCAAATGAAGGCACCGAAGGCGACGAGAAAAGCTGAGAAGAGGCCTACGCCTAGCACCATTACCCAATGAATCGTCTGGAGGTTGAGAGAATCGGCCGGGGTCGTCGAATTGGGAACTTCCGTGGACATCGAGTTGGTCCACTCCGTGGTCGTCGAGTTGATCGACATTCCGCTGAATTCTTCCGATCGACCGATCGTCCGACTGACTCGACGATGAAAGGAGAAGAATGACGCAGACGTTGCCTTCTGGCGCATCTCAGACAAGACAGTCTCGGCGCAGACCGTCTGTGCTTTTCCGGTCACTCGGTCATTCGTCGCGTTTTCAAGGAAGCGGATCCAGACACATCGATGATTGCGGAAGCCTCGCGCGTTTCAAAAAAGGGCACAACATTGTTAGTCGAAAGATCACACACAGAGTGACACCAAAGAAGCCTGAAAAGGAAGAAGAGCGACTGATCGCGTGTGACCAGTTTCGAATTGATGTTAGAAGCGTTCTGCAGAATATGCCTCACGATCGAGTGATCCCTTAATTTGATTCCATAAGTCATAAGGCTTACAACACCGATCAGTCAGGAATTCAGTTAGAACTACGCGGAAAAAGAACGCTTGCGATTAAAGGAACGAAACTGATCGAAGCCCTCGTTCAACGGAAACACTCGCTGACCCACTCCCTCACGATTCAGCCGGTCATCGCAGCTGACTGAACGCTCCAACTTCCGATGCTTGTTTGCTTCAGAGAGTTGAAACCAGCGCAGAAGTTCTTCGCCGAATTAGCTCCGTTTGCCTACCTCAAGTGCGTTCACAGTATCTAGAACAGGATTGTTGACAGACCTGTTCATGTCGTTGTTCGTTCTTGACTTCAAATCGATAGCGAATTCCAGGAGGAGAGGAGCAAACTCAAATTCGTCGACATTTTCGACCGCTCCTGTTCGAAGTGAACGGGCCGAATGACCCGCAATCATCGACATGTCTGGATCCGCTCACGTCTGGATCCGGACATGTCTGGATCTGAGCCCGAGTGTCTGGACAGAAATGTCAAGCCTGTCGCGGTCATTCGTTGGAGCTAAAACTCCGGGAGCGGTTGTGATTAGGAGCAACTTTGCGCGTGCGTTTCCTTAGAATTTTTGGCGAGTTAGCAACAAATTTTTTGAAAATTCTATTTTTAGCCTTTGGACAACCCGCCTGCCAAATTTCAGATTCTAATTCGCGGGACACTTTTGGCAGTCTCCTTGTAAGATTCCAAATTTTGGTTCATTCAAGAACCACAGATCTTTGATTCCTTGTGAACATTGATAGGGCGTCGATCTTTTTGGTGACGTTTTTTCTGACATTTTATTGCAGATTTAGCGTAAAACACCGTCAAAAACACTCCAGAAACGCATAAAAGCTTTCTGTTTCTGATCAAGCAAACAATACGACGATCTGTGCTGGATGCGCCATTGGCGTTGATCTCACCCACGCGATGCCAATCGTAAATTCGTCTGGCGGGGGTTGTTTGTCCCGAAAAGGGAGATGGGAGCGTGACACTGAGAGATCGTCGCCATGATCTGACTTCACGAACGGGGAAATGCACAATTCCTAACCAAGGATTTATCGTTCGTAATGAACGTTTTAGGAAACAGATATCCTGACCGAATGTTGCCTCCGAACTTCAAGAAATTCAGGAAGTTGAGACTCATTTCCCGTCTCCGCATGTTTGCCATAAATTAAAGAACAACACCGCCAGATCAGCGTCGAGTCGCGAGAGTCATTAAAGGAACAGCATCTTCGGTTCGTGGTCACCTCCTCCGCGCATAAAATGTGTCAAAACACTAATTCACGACTTTTGCATGTTTATACTCAAAAATGGGTTTTCCACGTCACACATGTCAATACTCACGGATCTTTTGACTGAACATAGCACAAAGTAATCCAAAACGAGGTCCCACGAAGTACCCTTCAGTACTTCCTGCTCTCCAAAAACGGGATTGCACATCGTTTCCGAAGCGTCGTAAATTCTCCTGCAATTTTTTTTCAAACTCCACGAGGAGTTTTATGCCCCCAGCAACGTCGAACAGCACTTTATTCGTTAGGAACTCGGAACCACGCGCTTCTCGGTAAACAGATTTATTGCGTCATGGAGAGCGGAGTTCTCAACTGTTATTTGATCGGCTGCCCGACCAGTGCATCGTAGTCGACTATGAATTTCGTGATCTCGTCGTTCTTCTTGAGCAGATTCTTCTCCAGGAAGTAGACGAGCATAACCCTGTGGATGTAGAGAAAGTGGGCCGCCGACTGAAACAGAATCTTGTGAACGTGTGGCGGAAACAAGCAAAATTACGGGTATGCAGAGGGCACGCTGCCTACGAAACTTCGAGAGTAGAAACCGCAAAGATTCAAGCGGCTGACCGGCTTCGAGCCTCTCTTGGAGGAATTCGATAGCGACGAGGACCGGAGCGCGCCCGACTCCTGATGAAGAATGGACCACAATGGGTCTCCTGAAAAGAGTTTCTTAGATGATTCCAAAAAAAAGAAACTTGCAGAGATCCTCGAACGTTCCGGAGAATGGCGAGAAGAGCGGAGCTGGCGATAGGAAATTCGTTTTCTGGGAATCCGCTCCATCGGAAGTGTGTCACGCGGCTCAATCCTGAAGCGGAGCGAATTCGAAGAGTGGATTGGATAATTTGAGAAGAGGATTCCACCACCGAAATCTGAAAATTTTATTTGATATTTCTCATGTTCCTAGGGTTCTCAGCTGACCGTTCGTTCTTTCAAATTCGTAATTTCAAAGTTCCCGAATACTTCCGTTTCCGTTGCCTTCATGGGGAAATATACCGCCGATTTTGCAACATGGTGCTCCACGAAATCGCACAACATTACGATGTACTCGACTTCCTCTTGCTGTACCATGTGCCAGAAATCCACCAATGCTGGGGTCGATTCCATGGGCGCCTGTGTGCAGATGAACCGGCGAGGGAAGCGAGGAGTTTCCATAAAGTTGGCGTGTATAAAGTCGTTGGGGACGTCCTTGAGAACCACGCGGCTCGAATCCAAACATGGCACGTCCCGGAATCGGCTTCGGCTGGTCTGCGAGTTAGCCAAGAACGCTTTGATCTCGCTCTTCTCAGCCACTTGCGGTGGAATATGGGCGAATTCGGTTTTCAGTCCTTCGACTCCTTTCGGAATGGAGCGCTCGATCCACGAGCGAACATTCTTCAGGATGTTCGCTTTCCGCTGCTTCCGGGTCAAAGTCGCTTCAATGCCATTCGAAGATTCGGAAGTCGAAGTTCCAGAGGAGCCGCCGTTGGAGTTGGTCGACGAATCGGTGGCGTTGTGCTCATCGGTATCCGGAATCGGCGGCTTCGTAAGTTTCGGCGTTCTGAAAACCGTTACTCAAGGTTCACAGGAGCATTTTTTATGAGAGGCATACTTCGAATGGACTGTCGCAGACGCAGCAGAGGTTGATGTAGCGCCAGTGGGACATCTAAAATTCAAGATTCATTTTTCCAAAACCAAAAAACGATAGAACACACCGTTCTACGCCCGGAGAGGGCGCTTTTCGAACGGCTTCTGCAGGAGTTTCTTGGACGTTCGAGTGTTTCTTGGATTCCTTGTTGTGATTTGGCATTTCCGTCGTCGTCGACAGATTCGAGTGCGTCGGAGAAATCGGGCGACCGTCCGCCGACCAAAAAGTGCACCCTGTGAACGGTCGCTCTCTGGCGCCAGACGTCTGGCATTTTCGCCGTCTGCTTAGACGGCCGACAGACGTTTGGAATCTTCGCCTAGTCTGAAATGCGGTAACATCACGTCTGCCCGGAATGCAAAGAACGGCGATTCGAAGGATTTGAGGGAAAACGGGGATCCAATTTTGCAATCGATAAATTCGTTATCCGTGGTCTCCGCTTACCTTAATCCTGATGCAGATCAGACAAATCACTTCAGGATCATGTTTTTAGAGAAACTGCCGTAAGAATACCAGTGTTGTGCACGTGCTTGCCAGGCACGCCAGGCTCGAGCCTGGGCGCGTTTCAGGCTCAGGCCCGATAAGCCAGGCTCGTGCACAACACTGGTTTGAACTTTAATGTCTTTGAAGTACGTTGGAACAAGTTTCCACCCCTGAATGATTCTTACACGTTTTAACAAGACCTTATGCTTGAATCCAGCGAACCAGGTAGCAATTACTTCGAGCAGGTGAAAGGCAGCTCCAAAAAATGAATACCTACGGCTTCAACTAAATGTCTCCACCTACAAGTGCGTCATTCTTACATATAATGTCATGCAATTAGCTAAAATAAGAACAGTGACAAATCTAATCTGGTTAAAGCCACTGGCACCACTTGCAGGCTTGAGTCAAAACTTCCGCGTTTCTGCTCTCTTTTTCTGCTTTCTAGTGCTATTCCAACTCTTACGCTTTTGGGTATCGATTAAACGATGACCCCGTCCGTCACATAATGCACTACATTTAAAACATAGAAGTGCTCATTTGTCATGCTTAGCATATCATTGATCTATCGTTTCATCGTTGTCTGCGTCGCGGAGATCGATCCAAGTTGCGGCGTCCCGAGGACTACGCGGAGAACAACGCTTCTCTCGGCCACATAATTTTTGCGCCGGCCGCGTTTTCGTGTTCCTTCTTGCAAGGAATTTGCTTATTTGCTTCGTTTCAGGGTCGGAAGAAAGAAAGAAGCATGGCCGTCGACGATATGAGAAACCGGAAGTTTGAGAGCGTGGACATTTGCTGTTGCAAAGAGGTGAAGATCATGGTGAGTCATTCTAATTGAGGGAGTGGAGCACGCGTTTAAGAGAGGGGTGCGTGAGTGTATAAAAACCATAAAGTGGGAAATTTGAAGAAGATTGGGTTGATTTCTTTGATAAAGTGAACTGAAAAAGCGAAAATTTGAAACTTTTGAAGGGTTTGCCAGTGACATTAGGATTGCAAACCGAAGAGTTGTTCAAACACGGTTTGTTTTGGTCGCAACCGTCCTCATCGCAATTATCGCCCTTCTCGGCGGCTTCTGCTGCATTGTCACGATGACCCACAACGTCCTCTACCATGAGTACAGTACCGCCCTCGGCTGGTCGTTGGCCATCTGGAACGCGAGCGCCTTCCTTGGCATCATCTCGGTCGCCGTAAAGTCCCATCGCGTTCTTGTACCTTTTGTGCTTGTCATGGTAGATTCCTCAGCCCGTTAAGCATCTATTCTTTTCTTCAGATCGCTGGAACGTTCTTCTGCTACTTCCTCTTCATCTCGTTCGTTATCCCCTTCTTTCAATGGTGTTTTGCAACTTACCCCGACCCGAGTGAATCATTTCATTCCCTCATCTTCACAACTTTACTTTCAGGGATATCAGCGCACATCTGGTTCTTCCGCTTCCTCTACACGGTCCCCGTTGCCGTAATCTCCACCTGGTTTTGCACCCTCGTTTTCCGCTGCTACAAACACCTGGAGTTGAACAGAAGCGAAGTTTCGTGCTTGGATTGTTTGGAGGAGCGGGAAGAGCAGATTCAACCCAGGAGAGTGACCACTCAGTTCGTTCGAGGCACTCCTTACACGGAGCCGCAGCACCCCTCGGCGCCGATGCTCCCCGCGCAGATGCCAACGGCCCCGCCGATGCCCTCGGCTCCCCCGACGCTTAAGGAGGAACGACCACCTGCTTATAACACGCTATACAAACCGACCTACGGAACCAATTAAGGCCGATTTCAGAGCAAGGGTGCATTTAAGTTATGCGTGGATTAAATAGAGCTTTTGACTTGATGCTTACAAATGATTTCTCATCAAGGCTGGTCAAGCCAGTTTCAAAAGCAAAGGCAAGCTCTTGTTTCAAGTAAGTCATCTTGCAATTGAATCTTTGAGAGGTACATTAATCCTGCAGTGAAAGACTGACATACCAGCAACCAAGCATCACAATTATTCTGTTCGAATGAAATGTCGAAACGTTTGGACATTTACCACGAACAGGTCCTCTGTTTAAAGGAAATGTCGAAACAGACCTCTTTCGCAGAAAAGAACGCAGCCTTCGCTTCGGAGGTTCGCCATTTTAATAGAGAATCTTTGAGAGGTGCATTAATTCGTGAGCGAAAGACTGACACGCCAGCAACCAAGCATAAGAGTTATACTTTGTCTCTCATAATTTATGTGCTTTTGGGCTTGTGCAAAAAAGGTCTGTTACCAGCGGCATTATTTTAAACAAGTCCTGTATGATTATGAAACACGTTTTCGTTGGATAAATCCGTTAACACAAACACTTCCTCATTTCCTCTTCGCCCAATCAAGGTTCATGTTTTTACCAAAACGTCTCCAAATCTACCGTCGGACCGTCGGCGTCTCCGTTCCAGCACCTATTTGCTCTTTTCCCCGCAAATTATCGCGCAATCAACTCTTTTCCCTTGACCTCGTTCCCGACGGGTCCTCTTTTCGCGAGTCTTCCCGTCCTTCGACATCGATCGACGAGAAGATGGTTTCGATCAGAGGATGGCCACGTCCCACCACCTGGACCGTGCTTCTGGTTCTACTTTTAGGCGTCGCGCTGATTTCCTTCGACATCTACGTGCTGCGAGAAATGCAGAAGGATTTTCTGATGAGGTAAGAAATTGTTCTTTTTGGACGAAAAGAACTTTTGCTTTTAGGCAAACGAAAGTTGAAAAAAGCGGAGAAGGAGAGGTGAACGGCGAGAAGACCGAGAAACCGATTGCGTGGATTAACGGGAAAAATGTGAGTTGAAGATGTAATTGACTGAGGGTTGCGAGGTATTGTGTGCAACAATGAGCGTTGCTTTTGTGGAGATTTTGAACGCGGGAATTGCAGATGAGAACCGGCTACCTCTCGCACGTCATCGAAGTGTTCGACCGTCTCGGCTACAAAGTGGTTACGGGGAATCTTTCTTTGAGCACCAAATGGGACGTTCTGTGGAACCACGAGTACCCATTCAACAACAAGAAGATCAAGCCGCATCTCGCCCATCTTAGAAAACACCAGAAGGTGAACCACGTTCCGGGATCTGGCTACTACACGAGCAAGGTGAGACGTGTTTATACTTTTCCACCAATTTCAAATGATCTCAGGTGAGTCTTGCGACGGCCAACGTCTCCGATGGAATCCCTCCGGCGTTCAAATTGCCAGAAAAGCGCGAGGACTTCGAAAGTTTTGCCAAGCACCATCCCGACTTCCTCTGGGTTCAGAAGAGCAACAAGCATCGCGGAATCAAAATCCGAAAGATTAGCGAGTTGGATTTAGATCAGAAGGATTCTTTTGTGCAGAAGTACATTTCGGATCCGCTTCTCATCGATAAGAGGTAACATTCATGAATCTGAAAAACGAAAAAAAATTGAAATTAATTTTAGAAAATTCGATATCGGAGTCTACACAGTGATCACCTCCATTAAGCCTCTTCGGGTGTACATCTACGAAGGTGACGCTCTTCTTCGCTTCTGTCCCCAGAACTATCATCCTTTCGATGACAAGAACTTGGACAAATACGTCGTCGGAGACGACTACACGCCCACGTGGGAGATGCCCTCGCTGAAGAAGTTCTACGTGAACCAGTCGATGACGTTCCGTCAGTCACTGAACACGCATTTGCAGGCGGAGGGAAAAGACCCCGAGAAGATTTGGACCGGCATTCGGGAGACCATTCGACAGGTAACGAAATCAGCTTACTTTCAGCTATAACAATTCTAGGGGTTTAGGTCTTTGAGTCGCAACAACACGACATGGCGATCGCTCTGAAGCAGCACAACTTTAAACAGTAGGTCATTGATCGTTCCTTTGTAAACGAGAATTTCAGAGGATTTTTCGAGTTGAGTCGATTCGATTTTGTCGTGAACAGCGAGCTGAAGCCGTATTTGATGGAGGTAAATGCTTTTTTAAAACTTTTACACTTTTTCCAGGCTAACAGTCGGGCCACTTCAAGCAGAACAAACTCCTCTACGAGCAAGTCATCTACAACATCCTTTCGCTCGCCGGGGTCGCCAGGCACATGAATGGACATTCTCCGAGAGAATCTGTGTAAGCAGCTCTTTCACATATTTTGTGAACGGGTCGATCATAGCCGGTCGGCTCTGGGCTCGCGGGTCCTCCTTTTTATCCGGCTTCGGGGTTCACGAACCGGCGAGGTGCGGGTTCGGCGTCGTACGTCGTAATGCATCGTGCCGTACAATCATACGGAAAAACGTTTTAGGCACAGTCAGGACATCTCAGAGATGCAGGTGTCCGATCGCGACCTTCGGGTCCTCAGCAACGAATGCGTCCAGGGAGGCGAGTGCTTCGGTAACTGCAAGGCGATGCTGGTCAGCCCCCAATTCCACGAATCGTTTTCTCATATATGTTTTTAGAAATGCCGCCTCTGTGAGCAATGTATCCTTGAAGACGACCGTGCTGATCTTGCCCAAGCTTACTCGGAACACGTTTCCAAGGGTGCCATGCGGCGGCTTCTTCCTTCCACGACGATTCGCTTCCCCAAAATCGCTCTGACGCAGATCGACCGACTGCAAACGATTTGGTTCGACAGGAAATGCAAATTAGATTCTGCTTGGTGCCACTGAAGATTGTTGAGTTTTAAGGGTAATAAACGGTTATGCGTGTACCTGACAAGGGAACCGTCAAAGTTGTCACACCCAGAAATGACGTGGTATAGGTCACTTGCGTGCATTTTGACCAAAAACGCCCTAAAAATGTCTTTGAAAGTGCCGAAAATTGGCCCGCGGCGATGTATGTATTTACAATCGGACGAATGGAAAGCACAGTCTGTTTGGCGCAGTCGGTATGCGTCCAAAAAATGAGTTTTGGGGTCAGGGGTTCGAACCCCATCGGAGCCAACCTTTTTATTTCTCCTTTTTATCGTTTTAGAAAGCATTTGCGCGATGTGTTTTTGATGCAAGTGAACTTTGAGATCAACAACCGCAGCGTAGCTTTTCCACAATCTTTCGGCCATGCGCTGGATGTCGCGATCTGTTTATCCTCCATCCACTGTTGATCGAATTGGGATCCGAGGTTGCGACCAGGGTTGTGCGATAAGCGATATTTAAACTGCGACAACGCGATAATTTCAAAAGTGCGATACGATAACACGATAACCGCGATTACTTGGAGTTTTCACATCCAACTTGCGCTTCTTAGCTGCGGGTTCGTTCTTCTTTTCTTCAAGCTGCTTGAACAACGCTGGCAAAGCTCCAAGTGATTTCGAAGTCCGGAAGTGTTGCGCATCTTTCCGCGGAACGTCCTACTTGGCAGCACGTGACGATCTTCCACAAAATCAACACGAGAACCTTTCGAAAAAACTCGCAAGAAACGCGAAAAACTTCCATTACAGTATTCATTTGTATTTGTAAGTCGATCGTTTGGAGACCGAAATATCGCATCGATATCGCAAAAAACGCGATAATTTTATCGGGATGTTTTTATCGCAAAAATGGTGCGATAACGATAACTGCGATACGATATATCGCACAGCCCTGTTCCCAATCACTGTTTTGGCCTTCAGATGCTCATTCTTTCCGCTTATTTTTATATAGTGATGAATTGTTAAACTTTGATTCTCAAAGTGGTTTTTCTGGTCGACGTGTTACGCGGTTCTTGATTCGTTTCGTGTTTGCTCAGAAGAACGTGTCCTATTCTGTGCCCCGCAAGGCTACACGGCCACGCACACGGTCGTCACAGAACGGACGCATTCGAAAGTCAGCCGTACACAGATCGATATTTGTGACTGAAATTTGTGAGAGAACGCAAACTTCGCCAAACGACAATCGACAGTTGTCTTTGACTTTGCAACCTGACACGCTCGCCCGATTTTCCTTTGCTTTGATAGTTTCAATTTGGTTTCGATCTACGGAAATTTTTTAAGAATGAGATAAGAAGTAGGGCGTCACGTGGGGTCGTTTATTTGCGACCCGCGAGTTGCAAGCCGAAGCGCCTCCCTCTAGTTCTCCCCACGCCAAGCTGTGTAGTTTGGCTGCTCTTGCGCGTGCCTTTAAATACCGCTCGTTCCCTTCTTTTTCTCAATTTCATAAGATGGAAGAACTCGACTCTGGATCCTTGGAACCGGCGACCCAGGTCGACGTCCTTATCGTCGGCGCGGGTCTTTCGGGCCTCACTGCTGCTCGGGAGATCAAAACCAAGTCGCCCCATCTCAAAGTTGGTCCCTTCAGTTTTCACAAATCTCAATTTGGCGTTTAGGTGATGGTTGTGGAAGCCAAGGATCGCGTCGGAGGCCGTACCTACACCGTCGACCTGAAAGCGGCCAATGGCAAGACCGACAAGTGGGACATGGGACATGGGAGGACAATGGATCGGTTTGACCCAAAAATACGCCCTGAGGCTCATCGAAGAGTTTGGACTGACCACTTACGTGCAGCACACGAAAGGAAAGAAGGTGTTGCAGGGAGGAAACCTGAAGATTCGAGTCCACGATCTGCTGATCCCTTCTTGGAGCGAATTCAAGTATGCAATTTGCGTTAACCTGCATGATCTATTTAGAACCTTCTCCATTCTCGAAGGATTCGACGTCATTTGGACTCTTTGGAAGCTGGAGAGTCTTGTCAAAACGGTATTCAAAATCTCACTTTTCGTGGCTTAGCTGGATATTTTCAGGTCAACGTGGAGGACCTTTACGACACTCCTAGGGCGAAGGAATACGACGCGCTGTCGACTGAGGACTGGATCAGGCAGAACGCATACACGCGGATGGTCCGAGATGTGATGGAATGCGCCACGAAATCCATTTACGGAATCCCTTCCAAGCGGTTATTTGAAACTGAAATCTGGAAAACATCTCCATTTTAGCATCTCGTTCCTCTACTTCCTCTACTACAGCAAATGCGCCGGAAACTTTGAAGATCTCACGGAATGTGAAAATAACGGCGCTCAAGGCATCAAAGTCAAGGTTCGTTGATAAAAGGAAATCTATCGCAGAAACTTTTAGGGAGGTACGAATCAGATTAGCCAGCGCTTGGCCGAGTGCCTCGCTGAGGGCGAACTCGTCCTGAACACCGCCGTCCGGGACATCGACATGCGGGACCCCCAGAATGTCCTGGTTCACACGATGCCCACGCACCACTTCAACGGAAAGAAGCCTGCGGAAGTCGAACTTGATGTAAGAAGTTTTGGAACGCTTATACTAATACCTCCCTTAGATTTCTCGAATCCGATGCAAACGCCTACTCCTGGCCATTCCCCCGAACCAGTGCGGCTGCATTAAGTGGCTCCCGGGTCTTCCATACCTCAAAGAGCAGCTCTTCGCCAGTTTCCCCGCCGGAAACCTTTTCAAATGCATTATCACCTACGAGAAGGCGTTCTGGAGGGAAAAGGGGCTCTCGGGCGAGGTTCTCTCGTCGGGTGTAACGGAGATGGCCGGAGAAGTGATGCCCGTTATTTCCGGTTTCGACGCGACCACCATCGACGGAAATCCCGCGATGGTCCTCTTCTTGAACAACGAGTGGGCCGATCGAAGCCTGGAGCAGCGCAGATCCGCTGTCGTTAGGGTTGGTCACAAAGGCTTACGGAATATTCTTAGGTTTTTCTTTAGGACTTGGCCCGGTTCCTAGGCGACGAAGCGCTGGATTACGTTGACTACCGCGACAAGGATTGGCACTTGGAGCCTTTCAACGGAGGATGCCCTGTCGCCTGTATTCCTCCAGGAAACATGGAAGCCTTCTCTCACGTTCGAGAGCCAATCGATCTGTAGGCGAGTCATTTCTGAGTTAGATATGGAAGTCAAAATTTGTAGGGTCCACTTTGCGGGTACCGAAACGGCCACGCACTGGCCTGGTTACCTCTCTGGCGCGATCCAAGCAGGTTATCGAGCTGCCCACGAAGTACTTTTCCACATGGACAATTCAAAGGTCGAACACCGTCATCTAAAGGGCTCGGTATACGACACGGACGCTGGGCTTCCTACGGCTCCCGACAACTCCTACAAGGCCGACGAATGCTCTCCTTGGCCGCGTAGAATCGTCCTCTACTCGGCGGTGGCTGTAGGAATCTACCTCTACAGCAAAAAGTACGAACTTTCTCACACCGGCCGCCTCCTCCGCCCCATCGAACGCAGCGTTATCAAGTGGTGGAGCGGCAGCACCTGGCCTTAAGCTCAAGAGAGTCGAATATTGCAGAATTTGTAAGATTTAATTTCAGTTGTGATATTGTAGAAATGTAAATTTGCTCAAATGTTAAATAAACATGTAACAAGAAAGTCGGAGTCGTTTACAGTTCATGTAGTTCATGAGCGTTGTGTGACAAAGTACCTTCAATAAATGATATTGGGCGGCCTGAGGTTGGTACTGGAAACAAAGATTGCAATCAGAAAACCGTCGTAATGAAATCAATTGGTTGTCAAAGCTATTTTATTAGCAACCAGGAACTTCTAGTTAATCATCAATTTTTTGGGTCGCCTGTACTGACACAAAAAATACTTTGATCCATGAAGTGCATTTTATTAGGCTGTATATAATGTGGGTAGTTTTCGAATCTTCAAGCCATTCAGAATTTGTCACTTTGTCTTGGCTACCCTACCTTTATGTATGGCTTCCCAACCACAAGAAGGACAATGAGTACCAAAAAAAATTTGTTATGTGTATTCCGCACGAACAAATAGTTTTAAAATGTACTTGATGTGTGTTTGTAAGTGGCTATATGGCTATTGTAAGTGGCCAAGGGTCCCTGCTTAACTGGATGAAAGATTTTCTTTGTGATCGCGCGTTCTCGGTTAGCGTGATCGAAGTTGTTTCGTCCGCGAAATCCGGTGTTCCGCAAGGATTCTGCCTAGGACCTCTGCGTTTTGCCCTTTTCATCAACAATGTCTGCTCGATCATGCCCCCCCCTGAAGTCCACTGCTCGCTCTTTGCTGACGACTTCAAAATCTACGCTTTTTCCAACCCTCGCGCCCTCAAGAAGGCCTTAACAGCTCTGGAAACTTGGTCCGCCGAATGAAAGCAAAGGTTGCCTATTTCCGAGTCTAAGACCCTGGTTATGCATGTAGGTCGGAATAACCCAAAGGTTGAGTATGTGTTAAACGATTCTTAAACCAAGACCGGATTGGTCAAGGATCTGGGAGTGACTTATGATAACCAGCTCTCCTTCGTTCCTCACATTGAGTTATGTCACTCGAAGGCGACACGGACCTGTAAGTTGATCCACCGGGTCTTCCGCTGAAGAAGTGTGATAATACGGTGGCAATTATTTGCTCCGTGTTAGAATACGCTAGCGTTTGTATGGTCTCCCCAAACTGCTCGCGATCGTCAGCTGATCGAGTCAGTTCAGAATCGGTTTCTAAAATCGACTTTTGCACGTTGTAGCATTGAATTCCCAGGTTATCCGGAAACCCTCAGGAAACTGGAGATATCTACTCTTGAGCGCCGGCGCCTCGTCGCCACCCTGACCTTCGTCTATCCGTGTTCTCCGGACAACTCGTTTGTTCCCCTAATGAGTTTTTTTCCCTATCTTCCTTGACCCTCCCTTCCCGTTCTCGATCTATGTATCCTATAATTCTTGCCGTCACAAGGAGGAGTAAACGTCTCAACGAATATTTCTCCTCGAAAATCGTACATTTATGGAATTCGCTGCCTGAAGTCATCGTCCGAGCTAAGAATGCATCAGCGTTCAAGCGAAAGGTGAGGTAATGGCTCTCTTGAAATCCGCTAGTTTGTGTTTTTGTTGTCCCGTCCGTCTATGTTGAGATGGGAAAATTGCGAGATTACTGTTACATAAGTGACACCTTTAATGCTATGTTATTGATGGCTTTGTGCATAATAAATTGCATTGAATATATCAAACCCTTTCCCATTGACACACACAACATCGGCACAAACTCGTTCTCTTCGCCAGATCGACTTATTTAAGACAATCGCGTTTTACAACCCGTTAAAAGTCGAAAGCCAAAGCGCCTCCTTTCAGTTTTTGCCACTTTAAGCACCCTTGCACGCGTCTAGCTCCTACTCCTGTTTTTCTCAATTTCAGAAGATGGAAGAACTCGACTCTGGATCCTGAGAACCCGCGACCCAGGTCGACGTCCTTATCGTCGGCGCGGGTCTTTCGGGCCACAAGGGCTGCTCGGGAGATCAAAACCAAGTCGCCCCATCTCAAGGTTGGTCCCTTCAATTTTCACAAATCTCAATTTGGCGTTTAGGTGATGGTTGTGGAAGTCAAGGATCGCGTCGGAGGCCGTACCTACACCGTCGACCTGAAAGCGGCCAATGGCAAGACCGACAAGTGGGACATGGCAATGGATCGGTTTGACCCAAAAATACGCCCTGAGGCTCATCGAAGAGTTTGGACTGGCCACTTACGTGCAGCACACGAAAGGAAAGAAGGTGTTGCAGGGAGGAAACCTGAAGATTCGAGTCCACGATCTGCTGATCCCTTCTTGGAGCGAATTCAAGTATGCAATTATTTGATTTGCGTTAACCTGCATGATCTATTTAGAACCTTCTCCATTCTCGAAGGATTCGACGTCATTTGGACTCTTTGGAGCTGTTTTAATGGCTTAACAAGCACTTTTAGGTGAATGCGGATAACCTTTAAGACCTTCCCAGAGCAAAGGAGTTTGGTGTATCGTCGAAGCCAAATGGAATACCCCTACTTGGAAACGTCGCACGTTCGTTTCCGACTGGCGCGCGTCGGCGCGCGGGGCGCGCCGGCGACGGAAGGTCGATTTAAGGGGGTTTTATAGTTCCGCGCGCGCAGCGTCACGCATTTTTGCTGTTTTGCTGCCGCTTTATTTCCGGAACGCGCTCGCGCCAACCGAACTACGCGCGAGCTGCAATTCAAAAAACGCAGCAGCAAATCGAGATTTCACCTGCTGACGCGGTTTTATAGTTCGATGCGCGCGTCAAAAGTGTAGTCGTGTTTGCGTTGTGCTGTGAACCAAATATATTTTATCACACATCATAGGACCGCCACGGTAATTGACCCATTGGACGGCACTAGTCCAGATGATTTGTCCGCTTTTCATTCACGGTGAAACACGAGGTTAACCGGTCTACTGCTGCTCCGATGTTGGAGCAAGCTGGAGCACGCCGGAGTATGTGCGACACACATTTCATTTTCACCTGAGCAACGACCGGTCGACCGGTCGGAAACGCGGGGATAGAAGTCCTGGGACCTGTCATATGCAACAGATGGGACCCATCGCAAGGCGCTTTGGAGATCAGCCGTTCTACCATTTTTGGAAGTGCGTTTCTTAACTCTACTACATCTCCACTTTCCCTAAAAATCAAGAATAAACCCTGTCTCTAGCATTTTAGCTTAGGCTTGGACATTTTTATTATGGTTTTTGGCCGGAGGCGCCTGGCAGCGGGGATAGTAGGCTTGGGGCGACACAATGCAATCCTCATCATTTTTCGGTCCGTACGACCGGTCCGTGAGCTTGAAATCGTTGGAAATGACGTGCGCGTGTCTGCACTTGTCTGGTGCCTGTCCTAAAGCGCTGTTTGTGTCTACTAGCCGATTTCTGTGTCTGCGAGACACTCTGTCTGGCCAAGCGCATAAAAGAGGTTCGCGTTCAAGTCCAGTCGACCGCCCAGCACGCCCGTGTGCGGTGGGTCCATCTTCACTCTCTCTTGGATGACATCGGAGCAGCCTAGGAGACTTAAACTTAGGGAGCTGACCCAATGGTTAGCTCCCAAAAAAAGCTTACTTGGAGCGGACACATCATCTGACTAGGACTAACAAAATATCTTGCAAAATTCCATCAAAAATATATCTCCGGCTTCCAAATTCCCGAATTCCGAGTTCATTTCCATGTTTGAAACACTGCAAACACAGAAAGAAATAACTTAAACGCGTTATAAACGACAAATTCAACAAAATTTGCGGTCGAGCGCGCGACTTCGGTCTTCAAGATGGCCAAACACCGTCCATTTTTTATCAGATTGGAACCGCAACCCTCAAAAATGCATTGCAAGCAGAAATCAGACCTGAAGTCATAATATTTGGGCTTAGGAGCCCTGAACACCTCAAACCCTCAATTTCCAAAAAAACGCGCCTTCTCCAGATTCGCTGCCGGTCGGAGGCGGCAGCAACATTTTGTGACGCTTTGTCGTGGGTGGCTTTTGCTGCGCCGATTTCGCTTTTGCTGCGCGCTTCAAACGGAACTCGGAACGCACTTTGCAACTAAAAACACCCCTACTCGTCGTCGTTCCTCGCGCGCGCGCGTCAAAAATTCCCGAAATTTGTATGGCGTTAGCTTGGAAACGCGCGCGCGGAACTATAAAACTCCCTTTAGTATGGAAAACGGGGGAAATGGCCCTGGTGACGCTCAAAATCGGCTCGTTTTCGGGCGCCTCGCTTCTAATCCTGACGTGTACGATTGTGGAGGAGGTCGTCCGCCACGTTTTGCGCCCAAGTTTGCCGGAATCCATGGCGTGTGGGCGCAGTTGATAGCTTTGCTAGCGTCGCTGACCGTTGCCGCATCCATTCGCGCTCGTTTTGCACGGTTTCGGCCCATTTTGGCTCGTTTTTCGCGCTTTTTTCGCTAAAATCGGGAGTCTTAGCATGGACAGAGGGTGGAGCTTCTGTGCGCGCATTTTTCGCGTCAAATATTGCCAAAAATTAGTGAATTTCGTGCACAAAGCAAGAAAGGGGGAAGCAATTTATGTAACAGTAACATTTTCGGTAACAAAATCATCAGGGTCTTCCCCATCTACATTCAACTCAACATCGGCGTTGTCATAACGGTCAAAACGATTTTCTTACGTTAACCACATGCTGGAAAAAGTTAGCAATTGTGGCTTGCGGGATGGTTTCCAGGAACCGCCTCACATGAGCCTCCATTTGGTCTATCGTTTCTTCGCTTTTGGCAATCGATCGCACCCGTCCTTTGATCCAACCCCACACCAATTCAATTGGATTGAACTCACAGTGATATGGGGGGAGACGGAGTACCTTGATGCCTGCCGCCTTCAATATTTCATCAACGGTCCGCACCTCAAAGTCTTCCTTTCTGCCGCCGATGAGTATTTCCACGAGGCCAAGCAGATCCTTCTTCGTCCTTCCTCGTTCCGTGGCTCCATTATCGGCTTTGTGACGCCGCAGAAACTCGAGTATTTCAGCCTTACTCCACTGGCTGTTCGGCACACGCTCGGAGAGTCGATTGTGATAACGAGCGTTATCTAATACCAGGCAAACGTCCGATCCCTGGGCCTTCAGCAACGGTATCAGGTCTGTGATGTACTTTTCGAAAACTTCTCCGCACATTTCCTTGTGGTAGTCAGGGTCGCTTTTCTTCCCTTTAAAAATCCGTAGCGCGCCTTCAAGAAAACCGTTTTCTCCGACCGTATGTAGTATAATCGCTCGGGTTCCATGGGATGCAGGTGTGTTCGGTCCGGAGCACAGTCCCTTCTTTTTCTTCTCTTCGGGAGTCATATTGCTAATCCAATCCCGGCGGTGCGACATTCCTCGATAAAACCACGTTTCGTCCGTATAAAACAGCTTCGTCCCGGCTGTTCGCATTTCCCGAATATCTTGTAGAAACTTCTCGCGTTTTTTAACAACAAACGGATTGTCATAGAGCACAGAGCGATTGGATATTTGTTTAAAGCTACAGGATTTGATAACATGGCACCCTGTAAGAAAGACCTGTCTCACCTGTATCCTATGCCGTGTAATAGACGCAACAGCTTTTTCTTCGAAGAAATAGAATTGGAACTTGGTGCCAATTTTCCAAATAAGTCCGCTACCGTAACCTGCTTTTGTTCTCGATGAAGACTATCGATCTCCTTTATTATCAGATCACGAGTAAACGCATCAATTTTAACCGCAGTCCTCTTATTCACTGCGCGTTTTGACGTCGGAAGACTTGCATGTGGGACGCAAGGCGGTAATTTGTAGGAAAATGTTCCTTTACTGGTGTCTCTATAAACAGCTCAAGTTCGTTATAGTCACCTAGAGAATGGACGCACCTCACCGAGATTCTAAGATCCTCCATTTGAGTCAACGCAGTGGCTATGCATTCCTCTCCTGCACCCGTAATCAACGAAACTATTCGTGTAGGAGGAGTTGTTGGCAGAATGAGCGAGAGAAAGAGGAGCGAAAATTGATGAACGCGTTTGATGATAGTCCGAGATTTGTCGCAGTAGGTAGTGCCTCTCTCAAAATTAGCTAGACGGGCCTCGGCGAAGAACTAGAATCAAACTACAGCTTAGCAAACAGAAGCTCCACCCTCTGTCCATGCTAAGACTCCCGATTTTAGCGAAAAAAGCGCGAAAAACGAGCCAAAATCCGAAACCGTGCAAAACGAGCGCGAATGGATGCGGCAACGGTCAGCGACGCTAGCAAAGCTATCAACTGCGCCCACACGCTCCGGCAAACTTGGGCGCAAAACGTGGCGGACGACCTCCTCCACAATCGTACACGTCAAATTTTCGATTAGAAGCGAGGCGCCCGAAAACGAGCCGATTTTGAGCGTCACCAGGGCCATTTCCCCCGTTTTCCATACTAAATCGACCTTCCGTCGCCGGCGCGCGCCGCGCGCCGACGCGCGCCAGTCGGAAACGAACGTGCGACGTTTCCAAGTAGGGGTATTCCATTTGGCTTCGACGATAGTTTAAAATCCATCTGTGGGATAACTTCCAAGAGGTTAGGTAAAAAACTAACAAGCAATGCGCTGGAACTTCGAAAATATGGCAAAATGTGAGGACAGCGGCGCCTAAAGGCCCCCCCATAGTTCGAGACGCATGCGTCTTGCCAAGCTAACGCCATACTAATTCCACGAATTTCAGACGCATGCGTCACGCAGCGAAACGCAGGTGCAGGTGCCACCATAGTTGCAATGCGCGCCCATAGTCGGGTGTGCTTCTTGCGGGGAGCGTGCGTCTTGCATGCGTCTTCGTTTGCGTGTGGCCTAGACACATGCGGACGAAATTCGTGCAGCTGGTCGAGCGTCTTCTCTGCGGGTGCGTCCATTTTTGTCGGATCTTTAATCCAGATTTAGTCCAGGCAAATCGCTGCGGGAGCCTTGGACTAAATTTTGTCGGACGGGCGGATTTAGTCCAGTAAACGTCGCACTTTCGCTAGTTCGGTGTGGACTAAATTAAGAATTCGGCGGTCGAGTTTGCAGAAGCTTTGGAGCTGACTAAATAGCGGCAAATCATGAGGTTTGACGCACAAAGATTTTGAAGACAACTGACACTGCCTAAATCTCTAGACTACTCATCCATCTGCCAGATGTCTTCATGTATTTACAGTGGTAAAAGGACATTTCAGTCCCGTATTTTTCAGTCCCGAACATTTCAGTCCCGGCGTTTCAGTCCGGACTGAAATCTCTGTCAAGGTGCACCAGCCTCACGATGATAACTCTTTTCGAATTCTCATTCGCTCACTCGCCGCCCTTGCATTCCTTTCTGAACCACAAGTCCAGGAATGCTTTTTACTTTTGTCTGGAGAAGTTGAAAAATTGCCAGAGAAGTTTGGTTATTTTGGGAACAAAAGCGGAGGAAATGGTTAGTTATTTTGGGAACACGTACGTTGTGCGCATTGTGAGTCCTACGAGAACTGCGAATGCTTTGTTCCCCTTCTACCTGGAACTGCCACAAAATTGCTCTAGAGAGCCAACCCCGGACGAACAACAGTTTGGAAGGGCGGCACTCAAGATTTCGCAACATTTCAATGGTAATTCCAAACCTTCTTTTTCGAAAGTTATCAAGGCTGTCCAAAAGGAAAAACGAAGCGTTCGCATATCTCTTGCGGCTTTTGAGTTAGATCCTAGTGCGGCTATTTTGGGGACTAAGCGATTGAATAAGTATATTAAGCAAGATAAGAGCATTAAGGTTATCGTAGAAAAGTTTGACTCTGATGAGCAGCCCGATCTGCTCAAATTTATAAAATCCATCCAATACCATCTTTTAGAGCGAGCAAACGATACTTTTTATTCTGAAAACCCTACTGAGCATTCGGCGTAAAGCTTCCAAAAGTCCTCTTTAGGATGATTACTCCAACAGTCCTCTTTAGAGCTATTCCAAAAGCTATCGATGATCTTCCTTGCATTTAGTGTACACGGATAAACTGAGCGAAAACTGACAACACCAACACGTGCTAAAAATTTAGGACTGAAACGGTTTAACCGGGACTGGTTTAACCGGGACTGAAATGACGGGACTGAAAAAATCGGGACTGTATAAAATGGGACTGAAATGACGGGACTGAAACGCCGGGACTGAAATGTCCTATCCCCTTTACAGTGACCCTGCTTAACCATCTCCGTACAGGTTTAGCTTAGTGTACCGGGAATTCTTCTTGCCTTCATTGCTGATAAAGCGTACAAGAAGTGACAAAGTCTTACAGCAGTCGCTTGTTATAGTCGATCATCTAATCCGAACTCATTTCACCTAGAGCTGACTGAAGTCCTTGCAAACAGGCGCGTCCCTCTGAGCGAACTTATCGCTAATCTTCTTGGATTGCGTCTCTGTTATCGCTGAGTTTATGGCTAACCCTGAAGTCCACTAAACTCAAAATGGCGATTCGGGAACCGAGAGCGCTATCGCACCAGTTCCAAAAGTCCGAGCACGGACTAAATCGCGCTCCAAGGCCTCTCCAAACTCGGAAAGCGTGGCATTTATGGACTCAGCGCGCCAAATTCGCAATTTAGTCCACACCGAACTAGCGAAAGTACGACGTTTACTGGACTAAATCCTTCGCGCGTTCGACAAAATTTAGTCCAAGGCTCCCGCATCGATTTGCCTGGACTAAATCTGGATTAAAGATCCTGGATTAAAGAGGAAATTAAGGGCTAGAATTAAGCGAAGAACTCGTTTTGGAGGGTCGCAAAGTAGAATTTGCGATGAAAGGGCGCGTTTTCCCGCAAAATTTGCCAATAATTGAGCATTAATTAGCGAATTGTACTTGTTTCTTGTACAATTGCTCTATTTCAGGCACGGATGACATGAATTTCGACAGTTTAATGGATTCACAGCCTCTGGAACCCGATTACGCAGACGAAATGCGGGGAGCGCACGCACGCTCCCCGCAGCCATTTCGGCTCTAGACGTGCGACAAACGGCCGATGACGCAGGACGCATGCGGCTCGAACTATGAGGGGAGCCTACGCATCAAAATTAAGGTTCCATTTTCAAAAATAGAATGAATGCAATGAAATATATCTCAGAAATGTTCAGGGAGGCACGAATCAGATCAGCCGAAGACGCAGGACGCATGCGGCTCGAACTATGAGGGGAGCCTTAACAACCTTAAGCAATACAACGCTAAGTCGAAAAAGTCGTTTACTCGCTCTTAATTACACATGAGTATCTGATACCCGGTAAAAACATAGTCAATTTAGCACAATACAATGGAACATTCAGAGGTGCATCTCCTCGACGCTCTGACGCAAAACAGTGAGGTACTCGGGATACGGGACAGGCTTCACATCGTACACTGACCAGCGGAGGTTCTGCATATCGTTGAAGGTTTCCATCTTGGAGCGGATGCGGAAGTGGAAAGGACGGAAGCGGACCTGCTCGATCACCTGGTTAAACTGTTCGGTCTAAACGCAAAAAAGAGATTTCTAAAAGGATCACGCGGTGTTCTTACGTTGGTGCTCTGGAGAGTTCCGATCTGATCAGCGTCCATCTTCAAGAGTTCCTTGGCTCTCTCCTCGAAGATCGTCACCCAGTAGGTTCCGGTAGAGTCGGCCAACTCGCATCCCATCATCAGAACGTACTTGAAGGAGTCCCTGGTAATGTCACACTTCTCGCACCGGTACTGTCCGTCCATCTCCGAGACCTTCTTCTTGCATCCCTCGCTGGCGCAGGCTTTGTACACGATATTCTCCGTGCGCACGTTGTTCACCATGGCCACAATGTTGAAGTACTCGCCACGGTCGCTGTGCTCGCCGATTTTTGCGGCGGGGGTTAGCCATGCCGATCGTGAGAAGGTCGCGGACTGCAAGAACCCTTGTTTGAAAAAGCCGAGAAATTGAAGCAACTCACCGAATCCTCCACCGGCGCCTCCGCTGGAGCTCACCGAAGAGATCACCGCGTTAGGCCTTTCGTTCTGGTACCAATCGGCGAGACTATCAGCGCCCTTGCAATTGGCGTCGATCTCCATGCGGCACGAATCCCCAATGCTCAGGCTGAAGCTGCCTTGAAACTCCTTGACGAGAGCGCCCTTGATGCCGATAATCGGATGGTCGCCGTCCATGATGTGAAGTTGGTCGCTTTGTCCGACCAGAGAACCATCTGCACCATCGTCTTCGACTCGTCGATGAGATTGACGTTGCGTTTCTCAGGACGTCGCCGGTGGCGCGGGCCGTGATCTACAACATCGATCCGTCAACACCTTGAATCACTGGTAGCAATGTTTACCTCAGTAACGTCTTCGACCTTCTCCACGACAGCCAGGATGTCAACATTCTTGCCGACGGCAGCGGAAATCTTGTCCAAAGGAGTCACGTTGAGCTTCAGAGGAGCCAGGCCGATCAACGGACGATCGGTGCAGTGGACGATGTCGTTGTCGTTGCGAACCGTGACCTCGTAGTCGTGCCCGGTCGAGTTGTAGCGCTTATCCGCCGCCTTGACGATCGTAGGGCTGCCAGTCAGGTAGTACATCTATAAAATTGAGGTATGAAGGTGAATTCAACAGCATTTTACGTCTCCGTTCTGAATGATGGTGAAAAGTCTGTCCGCCACATCTCCGAAGGCGCTCACGCGGAGATCGCTGCCATTCTTGTCAGACAGGGTGAAGGAGAACACCTTAAATTCACCCCTCGCGCTCTTGACGTTCCGCACGTTCGACTTCTGCGAGGCGAGGCCGCACACACGCCACTTGGAGACGTAAGGCGTAATCATGGCGATCGGGGTGACGTCGCTGGAGAAGCCGCCGCCGTAGTTGACCGGCCGACGAGGGGTCGAAGCCTTCGCGGAGGGCGCGCCCGTGGGATTCTTGTTCTCGGTGTCCATGACGCCGGTTGCGGAGCTGCCTTGTCGTGATTTCTGGTCGAGGATGGCAGAAAGACTGACAGGGTTGCCGATCTTCGGAACTCTGCGCTCTAAGATTTCCATGTCACGGATACAAAGGGTAAGGCGACTATATCCGCGTTCGTTGCTAAAACACGCGCGCGATGAGCACGGAAAAACAAATAGCAGCAACTGACATCTTGACGTTAGTGTCGTACTGCTTAATGCGTAGGATCAGCGGCAAGTTCGTTCTCGTCGTTGCACACGTCGACGAGTCCCTCGAAGACCGCGCATGCTGAAACGTTTCACACCTTAAGGCTTCTGCACAGTTCGAGACGCATGCGACAGACGCAAGCTAACGCCATACAAATTTCTGGACCACACACAAAAATCTATGTGTGGTCCAGAAATTTTGTTCGAACTATGCAGAGGCCTTTAAACGACCGCCCTCAGACGTGTGAACTCACAGCTCCAGATGTACTGGCCATCAGACAGTTGGAGTCTGAACGTGTTGGCCACGGGGCGCATGTCTAGAAGCTGCAGGATCGGCTGCTTGACGGCGGTAGCAGAGCGCTTTTCGTCATTGACGATCTGAAAGCCGAAAATTGAGATTAGGAGAAGGAGAGAGTCGGACACACCTCGAAGAACCTGTGGGAGAGTTCGTGGACCATGATGCCTGTTGAGGTCTGTAGATCTGAAATCGCAAGAATCAATAGCACGAAAACGAGGGAGGAACGAAAACATGCGGCGAGTCGTGGGTGGCAATTCAAAGGCTGCGACGGCATCCAAACGCGCGAAAACTACAACCGCCATTTCGAAATGACGCGGCAGGACCAGATTGCGGGAAATCCAAAAGTGCGAAACTTGGATTGCTCACGATTCATGGCACCTCGTTGGGGAGGGAATACGCATTTGAGAAACCACCTATCGGGCTGATTTTCAGGCGCGAAACGCCCGAGATTGATGAGGATGAAATATACAGCGAAGATAGGATTCGATCACAAATCTTACGCCGTCGTCGATCCCGCAATCTGAAACGCTAAATTGCAAAGCCGAACGTCCGACTTCTCTTCGCTCGTCGTCTTCGCGTCGGGATGCGGTGCAGAATTCAAAATCGCGACGGCGAATTGAATTTTGAAGTACGCTGCCCCAAGTTTCGCGAATCGCGGATGCGCGTGGATCTTTGATTGCAGAAGAGAAGAAACTGATTGTGTGAAGACGGCACCACTTGTGCCATTTTCTGGGTGTTAAGGTGCGAACCACTTACTTGTCGGGTCATCGATGCGTGAATTCTTGGAATTCCCGGTTTTCACAACAAAATTTGCTTTCAGGGCTGATGCTAAGACCAACCGATCATCTGAGGATCCGAACGCCAGAAATGACCTTCTGCAAGCCTTGTACTTCAGCCGGGTCTGGTCTCGTCTGCTGCTGTCTCGTTTCGCATCTTTAAAAGCGCCGCGAGCGGTCGTCCTCTTCACTCCAACTGACCCCCGCCGATCGGTCGCTCCGTAATGGCCGCGCAGCAGCGCAGATCCTTGAAGCCCTCGCGAAGATCTCGTCGAGATTCCGACTGGACCGACCAAGAACTCCGACTCGTCAGCTTCGCTCCTGAAGTCGTCCAAATCCAGTGCTGCGAGGATTCTCCGAGGAACGGAAGAAATCGCAGGGACGTCAGCGAAGAAAGCGTCCGTTCGCGACGTGCCAACCGATGCCCGACGTCCTATTATCGCCCTTTACGCAGATACTCGTCAGCTATGACCGTCGACGAAGTCGCGTTGAGGGCTCTCGACGGAATCGCCGATGTCCCGTGCGGTCGCCCGGAAGCCCGCATCCCACATGTCACTTCTGAAGCGAAAACGCTTGCTAGGAAGATAGCGCAGGGATCCGCTGTGGGTGATTTACAGAATGTATTGTTTTTAACGGTCCGTTTTTCAGAGACCACGCTTTTCAATGGGAGCCGCCATACAGGATTGCAAATGTAAGGTGTCAAACTGTCGCAGGAAGTCCTATCGCGACAGCTCTCCTCCACCGAGCGAAGAGGCGATCGCGCAAGCCATCAAGGATGCTCTGAGGACTCCCTATCCCGTGAAGGTCCAAGGATACGACAAGAACTCCTCTCCTCCACCAAGCGAATCTGAAAGGCTGGCCGCCCTTGAAGATGCTGGCCAAACTCCGTTTTGCCGTCGTTCGCTTCGCCATTATGGAAACCATAATGAGCGTCTTGACCGTCGCATCAAATTCGCCGACGACCAGAAGAAGAGCAAGCCTTGCTGCGGTCCTGTGTACGACCTCAGCCGAAGGCGCCATTCAATGGTATTTGTATTCGTCGTTATATCAAGTTATGTATCGTTTCAGTATGACTACCAGAAGTCGAGCAGGTCCTCCGAGCCTAATGACTCGGTCGCCGTGACGCTCACGCGCTCGGAACTGGAGTCGCTCACCAGGCAGATGAAAGAGCATTCCGCTAGCTCGATGACGATAATTATTAAGAAGAACCGAGTCAGCCCGGCTTCTTCGAAGATGGGAAAGTGCTGCTGAAGGAAGACGGATTAGAAAGAAACAAATAAAAAAGTTGTCGTGCGTTTTCGTGTTTCTTGTTCTTCTGAAACTGTAAGGGGTGGTTGGTAGGTTCCTCTCTTGTGTTCCATGGTCATGTTTACAAACAGTTTGACTGTCTTTCAGAAGATTCATTGATCGCGTTTTTCAGGTCCTCAACGACCGCTTTTATCAGGCGACAACCCTTATGTGATAAGAATTTTGCACGCTCATGTTATTGTGGCGCTGCCACTTCAGTGGCGTTGTTTGCCATTTGGGTACTTTGTCTTCTCTGCCATGAGGCCTGATCCGACCATGCCCTCGTCGTTCATACCCCTCAAAACCGAAATTCCGGACCCATCCTTCACTCCCCAACAGCCTCTAGACCACTTGGTCCACAACAACGTCACAGCGGCTCCTCCAACGTTCTTTTCTCAACCAGAAACGACTTTCCAGTCACTACCAGGAGGTCTCTCACAGACCGATTCGCAGACGTCCTTCGCTTATCAGTCAGAGGCGTCTGCTGCAAGCGTTTGGGTCGACGTGAATCGACACCTGAAAATGCAGATCCTGAGGAACCAGCAACTCGCAGAGATTCTTTCGCCGATCCGGAAACGCGAACAACAGCTTCTCGCGGAGAAAAAGAAGCGCGTGACCAAGAAGCACAATATTCGTAGGAAGTTCTCTATCACCAACGGCTTTAAAGCGAAAGGTTGGTGATTTTCGCAGATTTTTTTGGAAACGTAATGAGGTGTTAGCGTGGCTGCTGGAGATTTCCGTGATAACCGCAGATTTATAAATGTGTTTTCGGTGTTGAACCGGAATTCTCGGAAGCTGAAGGTGTTCCTGGGTCCATCCTCATAAACAACTCAAAACCAACGTGTTTTCTAAAGGATCAGTTGAAAACGAACAAAGTTCCCAAAACCACAACTTGAAGCGGAGGACTACAAACGGCGTTTTCAGCCATCATAATTCTCGTTTTGTGTGCTTTCAGCCACGGCGACGACGTCATCGAAGAGTCACAGCCGGATTAGCGCATCGATCAACCGGTGGCAGAACGAAATCTGTTTAAGAAAAAGGCGGAGAGATCAGCCAGCGCCCCCAGCGGCCTCCGCCCCGAGTGTCCCGGCCCCGAAGATCGAACCAATTCATTAATAATTCGACCTCCGACGAAGCACAATCATTTACAATCATTTTGTACAATCATTTATACAGAGAAATCGATAAATACAGCATTGAGGAGGTGAAGGGTACAGTAGTCGAGGTCTAGTAGTGGCGTATCTGGTTTTTCTGAAAACAATCCTTACGAGGGTTTTGTTTAAATTAGGCTACCTGGGTCCGTAGACCCTTTTTGAAGGCGACGAGATGCCACTGGAGGCAGCAGGAGATTCCCACGACGACGATTTCGACGACTAGAATGATTCCGAAGAAGATCAGCTTGTGGTGATGTTGAGGACTCTCTGGAATTTTCAGAGATCGGCAGAACTACTCGAGATGCACTTACCAAGAGCGTGGCGAGGCTTCAGAACGCCGTGTTTTGAGTGCGACCGGTCGAAAACGTCGAAGAGCGAGAGGAAAACGATGATCGCGGCGAGCTTCACGAGGACTCCGAGGAACTGAAATTCGGATATTTAAGGAAGACAAAGCTTAACTCACTCCCAGGAGGACGCAGGGCCAAACGAGGTCCGACTTCTGCCCTCTGACGACGATGAACGTGTGGACGATGGCGATGACGGGGACCGAGAGGGCCAAAAGAGAGATCGGGAAGCAGAAGAGAGCGAGGATTCCGGAGAGGATCAGATACAACATAACAGAGGCGATCGTGATGCCCTGAAACGGAGATTTAAAACATCTTAAAGTGTGGGAAAACCCACATTGCGATGATCCCTGGTGTCTTCGACCTCCTCGTCGAATTCCCCGTCTTCGGAATTCTCGAGGTCGATTGGTCGCGGGTTCAGGAACAACATTCGGAGCTAAAAAGCGACGAGCGGAGTGAGGACTTTACTAGAACCCGACTTATTAATGTCACACACGCGGGATAACAGGTGCCTGCCACGAGTGATCGGTAATCGGGAGCAAAGAAGAGCCGCGGGGCCAGGAAAGGAGGAGAGCGCCAGATGCCGGACGACTTATCGCGTTGATCGAGGGGCAAAAAGCATCCCAGAATTCCGGAGAGCGTCGTCGTAAAAATGACTACTATTTGCATATTCTATGTGTTCTGATCAAGATCAACGAGGATAGCGTTGACGACGGCAATTAATCTCGCTTGACGGGAAAATTTGAAGCGACAAGCCGCTTGAAGAGGAGCACAAAGAGAAAAAAAACAAGGGAGAGAGTAAAGAAGGAAATCCGATCGAACTACGCGCGATCGGTTTTGATTTTTGTTTCAAGTTCGGTAGTAAACAAGGAGATCAATCAAATTGTGAACCAGTTATTCTAAGTAGTTAAATTCTAGCACCTAGTGGACATCGAGCGGACAGGTGATCGACAATCTAAACGGCCGGAATTAAACGGATCGGCGATGAATTGAGTCGGCAATTAGTCGGTGGTCCGGTAAATGAAGCAAATGAGGCAAGAGGGCAGCGGCGCTTGGCACGTGCCACGACGGCCGAGAGAAAAACAATTGGCGCACGAATTCGAAAAATGAATAAAACTAAACGCCGAGCTAGCGGAGGAAAGGGGGATTCTGCGGTGGTGGAGTGACAAGCCGCTTCTGGGCGCAGCCACGGCAAATGGCGACGGCGGGTTCCGGCAGAGTCGCCGACTTTCCAGGAGAGGTTCGCAGTCAAAAACAACCTAATCAAAGTGATCGATGTGTGGGAACGCAAAGTTCATGCGGAGAAGTGGCAATTCTTTAAGGCAACATGGAAAGGGATCGTCCAAAGTGGGAGGCCGCGGAGCAGTTGGCCAGTGTGGATCCGCCGTCGACGACCAGCGAGTGACCCGTGACGTAGCCGGCGTCGCGGTTGTCCGCCAGGAAGCCCACGGAGCGCGCGATTTCGTCGATGGAGCCGAAGCGACCCAAAGGATTCGAAATGGCAATGCTCTCTTCGAACTGAAAGGAGGTCGTTAGGTGGGCGAAAAGCATTTAGGAGCGGTCGATCGCTCTCGGTCCACACAAATGGTCAAGTGAGGTCGGTAATTATTACCAGACAGTTGCTTTTTTGTCTGAAAGACATTTCAAGCATGAGTAGTGTCTGATTCAACAAGACTCGACTCTCATGTTTCATGTCTTTTTCGTCAATTCATTTGATCTCTCTCGAACCCGTGTGAGCGGTCGGTTTCGAGTGCGACTCTTCCAGATCTCCTTTTAGTTCACTTTAAGAACTTCTCACCTTCTTGTAAAGCTGTTCGTTTACTTCAAGTCGAGTAATCAGGTTTGTCTTAATGAATCCAGGACTGAAAACGATCGATATTTAAAGAAACCGCGTGGCAATTAATACTTGATTGAATTGACTCTCACTCCCACCGTCGCAAGGTCCAACCAATGCGACGTTCTTCGTGAATTGGTCGACGGCTGCTTTGGAGGTCGAGTAGTAGGTTTGTTTGCAGAGCTGAAATATTATTGTTTTCGGCGAGTTACCCACCTCAAAGAAGCCCCCGCCATTTCTTTGCCCCAGGGCAAGATATAAAGACAGTAGGTGATAAACGGTTTCTCAATAGAAGGTAATAAAACTGAAGATGGGAATTCCGAGCAGGCGGATAAGCATCAAAACAGAGTCAGAAATACTCGTAAAACTCATTTGTTTTTTGAGGACCGAATCTTAGGTTTTTAATACTCACGGGGACCATGGAGGAGATGCTGCTGACGTTGACAATGTTTCCCTTCGTCTTCTTCAGCTCCTCGATGCAGGTTCGGGTCATTTGAACAATGCTAAAGCAACAGAAGTAGCTAAATAGGCTCTGAGCACGTAATTCCTACCTTCTAAGGTTGATATCCATGAGCTTGTCGTAGACCTCGATCGGGTCGCTGATGGTCGACGTTTTGTGGCCGGGAATCGTCAGCGCTCCGGCGTTGTTGATCTGAAACCAAATTAAGGTTGTAAAATACGTTTCCACCTACCAAAATATGGAGTTTCCCGAAGGCTTCAAGGGCCGCATTAAGCAACTTCTTAGGAACGTCGTCGTCCGTGACATCTCCGACCACACAAACCACGTTCTCCGCTTTCGCGCCCTCGACAACGCACAAATTCTTTGTTTCTTCCAGTTGTTCCGCGTTTCTTCCTGAAAGCAAGAGTTTCGCGCCTTCCTGAGCGAAGTAGATCGCCACTCCGCGTCCGATTCCGGAGCTTGCGCCTGAAAAAAAATGAAATTTATAAGGAAAAGATTTCAAAGTTGTACCGGTGATGATAGTACATTTGTCGGAGAAGCGAGAGCCGGCGACCATTTTGTGAGGGACAAAAACTGAAACAGGAAGAGAATAAGAGAAACGTGAAGAGATGGTATCTTATCAGGAGCTAAATAAGGGTTAGATCGGGGCTTATCGCCTAGCAGATGACACTTAGGAGCGTGCGAAAATGGAAAGACGTGGAATGGCGAGAACAGATGTTAGAAAGCCGGTGTTAAATATTTTAAACAATTTCCGAAAAGCGGCGTATAATTCAATACAGAAAGGACCTATTAACGATCCGAAGCCCGCCGATCGCAATTAAAGCGCACCATTCATGGGAATGGGTGCTTTACATTCATAAGAGGAAATTCCGGTTTCAAGGGACTAACAAAGGGCGAAAATTGGTTATAGCATATTTTGGATTTAGAACCTTATACAAATACTCAACAAATTTAAGAGAACACTGAAGTGATTCTGGTAATACAAAGAAGCGCGAGCGAGATGCGCTCGATGACGGAGTGTGCGATTATAAGAGCTCTGGTTCCTGGTTTATGTTTCAAAAAATGTGGTTTCCGTGATAAGTTATTCGACTGAACAGGCCGAAACGTTTAGTAGATTCAGATTCAAGAGTTTAACGATATTTTCAAGACTTCGATTTTGACTTATTCTTTCACGCTAACCCTCATGTATCATTATTACCTGCGGTACAGCCTACAAAGCACAAAAAAGCCGTTATTTTGCAGACGAAAGAAACGTCATCTCGCTACGATGTTCCATCTGATCACGATCAATGAGCAGTTTTGACGCACAAGCCCAAATCCCCGATCACTTCACTTTTCGGTTCATTCATGGTGTTTCTTCAAAATCTCATTGTTGTCTCAACTCTGTTTCCTTTCTAAGTTGTTTTGGCAATGGATGTTTTGGCACTAATTCTGGGTCATGTTAAAAAGCCTAGCATACATAAAACGATTTTCAGTCTTCGTTCTCTTGTTTTGCTTCGGCTTAATCTCTCGGCCTCTCTACTTATTCCCAACCAGCCCACTCGAATATTTCATGTCGGTATCGCAGACATGCTTTTGCTTTAAAACGCGCTACGTCACTATAAAATTTAGCTTTTCTGCGTCATTCGATACTTAAAAATAAGATCGGCGGGCCGCTAATTGTGAACGAGTTCAAAATATTCTTCGTGGTTTTTAGTCGTTTTGTTTAAAATGAAAATAGAGAAAGGTTACCGAGTAATATGTCGTGATAACGGATGCCTGGATAACAGATCTGTATTTCTGTTGGAATGAAATGCTTCGCGGTATATCAGAAATTGATAAAAGGAGCGATGATTACGCAGAGTACGGAGAAGATATATTTGCATCGCAGCCATGTGTACTTTTGAGGTAGAGTGTACTTGTGCAAAAGTACAGGTTGTATGCTGCGATCCGTGTACTGTAGAAAACGAGAAAACAGGTGAGACCGTACTTTACAACCACAAGGAATTTAGGTTGAGATTGAGTCAGCCGGAAACAGTCGTGTTCCAGGAAGATGAAGAGGTGTTTGTGCTGGCGCAGTGAATCCGTTTTCCAAGAAAGAGTTGTTGCTGTGAGTAATTCCTGTCAGAATCAGGATATGCCATTTAATTGCAAGCTTCTTCAGAACTTGATTTTGATCCGGTCCTTCTCATAAATACGTCTGCAGACAATATTTTCACGTTTCCCGTCTCCGTTTTAAATTCAACTCACCCTTCCCCTCGCCTTCCTTCCACATTCCTCCGCCTTACAGCAGTCTCGTTGCAACCGCCGCGTTCTGCAGGTCAATTCCTCGCCGTTCGGCTCGAACCGACCGAACACCAACCTCGGCGGCGTACCACGCAATCTCCTTTCGCGCTTTTGTGTATTCTGCAGCGCTGTTAGAATTCCTCAGCTGGCGTCCCGCCAAGTCTGCGCGCGGCTTGTCGCCGGCATCTCCGTTTTTGTCAGCGACAGATTCTCTCATCTGCACTTGCCTCTATTTACGTCTTTGCTGTTTTCGATCTTTGCTTGAGGCTAATCAACCGTACCTTGTGGGTTCTATCTACGGTATCACTGCGTGCTTCTCGCTCCTGTTTTTATCATTTCCCAGGTGGGAATCACATGTTTGGCGCGTGGAGAGGGCTTAATTCCTCGACTTGATTCCTTCCTTTTTTAATTCCTGCTAATCAAAATTTTAAAATCTAACTGCAGTTTTCAAATGTTGCAAGAGCTAGTGTCAACTACCTAACAAGACTTTTAAAACGTTGGTATGTTTTGAGCACGCCAACATTTTTTAACTGGACAAACAAGCCACTTGTAGTAGTTCCTGGGTACGCGCTTGGCCAAGGATTCTCTTCCTTGTAAGTCACTTTCAAAAGTTTGACCGAGGTTTTACTAAATTTTCACTAGAAAACAGGTCGATAAGACTATTTAAAAGACTACACGCCGTGTTTTGCTGAAAAGTGCATTTCTGTGTCGTTAGGAGGGGCAAAGATTGCGCGGAGGTTGAGATTGGAAGAGCCCAGGCTAGTGCAGCTCGAATCGCACCGAGAGAAGCGCGTCCGGAACTTTGCTGTTTTTTGCGAAAACTTCGATCGCGTGATTCTCCGCGTTTTGCGGCGTCTTTGGGCGGTTTCTGATCGCCGAAACTTTTATTTTCTGTCGGTTTCCTATCACCCTTTGTCATCTTTAGGGGAAATTCCAGCTCCGTTCTAATCTCGCTCGCTTCTCGGTGCAGAATGGTGCTTCGGACGACTGCCCACTTTCTATCCGTCGTGGTCGCCACCACCGAACACGCATCTTTGTCCTTCCAAGGGCGAACTTTGCACCCGCGAAGCTTTTACCAACCCAGAAACGCCGTCCTCTCTCGTTTGCACAAGCGTCCCGTCGGGATTCACGTGATTCCGGACCTTTGTCGCCTTATTAGGCCACTCCTCCTCCTTCTCTCTGTTCCGCACTATTTAACTGCCTCCCCGTGGTCAGTTCTTCAGCCTGCATGGCGGGCCGATGCGGTCGGTATAGCGCTCTCCCGTTTAGGCACCACATCTCCCGCCACGCTGTAAAGTCAGCGGCGGCTCATGTGACCGATCGGAGGCGACTGCCGTACCAAGACCATTAGAGACGAAACGAAAAGTGTAAATCACACGGAAAAGATTTGCATTCGCACGCACGAGCATCCACCTGCCGCTTCATCGGAATCTCGCATCGCAATGTTTAGCTCGCAAGTCGTATAACTTCGATAGGCGAGGCATGGCTTGGATGGAAAAGTAATCGAGGTTTGTTTGGACAACCCACGAACAGAGCCAAGCGCTTCCGGTCGGCTTGGCTCTCGAAGCCTTTATCCTGAGCGCATCACCTACAAAGGCAGCGCTTTCGAGGCATGTTTACGTGCTTTGCGGTTGCGTATTGCATCAGCTGAAACGTGTTTACTTGAGTCCATTCTAACCGAATCCATGCAAACGTTCCGTTTGTTCCAGGTCCTCCTTCAACTTCCGCTCACTCAGCGCTCAAGCTTCGCAAGCTCCCCCAAGCTCTCACGCTCCAAGCCTATTCGCTACTTCAAGCAAGCCAACTCTCGTTGTCAGCAACTCTCGAAGTTCAGTTCACGACTGATCATCTTCTCAGAAGCATTCCAAGTCTCCTAACTTCTCTCCAAATACTCGAACTCCAACCGAACCAAGTAAGTACTTCTCAGACCTCAATTTGCACTTTGATCAGTGGCCGCACTTCTCCCTGGCGCTGCCACCGCCGTTTTTTTCGTTGTGTGCTTCTGTTTCTCGCCCGTACCGCGATCGGCGGCTGCCAGGTCACCATAAATTTAACTCCGCCGTTGTCTCGCCGCCGTCGCTCCTCTCCGTCTTTGGATTCTCAGCCGCTCGCCTGAATCCTTCGAAGCTCTCAGCCGCCTTCTGAGAGTCCCTCTACCTATGGTTTCGGTCTGTTGTCTCCGACCCTGCTGCCAGTGCCTTCTGCGTCGTTGCCGTACCACTTACCTGGCTTCACTCGTCGTGGCCCGTAAGAACATCTTCCTCGCCGAAGTCGCCGTCGTTGACGAGGTCCAGGTCCCTCACAACTGCTCCCTCGAAGCCGACCGCCGGAGGATCCGTTGAGCTCCGTTAGGACGTCGCCTGGCCCAAGTGGGTCTCCTTATCAACCGCAGACCGATTGCGTTTTGCAGATCTGCGTTTAGTGTACGTTGAAAGAGCGAAATCGCAACACTTAATCACACACCTTCACACAAAATCTGTTGAAAATTCTGGGAAGGTTCTGGCACCGAGCGAGCCAAACTTGGCGATTGCTTTCAATTCCATTTTGCATCGCCCGGTACGAACTTTCCCAGTCGGCGACTTTCGGAATTTCTGCAAATAACGCGCCTTTTACAGCTATGTCCCTCTTCGCGAACGCCGCCAAGTTCCCCTTCACCGACTCCTTGATCGCCAACTCGGACTACGACCAGCTCCTCGACGACATCGCCGCCCGCGAGAATCTGCTTTCGGCCGACGAAATCGCAATCGGACACGAAGTAGCTACCGCCGGACGCGTGGGGTTATCCCAAACACATCTGGAAGAAGCGCCGGATTGTAGAAGTTTGAGCAATCTCAGCAACGGTGTGGCCCTCCACGGATTCGACGCTTCGCTCGCCGCTCCCGAGCAGTCGGTTTGGCGCGGCCAATGGCAGAGCTGCGATGAATCCGAAGCTCTTTTTACCGAGGACCTCTCCATCGCCAAGGCTGTCGTCGCCGTAAGTCGTTCGATCCCGGCTTCACTCCCTAATTCTGTGCTTCCAGGACTCCGAGTCGCGGGTTCGAGGTGGTACCGAAACCTCGTGCTACGTTTATCGAGTTCCGCTCGGCTCCGGTTCCCCGCCTGGCGACTCCAAGTGCTGCGTTAAGCGGGTCTACACCCCGCCACCCAAGTCAAGACGATCAGCTTCATCTTTTGCTCCCAACGGCACCTCCAACGCGTGCTGTTTTATGCAGGGCTCCAATTGCATGGTAAGAGTTTGAAGTCGGAATCCGCAGCCCTCAATCGTCTCTTTTAGCATCCCTCAATCCAGTCCCGAGTTCATGGGGCCAGCGTTCGCCGACATTGCGTAAGTTGCTTTGATATCCGCGACCTCGCCTATCTTAAAATCTCGTTTCAGTACACCTCCATCGCCGGACCAAAGCAGTGCTTTATTTTTAACTCATCGCGAGTCGACCCAGTCTCCCAGCAGCGTTTTGTGGGCTGCTCCGCGCCTACTACCACCGGACAGCATTGTTGGGAAACCGTAAGCATAACAAAACGAATCCCTGATTAATCTTCTCTTTCCAGTGTGCCCGAAGCGAGTTACAACTTCAACAGTGTCTTCTCGGTCCCCAATAAGCAGCTGATCAACCTTCCTTCGAGCTACCCGTCATCCGTTTCACCGGCTTCCAACGTCACTTACTCTCCGCCGCCTCCTCCTCAGTTCTTCTACTCTTCTCCTCCTCAAACTACGCTCGCACCTTCGCCCCCAATTTATTCGTACCTTCCCGTCAACAGCAACTCGCCCCAGCCCCAAGCGCTCCTCAGCGACGCCAAGAAGCGCTGGTTGGACAACATCATCGAAGAAACCCGCACGGAGATCTACAGTTCTAGGGTGAGTTGGGGAACGGAATACGAGAGCTGGGTAGAGATCGTAGAGGATCACGGGAACGGAGTCGCGATTGATATAAGGTCACAGTTTGTGTCTTTTATATAGACATCGCATTGCACAACATGATCTCAATAATTCCACAACATGATCTTGAATCTGACGCAATGTAAACAAACTGGTTCCAGAAGCGCTCGTTCGACTCTTCCTCCGACATCCAGGAATGCTCCGGCCGCAAACGGAGCCGCCAGAACTCGGCCGACTCGTCCGTTTTCGAGGAAACCACGGCCGATTTGGTCGTCGTCGGCAGCAAAAAGTACCTTCTGGTGCCCGTCGAAGAGGAGTCCGAAGACTCCGGAGTCTCCGAACTCGAACAGCTCCACGGAAATTACACTGACGAAGAATCGGTTTGGCTTTCTCTATCAGTGCATACTCTCATCTTGGTGGTTTCAGTCTTACGCATCCAGCAACGCAGACTCTACCGAGGCCTCCTCGCCCGGCCTCAAGGCTTCCAAGCGCTGCCAGTCGCTCGTCGGACTCAGTTCCGAGGAAGTGGCCCAGCGCAAGAAGGAGCAGAACCGCCAGGCCGCCGCTCGTTATCGCAAAAAGCAGCGCGAATCAGCCGAAGCCGGCCGCAGCGACCTCGTCTTCTTCGAGAAGCGCAACAAGGAGCTCCGCGCGATGGCCGTGGACCTCGAAGAAGAGATCCGCAAGTACAAGGAGGCCATCATCAAGCAGGTGGCCCCGTCCGGTCGAAGCGTCAACTTACCGTTTTCCTCCTGAACTCTTCCATCTCGTGCAATTTCCGTTTCTCCCCTGATTTCTTTTGTGAACTGTTGGCTATATATTACTTCTGAATACAACCCAGGTGCCCCTCTCCACCATCACATCGTCCGCCGGGCGGCGGAACCTCTTTTCCGTGCACTCGCATATTATTTGTTTCTCTCCAAGATTTATTACTCATTTTATTTTCACTTTCATTTTTTCGCGGTTTCGTAGTTTTGCTGGATTTGTCGTTTGAGATTAACAATATAGCCCCGTATGCAATACAAATCCATATAAGTCCATATCACGGAAGATGGATACTGTAGATTATTGCTGGAGATGAGACTTACTCTCCAGTTTGAAAGATAATTTGCCGCAATTGATAAATAAGTCAGTTTTTTGGATGAACTAATCTACACACATGTCACGCTGGATGCTGTCAACGCTGAAATCCCGGATGACGTCGCTTTTATGGACGTGACAATTCTAGGCGGATGGCTGGAGTATAGCAGGAAATTCGGATGAAGCCTTGAAGTGGACGAGGCGATATATCATCAAGAGCACAATTTGACGAGATACAGTAATCTCCCAAACATGTGGTGACCGTAGTTTCAATTGGCATTGTGAGCAGGCTCTCTTGATTTAATCATGTTTACACCAAACTCATTTTATTAACGTGCTACTAATAAATTTAGTAGCGCTTAAAAATAATTTAAAATTTTGTTAACGCCCTATTGCACAAAGTCTTCCTTTAACGTCTCTCTTTCAGATTTTTCCCAAACACCCATCAATTGAAATGCCAACCGCCTGCACTCTCATCTCTGGCATTTTAAGCTGACAAGGTGCCAATCGAGTTTCAAATTGTTGTTCCAAGACAAAGGAAGACCTCCCCAAACATCAATCTTAGTTTTAATTCCAATTAAACATCGATTTTTCCACTTCGCAGACCTCTTTTCGTCCTTCGATTACTCGAGCGGAATCGGAACATAAAGTGTTCTTCGCGATGAACTCGTCATGCATCTCCCCGAGAGCGCATGGAGTGTCATTCTGGACGAAATTACACGCTTCCAAGGTGCAAAGGTCGCTCTTCGCTTGCGTCCGGATGACCTCATGTGGAGGAGAAGAATTGAAATTAAGAAATCCTTTCGGGCATATCGCCGACGCTTTTCAGGTGTGCTAGATGGTCCCATTCTTCACAGGACAACATGTGTACTTGAAGTGGATAAATTTTGATCCAACGTTGGCGAACATCTCGTTTTTTTGTCCGAGAAGACCTTCGACGTGGGAGTCGGACAAAAAACAAATTGATTTTGTTATTAACCCTCCTCGAAGCTACAGAGGGACACTTAAAGAGACGACATTAATAATTCAAAATCTCCGTCCTCCGATGTTTCTCGGAACCGAGGACAAACAAGATTCACGACTTTACCGTAAACTTCGGCAACATTTTCTGTTTCGATTATTCGTACCTTCTATGAATTAGTCATCACCGCGTTTTCGGAATCCTCGTCTTTAACCGCGTGAAAACAAACGCCGTTTTCAACAAATTCGCGCTGTTAATCCAATTTCCAATCGGATCGCGCGGCTGGAACTAAACCAGCAGATTGGGACCCATTTGCAACCCTCAGAGAAAGCCGTCTTCAAAACAGTTTTGCCGACGTCGAAAGAATCGCATTTCTTTGTTTGGCTTTTTCCGGCCGATCGACGACCAAGTGACGTTTTCCGAAATTCGATTCTCGGCCGCTAAACTTGTTTTCCAATTAAGAGCAATCGAACCCACTTACAAATCACGGTGGCACCCTAATTCAATTGATCTCAAACGCACTCAACAGCTGCGGATTCCGAGTTCCTTGCACCGGTCACCGTAGTCTACGTCTCGTGAGACGCTTAGAGCAGTTTTTCGTAAAGCGGTAAAGCGTTTGTTGCTGTTTTTGCGGAAGTGCGAAAGATGAAAAGTTATTTTGAAACTCGGCGCTCTTCGGCAAGCTACTCATTAACCCTTGGCTCATCAACACGACTCGACAAGCGTCTTTTCGCGTATCTTGAAGAGGCAAAATTGTTTGCCGTAGGCGCAAATTTAATCTTCAATCCGAATGCGAATCACAGAGCGTGAAACATTTGGAAGACGAGGCGGAAATTGTGCAGATTTGTTGCAAGCGAAGACAAAAAGTCTCCCGGAGGAGGCTGAGGAAGCCTGTAAAACCGTGGGTTCGCAGTCATTTTGACGTATCCTGACGTGCTGAATACATCCGCAAACATTCCTGGAGCTGAATGAGGCCGTCCTAAGTCCCAACAGCGTTCTAAGCTTAGCATCCTAAGAAGGATATTCTCCGCGTGGGTTACAGTACCCATTTGTCCTATGCGATTCCGTGAACTGCCAAAATATGCAACGTGGACGCCGGTCTGCCGTCGTGGGAACTGCCTTGTGCAGAGCTTTGCGGTTTTTTGTGTCACATTCAGACTTAGATTTGGGATTTCGGGTGCCAAAACAACCATCGAGGAACACTTCTCTATTTGCCACCCGATCGGACAATTAACTCGGAAATAACTCGAATTCCAACGAGGTCCAGACGTTTCCTCGCTCGTCACGTCTTCATCGCCTCATCAATCAGGAGGCGCAGATGGTCGAGGAACGTTATTGTTTAAGGCTGTAGGAGGTTTTCGTTGTGCTGCTGCCACCCAACTCAACAAAAGCCGTAATTGAAACGTTTTACGCGCAACTGATCATAAACTTGCGGGCGAAATTAATTTGGATCCGGAGTATTGCAAGCTGGGCATCTCCTCGTTCTCGTTTTCGTCACCTCCGAGCATCTTCGTTAAGTCCCAGAGTGCACCGGATTCAGGCATCCTAAGCCCTTCCCCCTCCAGGCCACGCCTTCCGCGAATCGCCTCGCTGCGCACCTCGCAGCGACTTTTTGTCCCACTTTGTCCACTTCCCAAGTTCGCCACGGCTTCGGTCCTCCTCGGATAATCGCTAGAGCGGCACGGGGCTATGAATATTGTCAATGTTTTGACCACTGAAATGCGTAAACGGTGCTCTCGTGGATAACGAATGTCCGAATCAGAAATTCAGTTAATTCTATTTCAGGAAGTCCACAACATGAAGTCGCAGGTCACGTTCGCCGTCAATTTTGTCCTCTCCCTTGCCACTCTCTGTTTGGTCCTCGAGGGTATATTGTAACCTAAAATGAGCCGACTCTCACAGAGGTCTTTTTAGGCATCAGCGCTAACCCTCTCGGAGATCCCACAAAGGGGAACGAGCCGGAAAGTTGTTCCACGCAACAAATGCTGGAAACTCCTTGCCGATGCTGCAAGATGGACTGTTGGTATACGATCGCTCAAGTGAGAGATCACCAAGCAAATTCGTAAATGACGTTTCCCAACCCGTTTTCAGTCGGCTACCCACGAACTCGGCCACATTCCTGGTCAGGCCGGCGAGGAGGAAGCTATGGCCACGCTGAAACTCATCAGAAGTTGCATGATCTCAGAGTGCTCCGCTATTTGCCCCAAACGACGTCCACCTCCCTTTATGATCTCCCCGCAGTAGAGCATCTCTAATACCCAAGCGCCGCCTTCTCGTAAATTTGTATGTAGATTCTTGTCGAATAAAGTTGTTGACACAAAGTTCATCGGGAACACTTTAATCATAACATGTAGAACACTTTCCTTGACCACCGGTCACATCAAACTATATACACTCCTCTCAATAGTCCATGGCGGTGTATCCCGCGGAGTCGGACTCGTCGGGTTCTTCCCTGTGGACTCGTCGGCGCTCGGGTCCGTCGCCCAGAATCAAACCTTCCCTCTGCATCCAGCAGCGCAGGAGGATCGCGTTGCTCATGACTTCGACGAACTCGCACGCTTCTTTGGTTCTAAAAGCAGAAAAGGGTTAAACTCAGATCGAAGGTTGTCAGAATTCTTACGTAGTGTGAGTCTTAGCCCGCTTGTTGTGCCTGTTCAGCGTGATGACCATCTCCTTGCAATTGATCCGGGCGTCCAAGGACTTCATGTGAATCAGCTCGGCGAGGTTGTCGATCATCGTGGTTGTGTCCACCTGGAACTCGGAGGCCATGCTTTTAATGCAGGCGCGCGTGAAAGGCTTCATGTACAACACGATGGCCTTCTTCCGGATCAGGTTGTACAGCTTTTCGACGTGTGGAGCGATGTAAATGTTCATGAGGAGCTCGTTTTTCATCTCATTCAGGAGATCCAAGACCTGGCGGAACTCGCTCTGGTGGAACTTCTTGACCAGATCCACGAGGCGCGTATCGCATTCCATAAATTTGCGGAATTCCATGTTGTTCAGGATACGCTCCTTCAGTTCCACGCGCTCGAACGTTGCCAGGGCGCAGATGGTGCCGTAAATGGCCACGTCATTCGCTGAGATCACTTCGTCATCGCCAAATACGTCAAACGTGACCTGAAAATGGGAATTAAGGGACTGAATCCTATGAGGGAAACGTACATTGATGAATTTCTCCGCGGCTTCCTTGTACTTCATGGGAGTGATTAGGTTGTGAAGACCCGACATCAAGGTTATCTTGCAGTGGGAGGTTTCGATCAGCTGCTTGACGTTGACTGCCGGGGCTCCCGTTCCAGAGGCGGCAGGAGTCGGTCCTGATCCGGTCTTAGCTTTGGCGTCGGCGCTTTCGCGGGCTTCAGAAATCGATCGTTCTGCCTAAAATTAGAATTTCATCAAATGCTCAAAGTTAATCAAATTCTTACTTGATTCAAGAGATGCTCAATGCGATAGTAGTAGGTTGGACCGGCGTGGAGCGACCAGGTCATCCACTCCACGAGCATCTCCACCACGTGTTTGAACGAGGTGCAATATTCGCGCATGCCACGGGCAAAGAGCTGGAGAGCTTCGGGAAGTCGTCCCAGTTCCGTATAGGTCTTGATCAGCTCCGACATGGCACGACGGGTCGATTCCTTGACGCCTTCGTCCTTCTGCCGCTTGAACTCCGACTGGCAGTTGTCCACCTTGTTTCCTCCGTTGGCGTTAACATTGGCGGCCCAATGGGTGTTGTAAGCCGGGATCGTTTGGTCATCCAGGGTGAAGGGTTCCGGCTTGTTGATAAGGTCGACATTGCCTCCGCGCAGCTTCGCCAGTTCGGTGTACACGGCGTTGTACATCGTAATGTCCGTCGTGTTTTGAGTGATGTAGTTGATGAGGGCAATGTAGGCTTCCGCTCGCAGCTGGGGACACACCTTGGCGATGTGCTCGAAGCGCCGAAGGAGCGCGTATCCCTGGTAGTTGGCCGCCAGCTTCGAGATGACGGCCGAATCTGAGCTGGCGACGGTGATGCCGTCCAGAGTTGGCTTCAGCTCGTCCTCGTCTTCTTCGTCCACGTTGATCCGAGGCTCGAGTTCCACGGACGAGGAGCCGAAGAACGTGTCGGCTTCGTTGCCGTTCATGCCATCCGAGATTGGGTCGTCAACGATGCGATACTCCATCATCTCGTCGGGGTCGGGAACGATCATGTTGAAGCTAAAGAAGAGAAGATCAGTGAGATGACATGGTTTCTAACGTGAATCGCGAGGCTCAAATGGATCGTCCCGAAGCGCATCGCATCGCTTGAAGCACACAAATCAATGGAGGAAATTGTGCGATCGCCCGCATCGCTTTCGAAATTTGGATTCGCCGCCGCTGCAAACCGTTTCGCCTTTCACAGCAGCTGCTCGGCGGCCGCTGCCGGAGCCGCTTCGAATCTTCGGAATTTCGGATTTCGAATTTCTCGCGCAGAATTTCTTCGCGTCGAATCGCTTTTTTCGCTAAAAATCACCGCCTGATGCGAAAGGAATTTCGAATGGAAAACGCAAATTGCGGCACTCGGAGGGCGAACGCTGGAGGATTCGTGAGTCTCTCGACTCGAATGCCTTTCGATGGTCAACACTGTCAGGCAGTGCCGTTCGTTGTTTGGTAGTTGGATCGTTCGTGGGACGGTTGGCTCGATCTCTGCTGCTTCACGATTTTTCAAATTCGGATCGAAATTAATTTTCTCTCGTTTTCAGAGGAGCGGAATTCGCGAAACAACGAACTTCCGACCAAGAACACACAATGGCTTCGGAGTTAGAGGTAAACAATTTGAATTTCGTTTTTATGAATTGGGAAATTCTCGGTTTCGATACAATTTTTTTCGTTCGTTAATCGAAAAGTTGGATTGGATTTTTCGCGAATTAAGATAACTCAACTCGTCGTTCCAGGCTCTGAACAGCTTGAGTAAGGAATTGTACGAATCCGTGAACCAAGACGCGCGACTTCGAGCGGAAGAAAACCTTATCGCCCTCGTCAACTCGCCAGAATGCATGCGCCAGTGTCTTCTGCTTCTGGAGCAAGGAACCGTGAGTTTTCCCGGATCCATTCCTTAACCTAACCCTTTTCCCCTCAGATGCCATATGGAGCGCTCGTGGCAAGCACAGCCTTGATGCGGCTGCTATCGAGCAAAGTCGGCGTTGCTCTCGACGAACGCATGAAGCTTTGTGAGTTGGAAATTTTATGCGATCTGGATTCTGATTTCTATGGTTTTAGGCACATACCTCCTCAATTACCTGGCCGTCCGCTACGACCAGCTGCCGCCCTACGTGCTTACACAACTTTGCCAACTCTACGCGAGGATCACGAAACTAGGGTGGATGGATAACGATAAGGAGCAGGGATTCTATTTCAGGAATCTGGTGAAGGACGTCATCCATCTGGTCAAGGTAAGCTTACCAGCTGTGAATGGAGCGTTAATTCATGTTGTTTAGGACACAAGCAAGAATTCGCTACTTGGAGTTCAGCTTATCACGCTCCTTATTGCCGACATGAACTCAGTAAGAACATCTTGAAAAAAAGAATTTGTATTTTGATGTTTCAGTTGGAAGGCGTTGAGTCCGTATCAGCCCAAAGGAAGCTCCTCGGATCGCTGAGGGACGACTTCTTGCTGGAGATCTTCGACACGTCAACGACTTTGCTGTTCAAGATGATGAACTCCCCGCTGGCACCACAACAGCAACAGCTCGCGGCCTCGCTGCTGCAGCTTACGCTGAATTGCCTGACGTTCGATTTCATCGGAAGTATCACGGACGAGTGTGGCGAAGACAACGCCACGGTTCAAATCCCTACTGCCTGGAGATCATGTAAGCCTTGTATGCTTGAACTCGTAAGCAAGACCTTCATTTAGTCTTTGTCGGCGGGGACTTGATCAAGCAGTACTTCGCCTTGTACATGCATTTCCCGATGGAAATGTCGGCGAAGATCTTTATGAATCTCGTCCAGCTGGCCTCGGTTAGGCGAACGCTGTTCAACAACACGGAGAGGCAGCAGTATTTGGGAGAACTTGTCAGTGGCATCAAACTTGTCATGCAGAATTCTGAGAAGCTCCGCGATTCCGTGAGTCCCACGAATCCAACGCTCTTATTGTTATATCGGTTCTAGGCCAGCTTCCATGAGTTTTGCCGCGTGATATCGCGGCTGAAGAGCAATTACCAGCTCTGCGAACTTATGAAGGTCGAGGATTACAAGTCGATGGTCGAACTTCTCGCTGAGTTCACTATTCAGAGCTTGAGGGTTCGTGTAGATCTTTGTTAAAGCAGTCAGGTTTTAACCCGGGAAATTTAGATGTATGAGTTCTCGATCAACAGCACCTTCTACATTCTGGCCTTCTGGCAGCGAATGGTGTCATCGATGTCCTACGTGAAAGCTCAGGACGACCACTTTATCCAACTCTACTGCCCGAAGATCGCCGAAACCTTCATCGACTCTAGGCTGAGATACTCCGAGGCGGTCGTCACCGAAGGCCTGGAAGATCTTCTGGACGACCAAGGTGCGATCTCGCAAATCATGGACCAGTTTTCGGTCATCTCTCGCTGCGACTACAAGCAAACGTGCCAGCAGATGATCAACTTTTTCGACCAGAGCCTCAACGTGATGAACTCCGCGGTTAACTCTAACGACAACAGCAAAGAAATTTTGATCGCCCGCAAACGGCTGATCTGGATGATCACCATGATCGGCGCTGCAATACACGGGCGATCGAGCTTCTCGGGCGACGAGGACATGGACGTCCTCGACGGAGAACTTCTGTGCAGGGCTTGGAAGCTCATGGAGCTGAACGACAGCCGCCTGGTGAACGGCATACAAGCCGGACCCGACTGCGTCCAGCTGGAATTCGCCTTCCTGTACGTTCTGGATCAGTTTCGGAAGACGTACATCAGCGACCAGGTGCAGAAGGCAAGCAAGATCTACGAAAAGCTTGGTCTGGTCCTGGGCCTCAACGACGAGTCGATGGTTTTGTCGGTTTTCGCTAGGAAAATGTGCGTTTCGAACGTTAGAACCAGAGATAATTTCGATCGTTTCAGCATCACAAATCTGAAGTTCTGGGGACACAACGAAAAGCTCATCGAGGCCAGTTTGGGTCTGCTCAACGATCTATCGTTGGGATTCACTTCCGTTCGTCGCCTCTCGCGGCTGAATGAAATCCAATTTTTGCTCAACAATCATACGGTGAGGATCAAGTTCAAGGCTTGTGCACTCATGTGGATCATGTTTAGGGCGAGGTATTCTCATTCCTTTCATCGATGGCCGATTATCATATAATGAAAACACGCGGGATATTCTATGCTTCTTTAATGCGCCTCCTTGTTGTGACGATAGATGAAGACATATCAGTATTTGACAAGTTCATGGAACCGATAACCGAAACGATCAAAGAGATTTGCAACGTGTTCCAGTCAAACAACTTCGGGAACTTCAACCAAGACCAGATTAAGGTGAGAAAATTTCATATTCTAGGACTTACCTAAGATCTGTTTTCAGCGTGCCGTGATTGGACTCGCCCGCGACTTGCGAGGAATCGCCGGCGCCTGCTTGAACAAGCCGACCTTCAGGATGCTGTTCGACTACCTGTAAGCCATTGCAACTTCTTTAAAGATCTTATTTGAACCATTTTCAGTTACCCGGAAGTCTTCAGTCTCCTGCACAGGTCAATTGAGATTTGGTACGACTCTCACGAGGTTACGACTCCCATTCTGAAGCTCATCTACGAGCTCGCCCAGAACAAACAGCAACGGCTTTCCTTCGAGATGAACTCCTGCATGCCGGTTCTGCTCTTCAGGGAGATTTCCAAGATCGTGGTCACTTACGGCAACAGTTTGCTGGCCATGGGAGACGTGCCGAAAGCGGACTTCTACAAGCAACGGCTGAAGAATGTCGGCGTCATCTTCAGCATTATGAAGATGGCTCTCAACGGACAATACATCCCGTCCGGCATCTTTGACCTCTACGGTGACACTTGCTTGAAGGAGTCGTTGGCGGTGTTCTTGAAGCTGTTCATGAAGTACAGATCAGCAGATTTCAAGGTAGCTTCGACATTTCTTCTGGACTTACCCAAAACTTCCTCTTATTACAGGCTTACGCTAAGATCTCACACAATTTCTACTCGCTGATTGACGCCCTGGTCCACGACAATATGCCCTTCGTGTCGAACTTGGACGAAGATGTCTTTTTGGCGGTTCTCGATGCGATTCACGAAGGAATGGTTTCCTACGACTCCATCGTGGTTTCCAGCTGCTGCACGTCCCTCGACCTCATCCTGGATTACTTGTTCCGCCGCGTTTCGCGTCAGAAGACTAACAGGAACTTCGCCGGTTTCGAGCCCGAAGGCGACAACTGCGTGAAAGCCTTGGAAAGACGTCCGGAACTGATGTCCGAGGTGAGTCCTGCGTTTCCTGGCTTTTGATATCAAAAGTTTCTTCAGATGCTGTCAACCTTGATGGGCGCCATGATCTTCGACGACATCAAATGCCAATGGGCGATGTCTCGGCCCCTCCTGGGCTTGATCCTCTTGCAGTACGACAACTACGTTCGATTCCAAGAAGACTTCGTCAACCGACAAGCCTCCGACCAGCAGCAGTACCTGCAACAGGTATGTTGTTGTGGTCCTCTCGTCGTAATTTCGCTTTTCAGGCCTTCACCGCACTGATGCAGAACGTCGAACAAAGCGTCACGCTCTCCAACAAGGACATGTTCACCCAAAACCTGAACACGTTCCGACGAACGGTTAGTAAATTTTTTGTGCGCCACTTTAATCTCCCCGATATGTCATTTAATAGTCCCGATTTTCTCCAGGGTCGCATTGATGAACCTATGTAAATATTTAATTGTTCAGATGGCGACGCTGCTTAAATCTCCAATAAAGGACGATGTTGGTTCTGGCGGGGATATGATGGCGTGAGTCCGAAAGTTCGAAGAAATCCCGGCATCGCGGCCCCGTTTATCCATCAACTACGTGTATCCGATCTCTGTTAGCATCGGTTTTCATCTTTATCCACTGGATATTTATGTACATTTGTTGAGTCGGTTAATGATTGTTATAAGCTGATAAACAAAGACGTTAGAAAACATGAAAAATACCTTCAACTTCAACCCCCATCCCGACTGCCCCATAAGCGCTGAAACTGAGAACGAAACAAGGCGAAGAATATTTATTTGGCTGAAAACATCACCGCAATTAAGACGTGACATGGGCTGCAAGGCGACCTTATTCGTCCTTCTTCTCGGACTCCTTTTCATCCTGAAATTGACCACAGTTCAAAGCCATGACAAGTTAAGCCTTACGTCTTTCTTCTCGTCCGGCTTGTCGACCTTAGACTCGCCCTCAGGCTTGCCAGCCTTGGACTCATCCTTCTTTTCTTCATCGTCCTTCTTGGACTCTTCCTTCTTGGAGCCATCCTTCTTTTCCTCTTTCTTGGATCCTTCCTTCTTGGAACCGTCCTTATGTTCTTCTTTCTTGCTGTCGTCCTTCTTCTCTTCTTTCTTGCTGTCGTCCTTCTTCTCTTCTTTCTTGGAACCTTCCTTCTTGGAACCTTCCTTCTTGGAGGCTTCCTTCTTTTCCTCCTTCTTACTACCTTCTTTCTTCTCCTCCTTCTTGGATCCTTCCTTCTTCTCTTCCTTTTTCGAAGCCTCCTTCTTAGGGTCCTTCTTGGATCCGCCGTCCTTCTTCTCACCCTGGAATGGTTGCAATCAGAAACCAGGTCAATTTGCCACTCAAGACTCACCTCCTCCTTCTTTTCCTCTTCCTTTTTGTCCTCCTTCTTCGAGTCAACCTTCTTGTCGTCCTATAAATTGTCCACTCAAAAACGTCCGAAGAATTGCAAGTTCACCTTTTCGGACTTCTTGGACTTTTCTTCTTTTTTACTCTTCTCATCCTTCTTCGATTTCTTCACTTCGTCCTTTTTGGACTTCTTTTCTTCTTCCTTCTTTTCGGACTGCAAAATACCTTACTTAGAAAACGCAAAACGGAACGCTACTCACCTTCTCCTCCTCCTTTTTGTCATCCTTCTTATCGTCCTCCTTCTTGTCGCCCTCCTTCTTGTCGTCATCCTTCTTTTCGTCCTTCTTAGATCCATCCTTCTTGCAGGGTCGGCGGCAGCAGCGCCACCTGCAGCAGAAGGAGCTCCACCAGGAGGAGGCGCGCCAGGCTTCACTGGCGGTTTCTTGGCAGCAGGTTCAGGCTTCTTTGGTCTCAACAGATCACGGATGAGATACGAACAACATAGTCGGGACTCACTCCTTCTTCTTGCCACATTGCAGCAGAGCAGTCACGCTGAATAACAGCAATCCCACACCTTGGACGAGGGCAAGTTCAGTGAGGTCCAGCATTGTCGTTGGAGTTTATTCGGCAAGTGATGAGACACAAGCGTTCCGCTAAAGTACAGGTACGTCAACGGTCAGATTCTCGGAGAGATGAAGAAGAACCGACCGGTCGGCACGAAGTCGGTCGGTTGAAATGAGCCGCTCACCTGACGACCGGGAAGAGGGAGGAGCAGCCGCAGTTGACAAAGTCCGCCGGACGAATGACCGCTCCGCGGTCGCGTGCCTCCTTTTTAGGCATGTCTAGACCAGCGCTTCCAACGTGTCTTGTCTCGTGTTTTTCATAGTGCCACTGCATCTGAAACACGAAAAGACTAATTCGAAAACGGCATTGAAGGACGGCCGGTCGGAGCAGCCTTGGATACGGTCGGTCGAAGCAGCTCTTGGATTGCTCCGGTCGAGCTGCTGCTCCAACTTGTGCTCCTGTCCCTGCGGCGACCCATCGAGCATCTCCGCTGAATTTCGAAATTCGTTTGCCGCACACATTGAATTTCGCTTGTAAAAAAACGGATTTCCCACTCATTTAACATTGAAGGCTCAAGCGTCGGTTTCAGGTTGACAAGCCTCTGTGCTGTAACACTGCCTTTGGTCCATTCGCTCGACTAGGATTCAGTGCTTAATATGCTATCGTATTCCTGTGTTCAACACTCCTCAGATCATTCTTGACTCGATTACTGAAGTTGATAGAAGCTCCCAGAAGATATGAGAAAGCGGAAAACTGCTGAAACCATTTATTGAAGCTTATGATCTTGATAGGTTGGGTTCGTCGGCGAGATTCCTGAAAAAATAAGATCCTTAAACACCTGAAAGCTTCACTCACCTTAACCCTTCTTTTTTAGGCGCTGATTTCGCCTCCGCTGACTTCTTCGATCTAAGCACTGCACAGATAAACTGTAAGGATAAAAACTGAACTCACTTCTCCTTCTTGCAACTACATTGCATCAAAGCGCTCACCGCAAATAGCAGCGATCCGAGGACGACGGCGAGTTCAGCGATGTCCAGCATGGTCGTAGGAGAGCGACGGGATGTGCTTTCGCTGAGGACGCAGGCTTCGCGAAAGGAGAGGCACACCAATGATCGGATCCCTCGAAGAAGCGCCGGTCCCAATTAGTCGCATAGACGTCTGGAGGCGGTCTTTTGCATGTATTGTCCGGCTGTGAAGCATCTGGAACGGGGCTGTGAAAGTACAGGGTGGGCCAAAAAAAAAACATCGACCCTATCTCAACGCTGTTGTGTTTTCGAAGGCTGCAATGTTAAGAACGCTTGTGATTCCGCATCGAATGAGCTAACGATCACCACTCACACCTTCAGGGATGTGCACTTTTAGCCAAAAGTCTGGAAAATTTGTTAAGGAAATTGTACCGATTTTCAGATGGCCATAACTTTTTACTGGTCTGTCCGATTTTGACAGTTTTTTGTGATTTCGTAGCGAAACAAGAACAATATTGTGCAAACCAAAAAAAAAAAATTTTTTTTTGGCAACTTTTTTAATTTTTGCTTTGGATCCCCCTTACCTCTGAAAAGGGACTGGTCCAGACGTCTGAGAGGCTTGTCTGAAACATGGGTCAGAAACATGGAAGAGAAGCATGCAAGAGACATGGGTCGTCTGCTCATCCATGTCTGGAATTCAGCTGTCTACACCGGATTTCACGGAGTTTTAACCCATTTTCTGGACGTTCTTATCCGTTTTTTATCATTTTTTGCATTAATTTGCACAATATTGTTCTTGTTTTCCGCTACCGAAATCACAAAAAACTGTCGAAATCGGACAGAGCAGTGTAAAGTTATGGCCATCTGAAAATCGGTAATTTCCTTAACAAATTTTCCAGACTTTTGGCTAAAAGTGCACATCTCTGAAGGTGTGAGTAGTGATCTTTAGCTCATTCGATGCAAAATTACAAGCGGAACAACTTTTCTTAACATTGTAACCTTCGAAAACACAACAGCGTTGAGATAGGGTCGATGTTTTTTTTTGGCCCACCCTGTAATATCGAGTATCGAGTATCGCGTTTTATTCGGTACTCAACTCGACGCTGAGTCCCGCAGCGATCAACCTGCGACTTTAAATTGTTGCGATGGAGCAAGACGCCGAGGAATTCTTTCGTTGTTGCGCGCGGTTTTGCGCCGTTTCCGCCTTTCGCTGCTCTCATTTCGCAATGGGGTGTTCCATTTACGACGAATTCGATGAAAGACAAGGCGACTTGCAAGGGTTTGTTAAGAAAACTGAGTGATTATAAACTGCTAATGCGGCGGTAATTGTTGTTGATAAAAGTTTCGCGTATCGTATCGAGGGGAAAAGTACAAAAAAACCCTTTTTCCAGACACCTCGCCGGTCAGACACGCGCGCCAGATTTACTGTCTGAAATTTTTTCAGACATTTTAATTTTAGAATCTGGCGCGCGTGTCTGGAAACAGTTTTTTTGGGCCACCCTGTAGGCGATGAGGGCCGGGAGAAGCGGTCGGTCGCAGCAGACGGTTGCTCGTCGCGCCGTTGTTCCCAGCTTCTTCATCTTTAATTTTCGACCAAATGCTCTCCAAGAAGCCATACAACCACAAATTTCGGACTTCGCGCGGCGGCGTCCCTCGATCCTGCCCGAATTCTGGATTTCGAATTCGTGCGTTTCTATTCAGATATTGTTCTCCCAATCTCTGAATCGTAGCTACGAGAGTATCGAGGAAACAAAATTCCAACATTTAAACAACGGTAATAACAACCTGAAAGTTGGTACAACTTATACGTAGATGGGTTTGTACACGACCTTCTGGAGATCGATTATCTCATGATTTAGAATGCGGGAAGTCCGAAAACTTCAGGATTGAATTCCTCGAGCGACTTGAGCACCACATCAGCGCCTTCGCGAATGTCTTCAGGGAATGGGATTCCTAGAATTTAAGCTATTAAGGCGATGGACGTGTTAGGCAACGGACCTGGCGTGGGGACAGCAACAACGCGCATTCCAGCGCTGATCGCCGACTGGACGCCGTTCGGGGCGTCTTCGAAGACCAGAACGTTCGAGGCGTCCGCTGGAATCGCCTCGAAACGTCCCTGGGTCACGAGGAAACCGTCCGGCGCTGGTTTTCCACGCTTCACTTCGGGGTCGTCGCCGGTGAGGACGCGAAGCGGGATAAGTTCCAGAAGGCGTTCGTGATTCTGCGTCTTCAACTTGAAGTCGTGGGTTCCAGAACCGGTGCATATCGCCATCGGGATCGAGTTCTTCTTGAAGTACTCCACCAGCTTCATCGCTCCAGGCAGCAGCGCGGCTTTGGGGAGCAGCTCGGTCAGCTTCTCTTCGGAGATTCTTGCGTAGTCCTCCAGCGAAACCTTTCCCACAAGTCCGTGATACTCGAGGAGAACCTGAAAAATGCGTTAAAGAATAGCTTATATAAAGAAAAGCTATACGTTAAAGAATAGCTAAGGAACCTTACCGCGATCGCCTCCTCACGTTTGCGTCCCATCATTTGCGCCTTGATTTCCATAGGGAAAATTTTGCCGAAAACGGCGCAAGTTTCGTTGTTCGCCACGGTGTAACACCGCTCGGTATCGACTAGAAGACCGTCGAGGTCGAAGATAACGTGCGATATTTTGGATTCAGCAACCATTCTGTAAAGAATCTGATTAACCTTGGCGTTTACGGGAAGAACGCCACGGAGAACGTGATTCATACACGGGAGAATAGTTTAAACGAATACAGCGATCCAGAATGTTGGATTCCTGACTTCTATTTTCATAACTTTCGAACAGTTACTCTCCTCAATCGGCTTATGAATGCGAAACCAACTCCAAATATTTTGTAGACGAAAAAAAAGAGTTAGTCAAAAAAATGAATTCAGCAGTCAATTCTTACCTTGCCCCAAAGCGTATTTCGTACCCGCAAACCAAACCGATAGATATCTAAAAAACGTAGGAACACGACAAAATTTAGAAAACCCTTTAATTGAATTTACATTTATCACCGTAGATACAACAAAGAATAAATTACAGGTACAAAGCCTCAGGTGCTCCTTCCTTCTTGCGGTACAGGACGTTCTCCTTCGATTTCTTGAAATCCTCCATTGTAACGCGCATGCGACGCTCGCGTAGCGCCAAGAGACCCGCTTCAGTGCACATAGCCTTGATGTCCGCGCCGCTAAGGTCGTCCTTGGCCGTGATGAACTCATCCAGGTCGACGTCCTCGGAGAGCTGCATGCGGGACGTGTGGATCTGGAAGATTCTGCGCTTGGTTTTCTCGTCCGGCAGCGGAAACTCGATCTTGCGATCAATACGTCCGGGGCGGATCAGCGCAGGGTCCAGAGAGTCGATCCTGTTCGTCGCCATTAGGACCTTGACGTCGCCACGAGAGTCGAAACCGTCCAGCTGGTTAAGAAGTTCCAGCATAGTTCTCTGAATCTCGCGTTCACCTCCGGAGTTGGAGTCGTAACGCTTCGTCCCGACGGCATCGATTTCGTCGATGAACACGATGGACTGAAGAAAAAAGATTCAATCAACCGAAATACAACGCTAAAGGACTCACCGGTGCGTGTTCCTCAGCAACGCGAAACAGCTCGCGTACCATCTTGGGTCCATCTCCCAGGTACTTCTGAATCAGTTCCGATCCTACGACGCGCAGGAAAGTGGCGGACGTCTGGTTGGCGACGGCCTTCGCCAGGAGCGTTTTTCCGGTTCCAGGGCATCCGTAGAGGATAACACCCTTTGGAGGCTTGATACCCATTTCTTCGTAGTATTCCGGATGGGTCAGTGGAAGCTCGACGGCCTCCTTAATCTCTTGGATCTGCTGGTCGAGACCTCCGACGTCAGCGTATGTCTCCTACAAATGAAAGGGTTATTTAAGATTTAAAAATAAGGTGGTGTAACCTGCGGCGCCTTTTCCAATTTCATGACCGACACCATTGGATCGGTGTCATCTGCTAAGACGCGATAACCGCGTGCGTCTTATGATTCAACAGCACGGCACATCCAGGCTCCAGCTGCTCCTTGTCCACGAAGGAGAGGATCGTAGTGTTCGCTTCCTACGTTCTGAAAAAGCACAAAACAAGAATCAAAGTTGTCAGGATGCAGTGTTACTTACCGTGGAAACGATCGCGTGCTGATCGTCGATAATCTCCTCGAGGCTTCCGACGGCCATTGGGGTGCCGCGGAGATCGTCCACTTTCGAGCGTTCCTCCTCCTGGCGCTCCTCTTGTGGCTTAAGGCGCTCCTGGTTGCGAATGAACTCTTCCTCCATGAGGAGGTAATCCTTGATGCGCTCAAACTTCAGAAGCTTCAGACGGCATCGGGAGATCGGAGTGACGGCCGGGAGCTTGCTGGCGGCGTCGGGGCCCTTGCTGCCCTTCTTGCGCTTTCCGATGCGCGAGGGGATCGGCGCCTCGTACTTGCGCTTCTTCTCCTTGTCACCATCTCCGCCTCCGCGCTCGTCGTTCCGCTTTCCGAAGCCGGACTGTTGTTGTCCCATGGTGGGTTCAACTCTGAAGCACAAAAGCGATTAATTCAGTAAACGAAGCGACACGGATATGCAAAGAAATCACGAAAAGTGAGGAGGAAAAGATTTTAGCATCGCATTCTGAATGAAAAACGGTGAATCTGGGCGGGGAGCAATGCGACGAACGTCCGACGTCCGTAGTCGCTAGGAAATTACTGAGTCCTGCACGAATTCAGATCCAGAACAGCAGCAAAACCACAAAAATTCTGAAATCGAGGTGCAAACTTCTGAGAAATCGCCGCTTGAGGGCGAGACTCGACGATCCGGCGATTTGAAAGCTGCAATGATGATTTTACAGTAACCACGCGAAGTTTGAAAGCAGATCGGGTCAGGACCGAGCGGATTTTTGTTTTCGCTGCGAAGTCAGACTCTTGCTCGCGACGTTGTCTGCAACGGCGTGTCTGGCAGATGTCTCAAATGGTTGAATCCGTGTCACGAACTTACCGCTAATTTTTTTCTTCAAACCGCGGGGATAGTGGGCTGGGGCTGCCAGTTTCATGCTGGCTTAGGCTTGAACATTTTTCATTATGGTTTTTTGGGAGCACCGAAGGCGCGACAGTTGGCGGCACCGACTTTGCAGGAAGGCTTCGCAGGCTTAAGCTTAGATTTGTATCTTGTATCTCTTTTTTTGAGGCAATATCGGTCTTAGATTGACGGTTGTGGAAAACGGCGGAATAATCGGCGGTAATTGAAAGCAACGGTAAGTTCATAGCATCAGTTGAATCAACTCAATTTTGTGTGTTTTACGTCTGAAACGGTTCAGATAACGTTCCAAAAGCGATGTGTGTAATGTAATATCTGCACCCAGACTTCCTGATAAATTCTCCTTTCTTTCCAACACAAATGTACACATTGAGATCTTTGAAGCGAACAACTCCGTCTATTACACGTGTCTTTCTTGGTATTTCGGGGGCATCAGATAATCGCTGAAATCGTTCGAAACCTTGAGCAGCGGGAGGTCGCGTTCCGCTCGGAAGCTCCGCCGCAACTTCGCCTCGTTCGAAAGGTCCAGATAGTAGTCGCTCATCAACGACTCCAAAATCGTCTCCAACTTCTCTCGTATCCTGCAGAAACTCGGCCTCTGGATCGGACTCGATTCCCAGCAGGTTCTCATCAAATCCCATCTGAAACGTTCAGATATCAAATCATTTTTCGATACTCTCAGCTCTTACATATCATCAGGTGCAAAAATGGGTCGGTGGAGTCGATTTCCCGATTGGATGTGCGAGTTCAGGACTTGGATTCCAATGTCGTCATAGGGTGTTTTACCCATGGAGAACATTTCGAAGAGGAGAACTCCGTAAGACCTGAAATCAGGAGTAAGCAGGATATCTTTATCTCAATTGAGTCTTACCAAACATCGGAGTATTCGCTGAAGGAGCCCCCAGCCAACGCTTCAGGCGCTGTCCACCTCACCGGAATTTTCGATTTTCTCCTAAGGATCCTCGTTGGTGATTGTTCGTTCTTCGAGCGCGAACTCTTCCTGCGACACAAACCGAAGTCGGAGATTACCACCTGGCGTCCTGTGCATACGAGGACGTTTCTGGCTGCCAGATCACGGTGTGTGAAGCTTCTGTAATACAAATGATTTGCCATAAAAAGGGCAAATTCACTACTAACCTGTCGTGGAGGAACGCCATACCATCGGAGATCTGCCACGAAAACGAAATCAGATCTCGGATACAAACTTGGCTTTCGCTGTGCTGGTAACATTCGGACGAATCCTGAAAGAAATTTTAGATTTGAAGTGATAAGGGTCTAAGTACCGTATTCAATAAAAGCTTCTGATTGCTGAGAAACGTGAAGAGATCTCCGTATTTGGCGAATTGCATCACAAAACAGAGCGGCGACGTCGCCGTGATGCAGCCGAGCATGTTGCAGAGGTTCGGGTGGTAGCCGAGGTCCTTCATGGTCTCGATCTCCTCTAAGAAGCGCTCCCTGTGGGAGTTTTCGAGGTGGTCGAGAAGTCGTTTCACGGCAACTTCGCAGTTTTCGAACTGCTGAGCGAAGAGCGAATTGCGGTGGATGTCCTCGATCGGCGCCTTTCCGACCAGCCGACCTCGGTAAACCACTCCGAAGGCTCCTTGGCCGACGATCCTGTCGTGGTTCACAATCAGCTGTGATCGGTTCATCTCCCAGAGGTCGCGTTTCATCTCTTCGAACATTGGTTCCACTGAGAGAATTGATTCCGTGTCCATGTATCTGAAATTACGGTAGTCTCCGGAAATAAAGTAATCCACCTTACATCGTGCTGGCTTTACGGAACCAATTCTTGGGACTTTCCGGAAAAAGTAAGAGTTGGTTCTTTCTGGAAGTCAGGTTGCTGCGGCGGATCCAGTAGATCAACCCGACGATCATTATAGCAATGAGGATACTTCCTGCGATGATTATCGCTTTCACCGGCGCGGAAAGAACTAAAGCATGAGAGATTAGTGTGACCGTAAAAAAGAAATCTATTTACCTGAAGTCGTGTGGTGCTGGATGAGCATCTCCTTTTGGCAGCAGTAGAGCTTGTTCTCGTTCCAAAGAGAAACATTCTGGATTGGGATAATGTTCGAAGTGGACATCGTGCTGATTTTTCTGACCTCCTCGATCGGAACATGGATGAGGACGAGGTGAAAGTTGACCTGAACGAGAGAATACATTTCTAGTTTCATTTTCTGTGCCACCTGTGCCACATGTTTGCGAAATTCATAATTTCTGTCATACGTCTTCAGAAAATGTTGTGGGACTACATTTGTGATAACGTAGAGCGAAGGGTTGTTCCAGGAGTCTTTTTTGATGTCAGGACTCAGGAGATACACAGAGGCATTCACGGCATCTTGCATAACATTTTCATGCTTGTGAAAGTTCAATGATTGAGTGAGATCTTTGTCGAAGATGCTGGTCAAGGTCTTGTCGACGCAGTCCGAGCTGAAAACGGACCTCACATAAACATTTCCACACGTTTCACTCACTCTGAACACCAATTAGATGATTCCATAATTTCAGGTGTGAAGATACTAAATTGATGTTTGGCACTGACGCAGTTCGAAATCTCCTCCAGGAGCCGCATGTGGGTCTTTCCGCGATCATCGATTGATTCGAAGTCGTGGAGGAGAACCAGGATTATCGTGTCGTTATCTTGGTGATCTTAATATTAAGGAATTGAGTAAAGTCAGTAGAGATCAAGGAGTGCATTCTTGGAGTAATCGCTGATCTCCGAACCACAAAGGCCTCAAAACATAACTCACCTCTCGTCACTTCGGTCGTAATCTTCGTTTCCACTTTGGGTTGCGTGAAGGGCGACGGCGTCGTCGTGGTCCCACTCGGGATGTAGGGGAGCGTATGCACGTCCGTTCCAAAACTGAACACTTTTCCACTGTTTGCGGAGAAATCGTCAAAGTTTTGGAACGTGAAAACGTTTTTCGTGATGTTCTCGTAGTGGTTCATGACGAACTTGGGAGTGAGTTTGCTGTTTTTGGGAATGACGACGGCCAGCGTGATCGAAACGTCCTGCGAGGAGATCGCCTTGTGAAAGAAGTAGGTGTTCTTCACGAGTTCGTTGGAAACGAAATCCGTTAGAATCATTACCAGAGACTGAAAATATTGGTAAAGATCTTATGAGTCTCTCCAAAACAGTCCGAATACTCACCTTCCGATTCGTTCTTTGCTGACGGAGGGCCTGGAAGCGCATGTAATTCATCACGTCCGGGGCGAAATCAATGTCATTCTCGAAGATCGGGCCGCTCTTGACGGAAACCGTTTTGACCGCGGTCTCCTGGATGCTTCGGATGCACTTGTCCACGTTCTTCCAAGTGCACGTCGCGATCACCGAAAATCGCGGACCGGAAACGATCACGTTGCCGTATTCGCTTTCGAAGTGTGTCGAGGAGTCGTTGAGGACCCGCGTGAAGATGCTTCGAACTTTGTCGAATTCGAGTTCAGGGTCCGAGAAGTTGAACGCCATGAAGACGCGCAGGTCGATTGCCACCTTGGGGATCTCGTCGGTTGTTCCAGTTGCGGTGCCTCCAGTTGCGTGCTTTTTCAGATCTACAACGGTGATGTTAACACTTTTCCCTTCAGCTTCAGATCACACCAGAATTCTTCGAAGTTGCACACGTTTTCTCCAGAACGAGCAGCGCAGATTCGTCTTTTGGGAGCCCTGCGTCGCACACGCCTTTGACCAAGTTGACCGAGTTGAAGAATTGGTCAAAGTCGACTACCTCTACCGGATTCAGCGTCCCGTAGAACTGTTCCACGTCCTCTATTTTCAGGTGATTTGTTGTAATAATAAGCGGGTAAAAGCGGATTCTGCGCTCTTCGGTCGTGTTCAGAAGCTTCAAAAGCCTTTCCTCGTCGTCTTTGAATCGGGTTACGGCGTAGTCGGAGATAAGGTACACGTTCTCGCTCCAAGAGATTTTTCGGTGATTCTTCTTGCGCGCGAGAACCTTCTCCACGTTCTCGAACATCTTGTGGTGGTCGACGGCGTCAATCTGATCTTGAAAAGCGTGATAACAAAGGAAAACTACCGGAGATAATCCGCTTACTCTCGGGGACAGCGTCCAGCAGCGCGTCTTCGCCGCCCATCTGCATTACGAGCTGCGTGCAGGTGATGTAGGAGCAGCAGGAGAAGCCCTTATTGCTGCCCACGAGAACGCGAATGTGGAATGAAGAATCCTGGTTGAAGCAATCCTCGATCTGGCTCAGGAGCAGGAATTTGGCTTTTAGGAAGTTCTGCCCGGAGGTCTGCTTCGAGAGGAAAAGGAGGTAGGTGGCGTGGAACCGGGAGCATTCCTCTACAAAGGTTAACGACATCATGTGCTCCGCCAACGCGGGTGATAACGAGGGTCAAAGCGCAAAGGCGATTTGGGTTTTTTGTATCCGTTCAAAAAACGGTAAACAAAAAGGGATTAGAGGGGCTTCTATTTTGAGAACAGGTACCGTAAAGATAAATCACGGCGGGAGGGTTTCGAAAGGAGAACTGTTTATGGCCGCTGAAGGTTATCTGATAGAAAATCAATGTTTACTGCTAAAGGGTTTATAAAGTAAACACCAAGGCACATGCAAAATCCAAAGATCTCAGAATTTGAAGACTGAATGAAGCAAGAGAGTTCCAGGACAATTTCAGTAAGTGCACTCAAAGTGCAAAAAAGATAAAGACCAACCTTGAACGCATTGCCGTGGACGACTGCTCTTGTGGGCGACATCGCTGAAGGAGCCCACGAAGGGGAGGCAGAAGAGGCCGAAGCAGAGAAATTCGAGAATGACGACTCCGATCGGCGGAAGGATCATAACCATAATGGCATCGCCTCGGAGGGGAGCAGTAGACAAACCCAAATGACGACAAAGGAGCCCGCGACGCGTTTCGCGCCGACTTTCTTATCAGCGGCCCCGTCGCCGCCTTTGCGAGGCGCAGTTCTTCCAATTGTTTGCGGTCGGATTTAGTTTGCTTGAGCCGCGCGTGGAACGAGTCAGAGTTCCAAGCGAGAACTGCACTCTGGAGGCGAGATTTCGGCCTGTCCTTACGGATTAGGAAACTGCAGTCGCCCACTTTTTACGTCACTTCGATGGTTCCGCAGTCGTAAAACGTTTTATTAGTTTATCCACAAAAAGCACCCACAAAGTGGAGGATGGAGGTGATTAAAAACACGGTGAATTTTGAGGAGTGGATTGCAAAAACGAATGAAATTCGAAGCGGCGCCCTTATGTAAAAAGTCGGTTTTCGGAATCATTAACGCAATTGACTGTGACTAAAATCAGGTTTTCGGCTAGTGTTCTCTTCGTCATTCTCGAATTTCTCTGCTTCGGCCCCCATTCTAGCATGGAATAGGATTTCGGTTCGATTTTATTGGTTTTATGGAGCGAAATAATGATTAGTAGGAATAAACGGGGGTGTTACGTTAGAGGTGAAATTCTGGGACCGTAGCAAGACGATCGACTGTGAAAGCATTTGCCAAGAATGTTTTCATTAATCAAGAACGAGGCTTACCGAGTCAGTCTTTTAGATTCCCGTTTTGTGCTCAAGTAGATTTAAAGTTGAACTGTAACGTATCGGCACTGTAACGTGCAAAACAAGTCTAGACGGCTTTATTGTTAACGGATTACGGTAATATTTAAAACGACGAAATTAATAAGAATAAAGATTATGTCAGTCGGGACAAGTGCGTCGTACTAGGCAGTGGCGCTTAACTTTGGAGAGAGTTACGTCCTCATCGGCGTGGTCCTCGGGTTCTCGATGCTGAAAGTCTGGTTTCTGGTCACCTCCTCACCCTTCACCTGCTTCTCTTGCGTCACCTACAAAAGCCGGATTAGGTGAGTCACGCCTGAACATCGGTTACCTTCGTGATGTGGAAGTAGTTTCCAGGGTCGGTGCCCGCGGGCCTCACGACGAGATCCGCGGTGCTCCGCGCTTCGCCCGCGAGGTTCTCGGCGAGGCACGTGAACTGTCCGCAGTCGGCGATCTCCGCCTTTTCGATCACCATAGAGTGTACTCCATTTCCTTCCTAAATTAATTTTTGAAAAATCGAATAATGCACGGAATCTAACGTTATTCAAGCGAACTTCCTGGCAGTTGGGGATCACTTGGCCGTCGCGCAGCCACGTGACCGTCGGTGGCGGGTCGCCCGTGATACGCACGATCCACTTAAGGCGTTCGCCCTCGGCGATCTCTTCGCTAATCAAGCGTTGAACAAAGTCAGGAGCGATCGTCTTTGCTGAAAATACACCCTGCAATATCTATGGTAACCCAAAAACCTACGCCTGACAACAAGTTGGGCGCTGCTGGTGGCGACTCCAGAAGCGTTTCTGGCGGTGCACATGTACTTTCCGGCATGTTTGGGGTTGGCCGATGTGAAGATAAGCGAAACGCGGCCTCCGATGTTGGAGAATTCGATGTCGGGATGGCTTGAGCGGCCAATCGCGACGCCGTCTTTGGTCCACTGAAATTCTAATTTAGTCATAATGTTTGTTTTATGAGTAATATCTAGTTTTCTGAGTCCTTCTGACTTTTTTGCACGGATTCAGATTCAAAAGGTATAAAAAAGTTTTTTATTCTGCCTAAACCTGTTGTCGTCACACATGTCGACGAAAACTAAACATTTGATCTGTCGATAAAAAGTTCAAATAGTTTTTGTAATCCTTCCTCGTACTACCCCGTTCTGTGTTCTATTTGTTTTATACCCGCTAGAATGTTTAAGCTTATCCTGTCTCCCAAACATCTCAATTTTGTGTCCACATCTGCTCTTTCAAAGCCCACTGACCTGCACGTCGGGAGCGGGCCATCCCGTGACAACTCCCTCGAACTTTGCGTAGCCGCCTTGTTCAGCAACGCAGGAAACCAGGGTTTGTGTAAAGTGCGGCGGATGTCCCGTAACCTTCCGCTCGTGGACGTCGTACTGTTCGAGGTACTCCTGGTTCTGGTGGTGGGTCAGCTGGTGTTGTTTCTTAGCCGGGGGCGGAGTCGCCATTCCGCTGTGCAGGGGCTGTTTCGTGGCCTGTGAACTTCGCTGCTCGTAGGAATACTCGCCGAACTCTTCCTCGACGTGTTGGTGCTGAACACAAACATGAAGTAGAAAACAATAGGAAATGGGCAAATGTACCTGCATAGAGTGGGGCTTCTTCGTTCGCATTTTGGGCTGCGGGATCAGAGAACGAGGGCGCACGTGGATCACCGTTTCACACTCGGTCTTTCCTCGGCAGTTCTCGGCGGTCATTTTGTAGTAGCCGGCATTTTCGAGCTTCGCAGGGTTGAAGTGGATCGAGTAGGTGTCGCCGATGTTCAGGAACTGAGGAGAGTTTGGTTAAGAACGACATGGAATCGAAAGAACACACCTCGCAGAACTGGTAGTTCGTGTTGATGGGACGGTCGTTGAAAAACCAGTGGACCTTGGGACGCGGGTTTCCGATCATCAAACAATCGATCTGGATCTTCTCTCCTTCCTCGATCGTGTACTCCGATTGGAACTGTCTTATGAATTCGGGGGCGTTAGCGAGAGTACTAAAGCCTACAAAAACGAGGTTAGAAGTGAGCAAGTTAAGAATACCACCTACCAACTTCGGAAGCCTCGTGCTCCGCAAATTCTTCCGTCACAAACTGGTATCGGTGCTTGGGAACAGGAGGAGGCGTTTGGGTGGCGGAAAGTGCTCCGTCCGTCCAGTATCCCTCCTGAACAGAGGTTACGGCAGTGCGCGGAACCGAGGGCTCGTGAACGACCAGAGTGGCTCCAGTTCGAGCCTCGCCAGTCTCGTTTAGCGCCTCTACCGTATACATTCCGGCGTGCTGAGGTCCAACACAGTCGATGACGAGTCGGCTCCAGCCACTGTCCTCGTAGATCAGCTGCTGTAAGGCCGAAGATTCCACCTTGCGCTCGTTGAAATTCCAGGTGACCACCACGGGCTCAGGTTCGCCCAGAGTTCTGACTTGAAGCATGGCGCGTTGGCCGGAGAAAAGCGTTTGGTTCGTAAGCGCGGGGTCGAAAGTGGGCGCGATTGGCAACACAATAGATTTTGGCTTCGGAGGGGTCGGGGGAGGAATCTTAGGAGTTTGGGGACGAGGAGTGACCGAAACCTTGCAGAAGTTGGTGGACTCGCCGTGGATATTGTGAGCCTTGGCTTTGTAAAGACCGGAATCGCTGGTCACAGTGTCCTTGATGGTCAGCGAGCAGTGGTCGCCCTGGAACTGCAGCTGGACGCGTTCGGACTCTTTGATGGCCTCTTCTTCTTTGTACCAAACAACTTCGGGTTCTGGGCGGCCGACGAGGACGCAATCCAGTTTGGCGACGCCACCCTCGGTCACGCTCACGTTTTGGAGTTGCTTGACGAATCGAGGTTTCTCGGCATCGTCGATTTGTGATGCAAGATCGCTTCGAGCTGAAGATCCGATCACTAACAGCGTTTAAAAAATTTCCCTTACACTTGACGACGAGTTTGGCACTCGACTGGGCAACACCGGCCTTGTTCTCGGCCAGAATAGTGTAGATGGCCGTGTCTTCGACGAAGGTTTCTTCGATGGTCAACGTGGCGACGCCGTTGACGTAGGCGGTCCTGTAGTCGGCGTTTTCCTTGACATCCAGTCCATCCTTGGTCCAGGTGAGCTTCGGCTCGGGTTCGCCTTCGATTCGAGCAGCGAATTCGAAACGCGATCCCTCGTCGATTTGAGAATCTCGCAAAGCCGTGATGATCGTGGGAGGACGAAGGTTCTCCCTGAAAAAGCCGTGTAAAAAAGCAAAAAATTCCGATATTCCTACGTTATTTCCTCCACAGCGAGCATTTCGGTGACCGTCGTCAGCTGGTGCTGGAGAGATTTCACGCGATCGTCAATTTCTTTCTGACGCTGCTCGGTCTTGATCAACTTCTCGCGAGATTCAATATCTAAAAATGGTAATTAACAAGCATCCTTTCATCAGTACCAACCCTCGGTTTCTTGAGTGGTTCTCTTCGCCTCGTGCATCTTCTTCAACTGCTCCGGTAATCTCTCAACCACCTTCGTCAGCTTCTGGCGAACGTCCTCGACTTCTTCCTTCGTCTTCGCCCTCGAAGTTTTCTCCTCGAGTAGCCGGACGATTTCCACAGTTTCTTCCTGCCACATTTGAATCTCCTCGACCACCTGGTGCAAATGAGACATGAGTACAACCAAAATTCAATTCTACCTGAACGTTCTTTCGACTCTCGCTGCGCGATCGTTGCCAATTTTGCCACTTCTCGGTAACACTGGCGAAGCGCTTCTCGTGGTCGCTGAGAATTTCGCGAACTGAATCCACAGCTTCGTCGACGTTCAAATACGGATCGGAAACAGCGACTGACTTCGCGTTCGAGATGAACTTCTCGCCTTGATGGCGCTCTTGATTCAACGTTTCTTTGATCATCTGGAACACGTTGACCATCTGCCCCGCGATCTTCTCGTTTGTGAAATCGCGGTTCGTGTTGAGCAGCGCCGAAAGCGAGTCGAAGGATCCTTCGAGCTCCCGGGCGAAACGATGAACCTAGATAGGATTTATAGAGTTCAGTTCAGTTTGAAAAAAAAACTTGTTGGAAAGTGGATCCAAGCTGAATTCGGCGTTCGAGAGTTTGCTTCAAGTTTTCGTAATTCTGCCGGAACTCCGTCAACTTTGAGCGTTCGTGGGACGAAAGTTCGCGGCTTCTGTTCAGGGCGGACACCACCTCGGGCTCCTTGTTCTGCAATAAATCTTTTAAAAAAGCGAAGACACATTCAGCGAACCATAATCTGAGTCGTGAAGCTCCTGTGGCTTTCCAGGAACTCCGTGGCGGTGTTCAGATTACGTCCCATGCTTCCGTGCGACTCGAGTAACGATTGGGCCGAGTTCCGGAGCCACTCCTCAAGCGAAGAGATATCGCCCCGAAGCTTATCGGAGCGTGCGGCGATCCTCTGTTGCGCCAAGGCGTCCAACTCCGCGAGTTTCGCGTCGATCAGCTCGAGTTTTTGAGAAACCGCGGAGTGCGGAAGAAGTCGGCGGCCCTCTTCGATGACCGCGTTCGCCTTTTGGTGCGCGAGAGGCGCGAGTTCTCCAGCCATCGCTCCGTTCGCATTCAGCATGTCGTTCTGCATCTTCGAGAGTTGGTTCAGCTTCTGAAATCGAGTTTATCCTAAATTACAACTTAAAAAGCCTAGAAACTGACCGAATCGGCTGCTTGGAAAAAGTGATGCAAGCGTTGAGAGCTGTTTTGCCGTTCTTGGAGCTGGCGAATGAAATTTTCCATTTCGTTTTGAAGCGAAGCGCATTGAGAAGCCAAAGCACAAACCGAAGGGTCTTGATGGATCGCCGAGGCGATTCGAGAGAGTTCGGATCGCTTTTGCTGAAACACAAGAAGGTGAGAAATTGAACGCACGGAGAAAACGAACGCTGGCCTCCTGGCTCAACTGAGAAAGAAGGCTGTCGCCTTGAAGTGACACCAATCGGCATTGAGCTCCCTTGAGCCAATTCTCGATTTCATTCAACTGATCGGAATACATGGAAGATGCAGCGGAAGCTCCGAGACCTTGATCCTTGACGCTGCCCCAAACGTCCTCCATTCCGGTCCACTCCTCCGACATTCTGAAATTATTCGTATATAATTCGTACTCGAGGTTCCTCTTCCCTACCTAAGCATAACTTTTTCGATCTGCAAGCAAGCATCCACAGTTTCATTCGCGCGTTCTGGGTTGTCCGCAAGGGCTCCGAGCACTCGAAGTTGGGTGATGATCGAGGATCCGGTGTCCACGGCCATCGCAGTGATATCCAGCAGATCTGAAAACGGATTTCAGTTTTGAAAAACATTTAAAAACAGCGACGCAACCATTCACGCTTCGTTTCATTTGTGCGGGATTCGAAGCCTGCGTTTGGAGCTGCTGGGAAATGTGGGACGCAATCTAAACAGAATCTATTGATTATTTAGAACATTAAAATCCCACCTTTTGATGGTGATTCGCCAAATCGTAGAACTTGAGGACGTCGGCCAAGAGATATCCACGCATCTGGAGCTGGCGGTTCAGCTCTTTCCACGCGCTTCCCAGGCTCTCGGCCATCGCTTCGTAAACGACGATGTCGGAGTCTTTCTGCTCGGTGACTAGATGATCTGCCCTCGCAAGGAGTTCTTCCACTTGGGCCTCTTTGCTCTAAAATGGAAAGAATGTTTAAAGATAATTCAAAAATTTCGATAGCGTATGCTGGCTGGGTAGGATAACACACGTTCGTGATTTATAACAATCTCTGTTACTCGGCACATCTGACAGATTGGGCATCAAAACTGCAACCGTCATCGACTGACTGAGGGTAAACACGAAACAAATGCGAAAATTGAAATTTTGAACTAACGGGTAAAAAAGAGTAAAAAATTAAAGAAAAACTGACTTCTCTCATTGCATCAAAACACGCAAATATTCAAACAAAAGCAGAACCACACGCACCAAACCGCACCAAACTCCAGTTAAATATTACCGTCAAATCCGACATTCCGGAACTCACCTTCAGCCTCCTCATAAGATCTTCGTGGATATCCAAGAGATTCTTCGTTTCGCCCAAACTGGAGCCGATTTCGAGCAGCCGCGGACGCATCTCGTCGATGCGTACCTGTGCATAGCCGATGCTCTGAAAACAACGTTTCTCACTACCGTAACCCGCGTTTTATTACCTTGAGAAAGGCGACTACGATAGTCATTCGCTTTCCCGCTATAGCTATTGTGGAAACCGTGGTGGTGGTGGTCGGTTCTTCGTCCATTTTGCCTACAAAACACGTAGAAGCAAACGAAATCGTCACAAAATCCGAGAGTCAGAGCGGCCACCCGCGCTAGGTCGATCGCGGCCCAGTTGTCTTCTTCGGCTGCCGCCGTTCTAAGCGATCGGCTAACGGCGGCACTTCTCGAGGTGCCTATTACAATGGGAGGACGCCTAAGGCGGCTAAAATCGATCGGATCGAACACAGATCGGATCCCGGAAGATATATCACATCGATATTCTCGAGACGCTGCTTGTGCAAAAGAACCAATTAGCAGTGCGAGATAAAGTTGGCAGCAGTGGCAAGGGACGAGTGGGTGCAGGCCTGACGCGGAGGGGACTGTAACCTCCACTCCTTCGAGGCCGCGTCCGATTCTCCGGTGCGCATAAAAATGAAGCGAAGAAGGGCGGCGAAGGCTCCCATGGAACCAGGCACGCCTAAGCATCGGCACCCGGCTGCAAAAAATATGACCGAGAGCAAACACCCGTTCGCCTGCATAATGCGACCCTCGTAATTGACGCAATCGCCGTTAAGAAAACACGATCTGGACATTAATCGCATACATCCGCGAGGACATGGCTTCAGGCATTTTTTCAACTTTACAATGGAAGCCGGATGACGCCTCCGCCCAGCTTATGCACTGCCTGACGGCTACCAGCGCCGCGGTTCATGCCGCAGCCAAAGCAACTCTCGAAATCACCGCCGCCGACGTTTCTTCGCTGACCTACTGCTTTGGTGTTTCGCAGTTACACTGATATTTACAAGGTCTCTAATTGTTTATCGGATGCCTGCTTTATACTATAACAATCACATCTACGGTTTAGTGGCCTCCGACTTCGACGGCTCCCTCCTTGCGCAGAGGATCGTATTTCTTGAAGTACTCCTTATCCTGGGTCTTCTGGCGGACGCCGTACCAGTGCTCGACTTCGTGGTGGTGAGCGTCATCCTTGCCCTGGCGGTACATGATCATGTGGCGAGGCTTGACTGAAATAAGGGACACATTTAAGCATTAAAAAAAAAGAAATTTGAAAATTGGAGTTAATTCACAACGAAAGCCATCATTGGTAATTTAAAAACATCGGTTTTGGATCAAAGAAAAGTCCGAACAGGCTAATCTTGACGTTGCAGCAAATATGAGAAGATAAAGAGATGCATGAACTTACTGGGGAGAAGGAACTTGTAGACTCCGAAGACGATAATGCCGGAGTAGATGTAGAAACGGAAAACGGGGATGTACTTCCAGCAGTGTCTCCAGGACCACATGCGAAGCTGAAAACAAAGAAATGAGCGTTCAGCCTTAAAAAAACGGGACGTTTCTCAGGTGGTCAATCGAGCATCGGTCATGACCCAATTTTAGACGAATTTTGACTGATAACGAGTAAGATTCATAACAATTCAGCCCATTTCCGATTCTCTCCCTTGGTCCAAAACCATCATCAGAACCAAATGGCCAAAAAACTCATTCTTGAACTGGACAATCCGATACGCATTTTCAATCGGTCAACTCTAAAGTATCCTAATATCCATAGGCCATCTAAACTCACCCATTCCTGGCCGGTCCATGGGCGGGCGGGCATGCGAGGATGGAGCTTGGAGGCTGGAATCTCGGCGTTGGGCGAGGCGAGGACGACCGCGGCACCCTTGATGGTCTCCGCGGTGTACTTGACTGCGCCGAAAATCTTGGCAATCACCATCGTTGAACCTGAAACGAAAAGAACTTTAAAATCTCGAAATACACAAGCTTCACGGAATGGCACGGCTTCAACATGACAACAAAACTATCCAAATCGAATATTCCAGTAATTGAAAGACCTTTCCTCACATTTTCCCCAACTAACAAATGCACGAATCGCACAATACTTCAGCAAATCCACGAATCGAATCCGGGGACCTGAGAATCAGCGAAACTCGCCGCTTTGAGCTGCAAAAACGAGCAGTGAAATCAGAAGAGTCGCACGCGGTCGCTGCTCACCTAACGTCGCGTCGCGTTCATGTTGGATCGCGGCGGGACCTTTCACACGTTCAAATCGGCGATTTGCACCGCGGATATACCGTTTCCCTCGACTTCGACCGCGTGAGAGAAGACGCTTTCGGAATGCGGGAAATGTGGACAAAAGTGCAGAAAACAAAACTCGAAAACATGGAATGGAGATGCAAACGTGTTACAGTGGAGCCTCCGAGTCAGGGATTTCGTTGCGGGAGACAATCTAGATTCGTCGTCTGGGCTGTTTACGGCCTTGCCATCCATATTCAGGGCTAGTTGATTCGGCAGGAGAGTTGTTACACACTCCTTAGCGGATTCCGACTTCCATGGCCAAGGCTTTGTTCGAGTCAAATAAAGAACTGACCATATATTTATTGTCCAGGGAATTATGAAGTTCAGACTCTGACACCTACTGGATATACAGACCTTGCAAGGATGCTTTAAGACAATGGACAACTGATAGCACTACTCATGAATAATTTTCAAGATCACACTCATGAACAGATGCTACATGTTCAAGTGTTGATTCTCAACCCTGATTGTTTTGTTTCCTTCGCATGATCCTCTAGTTTAAAAACTTGCTAATCGGTCCATCCAAGATTACAACAACCGACCGTACCCTTTAAAAACAACGCCTTCCAACTGTCCAATTACGAGTCAATCAATCCGTGGAAGAACTCAATTAACTCCTTTAATCACCCCAGATTTACAGCCGAATTGCGCACATCCGACTACGGTAGTGCTCGAATCCCGTTTATTGCTTCCTCTCGACGTTATTGTTCCTCCTCTTGACGTCGTTACGGGCTTCTGTCTTCTCGGATGAAATTAAGGGTTCGCCCCGCGCATGGCTATTATATATCTTCCGCGCTTAACCCCAGTTTCTCGGCCTCGACGGTTAAGAATGATCTGCTAATCTACGTACGTTCCCCCATAACACACGTCCGCGTTGTTACATTCCCTCCGACGACGCTTCGACGCCGCGCGGTACATCGCGAGGGCACCTCAAGGGATTCTCCTCGCCTGACGGGTTTCAGAATTTTCTCCTCACGGCGAGTGTATGCAAGGTATTAATCACCAAAGTTGAAGAGAATAGAATCGATGTGACAGAGTCTAGAGCCGCATCGGGCCATCTCGCACGCGTGCCGCGTGCCTGCGGCGCGAATAGCGAATAGCGCAAGCTTGACGACCGCGACAAATCCATATTAGCTCTCTGAAGTCTTCCGCACTCTCGCTTCGTCACTTTCGGCGGCCCTCATGGCTGGTCATCCGCACGTCGAACAAAGCTTCCAGTTGAGTATCTCCATTAGGTAATGAATCTTGACGCGTTGAAAATCGTAGTTGTCGTGTTTGTGTCGCTGCTGTTTTCGCCAACTCAATCTGTGGAGGAGAACATCGCCGAAAAGGGCCGAGGAAGGAAGCGGCTGCTGAGATTGTCGAGTGCCCAGCACTCGGCGATGAAAGGCGTTTTGTCCGAAACAACCCGAAACTCTTTAGGAACAGCGACACTAACGAGCAGATCGCGTTCAAAGCCGATGGTCACCGGTTCGAAACCTCCACGACGACCCTCAAATTCTTCTCGAACGCCAAGTACAAATTTAAAATCGTAGCGAAACCGGCAACCGACTTCCAGTGAGTTCTTGTTTATCTCCCGAGTTGTCCTTTAATCACAAAGTGACTCGAGAGTTGTTTTCGATGCGTCTGGCGCGTTAGATTTAATTACAATCTCCGAAAGGCTTCGACGGTTGCGAAATCGAATTGGCAGTTTTTGATTCCCGATTACAGTATTCCAGGTGCCTTGGAGCCAAAAACCATTACGCGTGGGACGTCACTCAAAGCCATTCTCCGCTTGTAAACACCTTTGCTTCTTCTAATTTGTTTTCGCTTTAGCTATATGCACATTGCCGGAAGCGATCTCGCTCTCCACACCGACAATCCGCAGAGCGGGGAGTACACGACTGAGTGGAACACCACCGGCATCGAGCCCACGAGGCAGGGATCTCGCCAGGACCTGAATCTGACCCTCCAGGTACGTCTTCTGGTCAACCGAAACAAATGAAATCGAAACCGCCGCGAGGAAAGCTGATCCTCGCGTCGAATTTCGCGTGTTTAAACCAGTGATGCACGCGAGCTGAACTGACTCGACTCGCGGACAATCGGCTCCGCTCGCTTCGCTCGCGAGCCTGCTCGATTTTCCACACTAAATAACGCCCGGCTTGCCGTAATTTTCGCGAGCCGTTTTTCATCCGTCACTGGTTTAAACCCTATTTTGCAAACACCCTCAGCGAAGCAATACGCTGAATCGCTTTAAGGGTCCCGGCGGCACCCTGAAGAAGATCCTGCAGTCGAAGTTTTATCCTCGCGAGAACAATCACGCCACTTGGGGCTCGAAAATGGAGAGTTTGGAGCTGCAGTGTCGCGTGGAGGTCGGCGGGCAGATCGCTGTGGTCGACGAGGTCCTCAAATAACCCCTGGGTAGATCAGCCGCTTCCAGCCCCACTGCTCAACGTCCTTCCGCTCCCACATTATCACAAATCCAAAACTTCTATCGTCACTCCTCTCTCTCCCTTCTTCACTAACCATGTCCCCGAAGTCACTTAAGCCAATTGCCGTACGCGCGAACGAGTGCGAATCGATCTTCAAATAAGGTTTTGTCCACCGCTGCGATCTCGAAGATGACGTCACTTGAAGCCTTATTCCGTCCGCCGTGTCCATTCACATGCAATACGATCACATCAGCCTTCCGCCACTCCAATCCTGGCCCCTCTTGCTCAGTCGGCGACTTCACCGTGGCCAGCAGAATTAATTATCGCCCGGCACGCGATCGTTTCCGCCCGCCACTGACATCTGACTTCTGCATATCGCTATCGACTTTTGATTCTTTCAGTTGAACATTCTTTCAGTGACATCAAATAAATTTTATGCGAAATAAATTGCAAAAAATAGGGAATTTTATGTGTTAGAAGTAAAAAAGAGTATCAGTTTGAAACAGAGAAGTGTTAGTTTCTAGGTTCATACACGTTTGCAAGAACAGAAATCTAATTTTGGGACGGGAGGTGAGGGGTTTGTTAGGCCAATTTTCCATAGAACTTTATAGAAACGCTGAAAATGTCTTCAAACTCCTGGTCCTCATCACGTTGCCTTATGATTCCCCTCGTCGTCTGCCACGATGCGCACCAATGCAAAGTCGGGAGCATCCGAGAGAACGACTGATCCTCTAATTTGGAATTTGGGCTTATCAGCCTCATTTTGACCATTTCGAACCCTTCAAATCGTTGATTTTTGAGCGGGAATCGGAATTTTGCGGCTGATTTTCAACATTTCTACCGTGTCTGAACTTCAGATACGGTAAAAAATTCAGATTCTAAGTCAAAAATCAAAATTTTTAGTTTTTAGATCAACAACTCGAACTCTTAGATTTCGCTTCAAGACTTTTTACTAGGTTACTTCGCCTAGTTTTGCACACCATAAACAAATCGAGCCCTTTTCGGATTTCAGGAGTCGTCTTCCTCTAAAAAGTGGTCCCGCCGCGATCGTCATGACTTAACCCACACTCCCTACTGTCGCTTATCTTCAAACGAATTCCGATCCGAACGATCTGGCGCGTCTTTCGAAATTCGGAGAGCGATGCAAATTTTCTGAATTTCGCCTCGCTTCCGGTGCCAATTCGTGTATTTCTCTCCGTACCTCCTAAGAACCTATTTGCGTCCTGGATCCTGCGATGAACAGCGGTAACAACGGGCATTTCATGCCTTCCAGCAGCGGAAACATGAACTACGGCGACCCGATGGACTTCGACTCCATGGACGATGGTTTGCAGAACGCGATGAACAACGGCCTCATGGGACCTGAATCTTCGTATTCGATGTCCCAGGAAGTCGACCCCATCAGCGCTGCTTCGCTCTCGATGCCTCCGTTCGAGGATTCCTCCATGGACAACCTGGCATCCGGCTCTTCGCGACCCTCGTCCAGATTCGATTCTTCGACGGCCGCTCCGGCATCGCAGCAAGTCCACCAGTTCATGGATCCCTCATTCCCGAGCGCCGAACCCTCCGCCGGACCTTCTTCGCTCTACGCACAAGCGCGTCCCGTCACAGTCCAGGAGCAACAGGTCCTCAGGGCATCCGGAGCCGTCCCCACGGGTGCCTCACTCCGTGATTTCATAAACGGGTTGGAGGAGTATTCACCCACGCTGCCGGACGCTGTCACGCTGTACTACATGCGCAAGAGTGGCCTCGACATTGCGGATCCGCGGGTCGTGAGGCTTTTCTCGCTTGCCGCCCAAAAATTCCTTGCGGATATTTTGTTGGATTCGATGCAACAGGTGAGATCTGCTTACGAGTTTCTCAGGTTTTAATGTTTTCGTTTTAGGCTCGCATGAAGGGCATTGGAGTGACGAAAAAGAACACGAAGGAGACCAAATACAGCCTAACCTCAGATTTGCTGTCTCAAGTACTCGAAGAATACGGAATTGAAATGAAGAAACCGCCTTATTTCCAATAGTGCCCGCCCGCTTCGCTTTGTGTAAATAGCCTTACAATTTTCCATATTGTGGTATTGAATAAACTGTCAATACTTGTAGATTCATTGGTTTGAAGGATTCTTGGATTAGGCTGTTTTTCACTTCCGCTATGCTTCTTTTATTTGAATTTCATGAACGCTTATAATCTGAATCAGGGCCAGGACATCTCAGGGATGATTGGGAGCTGCCAAGTCGCCAGGCGGATGCACAACCTGGCGGCGAAGTTCGTCCGGGACAAGAGTGCTGTCCACGTAGTCGATCCTAACGTCGATTTCCGGAGCCGATTCGCCGATCTCCCGCGGCTGCAACGAGATCTGGACGCCAGGAATATCGGAGGGGACTCGGAGAAGGTGGCGAAGGATTACAAGAAATGGTGGACGCTGTTCGCGAAGCAGCAAACGACGAATGCAGAGGTGAGAAAAGCTGTTTCTAAAAGATTTCGCTAATGAAAACGGTTAAGGGTCCCGAGAAGCAGAATCTCCGAGCCGCTCTCCTGGACGAATCCGAAGGTCTCCTCTCGGCTCTGCGCCTCCCCAACGAAGTCGATCCGGAATGTCACGATGCCGAGCCGCGGACGAAGAATCTGTCCACTCCGACGCACGTGAATTGGCTCAAGAGATATGGAATGATTGCCGTGGACAGCGAGAATTGCCTCCTGCAGCTGGTCGGCCTTCCCGTCGTCCTCCAAACGCGTATAATCGGCGCTTTGGAGAAGATTTTCGACAACGACGGATTTGCGAAGATTTCCGCGCCTTACGTCGTCCGAGCCGCCATGATCGAGGCCTTCAACATCGAAAAGGATCGATTCGTCGCGTTCTCTTCGGACAACTCGCAGCCACTCCATCTCGTTGGAGTAAACGGCGTCACCTTGAGCTCCGTCTTCACAAGAACTAGCTTCTCTTCGACGAACCTCTGGCCGATCCGATACTACTCCAGCGGCATGACGTATCCCTACGGTATTTGGCTTTCTTGAGATAATCTAAATGAGTTCCTACAGGTAGCGCAAGTCCGGACCAGTGCAACCTCTACAACTCTCGTCAACGAATGAATTTCTCCACAATTTTGATTTCTCGATCGGAGAAGGAGTCCCTAGAAGTTCGACAGCGCGTGGAATCTTTGATTGCCCAGTTCCTGAAGGAGCAACTGAACTTGGACAACATATGGCGCACTTGCCATTCTTTGGAGCTCGAAAAGCACGAAAAGCTCGCGAAGGTTGTCGCCAACGACCACGCCAACCTGGTTCGGTCTTCGTCCACGGGAACTTACATTTCCCGACGAATGAATATCGTCTCAGAAAAAGAGAAAACCTCGTCTTTGGCTCACATTGACTTCGTTGAAGTCGATCTGAACGCTGTCCTCGGACACGTCTTTGAAACTTTCTTCGTGAAATCGGAAGAGAAACTTCCGCATTTGATTGAAGATTGTACGAACTACTTAGGATGATAACTGCAGTAAATAATTTTATGTTGTTAAGAAATTCGACCATGACTCTTCAGAACTGCTTCGTGTCGTTATCGGAGATCGGTGGAGATTCATCCGACTTCGAGGAGTTCGAAGTGCTCTGCGAAGATCCTCTCACCGAAGGGACAAGTTCCCAGTCGTAATCGTCGTTCAGCGTTCCTTCCGGACAGTCTTCCTGTTTTGCCGCTTCGATAAGCTTCTTTGTGACGTACGGGTAATCTACGGGCGTGTAGTAGTCGAGCTTGTCGATGTATTCGACCAGGGCTTTCATGTTTGGTGGGGAGAGCTGAAAGGGAAGCAAATTTGAGTTGAACCGGATTTGTTGTATACCTGGCGGAAGAAGTTTGTTGAATCTTGGCGAATTTTCTTTTTCTCGGCAAGGATTGTGTCTTCCGGTTTTCCTCTCCAGGGGAGTCCGTTTGCCATTTCCACGAGTGTGTAGAGGAGCGATTCCACGTCGTCCCTGGGGCTCTGCTCCACGTGTGCGTGGGCTGGCAGAGACATGAAGGCCGGAGTTCCGCGGATGGGCGCCTTTTCGCGGGGCTTGCGGACCTTGCCATCTTTTCGGAAGATGCTCGCGCGGCCCATATTCACCAAGTAGATGGTGCCGCTTTTTGCTCCGATGCCCGGGCAGAAACTGGCCGGGCGGATATCCCTAAAATGAAGATTCAAGCTGAAACTTAAGAAAGAGAACTAACCGATGAACATATCCCAGTTTGTGCAGCTCTTGTAGAGCTTCCAGCGCTTGAAGTGCCACGCCGAACACCGTCCTAGGAGAGAAGCGCTTCTTGAGGTTGGCCATGATCTGATGCGAATCAGTCGCAGTGGCGACCAAGAAATAGAACGTCGGCTTCTGGCAGTGGTCGATGAAATCCACGTAGTGGGTCGAAACGGTGCTCTGCCTGATGTGTTTCAGGATGGCGATCTAAAAACGCACATTCAAGATACTAAAATGTATAAAACACTCGCTCACCTCCATTCCGAGCTTTGGGTTCGGCCTGTCCTTCGACTTCCATTCGACCTTCAGCGTGAAGGTCTCTCCAGCGTCGTTACTCACTTCAAATTGGCATCCGAATTTAGATGATTCGATCTGGTGCTTCAGGGAGTATCGAGTGGTCTTGCTATATCGAGCACAACAGTCTTCACCCAAACAGTCTTCACCAACACCACTTACCTCGATATGACGTCTCCCTTCTTAAACTTTTTGCGCTCCATGGCCGACCGAACTGACGACGCAAACTTTCGGAAATGATCCTCTCGATCGCTTTGTAAAGCATTTTAAAGGTTTTGGTCTTCATTCCAGACGTTTAAGCGAAAGTCTAACTCTGCAACGATGCGGATAATTAAGACACTTCGTTTCCAGACACTCGTAGCGGACCTTACCTTACAAGGTGGCCCAGAAAAAAAAGGGTCTGGAATGAGGGGGTCCCGAGGTGTCTGGTGCGACTCATTCGGAGCACGTGCGCTGAAAACGAACCGGTCGGAATTCCATCTAGATTCGGGTGGAAATTGAAGGAAAATTGTGCGAAACTCAGCGCTTTTCTTCCTGGTTCCTCGCGCAACCAATTTTTCCTCTAAAATGTGTGGAAATATGGCAAAAACAGACCAAAAATTGTCAAAAATAGCGCAAAATTTTGCCAAAAGCGGATTAAATTATTGCACTTAAATTATTGCACTATTTAATAGCTTACAGCTGATTACTGCGGAATTCCGACGTTCGCTTGCAGCGCGCGTGCTCCGAATGCGTCGCTCCAGACACTCCGGCACATGCTCATTTCAGACCCTTTTTTCTGGGCCACCCTGTATTATGTAGTTTGGAACGAGCATTTTAAGCGAAAGCAAAGTTGGAGGGCGGTCGCTTGGGTCGACCACGTACCTTTTACAAAATACCGCAACCCATTTCCTTCAGAACAATCGAATCATGAGCCGTTTATTTACACCTTACGTTAACGTTTTTTTAAACTTTTATGTTAACGGGTTTCCAGCAAATTAAGCTACTGATTACTGCATCCAACGCCAAAAAAGAGAAAATCATTGACGCCTCCGCTGACTCCTCAAAAACACCAAACGTTTCCGAATTCCCCCCACTTTTCGAATTGCCGTATCATGACACCCTTGCCGAGACGAATTCGAATCGCGCGTAGTTGCGAAGTGTCTGCGAATTCCTGTTTGCGCATTCTTAAAAAGGACTACAAGCGTTTGCGAATTCCTCAGCGCGTATTTTTATTTCTAACTGAAGCAGGAATGCAGGCCAGACCTTGCGGACTCTTTTCTGTCCGGTGCAGTTCCGGGAACAAAGTTCCTGGAATGCGGGCGGGCCTAATCTGCTCTCCGCATTTTAGCGGCTTTTCATTCCTTTCCGCTTTAATCTGATTAACGACAATTCGATTGCATGCCCCGCTTCTCGTTTATTTGCTCTGTAATTCCAACGATTCTCCGCGAGCAGTCTTGAGTGGATACACTTCCAGCCAGCGCGTTCAGCCTCGCATGTTTGTTCTTGTCCCCTGCAACTGTGAAGAGTGATTTGCATACCGATAATTGGCGATCTCGCGCTGACTGTTTTTCACCTCCCTTTTTCCAGCGTCGCGCACCATATCGCGTGGTACATTCCTTCCATTCCTTCGCGAGGACGCAAGGCCGCGAGTCGACGTCTTTTCTGTCTTCGTCGGCTCGTAGTGGCCGTCATCGCGTCTCTACTTCTTTGCACAAATTTCTTTTTGGCGTCATTTTTTCTTCTCGCGGCTGGGTAATGAATCAGGCTCCGTGCCGAATCTAATCACTGAGCTCCTGGCTACGATTTCGTGACGGTTTGGCCATTCCTGTCGTTGAGAAACCGGTTTCCCGCCGCCGCTTCCGGCGTTTCGCACGGCGCTTCTTTTGACAGCAGGACCCGAATTCCACCTTCCCACCACAACACTAAGCGGGACTCATCAGAGGGCCCGCTGCGATACCCACCGGAGTGTAAAGCAACAATCTCGATGGAATGAAGACGATGACGGGCTGCTGCTGTGAGTTCCTCGCGCATTCCAGCATCATCCGCAAATGCGACGATTTGGACGCCGAGAATTTGATGCAAGGCCGAGATCGGGCAGCCGTGTTCCTCGATCTGGCGGCGCCTACGGTAACGCCACTTCCTTGATGAGGTCGGCCTTATCCAAGAAATTCGAGATATTTACACGTGATAAGCGAGGTGCGTATATTCGCCGCCTGTTTGAACTATAATTCAGCGTTCTGCGCGCTTTCTCGGTCATCACTGGCTCAGTCGCCTTGCGCCGACCTGCGGTCGATTCCCGAGATTCTCGAGATCTCATTGTTTCTCTGCGATCCTGCGCCGCAGGAGGCTATAATTCACTGACGAAAAACGCTCTTCTGCCCCCTTAGGCGTCCTCCCAAGTGTTAATTTGGTGTGTGATCCGCGTTTCTATCGCCTCCGACGTGCGTGGATTCTTCTCCCAGCGACTAAATTCGATCTGTTTCCGTCGCTCGTGTGTTTAATCACCCTAATCACGGTCGTCCTTCATTTCCGTATGAATAATCCTTTCGAAAATGTGCGTTTTACATATTTCCGTGACTCATCGGCGGCCCGGTGAGTGGCGTCCTCGAATCGCCCGCGATATCTTGGACCCTATTTTTCTTTTTTGGAACGACGCGCTGTTTCAAAATCGCTGTTTTGGTAGGTAATCACAGCGCGATCGTTGGTCCCCCTACGTTGGCGAGCGCGCGTTTTGAATTATTTGGAACTCGTATTTTGTCACAGGTAATGCGCGTTCCTTCCTGCTCCCTCCCCTTCGGCTCTAAGTGCACATTCTTTCCCGTCTGCTGCTGGTATTACAGGGAATCGATTTCATTGCGAATCCCTCTTTAAGTGGGACGGGAACGGATTTGCACTTCGGTTTCGATCCCATTTCCACCGCATTTTTCTCAAACACTTCTTCTTTTCCCTCGGTTCCGTTCCGATGGACTGTTTACCGACTGTTTGCCCCTGTTCTCATCTCCGCATCTTGCTCTCTGCGTCCCCTTGGAAGCATATACTCGCACCCGCTCTCAGTAAACTCTTCGGATTACAAGTTGTTTATTTGGAATTCTGATTTGCTGTGTTTTCAATCGGCGCATGATAGATGATTCCTAATAACGCACTTGACTGATCGAGGTTTCGGCTTCTCGGCGGCGTGAATGACGTTTTTCCGCCGGTCGGGACGTATCTGCGCCTCTTTACTTTCTTCCCATGTTCATTCACTCTGATTTATCGGCTGTGATGTCGGCAAAGTACGCTTTTTGAACCAGCGCGAATTCAAACATTTCAACCGCTCGAGGCACGCAATTGTAACGTCTTCTTCTGGTCGCCTCGATCGCACCGCGCGTTTATCGATTGTTGTGTGATAAGGGCTGAAAAAAGCGATTAGAAGGATGCCATCTCCTTATTCGCCGGCTGCTTTCTTGCCGCTTCGCCCTGTTTCGGACTTTTCCCTTCTTTCCTTTCTGTCGATTCGCGCGCCGATTCGTTCTTTGTTGTCGCCGTGATCACAAAATGGCGGTTTTCTCTCCGTTCGCGAACCTCTTTCTCACTATTACTACTTTTTCTAATGCTGTCATGGACTGGCACGACTCCTAACCCACGACCCTCTGGCTGCTTCTAAGGGTCTTATCACCGCTTCGCTCCCCTTGTTGTTCATTGATTTGCACGCGATTTTTAACTCATGAAACCAGATGATAATAATGACGAGCTCGGGACGAAGGAATGTGGGTTTTTACGGCACCTGATAACGGGGCGCTAAGACATTTTGAATCCGATTTAGGCCTTCGGGTAAATGGCGGCGGCACGATTATCGGGGCCACCGGCCGCTTCCGAACTCTTGACGGAACTATGCAAATGGCGGTTCTCTTCTTCTTCACGGTTCACTGACCACCGCCGGTGCCGCGCGAGAGCGAATTACGCGTCGTGGTCTCTTTATCTCCCGATTCGGTTCGAACTGAGCTCTTGCTGCCTTCTGCCGCCGCGCCGAGGATGATGGGGATGGGTTAGCGGCGCTGACCTTGTCTTCTACCACCAAAAGAATTTTCGCGCACGCCTAGTGTCGATCGACATTGATTAGTTTTTTTTCGCTTATCTTTATTGCCCTACAGTCCGCAACCGCCGGTTGACTGGTGAAATTTTTCAAAAGGGCTTTTACCGCGTTTCACTGTTTACAAAGTGCAAACTTCGGACGATTTACTGAACATTCGGATTTTTCAGATTTTTCGTTTAACCGAATCTCGAAATTCTTCCGAGTTCTGGATTATTCGAAGTCTTCGAAGGGGAAGTCCGTTTTGGACATACGGGATGAACGAGGGAAACAGTTCCAGAGGTGAGCCGCCAGATCGGAGTGCTGATAAATCACATGTTTTAGGGGTCTACGTAGGTGCCATCGATGAGCCATGTACCTCCAACTCGTCGCGGAGATCGGCGCGACCTTCGCTCGCCACGGAATCTCCGTCGACCTCGACGCACACGACGCCGAAATCCTCGCGGAGCCTGAATCTGCGGATGTTCTCCGCGGGCGTCAGCACCGAATCTTCGTCAATTTCCGGGCTTTCGCCTAGAAAAGACGGCGTGAAACGAGCGAAAATCATAGCGGCCGGCCAGAGTTTCGTGTTCCAGAAGCAGAAGGTGATCCAAGTGCACACGCTGGAGAAAGAGTGCCTGACCGTCGGAGTCGAGGTGAGTGGCTGAAGCCGGGAACTGTGATTTAATACAAGGATTCTTGCAGTCGAAATGCCGCGTTTCCGACGTGTACGCGTGCTGCTGCGCCCAGCTGGGGATCGAGGACGACAGATTCTTCGGCCTCGCACAGCGGCTGCCTTCGGAGGGCATCGGCGGCGACCGGCCGCGCAATGAGTATTTCTTCCTGGAGTTCGACCAGAAAGTGTCCAAGTACCTGCCGAAACATTCCAAGTTCTCAAGGGTAAGCGGTTCTCCTCTTCCCGTTAGGTACGCCTATTTACCGTGCGCAGCGGACACCGGTTGTTTATCAATGTTACGATCACGTTGTCGTTTGCGTTTACGGCGGCGGTCGCCGAGGAGGGGCGCCACTCGCAAACGTCTTCCCTAAGACTCGACCGTCGCACTCGTATTCGTGCGATGAGTGAGCATATGTGGGAATCGGAGCACGCAGAAACACAGAAACAAAATGAAACATTTGGCATTCGCAAATTCCTGAACTGAAAGGACGTCCTTAAAGCAGTGATTCACGGATTCTTGTTTCAGACCACGAGCATTGAGAAGAACCGACCTCAGCTAGTACTCTACTTTCGGGTTAGAGTGTACATCGAGAAAATTCCTTACATTAGGTATAGCAGTTCATGAAAAGCACATGGCTAAGAGTTTATTTCAGCTGTGACACGGCGTTGAAGTATTATTATTTGCAACTACGGGAGAATCTGGTCGATCAATGGTCCGGTCCGCACACCGTAAGCGAAGAACGATGCTGGGAGATGGCCATGTTGGCTCTTCAAGTATAGAGCAACTGATTGTTCAATTATTTAAAAGCTTTGTTTCAGGCTGATAAGTACGATAACCAAGTCGGTTATTTCCGAGCGGAAAACTACTTTCCTTTGTGGGTTATCAACCTGCGAGGACTCGACTACGTCAAGCAAAACATGCCGAAGGTGCTCCAGGATTTTCGAAGGGCGTCCGACCGAGATGCGATGATCTCGTTTTGCCAAGAAGCGTCCAGAAGCCCTTTCGCGCTGAATTGTCACCTCTACGGCCTCAGAAGACACAAAATGGATGTCAGGAACAACGCGCTTCTGGGAATCACGGACCGCGGCATCGACATGTGGGACGTTGGTGAGGAGGGCGGCCGAATCCCTCTCAGAAGCCTCGCGTTCAACCGAATAGCGCGCCTGTGTTTTGACAAGAAGCGGCTGACGATCTGTGGATTGGAGGGTTCCAGGATGTCCCTATACGCGTCATCAAACGATTGCGCTAGATATCTTCTGAGGTTTTGCCGCGAAGTGCATCTGCAGCAGATCCAAATCAACCTCTACTGCGCCCAGCACCCCGAAAGCGCCTCGTTCACCTCTTCGATCGGATGGGGCCGAGAGCAGGGAATCGACACCGGAATCGGCATAATGACCCTCTCCGAGAGGCATTCGCTCGTATCTCAGGCGAGCAACAGCACCTCCGGAATCGTTTCGGATCGGCAGCATAGCGATGTGGAGAGAGGTAGGGTTACCGTATACAGAGGAATTTTATCTTGTCTTCAAAATTATCGCGGCTGAGCTGTTGCGCGAGGTTTCAGTTTCAAAATATGTTTCAAGTCGGCGCTTCGCGCCTCCAAAGAGCCAAGAAGTCGATTTCGCATTTTCATAAATTTTTCAAAACCCTTTAAGGAGAACGATCCAGACGTGTCCGTCCGTCACGAAATTTCTAGACGCGAGTTGCCTGATTGAGCGATCGTGGGTTACGGTAGCGGGGCAATTTGCGTTTGCACGCGTTTCGCCGTCGCCGCGGACCGGTCGGTTTTGCAACGCGTCGGCGCCTAAATTGGTGCCACAAACGCCAACTTGGCTACAGTTGCGGGTGTTTTTGGGCTCAATCGAATATTCGCAAAATTTAGAACCGGATAATATATAATTTGCAGTATTTCGAAAAAATTTATGAAACTGGGAAATCGGTGCGCTTTGTCTTTTTGGAGGCGCGAAGCGCCGACTTGACACATATTTTAAAACAGAAACTTCGCGCAATAGCGCGCACAGCTCCGTTGATATACTACAATTAGAACAATACAGAGAAGATTAGCATGGCCCCTGCGCAAGGATGACACGCAAATTGTTGACGAATATACTACTTGGGAACGCGGCGAAGACATCGATCAACGCGAATTGCGCCTCAATTTAGTCGAGATACTTTTCGCGGAACATCTGGGGAGATGACGCGTTCGCTGGCAGGAGTAGTGGATTTAGTGAGTTCTTGGACAAACTTAGCGAAACTTAGCGAGTTCTTAGCGAGTTCGATTTAGTGAGTTCTTGGACAAACCAACAAACTTAGCTTCAATTTGAGTTCAATCAGTCATTTTTTCCTCGAGTAGGCTTTCATAGGTTGTGGCGCTTACGGTAGCGGTGGCGCCTATGCTTTTGCAGTCGCCTTGATTTTCGTGGTTTCGCGCGCCATGTTGAGCGGCGATGGAATCGTAAAAATTCTGAGGCATCAAATGCGTTTTCGGTGGAATTCGAAGCGCCGAGATGTCCTTTAGCCGATCGCTCAAACGAAACGCGTAGCGTTTTTTAATAATAAAGCGTTACGGACATGTCTGGATCATTCTCCTTTATTTAATAGAAGGGATTAACGGGGCCGCGCGCGCTATTGAGCGAGTCTTTAAATCAGCATTGTTCGGCGCTTCGCGCCTCACAGATCCATATATTGCAACAGACTCGGCGCTACGCGCCTCGTTTGACATTTCTGGATCGTTCTCCTTTATTTGATAGGATATTTCAGACCTCGACGCGGAAACCTCGTCCGAAGTCTTCCGGCCTTTGACGCCAGTGCGATCCGAAAACGAAGAAGAGGAAGAATCGAAGGATCGAGAGGTCGAGAGGGCGGACAAGACACAGATTCCGCCTCCGATCGACACGAATGTCCGCGCGGGGTCGTCCGCCTACGCTTCGGCCAGTTCTTCGGTCGTGAACTCTGCGGAAGCACACGCAATCCTGGAAACGCTTCAGCCCATCGCCTACACAAGGGCTGAATCGGTGGAGCTTGTGTCTTTGCCCAGGAAGAGCGTGGCCACGACGCCTCCACCACCTCCCGCGATACCTGCCACCACCAGGTATATCCAAAACGGGCGGAAGTCGACGTTGACGTCGCAATCCGACGATTCTTCCTACGTTCCGTCGGTCACTCCCATTTCCGAACCCGGGGAACCTGCTGCCATGGAGGTGAGTCTAAGAGCTCAAGTTCTTAATCTTGAATTTCCTATACTTCAGATCACTCATGATTTCTACCCGAACGGAGTCTTCGACGAAACTCCCTCTTTGATGACCCAAAGCGCCATCGTGCCTCCGGTCGCCTATGGCCAAACTCACGCACGCAGCCAGCCTCAACTCCCGTCGCTCTCCATGCACGACCTTCGGATGCCGGTTCTGACCTCTTCCAACAATCATCACATGGGAATCCGACAGCCGCCTTGCTACTCAGAGGCCACGAGCGTTCTTCGGGCCGCTTACGCCCAAAGTCAGATTCCGCCTCAACCGACAACCCAACCTCTTCTGTCGCCTCCCCAGCGAGTGATGCCTCCCCATCAGCAATCGAAGCTACGCTGGACTACGGTATCTGGCTATGATCCACAGCTTCTTGCTATGGTCGAGCAGATGCATCTGGAGAACGAATTCCACCAGGCTCGTTCTGAACCTCGCTTGCACCAATCCGTAAGTAATTTTGTTTTGTCTGCAAATTAATCTTCCGTTTTAGTTGTGGAACAACGTGCCGAATCCAGCTGTACCCCCTGAAGCGGTGCAAATGCACCCGAACCAGTATCCGATGACTGCAGTTCAGCAAGGAGGGCGTCGTTACGAAACTCGATCGCCGTCGAACCGCGGAATCAACCGAGTGAAGAGCATGCCAGCGCACTCGATGGCTCATATGGTGAGATTTCGCAAGGAGGAATTTGTTCTGAATTCCAATTTTTCCAGGACGACCTGCACGGACTTCACAGCGGCCACGCGTTGCATCCTCTCACCGGCCACGGTCTCCAACACGCACAGTCGCTGAACCAGGGATCCAGCCGCACTCCTCATCTGAAACCGGCTCCCGCTTATCCCCGCGCTCCGGAACTCCAAAACGTCGTGGCGCCGACTCCCTCCGGATTTGTGACGCAGGGCACTCCGAGCAATATGTTCGTCTGTTCTAAGCGGAATTCGTTCGGGAGCGAGCAGCAAGCCGGAAACAACAAGTCCGAGCGGCTGAATTCGGACGACTTCAGCCGCATCAAGGACTTTCCGATGATGAGCGCGCTTTGGCAAGAACACCAGCGAGGGATGGTCGGAAACTCCTCGCCGTCGTCGTCCTCCGACGCCGCGGGCACGGTATCTACGACCTCCACCGTGCGACTTCCTCCCTCGGTCGAATCCCGCGCCAGTCCTCCTCGAAGGCCGTCGTTCTCGTGCCAGGATCTATCGGCTCAGAATAACGTTGTTTCCAAAGGAGCCCAGGCGATGTCGACTTCTCTCCACGCCGGATATCCTCAAGCGATCGCGGACGCGCTGCCTTCGAGCATCGACTGGGAACGCTATCTCGCTCTACCGCCGGTTTCCTCCGCCGATCTGATGCAAGCAATCCTTATTCCGCTGAACCATCGATGGCGGCGCGGTCCTACCTACCGTATGCCACATCTGTTATGCTTCAACAAAATCTCGACGGACGCACTAGCGGGTAAGACATATTCCTCGTGTTCTCCTCTCATTTTTCCGTTCTCAGAACTTATTCTCCAGCATTCACCACGCAGGTTCTCGATCTCCCACCGCCTCCGCCCTATCCGCAGTCGTCGCCAAATTCGCGGAAGGCGCCGATGGTCATGTGAAGCAGAAGATTCTTTAGCACCGAAGAAACCGAATTTTACCTCAACTCCACTAGCGGAACCTCAGCATCCGGACGAGCTAGCCGAGCACTGCACCCTCTCTGCATGTGATTATATCGTCTATCAGCATTCCTCAATCCCTCTACGGTTTTGTTATTATTATCTTGCCATTGACCCCCTAACACGCAGTCTCTTCCACTAGGAATGGTCCAACTTGCCATATTGCGAACCACTGTAAATACACTCTAGACTGTAAATGTTTATCTTTCCTCTTACAAACTCTTTCTCCTCTCAGGTTTCTGTTTCTTGTCCTTGGTTGATAACAATGAGTTTCTTTTAGCTCGTATTGTAAATTTTGAGTTTGGATTGGCGCCCCCAAGCGCCTTTCCGGCTCGATTGTTCGCTCAAGCATTGAATGGTGTTCACAGAGATAAGATAATTCTACTCAAAAAGAAATAAAAATTGTTAAAACGTGGAGGACCTTCGGTCCACATGTGACATTCCATCGAACTCGAAGCTGAACCGAGAACTCCGCCGCTCGGTTTCCCTTAGCCGAGCACTGAAGACTGAAGAATGATGAAGGGAAATCGGTTTTGTTAGCAACCGCCAGCCACCCGTCCATTCCGCCGCTGGGCCACACGCGTCTTTGGGCCAGAACGGCGCTTCTGCCATGAAGGACAAGCAGAAGAAGGACGAAAGAGTTTCCGCCTCCGCCAGCGACGCTTCGACCACCGGGAGTCCGCTTTCGCCGATCTCTCCTAAGAGAATCCTATGGGAGAGCCTAGGATACATTGAATCCGAAGCTGAAATGGTCCAGCTAAGGAATGCGCGCGGTTGTGGGATTAAATAAGCTGCTTTAGGTGCAATCGTTGGAAGAGGAATCGATGTCCCTTCCCGGTACGCTTTTACTATTTCTAGCCCCCTTTATTTTATCACTATTCTATTTAACTGTAAAGCAACGTCTTTGCAAATGTACACGATGTACCACAGCGATGGATTGAAGCAGTTGTTCGAAACCAACTCCCCTCATGACCACGAATCCTACCCGCGGTGCTACAGAATCGGATGTAATACATAAAGTAAACTGTATATTGGTGGTGATAACTGTGATATGTGCAAATAAAAAAAAGATGCCATGTAAATAATGAGAATTTTGTGTTTGATAACTGTGCTTTGATCTACACGAAGTCTTATCTCTTAAAACAGTCTTGTTTACAGTTTTAAACACGCACCGGAAGCGATTAGAAAGTGCTCGCAAGGCATCAAAGGTCAATCGATCACAGCCAGTGTGAATTCCTCGTCAAACAGCGACAGACATGCTCGCGCTCGAGTTCTTCTCCGTTCTTCTTCTTTTTTCCGACGTCCAAGCCGAAGGAAACGCGTTCGTTTTCACGCACTCGATGTCCACGAGTCATCTCAAAGTATTATTCAACCTAGCTGATAAGGTTTGTGCCTAGAAACAGCTATTTTGTCATATAGTAGAATTTAGCTAGCTGATTTTGACATTTACGATATCCGGTGGCCGATCATTGAAGTTGCGGCCAGCTACAAAGCTCCCGAGAGATTCCACCCGAGGATCTTCAACAGATCGATGGTGTTGGGAATCGAGATAAAGGAGGATGTAGGAGGATTTGGAAGAATATTAAGGTTTGAGCGTTTAGATAAAGAAAATAGGGTGGAAATCGAGTGGAAGCGAGTTTTTGTCAATAATGTCGGTGGTAGCCAAGATCCCAAAGATGGTCCTGATGCCTTGCGACTTCGAAGACGAGTTGAGCGTAGAACGAGAGCTTCCTTCCAACATCTCCATCGTGGATCCGTTCTCTTCGATGTGCGCAATCGCAAGGAGTCGTAAACTCGGTTCTCGATACGTTCTGGCTTCTGCGTTGATCGAACCGATGACGCTTACAGCGCTCTCAGGTGAATCCTGTAAAAGCTCCAACCAAAGAACGGTTCTTCCAGGCGGTGATCTGCCGCTTTCGTACGCCATCAGCAATATCATTGCGAAACCCATCGAGGACATGAACTTCTTCTACCGGGTCGCAAACTCCCTCGCGCACTTTTTCTTCTACTTCTTTGTCATTAACGGCCAACTTGCAGCTGCCCGATGGTTCTACGGTGCGGATCCCGTCTTCGCTCCGGTCGAACCCACTTTCGTCTTCGTCAATTCGCACCAGTTCGTAAATTGGCCGATTCCGAAGACTTTCGCTAGGATCGATTTCGGTACACGGAGCAACGTTGCGAACGAAGATTCCAAGGCTTCCTCGATCGATGAAGATCTTCTGAAATTCATGGAAAACTCCGCGTTTCAGAAGATCGTCGTTTTCTCGATGAGCACCTTCACGGACAACGGAGATATGCCTGAGGAGATCGTCGAAGGTTTGTGTGCTAAATCTCACTAAATTACGGTATTTCAGTAATGGCCAACGCGTTCAGTAACGAGCGCTTCACAGAAGTCGGATTCATTTGGAGGATAAACGACCTGAAGGAGAAATACCGTAGCCCCAATATCAAAGTGGTTCGATGGATGACACAGAGAAGTGTTCTCGGTAGGAACTGGCTTGAAAACTTCCCATCGTTTTGTCTCTTTAGAGCATCCTAAAACCAGTGGATTCATCTCCCACTGCGGTCAAAACAGCTTCCTGGAAGCAGTCCACGCGGGGGTGCCGATGGTGTGCATTCCTATGATGGGCGACCAACACGTTCAAACTACCAAAGTTAAGAATTTCAAAATCGGAATCACGGCTTCTAAGGATTTGTTGACAGCGGTTGGAGTCGCTGAACTTGTGGATAGTCTTCTGAACGACCAAAAGTAAGCCTTATCAAAAGTAAGCTTTACGTATTCCGTTATTCCTAGAGTCCAATCAAAATCTCGGAAATTGGCCGAAATGATCGCAACCGACGACAGTTTGCTCCCGAATCGCGCTGTTTGGTGGCTTCGATATTTCTTAAGGCACTCAGAATCTCAGCTTCAGCGCTTCGTCTTCCCCAAATCGCCCTCAATAGGAATTCTGGACATCCTGACAGTGTTAGTAGCAGCATTCATTGTGCTAAGCAGCTAATACAAACAACAATCTACAATCTAACACTGTAGCGCAACTCGTAAGGCACCAACTTGAAAAGGAAGTCAGCAGAAAATAAAATTTTCAAGTTCTCAATAACAAACAACGTAACAATAATCCCACGTTTAGAGTCAACAATAAACAAAAAAGAATTTGGAGTGTAATTCGTTAGCCGATGTCCATCTCGTCCTCGTCGTCGGAATCCTCGCTGCTTTCATCTGAATCCGCCGTCCTCGGGCGTTTCAGCGCCGACGTGTCTTCTGAAAAAGGAGCTTAAGGAGATGTAATTGAGGCTTAAAACCAACCAGGCCCACTGTTGTCGTCCGACTCTCCCGAGGATCCCTCGTCCTCATCGCTATCCTCCTCCATCTCGACGTCCAGCTTCGCTTTGTCCTCGTCGTCCTCTTCCCACCAGGAGTTATCGCTGTCGCCCGCGTCCGAATCGAGATCCTCGTCGTCCTCAAAGTTCGAATCGGAGTCGGCCTTGTCCGGATGGAACACAATCTCGGGTTCCTTCGATGCGAAGAGGAGGGGGTTCGACCGGCGATCCATCTGGTCGATGATAAGCGTCATCTTGCCTTGGAGAGCCATAAGTTTTCCCAATTGGCTGGTGCGATGGTTCATCCACTCCAGAAGAGATCCCAGCTGGGAGTTTAGATCGGGGATCTGAATAAAAATACGCTTTGGAAGATGCTATAATGAGACCCACTTACAGATGTGAGGTAAGGCATATGGTGCTTGAGTACTGGAAGAATCCATCTAAGGACGCGCGACATTCTGAAATGTGAATTTTTAAATCATCCAAAACTATTTCCCGGCTTACTCATAACCAGCCACGGTGCGGAATTGCTTCTCGAGAAGCTTTAAGAAGGGGATGACATGGGACACAGGCAGATCTTGCACAGTCGGCATGATTGACTTGTTCGCCGCCTGGCCGATCAGGAGGTCCAGTTTGCGTTCGTCGCCGCTGATGATGGCCTGAGTGAGCAGCACGCTCATCTTCTCGCCTCCCTGGACCGTCTTAGCGACTTTCGCAGTTCCGGCGGAGATCGTCTTCTCCGAACATTCCTTCGTCACTTCCTCGACAACGGCCTGAAAATCGCAACAAAATCATGAATCCCATTAGCCCCAGTTCTCTAGATTCCTTAAATTTAAACTACGATTTCGACGTCGTATAATTTTACTTGAGATCACCAATAAACACAGTTCCACTACTCCCAACATGAACACGTTCTACTACTCCCAACAAGTATATACACCCTTGCGCATATTATAGCCTTCGCTGACAGCACATGGATAATGGATGTGGCCTTTCGGGGCGCTGCAATAGACGGCCGCCCCGGGTTTCCAGCACTTCAGGCACTTTGTCTTCCAAAATTCGATCATCTTCTCGTCGAAGTCCTCCAGGTTCGCGCCGCTGATGTTGACGTCTTCGGCCCAAAGAGCACAATTCGCGTGAATCCAAATCTTCAGAACCTGGTTTTCGCCGATTTTTCGGGGCTTCTCGCAGAGAAACGTCGGCCAGTGCTGGGAAGGAGGTGCCTTGACCACGTAGGGGCCGAAGAGGTTTCCGAGATTCTCTTCTTCGTCGTGCAAATGGCAGAAAGCGCAGATCTCGAGCGATTCAATCACCAGATCTGCGGGGATCTCTTCTTGGTTGGCGTCAGCCACTTCCCGATCGGCCGTCTTCTCGACCTTGGAATTGTGCGATTGCGGGTTGTAAACGCTCGCGTTGCCACTTTTATCTTCAACTAGGAGCAGTGGAACTCCTTCAGCGTCCTGTGGAAAGGACAATTACACAACTAGGTCCCCAAATAGTTTGCTGTTCCTAATCGCTCAGAGCTAAGTACAGAAAAAGAATCTTACCATTGCCTTGGGCTCTGCCTTGTCCACATCGTTCCCAACGTGCGCGTTACCGTTCGCCACAACGGCGTTTGAACGGTTATTCTTGCGAGCCATTTTCCTCGGCATAAGCCCGTTTGATTGCGGTGCAGCTCTGGAAAAGAGAAACATGATTAGCAGCTGAAGGTTTCCAACACGCGAATTAATCACGAGCAGTTTACAATTCACAAATTCCGGTGCAAGTACAAGGTCGAGGAAACATTTATTCAAGCGCGAAAACGAGCAGCAGTGGCTTGCGTTTTCCACGTTCAGTCCACATTCGAATCGTTGGAAAACAGCCAATGGCGGTATATAAACATATGCGGATTTCAAATTAAACGCGCGCAACCCCACAAACAAGAGAAGAAGGATACACTACAGAAATTGTAAAATTCGCTAAATTCGCGCGTTTTCCGTTAAAATCTGCAAAACTTATTCACGGGCGAATGATTCGCTCCTTTTCGATTCTTTTTGCAGGATTTTCAAGCTGAAGTCGATTCCCGAATCGGGCGTAATCAGAAGCTTCAAGTGGCAATTTCCAGGATTCACCCAAATTACCCGAAATCAAATCACTTGAAGGCGACGAACGACGGAAAACAAGAAAAATTCGACAAACGCGGTCCGAGTGCGATCTCCGGAGACTCGTTGCGGGACCCGCGACGCGGTCGAATTTCCCGGTCGCTCGCCGCGATTTTTATGATCAGTTTCGGCCGAAAATCCGCGATGACGGCGTGTTTGAGCTACTCGAGAGGCCTGAAACCCTTTCTCGTGAAATTTCTGAAGGCCCAGGTGTGCACTGAACTCGCTTTTCATATATGTATTATAATCAATTTTTGCAGGAGTTCCCAGTTCTTGATGATACAATCGAGGGTAAGGTGATCATTGCAGCGAAACACGGCCAGATCTCGAGAATCCCCTTCGTTGAACGACTTTTCTACGTTCTAGGACTCCAAAAGCACTCAAAGGAAACAAACAAGAGAGGTAGGTGGGCGATGAAAATAGATTTGATGCCATTTTATGTTTCAGAAGTCTTTAATTCGCTTTTTGGGTTCTTTTCGGCGGAAGCAATCGGAGATTTTCTTCTGCAATCCGAAGCCGAAGATGGGACAAAGAAGAACACTTTTCGGGTGTCGATAAAGACTTCGGGAAAATGGCGCAGGAAGATCAATTCTGTGGTGAGTGTGTGATTTACCGTGCTTAGGAATATCAGCTAATTTCAGAAATTGGCCGAAAGCTTATCGCGGACTGTAAAGAAGAATTCGAGATTAGCGGCGAATTTGCGCAAGCCAGACGTGGAATTCACGGTTCAGATCACCGATAATCTGCTCTTTGTGGGCATCCCAAATCCCAATCTGCTCTCCACGCGGCCCTACCACCTAAAGAACGGATTGCGGTCGACCGTTTGTGACGCAATGGTCCACCTTGCAGAGCTGGAATCGGGACAAATCGTGGCCGACATCACGTGTGGAAGCGGCTCCATTCTCGTTGAGGCATCCCATTCTGTGCTCCCAGAACAAGTTAGTTTTAATACATGGGAACAAAACAAATTTGCTTTTTTAAGATTTTCTGCGTTGGTCTGGATCTCTGCCAAGACGCCTTAATCACCGCTAAGGACAACATGGAACATCAACAGAAAATCGACAAATCGAACTCGCAATTCGATCTGGCGTGCACATCGGTTTCGGACGGTTAGCAACTCCGAACTCCTCTCGCATTATGCCCTCATTCTAGGCTTCTTCCGCTGGGAAAACTTAGACCGGATTGTGGCTGATCTGCCATTTGGGAATCAGCACGGCGACCTGCACGACATAAAGGCCATTCTCCTTCCGACGGTTCTTCAGAAATTCTTTACTCCCTCAAACGCTCAAACCGAAAGAAAAATCGCCGTTTTGCTGATTGCAGAAGAACACAGCGTGGAATTCGTTAAGAGTGTAAAGGAAACCCTGGGCGTTTCTATCGACAAACACTCCATCTCGCTTGGTTTCACGTCAGCGATGATTCTGAAAATATGGAAATGAGTCAGAATTTATGTTTTTAAAGGTGATTCCGCACAGTGGAATTGGAACTGAAGGTCGCTGTTTTTAGGGAGCTGAATGGTGGCGGTTAAGCGGACAATCGATACGTACAGCGAGGATCGTGAAATGTAATACCGCCCGGAATCGGCGTGAGTCCCCCAGCTGGCCTGTGAATGGCGCCGAAAGCGGGGATTATGTCCGTCATTGTAGCGTTGTTCGCGTGTAAATGTTTTCCCCTCATTTTCGTTCGTTTCTCACACCATCGGCTCATAATCGATTTTGAATGAAGCTGTCAACTTAACTGTGTTCCCTGGAGTCTGTCGCCGGCCCATATTGCCATCAGGGCTCGATCGTTTCCGCCCGCCGTCACCGTTAGCGTGTAAACGGCGCCGTTAGCGAACGAGCGCACTTGGATGACCTCAGCACGAATGGCTCCAATGGCTCCGGAAAGTGTTTACTTGATTGATGATGTGATCAGGAGAGGGTTCCAACCGAATTGGCAGATGGTTGACATCCGCGCCGGCCAATTAGCATATATCCTGCACGCGGCAGATGCGCCGCCTTAGCAGGATAAGGCGAAGAAAGGCGCGCTAAGGGGCGTCGGAAGTCGGCGGCGGTTTTGATTCTCAGGAAGATCCGGCGATCGTCGCAATCGGGGTACTTTGTCCTCGGGTGAACTTACGTTCCACTTGGCCAGTGCCAGCTGTCCGCGGCGGTCGCGATCCTCGCTTCGGGCCTCTTCTCCCTCTCCTGAATATTGATGTTTTGTTTCGTGCCTCTAAAGCACAAGCCCTCGCGGTGTTGCGGATGTTTCCAAAACAGAATTTCGACGGGGTCAAGCGAGTCATCTTTTCATCGGTCTTCAAGCCCCAAATTGGCTTCTCTTGGAGCAGCGAACGCCGTGTCACCATAACCGCGATAAGCCAAAAGCGAGAGGAGCCAAGCAATCGATTGAAACCGCCATGATTCGGTCGTTCGCTGCCGGTCGCCCAAGGGCCACTAGCCACGCGGCGTATCGCTGGGTTCAGCCGGGCTCTCAGCGGACCCCATCGCCATCCTTTGGGACGAATTATGCCTTCCATTTCTGGCATCTGCGACCGCGATTTGCAAATGGATGACTTGTTTACGTCCCGATTTCCACGCCGTACGCGTCCGCTTTCCGTCACCTTAAAAGGCCGAATTGCTAGGCAAGGTTTGTGTCTAGTTGACGACAAGCCTGTCTACTGAAATTTCCAAAACGAAACGTGTCCGTCTGTGCAAAACGAGACATGTCTGCAATGCAAAGGGGCAGTTCTTCATTCTGAATGACTCGACCCACACAGAGCGGTCGTGTTTGAATCCCAGGATTCGGCATGCCATCCCCTGACGCCATTTCTCTCCCTCCACCGCGACGCGAATCCTCTCCACTTCGCTCAAGTATAATTTTCTTTCTCAGTTTTACAAAAGCCTTAGTTTTGCAAAGTCAACTGTGGTGCTTCTTGCGAACGTCGTTTGATCTTCAAAGACGCCCCACTTAAGCATGTATGGCTTTGGGACTTACCATAATTTATATCGGCGCTTTTTCCCACGAATTTTTCGTTTCCGCTCGCCTCTTCGCTACTGTCGTAAGCACACCGGGTGTGCGCAAACCGCCAAACCCGCAATAGCAGACGCTTCTTTATTGTACGAGGGCTGCGGAGCTTTGGGTTTGACACGACGCCCGGCGAACACGATACAAACGGCTTTTTCGATATTTATTACGCGCATTGTTAAAGAATCCCTACTGGCGCCACCCTCATTTGGCCTTTGGACACTTGAGCGACTGGCCGGCCGGAGGACTCCTCTCGCGTTCATTCGCCGCGCTCAACCATGTTCTTCCGCACGGTCAAATTGACTTCAGTATACAATGCAATGAGACCTGAAGGCCGCTTCTCCATCCGGCTTCTCGTCTCCACCGCCATCGCTCTCTGGGTCTTCGTCCTCTTCTATATCGCCTCCTTCGGGATTACGGTACCTTCAAGAGGTGAGTCAGGCTTTCGACCACTATATTTGATCCTGATCGCAATGTTTAGATGTGGCGCAAAGCGACTTAGCGCACCGTAATTCGGTCCACGAAGCGCTCGTCGAGAAGTTGGAGCAGACGATCGCGGATATCGACAAGCTGAGGGAACAGAACGCCGAACTTCGCAAACTCGCGGATCAGCAGAAATCTTTGATCTGGCGCACGCAGAGTGAATTGAAACAACGAAAAGACGCTGCGCCCGACGTTGTGAAGCTTGTGGAAACTGGTGACCAAAAGGAAAATCTCTACACGAAAGACCATGAGGTATGAGAGGAACTGGATGTATTTGTACTGATTGTATTTTCAGGTTATGCGGAGACAGCTTGACGACGGAATCCGTGAGTTGTACTTCTACCTTCTTGACCAATCAGAGAACAAGGAGATCAACCTGGGAAAAGTCGGCAAGCACGCTCTTGACCAGGTTTGCATCGTAATCTTACCTTCGATCATAATTTCTGATGTCAGATGTTCTCCCTTCTCGCCACTTCCTTGAATTTCTCTTACGTCGACGGCTCGCAAGAGTGGAGAGAAAGATCGCTTGCGAAGCTGACCAACAAGATCCAAGGTGCCATCGAGAGGAAGCAGAATCCGACAGACTGTTCCAAGGCCAAAGTACTCACCTGCAACCTGAACAAGGGCTGCGGATTCGGTTGTCAACTTCACCACGTCGCCTACTGCTTTGTGGTCGCCTTTGGGACGAACCGAACGCTGATCCTTCAAGAGGACGGCAAAGAGTGGCGCTACTCGGACAAGGGCTGGTCGTCCGTGTTCCAGCCGGTGACGAAATGTTCCTACCGGGAAGCGGTCGGCGGAGAGCGGGCGGCCCAGTGGGAGTCCGAGGAGTCGAACTCCAAGGATCGAGTCGTATTCCTGCCGATCGTAGACGGACTCGGCGGGGGGGGGCGTATCTGCCGCTCTCGTTTCCTCGGCAATTCGCCGACGAGATGCTCAAGCTCCATGCCAACCCGTCCGTCTTCTTCATTTCTCAGGTATCCTTGGACCGATAGTTCCTACGATACAAGTCTTTTCAGTTTATCTGGTACCTTATGCGAAGTACGGACCACCTTGAGAAGGCCCTTGCTGAATCATCAAAGAAGATTCCATTTGAAAAAGGTTAGTTTATTTTCAAAAATGTTATCTACATGGAGAGTGGGGGACGCTGGGGAAGTGCAAAGTGTGCGGAGGGAGAAGCCCTTAGTTGTAGAAGAGGAACGTGGATAGAAGCGTGGCGGCGAGGGCCACGAGGTTGAGGCTGACCGAGTTTCCGCTGTTGCACCAGCGGGTGGTGCAGAGCAGGTGCTGGCCCAATCCTTGACGACTTAGGCAATCGTCTTTCAGCTTCTGCTCTCGCATTTCAGGGTTTTGGGGATCAGCACAGCCTTTAACAACATAATAACCTAGAAGATTTTCAGTTCTGCTTCAAAATCTTTCAAACGTACTTGCTCCAGCGCAAACGTATTTGAGGCATCCGTAACTGTTTGGAGAACAGCTCTGGGGAGTACCGTAGTTGTAATAGTAACTCATTGCACCGCCGCCGTAGCTCATGATAGGACCGGGGGGTGGTGGTGGAAGATTGTAGCAGTCGATTCCTTCTGTAAGCGTTTGCAATCAAATAAGATTTCTATCGCTAAAATCTTACGAGCTTTTGTCATCATCGCATTGATGGCGACAAGGAGAATGACGAGCGCGGCGCTGAATCTGAGTTGCATCGCCGAGAGAGAACGCCGATTTGAGCGGCCGACCGTCCAGGAGACGAGAGGAACGGAGATGTGCCCCGAAGTGGTTACCAGGAGCCTTTGTAACTAATGCGAATGTCGAAATAGGTCCTTTTCGAAGTTGCCATGGAGCGAGAAAGGTCCGGCCCGCTGCTTGCTTTCGATATGCATGCGAACCCGCGTTCGGAGGATTTAAAGACGTTGAAAGACTGAAGAAAGAAAAGAATACCTCACATATGCAAGAACTCTATAAACTTCTTTTAACGTGCTCACACTTTACGTTTCAGGCCCGGTCGTTGGACTCCAGATCAGGCGAACGGACAAAATCGGCACCGAGGCCGCTTTCCACGCGCTCTCGGAATATATGAAGTGGACGGAGCACTGGTTCAAGATCGAAGCGGCGCGCCGAGGAGCGCCGTTGCAGAAGCGCGTCTTCATCGCCACCGACGACCCCACTGTGGTCACCGAGGCCAAGGAGAAGTACAAAGACTACGAGGTGTACGCGGACGTCGGAATCGCCGCCAGCGCTCAAATGTCGAACCGCTATACCGACGCCAGCCTTCTTGGGGTCATCACGGACATACGAATGCTCTCCCAGTGCGACTACCTCGTTTGCACCTTCAGCAGCCAGGTAGCAACTTTTTGTTTTCATTTTCTATTTCAAATTTTCTCTTCTTGTGTTCCAGGTCTGCCGAATGGGATACGAACTGATGCAGGTGCTGAGAGGGGACGCCGGCCACCGGTTCCACTCGCTCGACGACCTCTACTACTACGGTGGTCAGCATGGTAAGCGCTCAGCTGACCGAGGCTCCTAATGTAATATTTATGAATTTAGCCCACGAGCAAATCGTCGTTGAAGCTTACACATGGGAGACCCCCGGAGAAATCGACATCGAAGTCGGAGATGTCATCGGTGTCGGTATGTCCCAAATTTTTGTATCCGTCCAATTTATCTCTCCTAATTTCAGCTGGAAACCACTGGAATGGCTTCAGCAAGGGAACGAACAGGCGAACGGGTCAAGTCGGTCTTTATCCAAGCTACAAAGTTCGGGAAAACTGGCGCATCGTCGACTTTCCGCCGATGTGAGGCTCCCGAGTGCCTTCAACCGCACTTCCAATCGCATCCACGGGTCTTCTTACTTAATCCAATTTTGTTTGCTCAGTCAGCCTTTCAAGATCCTCGATCACGACATGTCAGTCCTTCAGTTTTATTTATACTACTTAAATTCGTTGTTATCGACTTTGTTTCTTCGTTATTACGGTTCTCTTCATCCCGGGAAACGTCTAGTCAGTCTGTTGTTGTAGTCCGAAATGCGCACTACTTTGTTATACTCCGGGAGATATAATAAATAATTTCTACTTGGCGCGTTGCTAGGATTCGGCTGATGAACAAAGCCTGTCGACGATTGCGCCGGAGGGTCTCCCGCCCGAAACAGCGGAGGGCTTCATGAAACGAAAGTGCGAAAGACTAAAATCTGAAAATGCAAAACACGGAAAAGAGCGAAGAAGATTTCCCTGCGAATCCTATACAGAATTTCGGTGTAAACAAAGCCTATCAGTTAGAGCTGAAGAGTAACGATTGGGTTTCCTATAGTTCGCAGGTAACCTGAAACTTATATCAACCAGTTCCTCTCATACTGGTTTCGGTCTTTGAAAGAGAGATTTTCTTCTCGGTTATCAGTTTCCACAAGCTCCAGCGTCTTTTCCTTGTTTCAATTCGTTCAGCGTGCACCAAATCAGAGATTTCTGCTGATCCGCGAGTTTCGAAGTTCGGCATCTTTCGGCCTATGAATGTCCGCGTACCCCCGCTTCAATCGTCTGAACTGCTTAAATCTTAGGCCTAAGCGTTCTCTTACTTTTCAGGAATTCAGCCGTTCTAAGCAATTAGCGAAGGATAAAATTGTAGCGGGTTGATATTGTAGCGGATCAAACCAAACGTTTGACATTTGCGAAGTGACCCTCGAGTATTCTTGTTTCGCTTCTCTCCGCTCCATCCCGAATGAGCTTCAAGCAATCGTTCAGCATGGAGGGTCCCGCAACGCTATCCCTGGCGCTCTAGAATTCTCCACGATGCTTTTTCGAATTTCGCGTCACTTTGCATTTCCCGCATCTCTTCTACGGGTCTTTTCGCATTCGATTTCCGTGATTTTTGACTCCGATTTCTTGAATCCTCGGGCTAAGCGTTCTCTTTGTTTTCAGCTTGTCCAGCCATGAAACGCTCCCTGGACGACGAGCTGGCGCTCTTCGAGAGCGAACTAACAGCCTAGACTCCAACGACGCGGCCGTGCCAGCGAAACGGTCAGCTCCAGTGGCTGGACCGTTTATCCCTCAAAGCCAGATCTCCCTTGCAGCGGGCGCCGCCACGACCGTCGTTCCTCCGCAACTCCGCGGCGTCCCCACGGCCGGCGTCATCGAATCGGCCCCGACGCTCTACAAGCCCGGAGAAGCCTCGGCGTCGTCCTCCTATGCAGCATCCTCATCAGCCGCTGACGCCGGATTCAAGACGATGGCGCTTCCGTCCGATGTCGAGATGCTGGCGGCCAAGAAGCAGGCGACGAAGGCGCTCGAGAACAGCTACCTAGGCCAGGTGATGCGAGGTGAGAAGAAAATGAAACGTTTTGTAAGAACGGGTGGTGGTCAGACCTGGGAGGATCCGTCGCTGGCCGAATGGGATCCCAACGATTTCCGCATCTTCTGCGGCGATCTCGGAAACGAGGTTTCAGATGAGCTCCTGGCCAAGGCTTTCCGCAAGTATCCGAGTTTCCAAAAAGCTAAGGTGAGTTGTTCTGTCTTTTTATTCCATGACCTAGCTTTTCTCGGTTTTAGGTCGTGCGCGATCACAGGACGAACAAATCGAAAGGATACGGCTTCGTTTCGTTCCGGCTGCAGGACGACTTCGTGAAGGCCTGTCGCGAAATGGACGGAAAATACGTTGGAAATCGGCCGATCAAGCTGCGCAAGAGCCAGTGGAAGGACAGAAACATCGAAGTTGTGAAGAAAAAGCAAAAGCAGAAGGAGAAGCTGGGAATAGCGTAAGTGCGTTATTGAGCCTTTTAAATGTTCTTGTGGCTTATCGAAACGAATAAAGTTAAGTTCATGTCATTGTTGTATATTTTCACGGGTCGAAATCGGTATACAGGGTGGCCCAAAAAGGACTGGCCAGACACCCTCGGCCGACCGAACCAGACAGAAGAGCCCCATTCCGGGGGTGCGCGGGGCAGACGACGACCGGTCTGTGTCACGTTATTTGTTAGCGAAACCGACCGACCTGTTAGCGAAACCGTTCGCGACGAGTGAGCTAGAAATGACTCCACTCCGTCTGGCCAGCGAGCAGAGGCCGGGGTGTCTGGCGGAAGGATTTTTTTTGAGCCACCCTGTATGCATGTTGGTTGGCGACGGAGTGGTTTCTGTGGAATGGAATTTTGTTCGAACGGTCTAAACAGTGAAAAGAGATCGAGAGTAGACATTCTGTTTTGCGTGAACTCACGCGGCTTCATTTCTCATTCCTGCGAAATCCGAGTCTCCCGTGCTGTCGGTCTTCATGTCGAGTCGCTGTGTCGATTGTTCTGGTCCGCACCATCCTTCCGCTTCAATCCTAAACTCTTCTCCATTTCAGGTGCGATCGAGGGAGAAGCAGTCCTCGTCAATGGTCGTCTCCACCATCCACAACATTTTCGCTGCTCCACTTGTAAGCTCGTAGTGCAGAACTACTACTACCTGGACGGAGAGCAAAATCCCACGTGTGAATCGTGTTGGCAGCGGAAGAATCCGACATGCAAGAGTGAGAGGTTTCGTTTACTCAGAATTTTAAAAGCAACTGGCTTTCAGAATGCCGAAGATTCGTAAACGAAACCTTCATCGTCGCCATGAATCAAACATGGCACTTGAACTGTTTCCTCTGCTCCGCTTGCGGGAAGCCGTTTCCAGGTTTGTGAAGTTTTCGACACTTCCCGCGCACCGAACGATTTTAGGAGGCAGATTCGTCGACTGCCATGGTGAGCCTTACGACTTGGACTGCTTCTGGGGACTTCAGCTGCGAAAGTTCAATCATCTTTGATCGCCTGCTGCAGAGAAATGTTTTGCCTCCAAGTCCAGCGACCATACTTCAAGTTTCGAAAGGGATTCCCCAATGTTGTCGTGCATTCTGTTCTCCGTCGTTCTATTTTTACTGTGTTGTTTATCACAATATCCATCTGATGTGCAAAAGTGAGTGCCGATGATTGTGATTGTGAAAGAGCTAACAAGCAAAACAAACGAAAAGGCAATGGCCACATATATATGACTTCTTTTAATTTTTTAAGTTGTCCATAACGAACATGATTTTTAAATTTATTCTACAAGAGGTAAACAAGATCTGAAGCATTAATGACAAAATTGGAGATGGTGGTTGTTCGCAACTTTTAGGTTCCCTTGACGTTGGTAGCGCCCTTCACCTTCTTGCCTGAAATTCTTATTTAATAACCATTCTTCAAGTTCCTTCAAAGTTACCAGCAGCATCGAAAAATTCAGAAGTGGCGTCCTTAGCCTCGGAGTACTGGTCACGAGCCTGTTTTCCGGTTTTCTTAGCCGCTTTTCCGGCTTCGTGCGCCTTGTCCTTGGCTTCATGTTTCGCTTTGTCCATCGTTTCCTGGGTTGAATCTTTCGCAGAACCGAAGGCGTCCTTCGTGGCGTCGACGGCTTCTCCGACCTTCTCCTTAGCTGCTTCGTAGGTCTCCTTAGCTTTGTCCATGGCTCCCGAAAGCGTCGATTTATCTAAAACCACCAGGTTTTAAATGAGCCGCGAATCAACGGATCTTACCTGCTTCGGAACTCTTAGGGCGCGCAGCAACAATCATGCGGATTTGGGGCGAAAGCACATAATATTCACGAGCAACGATTCTGGTAACCGACATCTTCGGATATTTGAGGCGATTCTGTCTTTGAGAGAGCGTCGATTAGAGGCCTTTTATGAGGGTCGGTTGTTGACTGAACAGCGGTGGGAGGCGGTCTTTGATTGTTTACGAAATAGCAAAACAACCTCCAGGCAAAAGTACGACTCGCGGGCGTGTCAGAAAACCCCGAGTGGACTTTGAACTGATTTTGCGAGATTCAAGGGCCAGAGACCGGCGATTTCTGGGTCCTGAGAAGCAGGGTAAATTTTGCTCGAAATTAGGAATCAAAAATCGCGGAAAGTGCTTTGTTCAAAAATGATATGTGATGTCAACTTAATTTCTATTTAGGTTCAGAAAGGTTTATTCACAAGATAGAAATATCGACACATGAATTCGCGACTAGCTACATTGTAGCACATGTAGTTTGTAGTATATGCGCTGTATTGACAGAAATCACCTCCATTTCGCCTTCAGCCGTTGGTCGGGGAATATTTCTTGGGCTCGGAATCTGGAAAGAAACGTTTGAGTATTTATTTGGGTAAAAAGCATCACCCGAAGCGTTTTGACGCGTCTCCCAAATATCGATGAATCGGCTAACAAGGAGGTTTTTGTGGCGATTGGACGTTGAGGGCGACTTTTGACGTTTTTGAGAGGACGGAGAGGAAGAACTGGGTGCTGGAAAGTTTAAGGACGTCGAGCATTCCTGAATCAGTAATTAGTAATGTCTTGAAAAGTCATCTCACGTTCTTTGACGACTTCGCTCTGTTCGTAATCTTGATCGACTGATGGCTCACCTTCAGAGTTTGTATCTAAACGATTATAGAATCGTTGCTGATACAGTAACCAGCCACACCTTGTTCACAACCACATTCATCATCGAATCCGCTGGTTTTGGTGGAATCGCTTTCTTCACCGCTTCCGGAGCTGAATGGTTAGGGGAAACGCTATTTGAAGCCGAAGCTTTTCCGAACTGTGTTTCGATCTTGATCGGGTGGAGAACGGCTTTCGGATTCTTCGCTTTTTGGTGGAGAATATCGAGCGACGCGTGGGTCACATCTCCGTTCGGCAACTTCTTCTCCGTCGACTCCTCTTCGATCCGCTCGATAGACAAAATGACGCTTTTCCGCTTTGTATCCAAACGTTGCTTCAGTTCCTGCAAAAACAAGTTATTTAACAAATTAATTTGTAGCCCGACTAAAACATATTCATTTTTAGCACCGCCATACGAAAAACCGTTCTTAATTATCGCTTTGGCTAACAGCTCAATTTTTCAGTGTAAATATGGAATTATAACCAAAACAGGTCATTTCCGTTACTTACCTCCATGACGTCGTTTCTCTGACTCGTTCCAATGAAGACGCTCTTCGACCTCTCGCGAATCTTTCCAGCTTTTCCGGCTTTCAAATCGAATTTCTTCGATTTAAACTCTGAAACGTCAGGTGGAGGTGGCGGCGAGAGTTTCGGGTCGCGGATGACGATCGGCGGAGCGCTGCGGGTCGAGCAATTCGAGGAAGAAATAGAGGAAATGGTCGAGAGGGTCGAAGTGGACGTCGAAGGAAAGGATCCCTTCAGGGAATTCAGGTTCTTATCCTCCTCTTCTTCGGTCGGTTCGAGGTGTCCGAGAGTCTTCCGGCGTTGCACAAGGCGACTCTAAAATTCCTCTTGAGGCCCTCGAGCGGATTCTCGCAGCAACTCACGCATAATTCATCCATAACGTCATTCCTGGACACTTCCTTCAAAGCTTTCTTCGGGGGACTTTTCTCGATGATAATCTTCGGCTGCGGCGCTCTCAGAAGCTCCACCGCAGGAGGAGCAGGCGGCGAGCACGCAAGCGAGGCGGATCTCTCCCGGAACGCCTGATTCGCACGGTTGTGGCGATTCGTCGAGCGCCATAAAAGGGTCTCAGGAATAAACAAGGTTTATTTTCTGGCACTGTAGTTTTGGTACAATTGGGTCTGATGTGATTGGAAACGGCACAATCGAGTGTAGAGGCGAGGAAGGAGCAAGAAACGAAACACGAAACGCCTCTTGCTTGGCGCGCTGATGAATCGTTTCTCGACGATGAGCAAAGAAGAGCGGCGAAAAGGAATATGGTGAAGACGAGGATGATGCGAGGACACGTGAATCAGCCGAAATCAGAGGTCGAAACACTCGAGGCAGTGGCTCCCGCGCCAGCTGAGGCACTTGTGGCAACTTCCAAATCGGGCCTGGAACGAGAATCTGGAGTCAGTCGGAGATCAGCGGCACTTATCGATTGCCCCTTTCTGGTTCCCGAGTAAGAGTAATGACACTCGAAGTGAGTTAATCCGCTGTTTTTACCCCAATTTCTCCTTCCCGGCTCACCTTTTCCTTCATCGAGTCGCAGTACCAGTGGCACTCCAACATCCACTCTTTGCAGGTCGTCCGGAAGCAGCGGTCAATCATCTGGTCCAGCTGCAAAGATGTACTTAAAAAGACCCAAACGCATCAGAGCTCACCTGGCTGACACTCTTCTGAGGTGGAGGGGCGTAGTATCCTCCGGCAGGCGGCTCAATTTGGGAAAAGGAGGCGCAGAAGAGGAGCAGCGAGAGGAAGACGAGAAGAAGCGGCCTGGTCATCGTCGTACAGCGGGTATCTGGCGAAAGTGCGCGCGAGATCGCGGACGCCGGGTGACCCGAAGAACGCAGATTTGCATATGCGCGAAGGAGAGGCGACCGGTTGTAAAGGAGAACGACTGGCTGAAATGTGGATGGGAGAAGATAAAAGGGAGCCAGCGTGATCTTTGGTAATTTCCGGTGATTCGAGAATCCCTTTCACTCAAACTAAAGGCACTAAAGCAAATCGGCTCAGAATTCTGAGTGCTTAGAACATACCCTATCATTCTATATTAACATCTGAAATTCTTCTAATATCCGTAAATAAATGAAATGTGTGTCAATTAATCGATACCGACTAATACTTCTCTGCATTTTAGTGACATCGCTTTTTCTTCGGTTTTCAATTTGTGGGTCAGTGGACGAGACCGCTTTCACTGTTCCGAAAATATTAGGGCGTTCTCTTTAGGCCTGTGTAGGGTTCAGCAGTGCATCGAGTCGGGGAATTATCAAAATGCGGACAGCGGAAGGAAAAGTGCGTGCTGACTTTCCCTCACCAAAATGGAAGGTTTCTAAAAAGCAAAAAGCGATTGAGAGCACGTTACAGAAAGTGAACGTTTCTTCTTTTAGAACTTTTTCACTTCATCTTAAATTTGTTTTTTGGAGGAGAGTCTTTGTCCAAATGAATCAACGTGCGAACAATAAAATGTTCAAAATCAAATGTTAGGAGAATTCCTTGAAAGGCAGTAGGCACTTTTAGATAAGTCCCTTCTCTTAAACGCCTTAAGTTTCTAAATATACGAGAGACGTAACCGATCCTTTTCACACGACTTCGATGGCTTTGCTTGCCAACTTGTTGATCCTGAATAAACTCCGCTGCTTGCCAAGCTGACTCACTCCTCCGAACTCCAACCTTCCGCTCCAGTTTGCGCAGCACCGAGTGGCGCTGCGTCAATCAATTTGTTTATTTAATCTCTTCCCAGCACTCTATAAAATTCCAAGTTGGTTCTTCTCACATCACATCTTGATCCCTCAAACCATGGTTCCAACCCTCCTCTTCTTCCTGGCTTTCGCATTCGTTCAAGCCCAAGACTACACCAACAACGGCCAATGGGTTCCTGAAAACGACCCTTCAACCAATCAACCGACCTACCAGGGCAACCAAAACATTCCCTACTACCAAAACTTGTATCCTGGGAATGGCTATCATCAGAATGGCGCTCCCCAACGGTACCAGGATCAGCCGAATTCCAGCAATCAGCAGAGCGAATCTTCCACTTCTGGATTCCAATCTGTTGACGAAATTGAGTTTGTCAACGGAAACTGCGTTTATTCGGTAAGATTTTATGGAACTAGGAAAATATGAAAACAGTTTGCAGAACGGAGAACTGAACGACAACGGAGAGAAGCGGAACTTGACAGACGCCGAGAAGCAGCAGCTCCGCCAGTACGTCCAGCACATGAACAGCTACGCGCAAATCCTGGATCAGAGCGTATGTCCCGTTGCTCTAACGCTTACAAAACCTCCTTTTAGTTCTTCCGCATGCTGCAAAACTTCTTTTCGCTAAACGGCCAACAACCCCAGAAGCAGCCTATTCCGTTCCCGCCCACCTTTGATCAAAACTCGCAAAACTACCAAAATCGTCCCAGTGTACGAGGATTCCCTGTGACTCCCTTCAACCAAAATGACCAAAACAACGTCAACGAAGTTTCCATGACGCCTGTCCAAAATGGCCAGCAGCACGGGCAGCAGAATTACCAGAAACAACAAAATGGATCTCCGATGTCGCCTGTGGGTCAGAAAAATGGAGAAAATGCGAGAAATGGGCAAAACCAGGGCAACGGCATTCCCCTTATCCCTGTGCAAAATAGCCAAAACTATCAAAACTCGCAGCAGAACTCCAACAAACAAGGTGATTCGTCTCTCACGGAATCTTATCCCAACGTTCCTTGCTTCTGCAAATCGTGTTGATTTCACATACTTATCGATCTTATTATACCGGTACCCAACGACACGTAGTGTTCAATAAACGACCTCGATGATTAGTAATTGCGACTGACCTTTGATCTGAAACAAAAATAGTTGTTATGTATTCTTGAGTGTCAAAACCAGTACAGAAGTGTAGAAGGCAAGTTCATTATTCAAACCGAATTATTGAATTTCACGTTTTTACTTCCTTAAGCCAATTAATAAAGCGCACTCTTTTTTGATGTTAGCGTTGTTAACTTTGCTACTAACAGCGACTGATAAGACGTTTCGAATGTCAACCTTTTGTTTTTACGTTCTTCACTCTGCCATGTCGCCGGACGCATTTTGGATTCTTTTCCTCTCTCCGCCACTTTTTGTGAGTGTCGTAAATTTCATTTTACCAACGGCTGCTTTGTGAATTGGAACGTAAAATTTATTCGTCATTCAACTTTATTTTTCCCGGCCTTAGACGAAAACGCTCTTTGACTACGGCTCCAAACGACCTCTGCGTACCAAAGAGACCCAAGACTTGCAAGGCTTTATTACAGACATGGTTACAAAGCCTCCAAAATCGCTCTACCGTTGTTCTTTTGTGCGAAGAACAAAGGAAAAAAACCGATAGATCTGCATTTGTAGAAATTCTTGAGTTGTGCTATCCATGATTCTTTATTGCCTGAGATTCAATTAACAAAGATTACTGATCAGAGCATCCACTGGCACAGATGCAAGGGGCTTTTGGGAACTCGGGAACCTGGAGTTTCGAGTCCCGACCCTGCATCGGGATCTGGCTGCTGATCCTGCTCTGCAACTGGTAGCTCCACTGGCCCACGGCCATTCTGTACTGGTTGATTTGCTGCTGCTCCGAAGACGTAAGTTGGCGAGATTCGCCGTTCTTCTCGGTGATCATTCCGTCCTAAAAGATCTCAATAAAAACCGAATTTGTAATTTTCCAACCACGACCACACAATCTCCGACGTTGAACGTTCGGTGTGGGAACACAACGGGACCAGGGCCCATGTAGCGCTTCCAAGGTGGCGGATTTTGGAAGTCCTTGCTCAGAGAAACGCCGAAGCAGAAGGCGAAGAGAACGAAAGCGGAGAGTTGCATATTGGAAGTTGTGAGAGTTGCGGAGCTCTTCCGAGTTAGTTTTATACGTGAATCGATGCGGATTTGTTTGCGCGGAAGGTGTGTGCTGAGGAGCTGATTACTCGGATGGAGTCGATAGCAAGGTCAATCAGAAATCGTGTTTGAGTTTGAGAGTTTGTGACTCACACAACTGGCAATGTTTTTTATTTATAAAGCAATAAGATTACTTGGAAATGACAAAAAACGTTTTAACTTAAAGGAGTTTCATTTCGCTAGTATTTCTTACAAGCCCGCCCTCACGTTCTTTAAATTTTCAAGGTCATATTTGAGTATATAACTCAATTGGACTAAACCGTTTTTTGAACTAAAAAAGAGCCTCTCGGAACCCGCATTTATTGGCAGAAATCATGTTTGGAACACAAAACTTCTATGTGATCTAAGGTTTGAAATGTAGGAAAGTAGCAGTAGGATTAAGTTCGACGAAGAGATTTAAACGATTGCTGGCGGTGTTCCATTCATTTCACTGTGGCTAACGTCTATTGAATTGGATTCAAGATCAAGATCAAAATATTTACTCTTGGGGGCAATCTAACAATTGCAAGAATCTTACGGATTTGAGTCTCCAATGACGTAATTTAAAAACTGGAAAAGCTCGGAAATATTGAGCACTTGCGATACTTTGAACTCTAGACACGCTTGGAAATAACCTCAATAAACTGCGAATCCACTCAAATCTGGCCATTCAATTTTGGCAGAATGCGTTAAAAATGTTTTGAAATTTTTGATTTTTTCTCCATATTTTTTTCTCAAGTCAAAAAATGAATGAAGAAGGCCAGATGGGAGTGGATTCGCAGTTTATTGAGGTTATTTCCAAGCGTGTCTAGATTTCGAAGTATCCCAAGTGCTCAATATTTCCGAGCTTTTCCAGGTTTTAAATTACGTCATTGGAGACTCAAATCCGTAAGATTTGTTAGATTGCCCCCAAGAGTAAATATTTCCGACAGATTCTAGAAAATCGGAGATTTTCAAGTCACGGCCCTCGGCGCCTTCGCCGGCTCGCTCGCTCGCTCTAGCGCCTGGTGATTCGCAATTATAGTTTTTACCCTTGAACAATGTAAAACGCTAAGACAAAGACTTAGAAAGCCACAAAGCTTCACACAAAAAAGTTTGGCTGAGACGGGGGTTCGAACCCGTGACCCTCGGATTCTTAATTTTCGTCTAAAATCCACTTTTCTGGCTACACATGGCATTGGGAGATAATCCAATAGTACATTCTGAATCTCCAGATCATTTTGCACAAAGTAACGAATTCACTTTTTTGAGAAAGGGCTTGTATAAAAAATAAAAGCAGAATGTCCGAAATGTCGCTAATTTTTGTCAGAAACAAAACGCGACAAAATCGACTTCTAGAAATCCACATTTTTGGCACGCCTGGTAGCAAGCATATGCTCGTTTGAAAGCTCTCGGCGTGACAGTCACGATGCACTAAACCACAGCTCTGTAGCTATCATAGATCACGAGAATAGATGCGACCAACAATAAATATATGAGCGCCCCCAGAATTGAAACTCAAATCCGCGCGGCCGGAGGCCGCGTGCAAGTTCTTTCGGTAAAGAATAGAGTGTTCCATCGTCTGTTAACTGAGATATATACAACACCGATCTAAGACGTTTTTGTGGTTTCTATCTGTCATCATGTCATTCAGCGTTCCTGAAAGCTCCCAAATTGATCCTCGTCGACCTTTCCACTTTTCAAAAATAGACAAACAGGACAACTCGTTCGATTGGATCCAGAATTTTCGGGATTTACACAGCCTGACGTCACCAAACAAACCGCGCCCGATCCGATTCTCCTATGCGTCGTAGACCTTCAAGCGCCCCTCTAATCTTCGCTCAAAGGTGCCTCCAAGATCAAATTCCAAAAATACCTTTTGCTATACTTCCTCAGTGGTAAACAAGTCGGTTAAAGGTAAGAATCGATTAGCGTTACAGCTGATTCCCGACTAAAATCTGGTTTTTCTGGGCAGTTTTGTCGTTTCAGGTGAATTCCGTTATTCCTCAGACTCGATTTCGAGTTTCGGAAACTGTTTTCAACATTTCCCGGGTGATTCATCGGACGCGCGTCCCGATTTTGGCGATCTTTGTGGCCGTCGTGGCACTGCGGAACAGGTTCCGCCCTTCGCCAAACGCCGCTCCAGCTATAAAACAAGCGATCCGGCAGCGACGTCGAACAATTGAAATGTTTCCAACGACCGTTTTTGTATTTTGCCTCGCGGGAATCGTTTTCGGCGCGATCGAGAATCCCGCGGGAGGCGAGGTACAGCCGTCCTCGTTCTCGCACTCGTCTTCGTTCCAGGGTAACTTTGTGTCAAACAATGGCAGCCGCCACAGCAACTACCAGTTCATCAACGGAAATTGCCACGTTTCGGTAAGAGCGAATAGGGATAGAATTTTGGAATTCGAATGTTTAGAACGGAGTTGTTGACGACAACGGAAGCCAGCGTCCCCTCACAGGTAAGGAAGCGCTTTTAAAACCCATTTGATTTTTGAGTTTAGATAACGAGAAGCAGCAGATTGAGCAGTATGAGAAGGACATGGAGCAGTACGGCGTGGACTTTGCCAAGAGCGTAAGCACCTTCTCGTGGAGATTCGGAGGCTAATGATCCCTTTTCAGATGCAGCAATGGACTCAGAACATGATGCGGCAGATGTTCGACAGCTTCGGAGCGTCGTTCCCGTTCGGAAACCGCGAGGAGCTGGCGAAACCCGCCGCCCCCGTCCAGCCGATAATGCCCATCCGCGTCCCCTGTTTCTGCCAGTCGTGCAAGCAGAACACCACCGAAACCGTCCTTCCAGCCAGCGCTGGGAAGAACGCCGACGAATGATGTGGATTTGAGCGTTTAAATAATGTATTTTTGGGTTACGAAATCTGCGTGACTACAATAGAGTGGTTAATCGTTTGTGATCGAATTTCCCAAATAGTGAATACGAAAGTTTCGTTAGCGATCGACAAAATGTGGAGCCATTTGGCGTCGAAGGCACTCAAAAAAATTTCCAACAAATTTTTCCTTCAGTTCTCAAAATCGGCCTTCACTCCTTTATCCGATAGATCCGCATTGTCTTATTGAATTGTCTTATCTGTGATACAAAGGTGTAATACCTTTCGAAATGTAGAATCGCCAAGATGAGTGACTTTGGACTTGGACCACGAATAATACTAATATCAAAAAAGTCACCCATTTTTGATCTATTTACGGCCTGATGCTCTCTAGTCAACATCAACTTCATTCTCCGCTTGTTTTGACTACCATAATTATAAGGCGTGATGTTTTTTCGTTGCAATTTTTCTCGATTTTCAGCGATTTCGAACTGCGCTTTTTTCCCAATGTCCTCATGTTGCCATTTACATCTTCTCTGGATAAGCTAAGCTTGCCCGCAATCGGATTGACACCGCAAAACCCGGAAATCGGCTCAGATTCCGCGCCGTTGAGACCGTTCAAGTGAATATTCTCGAACATTCGGTTCGCCTTCGCGCAGCGGGTCCCGCGGCGAAAGCGGCGCCGGTGGAACCGATGGCGAGCGAGAGACAGAAGTCCGCTTCTGCAGCGTCGCTTGGCGACTTTGTTTTTCGCTCGTGAAACCGCGATTTCAACTCGAATTTCCGTCTGATGTCAGACTGCCATACCGAAGAAGAGAAGACAGTCGCTGAATCAATCGTCGAGCTCTCTGGAAATCGAGCACCGAAGCGATCGGCCGAAGACCGGACTCGACTCGACCGGAGGACACGAATGCCGTCGCCAAGTCAGACGAAGGTACTGGAATATTCGATTCCAACTGTCCGTGTCTGAAATCATCTGTCTCGTCTGCATTCGTGACATTCGAAGCCCTCCAGCACGTCATTGGCATGTAGACTGAAGTGGGGATCGGTCGTTATTACGCGGCGGCTATCGTCTGTGATTTGCATTTTTTTAACGGAATTTCGCTGACTGCGTGGCGTATTTTGCGCTTGCTTTAGTTAGTTATTCGTGTTTTTAGTTTCAGAGAAGAATGACCCAAGAAGCAAAGGTCGGCGAGACGATGGACATTACTCCGAACAAGGTAGTATAGATAAACTTTCGCGGAATTTTTATTGCGGAATTTTCAGGACGGAGGCGTTCTAAAAACAATCACGAAGCTTGCAAACGATAGCGAGAAGCCTTTTCCCGGTGACGTCGTCTACGTCCACTACACCGGGAAATTTGAGGATGGGACTGTGTTCGACTCGTCCAGGAAGAACAACGAGCCCTTCCGCTTCAATCTGTGCTCCGGTCAAGTGATCAAAGGATGGGACATTGCGGTTCAAACGATGGCGGCCGGCGAAGTTTGTGACGTTGTCATCCAGCCGGAATACGCCTACGGGGCTGGCGGATCTCCTCCGAGGATCCCCGCAAACGCTGTCTTGGCGTTCAACATTGAACTCATTCGCTTCACTGGCGAAGACATCAGCCCTGAGTGCGATGGAACGATCTACAAGAAAGTGATTCAGGCCGGACAACGCTACAAAGAGCCTGGGGAGTGCGCCGTCGTTGAAGGTACGTCATCTTGTATTACTGCTAGCCTAAAATGTGTTCGTTTAGTTCACGCTGTTGGATTCAAAACGAGCCCGGAAACGGACAAGTTCTTTGACAAAGATCTGACATACGTTCTCGGAGAAGGAGTGCTTGAAGGTCTCCCGCCTGGAGTGGACAAGGCTTTGAAGCGAATGACCAAAGGTGAAAAGGCGCGCGTCACTTTGAGGGGGCCTTGGACCTACAAAGAGAACGCTCCTGAAGGCGTGAACCCGAAGGAGGTAGTCAAGTTCGAGCTTTTCTTGACTGGCTTCGACGATGTAAGCAATTACAATACCACCGAATGATTATCGAAGTTAATTTTAGGCGAAGCACATTTGGGAAATGGACGAGGAGCAGAAGTTTTTTGCTGCCGAAAGCGTCAAGGCGAGAGGAAACCACTTTTTCAATCTCCAGAATTATGACCTTGCTGTGCAGAAGTACGAATCCGTTGTCTCTATGCTTGAACACGACCGCAATGTCACCTGCGATGAGATGAAGAAGAAATGGTTTGACTTGCGACTCCTAGGCCATTTGAACAGGTTGCATAAACGTTGGAGGTTCGTGGAGTGACTTAGATTTTTGCAGTGCTATTTGTCAGCTCAAGAGAAACGAGTTCACCAAAGCGATGGATCATTGTGATAAGGTTTTGGAGCATGAGCCAAACAACATCAAGGGCCTTTTCCGAAAGGGCGAAGCCTACATGGGGCGCCGCGATTTCCCTGAAGCAATCAAGATGTACAATCGTGTTCTGGAACTTGATGCCAAGAACAGTAATGCCAAGAATCGACTGCAGAAATGCAAGGTTCTGCACGATCAAGAGCTTGCTAAGCAAAAGCAGCGCTTTGCGAAGATGTTCGTCCAGCCTACGGTATGAAAACCTTATTTTTACGTGACGCAACGTTTCTTTTAGAAGCCTGAAGTAAAGGACGCAGCTCAAACAGCGAGCGTTGCGGCTGAGTGAACGTCAGTGTCCTTTTCCAATCCTGTGATTTGTGTTCTTTTTTGGTTGTTCGATCTCTCAAAAATCGTTAATGGTTCTAAATGTAAACTAAGTATATATTTAAGTATAAACTAAATATAAACTGCAGAGTTCGCAAATGACATCATTTAGATATGTTTTGCTGTTGTAGAACGTTCGGGCGCTCCGATTATCGTTCCTTGTGCGGCGGCTCGGCTAATGCGAAAGTGGAGGAGCGAAACGATGTGCGATTGTGTGCCTGCGGTTGGCGTCGTTTCTGGGCTTGCAAAGGCCGAATGCTAACTTTTGCGTATTTTCAGTTGGGATCGATCTGAATTTGAACCGTCGTCGATCGATTGAAATGATTCTGTTTGTGAAGGTAAACAAGCATATGATCGTTTCGGGTTAATGGAGTTCTGATTTCAGAACGAGCGCGGCGTCGCGATGCCGATCTACCTGAACCCCACGGACAGGGTTTCCATGATCTGGAGTGAGATCTGCTACTCCGAGGCCATTAACGAACGTCAGCTCGCCAACAAGAGCCTCTTTTACAACGGAAAGCGCCTGGATCGCTCGAAGACGCTCGATGAAAGCGGCCTCGAACACGGCGCCGTCGTGCTCCTCAGCGCCGCCCGCTAGGATCGTCCCTCGCTTTGTACAGCATTCCTGGAAGCTCCTTGTCACTTGCCGTTGTTTGCATTTACGTGTGAATATAATCTGAATAAGTTCAGCCGCGATCGCCGAGGCGGATTTGGGATCCGCGAAGTTAACTACGTAATTGACTTGGAATAATGTAACAACTTAATCGCTTTTTGTCCCCCCATTGGTTTTCGTCGGCGCCGACGGCAGAAAACAGGCATACAGGTGCGCGATTATGGATTAGTCGTTCCTCGGAGTGAATCAGTGAAGTCCATGTCAGCGGGAGAGACGTCAGGGTTTATTATTTGAGCGATATAACTGGAACAGGAGCGAGGGAAATAGAAATGTATTGTAGATTTATACAACGCGCTGCGCTAAGGCACATGACCGGGAGAGAGGATAAGGACAGGCGAATCGGTTATCAGAGAAGAAACCTTGCCAGGAGGAGGACGCCGACGAGGCCGAAGCCGAGTTGGGAACTCGAGTTGCAGAGCTGGTCAGAGCAGCAGCAGATGTAACCGAGGTTCGGGATGTTCTGACAGGCATCGAATATACGGTAGGTTTGGCAGATCGAAGACACTCCTGTTCCATCACAGTACCTTACCTGAAATTAGTTAAGATTTGGTTCCATTTCCAAAATACCATGTATTTTAACTTGTTTTGTCTTTTCAGTACGTACCACATCCAATGTTTCCCAAATTATTCAAATCTTGAGGCTTCCGTAGGCTCCGAAATTAACTCAGAACTTTATTTAGGTGTTTAAAAAAATATTCATTCAATAATTTCTCAACATGTCAATGTCGAAAAGTGCATTTTTAGGACTTATCTCAGGCTGAAGGAATGAATAGTATATACTCCTATTTGCCACCGACAATGTTTACAAAATTATTTGAAGCTAATCTCCACATCTGCGGCCTCACTCGCCTCACTCCTTAACACATGCAAACTAATCTCTATGTCCGCAAGAAATGTTAAACTCCTGAGCTAAACAAACTTTCCCATATAACAAAATTCTAACTTAATCTAAATCGAGATCCAAAAGCCTATTATCGAAAAACTTACTGTATCGAATCCTAGCGTCTGCTTGATGCAGCTGAGACTGGGACACTCGATCACCTGGAGTTGACTTCCCGAGTAGCACTGGATGGAGAACGCGAACCCGAAAAGCACGAAGAGGCAGACGACCACGCGGACGATCCTCGAGGCACTCATGGTGTTCTGAAATGCGGGGTTTCGTGGTTACAAAGACTTTGCCAATTACGGCGATTTTGTGGGTCGCCGCGGGTCCCATTGTCACTCCTTATGCAATGTATAATTACGGTATGAATACGCCTTTTGTGGCTCGACCAAGGCGCGTGGAGTCTCGAATCTCACGGTTCATTACGGCTGGCGGGGAACAAGAGGACACGCTGAACCGAGTAAATCAAATTGGGAGCGCCGTTCTGATTAGCGGCCCTTCAAAAGTTAATTGGAAAATTGGGGAGCGAGTGGATTGGTGAAGAGACGAACTGGTTGCTCGAGGAGGCAGTCGGAGCTCGTTTTGGCGGCGAAGGAGAAAAACTTTTATGGGAGAAGACTGTAAGCGAAAGCGTATGCGAAGAAGGATCCACGAGGGTCGCGAGGTTGAATGGTTCGGTCCGCGAGGAATTGAGGGTCGAACGGCGCCGCGGTCGGAAACAACGAACCAAATATTATGAGTTCCAGGCGCGCCCTTGCGACGACCATGTTTGGAGGTTGAGTGAGGGTGTGTAACCCCGCCTCTTCCGCCCGGACCCGACATGATCCATCCGCCGCGATTCGATCCTTCTCTTAACCCTCGCTCCTCAACTTAAGCTGAAAAAGTGGCCGTCACCACATCCGGCGGCGCCAATTACTTGCCAAACTCATTTGCATACGCGGATGACGGATGCCCCGCTTGCGCGAACCTAAACAAAGTCTTCGACAGTGATCCCAGGGGATGAAGACGGAGGGAGTTGTTTGGGGGGATTAGTCGCCGCTGTACAGGACACCCGGCCTTGAACTGAGAGGTGCATCAAACCGGCGACAGAAATTGAGTGTCAGCTTTAATTGAAAACTTTGGTGTTTTGGTCACGGAGAATCGACCGAACCGAGAGGTATAATTGACTTTGGGTGATATATGGTCATATTTTGGAAAAATTCGAATTCGGAGTCGCAATTTTAATCACAGAAAGGTGCCCTCCCCTCGGTTCGATCACTCGAGACCCAAATTCATCATGGGATAAAGGTCATTTGGCCGTAAATTCATCGATGCGAATCAAATCTCATCTAATCCTGGTTGTGATCCTCGCGAAGGGTTAGTGGACATGCGATTTGCGCTGCAAATTGATGATTGGAGAGCATTTTGAAAATGAGGTTTTTGACCTAGCAAAGTTTTGTTGTCCAATGAAGAAGTAACACGGCTACTGAACTCTTTGGATCTTTTTGAGAACATTTTTCCAAAAATCTTACGAGCGTTTGCGTTAGAGAACTTCGATCTTCGGTTACTAAATTCACAGATCACACTGAATTCACTGAGGTTGTCGTTTTCTCGCGGATTAGGGACTGATTCATCGTTCGCTGTTTACGTATTGCGCTGCAACTCGATCAAACGGCGACAGGAAAACAACTCCGATTCCATACATATGAAATCCACTTTAATCCGAATTTCAAATTTCTTGAAAGCTACAAAAACCAACCAAAGCAATCAAAAAATTATTCTCTAACAGTTTGTCCTTCGATCGTCCTCGTCACCTTGATTTACTCCCAAAAACGACCGAAAACCTAATTGTCCAATAGAATTCCGCTCACGTCTCCGGCAATTAGCTCCTCCAACAGCTTCCCCCGAAGCAGCTAATTAGTCGTCGACTTCCTCTCCTTTCAATTCTTCAGAATTCTTCGTTTTCGGTCACAAATCATCGCTTGGACGCCATCTGGCGCTGCGTAGCCGACCGTTCCCAAAGTCTTCCAGCTCTTCGATCCTGAGTTAATCAATACGTTCCGCCGTGAAAAGGCCGCGGCGCACCTGGCGCTTCCTCATTTGCATAACTTTTTTGGTTATGCGCGTCTTCGCGCACCTTTCAAGGTCGCCTCAGCCTCGATTTGTTTCCTGTGAGTGCGCAGGTGTCCTAAGGATCTCCAAACGCTGTAGGCAAACACTCGCGCAGCCGACTGGTCGCCTGAATGGACTCGCTGTTTTCTCCTAATCAGCTTTATTGTACTGGTACGTTCGAGTGGTTTCGAGTTAATTCTGTGCTGGTGAAGAGAGACTGCGGAAAGAGCGCAAACAGGATCAAATGTATTGATGAATGCAGTAAGGAATCTTCAAACGAAACTAGGGCCAAACGAGGACACTAACAAGGTTGGGGGAGTGGGAACCGAGAAGAAAGGAAACCTGCACAACGAAAGAACTTCTTAGAAATCTCAGATTTTGTACGATGTGATAAAGACTAAACAGAGTGGGGGAGGGGCGAGGGAACATCAGATGGGACAATAAATAATCTAGGTTTACTCAATAGGTTAATACGATAGATACAAATAAAAAGAGAAGGGAAAGCGTCCGACTGAAGGTAGTTTAGAGTTTGGACAAATCCGCGGAAGTCGTGAAGATTATAAATGACGAAGGGAGCTAGATGTCGCATCTAGAATCGGAGAAATTAGCACGTAAAGGAATGGGACAATAGAGTTTACCGTCAGGGTTTGCCGGACTCGAGAATTAATATAACCGATCGCTCATAAAATTGTTGTTTCGCATTCCCATGACGTTGCCGCAGCCCGAACCGTCAATGCCCGCATTAATCGGCCCGAAGGAGTTCATCCATTCATCGGAAGGATCGTCGCTGAAGAGACCCTGGAGGTCGGCCGGGAGCGTGTTGGTCAGTTGGAACATCTCCTCGTCGGCCACAAAAGGAGCCAGAGACTGAAGATTGTCTTGGCAATCAACGTAAAGCTGCGAATAGTCTGAAATAAGAGGAAATTAGGAAGAACTTGAATTCGAAAATTTGTGGGATGCCCCCGCTGCACCATCAAATCACCAAAGGAGTGTAACACATGCGTGAGGACACAATATTGTAGCAAAGCCAAAAGATACTGACCCATTGGAGATTTATGCATGCTGCCGTCGGTAGTTTGCTGGGGGAAGTTAATGGTATTATTGGGGTTATTATGGCTCGAAGGTTTGCGTGGCTGCTGCGGGCCACTGGCGGTTACAGTAACGAACTGTTGAGGCTCGAATTGACCAAACGATCTTCGCACTCCTGAGCAAGCAGCTGACGTTTCGGCGGCGGCGGAGCATCCACTGGAGCGAACGATGGGAGCTTCAGCACGGGCAGCAGGCACATTGGCGTACACAGCGGCTCGGGGAAGCGATCCGGCTCCGACAGCTCTGAAGGCGTTAGTACCGGGCACAAGGTTGTAGCCATCTGGAACAGCAGCAAACACACTCACTAAACTCTACGAACGGATATCTATCTATGTGACAACAAGGATAGCAGTGCATTCGAATTAGGGTCAGCACAGGGCCAAGGAGAGAACGCTTACCGGCTTGAGAAATGGTGGGTACAGCGGTGTTGCCTGCTCGCATTCTTGGCATGAAGGGAACTCCAGCAGCTGACGGATTGGCAGCGAGGCTCCGGTTGATGCAGTTTTCGACTGGGGATCGAAGGTTGCAGTCGGCGATTCCGGCAGCAAGCGGTGACCATTCCATCGGTGAGGCGCCTTCTGTGGGGCCGCGTGCGCTTCCGTTGGAAGACAGTGGAGAAGATCCATGAGATCCACGGAGTCGCTCGCCCATGGCAGAGGCTGAAACTGGTAAAAATGAGATAAGCCTAGCTCGATCTACCGTACCTGGAGAGGCACTATTAGCGTGATTCTGTCGCTGGTATCGGAGGAATGACGCAGCCTGATCATTTCCGCATCCTCGGGGCAGTTCAAGAGACTGCTTTCGAGACGGGTCATAGAAGGTGGAGACTGTAAGTGGGGGATCCTCTCCGATGAAGGGCTGCTCGCGCTGTTGCCGCATGGTGTCAAATTCGTTTCCGTCTGCAAACAAGCGCTTAGAATGGATATATCGACATTAGCACAAACCTTGGTCGTCTTGGCTGGATTGCAGGTTTTCGTCGTAGCGGCTGGAAAATGGGGCCGGACTGTCGGGATGGTCTCGAAAAAGCCACTGGAGCACATCATCGTAGCTGCTCTTTCGGAGGTTTTGGCCTTCTGAAAGAAAAAAATGGTGAGCAGAGGAAAGAGGCCAAATCGTAGTTTAAGCCAGAAACGACAAATCTGGCGGGAACAGTTTGAGCGACGGCTTCGACGATGTCAGTGACAGTCAGAAAACCAAAGAACGAGGAGACTGTAGCTCTAACAAGGGATTTTGACGGAGGTTAAGCTGGACAAAGACAGAGATAACAGGAGGGTAAGCCAGGTTAGAAACGGCGGGAGAAATGTTAGCAAAAAACGAACGTTGAAAACATTAGATTCTGAGGTGCCCCTGACATCATCGTCGCTCGAATCACTGCAGAAAGATGTTAGCAGCCGACGTCGTTTAACGCCCCCGTGCTCTGGAGGCACCTCTACTAAGGCCCTTTTCCCAGTGAGTGTCATGGACGTCAGCTTTTCTAATTGCAGAGGAAGTTTACGCTTACGCTGCTGGAACTGCGTGGGGCTCGCAGGACGAGCGAAGTTACCATCGGCACGCATCGGAGTGAACTCATCGATGTTGATCTGCATGCGAGGCGGAACGCGGGACTCGTTGGGAACCAGAGGAGTGAAGTCGAGGCAATCCACGACCCGAGGTTCGATACCAACAAAATCTGAAAAGAGATCTACGTAAGACTGCAAGGTGTTCCAGTTCCATACCGGGATAGTCGTCAACCTCCTGCTTGATGACCACCGGCAGAGTTCCGCAGGTGAGGCCGAGTTTGACGCTCTCGGCGGAGGAAGCGTCGGTCTGAATGCCAAGGAAGTGGTGGGTGCAGATGATGTATTGTCCCTTCTTTCCTCGGAGCGTGTGGTTCATAATGACCGCCTCCGTTTGAACCCAGATGACGTTCTTCGCGGCCCCCAGGATACGGTAGAATGAGGTGCGGCAGGAGGTCTTCACGAACACCTCGGAGATCCACTGCGATACGCGCATGGCATCAGCAGGATGGACTAAGTCGTAGAACGACACGCCGACGAGGTTGTTGGATCTGTAGTTGTTTGCTTGGACGAGCTTACCCATGCTGAAGAGAACCAGACGTAAACCAAAATTGGACTTCAAGCAACATACTTTTCACTGACGTAGGTGATCTTCATATCGCAGGTGTGACGAGTCATTCCGGTTCCAGTGGTGCACTCGCCGTTCTTCATCGCGATTCCGTTCGTGTTCAGCATGTTGACCGAGGTGCCCGCGGGGTTTGTGGCACACTGCATGTACACGTGATGGCTGTTACCGGTGCCAGCGGTACGATAGCAAACCCAAACTGGCTGAAATAAGGATATTCTTAAGCAATTCCAATTATACAATTAGGTACCTTGTCAACGGCCGATTTCAGGTTCAGCGTGCGGCCGCGGGGACTGATAACCGACTTCATGCGGAGCACGCGAGCGCTGAAGCCTTCCTCGCTTTTTCCTTCCTGGATGTCTCGCATGTAGGATTCGTAGTCCTTCTGGTTGGTGAAGTCCCGGAGGAAACGTCCGACCATATCGGTTTGGGTGATTCCCAGGTAGAACGTGACGCTCTCAGTGACATACAGCACTTGGCCGTCCATGTCGATGATCATGATGAAGCCGTCGAGGCATTCTGTGATGGTGTCTTCAGTGAAGAGGTTCACTTCGTCGGCCTTCGGTTGCAGGGGAGCTTGCAGGCCTAAACAAGATAAATGTTAAATTCTGGTCTTCCCTTGCTGCTTCTTTAGAGTACATTCGTTTGCTTCACGAACCAAAGTCCAAGTAGTCCCCTCTTCAACAATCCCATCAATCATTTGCAACGCGACGTCAATGCCGAAGAAAATTCGCTCTCGAAAACACGAGAGCAAGAGAGACCCTATGGGCAAATGCCATTGCCAATGACGTCGACCCTCGCAACACATCGCGCAATTTTGCCTAAGCGGGCCGGTCACTCCAAAGAACGTTCAGGCGGCCATCAGAAAACAAATTGCCTGGAGACTACGATTTTCGGATTTTATTAATCGGTACGATTCGTGACCCAATCTGGACAACAAACGGGATTGGCAGATGCCTTCCTAACTTCAAAACGGTCGACCGCACCAAAGATTAGCGCGTGCCTGTCAACAGACCGTATCACCACTTACTTACACAGTAGGAGCAAGAATGTGGTTTCTTTAGTTCCCCGCTCACCACAAATTTTCGTGTCGCTGATAAATAACTCCGCTGGGCGTCAACTCATTATGTAATGGCGCTAAACCGCTACAATGCCCGATTCCACCGTGACTTGTCTGCGCCCGAGAGATAAGGAGCCGCTTCGCAGTGTAAGTTCGCCGAGCTGGCCTTTACCCCTGCTTCGGCGTTTATCTACACGCGACCCAAAGGAGCGAATAGATTCGCAGCGGAGACAATTTGCGGCGAATCGGGAGAAAAATTGAGAAGAACTTACTTTTACCGATGTGCGAGCGCATCCGGCACAACGTAGCGGCCACGCGCAGAAGGGCGATTCGGTCGACGTGGGTGACGGTCGTTTGGTCCACGATTGGGACGACGTCGCGCAGGTCTACGAAGATGTCGGCTTCCTTGCCACGCCGGTCGCGGGCCGCGTACCGCGAGGTTTCGCGTCGTTTATCCAGATTACTGAAGCGAGGAACATGAGTAAATGGTGATAAATGCGAGGAAACTGACCGTTTGCGACTGTCTTGCATAACGTTCTCCATCATTGAAGCATGAATCTGCACAACGATTCAGATTTTCAGTTTCGGTTGTGGTTCAGGGCAAAATTCTGAAAATGGAATGCGTTGAGGCGATGGTCGCGGAGATCGGGTTCGCGATGTTACCCATCGACTCCCCGGGATGCGTTTAAATTTAGTCGCCGCGCGCCGGAGTGAAAGCGAAAGGAAGAAGCGACGGAACTACAAAAGACGGCGTGACGCCTCAGGCTACGCGAGACTGGCAGTCAGGCCCTCATTGGCCGTTGAGACACACTTTTCCAAAGGTTTTGGGTTGTTTAGACGCAGTTGCAGACATTTGCAACTGATTTCAGACAGACAAAAATGGGACTATTTGGAAAGCGATCTTCGAAGAGAAGCGGTGGAGAAATTCGCGGAAAATTGACGTCGGCGACGGAAACGCGGAAAGTGCCGCTTCCGCCGCGAAACTCTCGAGGCGCGGCCGAAATTTGCAATTCGCATCGCGGCTCAGTCGTCGTTCACGGAAATTCTTCGGCGCGCGAAGGATTCCGCGTGAAACGGACGAAGGAAGACCGGTCGGCGCGAGTAGCAGCGCTGTGAGAAGCTGTCGTGGTTAATGTTTGATAGAAGGAAGGAAGGAAGGAAGGGCGAGCGAGAGGAGAAGAAGAACAAGAAGGAGAGGGGCACTGATAAAGTGCGTCGACGACGCGAAGAAAGAGAAAAATCAAGCGACGTCGTCGTCGCTCTGCTTTGGTGCCTTCTTGATCGATACGATTGGAAAAAGAGACCGAAACTCCACGACCTGAAGCTGCGGTCGCCAGGTCTGCGCTTGAGCTGCGGAGGGCAAAGATTACAAGTTCTTAGGAAGCCTGAGTTTGGTCGTTGATGCCGGGAACATTTGTTTGCCAGTGGTAGCAGCAGATGATCACGCGATGCGCGTCGGAATGGTCACAAACGGAGAGGCGAAGGGAAGCGAGCGCGAGGAGCGCCGGTTTGGGCGAATCGATTGATCTGCGAATGTTGACTGTTCTTTGGACAACATCGGAGACAATCCGGACACAACAAGTGATAAACACCCTCTGATCGGGTAATCGAATCGCCCGGATGAGGAAGAACGCCGAACTTCCTTATTCACAACTCTGAAAGCTTGACGGACTTAAAGGACAGCTGGGGTACTGTAGGACATCCACGAAATGCCGGAGAACACAGTCCTGTTTTCGTTTTATCAGCGCTGCAACAATTAATTTCGCTTTTTTGTGACCAGACGGACGTGGATTTTGCAATCCGCGGCAGTTCTGGCGAGTCTGCGAACCTCTTTTTCGCGTCTCTGATAAGGGGTACGGTAGGGCAAAGGATGCACAGGCCTATGTGTAACCAGTGCCAGTTTTTTGGCTCTCTGATATCAGCATTGCAGGAGGGGAAGTCGCCAGAAGGGCGCCGGTAAACAAAGGTGACCTTGATCAGTTGAGTTCAAAATGGTTGAAATCTGGTGCGCAAAAGGGAAATCGACAAAAACGATGTTTGGGTCATGTGACAGCGTGGGTCGGAACAAGGGTGTGCATAAGAGCATGTTGCGACACAAAAGCTTACTGTGATTCTTCTTTTTTGATTTTTGATAAGTGTGAATGAATGGCGCCGTGACAGGCTCGCCTACGGCTTCTTAATGAGTGCCATTCACAAATTGCGGAGGGAACAAAAGCATTAATTATCGACTCAGGCATTACCTGAGGCCATGAGACTCCGGTAGGTTTAATTAAAAACGATGACAGAGGGCAAAAGTAATCGCATTCGCCGTAAGACGCTTGAACAAATTAGGAAAATAAGGTTCAAAGACGCGCATGATTTGTACAAAAGAAGCGGATCGAGGAGAAGATTGGGTACGGCGGACGAGAGAACAAACAGCGCAGAGTTACAATAGCGCACTTTAGCCCCTCCCTCTCCCGGAGCTCTAAGTGTCCCTCTGGTGCACTCTGCTGCGCAAAACTCAATTGTAAACATGGGCGCAAGGGAGTATCCCCTCGTCAATGGCGGCGTTCTTGCCACGTGCAGGTCAGAGTCTCGCAATCCGGCGCTTCCGAGGCGGAAGATTCTGCGGCGTTTCGCAGCTGCACTGGAACAAAAAAGAAAACAAGTCGAAATGAGGTTCGAGAAAATGAATGGGCGCCCGAGGAAAGTTTGTAAGCACTTCTGGTAAGCCGACGAGCGATGACACCCGAGAAGAGGATTTCCCGAGGCACCTGCGCCCTCCCTCAATCACTCTCGCGGCATGTTTCGTTTCGATGTCAACAGCGGAATCAAGCGAAATCAGCGCGATTAACTGGCGCTGGGCCAGAGAAAGAAGGACACCACCGCCATGCATAAGCGATATTGCCTCGAGCGTTGATTTAATAAATTGGCGCTTTTTCGTTGAGAGTGCGCGCGGAAAACTTTTTACTCGGCAACGTAGAAGGGAAATGCATTCGGCATTCTCGGAATTCTAATGAGAAGCTGGAGCCGGGGAGCGTTAAACGTTAATTAATGTCGGCAAAAGATCATTGGCCTCTGGGGAAAGAGAATGTGAGGCACAGCTGACCTCTCCGAATGTTTAAAGACGTTGAATAACAATGCAGCCACGGCGGTGGTCAATCGATCGAACGCTGCGCAGATCCCCGATCTTACAGTCGCGTAGAAGTTCTGCGGTGACCCAGATCGCTGCGACGGAAACGTTGTGGCTTCGGGAGATTCAGAGAAGTGCAAAAAGGTGTCGCAGGAGTCAGCGTAGCCCCTTGTGACGCGATCGATCGCGGGGAGCAGATTACAGTTCGAATCTCCAAGTTGCGTCAGAATGCAAAAACGAAGTTTGAAGCGAGTTTCAACTAAAATAGAGTCCCGTGCTAGGCGGAGAAGCGCGAAAGTCTAATTGCCGGAAGCAAGGAAAGTGCGATTCTGGCACTAAATTAATTCGGATATACGGTGCCGCACAAGGAGAGCGGAGGAGCGAGGATTCCGGAGCGGAAGCTGGACGCGAAAGGAAAAATCGAGTTCGATTAGCGGACCCCCGGCCTCCTCAAAGTGCCGCGGCGCCGAGGCAGCCGAAGCGTCCAGGAGGCTCGCCGAGGCAAGGCTGCCAGAACAAACGAGCCGAGGGAGCGGAAAGAGCGAAGGAGCGCCGCCCCGCGAGGAGCCAAAGAACGCTCACGGAGCACGAGGAACGAACGCGGGATGACGTTTGCGACGCTTTTGTGCCGCCGAGAACCTTGGAACTTTGAGGTGCCACAAGGAGCAAGGAGCGGAGCATGCGACGAGGACTTAAGCAGAGATCTTCCAAAGGATTCGGGTTCCGCGTGCTTTGGAGGAGATTTTGGTCGATGATGCAAGAAACAAAAAAGATTTTAAAGAAGCGAAGTGCTTTAGGAAACGATGTGGGAGCATGTGTCGCTTGGATGGTCGAAATATTTAGTTCTCTTTGCAAAGGTGAACCAAGTGTTGCAAAACGGCACAAAAAAATCTTTGACAAAAAAGGTTTCAAAGTTACGCTGCCATTAAAACTAGCACTTAGAAAACATTCAAATAAGTTCTATTTTGGTCATTTCCGGTGCCAGGTTTTATGCTCGGAATGGAGATCAACTCTGCTTCTTAGAAAAACGGTTCTCACGCTTTTAGAATGAGTCACTGAAAAGTAGGATAGAACCAGAGCCGTTTCTCAGAATCGAATCCACTTCAATTAACCTTTATTCACTGAAGTCACTGCTGGAGAAACGCCCGATAACGAAAAAATCTTTTAATTGAAAAGTGTAGTTGGCCCTTTAAAGAGATAGATTTTGCTTTTGGCTTCTGAACTTTTATCGCACGTCAATCAAAACTTAAACAAAAAACATAGACAAAACAAATCATGGGAAAATTAGTCCTTTAACTGAGCTGAAGCAACTTTCGAGCTGAGTATTTGAAGGTCAGTTTAAGCAAAACAAGGTCTTCCCAGACGTTCGGTCTCCGATCACGGCCTTTACAAACATGCGAATTTCATGTGACTCAAGATCGCAAAACAAGGAAAAACGTAAACAAAGAGCCCAGCGACAAAACAGTTTTCCTCCTCTGCAATCGTAAGTCGCTGCCGGTCTTATGACGCAGCGGGACAGTCGCCATTGAAGCAGCGGGGCTTAGGAAGCAAATCCTTCCAAGCCGTATTGTTTCGTGGAAAAACATCCCAAAATACTTTTCTACAAAAGCTGCTCGGATGCCAAAGTTTCTTGAAAGTTTGTTTTGGGATAAGCGATGATGACGAGGACGCGATCGGAACACGCTGTTTTTGATTACAAAAAAAGCGGTGGCAGGGAAGAACGATTCTGAAAAGAAGAGAAAAAGAGCGAAACAAAGAAAACAGCGTGCGAAGGAAGGACGAAGCCCGACGACGAGGCGCCTGACCGCCGAGTTAAGACGCTCTTAGCAACGAAGACATCGCTAACGAGCCACTGAAGGAAAGGACGAATTCCGCTTCTCAGATTTGTAATTAACGCCATTTCGGGAAAAACTGATTCAGAGTGAAGCGGAGTTTGAACCGCGGCGGATTAGGCTGCAGAAAAAAGCGGCGAAGGGAGGAAGGTAGGACCCGGGGAGTATCCGGGTTCAAAGAATATTCTCCGAATCGATATTTAACGAGCTTCGCAGTTTCGATCCTTGAAGACACCTGGGTGCCATGCGGCGAAAGCCGATTTTTAGCAAAGAGTTTAAACTGTCGGTCATAAACAAGTTATAAAATCGGGTGCCTCAAATGCGCAGAAATACGGTAAACGCGGTGGCGTTTTGGGGAAACCGGTTTGCGGAAAGGTAGCAGAAACGCTCCTCGAAAGCCTTTGCAGGAGAACGGGGCAATCTTGGGTAACTGGTAAGAATACGGTAGCGAGCGTAAAGGGCTATTTTGAGATAAGGACTCTTCCAGATGTGTTGACAAAATTGTTCAAAGAGCAGCATTCAACTTGTGGAACCAGGAAGTGAAGGTGGCTGGTTTTTGTAGAGATCAAAGGATGCAAAAGAGCAAAACAAAGAGTTAGGCGCTTGAAGATCTTTCCGGAATCTTGTAAGAGGGGGTCAGCTGGCCTGCACTCAGGTCGACTCGTCCTCGGTAAATCAACCCACAACCCATCCACCACCGTAGCTTAATTCCTATCCACAACTATTTTCAGCAAATACTTTCAATGAAAGCGGCTGATGTTTATACATCATGTGCCGCTACAAAAAGCGATTCCTGCTTGGAGCGAACATTCGCTTGTTTTCGCCCCAAAGTCCAACCAAAATGTCACTCGCGGTCTTTGAGCCGCGAGTAAAAGTGTAAACGCTCTTTCTCTTTGCCTCTTTCGAATCAAATTTTCGTAAAGTGCAACTTGTTCAGCCCAACCGAGCAGGCTGGGAAATAAGAAACAAATCGAATTTGGCCAAAGAATGTCATTGGAATCGAAATCTCGAGTTGCAAAGAAGAGCCGGAGATTGGGATTGGCGAAAGACTGAAGAACGCCCGCTTGACGTTTGTTTACCCTGTCGTCAACCTTCTCATCTCCAAATGCAAATCCGCAAATTTCAGCAGCATCCTTAGCGTCGTCAATAGCGAGCGAATATTGGCATTTATCCCGCTTCTTAGGACACTCTCGCAACAAATCACTTCGTTTTCACCATCAATCAAAGTCGGGCCGATTTGAATTAAAGTTGCTTAAAGGCGCCGAAGCGCATGAGAAATGAGTCGCAGAGACCCGTACTTACCTTGGAAAATCCTAGGATCCGAGGGAATCCGATCGCCAGATCCGTGGCTACTCTAAAAATCGAGTCGAGCTCCAGCTGCCCCAGGTCCCCCAAAGCTCCTTTGGTTTCAGGATACGATAGAAGGGACCGATGACGTCAACGAATCCAGTAGTCACCGTCTTGGCCATCACAAAGAAGCTGTTTTTAGCGAAGTTCCGAAGAAGACGAGGAGCATTTGGAGGCCTTCCACCACTCGTGAAGAGGCGAACCGAGAAAAGGGGAACGAATGTGGATGGAGGCGCCCGGCGACTGTGGGATACGTTTCGCCAACGGAATTACGTGCAGATCGTTTGGTTTTTCGACGCGTAATCGCGCGCGTTCTTTGCGAATGCGTTTACATACGCGCGGAGTTGAAAGCTGCGCGTGGCCACGAGGACCCGGATTTGGGAGCCCGAAAGTCGGACTTTACTTGGAATCATTGGGTCCTACGAGCCGATTCGGAGATCTCTGGGGTCCTCGAAAACGATAGGCCCTCTCGGAGCGAAGTTTGAGGGAGCGAGGGTGCCTCGGCAAACAGAAAAGCGGGAAGCCCGAGAGATTCAGGAGCCGCGGGCTAAAAATAAACCGGAAAAGCGAACGCGATCAGGTGAACCCGAAAAGCCATCGTCAGAGGACATGTGACTGAACATGCGTTTGTTTGTCTAAACCGCGAAAAAACAGGGAAACGAGAAAGTTTGGGGCGAGGGGGAGAGCGAGGGTGCCGAAATCCGAGGGAACTTCGGCCGTTGACGAGGGGGCTACGTGCGTTTCCAGAGATTTTTTGAGGCCTTTGTGGGAACCGCTGATTTGAAGGGACGCCGATGGGTGCAAGGAAAAGCGGAAGAGCATTGAGGATCATTAGGGCGAAAGATCATGAACTTTACACTTGGTTGTTGGTGCTCAATAAATTGTGTAGGGAATATTCAGTGCATAAAATGAGAGAGGGAAATTTAGAATCACAGAAGGATGTTTTTGCAAAACGTGCACCATAAAACAGAAAAAGTCGTTTGATTTTTAGAAATCGCAAACTGATAGAATTTTAAAAACAAGTTTTTTTAGATTTATCATTGGATTAATGTTTTGAGAGACTACAGAGTTTTAGAGAGATGCTGGACGCTTTGTTTCATTACTTCTTAACGCATTTAATTTTAAAAAATGAAGTGTCGCCATGTCTTCTTACACCTTAGTCATTGAAAAACTGATAATCTGCGATTTTCTAGGACGCGAATCGCCTAAACAAAGCGGGTTAACTGACCCCAGCAGAGCGACGTGACTTTCGGAAAGTTTTCGGCATTTTTCTTTGCAATGCATTCGTGATGCAACCGAATTCCTCCGTTTAAAGCCCAATTCATCCATGTCTTCGTTGTTTTGTCCAAAAAAGATAACACAATTAAAGCGAAGCACTTTAGAGACCGACGATCGAGGCGCCGACGACAGCGCTTTTATGCGCATTTTCCGATTGCAATGTTAAGATAAAAGCGCATGAACAGGTATTAGATGATTATGAGATGGAATTTGTTCTTATAAACTGTCCCGAAACACCGCCCTTCTGAAGTCTTCCGAAGGCGACCGAACTCGGCGCTTCTCCAGGTGTTTTCAACGCGAAAACACGCGAAATCAATTTGCACCTTTTGTTTGTCAAAACGTGTTCGAATTTCCAACGCTTTTCGACCTTGTGATTTCAGATCCTGATGGTTGTCGAAGTGGACCCTCGTACCCAAGACCCCGACGACCTCTGGAGGAACGTTTATTCGAAAGAACGCGTTTGCAAGCCTGTCGACCATCCCGTAAAGTAGATTTGAACCATTTTTAAGCTGAATCAAGTTGGATTTTAGTCGTGGGACTCTGATACGCGATGACGCCGTCCGATTCGTTTGCATTTCGGACACTCACGAGAAGCTGGAGTCGATTTTGCCTCGAATCCCGGAGGGCGACGTTCTCGTCCATTGCGGAGATTTCACGAATTTCGGAGATTACGAAGAGATATTGAAGTTCAATGAATCCATGGGTTTGAGTGGTTCTAATGTGGTTATAATACTCGTTTTTATATATTTAGGCAAGCTGCCTCACAAATACAAGATCGTGATCGCCGGGAACCACGAACTCGGATTTGAGGACGACGAGGATGAATCGCTCCGACTGCCGAAGTACCAGAACCGCGGGACTCCGCGAGGATACGAGCTGCTGACCAACTGCATCTACTTACAGGACAACTTCGCCGAAGTGAGGATTGTCTTCGGATTTGCTTTAAAAGGGGGCGCATTTGAGTCTGCAGAACCCCATTTCATTATCAGATCGCTTCCCCTATATTATACGCCTAATTTAGGTGTACGGCGTGAAAGTGTATGGGAGTTCGTGGCACCCAATGGCCGGATACTCGTTCAGCAGGCGCCGCGGACGAGAGCTCTTGGACAAGTGGAATATGATCCCAAAAGGCGTGCACGTTCTCCTGACCCACACACCTCCTCTTGGCCACAACGATGTGTACCAAGGACTCCACCACGGTTGCGCGGAGCTGGTGAATACCGTCGAGAAACGCGTGAAGCCCAAGTTCCACATCTTCGGCCACATCCACGAAAAACACGGCGTCACGAGCAACAACGAAACCTTCTTCGTGAATGCGTCGATCTGCAGCCACGCTTTGGACTGTATCAACGATGCAATTCTCTTTGACGTTCCCTTGAAGCCCGGCATAACTAAGATTCCTAAGCATTCCCAGATTCTGTAGAATTCCCTTCGTAAACATCTTTTATTCTTTACTATTTACAGAGTTCAACAAACGATTTCATAACAATTGAGCAAACAGAGGAAGCAGGATTCCGGATATGGAGCAGAGGAGCGGTATTTCGAGGGGCGTTCTGAGCTCGAGGCGCGAAGCGGAGTTGCAGAAGTCGGTTTGGCAACAGCACACATCGCCCAGGAGGCCGGCGTCGTAGCACTCCTCGCGGGGCGACCGGGATCGTACTCGGTCTTGGGAGTAGCGCTGAGGGTGCTCCTGGCCGGGGCGTGTGAATCTCTGATTCTCGAATTGAACGAACGCCGGTTTCTGGCTGTGGGAGACGATGGCGCACATCGAAATGTGACTAATTGAGTTGCCGTCACAAGACCATTGGGATTCGCCTCCTCTGAAATATGAAATTCAGCATAACAGTGTACGGTATTATAGACTTGGCACGGGAATGAGACAAAGGTCTGAGATCAACCATTTTAAGCAGTCCATCAGAACTCTCCCAGAATCGACCGGTCGTCATGTCTGCTCGACGTTAAATGACGTTTTTGCACCCGGCGGACGTGTTTCACAATCAATCTTAGACTCAATTAACCGAAAAGTAGACGCCATTGTGTCTCAATTCAAAACGTCCAGTCCAAAAACCAAATTTTCGTTTTGACCCATACATCATCAACCAGTTGTATACTGTAGGATCGCCCACCTTGAGGTAATCCTGATGCAGTGGCTGAGGGAAGAGCACTCGTTGCCCTCGACCGGATCGCCGGCGAAGCAGCGGAGACTCTCGACGAAGGGGAGGAAGGTTATGGAGTAGATGAAGTTGAGATATCGGGACATCTGAAACGAAGGGAGATTCGACTGCTTTCGAGTGCTTCTTCTCCTGCCCGGTAAACAAACACGACTTCGTACGTAAATAATAAATGCCGCGTTCACGCAACCCCTCCGGCGCCTTCTTGAGGCTGAGAACCGTGCGCCCGCCATGCGAATCCATCTTGCTCAGTCAAACTCATCGCAATGCATTTCTAATTGTTTAAAAAGCAAACCGCGGACGAGAAGACAAACTAGTTCCGTTGCGAAAGGCGTCTGAAGAAGAAGAAGCAAGCGAGAAAAGTGGAGATCAGGCGCGTTTCTTGCGACGCACCTGCGGGCCAATTTATGGAGATGATCAATTATTAATAGAGAAGTGGAGGAAAAGCGACCCGATCGATGGAAGTTAATTTAATTACGATCAATTATTCATCGCCGATCTCGGCGACTTCGAAGAAACTTTGCGTTACGGTCCGAAGGAACCCAAAGAATTCAAGAGATACCTGGAAAACGAGGCAGGAGGCCTTGCAGAGGGTTTGAGTAGGCGCAAGTACGGACGGAAGAGAGTTGCGACTTGAGGGCGCAGGCGTTTACGTGGTTCAAAGGGAATCAATTGGCTTCTTCACCGGAAGATTCACTTGGCAGCCCGCTTGACGCTTGATTAGCTCGTTAGCGAAGAGCGCCGCGAGGGGCCTATTATGGAAGGCGGAAAGAAGAAGAAGACGAGAGGACGCGGGAAGGTCGCCCTCGGGCGGGCCGAAAGGATAGGTGCCGAAGTTGCACGCGGAAGAGATTAAGAAGAGCGCAGGCGCCGAAGCCGCTCGAGTCAATGATAGGGTTAAACTAGGCGAAAGAAGAAGCCGAGAGCATCGAAAAGGCACAAGTGGATTAGCGCAGTTTAAGTAAATGGCTCGATGATGTCCCGAAAAGCGGCGACAAGCCCAGAAGATGTCATCGTTGATGGAGCGTAAAAACGGGGAATCCGAGAACGAGGCCAGGCGCGTGAATAGGAAATACCACACGGCATTAGGCGGCCTTTAAACAATGGACGAAGCGCTGACCACGTAAACATTATTGTCCTCGAATGAAAGCCCCTCTGGGTATCAGCGCTCCTCTTCCCGGCGAGGAACACCTCGAAACGCAATCAAGGGAGCAGGACGCAATCTAACGAGTCGTTAAAAGCAATCGAAAACCCGAAAACAGCGCTCGCGAGCGCCAGAAGTCGAATCGCGGACCGGAGCCAACTTCGTCCTCCAGGCCTCGTGTTTATTAATTAGGAATATATTCCCCGGGGAGGACCTCGGAGTAACGCACCGCACAAGTGTCGTGGCTCCGCTTAATTAAGGTTTCTGAGGGTCTTCTCGCAACAATATTCTCCTCGGCAGCCACAAAAGCGGTTCAAAACGTCCTCCTTTAGCGGAGATTAATTAACTGATGATAGCGAGAAGAGCGAAGATGCGGAGGACCGATAGGTTTCTGCCAGGGGCGATTGCAGGAAGCGAACCTCGTTGAAAGAACCTTGTAATTAGTTTTATTGAAACGAAGTGAAACGGAGGAAACGAGATCTCCGGTCGAGAAAGGAGCGCGATTATGATCTCGACGAAGAGAGGAGGTGGAGGAGGAGGTATAACTATTATTATCATCGTTATACGATTGAGTGCAGCCGAGGATGCGCGGACATTGATCCTGCGAAAACGAAGCAGCGCCTGAATGGCGCAGTAATAACCGCCACCGCCGGTGGAGGCCTTGAGAGATCGGAAATTGAGGGCGACAATGGGAAAATCTGAGGCCGGCGAAGATGCGGGCCATTGCTTGTACAAATAAGGAGGGGCGTTCTGGAGACTCAGAAGACCAAATATTGGGTAAGTGCGGGATGCGATATGCAAACGAGCTTCTGTGCACAAAATTTCTGTAATCCACGGACGATAAACGAGGTGACAAACAGAAGACGACGTGTAAACAGTGTTTGGAGAAAACAAAATGGAGATGGAGGAGACCTGTTTGGGGTCGAGGAGAAACGGTGGGAGGAGAGGTTCGGAACCTTTTAGGGAAGACGCTGTCAGCTATTCAATGTTTCTTCTGGGGAGATACTAGAGGAATCCACAATTTCCAATTTAAGCGCTTTTAAATCTTTGAAGAAACGATTACTGGAAATGCAAATCGGAATTTCAGCATCACTGAGCAGTAAACACGGCAATTACACGATTTGGAAAGAAGATGGGAAATGGCGATCTTTGGAATGCTGAAAACAACCTGAACGACAATTTCTGTCAACGCATTTAGATCTTCTTAAACTTTCCAAATGCTCTCGGTTACGGTAGCCTCGTTTCTCCACCACCTCTCGCTCGATCTCGCGGTCAAGGTCTCGACAAGATTTCCCTGCGAACGTCGTTTCGTCATACGGTGCTTTCCGTAACTTAAAATCACATTTAGAACTCTCCTGTCGGTTTCCCTCTTTGCCGACTTCCGCTGCTGCAGTCTCGTTATCCCAGAATTCTAACCACAGTGTTCTCTTTCCCCTCCCAACATCACGGTCCACCATCGACGTCATCTGCGCTCTCTAATCTCGATCGCATCGCCGCCGTTTCGGCATCGTCCGAATCATTAGTGCGCGAGGAATTTCGCCCATTTTCGTGGTCATTAAGGGCGCGCAGGATTTACGGATGGCATGGTTGTCAACAAGTTGTCACCCTCGATCGATGAGCCGAAGTGTCCGCATCCTTTTTTGATTCCATAAAACGCGTTGCCAGGGCGTCGCTTTGTGTGTGCTTCTCCCATTTTTGCTCTTTCTCAATTTTCAAGTTTTCAGGGTTGAAATCCAACAATGCCGAACACCAGCGTCTTCCTGTTCTACCCGAATCTCGTGGGATACGCCCGGATTGTCCTCGCGATTGTTGCTTTCAGCGCGATGGTCGAGAATCCGCTGAGGGCGAGTTTCTGCTACTTCCTGAGCGCTGCGTTGGACGCCATCGATGGACACCTGGCACGAATGTACAACCAAGGTATTTATATTATCTTTGGAATTTTGATGATCAAGAGGTATTCTAGGATCGCGATTCGGAGCGATGCTGGACCAGCTCACCGACCGCTGTGCCTTCATGGCGCTCCTGATGGCGCTCTGCCATTTCTACCCGCGCTGGATGTTTTGGCTACAGATGACGGCCGTGATCGACATTGCTTCGCACTGGCTCCATCTCCACGCGACGGACCTGACGCGCAAGAACACGCACAAGTCGTCCAACAACCCCGTCCTGAACTTGTACTACACCTCACGTTCGTTCCTGTTCTTCATGTGCTTCGGGAACGAGGCCTTCTTCGGACTCCTCTACATCAACGCGTTCTGGCAAGGTCCGGCCCTCGTCGGCGGCGTCCACCTCATGGGTCTCATCGCCTTCATCTTCTTCCCTGTCGCCTTCGTCAAAACCCTCATCAGCCTCGTCCACCTGGTCACAGCGTCCCAAACCGTCGTCGAACACGATGTCGAACTCATCAACTCTCGCAAGAAGTGAACCTGAAGAAATGTCAAATCCCCTTGATACTCACTACTCATCGCTTATCAGTTGTATAGTCATCCCCAGATCTTCTTGCCCAACCGTTGTGAAAGTTATTCATTATCGAACCAAAGTTGAATGTAGATTTTTATTTATTCTTAGTAGCTTAATAAATGTTGTGCTTGTGGGTTGGGATTTTGGTCCTTGAAACGTTGGTCAACGATCTTGTATTTTCCGTTTGCATGTTTTGCATGTTAAATTTTGGCATTCTTTTAGATGTGGTCGAATGCTCGAGAGCCGTTTCGAGCGGCCTTCGTGAAGCCGAAGCGCAAGCTCAACGCGCAGCTGCAGCTCGAGAAGATGACCGGACGAGTGGCGATCGAAAAGAGGAGCAGAATCGATATCAACGATCGTATGGCGGTAAGGAGGGCTAATTTGGAGTAATTTTAGCTGTTTTGTTTAGGTTCGAAGACCCCGTCACGAGGAAATGTCGCCGGACCAAGATTGGTCTAGCGTTTGGCCCGTCGCCGCTTCGTTCAAATCTTCGGTCGTCCCTCTCCCCGTCCGAATGGGATCGCGCCATTATCCCGACCGTCGTCCCCCTTTCAAGAAGGTTGGAAACTTGGAACTCGTGAAAATTCCCAATTTCCTTCATCTGACCCCAGGGGCGATCGAGCGCCAGTGCAACGCCATCAAGCGTAGGTTATAAGCTTGCAAAGGAACCTTCCAAAGTGATACCTAAAGATTTTTATGAAATTTGGCACACTAGGAGAGTTTTTGACGCTGATTCGAATAATATAAATTTGATCGGCTACTTTTGCGAAAATCACCCCTAAAAGGACATTTTAATATCATATATATTATTCGAATCAGCGTCAAAAACTCTTTTTGTGTGTTAAATTTCATCAATATCTGCAGGTATCACTTTGGAAGGTTCCTTTGTTGGTTACTTTTCTACAATATGAGATTACAGAGTTTTGCACACCTTGGCCGAAGGAATTGAATGAAAATCCCGAGCTCAAGGAGAAGTATTTCCCTCTGCGCACGTCCTACAGCGACTACGTTCACCAAGGAACCTCGCTGCGTGACGGCCGAGCTCGCCTGTGCACCACGACCCTGAAGGTGGCCGATCTGAAGCTCGATGACACGTCGCGCCGGAAGTTTTTGCGCCTCGTCGGAAATCGCTACAACGAATCAACGGACGAACTCAAGATCATCACTGACAGATGCCCCACGAGGCAGCAGAACCGCGATTACGCCATATACCTCCTGACGGTCCTCTACCGCGAATGTCAGAAGAAGGAGCCATGGGAACAACTGGCCGAGAGAATCGACTCTCTGAAGGTCGAGTTTGAAGGATCCGAGGCCGAGAAACACATCAAGGAAATCGTGGAGAAGGCCGTTGGCCTAGAAGATTTGAAAACTGGAAAGTTGAGCGAGAACCCGAAAATCCGTAAATTCGCCGAAGAGTGGTTCAAATACCGTAACGCGGTGAGTTGTACTGGGGCTCCTGATTCTAATTCCTTCGTTTTTCAGAAAGAATCCCCAGAATCCGCTCGATCCTACAGCGCTTCCGTCCGCGACCTTCTCGGCATCAAAAGCCTTGAACAGAAGGCGACGGAAACGAACTGAAAACTTGTTGAAATTGTTTTGTTAGCATAGGGTGTTATTAAACTTTGAATCCACTGTAACGTGCAAGCGTTTAGTGCGAGTGTTGCGGCTCCTTTGGGGAAGCCGAAACGCTGACTAAGAAGCCGCTGTAGTGGCGGGGGGTGAATTTCCCCGAAAGGCCACCGGGGCCTTTCACGTCGAAACGGAGAATCATGCCTCACTTCCATTTCTCCGCGTTTCAATGAATACGAAGACGTTCCTCGTCCTATGGGGTCTCCTTGCGGTCGCCCTCGCAACTCCGCACGGCCCGGCTTGTTGCAGCCAAGATTGCTGCTGCGATTTTTGTCCCGCGGACGCTTGCGCCGCGAAAGCTCCGGTTCTGCCTTCTCCGCCTGTCAGGTTTGCATTTTTCACAGCCGTTTTGATAAAGTAACCCGTCCTGTGGGAGTTTACTCATGAATCTCGCCCATAAATTTCTGTGAGCTTCTAAGAATTTCCTGACTGGATTGGTCTCATGATTATTCCAAATCACGAACAAATTCGACCATTTCTGCATGCGTCCTCGCAGCGAAATCTTAAACATCTGCTTGTATTACCTAACAAGGTGTAATTGCAGTATTTTCAGGGGAAACGGTTGCTTCTGCCCGACCTCCTGTCGTCATACAAACCCTAATTCTCGCGAAATCAGCGTAAAAGTGCCTCTCGCGGAACCTCAACAGGTTCAGGTGGTTCACAATGTCGCCGTTTACCAAGAGAAGGTGGCTACCGTAATCTTTCATGGTAAAACCTCCATTTCAGGACAATTGCTGTGGCAACAGCGGAAGAAATTGCGCCGCCAACTGCGTCGGCGTCACAGGATTTTGCGCCTCCTGCGCCTTCAACTGGGGCCATATTATAGGTGAGTGGAGGGAAGACCCATTAAGATGACAGCCCAGAATGCTCTCTGCTTGATTGGTTTCTACAGAAGGCGTTTCAGCCTCTCCGCTCCTTATCGGCCTTTGCGTAGCCATGATCATCGTGGTCATCCTGATCCTGTTCACATGCTGCTGCATCGTCTTCTCCCTCATCTATCCGAATTCCTCTCGTCCGTTCTTCCGACAAAGCGGTCCGAACACTTTCGAAGTTGTTCACGAGGAGGAAACCACGGAGTACCAGCGAGGTGGCGGCCGTTGTCAAAGTCAGGTGCGCGAGTAGTTCCAGTCGTCCGGCGCCGGATCAGATTCGCATCAGAAGAAGACGAAGAAACATCGATTTCCGTAATTCATGAAAATAATGTTTTCCGCTTTGCCGAATTTCGAGTTTAATTTAAAGCAAACAGTTTCGACGCTTGGAGAGCGGTCGAGGGCACTTTGCAATCGCTCTGTAATCCGATACGATAATCCGAGTAATTGGCGGCCCGGTCATAAGCGTATCCAGATGCCGGATTAGGCCATTCGTGGCCCGTGCCCTAGCGGGGAACAGCGGTGGCTGATCGGTTAATTGAGTCCTCGTCGCTGATCCGAAGAGCAGATTTGCGACTGTTTTCCGGCGATGTTCGCTTCCTGCTCTTGTCAATAAGAATGAGTCACTCGGCGGCCGTTTGCTGGTGGTCCTCCGTCATTTGGTGCCGATTTATCCAATTTTTGGCCGTAAACGATACGATGACCTTAGTCATCCTCGGTTTCATGGCCCCGAGCACTTCGGAATCGGGTCTTTTCGGTGACGGACGCGTTCGGGCGCGCGTAGGTCGGATGATCGCCGGCGACCAATCGCCCGCCCTTCAGTCGATCGAAATGTTTTCGCGTTTCAGACTAAACGTCTGTTGTTGACATTAATCTGAGGTTTCCGAGACACTTACCGATTGTTTGTGTCTCACGTCGCTCCCAACTCCAAATTCTGTTTAGTTTCAGCTGTTTGCGCTTATAAAAGGTCAAAAAGATTCAGAACAGCTCTTCTTCATTCGAACGCACCGCCCTTTGCGGTCAACGTTAACGCTATGATGCGAATTCAACGCCTCTATCGATTCTAGATCACCTTTTTAAAGTTTCGAGATGTGGTATGATCCGCCTCTCTGTTTACCCACATTTGCCTCTTTTACGGTTAGCTAACACAGTTCTTCGTAGCCTCCTCCCCGAACCGGTTTCCCTTTTTCCGTCCTTCCACATGCAAATCAGCCGCCTCACGAAGTCGTTCCGGCGTTTTTTTCTCCTCCTTTCAGCGTCAGCGTCTTTGTGTCATTTATTCTTCGAACTTCGATCAATTGATGCAGCTTGTGGCAGTTGCTTTCTTCTTCTTTTGCGGCGTCCCAAACGGGGGCCGCTTGTTTGTGTTGGCTTCGAAATCAACCCTCTTCACCTTTAAAACCTGCTCTGGCGCGATCGCAATCGCTGATTTAATCTTCGCCGATTGAAAAAGAGTTTTCGATTTCAGAAACCGAAACGATGACGCGGATGACCGTTTACCTCCTCTTCCTGCTGATTGCTGTGCTTCCGCTTTTCACGGGTGAGCTGATTCATTTTTGTAGCCTTCGTGTTTAAAGAAAATAACTTGACTTTGATTAGATCGATTTCGGCTAGGATTAAATTTGCGGCTACATGAGTTTAGACTTGATTCTCCAATTCCGATTCCCGCTTGGTTTAACTTTCCAGGTTTTACAAAAACTCTTCTTGAATGAGAATTCTTTTATGTCTGTAAATCGCTCGTGTTCATTTTCGGTGTCTATTCTCAGTATCTGAGAATTTCAGTCTTTTTTATGGGCTTTGTTTGATTTACTAAAACCAGATAGATGAGCAACGTATAGCGTAACTCGGATCTATCGAAGGTGAGCAATCCTCACAATTCTCACGTCTGTGCTGGCTTTCTATGTATGTCTGACCATTTTTAGGTGGTCGTGACTACCTATAGAAGCGCTTTCATAGATTTAGGGTTCGGTTAGGAGTAATACATTGACCTTCTTGACCATAACGCATTCTTAGCTGAGTCCTTTTCGAAATAATTCCGAAAAGTCAGATCTAATTCAGATCTAAGACGGCAACTAATTTTGCAAGCAGCGAATTCAAACGAAAGTTTGAAAATGAGCAATTAAGAAAGGAGAAAAGACTGAAATTCTGAAAAGACACCGAAAATGAACGCGAGCGATTTACAGACACAAACTTATTTAAGAAGAGTTTTTGTAAAACCTAAAAAGTTAAACCAAACGGGAATCAGAATTGGAGAATCAAGTCTAAACTTATGTAGCCGCAAATTTAATGCTAGCCGAAATCGAAAACTGCACCTTTCTAAACCTAAAAGCAGGCTAATCTAAAGATTTTTTGCAACTGAATTCAATGCGAAGAATATGTTGTTGAATATATTGTCGTGGAACTCGCGGAAAATCACTGCCACTGGCGGAAAACCTACAGCCACTTGCCACTTTTTCCACTGCCACTTGCCACTGCAGTGGCAGTACCTGCCCTTTTTGATTAGTTTATAAATTAAGCGTAAACATTTTTAGAAAGCGCCAAATTCTGCTTCTCCGGGCAGAACAACCGCTACACGAAGAAACAATGTTCGACAGGCGGTGACGACTTCGAGTACACGTGCCAAAAGTTCGTTTGTGAGGGCGGTAGAGGTTCGGTTTTGGAAAAATTCTAGATGTTGTATTGTGCTGGTGACCTTTTAGCCCCGTTTGTCTTAAGGACCTGCGCCCGCAAGAATCAGGGATGCATCGCCGGACCGCGGACGTGTAAATTCAGCGGAGGCCAAGGGAGTTGCACCAAGTGTGACGCCGATACCTGCAACAACTGATGTACCTCTGTTTCTGATTTCCAGATTTTAGCCTCAATTCGAAATTGTTTTCAGATCTCTTTGAAATCCGATCCTGCGCTCATCCCAACGAAGATCCTTGTGTGGGATCCGAAAATCTTTGCCAGATGAACGGTGGCGTCGGGTCCTGTAACGTGTGTCACGAGGATTACTGTAACTCCGCAACTTCTCTCGCTTTGTCTTCGGTTCTCCTTTTGCTCGCGATCGGATTCTCCAGTTTTCTTGGTTTCTAATTGAAGTTGCTGTTTGTTTGCCTGCTTGTGACCGTTTAACCTTAATTTGAAATCGTTTTTAATGGAAAATATTTGTATGAAGCGATTTACGTTAGAATGCGATGAAACCTGAAAGTGACAGGAACAATACAGTCTTAGAGGATACCTAATTTAAGCAAAAGATTTATGAAAATCGATTAGCTTTCATTTCAATGGATTATGAAGCAATTTACTTGCTACGTAATTCACCAATTTCAAGCTCCGTCGCAAGGTAATCTGTCCAATGATACGACTAAAGTTCTCTTTATCGAAGCACCCCAACAACTCTTCTCATTAGTTCGCCCCTCTTCCTCACCTCGCCCTCTTTGCCTTCTTCTCGGTTATGCATCGCCAGATTCCGCCCTCGTCAAAGAGCGAGTTCGCACCCTTTAGGGTATGAGACTCTCCTCATGGACCTCGAGATTATAATTGCCGCGTGCAAGCGATGCTTATATTTAGTTATTTACGCGCTCTGGTGACAGAGTGAATCTGGATAAAAGGCGCCAATCGAAGGGAGCAAAAGCTTTCTTTCGGCAAATCTGGCAAGAATCGTTTTTATAGAGACGTCTTTCTAGAAGAGTAACTTAATATTACTGGAACTGCTCATCGTGGCCTCAAACGCCCGCTAACGCCGGTGTTTTGTGACGCTGCGCAGGAAAGTTCAGGTTTAGCGGCGCTTTGTACGCGTGTCACGGAGCTAATCAACATCCTCGAAAATAACCTAAACTCTTTTTTGTGCTTTTGCCTGTGGAACCGAGAATGTGTGAAAACAAGAGGACATTGCGTGGATTCCAGCCAGCTGCTTTCGATCCTTCCTTCGACTCCTTCGCGTCTTCGTTTCCGATCTCTTCCCGATCCCTGCTGGTCTCTTCCCAGCGCAGTTCTTGTCTCCTATCCGCTAAACCCGAATCCGGAAACTCCAAGTTGGCCAAGTTTAATTGCCATAAATACGCCGCCAGCGCGTCCGTCTCCTCGAAGGCGGAGCCTGCACCGCGTCTTCTTTTTTGGGAGGATCGTTGAGGGCCAAGTAACCGTAATCCGCTCGTCGAGGCAGACGTCCGAAGGAGACGGCGACGCTGCGCTTGCTCCTAGCAGATTTGGACCCTCTCGACTTCCAAAGCGCCGCCTATCGCCTCTCGCCCCTCTCGCCATTGTCCAAAGCCAAAGCTCACCTGTGCGGGTGGCGTCCCAAGAAGCCGTCGGCGACCATGGCGGCGCTTTGTGGATTACGGTGCTCGAACGAACGCAGATCGAACTGTCGGGAGATGCAGCGCTGGAACCGGAACATGCTTCTGGCGGTCGGTGAGTGATCCTCAGGGTCTACATGTCCAGAATCCCGAATCGTGGGAATGTTCGGGAGCCTCGTAATAAGCCGGACAAGGGCCACGAACGGAGCCGAAAACTTAATTAAGCAGCTTTGGCGGCGAGTTTGGTCTTTTGTTTTTATCGGATCGCGTGAGAAGACTGATGCATTCCCTCAGATGCCTGTGCATGGTCGAAACTCTCTCTCGACCCCTTAGCAGTGCTCGCAATCTGAAGTCGGTGCAGGCAGTGATTCCCCGGTCCCCACAAGCGACTCTCCGCACACGAAAACAAGCGAGATCCCCGCAAGCGATACGGTCTCTTTATTTTGGGAGAGGCCCGCCGGAGCCGTCGTTCTCGCCCTCGTTCCCGCGTCCCAACGACGCCCGGCTTATCGCCGTCTGTATCTAAAAAGCGCAGAAGCCACCGCAGAGGTCCAGCAACCCTTTGACGGCTTCTCCGGCGCCACCGGCTGTCGCTAATTTATTTTGGATTCCGAATGCTAATTTGGCGCGAGTCGATTCCCTTTCGCTCTCTTAGGGCTTCTGTGCATATTTGATGCCGTCTTCTAATTTCGCCACTCTATTTTGACTGTTTTCTCGTCCATCATCCGGCGGTCCCACTACAGTAGGCACCCTCGTTTGTTGCTTTGTTATTTCGCATTAATTTAGACCCTTAGTGGCTCCAGCGTTTGATTTGGGACTCGGGGTAAAATAGTCTCTGTAAGTCTTCTTTGTAAGTTGCCATTTGAAGTTTTTGAAATTTCGTGACTCCAGATCAGTTTGAACCTTTTTTGTCTTAAGGTGTTTATGTTGTTCTTTAATTTTAGTTTGTCTTTCGCAACTTTATCTGCATTCGCAAGCCCTTTTTGTATTTCGAAGGGTTTCCTTCAAGCTTCCGCTCCCACCCTTTCCTGCTTCCAAGACGCATAAATCTCGAGCTTCTTCGAACACCCGAATTCCTCTCGTTTTTGCCCGCGCGTTAATTGGGATTCGGCGACTTCCGCCGACTTCTCCGCTTGAATTTTGACAAATCGGCGTTGTTTTCCGGCGCCGGACCTCTCGCGCGCCAACTGCTTATTATGTTTTATTAATTTCGAGAGTGCAACGTTTCGGCGGGCGGCGGCGGCGGCGGTTATGATTCTTTTGGGGTATCTAAATCTCCTCCATGCGCCCTGGCGGTCCTCGGAGGGGCGCGCGCTCATTAGGCACATTGATTTGTCGAGTCGAGATGAGGTCCCAGATTATGAGACCCTGGGGGCCGCCAGGCGATAATCAGGTGTGTTCTCCCCTCACCTCCCCCTGCGGGTGTATAAGCGCGCGAGAGGCGAAGATTAGAGGGCCGCCGGGTGGCCGGAGCGCCTGGATGGATGGAGGATCTGGGGAGGAGTGACTGCGCCCGCCGAGAAAGGCGCACAGCAAAATATAATTAAATGTCGTCGATTCGAACGAATGTCCGGGCCGCACAGGTGCGCCGCCCGACGACTCCTCGGAAGCGGCGCGAGGGATGCAATAAAGCGAGCCCCGAAAGTTGGCCTACGGTAATCATATTAGAGGGCGCGTCTCCCTGGAAACGGCGCTCGCCTCGCGGCGCCTGTTTTGGCAGGAAAAAGTTTGGCGATAATTTGAAGTCGCCGATGATGGTGCGATTAGAGAGGAGAGGGGGCAGGCGATTGAGGGTTGTTAAGTTGAGAGGAGGTAGACTCGGCTTAGAAGATGACTTAATCGTCGGAAGCGACGGAGAGGATGTGGGCAGGGGATGAGCATCAGGTGCAGGAAGGATTGTGATGGAAGCGAGGGGTTGGTTGGGAATGTTTGGGACTTCGAGGGCTTCTTTCATAAAGACTTTACAGTTATGGATCGAATCAAAAGACACCAAGGAAGAATGCATAAATATAATAAGACAAAATCTTTTAAGCTTACAAGTTGCATTTATTCCTCCGTTTGCCCTCCATTTTTTGCCCAAATCCGCAAAGGACCCCCAGCAGATGCACATTCCGCTAAATGTTTCTGACACGCCGAGTCCCAAAATTTGGCTAGTTAATTGGTCTTCGGCGGGCGAGTTCTCTCCTTGCATATCTAATGGGTCTGTCTTTCTCATATTCTCCTCTTCAACGCCGGCGGACCTCAGGGTCGAGCGAAGATGTTTGGGTGTTGTGTCCTGCGTCCAATTAAGGGCCAAGTTTGTCGTCGATCGGGCGGCGGACCGCGGGAGGGCGCGGTCGTCGGTGGGTGTTGCGAGAGTATAATTTTGATTGATTAGAAGACGAGGTGGCGAGCGAGAGCGCAGGCGAATATTTGGGACGCCGCTTGAGACTATGAATAATTAAGATGGAACAAAATTTGGTTTGAGATGAGCTAAGACGCAAAGTAGCCGAAGATTCGCAGTCTGGGACGCGAGGAACCCGCTGGACACAAACCGGAAGAGGAACCGGCCACCCAACACAAAGAGAGGGAGGATTACGGTAGTTTTAGGCAGGACCGAGCGGAGGACTCCATTGGCTGCGGAGGGCTTTAAGTGGTGCCGGAGGAGGGCGAAATTCCAAAAGCGAAGAGGATGTTTACGATTTTGGAAATTCGGATTTTGGCGACTCGAGGGGCTTAGCGGCCCTGTGAGGGGTCGGACTCTCGGATCGGGGAACAAAACAACCATGTTAACCTTGCGTACATTATTGCAAGGTGTTTTCGTCTCGCCCGGTGGCTACAGTAACCCTCCCCTGAGCCGTTTTTTGTTTCTGCAAAGTCGGCCAGCAGTAATCGAATCGCAGCGCCCGCGGGCCCTGGCGAGATTATTTTCGAGAGGGAGCGTTGCCTGGCAACCCCACTCCTCAACCGCTCATTAGGCCATGAGGAGGCCCTCGGGCGGCCGGAGGAGAGCTTATCACTCGGCGCGCGGTCGGGGGACCATCTGAAGTGCCGTTCAAGGAGCCGGATTGCACTTTTCCGCTGACGTGCCGCGAGAAGAATGAGAAAAGTATTTTGGGATCAAACAGACGATACGGAAAGTTGTGAATAACGGGAAGTGGCGGCGGATCGGGACACGGTTTGTGTGAGGCCTTCCTGGGATCCCGGTGAGTCAGGAAAGCCGAAAAACGGGAGCGCTGAGATCCGACAGGGAAATTACAAGGAAAAAGAAGATCGGGAGCCGTGGGAATGTTTCGGAAACGGTTTGGACTGTGCGGGAAAAGGAGCAAAAAAAACTATGTGAGTTTGGGTTTTTCTACTGGGCCCAAAAACACTCAAGACTTTAAACAAGCTATTTCAGGGAATCTGTTAAACCGTATCTCAGTTCTCATAAAGTTCCCCTTTTCTACATTTTACATGCTCCACTGACGTCCGGACTCTTCTCATTAATCTCCGAACTTCCGGGTTGGTACATTTGAAAAGATTCGATGAACCAAGGTTGATGCCACTGGAATTCGCACCTCAACCTTAAGTCTTTCCACATTTCTTCGGTTTTCTCTTATTTTTTGTTTTGATCTAGCCCAAAGAGATTCTTTCTTCTATCGCTCTTTTAATGAGGATAGGTCAAACGCCTGATTCCAGTCCCTAAACCTCTCTCGCTCGTTTCTCCCTTTCTCAACCCTCAAAGTTAATTCGCCGATCCGAAATTCCAAAAACAATTAGCGAGGCTCCCTTCCGCCATCGAATCTCATTTCCTCCAGGACCTCCCGGCTAATCCCACACACCTTCAAGTTTTCCTTTCGCATTTTCGTAATTTTATTTCTGTGAAAATTCCAAAATTTTCTCCATGTCTAATCGCGGGTGGTTTCAGGCCTAGAAACGGTGTTCCAACGTTTTTCGAAGGATTCGGACTCGTCCGACGCTGCCGAAGCAAGGGTTTCGCCGGATTACGGTAAGCCTCTTGCTCACCTTCGTTGTAAAGTGAATCATTGCAGCGCGCGACTGGAAACAATCGGAGGTCTGCGAAGTGTGCAAATGTAGGAGAACGTCCGCCGGGCCAGCGACCGAAGTGAGTCCTCCGCCGCCGCACAGGCATCACCCGATCTGATCTGACGTTTAGGAAGTGACCGAGAAGCCGCAGAAGTCGTCTTTCAACATTTCGGACCTCACGAAGTCCAAGAACTCCTTCACGGCGTCGTCGCCACCTTCCAAACTTGACTTCGACCCGTTCAACCCATTCCTGAAGGGCTTCGGCGCGCCCTCCGCCGCGAACGCGTTTCCGGCGAACGCGTGGACGCCGACAATGTTTGGAATGATCCCGAACCCGATGATTCAGTCACTGCACAGCTACTTCGGACTCGAGTGTGAGTGGTCATTCGGTGATTTGCAGAACGTCGCTGCAGTTGAGCACGGGAGGACCGACAAGAAGCGCTCTTGTTTCAGTTTTGTACTTTGCGTGTTGGTTTTTTGGACCAAAGCGAGATAGAGGTTAAATCGGGTTCGGGCACTCACGATTTATTAGGTTCTTGATGTAATTCTATTGTTCAAGTTTATTTCCATGGTGCCATATTTTAGAATTGGAAAACTAAACTAAGAAAATCGAAATGGCCTGAGAGAAGGACATACGTGGAAACACGTCGCGTTCCTACGTTTAATAATCTCTGCGACCTTTCTTTCCCAAAATCCTTGTTCATCTCGTTTCAGATCATCCTCCTGCCTTCCCGTTGCCCTTTCCCCCGCAGTGGCCGAGCCAATCGACACTGAACGGAATGCTCGCGGCGGCGATCAGCGACAAGAAGAAGCAGCAGCAGGAGAAGGCGATGAAGAACTCGGAAGCGGCAAAGGCAAAAGAGGTCTTGAAAATGGAGACAAACGGAAATGCGATGGAGGACCAGCCGCTGGATTTGAGTGCCAAAACGGGCATCAAGATTGTGGTCGAAGACATGAGCTCGGATTCTCCCTCCGAATCGCCGCCGATCGCGAGCAAGAGCGAGCCGAAACAGTGGGTTTGACGTAAGTAGTCCGGTAATAAGCTCCGTTTCAGGGAGAACGTTCTTGTGCCTCCGAAGATGCCGTTGATGGTCGGAACAAAGAGGAACTACAGCCAGATGGATCTTGAAAAGGCGGTTTTGGTAAAACTCAGTTTTTTGCATTCTTAGATAGCTGATTTTTGTTTTCAGGACATCCGCAGCGGGCGGCTCGGAACTCGACGTGCTTCCGTGGTTTACGGAATTCCTAGGTCGACGCTTCGGAACAAAATCTACAAGCTGGAAGCTGCCGCCGAACTGAGCGGAGAACCGAGTCAGTACAAGCGCAGACGTGCCGGGGGCCAAACGCTCCAAGAACGGCTGACTGCTGGGGAAAGTATCCGCGAGGCCAGGAAAGCTCAAAAGGCCATAAGCACCCCGGAGAACACGTAGGGACCCTGTAAAATTCTTTAATTAACGAGTGGATTTGCAGATGGCCAACAGGTGTTCCTCCTCAGCCCGTGGAGACACTTCAGAATGGAACCGCGAGCCCCGAGAAATCGACTTTCGTCGAGGACTTGAAGCCGAAAGCGGCCGCCGTGGCCGCTGCGGCTGGCGGCCGCAGCGGCAAAAGAGGCGAAGGCGTCGAACAGCGACGCGGATTCCGTGGGAGACGGAAAGTGCGGAGATTCCAAGAAGACCCGTCCAAAACGAGGACATTACAGGTAGAGAGTTTGACCCTCCTCTTAGATAACCCATATAAACCTAATATCCTCTCTAATGGCCTCTTAGAACCCAAAAATTGAACAATTTATGCTTTTGAATGTTCTTGTGTCCAATAAAAGGAAAGCGTCGGATTCATCGCTTTGCCTGCATTAATCATAAGCGGGCGCGGACCAGCGAGGCGCCGGCCAAAACAAATCCGTCGCGTTCCGACCCAATCCAATCAATTATTCCTTCTTCCCGGGCTAATTTGTTTTCTGTTTCAGGCAATACGGTAAAAGCAAGCTGGAGGAAGCGGTGCAAACCGTGCGTCGGGGCGAAATGTCAGTGCACAAGGCGGGATCCTTGTTCGGAGTGCCCCACTCGACGCTCGAGTACAAAGTGAAGGAGCGGAATCTGATGCGGAACAAGAAGAACCGCAGCGAGAAGGAGAACGGACCCGACTCCAAGGGATCCTCGCCGCCCGCAGCCGTCGTCCCCATCCAGGCCGAGCTTATTCCGATCAATCCTGAGCCCTCGGTCTCGCTGGTTGCCGTGTCCGCCCCCTAAAGTGCCATCTTTTCCCTATAATTCCTCCAATCTTTCCAATCTGAGTGATGTGATATGTACGTACAAACGAAAATTCCTATTTTTTCAAAGTTTTATACCTTAATATAGGTGTGCTTCTAATTATAGAGATCGGCAATAAACTGATAATCTATCCATATTCGAAAGGAGTAAAATGTAACTTGAAGCCCATTTTTCTCCTTCGCTGAAGAGGTCATCCGTTCCGGATCGCGTAGCTCTTTCCCAAATCGCATTCCGTCACTTCATCTTGTTGCCGACATTTCTTCGCCCTTCATGGAGGCGGACTTTACAACGCAACAGACTCACGAGATGTGATCTTCCGTGACCGTTATGTTGTTATTCCGTGCTATTATAAAACGGGACTCCACGTCACTATTATTAAGGTTCATTGATTCAAGGCACCACAAAATACACACAGATTGAATAGTTCTCCTCGCTTAGGCACAGAAGGAGCCTCCGCAGAATCTACCCGAGCGGTCGACCATGGCGTCGATGAGGTTGTTCACGAAGTCGAAGCCGGTCTTCAGCTGAGCGGAGGCTGTTCCAGTTGTGTCCGCAATCACTTTGCGGCAGCCGACGTTGAGGAGCGAGTCCATTCCCAGGGATTGACCAGTAGGCTTGTTCTTGATGCAGGTGCTGAGGGCGGCGTCGATGACGGTGACCCAGTCGTTGACCGGCGTGACCAGCTTCGACTTGATGTTGGCCACGCACGTGTCCACCTTGCTGCCCGATCCGATCGCGGCGGCTCCGCGGTTGTTTCCGTTCACGGCCTGAAAAAAGAAATCGGAAATACAAGATAACTGAGAACTCCCGAATACCTCTTTGATGGTGTCGGCGATTCCGGAAATGCGCTGCTTAAGTTCCTTGCGAGCCTCGTCGATGCACTCGCAGGTGGCCTTGCGACTCGAGGCGATCTGAGCCGTGCAGGAAGAGGCGACGGCGGAATCGCAGCTCTTAAGAATTCCGCAGTGCTTTCCGAAGTAGCCACTGAAAGGGTTCTCGAGGCAGGCGCGGATTGGGCGCGGGCAGGCTTGCGCTCTCCGCAGAAGGCCAGGCGGCTGTGGATGAGGATGTAGTCCGAGATCGAGTTGATCCTGGAAAAAAAGAATATGGACGGGGTTGAATAGATCACGCACTTACACATTCTCCTTGAAGTTGAAGGATCCCTCTTCGAGGTCGGGAATATCGGGAACTCCGGGGAAGTCGGCGATCTTCTTCTTGATGCAGAAATCGGCCTCACGTGCGATCGCCTTCGAGATTTCGGTGCGGATGCACTTCTGGTCCTCAGCGGGAGTCGAAAGAATCGCCTTGATGGCTCCGCTGGCAAACTAAATTAGGATATTAATTTCTGCAGGCTTCAGCATGTTCGTACAGTTCTGCAGATGGAGCAGTCGCGGAGAGGTCCGTTGCGGTCCCAGGCTTTCGACTCGAGGTCGGAGGGAGCCAAAACGCAGCGGTCTTTGGCGTTGGCTTCGGAGATGGTTGGAGAAAAGCACGATGAGGCCGCGCGGCTACACAAAACATTACTTTAGGGCAAGTTTTCAGGTGTAATCTTACCGGTTGTGCTCGCGAACTTCGGTCTCGAAAGATCCATAGTCGGCGTCTAGAGCCTCTTTGATGCACTGGAGGTATCCTCCAAAAGCAGCCCGGGTCGACTGGGGACTGGAGCAGTCCTGGGCGAAGACCAGGGAGACCTTATAGAAAGATATGGTAGGAATTAAGTGTATCGAGTGGACTTACGGATAGAAGAGCGCAGATTGCAAGTACGGTCCTCATCGGTGCTGAAAGGAAGCGAGATTAGAGATACGCGGAGGATTCGAGAGCGCGAAGGGAGAAGTACCACCGCTCGGCGAAGATTCGGTGAAGATTGTTTTGAGAAGAGGTTGGGGGTGACGGTGACCCAAAAGAGAGCCAGAGTTGATTGATCGGCTGTTCGATAACCAGGTCTCTAGGTTTACAGTCACCCAAGGACGCGAGGATAAGCGTGACGGTCAGCGGCGGCGAAGAGGTTTTGAATTTGGAACGGATGGGCGAAAAAGGACGAGGGGCGAAAAAAAGGATTCGAAAGGGAGAAAGACGATACGATTGACAAATGAAAGCGATTTTGGTTGTTTAAATACAAAACGCGCGATGATTTGTGATGAGAAGGACGAGAAGGGAAGATGGATGGGGATGGATGCAGACTGGGATGGATGGGACGAGGAGGCAAGCGAGTGGCGAGAAGACGAACCTGGGCGGCTTTTAGTACCCACGCGCATCGCTCTGATTCTGCCGATAATCGCGCCTTCGCCCCGATTTTCCAACCGGAACACCCGAATCCAATGGGATTAGCACCCCCGCTTTGCTCCTCTCGGAATGACCGTAATCGCCATCCCATTTACTCGTTTTTGTCGGATCAGAATGAATTTTGCACACGCTAAATCGCTTTTTGCACAACGACAAACTGGCTCCGAGGCTTGCTTCTCCATTCAAAAGTGACAAAAGTGTATTCTCACATGCTGGAATATATAACGTAAGTATAGTGTCTGTGCATTAAGATTGCAGTTTTTTGAAGGTCGAAGAGTGGCCGAGAGATCTTGGAAAAACTGCGGATTGAAAAAAGATTAAAATGCTGAATGAAAATATTTTAATGTTAAAGTGATTCAAAATAATTTTCAAAATAAGCCCACAGGCCATTGCGTTTAGGTGCAGCTCACGTCACTGTTTTTTCCGTTATTTGACCTGATCGGTGTAACGTACCTTTTCAAGATAATCTGGATTAATCACTCATCCTCCTTCACCAAAGGTTAAATTCAAGTTGTCCTCTGTTACATTTTGTTGACAACCTTCGACAGACTAAATAATCTGTCATTTTCCGGTTTGTACCGTCTCAGTCTTTGTCCTCAGAGGACTTTGCTTGTTATTTAGAAAGGTGCACTTTGCGACCCCGAGACGTAGCCGTTTTAGAACCAACCGTTTTTCTTATAACGCACTATTTTAATTCAATGTCAAATAATTCCGAATCGTCGAGAAAAGTGAGTCGAGGAACACAAAAGCAACCCTATAAGGAAGTGGGAAATTGACCTTTTTACGAGTGTAAAATTCCAACGTCTTCTTTTCCGAAAACCGCCGCATTTTATGTAGGCAGAGAGATATGAATGACTAGCGATTGTTCTTGTGCAGTAATTGTGCTCCTCTGATTCCCGTCAGGGTGACTAACGACGCTTAATCTCCTGCTTTTCCACAAGCACACACATTCCCTATTTTCTGTTTTAGAGACGTTCTTCCCGTTTTCATGACGTTTTGAACGACAATTGCCACCCGACAAACCGGATGCTAATTTTCTTCATTTGGGTAATTTTCCCGCTTGTGACGTCTTTCCAATGCAACTTTCGATTCCAAAGACTTTGAAGAAAATGAGGCAGAGGACAAACGATTGAAACTTAATTTATACAAGAGGAGACCAATAGAAAGATATAAACACAAAATGAATATTAGGAATCTGACGGAAGTCTTGAGATCGATTGGCCGGACGTGGATTCAGGTGTTCGACGGCCGATCGAGGCTCGAAGAAGGCCGCTGGATGACGTCGTACCCGCAAGCGCTGAAAATAGCGAAGATGAGTTTGTTTACGTGGAAGGGTGGATTACTCTTCGAGCTTTGGCAAATACTTTTCCGCCGATTTCGACGCGTTTTTGTTGAGTTTGGCGCCGGTGGAGAAATTTTCGGAAGGCGGCCGAGAGTTGTTAAGACTGTCGAAACCCTCCTGCTTGATGCGGACGTCCGTAGAGCTAAAAAAGAGGTGAGGAGGGGAACAGAGGCGGTGGTTACCTGGCGGACTTGTTGAAGAAGTTGGGAAATGGGATTCCGAGCATTCCACTGCCGCTTCCGGACGACGAACGCATCTTCTTCTGGAGATTCTTCGAGGATTGTGACGCGGGGATACGAAGCTCCTCAACTCGAGCCGATAATTGAGATTGATGGGGTGGAGAAGAGGCTCGGTCGCGTTTTATAGGTACCGGACAGCAGCAGGCGTGATGAGCAGCGCGGACACGCGTTTCGCATGCCTAATATCCACCTTGATAGGCACAAGCAGCTCATGTGACGTAGGAGGAGAATACCTGCGTCATCGCGGCTTCGGCTTCTTCTCGGGAGAGCGGCGAGTAAAGGACACGGTAATGAGGACGTTTGCCCCGCGGAACTCAGAAGGTGCTAATGACCGAGAGGAAAGGACGCGGTTCTATTCTGGGCGCGGTAATTGGAAGAAGCGCCGACGATCGGAGAAACTTCGAGAGAAATCTTTATTTGGATTCGGGGTATTTAACGTCTCAACATAAATGTGCTATGTATACCAGTCATGTTTAGGATTGACAAACGAGAAAGCCGGAAAAGTCACCAGAGGGTCATGGAAATGAAAGCTGGAGAGGATAGAAATCTGCGGAAGGATCGGAAGGAAAAGGAAAGGTGAAGCTCCTTATTTGGGTGTGCGGCCGTTAAGCGAATTGTTGCCGGCGACCCAATACGAAGGCACCCACTGGGGCTCGGTTTCGATCCTGTGCACGATCTGCATGAGCTCCGTGAGGGTCCGATCGAGGTCCACGTTGATGATGACCGTGTCGAAGAGGTGTCCGAACTCCTGAACAATGGACGTTTACGTTTGTTTACACCTGGGTTTGTTTACCATTTCGACTTGTTTTCCTTGGTTTATAATTGTCTTCAGCTCGTCGTCCCTGACGCTGTGCTGTCCGAGCATTTCCTTCTGACGGCGGAGCTGCTGGAGCGAGGGAGGGGCGATGAATATCACGTACGGCATGAGATCGGTCATGCGAAGAGCCTTTAGGGACTGAAAACTTGTAAATTGTTACACCTATCTCTAAGCTTCTTTGTTTACCTCTGGCTTGAGTGCCAACAAGCAGGATTTGGACTTCTCGATCACGTTCTTGATCGAAGAGATCGAGGTGCCGTAGAGTGCCTTTTGGAATTCGCCGAACTCCACAAATCTGCCCATCTTGGAGTCCTCCTGGAATCGGGCTTTGGACACGAAGTGGAACTGGACGCCGTCGACTTCGCTCACTTTCTTCTGGCGCGTTGTGTGAGGCACGGCACTTGCGAACCTTTCCTTGTCCGACTCAAGCAGCTTCTGCCTGAGCTCGAGGCTTCCGACTCCCTCGGGTCCACAGAGGACGATGGGACGCTTGCGTCCGGAACGCGAAAGATACAGCGACACATCTTCGTAGGTCAGAATTTCTAAATCAAGCCGGTTAATGAGTCTTTGGTTCGCAAAAGTATACCTTGATCACTGTCCACAATTTCGTCTTTTGACTTTAGATCGTTCGACAGGTTTTTTCCGAGTCCTTTTTTGGCCCCCTTCATCGTGGTCTTCTTCCGCGCGCATCCGAAAATGTCGCCTTCTTTGCAAGGGAGGCGGCCATTCTCTCGATCCATCTCTCGGTTGTACAAGATGACTCTAAAAGCCAATTTTCTGATAGGATTCATGAAATCTCAGTCCTACTGTTGCTGGAATGAGGAACTTGGAACTAGGCCGGCCAGAGAATGGTGGTTCTCGTCGCCATCTCGATAGGCTTGCCACCAGTTCTCGTCGGTCATGCTGATAACGTGGCTGCAATTACACGTGCATTCACATTGCGGACAAAGTGCAATACCCATAATTGTTCATACAATAATTGAAGCGGGCAAAAGTTCCTGAAAAGTTTTTGAGGCGGTCTCGCACTGTTGACAAAGTTAGCAATTTGACACTTTTTGTACGAAACGCCATTGTGAACAAAAAAAGTCAAATCGAATGTGTGCTAATATTTGGACGTTGAATACTTTGAAATGTGTGAGTCTTGGCGCCCAGAATTTTTTGATTTTGAAAATAGCCTTATTCGGTTAGCTTACAGAATGTCGCCACGGCGGAAGCATAGCCCGAGTTCCTTGCAGGGCATGTAAAAGTCGTCCTCGGGGTCATAGTCGAAGAGTGCCCGCATGTGTTGGACCACGGGGGCGGCGGCCTTCTGGCTCAGCGTGGAGCGGTCCAGCATGGCCTCTTCGGGTTCGGTCGCGGGGACAAAGACGAAAGTGACCTCCCCGGAGAGCGTTCTCTGAAACAATGTTTGGTTGAACTGTACACATTAAAAATGTCACTCTAACTCACACGTCCCTCTTCAAAAACAATCATTTTTGTGAATAAACCCTCAAAACTCACTTAAATTCAAATTTCGTCAAACGATCAAAAATCATTCTTAAATGCTTACCAGAAGGTCGCAAACATCGGCCACAGATCGTCCTCTCAGATCAGTTCCGTTGACCTCGATTAGCTCATCGCCCTCCTTCAGAAGCCTCGACTTCTCAGCGATTCCGCCCTTCACCACGCGTCCAATGATCACCCGCTCGCCGTCGTTTCTGACCGTCGCTCCTAAGTAGCTGTCCTCGGACTTGTAGAATTTCACGACCTTCAGGTTTCCGTGCGCCTCCGAGGAAACTTGGTCGAAGGACAACTCGGAAGAGGAGGACGTCGTCGGCTGTTGATTCATAATCGGAAGCGGAAACAATTAAAGGATATTCGAATACTGGAACTAACCTCTCTCGAACGGTGGACGGCGGTCGCTTGAATCGCTTGCTGGATCGGCTCGCGGGAGAAGTAATCTCGGATGATGCGCGAGTCCTCGAGGCGCCCTTCGGCTTGCTCGAGGTGTTCGGCCACGCGGTTCGCCGAAACTATAACTTGTTCCAGAGCTAAATTTTAGTGGTTATAGTAGAATAAATCAATTTCGGCTTACGAATGGCATCGGCGAACTGTTCAGCACCTTTGGAGTCCTCACGGAAAGATTGTTCCCCGGTTACGTAGCACTCGTTGGTGTAACCTTCGGCGGTTTCCGCTGGCTGATTCACGTAGGTGCCTTTCGAAGCGCCGTCTGAGTCCCCGATGATGATCGGTTTAACGATTTTCGTCGATCCGCCGCTCGCTTCCAACTGCTGCAGCTTCTTCGACGCCCTTATCGACGTTCTAAAATACTTCAACTCAAAAAACCTAAATAAATTCGATCGAACCTCAGGAACGCGTTCTCCTTGGCCCTCTTCTCGTCGATCTCTCGCCGCTTCCTCAGATCCTCCTCGTATTTCCGAAGGCGCTCCTTCTGGTCGTCGAGAGTCGGAGAACCGCTGCTCCCGTGGCCGCTGTCCTCGACCTCGTCGCTGTTCGGACTGCAGGCGACGCCGTGGAACTCGTCGTGCACCTGCAGATTCGTTTGGTTCAGCGGCACCGCGTTCGAACTTCGATCGCCCAGCGGCTCCGGCACTCGGCCGGACGGCAGCGTGGCGACGGTCTCCATGTCGTAGGTCTTCAAGCCAGGATACGTCCTAAGCAAAGCTAAATTATGTTTGTCCCGAAGTAAGTGGACCGTAAACGGCGGACCGCAACTGTTTTCCTTCGCCACCACTCACCTTTTAAGCCGTTTGCCAACCTCCTTGATATGATCCTTGTCCACGGAAACGAAGTAGGCGTCTGACACGCGCGGCTGATTCGACGCTGAGGCGCTTCTGGCGACTTCTGAAAGCGGAAAACGTGAGATCTCGGTTCAGTGATCGGGGAGCTGCGGGGAGCCAGAGAGCGGTTTCGGAGATAATAAAATTGTTTTTTCCGCACGCTGAAATCGCCGTTGATTGCTCAATCAATCAATCGCGGCGTTCTCCGCCATTCGTCACCATTTTGGGCCATCGAGGCGCGTCTTATCTCGGCTGTCACCTGCGGCAGTCCGGGAGGCGAACCCGAGTCGCCGATGAGTCAATCGCGGCGAGGAGACGCGCACCGTTCTAATTTGCGTAATTTGATTAGCGCGCGAGAGGAGCGAGCAGGAGGGCGCAAGGGAGTTCGGAAGACGAGCGAATCTCGGCAGTGCCGCCAAAGTAGATTAAACAAATATTTGGGTATCGGTTGCCCGAGGCTGTTTTTGAAAATCCGAAAAATTGCATTTGGAGAACCGAACCGCCGAGAAAAGCAGAAAACGGACAAAACGGCAAAGGGGCGGCTGGAACTCATCCCCGCGAGCATCAATCGAACCCTTTCGGGGACGAAATCACCGCTAATCGGCTCAGCCACAAGATACAGAAATAAGTTCCGATCAGAGTGACTCAATGTTGACCGGAGAGCTCAGGACCTGCGAAGTACAGTACTGGAGACGGAAAAGGTGGCCGGGTTCGAGAGGGAGTCACCAGCCGACCGGCCAGCTCCTCGCTGGACACAAAACAAATACAAACTCGTGTCGTCGTGTCCGACGACGACACCGCCGATCGACTCGATTCCTTCTTTACCCACGACGATGTTCTCATCATCGTCTTCTCCGCCACCGTCGCCCATCAAAACAAACAAACAAACGAGAGCTTCTCTCCACAGTTCCTTTAGGGGTCCTCCCGCCACGGCTGCGTTTCGGTATAATTAGCCGAGGACGCGGATTTTGAATATCCCGCGCCCCTTTGTCGTCCTGTTGTCGTGCCAACCGCGCGAAGGTCAATTGGGGTTGCAGAAAGGTTAGGTGCGAGCGAGCGAGGGTGCCGGTAGGGCTGTACTCTAATACCTTATTAATATACAGTACTGGCGGGAATTCGCGCAAGGTCACGGCGACTGGCGCAAGCGGTAAACAAGGTCCGGAAGGGAACCAACCTGGGCGAGTCGGAGGAGGCGGAAACACCGAAGAGTGCCGCCGGGCCGCAAAGTTAGGCCTCAGTCGGATCGAGTGTCGATAATGCATGGCGGACAGAGGCACCGGAACTGCGCCTCGATTAGTGCGTGCCGGATTTTATCGCTTGGATCACATCTGGCCGCCCAAATGCGCACTTGTAAACTATCTTAGTCTCTTAGTCCCTTAGGCGCTCCTCTTTGTGACGTAGAACGGAAGTGGGCGAAGGGCAAAGGATGTGGATCGCGAATAAGCCGGGGGCCAAACGAACGTACCTTCTTCATTGTTTTGGTCTTGCTTGCGTCTTACTCGCAGCTGGATGATTCTGGACTTGATGCACTGAAATAAGCAAAAATATAAAGTATAAAAAACATTACTTTAATGAAGAAACAAAAAATTTGAATTGATTGAACTGAAAAACTTCACACTTTTGTCCCATGAAACTCGTTGAAGACAAGGAGTTCGTTTTGAACGACTTGGCAAGAACAGGCAGATGCTTCGGCGGCCTCCGAAGAACTTTCGTGGAGGCTACAGTGGATCTCATCTGTAGGAACGACAATTTCTAAAGCCATAGAAATCTCGGAGCGCTTGGTTGATGCCGTTGAGTAACGGGCAATATCCATCGACATTCGAGCGACAAACTGCGCTGGTAATCCCAGTCCACAACCGTACCGACATTTGGAGGGATTCCAGTCAAATCCGGTTTTTGTGGCAGCGGGGATTTCCAAATTGGGAAACCGGAAACCCGACCCAAACTTTACGATTTCACACCTTTTCCGTGACAAGCCCTGGAGCCAGAAACGCCGAGTAACGCGAGATCTGGGCCACGGAGAGCTTCGGAAAAGGGAGAGAGGTGGACATCGGAGATTAGATCATAAGATCACAGGGGGACCGAAAGCTCGAGGGACAGGAGAAGAACCAACCCCGGTCTCTCAAGTGGTTCCACAAGTGGAAAAAATGGGCGAGGGAAGGAGAACAGGTATTCGGACAAAACAGCGAAAACCAAAATGTCGAAAAAGAAAAAATGTCGAAAATATTTTGAGCATTGAAGGGTGCTTTCTGCTTTTCTCCTATGGGAACCTGACATTGTTGTATTTTAAAAACTTTTTAGACAGTTTGTCACGGCCAACGGCGTTGTGGTTATGCAAATGAAAAGATTTTTTTTCAAACAGCGGGAATAGTACTTCAGGCTGCCAGGTTCAAACAGGCTTAGGCTTGAGCATTTTTCAATGTGGTTTTTGTGTAGGCTGGAGACGACAGTTTGACAGAAAGCGGAACGGTGCAGCCTTTTACGTATTGGACGTTTTCGACATTTTGGTTTTCGCTGTTTTGTCCGGGATTCAGGAGAACAGGTCTAAGGAACTCACCCGGTGAATCAAATCGACGATTTCGGCGTGTTCTCGACCTTCCACGCTGTTTCCATTTACTTCGATGATCTCGTCGCCGACGCAGAGTCCCGCGCGGTCAGCCGGAGTTCCTAAATGTAGAACGGTTAGAACGGTTAGAATGGTTTTGAATGGCATTTTAAGGGTTGTTTGTCATTGTAGTGAAAGTAAGGAATTATCGATCAAGACCATAAATAATAAATGCGAAAGATGGAAAATGGTGATACCTTTGGAATGGACAAAAGAGAGCGGACAAGTTTTCGACGCAGTAAGGAAAAAAACGAATGTTGGAAAATCCGATTTTTATAAATTTCGTGCAAGGCATTTAAATTTGATTAGCAAAGATTGCTTTTGCTTTTCCTGGATCTGTGTCCGTTCAACGATTTCCATAAAATTTCTTTTTAGTTTCTTATCTGGGAGTTGAACTTAATTATTACTCAAAAATAGTCATTAATTGTGGGAGTGATATTCAAAGAGGAAAACTCTCTAGGGAGAAAGAAAACAATTGATTGAAGCACTTAAAATTCTAGATGTGTTGCAAGTGGACTTGAGGTGACTTGCACTTTAAGAAGAATTCTCCGAACTCGACTATAATTTGGTTACATAAAAGCATGGCGAATTTGAAAATTTAGTTTTTTTAATACAATATCCTTGTTCTAGTTACCGTACACCATTGACTTTACGCGCGACAAATCAATTGAAGGCAAAAATTACGTAGTAAATTTCGAGAAGAACATACCAGAACTGTCTAATTTTAAGTACTTTTTGACTAAAACACCTCATTTAAATTGACTATAATTATAGCTTTCCAAGAAGCCTTTTTTTCCACCCTCTTTAATTGATCATTTTTTGGTCTCCAGCAATTACCGTATAGAACCACCCGATCGCTGTCTTTCTTGGCCACGAGGATCACAAACCCGGGCAGCGGAGATCGAACGCTCGGCACGACAGTGGAGGAGGTCGAGGCGGTCGAGGGGCATTTGGTCAGGGGCCTTCGGTTCCTTCGGAACGATCCAAGCGGGATCGACTCGGGTCGCTTCAGAGGCGTCGCAAATTGCGGCATCGGCAGAGTGGTCAGGCAGCGGCTAAGAGGCGCGGGTGAACTGCGTCGGAATCTCTGGGGAATCCGCGGATCAGCGGAGGAGCAATTAACTCGCTAAACGCAAAACCACACAAGACAAAAGCCGAATGGAGTGAGGTTTCCGAAACCGAATTACTGGATCCGATCGAAGAGTTTGGAGCGGAGAAAACAAAAACGCCAAACGAAGGTGCGGCTGCAGCGTGGTCCTCAAGACGTTCCCCACAAATCGAATAAACGGGAGATCAAGGGACGGTCGGTCCTCATCGATCACGCGAACGGGCGAATCAATCAACGACCCAAATTGTTGTTGACGGCGGAGGGTGAGTGCGGAAGAACTCGATTACCAGGAGAAGCCGAGCCGGACGGAGCCTTAAAGAGAGTCATAATCCGGCGGAGAGAAGTCGATGCACTAATAGCCAGGCCGACCCAAGGGCGTCCTCTTAGCCCCTCGGATCCCGAAAGTGGAGTCGGATACTCTTTCTCGAGGGCTTTTTAGCTGCAGGCGAAAGAAAGAACCTGGCAGCCAAACGGAACGAAAGAAAGAGAGAAGCGAGGGGATCCGGTGTGCAGAAGCGATTTCGGAAATCCGCGGCGCGCCCGCCAACTCCAAAACAATATAAATGCAAATTCGAAGCGCGCAAAAAATTCGATTGGGCCTCGCAGACCCAAGGACGACGCCAAGGAGGGCACGCGGCTGCGAAAAGTGTTCCGAGGAGAAACGTCGCGGCGCGAGAGAAGAGCGAATGTTTTGTTTGGAGACTTCGAGGAAACACAAAAGCGGGAAATTGATCGACATTATCTTCGAGTCGCTAAGGTGTCTCCCGGGAGGGCCGGATCCGCCCGAAACGGACTTTTTGGTCTTGTTTGGAAAGCGTTTTATGGTTATGTTTTGTTAGTGCGCCGACTCGCGACTTAAACGATAGGAGAAGCTGAATTTTGGAGATCTCGCGCGTGAGGATTCTCTTGCTTGAAGGGTTAGAGAGTCGGAAAGGAGAAAACAACGTCTAATTAATCAGTTGCAAGCGTGAAGGAAACAAAGAAGGAGGATTAGGAGAATGTTGCCGAGTCTGAGTAAGCTTCTGTTGTTTTGTACTCTAATGACTTTGACTTTGCTATAAAGTAAAAACAATATGATTTTTGCAAACTCATAAAACGTCACTAAGCATTTACTAATTGAAGATTACGTTTTCCATTTTTCGTTTTTCCTTTGTTTACTCATTTTATCCACTTTAGTGTAAAACTATTTTTCCAGGTTTACATTTCTTTTAGTGTCATTATCATTTCTAAGAACCAACCTGGAATCACCGAATTCACGCAGCTGTCGATGTCCTCGTCGGCTCCGCCACTCATCGCGAATCCGACTCTTTCATTTGGATTCGCGATCTCAACGACGACGTCTTCTTCGGAATACGTGTACACTCTCTAAAACGACCAAAACCAGAATTTTTCAATGGAGTACAGCAACGAACTCTGTTCAAGTGGTGGATGTTTGCAAAGTGGTTCTGCTCGCGGAAAAATGCGTCGTTTTCGGCGAAAAAATCCTCGACCGGGTCGTAAAGATTAGCTGAATTCCTCGCGTTGGTTACGTAGTATCCGGGGCGACTGATCTGCGTAACCGGGATGTTGTGGTAGAGGCCGCCGAAAGGGGCCAAGTAGTTCGGAGGAGATGGAGACATTAGAGAAGATCTGGAAAAGAGGAACTGGATTAGGATTGAGATATAAAAGAGTAAGGGTCAGAATTGTGACATCCTGGGAATTATTCGCTTTTCGGGGCAAAAAGATGTTTTGCGTTTTGAGTCAAAAGTTATGAATTAGATTTGGAGTGCGCGTTTCTCTGGAGCTTTAAGCTGAGAATTACTTTGAACGGCGAAGAACTCTCTAAAAAATCACTGGGAAGAAGTGCGTACCTGTAACTGCTGGTCGAGGAGTCGTAGGGTCGGAACGTGCGGAACGTGAGCGTGTTAGCCTCGTACGGCATTTCGTTCTAAACAAGACAAGTGAGCGTGAAAATTTGAATTTGTTTATTTGAGGAAAAATAGGGATGGGGAAGGTTATCTACGCAGGAGAGCGTCAAAACAATTTGCAGATGGGCGACGGTTCTAGGCTGATTAGGTTCATTCATTAAAGATGAGAGGTTAGGGTGAGTAAGAAGAGTTTTGGGAGTGGCCGTTTCCAAATAATTTGCGGCCTTAAAAAGAGCTGCACACTAATTCGCTTGAAGAATGCGTTTTGTCCGAATCGCTGCTGTCTGGAATGCGTACAAAAATTCCTCACTTAAATGACCATTTTCGGCCGCCATTTTAACGTTTCGCCTTCTTTTTTTGGTGTTTTTAGCTTGTACGTATTTTGGCTAATACTTAGCGATTAAAAAATGTAATTCTGTTTTAAGCAAAACCTTCCGGCATCTTTAAAATGAAACCGTGCAGTACCGAGTGTTTCGGAGGCATCGCCGTCCTGAACTTGGTCACCAGGAAGTGCTCCAGGGCCGAGGAACTGGACTGCGGCCCTTGAGCAGCCATCTTCAATTATAGATCAGAATAAGACGCAAAAAAAAAGTGAAAATTTGAGTGAAACGCGGATCGAGGGACCCATTTGGGTCAGGGTGTTCCAGGGCGGACGTCGCCCTCGCGATTACTCCATTAATCGAGCAGTCCGGACGCGAAGCAGATCAGATTCGATCGTCTCGAACCGGATCGTCTGCAGAAGAAATATGAATATTGGATGCTCAGGATTGCGCAATTTACAAAGCGCGGTTGAGGTGGACTCGTTCTGATAACGAGTGTTCCATAAGGTAGTCGCGGGGTTCTTTAGAAGACCCTCAGAAGGGCGAAAACAAGCAAAAAGATTAAAAGACGTAGAGGTGAAGCTTGTGGACGTGTCCCCAACCTGCAACCTTTGCTCTCCCAAAATCTCCAAAAGTTGATTCTTCAAAGACGAAAACAATTCGTCGACCCTCGACGCCACTTCGGTTGCACGCGAAGCGAATCGCGACGCTTCCTCCGCTGTCTTCCAAGGCATCAATTTTTCGCACCTCATAAACCGAGTGGCCCCATTAGGCTGCGTTGCGTGAAGCCGGTCGCGACGGCCTTGATCCTTGGAGACAATCGGAGTGGCGCCAAATCTGGAACGCCGTGGGGCGTAAAAACAAAGGCGACGAACGCTTTGTTTCAAAAAGTGACATCGAGCGTCTTGCGACAGATCGAAACAATTGTGCGAAGTGCGAAACGCGAGGATCGAAGTGGACCGGAGGAGGAGGTTTTGTAGGAAAAAGCGAAAGAGGCTATAATTATACGGGATTATTCCTTCCGCGCACGACGATTAAAGTCGCCGCGGCGATTCGCTCGTTCCGCTAACAAGAACCCTTGAACTTGGAAAGGGGAAGAGACGGGGATTGAAGGAGGGAGAACTACAGGAAAAGGCTTAAAAAACATTAGAAATATTCGGGAAAATGCCAAAATAATCAAACTCAAAGATAGTGGGGCGATTGGGAAAACTAGATTAAGTTGTTTGCATGGAGTGAAAACCTAATCAAAATAGTTTAAAGCCCCATCGCGATTTGCCGCTTAGAGTGGTAAGCAACAGACCGCACCTTTTCCAAGAAAGCAAAACTCTCGAAGCAGAATGCAGGGGAATTGACTTTTCTCAATTCTCCGCTTTGCGGAGCTCCAAAGGACGTCCCAAAAAGGGCTCCCCACGTCGGATTCGCCGAAACACGCAAATATCAATCCACCGGCGACAGAACACGCGTTCGTCCTTTAGTTCTCCGCCATCAGCGGCCGACGCAGAACTTAATTGGAGTTCGCTCGTTTAAGCGTTTTCCCGCATAACTCGCGTATTTCCTCGAGCGATGGTCGGAGGGACTTGGAACACACATGGGTCAGGCGGCGGTCAGCGGTCCGATGGAAGCAATGACTCAATCGATGACCGGCGATACGTTTGACTTTGAATTTGGATAAACAAAGCGCGATCGAGAATTGTATAAACAGAGGCAGCGGGGAACTACAATACGGCGAGGAACGAAATCTTATTTGGGTGGTGTGGGGGATTGGGGATTAGCCGGGAAGGGGCGACGGAGCCGGAGATCGAAAAGGAAAACAGCGAATTTGAGAACTTCGAAGTACTTTGTTTGGAGGGATTAGGAAGATGTTGTAAATCTACATGGTTCAGAATTTGGGATAAGCGTGAGTGTGGATATACAATAAGGATACAGCCAAAAATACCCGGTGGGTACAAACAGGAACCGGAACGCCTTAGAACGCAATTGTGAGTTTCCTACGCTAGATTGAGCATAAAACAGTTTCCTAAGATTTTTGGAAATTGGCCATAAAAGACCATAAGAAAGGAAAGGAATGGCGTGCACAGTCGACACAAATCATCGAAATACGTATGGGAGATTTATTGCATGTTCTTAAGAACGGGAAAAAGGTGAAAAGTCAAGAGAAGATGAAACCGGGAAAAACGACTGGTGCAGTATGTGCTCAAGTTATAGATTAGTATCAATTGCAAAACTGAGCCAACGTAAGCAAAAGATTGAACAGGCTCTGTCTTAAAAAACATATGCATGAAATACTTTTGAGAATTTTAAAATTCTCAAAACATTGCTTAAAAGATACCAAATTGGGCTATTGAGAAGTAGGCGAATCGTTTAAGTTATGTCCATTATGTAAATCGTTATCCATTAAGTTATGAATTGCAAAAGCAAAATAAGTTAAACTAATGTATTATATTCAAGCAAATGTATTATTCAAGCAAACGTGCGGAAGACAAAAAGGCCACCGAGTTTAGCAGCTGCTTTCCAAAAGGGAATAATACGCTTCGCCACATCGTTCGCGTGGCGATGGAAACAAGGAAAAAACGTTCGGGAAAAAGCTCGTCGCTTATAAGAATCCCGGTTTTTCAAGATTCTTGCGTAGTTGAACAGTTTTGCGGAAGATCTAATCCCAATCGGATCCCAAGGCTGATTAGTAAAGATGGACGAGGAACTCACGTTTATGGTCGCTGGTGACGTCGCAGGATCGTTTTGGAGAAAGGAGAGAACATGCAAATATTGTGCTGCTTTGTCCTGCGAATGGAAGAAGAAAGGTCAGAGTTCAATCGATGATGGGAAAACGCGGGAAGACGTGGATTGGCACAGGCGGGCCGGTAATGGGGGTTAGGAATGCCGTTTGAACGCGCGACAAGCGAATTAGCGAGGGGTTTAATTCGAAGGAGCGGCGGGGGAAGAAAGGAAAGCGGCGGCTAGAAAAAGCGGGATCCCCCGGGGCGCTGTGGCGTCGTGAAAAACGCCGAAAACGAGCGTTGCGCGATTGCGTTCAAGGATATTCGGAGGATGAAGATCATAGAAGGACGCAAAAGGGAGGTTACGCAAATCGGCGACCTCTCGGCGACCGAAAAACGGATTTGGAGAGATCTAAAGGATTTAAGGGGCGTGGGAGGTCGAAACGGATTTTGGAATGGGATTTGAGGAGAGGGAGAAGGTTAGGAAAATTGGATGGATTAATTAAATTTGTTTGAGTGAAAACACGGAGATCCGAAGTTTGAAGAAACGGAGTAGGAAGTGGGTTTTTTGAGGGTTACGCTTAGGGTATTCTAGAAGGAAAACGACGTCTTCGGAAACCTGATCCATTAAGTTTTTAGGAAGCGCGGCAAAAAGATAAAATTGGAGAATCAATTAGAGCGCTGATCAGTTTGAAACGGTTCTGAACGAAAAGGCTAAAAACGATTGTGAAGAAATCCAGAACCTGCTCAAAACATAAAAAGCGAGCAGTTATAGATGCAATCGGGGGATCGTGTAAAAAGCGAAATCAGGTGAGACAAAAATGAGTTTTCTGCAAAGGTTTTTCATTTATCCACAAGTGAACTCGCATTCAGTCTTTCTTAAAACAGGTTTTCTTCGCAAGTATTAATTATCATCGCTCTCGCGCGTCACTCTGCGCAAGCCTAGTGTTTCTCATGCAAACGCTTCTTTATTCTGCTTCGGTTGACTGTTTTGAAAGCTTAGACGCTGCTGTTGCGTGATAAACCCTTCGGGACCCATTTTTACGGTCTCAATATTAATGTCCAAGAAGAATGGACGACTCACCTCTTTGGCGGAGAACCACAGCGTTGGCGAGCAGAATCCCTTCAAACCCTAAAACAAAAATTTACAAAAGAAGCTGTTAAGAAACGCGGAGAGAAAGGAAACGATAATCTCCAACATCTGGGTCTTCCATAGATCGGTGCCGAGATTAAGCGCGATAACCCAGATTCCCCAAGAGGCGAATCCGAGTTTTTCTGTTTGCAGAGGGACAGGGAAAGATGTCCTCAAGGAGGAGCCGCCTCGAAAAGACGAAGTTTTTGGCGCGAGTGGAGAGGTTGGCGAGTGACGACTGTAGATTGTGGTGGGAACAGGGAGGCGGAGGTAGCGGGACGATAAGAATCGAATTGATTTTGATGGTAGCCGATAAGCGTTTCGGGCTTTCGAATCGACAAATTGCCGCTGATTCGACGAGTTCGCCGCGCGAACGGCGAAAAACGGACGTTTGACTTGTTGTGGGAGGAAGATTTCCCAGAAGAAGGTTAACTATTCGGGGCAGTCCTACGAGGGTCGGAGGGAATGGGATCGAGAACGAGTCAGGATTTTAAAAAGATAATCTTTGATCACAAATGAAATACCCACCATTTTGGCAAAACTTGTCGATACCAGATGGAATCCGTGTTCTCCGTAATGTGGCGGATCGTCCACCGCAAGCCAAGCATTTCCGCAGGTCAGCGTTTTTTCGGCGCCTTCCGATTCGATTACATCCATCGGAACATGGTAACCCTCGTTATAGGAATGTCTAATAGATCGCACACAAAACAGTTTTCTGACCTCGAGAAGCATTGCGGAATCTGGGTGTAATTGGAGCAAGGGTTAATTAACGAATTAAGCACTCGTTAAGTCCTATCGACATCTTAAAAGAGTTCTCGCGCGCGAGTCGGCCACTTTAGGTCGAGAGAACCACTGACTGTAGCCCGAGAAACGGCAAAAAAGTCGGGAAGCGCGGGAGAAGCGTCGGAAAGAGCGCGGTATGCTAATGAAGCCCGTCTTCCCTTCGTAGCCTATCGAAATTACGATCAGCCAATCGAAAACGAAAAAAGACAAAGTTGTGACCGTTTTCTGCGCGTAAGACAAACGGGGCTTTTGACGATGACAGCCGAAAGCGAGCTGAGAGATTAAACAAAAAGTCAGAGAAGACTCGACAAGCGTGGTTTTGGATATTAAGTGTCTCTTCCAAATTACAGTCTTCAGAACTTGCACCTTTTATCGGAGTTAAGCACACATTGCATTTGTTTCCACATTAGAAAAATGGAGTAAAGTTGGGCTTCTGAAAGGAGAACTTCTGAGAAGGACGTTCGTTTTTGCGAAAACGGAAGAGGTAGGCCCACACTCCTGCGGTCACGAGCATCGCGCCGAAAACTCCTGCAGCAACTGGGATCATCGAAAGTTCTTTTGTGCTGACAAAAATCAAAAAGAGTTTTGATTTACAAATAGAGAACAACGTAGAGAAAGCGTCATTTTCACAAATATTTTAGCACTATCAACTGTGAATTGAAACGGTGCGGGACTTGGAGTTTGACTCAAAACAAGACGAAAATTTCAAATTTATTACACAGAGCACTTCTCCGAAACTCCCATAAATAGACCTCTGGTAACATTATCCTGATAAAAAATTAATTTTAAGGTAAATCAAACACTGCTCCACACCTGATAAAATCAGAAGAACTGAGTATAATTAGGTTTAGGAACTCCGGGATTATTCGCTAGTTTTAGAACGTATAGATATCCCTGCATTCCGGCCACAATCAGAACAACTCCCAAGACTACCAAAAACAAGATCCAAAAAACTTGATGTCTTTTCACAAGTTTCATTCGGGAACCGTCGCACGTGTAAGCGAACTGATTGTAGTTGTCCTGACCTTTATATTTGCCACTTGTAAACACGAATTTTGAGGCTTGGCCACAATCTTCTTTTGCATACACGATCCACTCGGCTTTTGTTCGGCAGTGGCTAGAAGCATTTGGAGAATCGAAGAGATTGTTTTGTGACATAGCTAATTGTTCTGAAAATTTTGAATGGTTTGAGATACGTATTTTTTATGCTCCACATTTACCTTCACTGTAGACACATTCCGAGTTAGAGCCAGATTCGTTTTCGATATCAGGAGAACCACAAGTAACCACATTGGAGCAGGGACCAATATTGAAGGCAGCTAACCCTCCGCCTAAAAAAATTGAAGGAAAGATATCTTCCAATTCATTGATGATTATTTTTGCTCTGATATTTGTTGCGTGTTCATCATATTTATGTATTGTAACAAAAATGCAAATTTACATGCTATTTAATTGCATCGCTTTAAAATTTGTAGAACGAAAGCATCCTAACAGAGGTTTGGTCAATGACAACTAATTTGTAAATTTGTAATTCTTAACTTTTGGTCTCCACGGAGGGGTGTAAATGGGAAAAGTTGGCTGTACTCGTCTCCGCTATTTGTACGCGCCAAGGAAGTGCAGTCGTAGGCTGTTTTGTACTATTTTTAACACTGATGATTGTAAATAACACAATCAAACATGAAATTGGGAACATCGGGTTCGATAGAACTCCCACTACGAGCGTAAACATTGCGATCGGCTAGAACTTAAAAGTTTTTCATGAATGTTCATTTCGAAAGTGTGTGTTTTCCGAAAATCTTAGCTTTGTTTCAGCGCTTTTTGCTAATTTGTATATGGACTTTAGTCTACTCAGCCAAACAAGAGTTCCTTGTTTGCTGCCCCCAGCCTGCGAACGTGGTTATCACGAACCATATGGCGCCCTTTGTCATCCTCTCGCCTAGAGTCCTAAGCGCTTTGCCATTTGCATGTTTCTGCGAGCAGATGGTAAACACCGCGTGCACCTCTAGATTCCGCGATCGGTCAAAACACCGCCGCCGTCTTCGCGATTCTCTTTGCAATTCGTTGTCGCGCGTTTCGTCGAACACGTGAAATCGAAGGTTTTACAGTCAGCGCTTAATCCATCATCGCCGTGGTTCCCTCGTCGCTTTCGATCTGCTCGACGACTCAATTAGAGGTTCGGGAGCGGCGCAGAGGCACGTGCGCCTCGCCGGATTCTATTTTGGGGTCGTTGTTTTGGGGCCTTTCTTCTCCGCTCGTCGCGCTTCTCCGAAAACGTCGGCGAAGCCGCCGGCCGGTCGAGGTGACGTCGAAGAACGGTTCGCCGCGGCCTCGTCCCCTCCCCTCCCCTCGCTCCCAGCGCTAAGAAGATCGCTGGCACCGCGGCGCTCGTCTTCGCTCGTCGCAGCGCAGCCCCCAAGTGCTGCGGGTGCTTAGGTGGAGCGTTAATTGATTAAGAGACCGAGCCGCCACATGATTCTGCGAGAGCACGGCAGAGCGCTTTTTGCCTGCGCCTGACTCCCGAGGTCTTCTTCGACCACAAATTCCCCAGATTCCAGCGATTCTTCGCGTCGTCGCTGGGTGGGCGAAGTTTCGGTTGCGAAATTCGCGAAATGCCGGCACCTGCTCGAGGTTCTTCGCCTTCCTCCGTTTCTTCCGCTTTTCGCGGAACCTTTGGATTCCACTTCCTCTTTTCTTTGATTTCGCGCTTTATTAAATGCTTCCGTGTTCTTGTTCTAAAAGATTATGAAGAGTCCGTGTAATCGCGTTTCAATTAATCTCACAAACTGTATCATTTCGCTTGTTCTTGTCACCCTTTCCGAGCGCGGCATCACCTCTTCTGTTCCACCTGCTTCTCCCGAGTCCCCTTCCTGCATCCTTTTTAATCTCTTTTCCCTTCTCACGTGGTTCACAATCGTTCGCGCACTCAATTCCGCTTACCGCAAGTTATTCCCAACGTCTCCTGACCTTGAGCAGGTTGTCTTCAGCCGCCATCGATCGCTGAGCGATTAAGATCGGACCAACCACTTCATGCAAATATTCTCGAAGTTTGCGATGACTCACCTCCCACTTCTCCTTACCTTAGTTTTCTTGCTCCTCTCTATCGCTTCGGATTTCCCATCTCCCTGTTGACCGATTTGCTGGTATCCCCGCGCGTCGGATCGATTCTGCAGATGCACTTTTCCAATTTCCCTTCGATCGTCGACTTCTGACCGTTCAATCGCGCGTTTTTTCTTCTGATCGACTTGCAGGCATCCCTAACGGCCTCTGATGTCACGTTGTTTCAGATCGAAATTGCGCTTTCCAACGCTAGAAATCAAGAAGCCACGCTTATTTAATGTTAACTATCCCGAACTGCAGTGCAGGTGAGTATTCTCTTTTTTAAGCCAAATTCCAATTAATGAATTTAGATGCCAAAAGCAAAAATGGACCCGGCGCTGATCGTCAAGGAGGGCGTCCTGGTAAAGTCCAGGAATCACGGAGTCCGACTCGCCTTTTTGAAGGTGGGAGAAGTCAGGATCGACAGTTGTTTGATGCGTTTATTTTAGTCCCAATGGGTTCCGCGATATTTTGTCCTCCGTCGAAAAGACGGCACTTCGGGGCAGTTTTTGCTCGACCAATACTGGAAACAGTCGAAGAGAAAGATTAAGAGGTCCCTGGAAATGGACCGGTGCTGCAAGGTGGGTTGATAAGAAAATGTTTACGTAGAGATGAGTCACAATGACTCAAAAGTCAAAGAAACTGGAAGTCAGTAAGATCTTTTCTGAAATCAACTTCAACCACTTTAGGTTGAGAGCTACCTGAAGCTGAGCGAAACTGCCGCCAACCAGCAGAACTACGAGTGGATTTTCGCCATTCACTACACGAAGCGCGATTCGGAAGGCCGTTCTAAGCTCTTCTTAGCAGCTAACAACAAAGAGGTACTCCTAGAAGACGATCTTCAGGCTTAGTCAACACACTCTTTAAGGAAATGGACGCGTGGGTATACGAGCTGTGCAAGTGCTGCAAGTTTCTCGCGGACGAAACGGATTCCTACGCGGAGTCCTCGCTCTCAAACGGCGTCACGCCGCTCTTCCAGCGTCCTCGGATGCCCGTCGACCGCCTTCCCCTCTTCGCCCCTGACCTCCGCTCCGAAGATTCGTTTCTCGTGGACACACCGATGTCTGAGTGCGGCCCCGGCAGCTTCGGATTCAGCCGCACGTTCGACGAGACGTCCCTTCAGCTCTCCGCCCGACCCAAGGTTTGTAGCCCTGAGCCCCTCCGCTTGCTTCTGTTCGCTTATCTTAACCAATCGCTCACCTCCTAACAGACCTCAATAGACGTTCCTCTCTCGTTCGAAGACGAAGAGGAGCGCGAACGCTTTGTCGCCATCCAGTTCCCCTCAACCGGGAATTCCAGAAAATGCACCGTTCGCAGCTCGCCGCTGGTATCGCCCTCGAACGAAGATCCGCCGTCGGCCATCGGGAACGGAATCTTGCTTCCCTCTATCGTTCTCCCGGCTTCCAAGGCTAGTCATCGTCCGTCGTGTTGTGCTTTGCTTGCTTTGCCTGTTGTAAACTGTCTTTTGCTTCCTTTTTTGAACTCATTTTCTAACATTTTTCTTTCAGGTGAATCCCTCACCTAACTACATCCACCTCAAGGGATGCGGCGGATCCCTGGCTGGATCCCTCCCTCGCCGGACTCCGCTTCCAAATCGCGTAAGTGAAGAAGACGACAATCAAGGAAAACGGCCCAAGGAAAACACGAATCCATACATGCATTTGAATAAGTGTGGTACCAATCCTAAGCCCAGAGGTACTGTAGTCTCTGCTTGATTTATTTGCTAAACTTCAAGTTTAGAGCGTTTTGTCCGTCCTGGTCCAATCGTCCCCCATCACTCGAGTGGCGCTTCCCAACACAGCCAGAAGCCAAGCATCAGCAGCCTTGAAGGCACCTCGCCCACTTCGAGCCAGCGTTCCATTGTTCACACGGACCCCGACGACTCTTCGAGCGGATTCGACTCTTTCGGCTCTGTCCCTCCACCACTGCCTCCCAAGATCTCTGCCCGCTCAAGCATCGATTCGTCCACTTACTCCGGAATGTCTCGCGACTCGCCGCCGCTCCCGCTGGCGCCCCCGATCCCGGCCGTGATCAACCTGGACATGGCCGTCCCCACCACTTTTCCCGACGACGTTTACGAGGTCGATACCTCCGGGGAAACGATTATCCGGCAAAGAACGCCTTCGCCATCCTTCGAGGAGCCCGTGGAGACTCCGAAAACACCCTTCACGGCGCCTCCGATCGACAGATCCACGAAGCCCAGGATGGTTTCCCTTTCGAGGAGTGACTCGAGCCAGTCGAACCCGGCCTCGCCGTTTGCCGCGCACACGCCGACGAGGACGAATATTTTCAACTTCAGAGAGTAAGAGTCGCCTGTGGGTCACGGTAGTCAACAAAACCATTTCAGCACTGAACGCATAATCCCTATTATCCCAAAAACAAATCCTCAGAATCGGCAGCTCAACAAACAGCTCACCGCAAATGATCTCTTTCCCCACCGGCCTCAGAAAGTAAGCCAAGGTTGCTTTGTTACTAGTCTCTGTTCTAGGCTCTCCCAGTCCGAGAATCCGTGTCACAATGCTCGTCTCCGGTGGCCTCTCGTCCTGTCGCCAAGCGGTTTCTGCGGTCGCCTCCCGCAATGGGACATCCCCCTTACGTTCTGGACTACTTCGACCCTCAGCCGCCTTTGGATCCTTCGCCGCTTCCCCCGATGACGCCTCTTCTGGACGCCGCCGTTCCCTGCACCAGGAAACCACTGATCTTGACCCACACGATCGATTACGTCGACGTGGACAAAGACCGGACACAGGCGCTCAAATTTGCGTCCGTCGAAAGAAACGCTCTATAACAAAAACTGTATTTATTCGAAATACCGGTTAATCTCTTCAAAGTTGCAATAAACCTTCTTTGTGAAATGGTCGGTGGAGTAACTTGGAAGTCAGTGTGAGAATCACACACAAAAGTCAAGTAGTTCTTAATGACATTGAAATCTTCTTCTTGCTTTTTTCAATGTCTAAGCTTTGTCTGTTGGAATCATGGAAGAGGTACAGTAACCCCTTTTCCAAATCAAACTACCCACACTCTCCCACCGTCTTGCGCACTCCGACCATCTTTCGATGACCATGAAATTGCAATTCTTCCGCCCTCTAAACCCCAAAGCGGGCGGTCGTGCGAGTAAGCGCGCGTTCTGTTACACTGGCCGCGGCGGAACGGCGAAGAGGCTTCTCGTTGGGCTCCCTCATTCGCTCAGTGGCCCCGCGATTTATCGATTTCCCCCACCGTCCCAATCAGTGCCCTGAGAACATAAATTTGCATTTCTGTACATATTATGTTGTCGAAAGTAGCGCGTGACGACCGCTCCAAGGCGGCCAAAACCGATAAGGCGATGGTGAAGTACCTGCTGGAGAAGGACTTCGAAGAGGAGTAAGTTTCAAAATGCTTTTAAAATTGAAATTTAAGCTGTTTAGGCGAAAAGAGAAGCTGAAGGATGACATGAGAAGCCTGAACCTGAGTTTACGAAAGCTGGAACTGACGACGACGCAGGGGAAGAAGAGGCGGCGGAAAAATGTTTCGTGGACGAACAATCCTCTTTATAAGGTCGTATGGTCGACTGATCTTCCGATTAATCCAGGATTTTATTACAGAGCGCTACGACAAGCCGCGACGAGGAAACTGACTGCGAGTCGAAAAACTCTGAGTTCTGCAAGTCGATGGACAGCGGATACAAGAGCGACACCGCCTCGGTCAAAGTACCCCAGCACATGGATTGATCTTTGATCACTAAGCGTTTCCAGGTGGACTCCGCTGACCAACCCAACCATCTGATGGAAGTGGACGAGTTCCATGACGCGGCCGAGGAACTCATCGAGGTGCTCCGAGAGTTGCACCCGACTTCCACCGACGAAACCGTCGCGAAGAATCTTAAGAACTGCGAGGTGGAGCTGACGAAGTTCTCGCTTAACAACTGACACAGACGAAAGTTTATGAGGAAAAGAATAAAGATACATAATAAACATGAAGAGCATAGGTTAACCGTAATCCATGCCTGCAGATGCATGTCTTCGTATTACGAGATCGGGATAGCGGTAGACGGCTTAGTGGCCCATGGGCTGCTGGGCTCCGCCAGGCTGAGGCACTCCTTGCTGTGGACCCTGAACATGGTTTGAATAAGGGAGTCAGGGATTAGAGCGAGCTATTACCTTCTTGCTCATGAGGTAGCGATGGATGTGGGGAATGACTCCACCACCGGCGATGGTCGCCTTGATCAGGGTGTCCAGCTCCTCGTCTCCGCGGATGGCCAAGTGGAGATGGCGAGGGGTAATGCGCTTCACCTTCAGGTCCTTTGAGGCGTTTCCGGCCAACTCAAGAACCTACAAATTTATTTCGTTTAGAATCAAACCGCTTTCATAGAATAGAACTCCTACCTCAGCGGTGAGGTACTCAAGGATGGCAGAAGCGTAAACGGCAGCGGTGGCTCCGACACGTCCATGGCTGGTGCTACGCTGCTTCAGAAGACGGTGCACGCGACCCACAGGGAACTGGAGTCCGGCGCGCGCAGAGCGCGAAACAGCGCCTCCCTTGCGGCTCGACTTTCCGCTGTCCTTTCCGGCTTTTCCCTTGCCTCCGGCCATTTCGATCAGTTAGCTGAAAGCGGAGCAGATGAGCGAGGATGGGAGAACCAGTGGACACGTGGAAAAGCGGGACGCAGACTGAATGAGTTTGAAGAGAAGGCGCATAAGCGTGGGGAGGGCGTGATTAGCACCTATAGCACTGCGATAGCACCGCTTTGGTATAACACCTCCCGTACACAGTCAGGAGGGATTTCGCGCGCGTTTCGTGGCCAGAACGGCGGCCGGAGTAAACAAGAACAAGTGGGGCGAGGGACCCATTCACGCTGTTGCGAAGGTGACCACGCGGTGGAGGGATTTCGCGCGCCTTTCCTTACGGCGAATAGTCGTTGCGGGACCCGCACTCTACTTGACGAGTTCTGTCCTACAAGGCGATCGATATCCGGCCGCTTAGTCACCGACTGACTGTCCGCGGAGATGCTATCTCGAGTTTGTGGTTAGCAGAAAAAGACAAAATAGATTTTTTGGCTTCAAACCGACCGCTGCAAAAATAAAAACGTCCGGAGAAAGCATTTATTCGTCAACAAGCTATCACAGTCCTTAAAGAAAACAACTAAAGTTACATTAAAAATGATAAATAATAAACTATGCTTAAACCGATATTATGATTGGAAACAACACCGGAATCTTGGTTGTACAGAAGCGCGAAAGGATCAAAATAGCCGGATTATTGCACTCGTCCAAAACAAAGCGGAGAGAATTAAGTGACTTGAGGGGTACCCGAAGTGAGCATTCGAAATACCTGTTCATTATCCAAACCAAAAGTCTCCCCTGACTCAGAGAGAAGTGGGTTTCGAGTGCCCTCGACCTTGCTCGACCTCCTGGACCCTCAGTTCGAGCTGCAAGCGGATTTGAGCCAATTTCGCCCGTTCTGCTTCCAGCTCCGTGTTCAGGCGCCGCATCATCTCGCAGCGCTCCTTCCAATTCGTCTTCTCTGCCTCCGGAGCATTCAGCAAACGGTCATCTAAGCAGCATTTACAGTTTCCTTTGTTTCAAGTCGAGTTACCTAGTTGAAGGTTAAAAGCGATGAGCTCCTGCATGCGCTCGGTTTCGTCCTCGGTTTGACTCACTGCGTCCACCATCGTCGGGGTCGTAGAGGAGGAAACGGGCGTTTGAGGGACTCCTCGACGCGGAGGGGGCACGACGGGCCGCGGAAGGGGGCTTCTGGAAACCATAGATGAGAGCTGGAGTGAGGCCGGAAGCGTGGAACCGCGGTTCTTGACGGGAATCTGCGCGTATCCCACGACGCCTGGAGGCGATGGAAACTGATTCGATCCAGCCACGGCGCTAGAACTAAAACAGGTTTTGTTCCTTGGTAGAACGAAAATAATGACAACAAATAGATGTGAGCGTCGTCATCGCCGTACCTCATGGCATTGTTGGTTGTGGTAAACGCCATCGAATTCAGGTCTAAACTCGCGCTTCGTCCGTGTCCTCGATTGGACGGCCGAGGCGGCGGTTTCGGTGGAGGGCCTTTTGGTCCGTTCTGGGGACTCAAGGGAAACTTGATTCCGCTCAGCTGAGAGGCGCCTTCGCTGAACGTCACGCTGACTGTAGTCGGCGTGTTCAGTGCTGAAAACAACGTTTCCTGATAAGCCTGTGGTACATAACGCTTACGTTGAATGCTTCTAAGAGGCGTCGGACGATTATCGACTAATATGGGAGGAACGTCGGAGAACTGAGCGACCGGGGGTTTGTAAAACGCAGAAGTGGTCTGCAATATATCGTTGAGGGGAGGACGGTTAAGTTCAGGGCATACAGGAGGCTGGTCTTGAACGTGCAGCTGCTCGTCGGATTGAGAGTATCCTTTGGAAGAATCGGTTTTGTCGAAATCGAACTGCTTCCAGTTCTGCTTTCCAGGTGGGAAAGAGGGCGCTTCTCGTAGGGGAGCGCTGGACTCTGCGCAAGGATCGCTTGCCGTCGAGGTCCAAAGAGAAGCTTGGGCTCCGTTGGAGTTCGTGAGCAAGGTGTTCTGAGCCAGAAGGCCACGAATGGGAGTCATCGGAGGACGATATCGATGAGGGAGTTCGTGGGGAATCGGGTTTCGGCCCTAACACAGAAAAGGAGTTAAGGATTTGGGTTTAAGGATTTGATTTGTACCTTGACATGAAGCACGACCAAATGCATGGCCATCGAAAACTCTTCCAGATTCAGCCACCCGTCTTCGTTTACATCCGAGAGCATCCAAATACGCGAGAGCTGATCCGAATCCAGGTAGCTCTTTTTGAAGAAGTCCACCACGCGGTCGTCGGCTCCATTCACAGCTCCGGATCGAGTTGCTTTTCCCTAAACCATCCAATGTTATTCCACTGTCGCAAAAAGTGGATAAAAACCTGTGTTGAGAGCATCAGATGAAGGAAACAGCGCTCGTGCGCTCGGTAATCTACGCTGTTCGCGATGCTGCGAGTAGGACGACTGGCCACTTGTCTTCTTCGGCACCGTCAACGTTCCCGAATCAGGGGCATCTATACTCTCCGTTAGGTCGTCGGAGTCCTCGGAGGAGTGCATCTCGGCCTCGTCGTCGTCATCATCTCCAACGTCGGCGTCCTCGAGCAGATTCCGCGTTTCGGTGTCGCTCGACATATCTGCAAAGGCGAAAGTGCGTTCATAACGGAAACGCCACGAGGACACAACGTAGTTTTTTCGGTCAAAAAGATGAACGGAGAAAACGGGCGAGTGCAATGCAACAGCTTGGGACCATCTAACCGGCCGAGCCGGCTGGCGAGAGAGCAGCTGATGGCGCCGGAGTTCCCAGGTCTTTGCAAATACCGTTTCACTGCCGATAAACAAAAACAGCAAAAAATAAACAAAAACTAAGGTCTTTTGACGCCTTCAACCCATAACCCTGCGGAGTTATGGGCAGTTATGCAACAGTTATCTCCAAATGTAATGTGTGCATAAAAGGGAGGAACGTACGCGGCTTATCGCTTCCATCGTCATAATCGTCCACCGTGTGACCATCGTCCGTGTCTTCGTTTGACTCGTCGTCGCTCCCGCTTCCGTATTCCTCAGAATCCTCAAATTGGGTCCAATGTTTAGCCGTGAGTTGGGCGGCCGCAGAGGAGTGCGAGATTCTGCGCCGAGGCGGAGAAACATCCGACTGAAGCGGGGCAAAACACGGTCACAAAAGCACAAGCAAAACGACTAAAAACTCACGTCGTTCAAGCTGGTGTCGTGGATCTGGTACGACGAATTCGTGCGCGAGGACGAGGAGGAATAAACCGACTCCATCACTTCATTCTCCCCGCTGAAAACAAGCGATTAGAGGGAGGAAAGGGACGCAGGTGGATGCTTGGAAATGACAAGTTATTTTCAAAATCCGAGTTTTGTTTTGCTTTCAAGAACGCTTTCTTTTCAAATCGAGCCAAAAGGCACATCCCCGCCCTACACCAAAGCGAGTAAAGTTCGGCTCTTCTCGACCATAAAAAGCTGCTTAACACACAACGCATTTAATTAAGGCAAGTCCGAATGTAACTCACTCGACGTGGATCGATTGCTGGTATCGTGGCGCAGCGGAATTCGCGTGGTGGTGATTCATGTGGCGGAGATGTCCGACGCTCACAACGTTGGGGTGCCTGGTGGACGTCGAAGCCCCGGACAACCTCAGCTGAAATAACGAGAGTGGGCGAAAAAGAACGGGAGTGGGCACTTACAGTGTTCGACTCGGATTCAAGCCATGCGGCGGAATGCGCGGCAGAAGTGGAAACCGCGGCGGCCGGGGGGTTCGGGACAGTTTCGGTCATCGATCTGCGGAACCCAGCGAGTGAGGCGCGTGCTTACGCAGCTGAATCACGGTCCTTTCGTGCCGGAGTGGCTAAAAGCGGAGGCAAACGCAATAATAAATCAATCAATAGGAATTAAAATATATAAAACAGGGTCGTTTTGCACGAGTAGTCGAACTCTCGGATTTCTGTTCGGTCCTTTTTCTCTTCTCTCTGCCTCCTGCGTGCGCGTGTTTCCTCCCAACGCTCGCTCTCTAATGGCGCTCAGAGATAAACAATCGTCGGCGGCTCGAGTTGTCCGATCACCGCAAAGTACAAACACAAGCCACGTCGTAACCCAAATGCTTAGAGGTGCGGCCCGTGGTTCCCACAGCTCTGCAAGGCTGACGAAGTACGCGCCTAAAACGAGGAACAGTCCGACAAAATCAGCGCCGTTCCTTGGTCCCTTCGAGGGGCGTTTGAAGCTGTTGCGCGAGCGAGAGGGCCGCTGGCTGCAAACGATTGTGCTCCCGAAACGACTTTTCTGAAGCTGCGTCGTTGGGATACGGTGCTGTCGTTGGAGCTATTTTATGCAAATTTGCTATAATTTCTGTAATCCGAAATTAATATTTGGCCTGTTATTCTCCATACGATTGATGTTCTCGACTTTGATTTCTAAAATTCGCGTATATCGTTTCACACCTTGAATCTCTGTTATTTAACTTTCTGTTCATATTGCTCATTAATCCCTGCTTCCCATTTCAGATACTCAAGTCCATTTTCAACTGAAAATGGGAGCCAAATCAAGGTAGATCTGCAGCCCTCTCCCATGTTAAGCATATATCCATTTAGATACGTAATTGTCCAACTGGCGAGCGTCATCTCTGGATCTACGCGCGTGTGGGTGCGCGAGCGACTCGCAGAGAAGGCTTCCGGAATCTTCTTCGACCCAGCGAGTGAGCTTTGCCTTAAGTTTGGTTTTTTGATCTTACACGTTTCAGTCGGTCGAGAATGCTTATTCGAAGAAAGCAAGAGAATCAAGGGAAAGGGAGACCTCTCGAAGCATGTCAAGAGGATGTATAATATCGAATAGTTGTCGATAATTGTTATTAGGTTTGATCGCATAAATCAACGAAATCTCTGTGTTCTGCTCTATCCAGCTCGGTTATGACCATCTCTATCTTTTATTGACTGTCGATTGCGTGTTTACTAGAACTTATTGCGTGTTTCAGGCAGAATGTCGATCTCGGACAACGAAGGAGGCGTCATGGACCTGGATCCCACCGTCCTCTCCGTGGTCGTCGCGGTTTTCGTCGTCGTCGTCTCGATTCTCGTCTTCATCCTCAAAAGATGCTTCGCCTCCAAGGCCGATACGATCCTGTTCGCGGGTCTCAATGGAGCAGGAAAGACTGTTGTGTTTTCTAGGCTCATCAACGAAGGTTAGTCACATAGAGCTGAGAAATCTAATTAATCCCCACTTTCAGATAACGAAGTGAACACGTACGTTTCTATGACATCCACGGAATACTCCGGCTACCTGACGGATAACGGCGAATCCCTGCGACTCGTGGACTTCCCCGGCGCCGAGCGACTCCGAAAGCAGCTTTTCGAGAAGATGCTTCACGCGGTTAACATCTCTTTCAGTTATTTTTATTAAACGACTACGGTATTCAGCAAAGGAACACTCTTAAGGGTATTGTGCTGGTCGTGGACAGCTCCACCTTCTCCAAAGAATCCCGTGACGTTGCCGAACTCCTATACGACATCCTTTACGAATCCGGAAAGTCCGTTCCCATTCTTATCGCTTGCAACAAGCAAGATCTGGCTGTTTCCAAGAGCTCCCAGGTAAACTTATTTTTATGAAGCCTCCCTTTGTAACTTGACTCAGGCCGTTAGCGGGTCTCTGGAACGGGAAATTGGGCTGATTAACCAATCCCGCGAAGCCGCTCTGCAAACCACCGAAGGCGACGTCCGCCGCGTGCTGACCGATTCCGGCAAAGACTTCTGCTGGGACGAACTCCCGAAGGCCCGCGTCGAGTTCGTCGAGTGCACCGCGCAGAGCGAGGAGAAGGACGAGGATCCCCAACTCTCCTTGGTCGTCGAATGGATCGACCGCCTTTAAGCGTCGCTGGCTGTTCCGTTTTAAGATTTGGTTGTTCGTTGGTGCGCGTGATCCTAAAAATTATTTATTTCTGTATAAAAGAGGTTTAAAAAGTCTGTGCAATTCTAGAGCAAGAGTTACTTCACTGAATTCAGAACAAATCTTCGTCATTGACTGATGGTGGAATCAAACCCACGACCTTTGGGGCTTCGGGCCGGCGCACTGTCGCTTTGCCAATTGCCCTCGCTTTGCCGCCGATGAGCTGCGCGATGATAAAAGCACGTCACGTTCTGACTGTTAATTAGCCCTTCGAGGTCTCTTCTCCGTCTGGTTTTTTGGTTCTCGACGCTCAAAAACGTCTGTAATGACTTTGAGTGTGTCTGTGAGAATCCGCGCCATTCGAAATCTCCATTTTCATTTCCTTGACGACTTGAAATCTTTCAAAGTGTATCCGCGCGTCCTCTTTTGCTTAAGCCATTGGAACCAAGAACCGAAACAAGCGCCGGCATTCCGCGCGTTCTTCCCACGGAAAACAAAGATCTCGCAGTCGAAATCTCCAGATTTCCAATTCCAAAAATTCGCGGAGTAAACAAAAATATAGAGCTAGCCACAACTATCTTTTCGCGTCCCACATCGTCAGCTTTCGTTTGAGCCTTTGACCGCCCGTGCGTTTTCCAGCGAGTTTTAGAGGTTTCTCGTTTTTCATTGTTTTCTGGACATTTACCGCCGTAATTTTCGCGTTTCAAGGGCGTTTATCAAGCAATTAACGGGGCCGCGCGCGCTATTGAAATTTCGTGACGGACGGACATGTCTGGATCGTTCTCCTTTATTTGATAGAAGTGATGGGTTTGTTTTGAGCTTATAAAACATATTAGAGATTGAATCGAGAGACGGGTCAAAATCGCGGTCGGCGAATCGCGATCGCCGCCTCCCTATTTCGCTACGGGACCAATGTATCGAAACGGAAGACGATTTCATCGAAATGGCGACATGATTCCTAAATGAAGCCCAAATCACGGTCAAAAGGCCATCAACAGCTGCTATTTCAGCTGCAAAGGCACCACGAAGACTTGAATAGCCAAAATCGAATTCAAGTTTAGAGATTTTCGTCCGGAATGGGGAATTCGGGACGTTGGAAATTTCGCCCGACATGGCTATCTTGTTTTTCTAATTCCTTGACCAGGGAGAGCACCGATTTGCTTGTTTTAAGGTTATTTGAAGCGCAATGAGTAGATCTACCAACTGGCCGGATGCATTTTAATTTAATTTCGTCTTGTACGAGAAATCCGCAATGTTATCCGAAAACGACTATTTTTTGATCTAAACTGATAACTCGACGGGTTTTTCACCAACGTCATCTTTGGGTGTATTGACCATTTAAAACTTTTGGTCTGATGAATTTTCGAAATTCGCATTGAAGATATCGGTACAAATAGGCCAAAAACAGAGTCAGAAACAGTCATTTTCACTGATTCCATGAATCTGGCATCAATCGAAAGCTCTCAGCTTCAAATGACGGAATCCGCTCGAATTTTGCAAGTTTGTTTGCTGCTGACACACCGTGCAAATCCACGAACGTACGACATCTCCCAGTGGTCGCCTTTCGCGGCGGGACGCGAAAAGATCGGTTTGGCTAGCCCTATATTCCAATTCGAATCGCGCGTGTTTTTGGTGGCGTTTTGACCTTGGAGCGGAAGATCGATCGCCGCGCATTCGCCCAAATCCACCTGCGCCCCTCGGAGTACATATTTTCCCGAGCAGCTTAATCTCCCATAAACTGCTGCAGTGATTTAATTACCCACCACCGACCGTCTTCGCGGGGCTGTTGACACTCGCTCGCTTCTCTTAAATGCCCTGAAATGAACAAAACCTCCGAACGCGTGTATTGGTGGGGATGGTCATTAAGGAGTTGGAGGCCGCGAGCCCGCGGTGTTTCGCTTCATTCGGTCGTTGTTTACCAAGAAGTCGCCTTTTCTTCTCCGCTTTGCTCCATTTGCAAATCTCTCTGATCGAACTTCATGGACGAGTGAATTCCAAAAAAGGTTTTCGAAAGGTTTGCGACTTGTGGGCTTTTCGAAAGGTTTGCGACCCCTTTACCCCCACTTGTCCTTCCCCCACGTACCCCGTCTCGGCGAGAAACTGAATTATCTTCGAAATTATGATTGAATTCACATAATCCCGGTTCCCTCTCCGCTAATTGTTTACTCTCGTAGTATGCATGACTTCAACCAGAATCTTATTCCCCGCTTATGAGCCTCGAATCCGCTCAGCGCAGCCAAGACTCCTCGAGAGTCGCGCCATCTTCGGTCGCTCGTTCCATTAATCATGTTTTCCCGAAACAAACAGGGTGATAACTGCTTTTCGTCTGGTTTCCGCTCTGAACCGACTCTATTCTGGCCCTGTTTCTGCTTCGGAGCCTCTTCCGCCATCTTCCGCTCGCTTTCACCCTTTGGGGCTTATCCGCTTTTCGTGCTTCCTTCGGGTGACCTTTCTGCCGTAATTAGAACTAGGGCCATTTATAACTTCTATGTCGGATCCTCATTGTTTTCCAGCCCTCTTTGCACTTTAACCTGAACCTGATGCCACGGTGTCACGAGTGTCGCTTTTCCGTGTATGCTTAACCGCCTCTTTCTCCCAACATTGGGCTAATTAAGGACTAGCGGGATGCATTCTTCGAACTTCTCCGCGGGAGGATTAGCTGCGTTTTCAGGATTCGATAATCCCGAGAGATATCCACTCTTCCTTTCGTCAGCTTCCGCCCGTCTTCGTTAGGCCGTGGAAAACGATATGCAAATGAGAAGACGTTGTTCGACGCCGCGATTTATTCGGGTTTTCGCGTTGTTTTCTCTCTTTCCGCGCTTCCAAGTGTTTTGACGCGGACTTAATCGGCTTGTTTTCCAGTCCCGCCTCGTTCTTCTTTTGTTTCAAACCCCGAGGGGGCCTCGAAACCTTCGGAATGAGTCTCCTTAGGTGGTAAGATGGGACCATTCACCCCTTTAACATAATCACTCTTATTTCAGCTACAGTACCCTGCTTCGATGTTTCCCCGGGGCCGTCATCACTGCTTCCGTCTGCCTCCACTTCGCCTTCTACATGGCCGCGATGCTCCTCACGGATTTCCCCGATTTCTCAAATCCCATCAAAGTGAGCGCTTTGAAACTTTGGAGATAGAATTTTAGGATTTAGGGCTTCTCGACTAAGAACACGGAGATCAGCCGTTTCGCGAAGAGTTATCGCCTCTTCGACGGCGAATTCCGCGCCCAAAAGGGCCGATTCCTTCCGTTCCCGCTCAGGGTCGAAAGCGCTGTTTTCGCAAATTGGACGTCGGGAGGCAGCGAGGAGTGGATCCGCAGGAAGAGATTCTCTTCCTTGAAGTACTGTAGCATACGATCAGGTGATTGCAATGTTTCTTTGGATTTTTGAACGCTTTGTTTTAGATTCACATGATTTGGATAAACTCGCGTTTCGAGTGGACGAAATCGCCTCTTTGGACACATTTCGTCTCCTTTGTGAAGTGGAGCGCGCGTTGGCCCTGCGCGGAATCTTCCATCGGAGCCAAGAATGCGCCGCCCGAGGAAACTGCTGTCAGCCGTGGCACCTCGCCAATCACGTGGCCCACGTCTTCGGCTACTCCACGTGCCGTGACGTCGACCAAAAGAACTTTGAGGAAATTAAAGCGTTCCTGAAGGACTGTTTGCTACGTAAACACGAGGCAGAAGATACCGTAATCGGCTGTTCTAATTGATCATATTACAGAGGATCGCTTCGAACTGCTCGATGCTGTTTTCGCATTTTATCGCAGAAGGCGACGACGAGAACATCACGGCATTCATTCTTCCGTTTGTCAGGAGACTCGCCGTGGACGATGTCGAGCACATGCGGCAGCGGTTTGGTCATGGTAATAGAAGAAAAAAGTCTTAAATATACTCATCCTTTTTTGCAGCTCTGGTGGGAGTAGATGCCGGCATCAAAGAAAAGTACTTCCTGGCCCTGCTCAAGGCCGACATCTTCTACGGGTTCCTGGCGTTTTTCCTAGTTGTCCTGGTGCTCTTCATATCCTCTGGCTCTTTGTTCTTTACGGTTTCCGTTGTTGCCACCATTGGCCAATCGCTCATCGCGGCCTACTTCATCTACAGCGTCGTCCTGGAACTTAAATTCTTCCCCTTCATCAACCTTCTCACCATCGTTCTCCTCCTCGGAATCGGCGCCGACGACGCTTTTATCTTGAGGCAGTATTGGCGAAGAGAACGGCGCGGCAAAACCTACTTTTACCAAAATTTGAATCTCATTTTAGGAAAGGAACCGTGGAAGCTCCGATGGGGAAACTGGTGGAATCGTGCCTCTCCAGATCGATCTTGAGTATGGGTGTTACCACTGCGACCACCGTCTTCGTTGTTTTGGCAAGTTTCTCGGTTTTTTGTTCCCAGTTAATCCCATTTTTCAGGCCAATCTGGTCTCTCACGTAACTGCCATCAAGTGTTTTGCCGTCTTCGCCTCGATCGCGCTGGTGGCTAACTACCTGCTCGTGGTTTCTTTCCTCCCGGCGTGTCTAATTTTCCAGAAGAAGTACAGTCATGTGAGTTTGGGAGTAAAAGATTCACTTTAAGGCCTCCAATTTTGCAGATCACAACCATTTGCCTGCCGAAGAACCTCGCCTTCTCCGCTCAAGTCGAACTTTCAATCGTCCGCGAGAGGATCGTCGTCATCATGCGGTTCTTTGAGGCTCAAATCAAAAATTCGGTGGCCAGGTTTTCTGCGTTCTTCATCTTCACCTTCTTTGTGATTGCCTTTGCTGCAGTGTATGGACTTTCGTTGTGCTCTCCAACGCAATCCCTATGTCATTCCAGGTTCTCCGTGGCCTACACTCCCGGAATCCGGCTTCCTACCGACGAATACTTCAAATACTTCCGTGAATCTTCGTTCCTCGAACGATTCGACAACTCGTTCAGAAGAAGGTTCCAGTTCACGCGTTCTTCCAAGTCCGTCCGCCCGATCGTCCTGGAATTCGTTTGGGGCTTGCGACCGATCGTCCGCTCAAACCCTTTTGACCCGGAAGACACCGCCGACAAAGTCGTGCTTATGGAAAAGCACGACTCGGCGCTGTGGGACTACGCAAATCTTATTTGGCTGAAGACTTTTTGCAGGCAGCTTCAGAGCTCCGACTTTGCAACGATTTCACCGTGAGTGACTTTGCAACGTTTCATTCAGCCACTTTGCTATTTTCAGATTCTACAGTGAACGCGATTCTCCCTGTTTCGTCGACAACTTCTTGGACGTTTACATGCAAAGGAACTGTACGAGCACGACCGATATTTGTTGCAGAAATACCACGACTCCTTACAAGAGGGGTGAGTGCAGAAGTACCGATATGCTTTATCCTAATTTGTTAAGGTGTCATCGATTTCTGCGTATCAAGGATGTTTTCCCGAGTAGAATCACCTTTGGCTCACCTCCACACGCTACAGCATCCTGTTGGCCGACCGATTTTCGTTCGGAATTTTGCCCATCTGCCAACGACGCGCTACGGGATTCAGTTGACCGCGATCCCAACGAAGATCAATTTCACTCTCGACTTCGATTCGATGAGTTTCAGCTACGCCAAAATTAAATCGTTCATTTCGGTTAGTGTTGAACTCGCGTCTCCAACTAACGAGTTCATTCAGGACTCGATGCGGAACGCACCGATATTTTTCCGCTCTGGATTCTGGAAAACCGAGGCGTTCCTCTTCTACGATCTCCACTTGTCGCTCCTCAATGACACCGCGATCTCGATCGCCGTAGGCCTCGCGTTCGCCTTTTTTGTCCTTCTTTTCGCTGTCCGCAACGTCGTGATCTGCGGATTGGCAGTTTTTGTGATCGCTAACGTGATCCTGACCACTCTCGGCACCTTGGTCAGGTTTTCATCGTTCGATGAATTCTTAACCCCGCTTTTACAGGTTATGCTCGGCTGGGAGCTCAACGTGGTAGAATCCACGATCGTCCTTCTAGCCGTGGGTCTTTCATTCGATTTCGTTCTTCACATCGCCGTCGCCTATCGTCAGGCGTCGGATATGACGCGTCTTCCTAAGACCCTCACAGCCATAACCCACACGATTTCTCCGGTTTCACTGTCGATGCTAACGACGGCGATTACGGGAGCCGCAATGCTCCCTGCCAACACCCTCGCCTTTTTTCAGGTTTCATAATTTCTTATTTTGTCAGCAATTTTTGATTTTTAGATTGGCCTTTTTATGGTTTTGATTGCAGTGGTAAGCTGGATGTCGGCTATCTTTTTCTTTGGGTCCCTCTTGGCGATGTTCGGTCCAGAAGAGGGCGACTGCTGCATCCCCTCGGACCTCCCAGGATCTCGAAGGAACAGCGTCCGGACCGAGGGCTGCGCGGAGAAATCTCTGCTCCACTCACACGTGAACTGCAGCGACTCCGTCGTGTGCCAAAGTTCGCCTCATTTCCCAGAAGGTGGACGCTGCTCTAATAAACGTTCAAATTTTATGAAATTCTTAAGGCTACGGCAAAACCAGAAACGGTCGACGGGGCTCTGCGTTTATCGCCAACGGATCTCTCACCAAAAAACGTGATTTCGGACAAGCCCTGGCAGGATACGGCGTCCGACGAGCTTCGATGCCGGTGGTGGCGATCTACGACCGGAGAAAAGGCTCCGGGATAAGCCGCGGAATGAGCGCCGACCCTCGGAACCAGAAGGGAATGAGCATCGACGTGACCTCGGTCCGAATCTTGAAGAGAGAACCCCTCGTAGGTAGCCACGGCTCTATGAACCGCTCGATGGGGTCGCTGAAGTCCTATCCCGAAGAATCGGATGACGCCGAGGAGCTTTAAAGTAAACTTCAAGCGCTCCTGAACGGGTTGACCTTTCCCGGAGGCCATCTATTTATTAAGTATAAATTAGCATTTACGAGAACTTAAGTACAAACTCCTGAGTCTTCTTTTTACATGCGTGAAATCGAGAATCCTAGAACTCGCAGCCAAACTCGCTGACCGTCTGCTCAAATTCCTCCACCGCCCCCTTTTTGCACTTCGCCACGATTCGGGGTTTCATGCAGTCGTGATACTGACGCACTCCCCGACATTTCCTCTGAAATCAAGATTTGCCTAGATTACGGTGGCTTAGGATACCTCGTCTTTTCCTGGTTCCGCTAGTCCCATCACGTATTTCCTACAGTCGCCGGTGTCCATGACTTCGAGTTCCATGATGCAGTCATAATGCTTCATGAACCTCTCGATATTCTGAGGACTACATTGATATCCTAAATGGTCCCGAGCGAATCGGACCTGAAAAATGATAATTAAGAGTGACAGAGAGTATCGGTATCGTACTAGCTCATCGTTAAGGCACCTCATGATAGGTTCGAATCCAGCACAGAGGAACACGTTCGCATAAGAGTCACAAAGCTGAAAGGGGCTTTGAAGTTCGCAACATGAGATACAGTATCTACCTCGAGCAGCTCAGTTCTGGTATACTTGTAGATCGGGAACGTGAGCTCCAAGAGTACTGGGCGCTGTTCCCTGAGGCTAATCCATGTCTTCATAAGCGGAGCAACGCACTGCCGCGCCTTCGTTTGCATCGGCTTCGTGCACTCGGAGGAGAGCCTGTAGCTGAAGCGGGCACCGTCGAGAATCTCGAGATCGCGCGTGTGGTTCCTGGGTCCAGCAGCCTTCGTGGACGGGGCTACTGTAATTCTTTCCGTGGTCTTCTCCGTGATTTTTTCAGTCGACTTCTCGGAGAACTTTTCGGCGCTCTTGGGCGTCAAGTCATTGGATTCAACCGGAGTCGTCGACTCTAACGAAGCGCTGAGATCAGTTTCCTTCAGGGAACAGCCGAGGTTCCGGATGGTCGATTTAATGACAGTTAACGATTCCGAGGGGCACGTGGTCTTGATCTCTGCCTGTAGGCAGTTGTAGAACGAGTTCATTCCGGCGCACTTCTGGTCCTTTTCCATCGCCGGCTCGTTCCTTCCGTGGATGTGTTCGAAGCATTTCTAAAACAATAACGACTTTGTTATATTTCCTTAAAACTCAATTTCACCGGCGAGTTCATCATCACCTCCCGAGCGCAAAGGAAAGAAGGCGTGAATTTTTTGTCGGTTTGGTGCGAGCAAGCATTTCCCAGTTGCTCATCCACGAATTGGATCATCTGAAACAAATTCTTCGAGTTAAATATTAATCCTCAATGAGCACCTCGTTGTCGTGACAAGCTTCAAGCAGGTTCGGAGTCAAGCACTCTTCGAGGGTCACCTGGAACACTTCGCAGAGTTCCGTGATCTGAGCGAGGGAGAAGTTGAAAATCGGGAGCAGGATGTTTTGGGACTTCTTGTGGCGGGTTTCGATTTCGTCCCAGCGCCTAAAGTGATTCCTTAAATGTCTTCCGAACGCCTCCAAATTACCGAATCAGAGGCGCGTAGCACTGCGCCAGCTGGCCGCGCTTCTTGTCATCGCACTTCTCGCCTTCGCCCTTCGGAGCAGAATTTCCTAAATCGCCCAAAATTAAATCCGAACCAAATGTGCGAACCACCTTGCGACGAAGAATCCACGCTGACACTCGTCTGTTCACTTTCGCCTTCCTGGAACGCGATTTCAACCGATGGGTCGGTCTCCAAAAAGGCGCCCTTTTCAACTAAAAACGACCCTTCGCATCACTAAATTCGCATAAAACCACATCGTCCTGACGCCTCCGCGTTCTATGCAGCAATGAACCGTCGAGATCATTTTCTCGCGGATTTGGCGTTATTAGGAACGGCGGACAGACGGAGGCAGGGTTAATCTAAGCGCTTACCCTCGTTCATTGTGAAACTTCTGCTTCCGGGAGCCCTTCGACGGCTTGAAGCGGCATTTTTCTTCTCAAAAAAGCGGCGCACGATCTCCGTCATCGATTTGGGGTCCGCCAGTGCCGGATTTACGACCACCTCCATCGTTTGAGCTGAAAATCGTGCAAATACGAAGCGGAACAAGCGACAAAAGTGCGAATTTTGGTCCGAAAAACGATTGGATTTTGTGCAAAAGAGGGCGTGGAATGAAGAAAGTGGCTAACATTGCAAATTGAGTGGTTTGCTGGTCACATCGATCCACACTCCGACGTTGGCCACTGTAACCGGAGGCGGGAGATCAGCAAGTGAAAGCGAAGCAACACGACGTGGAACGCGTTTGCGCTGACGAATTACTGCAAAGAAGCTGTGAACGAGTAAGAACATGAGGATTGTTAGGACACGAGTGAGGGAAAAAGCAAAAGCCGAAGTCAAAAAAGCGGCACACGCCAGTACACTTCAACCTACCGGCTTCGAAAGTTCGGAGTTCATCGGGGATTGTTGAGGACTTCTCTCGCTGGATGTAAGCTGAAAGAAAACGGTTTAAGGGGAAAAGGAGGCTTCTGGATACCTTTTGCAGTAGGTTCGGTCAATGCGCCGGTGATGTTGAACTTGACGACGACCTTTGCGGCTTCCTTGGCATGCTCTGAAACGAAAAATTGTGAACTTGAGCGTTGAGGGGTGTTGCAAAATGCCAAAAATATTTTTCGAATTGAAAATCCCGTGGCACCGCACAATTCAGGGTTTTCGTTGCAGAACCACTTTGCAAAGACTAACGCACGGTTGCAAGGCGATGGCGCCTTAATTTGAAATCGAAACCGACCTTCAGAAACCGAACAACCGAAGGATTCGATGGCGTCGATGACAACGGCGACTCCGCGGTCCCCGCAACTCGCCCTCAAATCCTCCTCGACGCAGTTCAGGAACTTTGGGATATCAGAGCATTTTCCAGGCTGATTGTGGGGTATTCCTCGGACGTGCGCGTGACAGCTGGTCTTATTTCGGAGAGACCTGCAAGGGCCTAATTACCCGTGAACAAGAAAATGCACCTACCGACTGATACAAGTGAATTCTTCAAGCGCCAGGGGCGCCTTTTCTCCACAGAAATAACTGAAAGGATAGGAAATTATAACAAAATTGAAAAACTGAAGAACTTTCTTACCTCATCTGAGATTGAACAAAGGTAATCATGTCGTCGTTGGCACACCGCTTGAGGATGCCCTCACGCATGCATTTGTCCCGACTGTTCAAGTAAGCATCGCACAAGAAGAGGACCGTGCTCCGGTTGAAGAAGGGCACGGGGAAGAGGATGTCGGTGGCGTGGGACTCGTAAGACCGGACGAGTTCCCAGAGGTCCAAATAGCCCCGGAGGCATCTCCCGATCTGGGTGTGATCTGACTCGAGATTACATTTGTGGGTGATTGAGAGACCTGAAAAATTATATTACGAAAGATGGCTTGAGAGTGAAGAGGTAACTCCTGGAGCGGACGAGGGCGGAAGTGCCGAGAATGAAAAGAAGTACGGTAGGGAGCCTCCTTTTCATTTCGATTTCACCTAAGTGGGATTCGGATGGAGAGCGTCGGCGGAAAAGAGAGAACAATACGTGGACGAGCGGCGATAATGACCAACGGAGCCGGGTGGCAAGAGGCGATCTGGATCACGCCTCCTCCTCCAACGCGCCGGAGGGCAATCAAAAAACCCTTGAGCGACGTAGTGCAGAAGAACACGTGCCCGAGGCGATCCCGGCGACGATCGAATCTGCGTAGACCGACGCCGACGTTATGCAATTCCGAATTAGGTGTGCAATTCTTGGGACGCGCGATACAATCGAAGTGGATCGAGTTGAAGAAGACGCTTTTTTGTGCCGGAATCCAGTAAGCAAAAAAGAAAACAATGAAACACGAGAGGATAAAGTTGCGAAGACAAAGAACTCGAGTCCGGAGGAGAAGGAATCGGGGTGGTCGACGAGATCTCGCTTGTGTTCCGCTCGCTCGCTAGCTTGGGCAGATCCTTGTCATCATCCGTCTTCCCTGAAAGCAGAATTGCGGTGATTCAGCGACGACCTTTGTTGCAAGTTGGAGTCGCGAGCGCCAATTCAGGGAGGAACTCGTCGTTTATCGAATTAATTGCCTTCTAGCGGATTCCTTTGCGGGGATTCCCGCGTGGAAAAGATGACGACCACTTTTCGGGTTTTTGTGCTCTATGCGAGTGGACGGCGTTCCGGCTTATTAGTGGTGGGTGGGTCAGTAATTCCAAGAATCCCTAATGCAATAGGTTCAGCGCACCTCTAACATGCCTTCATTCGGAGTGCGTTTAACTGTGCGGTACTCATATACCTTATTTCCGAGCAATCAAAAAATGCTGTGAATTCCGTGCACTTTCAGTTATAAGCTTAAAGACACTTTGTTCGACCTTTCAAATCGATTTGTTTTTGCACCCGGATACTGTACAGCTCTCGACTTCTTTCTCGTTTTCTGCGTTTCCGTTCTACTTCTACGCAACTTTGCTTTTCGCTCCGATTGCCGCCCGACGCGTTCACCCACCTTTCTCCCTTCTGTAATTCTCAACCACTCGATTTATTTGTTTTGCGCCGAAAGCGAAAAGAAACAACCGCCGAAACGAAATCGAAAACGCGCAATTCTTTCTCCGGAGACACGTGAATTTGGGTCGCGTGAAACAATCGTGTTTTGTCTTTGGCGCAATGAAACGTCGCCGGCTGTTGATTGACTGATCGCTCGCCGTCGACTCGAATTAGCCCGCGAGGATTCGGTTCTTCACTAGTTTTATTTACCCCTCCGGTATCTACAACCACCACAATTTACTCGTTAACTGAACAAGTTATCGGACTATGCCGTATCTTCTTTGTTTCGTTGTGCCGGAGGTTCCTTGTCCGATCGGTTTCGAAAGCTTCTTGGGTTGAACTGTTCCAGGGTTGCTCGGAACGCTTCCTCTTCCCAGAGGACCCAGCGGATCCTTGGGTATATTTAGTGGTTTGCTCAGAGAATGTGTCTTCTCATAGGCACTCGAATCCGACCTTTCTACGACACCTAAAACGAATCTATCAATAATAAAACGCATATACAATCTTACCCAAGCATGGTAGCTTTCCAGAGAGGATCGCTCGGACCCAATCGGCCCAAAAGTTGTCGCCGGGCTTGATTTGAACACAGGAAGAAGCGGGTTTCGTCGGAAGGTTTACTGTGGGAAGAGTGACCGCTGGAGGTAATGTCGTAGCTAAAAACGTTATAAGCATAACAAAACGTTTCAATTACAACTCACCCCACCAGCACGGAATTGGCCCGGGCTTCACTGTCTTCTGCTTGTAGTAGAGCCAATCGCAGTATTCTTTCCAGTATTCCGGAGTCGTTGGAACCGGACTTCCTTGGCCGATCGGGATTACGATAGGTTCGAGGGTCGTCGGAACGCTGACGCCGTTTCCGATCGGAATCCGCGTTGGAGGATTCGGCTGCACCCCCTCGCCGATCCCGACTCCACTTCCGACGGAGGCGAATCCCAGGAAAATGCAGAGCGTCAAATAAAGCGCCGCCAGGAATGAAGACATCGTCATAACTGACCATCATTGTGCGAAACGACCTTTTGTGATCCCGAAAACGGAGAGATAAAATCGAAATTTATTGCCTTCCGAATCGAATTCGCCTCATCTTCATCACTTTGACACTATTTCGACGCTGTTTTCGAGAATTGCAAATTACGATAAAGTGAGGCGATTTGAAGTTTTCCTGATTATTGCATTAAAAGATTAATAATCTTAATTTATCGCATGAAAACGGATCGCAGGCACACATTGAGAAGTAGAAACATTATTTACAGTCAAATGGCATAAAAGTTAAGGCAACGGAAATAATGAGAAAAACAGAACGATCGTTTTCTAATAAAATATACAAGAAATCCCGCAATACAAAAAAGAGCACTTGGATGGAGCGTAGAACAATAACAATGAGCAGATTGCATAGAAGAAGAAAAGATAAAGTTGAGATTCTGAATAAAGTAAAACGGATAAAAGTAGGTTCTTCGCTTGTAGTAGAGAAGGAGGAGGACTAGAAGGCTTTCGAAGAGAATATCGTGAAGACGAAGGCTTCAAACGCGGAGAATCTCGAGTGATTTCCCGTAGCTGATTGCGATGAAGTCGGTCAACTGGGTCGACCAGTGAACTTCGCCGATCTGCAAAGGGCGGCGGTAAGTAACGATAGGGTTTCTGGATTTTACCTCTGCAGCCGCCTGATAAGCAAGAATCGGGTCATCGATGGGCTTCGGCATCTCGTGGATGTCCCAGATTAACGCTTGACAGTCTTCGCCTGAATGATTAATGTTAAAAGTGAACCTCGATGCACAGATGGAATATCAGTGTAACAAAATCTAAAGCTGAAGACGTACCTGCCGTGCAAATGTGACTTGAAGAATGAGGAGCCCAGGTGACTCCCGTTAGAGCCGCTCTGTGATTCTCCAAGCGAGCCACAGGCGTGCAAGGTATCCTCGTGTCAAGAATAAAGACCTCCTTTGAGTCATGGCCGAACGTGGCCAAGTAATTGTGGTCCTGCTTGTTCCAGGCCAGCTTCAGCAGCGGTTTCCGCTCGGGTTCTTCGAAGATAATCGTCGAGTGCTCCAAATGCCGCAGATCAAACATGCGCACGCTGCCGTCGGCTCCGACGCTCGCAAAGGTATCCTTTCCGCTTCCCATCTGCGAAAACGCAACGTCGTAAACCTCTTTGTCATGGGCTATCAGCTGCGTCTTCACGTTTCCGTCGGCCTTCCCGGTTCCCGCGTAGTGTCCCACGGCCTGTCCAGTTTCGATCTGCCATATCGTAATTGTAGTATCGATACTGGACGTGGCGATAATGGACATATCGGTTTCATTCCAATCGGCCGACGTCAAAGGTGCGCAGTATTCAGACGTACGGTTGTTATTCAGTTGACAGTCGAGGGTCGCGCCGTGTTCTCCCATCCGCCAGATCCTGAGATAATCTCCAGTGGTGGCCAACAGGTCCGGATACACTCCTTTCTGAAAAAAGCATCATTTTAGAAGCGTACGAGAACGGATCAAGTCTAACCTGGTCAGGTATCCACATCACCTTTGTGGTGGGATAAGGATGGTCGAAGGTGCAAAGATGCCGGAACTCTCCTTCAGGTTCGTCCAGTTGCACAACCATAACCTGAAACTTTGGCTCGTCTTCTAAATGTGTTGAACATCAAATCCACCTTATTGTTGTACTCCTGGATGAAACTGCCGGTTGCCAGGCGGAATTTCCTCGCGGGATCTGCGTTGTAGGACCACCCGAACGAGTAGAGATCGAAGGGAGCGTCGAAACGGTAGATTTCTTTCCGTTTCGAGGTGCTCGCCGCGGATCCCACGGCGGCCGAGGGCGTCACGGAAGGGTCCGCGGACGACGAAGCCGACTTCATGCTGTCCCCGGGCATCGCGTGGCCCATGTCCAAGAACCCGTGCCTGATCCCAGCGCTGGCGGGCGGCGGGCCTCCGGACATCTGGACTGGATACAAGGTGGCTGCGGAGTCCAACTTGTGCTTCTGCGACTGCTTCTTCTTTGAGCGGTGCGCGAGCAGCGACGTGGGATCTTCGCGGAGAACCTCGGAACACTCCAAGCTGGATCGATCGATGAAACCGTGGTTTTCGGATGTCACCGGGCCCATTCCTTTCCAGCGAGTACGATAAGGGAACGAGCGCGAAACCGCCGAAAACCTTTTCCGCCGCTCTGAAAACCGGATAACTAAAATTTCAACTCTAAAATCACAAAAGCAGATATCTCAAAGTCACGGAAAACTTCTTCACTGAGTTTGTGAGAGAAACGCGGCCGAATACATTTAATACATCGAATACATCTATGTTCAGGCGAGGGAGGACACATAATTATCTAAACGCACTATTTGGAATATTTCTATCGGATATTTCTTTTCGAAAAGGCTTAAAGTGTGGTGGTTGACTATATATACAGATCACAACGCTGACAACGATTACACTCGGAGAATTTCGAGGGAATTCTTAAAGCAAATGCTGATCCAGTCGGTGTTCGTGCTTGACCAGTGCACTTGGTTCACCTGAAACGAATTTTTAATCCAAGCCCGCCCATTCTCCCTACCTCTCCACCGGCCTGGTAAGCCAAGATGGGGTCTTCCACGTTTCTTTGCTGCATCGTTCGGAGGTCCCAGATTAGCGCTTGATGGTCATCTCCTAAAAAAGAATTTGAAAAGAAATTTGGAAATCTCAATTTTACCGGCTGTACAGATGTGGGAGTGGGAGTGAGGAGCCCAGGCAACGCCGTTGACACATAATCGGTGGTTGTTGAGTTTGGCGAGAGGGTTGCAGGGCACCCGGATGTCGATGATGATCACCTCGTTGGCGTCCATGGCAAAGGTCGCCAAGTAGTGCGAATCTTTATTGTTCCAGGCGAGCCTCATCAGCGGATGGTGAAGCGGATCCTCGTAGACGATGGTGGAATGCTGGAGGTTTCTGAGATCAAACATGCGAGCGCTGCCATCGGCTCCTGGAAACAAATTGTGAGAATAAGAATGCAATGCAAACAGATCTTCAAAAACCATTCAAAAATATTTCGTATATTTTCTAGCTGTGTAAAAACTCATAAACATTTTTAGCACTCACCAACTGTGGCAAAATGGTCGCGTCCATTTCCGAATTTCGAGAATTTGATGTCGTGCACCGGTTTGTCATGTGCGATCAGCTGCGTCTTCACGGTCCCCGAGGTTTTGTTCTCCGGACTTGTCATTCCGATCGCCTTTCCTGTCCTCAGTTCCCAGATCGTGCAGGTGGTGTCGATGCTGCAGGTGCCAATAAGCGTGGGATCCATAACATTCCAATCGAAATTTGTAAGCGGAGAAGCATAGTTTGGTGCTCTGCTCTGAAAACAGCAAGATGATGAGGATTCGAACTGAGAAACACGCTTACGTTGTTCAAGGAGGTCTCGAGAGTGACGGTGTTGTCCGGATTTATGTTGTAGATACGAAGACAATCGGCACTCGTGGCCAACAAATCCGGGAATTGGTCATTCTAAATTCAAAAATTAGGAATTGAATATTATCAATTAAGGACTTACCTTGTCAGGGATGAATCCCAAACAGTTGACGGTGAACGGGTGGTCGAATGAAAACTGCTCGGCGAGAACTTCGCTCTGTTCGTCGAGTTGAACGATTGAAACTTTGTTGGGAAACGACTCCGGGTCGATGGTTCCGACCGCCAATCGGAATCTCTTCGAGGGTTTGTAGGACCACGCGGCGGCAAAAAGTGGATCTCTCGATTCGAATTTGTAAATTTCGCGGCGCTTGACGGCCGCTTGGGTTCCGGGCGCAGGCGACTGGGCTAAAGTACCTGGAGGCTTGATCCCGATACTTCCGATGGGAACTTGTGCTGTGGCGGACGAAACCTGCGCCGGCGCCGAAGGCGCAATTCCGAGCGTGGGAGCGGCGGAGCGGCGGAAGCCGCGGCGACTGCGGCGGCGGCCGCGGTGATCGAGCCGAAGGGAGGCGCCATGCTGGCTGCCATGAGAGAAGCGGGCACTGGGAGCGGATTCGGGACTAATCCGGGTTGGGAAGCCGCCGGAGTCGGCACCACCGCCGTGCTTTGGATCAAACTGGGAGCCAACGCAGGCGCTGAAACGGTCGATGTGGACGAAGGCGCTTCGGAGAACGCCGCCGCCGAGTGTGCGACGGAAGCCGCGATCGAGGCGGCGATGGAAGAAGCGACCGAAGCCGAAATGGAGGTCGGCGGGGGGTAGGAGGAGGCTGCTGGGGCTGTAGCGATGGAATCGGCCAACCGTGGCCGTTGATCGCCATGGCCGCCACCTCGTCCATCTGACGGCCATCAACCGTCGCACCGGCGCCCGTCAACTGGCTTGGGATGGGTAACATCCCGGTCGAGATCCTGAATCGGCAGTGAAAGAGGGGTTGGCTACAGGGCGGTTTGCGGAGAGTACGAGCGAGAAGAAGTACACGAACGAGCGAAAGATCCAAAGAAACGGTAGCACGTCCGAGAAGATGACGTTAATCCCCGCCGACAGTTGTCGCGTTAGGCGGTGGCCCCGAGACGAACCCACGCGGGTCCGAGAAGTGCACGCCGGTGACGTGGGGCGCATAGAACCCCCAAGAATCGTCTGTTTGTCATCTGGCGACACGAGCAGGTTCCCTCACTTCCACCTGCTATGCAAATCAACGTACGCGCAAAACCAGATGTGCACAGGAATCCGTACATATTCTCAACTTGATACTATCGATTGCTGCAGTTGCGTTTTGTCGCAGGGGACGCGTGGCAAGACCTTAAGGTGTTGGGAATGCTGCTGGAAGTGAGCGTATGTGAAGATAATCGTTTCTGCTCGGTTGACTCGCCGAGACAAGAAATAAAATAGAAGTAAAAAAGGGAAAAGAGCTGAAAGTTGGAAAAGAACTAATCCGGGTTGAGAAGAAAAAGAACTGTAATGAACAACCGATAACTTTTGAAGAGTCGGAGCGAATCTATTCGTTACCGAATATGGTCTCTTTTTATAACGAGGACTCGACCGATAAGATAGTCCAAAAGCTCGATCTCAAAAAGACGTTGTGCAAAGTGTGAACACTTAGCACTTTTCGAGGAGGTTGTATGGCGACCACGTGAATGTATGAATCTTAAGAAACGTTTAAAAACGAAAAACGCAGTCAACGGTAAATCCAAAATTGTCATATAAGATTGCTAGCTGATTACAAAATCAGTCAGCACAACTGCCTCCCATTGACACTGTGTTTTGGACTGAAAGAAGATACGAGCGCGACGCAGTTGCAGCTCCGGTACAAAAGACATCGATAAGATATGATTTGAGGAGGCGAATAACGTGCGATGCGTTGTTTATACTTGATGATACCTAACAAAAACCGAAATGAATCACCAGAGACCTGTTCCCATTGAGGTTAAGTGACCAAGCCGGATTTCAAATCTCAAGCGTGCCCACCTGATATAACAACGACTTAAGCGAGAGATAGGAATAACGAAGAGATAAACAAACATAGAATATAGCAAATTGCTAGCCGACACTTCGAATCTGTACACTAAACAAAGCCATCCTCTGACTAAAATTATGCCAAAAGAAGGTTCTCTACTCAAAGGCGTTCTTAGGTATGATAAAACTCTAAGGAAACGTTGTCCGTTAGTCGTGAATATATATGTGATGTAGTAAAACAATGCTTGCGAGTTCGAGGAAAATGTCTCACATCAGCGAATTTTAATGAGTTCGAAAAGTAGAAACGTGGTCGGCGGACAGGTTTGTAGCTTAGGCGCCACTGTTTTGAACTTTGGCAAAAAGAGTGAAAAGAGTCAAGGTTTGGATAGAATTAGGGGAAAGTAAATTGACCAAAGACAATCTCTTCTGCGTTGGTTATAAAAGAGATTATACGACAAATTGTGAATCGATCTCTCCGTTTTCTGAATCTTTCACAATTCAAACAATTTATTACTCAAAGTCTTCATCGTAAAGTGGAGGACAGATTCGAGATAATATCGTCCTCGCTGAGTTTCTTCTGGGGCATCAGAGGCGTAAGCAAAAGCGTCGCCTCGCTCCACCACGCGCGAGTTTCGAACCGGACGCTTTTGCTCATAGCAGCGAGGCCGAAGTTGTGTTCCGCCGACACGCACACCGTGTACCTTGTATCGGGCGTCAAGTCCGTCAAAGTGAATTTTTTCGACTTTCCGCATTTGTATTTGCGCCACAAGTGGAATTGAGGTGCAGGCTCTTGGGTGAATTGTACAACGTAACTCTAAAGCAGAGATCTTTGTCTATTCTAAAAAAAGGATTTTACCTCTGGGCCGTTGTTCTTCCTCGGCGCCTTCCACGAAAGCGTTGCAGTTTCGCTGCTTACGGCTTCCACTTTGAGCATCTGAGGCACCGTGCAGGGTTCTAAAGATGGGTTTCAAACCGTCCGTTTTGAATCAGTCAAACCTGTGTATTCTTGGCATCTTACGGGTTTCGAGTTTCCGAACCTCGTTGCCGTGACGACGGAAAACTCGTAGAGCGTGAAGCTCTTTAGGCCGATGACCTCGTATCGGTTCGTGGTGATGAAGTCGATCACGGTCATGTGGTTCCTCCGCTGAGGAGTCCGGGTTTTGAAGGACAACGTGTACCAGTAGCGTTTGCCCTCTTCCACGTAGAGCGGCGCCTCCCACTTCAAGCACACGGACTCCGCAGTTGCGTTGAAGGCTATGAGTTCCCGAGGAGGGTCGGGGAGATCTTGAAACGAAAGATTAAGTCGGTTAGAACATCTTCGTGTACCTTTAATGGTTTCCTTCTCCTTGCTGCTCGTTGTACTCATTGCACTGAAGCTTTGAAAATCTGAAATTACAAAGATCCTCCTATACGGTAAGTAGCACCATTCCTACTTCCAAAATTCATGTGGTGGAGCGCCGTGACTGTTTCCAGTAACTTTCTCATCGCTTCGCGTTTCATCGCCTCAATTCGTTTCTGCTGGACTGCTTTCAGCCATGCGAGAGGATCCTGAATCAATAATAAGTATCTCTAAATAACTCTTGAAACCTACCTCGTCGAAGCTTCGACCCACAAAGTGAAGCCTGTTGATATAGTAGGCACCGGCGACATCAATACACATCGTGGTTATAATGATACCAACAAGAATTATCAGTCCTTCCAGCAGAATGTAACGTTCGTTTCGAGGTACGATATCTGAAGTAAGGGAATGTTGTACTACTTTGCGATAATGGTCGATGGCACCTCCAAATCCAATCGTGAGCACCGAAATCATGACGAAGTAGAATCCTTCGTGGGTTTCCCACCCTTCGCATAAGGCAATCGTGTAAGAAGCAAAGGCCACGTAAGAGAGAAAGATCAGGTAAATGAGCACGAAGGGCACTTCGACGAACTGAGCGTTTTCCAGATGAGTCCAGAGGAACTCGGCGACCTCGTCGTCCCCTCCGGCGATTATAACCTCGCTGATTCGGACCGAATTTCGACGTTTGCGGCCGCTCCTCCAGCGCCGGTACCGCCGGAAGATCTGGAATTTGATCTTTAGCACTTCTGTGTAAATCCGGTTTATCGCTTCGTTACAGAATTTTGCCTGAAATGAAAGAATTGAGATCATGTTGAGAAGTGGAATTTACCAGATCGGCCATAGTGATAAGATAGAGTGGAATCCCGAAGAGAATATACACAACGCAGAAAAGACGACCGACAAAAGAATCTGGAGCATTTACACCGTACCCTAAAATTGATCAACCTGTCAATTTACTGGAAATTCACGCTCTTACCGATTGAAGTGAGAGTTGTGGCAACAAAGAAGATATTCCAAGCGAATGTCGCTAAAGGTCCCTGAGTAGATCCATATGTTCCGTTCTTAAAACAACAAAACACATAAAACACGGGAAAAACAAAGAATTACACTTTGCGTGTTGAAAATTGTGGCAGCCTTGGGGTATTTGTTGTGGAGCTCCTGGAGCCGATCGGAGTAGTCGTGGAATCCCTCGAACCAATCGTTTCGACTCTTAGAACTGAGGGCCGCGTAGAGATTCCTGGAGAATTGGAGCTTGGCACTGAAACCCGAAAGGGTTGGAGGGAAACAGAGAGATTAAGCCGCGCACTTATCGATCTGCGTTAGGATTTCCGCGTTATTCTGATTGTCTTCGGTGTTCTTAATTGCGGTCAGCGCCAAGCTGCAGCCGATGGCGAAGATGATCGAACCGATCAGGAGGCTGATGTGGGGAAGGGCGATCCGGAGGACCTGAAAACGTAAATATAGCTGATATGAATGGTATATATTACGATATCTTAGATATCTTACAAAAATCTTCAAAATTCATATTATGATCCCTGTGCTTATGAATTCCTACTAAACTGCCGTGAAGCTCTCTCTCTCTCTCTCTCTCCATATCTCAATTTTAGGCGTTTTTATTTCAAGATTGTTTCCCACAATATCTTGCAATGAGGGTGGTTAGGTGGTGGGAGACGCGTGTGTAGATAAATGCCGAAACCCAATTCGTAAAAGGGCGACAATCAAATTAGGGTCGAGAGATATGAGAAGACGCCGACGGCGAATCGTCTTCGTGGCCCGCGGGGAATTCGCGCGCGCCGTCAGCGCTTCCCTTCCGCGAAGTTTCCAAAGTACACGCCTAAACACATTTACCAACTGCTTCGTGAGCCCGAACTGGCCCGGCGTCAGCTCCGTGAAACGGCAGATTCCGCCTTGCAGGATTCCACACATCTCTTCGGGCTGCTGGACCACTACGGGCACGTGACCGTTTGCCGGTTTTGGGGATTTCAGGACATCGGAGTAGCTGGCGGAGTGGATGGAGTTTGAGGAGCAGGAGCGGGGGAGCAGAAGCTGCGAGGAGTCTCCGAATCCGGAACTTAGTCGATCTGAAAGGTCCGAGGATTACGGTATCCCGGCGTTCTCTTCTCTCCTCCCCTCGAGATGCCAATGACCTATCGGAATTCACCAGTCAAATACTTTGGCCGCGCGCTCTAACAACAAAAAGCTATTTTCGTTTTTAAACGAATTTCGTTGAAAAAAGCTAGCGCACGAGCGCACCTAACCAAGGAACAAAAAACAAAAATCGAACGGCAATTAACGAAGATCTGAGTGGAAAGGATTTGGAAGTGTGCTAAGAAGAGCGCTCAAGGACATTTCCGCGGACGGATGGGTAGGGGGGAGTGAGGGGACTCGGAAGCTCCTCCTTACCTCTGTGCGGCGATGTCTCTTGTAATTGAAAAAACATATTCGAGTCGATGAATATTCCGGTGGGAAATCACAACGCCGCCATTCAAGTTGGTGCACATCCAAATATGCACTAGGGCTCTCCTTGGCAATCGAAGGGAGTGCCTGAGGAGAAGGAACGCGCCCGCCGTTTTTCGGCCGACGACAAGGAAAACGAGGGAGGTAGGAACCTAAAAGGACATGGACCCGCCGAAAAGGACCGCCCTGCCCTGTTGTTGTCCGTTGCTGCTGCTGCAACAGCTAATACCACAAAATGGATTCGGTCTTCTGCGAATCGAGGGCGGCGCCTTCGCGTAAAAACTTATCTCATATATGTCAACAGAGACAAGAAGGTCACAATTCATAAAAGAACGTTTGAGTCGACGGTTATCACGCGAAATTAGAAATTCATCGGAGTGAAATCGTCAACAACATCCAACAATCAAAAGCAAAAAAAAATTACAAAGATATATTCCTAGAGCAGCTTCAGACCGGACGTGACTTGATCGACTTCGGATACTTCACCAAACACTCCAAGAACGGTGCGAGATCCGGGTTTCACCTGGGTATGGCCTGCGTCCTGGATAAGGCATGTCCAAAGACCCTGAAAACACAAGATTAGAAGAAGTTGTAAGGCAGGAGGAATCTTACTATCGAGCGAGCCTTCTTCTGCAGTTCGACCAATTGTTCGGTATCTTTCCCTTTGACAACGATTTTCCTTGCTCCGTAATGTTCCCAAAGAAGGACTGCCTCTTCGCCCTGAATCAATAGTATTATACTTTCACACCAAAATTGAATGATCCTTACATCGGGATATTCCAACGCTTTTTCGTAGGTTCCAAGAGTGGCGTGGCCGACCTGGGCAGCGACCTTGCCGACACCCATCTTCAGGTCCATGTTCACGACGAAGATCATCTTGAACATCGAGGAATTGCTCCATCGCGCGTTGGTGATGGCTGGAACGGCAGGCCTGGTGAAGTAGGACATATATGCTCCCATGGCGATGGATCTAGCCTTTCTTAGTTACAATAAGTTTGATTCTTCGGAGGTTTGAGCCTTCTGGCGGCGAGCGCTGGCGTTCGTTTTTTTCTGCTGCTGCCTGGAATAAAAAACGGTTCAAATTTGATCAAACCGTCACGCAACATACTTAATTCGCTCGTAATTGGTCAGATCCTCAAATTCGCGAGGGCCGCGGATGTTCTCCCAGTTCTCGGTGTCGAGTTCTACGACCTCCTTGTAAACGCTGTCAATGGAAACGTCCTTGCGCACCTTAAGACCCGATTCTTTCAAATCGTCACGCTACAAAATCGAGTTCAAAAGAAGGCTGTGGAGCAAGAATAAACGAACCAGAACGTCAAGGTTTTCGTCAATTTGACGGGTCTTCCTAAAGTCGTAGCGCACTTGCTGGAAGTAGTGAAGTCCAAAAGCTCCTCCGAAAACAATGGAAAAAAACGGAAGTCCGACGCGGATGAATTTGAGGCCGCTGCGTCTGCTCATCGAAGCGCTGCGGGTCGGGAGGATCCTAATCGCCTAAACAGAACTTCATGAAGGGACGGCTTTATTGGGCCTTGTTATGGAATCAAGTGCACAAAATAAGATTTGATAGGCTCATTCACAAGTTTGCGTCGGAACCAACCCGAGGCACGCGAAAACAATAAATACGCCCTTCACTTTGCGTCAGAAAGCCGAAACTGGATTTCAAATAGCATAATCTTACAAAATTACCGTATCGCTTCGCGATTCATGCCTCTCGTGTCGAGACCACTCGTCGGCCTTCGTTTGTCTGCAAATTGGTTTCTTCGGAAGACAGTCGACTGTCTCGTCTCAAAAACCGCCTGAAATGGATCCTATTTTGTCTTTTCGTCCACTTTTGTCAGACCTAGACGCTCGTATATCTACCTTTATCTACCGTCTGGATCCTCTGTGTCCAGCCTCATTCCCCATATTTCATTCCCGCGATGCGGTCGTATTCTGAAACGTTTCTTCGTTTCTTCCTCTTCTTCGTCTTATTTGCTCCTCTTGCATCTGCGAGCACTTCGAAGGTTTCCTCTCCCTATTCTGAACTCCTCATTCTTTTTTAAATTTTCAGTTGACTCAATGCAACCCGATTCTGATCGGTTTGACAGCCTTCGTCATTTTCCTCATTTTGCTTGTCATTTTGGCCCACATCGGACCGATCCGAAACCTCTACTGTGCCGCTTACCATCGATCCAGAGGATCTTATCTGAGTGTTTTGGCGCTCGAAAGTTTCTACCTAGCTAAAATTTCAAGTGAGTTTCAATTTCAGTTTTTTAAGGTGTATTTGCAGAATTTTCCAGGAGAAGAAGCTCAGAAGAGAATGAAGCCGCACGGATACGGACTCTGCAAGGTCGATGACCAGTACGGGATGACGACGTTGGCCGAGATGGCGAAGCCGACGGTGAGTATGAATTTACCACTTTTGAAACACGGATTCAGGGAATTTTCAGCCGTTCAAGCAAGAATTGACGCGCGAAGAGCAAGAGCGGGTGACTCGACAAAATGAGAAACTCGCAAACATGGTCGTCAAGTTCTACCAACTTCGAGATGGATACCTCGCGGAACACAATGCCGAGGACAGCTGTATGTTGCTTAGAATACTATTTAAAGCTTATGTGCTTCTTTCAGTCATTATCGCACTTTCCCAGTATGGATTTCACCTCGACAACGGCCAGGTGAAAACACAAGAAGTCACGGCCACGGAAAATCAGACTACGGTGCCACAAGAAGAAGCCTCAGTCACCCTGGGATCCGGGTCGCTCTACAATTCAGTTTCCCGAACATTCAAACAAAGCATCGTGGCGAAGCTCTTCACAAAGAAGGCCGAGAAAACGGATGACGCGGTGAAATCGGACGCAACACAGAACACAACTTTGCTTTGTAGGTAAAATGGAGGAGACAGATTTATTCCAAGCAAAATGAAATTTTATCTTTAGGGGTTCTCATCAGCGCATTGAGAACCACTTGCAGTCCGGCCCGAATTTCTTCCTTACCTGTCAAAATCTGCTCCATAGGGACGCGAAACGACATTAGCGCGCCGCGACAATAGCGCGAAACGACAATAGCGGGAAACTAGAATAGCGCGAAACGACATTAGCGCGCTTAGGGGGTGACATTAGCGCGCCGTTCTGGCTTTAGAAAACCTATCTTGATTGGTGTGCAGGACATTTAAAATGACTTTGTGAGCCGTAAACAACAATAAGCTTTATTATGCTAGCTCAGTCAACAACATGATAAGATAAACGGTGTAGATAACTGACGGGGTTGCTTTCGAGGTTCGTGAAATCGGCCACGGTGAGCTGCAAGTCTTCGTTTTGTTTTCTGTAACTGAATCGCGCCGTGTGGCCTCTGAGGGGGCGGCTCGGGCTCGAATCTCGTTCGCGTACATCCTGTGGTGCGGCTTCTTCTTCGTCTTGAATGACAGCCGAAAGTGTTGAAATTGTCGGTGTGCCTACGATTACGTTGTTTAATAAAAAAATTCGTTTGTAAGCAATTACCGTTCGATTCACTACACCATACCACGCTTCCACAGCGTTGTTTGTCCGGGGCGCTTGGGCAAGAACCCTGTCAAAAAGGTTCCACTCGTGCATTGGGAAGAAGGGATCTCCATGACCGGAAAGGTTCCTCAAGACGACGGAGCGAATGTGATTTGTTGAAAAATCTCCGTAAGGCACTGACTGGTTACAAAAACTTACAGTCTGCTTCAGCGCCTCTCTGCCCAACTAATATTGGAGTCGGGCTCATCCCGCTCGGGCTGATATACGTTTTTAAGAAGTATTCAAACAAGCGCTAATGTCGTGCACGGCGCGCTAATGTTGCGGCGCGCTAATGTCATGTAGCCCCATAGGGATCACAAAGCCATTCGTCATTCTGAATAATAGTTTCTATGCGTTTTGTTCCGTTTGCAAGGTAGCCTACTCCGAGGACAGTGGTCGAACTTCGATCATGAAAGGATGGATACTTGATTCCAAGTATTCCTTTTGCGTAGACGATCGATCCGCCAGAGATCGGGTAGAGAATCTTCGAGGTCGACCCGGCGCGGTATTTGACGCCGTGTTTCGCGTTGCGCGCTTCTTTGGCGATTTGGCGCTAAAAGAGGTTTTAGATAGGTTCAACAGATCATGACGTAACAACTCCGCGGCATCCTTCGGGTAAAGTCTATCGTATCCGTAGGGGAACGTGAAGAGTTCTGCGTACGCGTGGAGGTCGACGTAGGCGCTTGTCGAGTTGGCGAAGAGTTCCAAGAAGTTAACGATGCTACGAGATTCGGGCTCGGAAACACGTCGGCGCGTTGGTGTCCGGGTATCCTTCGTAGCAGGTGTCGATCTGCTTGTCGGAAACTGAAAGAGAGAGTTAAGTTTTAATTTTCAGATGTCTTATCCTTACAACTGGCAAAATCAACGTCAAAGTTCCTGTTCAGGTTGACTCCCAAACACTTCCAAGACTAATAAGTAGCATTTTATCCGTTTCAAATGTACGCTTAATCACAGTTTGTGACGATAGAACTCTTCAGAAACGACCATATCTTCGTTCTCTCGTATTTGTTTAATCGAAGTTACGCCTAAAAAATTCATTTCATGTTGATTATATCACTCACTACTTACCCGAAAGCTTCATTGTATACTCAAACTCGAATTTGAGGATGTTGAGAACGTGGCTGACTCCTTCGCTGCCCGCAACGGCGAGTCCCCAGAGCACCGGGCGGCCCACGAAGACCGCTTGAGCGCCGAGCGCGATCGCCTTGAAAACGTCGTTCGTTTCCGCTCCTGACACCGCCGTCCACGAAGACCGGAATTCTTCCGTCGGCGGCCCTGACGACCTCCGGCAGCACCCCCCGCGGCGTAGTCAAGTTGGCGGCCGCCGTGGTTGGACACGATGACGCCCGAGGCGCCGAACTGGATCGCCTTGGAGGTGTCGTCGGCTCGCATGACGCCCTTGACGATGATCGGTAGTGGGGAAACCTCCACGAGCCACTCCAGGTCTTCCCAGCTGATGGACTGATCGATGAGCTTGCTCGCGTAGGTCCACATTCCCGAGGCCCCAGTCTCCACTTGAGGCATCACCGTGAGTTCCTTAGAATGATTCTCAAAGTTGGCGAACTTCAGATGCGAGGGAAGCTGGAACGCGTTCCTCTCGTCAGCTCTTCGTTTTCCTCCGATCGGCGCGTCCGCCGTGAGAATGATGGCTTTGTAGCCCGACTTTACGGCGCGCTCGATGAGGTCTCTTGTGACTTGGCGATCCTTGTATACGTATAGCTGAAACACAACAAGTGAAAGCTATTACGCATCTCCGTACTTGAAACCACAAAATAGCATCTCCGGACATTTTGGCCACGTTTTCTACGGAAATTGTGGAGAGGTTGCTGCAAATCATGATTGTCTTCGCTCCACTGGCGGCTACATTTAAATAGAATGATATCAGTGTTCAACCTGCCAATACCTCTGACCACTTCCCCCTCGTCGTTGGCCATTCTGTGGAACGCGGAGGGAGCAATTCCAATCGGAAAGGGAAGCGTGAACCTGGAATTCCCCATCTCGAAGGTCGTTTTCGTTTGAATTGCGCTGACATCCCGCAGGCAGAAGGGACGAATTAGGAGCCGAAAACGCAAAACTGAACATCTTAATGCCATATCCTGAACCTACCGCGCAAAAGCATCTCGATTTCTCCTGAGCGTCGCTTCTTCGTCCGATCCGCCTTGGTAGTAGTCGCAGATCGCTTTCGGAAGAATCTCCAGCGCCTTCTTCTCAACGTCCTCGACGCACAGCAGCGGGGCTAACATTCTTTTTCGGAAACAGCCTGGAATGGTTAAAGATTACAGAAAAATGGATTGACTTGACTACAACCAAAACTGACAAAAACCGAAGTCGCGAGCGAAAGGCGATAAGATATCTGTGATATCACGCAGACGATCGTCGAGGTAAACGCGTTTGGTCCAAATTAACGATAACACAAAACAGGAATGCAAAAATAGGCAGAAATTGAGAAAAAGCAGAAGAGAGATGCCAAACATTAGTATTTAGCGATAACTTTGTTTCCAATTCTTCCATTGATTCGGCTGTCGCCAAACAAGTTTTTGGTCGCTTCTGAAGAGTTACTTCAATGATCGAAGCCAAGTTACAATTAGAAATCAGCACGTGCGCGATTGACCAGAGCAGTAAAATAAGCACGTTTCGGCAATATTTGAAGCGGATTCCATCTTCGTTTGAGACGTCCTGCTCTTAATAAACACTTGCTGCTAATTGTACAAGGAAAACTTAAATTTGTGTACCACTTTCACTTCCATTAGTTTACCCGTTTTGCAAAAGCGATAAAACGAGTTGATGTTTGGTGATCACCATACCTCTTCAAAGTAAAAAAATTGATTGTTGAACGCTTCGTCATGGGATGTCGCTTTTGAAGTTTGCAAGGTGTCGATCAGATGTTGTTTGTAAACCTTTACAATATGTCATTTTCTTGCCTTAATGGCGTAACCCGTGTGGACCTGTTGCCATTTGGTACAAATAATAGCTGATAAAGGTTGGAGTTTAGTCCATAAAAGGTAAGGAGAGGCAGTCTAAGTTAACTAAGCTAGTCTTCCCATGATCCAGCTCATCTTTTTACTCTTTATTTTCCTAGGCCGCACTGTCCAGAGTGGAGTATTTAACAACTACGATGGGTGGGTTGTATCTATAATCGAAAGTAAAACATAATAATTTTGTTTCAGCCACAAGGTTCTGACAGTGAAGACCACCACCGGAGAGAATGCAAATGCTTTGTTGGACATCGAAAAGACGGAAGGAATTTTGGTGGATTTCTGGAGAGAACCGTGGAAGGGCAACGGAACCTCGGACGTGAGAATAGCGCCTGAACAGTTTGCAGAGTTTGAACGTTTTTTGAAGAAGAACAAAATGGGATACGACGTGATGATCGAGGACGTAGGAAGGTGAGCGAGGAGAGAGTTATTGCAATATTTTAAGCGTTTTTTCAGAGTGATCTGCGAAGAACAGCAGCAGCTTCAGAATAGGACCGTTTTCAAAAAGACCAACGACTCAGCTTTGTTCACCCTAAACGAGTTTCATACAGTCGAAGAAGTAAGAAAGGCCGAAAATTGAAAACGGAAGACTATTTTTTAGATTCACGACTATCTCCGCGCGCTCGCCTCCAAGTTCCAGTCGTCGGTCCAACTCTTCAGCATTGGAAAGTCCACGAAGCAGAGAGACCAGCTCGGAGTCAAGGTTTTCTCTGCGTTTTCAAATGAGTAGAAAATATTTATTTAGATTGGAAACTCCGGTCGAGAAAAGCGTTCCATCGTTTTAAACGGCTGCATTCACGCCCGAGAGTGGCTCAGCTGCGCCTCGATGCTTTTTATCATAAGTGAAGTAAGGAGTTCTTTTGTTCTAATTAAAACATCGCAAACGCTCACAACTATTAAAGCTCACCGCAAACGCCCACGCCTATCAGGACATCCTGAACAAGCTGGATTTCTACATTATTCCCGTGCTGAACCCCGACGGCTACACCTACTCGTGGACCGACGACCGGATGTGGAGGAAGACGCTCTCGGGTCCCATTAAGGGATGCTTTGGGGCTGATCTGAACAGAAACTTTGATTTCAAGTTTATGAGTAAACAGAACTGAATTCGGGTCGTATCAAAATATAATTTTAGTGGCTGGATCTAGCTCGAACCCCTGTTCCGAAAGCTTCGCAGGCACACACGCCTTCTCTGAACCAGAAACCAAAAACTTGGCCAACTTTCTCGCCAGCCGCAGAAATTCCGTTGCCGCCTACTTTGACATACACTGCTTTGGTGAGCTCTTCATGTTTCCTTACGGCTACGCCAAGATTTACCCGCCCGACGCCGATGACTTGGTATTTGATCAACGAATCTTTCATTTAAGAAATCTGTGTTTAGCGTCGCGTCGCAGAAAACGCCGTCCAAGCAATGAACGCTCAGAACGGAGAGAAATTCCGCGCGGGGTCGATTGCGGAGATCATCTACAAGGTCTCTGGGGGTTCCATCGACTACGCGAAGGCGGTTCTCGGGATCAACTACACATACGCCATTGAACTCCGACCATCAAATTTCAAGTGAGTTTATTGCGAAACGGATCCGATTAGCACATTGATCTAGGCTTCCTAACGGCTTTATTGTCCCTAACGCTTACATCATCCCCGGCGCGCAAGAATTGTGGGCTGGAATTCGAGTGGTCGTTCAAGATGTGATTAGCGGACGTTAAGCACTGCATTGTAATTATCCTAACCTTAAATTAATGCAAAACTGCGTCAAAAATTCAACAAACGCTGTCGTTGTCGAGCGCTGTCGAATGCCTATATGTCCAACGACGTCGTTTTGCTTGATTAAGTTGTACCTTCACCTTGTATCGATGCCAAATCGATTGTGAGTTCAAGTAAAGGTCGTGGTTTCCAAAAGCCCTGTGATTTCTCAATGAATTGTTGACTTTCCTGCAAAAAGGAATGAGTGTACATTGGACTTGATGCTTCAGTCATTGAAAGTGCAACTCCCTGTTTGCATTGGGTATTGAGCAGAGATCACTTCAGCAAAAAGTGGAAAGATGTCCATTTTCTATTTGACTTTCTGAATAACACAAGTAAAACTGCTCGGTCTGATCCATTCAATAACCATGGTGAACTTCCTTCGGGACGGTTTTATTTTATTGTGGAACGGACGCTCTACGAGCTAATATGTACACGTTTGAATACGCATAAATCTACATCTTGGATTGGTAGAACTCTTCTCGGACTACCAGATCCTTCGTTTCCTTGATTTCGCTGATTGATTGCCGTCATGCCTGAAAAAATCACGTTTTAAAATAGTTAACCCATTTCGTTTGACTGACCAGAGAGCTTCATGGTATACTCAAACTCGGATTTGAGGATGTTGAGGACGTGGCTGACTCCTTCGCTGCCGCGACGGCAGAGCACCGGGCGGCCCACGAAGACCGCTTGAGCGCCGAGCGCGATCGCCTTGAAAACGTCGTTTCCGCTCCTGACACCGCCGTCCACGAAGACCGGAATTCTTCCGTCGGCGGCCCTGACGACCTCCGGCAGCACCTCGATGGTCCCCGCGGCGTAGTCAAGTTGGCGGCCGCCGTGGTTGGACACGATGACGCCCGAGGCGCCGAACTGGATCGCCTTGAAGGTGTCGTCGGCTCGCATGACGCCCTTAACGATGATCGGTAGTGGGGAAACCTTCACGAGCCACTCCAGGTTTTTCCAGGTGATCGAGGCATCAAAGAAATTATTCGCGTACTCCCAGATACATGAGGTTACTCCCGTGGTCACTCCGAGCGTCACCGTCAGATCCTTCGTGTACTCAACGAAGTTGGCGAACTTCATGTTTGAGGGAAGCTGGAATGCGTTTCTCTCGTCGGCGCGTCTTCTTCCAAAAATCGGAGTATCGGAGTGTCGACGGTGAGAACGATCGCCTTGAATCCTGACTTCACCGCGCGGGCAATCAGATCTTGAGTCACCTTTCGGTCCTTGTAGATGTACAGCTAAATCTCGAGAATTAAAAACAATTTCCAGGCAGTATCTCCCACTTGGAACCATAAAACAGCTTCTCCAGAGGATGCTTTGGCGACGTCTTCAAGAGCGGTCGTGGAAAGGCTGCTGCAGATCATGATCGTCTTTTCTTTACATGCGCCTGAAATGTGGGAATTCAGGTGGAACCGAAACCTTCTTCGCACCTCTGACGGTCGCTTTTTCTCCTTCGTCGTTCGCCATCCTGTGAAATGCCGTCGGCGCAATTCCCACGGGAATGGGATTTCGAACGCCGTTTCACCGAGCTTGAAGGACGTCTTCGTGTTGATTTGACTGACGTCGCGGAGGCAGAAAGGGCGAATCAGGAGCCTGAAATAGAACTAATCCAAATTAAAGTTCAAAACTGACTTTACGCTTTCTGTTCCTCTTAAGCGTCATTTCGTCGTCGGCTCCGCTCCTGTAGTAGTCACGGGCGGCTTTCGGAAGCATATCCAGCGCCTTCTTCTCAACGTCCTCGACGCAAAGCAGCAGGGTCAACATTTCTTTAAATTCAACTAAAATTACAGTTTATATGACACGGAAATGAGAAGTGTGAACGAGAAATTCAGCAGGAAAATAGCGAAAGAATCGAACCTGGAGGGAACGTAGGATGCTTCAGGTGCAAATGTCCCGCAGAAGACGCGAAAGTGTGGAGAGACGCGACCGGGCGCTCGGTGTAGGTCAGTTGCAATGACGATAGTCGCGTCCTTTGGGAGATCCTCACTGTCTAGACTGGATCTGAATAGCAAAGTATCTTAGAAACATGTTTCAGTGAGGAAATAACTGCGTTCAAGAAAAAAATCCGATTAAACTCAATTCGAAAAAATGTAGCAAACGCCGCGGTCGTTTTTGGCATAAATTTGGCATTTTACAATGTCAAACCATTATTTGTTTTGGGTTTTAGTTTATTTATGACGTTGAAGTATTCTAAAGTATTCCAGTCAAAGAAACGAAAAAAATCAGTTTGTAAAAATTTGTTTTGAGACATTTCGAAAACTTCTACTTTTAACAAACTCCCAAAATTGACAAATTTCAGAAATTTTGTGGTCTTGAAAGTAAACTTTTTTACGTTATTAAAGACATTTAAAAATGTTTACCAGACTGAAATTCTGCGCGGAATCGCGGAATTCAAATATGTCACTAAAGCAGTTTTTTTTTTTAAATTATGGTTTATTGAGTCTTAAAATGCCAAAAACGACGCGGCGATTTTTTCGAATTGAGTTTAAACGGATTTTTTTTTCTTTAACGCAGTCATTTCTTCACTGAAACATGTTTCTAAGACAGAATTTTGCGCGCTTTCACAAGAATCTAAGAGTTTTACATCTAATGCGTTCTGTAAAAAGTTATACGCAATTTATCGTTTGACAGAACTTTTCAGTCACCCTGTAGATACCAAGTAGACAAAAAAACGTTACAAAAGAGATGTCCTTCGAGTAAAACAGTTTTTTGCTTGAGAGGCAAAGCGTTTAAAGTTTTTAAAATTTGCGCACACTAGTTCACGTTTAAACGTCACCTTGAAAAATGCGTAGTTCCAGCGTGCTAAAAACGCCGTCGAGGTCAGGTCTTTAGAACTTTATTATTCAAAAAATTGCTCACAAGGGAAGTGTTTTTGGACCTCCGCAGATTTGGACGAGCCACAGCTTATTTGAAAGCTCTCGGCGCCCTCATTCTTTCTGCCATGGCGTTTTTCCTCTAACGCACTTTAAGGCGAGAAAATTGCATGTCTAGAACGCACTCTAGACAGCTTCGTACAACCTACTAGACACAGAATTCACCATTCTAGACAGGGGAAGGAGAGAAGGGAGAGTTGGTCTCATTCGTGCTCGTTCGTGTTTCGCAGAGCGGTCGTGTTTGCGCGTCGCGTGCTTTAATTGCTTGTTTGTATCCGTTCCAACAGCTCCAACTATTGATTTTGGTTTAGTTGTGTTGAACCGCCCGAAGCCCTTTGCGAGAGTATAATTGATCGATTTTGCAACATCTTTCTGGACTGTAAAACTCCGACCGTCGACGTTTCAATGCAGGCTCATCTTCCGATTCTGCCGATAACTGCTCGTCCGCCTCCAAATCCTCGTCCTAATACAAGTCGTCGTCTTCTTGCAAATCGAGCGCTTCGCCGTCTTCTTCTGTCTCTCTGCTAATCTTTTCCACGTACTCTGAAGATTCATGTGAAATTAGGAACAAACGGACCGTAAACACTTACCAACGATCTTCTGCGTAGCTTCTACTTCATCCGATCGAAATCCTTGAGTTTCGCCAATTTCTTTGGTTTCCACAGCGTAATACGTGTTCAGAAGAAACAAAACTCTGCTCTTGCTCAAAACCATCGTGGGAACCACCACCAAGCACGACCGCTCTCCGAAACGCGAACGAGCACGAATGGGAACGACTCTCCCTTCTCTCCTTCCCGTGGCGATAGAATGGTGCATTTTGTGTCTACAGTCTACATCTCGTATCTAGTGTACAAAGCTGTCTAGAGAGACATGCAATTTTCTCGTCGTCTTAAAGTGCATTAGAGGAAAAACGCTTTGGTAGAAAGAATGAGAGCGCCGAGAGCTTTCAAATGACCTATGGCTCGTCCAAATCTCACGTGAACATATTTGAAATCGCATAAATCTACATCTTGGATTGGTAGAACTCTTCTCGGACTACCAGATCCTTCGTTTCCTTGATTTCGCTGATTGGTCATGCCTGAAAAAATCACGTTTTAAAATAGTTAACCCATTTCGTTTGACTGACCAGAGAGCTTCATGGTATACTCAAACTCGGATTTGAGGATGTTGAGGACGTGGCTGACTCCTTCGCTGCCCGCGACGGCGAGTCCCCAGAGCACCGGGCGGCCCACGAAGACCGCTTGAGCGCCGAGCGCGATCGCCTTGAAAACGTCGTTCCGCTCCTGACGCCGCCGTCCACGAAGACTGGAATTCTTCCGTCGGCGGCCCTGACGACTTCCGGCAGCACCTCGATGGTCCCCGCGGCGTAGTCGAGTTGGCGGCCGCCGTGGTTGGACACGATGACGCCCGAGGCGCCAAACTGGATCGCCTTGAAGGTGTCGTCAGCTCGCATGACGCCCTTGACGATGATCGGTAGTGGGGAAACCTTCACGAGCCACTCCAGGTCTTTCCAGTTAATTGAGGCATCGAATAGGTTGTTCGCGTACTCCCAGAGGCCCGAGGATCCCGTGGTGACTCCGGGCGTCACTGTCAGGTCCTTCGCGTACTCCATAAAGTTGGCGAACTTCATGTAGGGAAGCTGGAATGCGTTTCTCTCGTCGGCGCGTCTTCTTCCAAAAATCGGAGTGTCGACGGTGAGAACGATCGCCTTGAATCCTGACTTCACCGCGCGGGCAATCAGATCTTGAGTCACCTTTCGGTCCTTGTAGATGTACAGCTAAATCTCGAGAATTAAAACATATTTCCAGGCAGTATCTCCCACTTGGAACCATAAAACAGCTTCTCCAGAGGATGCTTTGGCGACGTCTTCAAGAGCGGTCGTGGAAAGGCTGCTGCAGATCATGATCGTCTTTTCTTTACATGCGCCTGAAATGTGGGAATTCAGGTGGAACCGAAACCTTCTTCGCACCTCTGACGGTCGCTTTTTCTCCTTCGTCGTTCGCCATCCTGTGAAATGCCGTCGGCGCAATTCCCACGGGGAATGGGATTTCGAACGCCGTTTCACCGAGCTTGAAGGACGTCTTCGTGTTGATTTGACTGACGTCGCGGAGGCAGAAAGGGCGAATCAGGAGCCTGAAATAGAACTAATCCAAAATTAAAGTTCAAAACTGACTTTACCGCTGGTAGGCGTTTCTGTTCCTCTTAAGCGTCATTTCGTCGTCGGCTCCGCTCCTGTAGTAGTCACGGGCGGCTTTCGGAAGCATACAGCGCCTTCTTCTCAACGTCCTCGACGCAAAGCAGCAGGGTCAACATTTCTTTAAATTCACCTAAAATTACAGTTATATGACACGGACATCGAACCTAACTGTCTCACTGTCTAGAGCGATCTGAATGGAAGAGGCAGTTCAGACGTATCGGTCTTACAGGTCTTATCTACTCCATAATACAGGGTGGGCCAAAAAAAAAAACATCGACTCTATCTCAACGCTGTTGTGTTTTCGAAGGTTGCAATGTTAAGAAATAAGAAAAGTTGTTCCGCTTGTGATTCCGCATCGAATGAGCTAAAGATCACTACTCACACCTTTAGGGATGTGCACTTTTAGCCAAAAGTCTGGAAAATTTGTTAAGGAAATTGTACCGATTTTCAGATGGCCATAACTTTACACTGCTCTGTCCGATTTCGACAGTTTTTTGTGATTTCGGTAGCGGAAAACAAGAACAATATTGTGCAAACCAAAAAAAAAGGGACTGGTCCAGACGTCTGAGAGGCTTGTCTGAAACATGGGTCAGAAACATGGAAAAGAAGCATGATGGGTCGTCTGGCTCATCCATGTCTGGAATTCAGCTGTCTACACCGGATTTCACGGAGTTTTAACCCATTTTCTGGCCGTTCTTATCCGTTTTTTATCATTTTTCACATTAATTTCTAATCTGCACAATTTTGTTCTTGTTTTTCGCTACCGAAATCACAAAAAACTGTCGAAATCGGACAGACCAGTGAAAAGTTATATCTGAAAATCGGTACGATTTCCTTAACAAATTTTCCAGACTTTTGGCTAAAAGTGCACATCCCTAAAGGTGTGAGTGGTGATCTTTAGCTCATTCGATGCGGAATCACAAGCGGAACAACTTTTCTTCTTAACATTGCAACCTTCGAAAACACAACAGCGTTGAGATAGAGTCGATGTTTTTTTTTTTGGCCCACCCTGTAAAATCGTATCGTTGGATTCCCGTCGTTTTCCGATTTGGCCTCCGAGAGGACTGGTCGGAATTTTGAAACCGACCACTCAGATTTTGGTCAAAATAAAGTCAGGTACCTCAGAACGACCGGTCGGTTTTGCGTTATTTGTTAGTGAAACCGACCGGTCCGGCGAGTGAGCTTGAAATGACTCCGCTCTACGATTTCCAGACATGCCTCCATTCCCTGTCTGGTCCAGGTTTTTTTGGGCCACCCTGTAGTCAGACAGCCGCTTTCTTTCAGAACAAAATTTCATGTTCAAATTTCCGATGGCATTGAGCGGTCGGAATCTCTGCCGATCTATGGACTTTCAGGGACAAAGAACGCCCTCTATTAGACTTTTTACACGTTAATCTTTAGTAGAGTTTGCGCGCGATGTAGCGTTTATATATGATAAACGAAAAAATAGGAAGGAAAAACAACGCTATTAATGACGTGCGATAGCATCGCGATAACGGAGTATGCGGAATCAAATGATAAGGAGTTCGCAGACGCGGCTTCGTGATGACTACACGGACTGTGCGTGTTTTTCAGTTTCACACTTTGAATCACTCCTAAAAAAGAATCAAGTGGCTGGCAGACTAATAAAAATCTCGTGAACTTGTTCGTAAGAAGCCATTACATCAATGTTTGAACTGGACGTTCTTTGCAATTATAAATAGGCGCTGCTTATTTGAGATTAGTGGGTTTCAAAATGTGTGCAAACCATGAATTTTTTGTAAGCTCCGAAATTCTACAAACGCAATCGTGATCAAATAAATGTGTTAAAAATTTGTGGGAATGTTGCAAAGTTAACCGGCAATTGTTTCACAGTTTCTAAGTCTTATAATGTTTGTGGTGTGTGATATGTGGCATACATTGTTTTGAGGCAGTTTGGACAGTTTGGCGAAAGTCAATTTCAAAGAATTTAGTTCCGTTTTGAGTGTCTGAATTGATTAAAGCCATGTCGATCTGACCTTTGAATATCTTTTCGAGATGTATCTCAATTGCTTTTGACAACCGAATTGGTAGCCTCCGAAGTGGGAAAGCATAATCGCTGTCGTTGGCGTTCACGTTGGAAACGCGTGAACGTGAAAAGTTTATTTTCAGGGAAACATTCAGGGAAATGCAAAATTCAAACCGGCTGGGTAGTTGAATCAAAGCTAACCAGAGCTGGCCTCCTGGAGCATCGTAGACTTAGGTTTAGGCATTTTCATTGTGGTTGTTTTGGGAGCGCCGAAGGCGCGACAGTTGGCGACACCAGCTTTTCTGAGGCTCCACAGTGCTTCTCATCTCCATCGAGTAACTTAACGAAACGCAAATTGCAACTAAGAGAAGACGCGAAAAGCGGAAAAGACGCCTATAGAGACGCTTCAGACGCATATTGCGCAAAGACGCTTATTGCTCATAGACGCCTAAAGCAGACAGCAGATGCCCAATCTAGGAGAGTGGCGCTATGAGTTCAATCTGTGCCCGAAAATAAACTTTCACGTTCACGCGTTTCCAACATGAACGCCAAACGAACTCCAACACCAGCGATTTTACTCCAAACGCCAACGCCAGCAATTACATCTACCCTTCCAAAGTCAAAATCAGAAACATTCAACTCTGTTTCGTCTCTTTATTCAAGAGACACATAATCTTTGAATTAAGGAATGAATTCTCGCGCAATAGCGCGCCGGCTCCGTTAATGTTCAAATAATAAGGAATTTAGTAGGAGTTTGTATCTACAATTTGGACTGAAGGAGCTCCATCTTTGCGATCGACTCGAGGTGGACGGCGTCGGGTCCGTCCGCCAATCTAAGAGTTCTCGCATGGATCAAGAATGTCGCGAGCGGAGTGTCCTGAGTCATTCCCAGAGCACCGTGAATCTGGATGGCCCGTTCGATGATCCTGTGGGCCATCGAGGGTGCCACTACCTTGATCATGGCGATCTCCTGCATGGCGGCCTTGGAACCCATGGAATCGATCATGTGAGCCGCCTTGAGGACCAAAAGACGCGCTTGCTCGATTTCGATGCGCGAGTTTGCGACGTCCTCGCGCACGTTCTGGAACTCTTGCAGCTTTCGTTTAAAAGCGGTACGGTAGGCCACGCGGTTCTTCAGGAAGTCGAGCGCGCGCTCGGCGGCACCGATGAGGCGCATGCAGTGGTGGATTCGACCCGGGCCGAGGCGACCTTGGGCAATCTCGAAGCCGCGGCCTTCGCCCTGAAGCAAATTGGAAACCGGGACGCGGACGTTCTCAAAAAGGATCTCGCTATGGCCTTCTAAAAGCAAAGAGTTAGAGGTTTAAGGCCTAAGTGCTACTTGCCTGGAGCATCCACAGAACCGTAAACTCGCATAGGGCGGACAATGGTAATGCCCGGGGTGTCCATAGGAACGAGAATCATGGTCTGTTGGCGAACGCGGTGCTGCTTGTAGGAGTCGATGGTTCGCCCCATGAAGATGATGATCTTGCACTCGGGGTGGCTCCCGCCGGAAGCGAACCACTTGCGAGCATTGATGATGTAGTGGTCTCCGTCGCGGTGGATGTTTCCCTGAAAAACGGTAGCCAAAATTAAGTTTTACCTCCTCTTCTTACCTGAATATTGGAGGCATCGCTGGAGGCGACGTCGGGTTCGGTCATCGCAAAACAGGACCGAATTCCCCCTTCGAGAAGCGGCACGAGCCACTTCCGCTTCTGCTCTTCCGTTCCGTATTTGATCAGGACTTCCATGTTTCCGGTGTCCGGGGCGTTGCAGTTAAAAATCTGAAATTCGTCTTGAATGTTTATAAATTGATACAAAGAATCCTACTGTAGGTGCCCAGCACGACCTCCCCATAAGCTCGCACATGTGCGCGTATTCCACGTTGGAGAGTCCGGCTCCGTAGCGAGCTTCAGGGTCCACGATCCTGGGAACAAACAGATTCCAGAGTCCTCGGGATTTCGCCTTCTTCTTAAGCTCCTCGATTTTGGGATGGACTTCCCACATGCGTTCGCCTTCGCTATGGAATTCTCCGAGTTCCTGTTCAATTGGAAAGATTTCTTCCTCAATGAATTCCTTAATTTGGTAGTACAGATTCTTGGCACGTTCCGAGAGGGCAGAAGGGATGACTGGGAACTGGCCTGGAATCAAGAGAATTCAGAACAATTCAAACGCGTTTGTTTCACCATAAGCCAGAGTGGGGTTTTCCATTTCCAAAATTTGCTTTAGCGCTCCCTGAGCGATCAGTTTAGCGGCGTTCTTGAAGGAAGAGGCGATCACAGCCTGGCTCGCCTGGCCAAGCGTATATCGTTTGTACACACCCTGAAACGGAGTTTTGAGAATCGGCGTTCAAGTTAAAACGATACTTGAAGGATGGAAGCAAATCTGTAGTTTGTAAATGCCTTGCCGAAGGCAAAAACCTTTGGGTCGATCACTTCGTCGTTCATAAACTGGGCATATTGTTTCAAAAACTTGTCGATGGTGGGAATTCCTTGAGCCTCCAGATTGTGAACGTTTGTTAGTTTAGGCACAGCCGTCGTTTCCACAGGGCAATAGTACTTGTAGAGGCACGTGGCCAGATCCGCGCAGGGATCCCCGAGAGTCGAGATCTCCCAGTCAAGGACTGCGATAATTCGGTTCTCCGTCGGGTGGAAAATGCAGTTGTCGATTCTAAATTCATTCTTTTAGATTTTCAAATTAGATTTCAAATAATTTGTACCTGAAGTCTCCATGAACAATTACGTTCCTCGTTTGTTCCGGAACATTCTTGGCCAGCCACGCGTGAAGTCTGTCCATTTCAGGCACTTCTTCGGTTTTGGCTCCTTCAAATTGTTTCTTCCAGCGGGCCAGGTTCCTCTGGAAGAACGCTTCTGGTTTACCAAATCCGTTTGCTTGGAGACCTCTGATATCCACTTTGTGGATCAAGGAGAGGACACGGACAAGATCAATGTAGATCTCGCGGCGGTCTTGTGGCTTCGATTCAGGAAGATTCGGGTTCACGAAGATGCGGCCTGGAAGGTACTGCATGAGGAAGAAGGGAGTGTCGAGGATTCCCGCCCTGGAATTAAAGATAATTACTTATGGAAAACCAGATTTAGTTGGGAAAACTGGATTAAAAACAATCGACCACTTACTCAGTAACGTAATCGATCATCTTCGGCACCGGGACTTTTCCCTCCAGCTCCTTCATCACTTGAAACTCTCGTTCGATCATGTGTGCCGAAGGCAACAACTTTCCGGACTGTAATTATAGAATAAAAACAAACTCTTCGCAACCCACCGGCTTCTTCCTTAAAACCATTTCGTGTCCTCCAAGCGAAACATAGTAAGTCGGGTTCGACTGTCCGTGGCCGAATTTCCTAATCACGAGGTCCGTGGTGCTGCTTGGAACACGTAAGAGTTTCTGAAGATATGACAGAAGACGGTCAGTAGCGAAGAGTTCTTCTGAAAAAGGACAATTAGAATTATATTGAATGCCACAATATACGCTTCCAGGGCTCTCGAGTGCCGGGAACAAACTTGCGGAGTGTGAATCCGACAAATTTTTCAATGTCACTGACGGCTTTGTTTGTATCATCACACTAAAAGCATCTCCATAACTCATAAAATTCTTTGTTAAACACTTACCTTGATAGTTTTAATTCCCAACGCGGCAGCCCCTTTTAGGTTGTTCCCGAGGTCGTCGACAAAAACCGACTCTTCAGGCCTCACTTGGAGCTCTTCGAGCGCCATTTTGTATATCTTCGCATCGGGTTTGTGAAGTCCAACACGACAAGATTCGACGACAACGTCGAAGAGGTCCTTGTATTTGCTGGAGAACGTGGACGCGCGATGGGAGCGATCCCTGAAGAAGTTGTTCGTGATGACGCCGACTTTGATCCCGGCCGATTTCAGGCAGCGGACGGCTGTCAACATCTCCGGTAGAATTTCATAGTCCAAAAAGTCGAGCAAGATTCTTCCGGAGTGAGTTTCGTGCTGGAATTACTGTACTAAATCACTCTAACACTACAAATCTCACCTTCTTGTGGAAGAAATAGGCGAAGATGTTCTCAAAATCCTCCAGGTTCGTTTGCCCCTTTTCGAGCGCGTGGAAGATTGGCTGAACTTCGGGCGACATGATCATCTCGAATATGGAGTCCCTAGGAAGACCACGACGCTTTTCCTCTTCTGAAAGAATACGTTCGGACTCTCCGAATTCGTCAAATCCAAACCTATCCACAGCTTCATGGGACTCGGAATGAGGACGCCGCCTAAGTCGAAGATAACTGCTTTGACCGAAGACATTTTAAAACAGCGAAATTAGGAGTCGATTGGGAGAATGAAACAGGCAAAGAAATGTGGAAAACGGAATTAAGAGGCGAAGAAGAGGTGCGCCCGCAGACTACAAACTCCACTTTCTTGGTCGACCGACCTTCGAGTCGAGCGAAACGCGATGTGTAGTTTCGTAGTCTTGTTTCACACACTGTAAGCAAAATAATAGGACAGGTGGGCGCGCTAAACTGACGATGCAAAAGTAACTTAAAGGCGCTAAAATATAAGAAATGGACTCTGGGTTGTGTATTTTCTATTAACTGCACGTGGAGCTACGATATAAAAAAAAAACAGAAACGCGCTTAAAATCAACCACCAAAATGTGCCTCCCAGCTATGATAAAACTAGAATGGACCAACCAATGTAAAATTTTTGTCACAAAGCAAAAACAATTCAAAACGGCTTAAAACAATCTCACCGAATTTGACATCACTTGTAAATGTCGACCGCTACCACATAATGGTCTCGTGGCAGATTACCTGAATCTAGAATTACCGTATCACCCCTCAACCTTTATCCCTTTCATCTTCGATTCTTCAAAATCCGATGTTTCATTGCCTCGAGTCCTATGTTGACTCATCACTTTTACGTGATCCCCGCGCGCGGCTAATTCCAATACCCACGTCCACCTCGCTCTGACTCACCGGTCAACTCGTGGCCAGGTCGTGCGTGACCTTCCTTCCCCCGCTTTTTGTTTTTCTCCGCGTTCGCTCACGAGTCCCCTTTTGCACCGCTTTTTTCTGCTTCTAATGCTCCAAAACAAACTGGAACCGAACTCGATCCTCCGGACCCTCGAGCTACCGTATCTGCGCGTCTTCCTCCGGATGCCGTCTCCAACAAACAGCAAACATGTTCGGCGAAGGGTGCAAACTGGTCCATGGACAAATATTTTGGCCGCAGGGTCCGAGTTTGCATCCTTGCGAACCGTCGGGATGCTATTCCAAGATTCCAGAAAACAAGTCGACGGTATTTTTAGAAACGGCGCCGAGACAAAACAAGACGAATTTTGTGGAGATTCCGAGAGTTCGTTTGAGTGCTAGTTAGGCCCTTTCTGCTACGTCATGTTGAGTGTGACTAAACAGCGTGTAACTAAGCACTAGTGTCGCCAACGCTGCCTTAGCGAAGTTAACCTGTCGTATCAGTTTAGATCAAAGTAGTGTTTACATGTTTCTTTCAATACCTATCTTTTTACTTAAAGCAGATAAACCAAAAATAACATTTATTTCTCTGTTCAAAGAAAAGTCCTGAATAAAATTTCAAATTAAGATAACATAAAGTTACATCATTACTTAAGTCTTTCTGGGTTGCTGGAATAATACGTTTACGGGGCACATCAGTATGTACAATAGGGGCCGAAGGAGGAAGGTGGACAGATGCGTTGAAAGAAGGATTACCGGTTTTAGTTTGGGGACTACGGTAGCTGACTAGGGGATGTCGAATGGGAGATTTTAGAGAGCCTGGAGATTTAGGCCACTCCTGAGAGGGTTGTGCTGCCGGTGGATCTGCGGCGGTGGCGCACCTTTTCAATCGCCATGAGTTCGTCCTTGCAGTTCTCCTTGTCCTCGACCATGTGCCAGGCGGCGGTTCTAAAGAATGAGGTGGTAAGGGTTGTCAGGAAGACAATTATTCTTACCTGTAGACCTTGGTGTGCACGACGTTGGTCAACTTTTTGTGGCTGAAGAAGGCGTCGAAGAGCATGCGATACCAGAACTCCTCCTTGGTGTCCGGCGTCTTCCAGGGGAAAAGGTGCGAGCGGAGTCCGAACTGTTGATCCGAAACCACCTTGGACGCGTGCTCGTGGACCACGTCTCCAAGGTCAATCTTGCCAAGGGCCTCGCTGAATCCCTCCTTGCTCCTCCAGAGGACTTCAGTGGGCAGCCAGTCCTCAAAAGCGCTCCGGAGGACGTATTTCTCCATCTGGTCGGAGATGAGTTTGAATGAGGGCGGCAGGCGCGCGACTAGGTCGATGAAGCGCTTGTCCAGGAAGGGCACACGGATCTCGAGCCCGTGGCAGGACGTTGCGCGGTCGCAGCGGAGAACGTCGTATTGGTGGAGGTGCGCGAGGCGCCGGAGGATCTCCTTGTGCAGGTGGCTGCTGCTCGGAGCCCTTTGCATGTAGGCGTAGGAACCAAAGAGTTCGTCGGCGCCTTCGCCCGAAAGAAGCACTTTGACTTCGGAAGTGGCGGCGATGTGCTTGCAGAGGAGGAAGTGGGGTATACCGCAGCGGATAATAAGCGGGTCGAAAGTCTCCAGGGCGTAGACCACTTCTGAAATAAATTATTTGATCGCCTGAACTTAGAGATCTTAACTACCTGGAACGATGTCGATGCACTGCTCAGGAGTGATGACAAGGACCTTGTGGGGAATGTCCAGGTATTCGGCAACCTTGCGCGCATTTTCGAGATCGGGAGAGTCGGTGAATCCAACGGAGAACGCGACTGGCCTATCTTTGAGGAACTTGGTAGCGATCGAGGCGACCAAAGAACTGTCGAGGCCTCCGGAGAGCATAAACCCGAACTGGCGATTGCCCATCAAACGCTTCTGGACGGCCGAAACGAGGATCTCGCGCACTTGGGTCAAGATCTGAAACTTGGAAATCAGCATGCTCATACAATTCAGGTTCATACCAGCTGCTTGTTGATGGTGATCATGCGTTCTGGGATCGAAGGAATGGTCCAATACTGCTGGATGCGGATGTCGTTTCTGGCTCCGGCGAGGGAAATGGTGCCGCAGTGTCCGGGTGGGAATATCTCCACGCGGTCACAGAGGTCGTGGACGCATTTAACCTCGGATCCGATGACGAGTTCGCCTGAAAGAAGGAAGGTAAAGAACTCTACAAAGTGCAAAAACCGCGCTGTTTGCTCAGAGGCAGCAAGCCGTGCAGGATTGTGACCTTGCTAGCCCAAGACAGCTTTGATCTAATGACTCAAACCATCACCTTCACTGTCAAATCCGTAGAAAAGAGGCCTGACTCCTATGGGGTCTCTGCCAATGTACACGTTCTTATCATCAACCATTACAAAGGCGAACACGCCATCCAGGGCGGCACAGCACTTCTTGATGTCTCCGTTGTGGGTCTTGAACGCGTGGATGATGCTGGCGCAGTCGCTGCCTCCGTTCTTGACCTTGTCCTCGGCTAGAGGCGAGTTCTTCTTCAGGATCTCGTGGTTGTAGATCTCGCCGTTGCACACCACTGACAAGCTTCCGGCGACGATCGGCTGCTCACTTGCGACGTGTCCTGGCTAGATACGGTAGTGGTTAGGAAAAGTAGGCCGGACCGAAACGTACCTGGACGATAGCGAGCCTGTGGAAGCCGAGGAAGATGCTCGGTTGGACTTCGGAAATGACGGTGAGGTCCGGTCCGCGGCCGACAATCTTCATGAACTCTGCTGAGTGTTTGACCGAGCATTGGCTGCCCAAAAGCGCCCAGATTCCGCACATTTTCTGGAGAATCGAACGTCAGCAGCAGCGGTTCTTAAAATAGGATTTTGGGATTTCTCGCGAGGAATTCGGGCTGACGCCGAGCAGCTCTGAAACACACGCAAAGGGTTAAGTAGGAGGCGACCTGAAGGAGCGGAGAACAGCGATCGCGCACTCTTAAAGTCCTTGCGTTCTCCTCGTTCAATGTAGCTTAGTGTTTATACAACAGAAAGGGAGCCGAAAAAGCGGATCGGCCAAGATAATCGTCCGGAGAAGAACGAGGTGAAGAGCAAATAGAGCGGAGAAGCGGAGAAGGAGCAGCAGACAGAGTGACGCGAGTACTGATACCAAGACCGGAGCGCCGAAGGTTGAGGGATTTGGATTTGGGAGGAGGAGGACTCTCTCTTAGCAGGACCTCTCCCAAGGGGCGGACCGTTCAAAAAACCGTCGCCAAAACAAACAGCTCCTCCCGACGGCGCGCGTAAGAAGTGCGATATCACGAAGACGATTCAAATCGTGGACAAAAATAAATCGGCCAGATGCAGCCGCCGAAAAGCCAAAAAAGACCTGACATGTGACCGAGAGGCTACGCAGACCGGCTTACCGGATAACGTCGTTTTGGGTTTGGAAAGCGTCCCAAAAATACGAGTGCAAATAGCGAAGAAGGTCGAAGTGGTTCGACCCTCCTCGTTCCACTTGGGCCTCGAGCACGCGGGCGTCAGACCGAGTGGCGCTTCTCGACTCCTCCTTCGGCCTTCTTCGTCCTTCTGAGGCCCACCGCCGGTGCCCCATAAACCAGCGTTCCACTTGCGCCGGGCGGTCGGGTCGTGACACCCCCGACCTGGGACCGGTCCGGTCAAAGGTTAATTCTGGACTTCAAATAAATAGATTCGTCCCGCTGGTACAACGCGCACTTGTTTTCGCCGTGTCTGCAAATCAGATTGGTTCCTATTTCAGAAGACACCGCGAGAGTCGGGCAGAAGCGTCGCCCGAGCAGAAATGGTGAAATCGATGCGCTCGACGAAGAGCCTCTTCGACTACAAGAAGTTCTCTGCTACCGGTGAGTTCGGGAAGCGGGTCGGGAACGGAAACTGGCGAGGACAAGAGTCCTCGGGCGCTTTTAAGCGCCGACGGTGGTTACATGTTTGCCCGATGGGCGGACATCTGGTCATGGGACTGAAGGGAACTTGAGACTGACCAATGGAACTGGATTCTCTAGGACCAGGCGAAGAACGCGCTTGAGTGACTGTTGCTGATCTCAGCGTCTTACATTCTTCAAAAAAGAGGAACGGAAAGAAATCGACAAAACCGGTGTTAAGTTTGGTATGAGAATAAGGCAAATGGTTAGGAAAACTTAGCTTTAACTTATAAAAGTGCCGTACAAGAAATAGTTTATATAACGGAGTGCCGGCGCGAAAATACCCACTCTCAGTTCGAGGAGGTTGTGACTAAAAATAACAAGACTGGTCGCTTTGCGAACAGTTATTGGAATGGGTGCAATTTAAACTCTTTAACGAGGACCCATGAGAGAGCAAGTCTGGTGCCAGCAGCCGCGATAATTCCAGATCTCAAAATGTACTTGTTCCATCCAAAAGCCAACGGGTACTTTTGGTTTCGCTTAGTAAAAGAAATTCTTCTAGAACTGTTGATAACCAATTATATGGGCAGTTAAATAATTACAGAGATTAAACAAAGACATAGTACACGAGTTATCCAGTTGAAATTTCACTCAACATTTTTATTACATTCGTAAAACATATTAAACGCTTAGAATTCCAAACAAATTCTGCTGCTATCTGCAGATGCTTCAAACAGTAAAAATGCACTTTAGATGCTTCTGTTTACAAAGATACACAACAGCATTCTAAGTGCAACTCGGACTCTTAAGGAGACTCAAAAACCTTCAACATTTATTTTTATTATTCAAATGCAGTCTCTTTATTTTACCGTAACCTTTGAAATACTACTGTAACCACTCTTCCCTCTTGAGTCCTATCATACGCGAATTGTTATTGCAAGTTCTTGAAAATAGCCCGGTGCCACCGCTTAACCACCACCATGACATTATCTAGCCAGAATCCAGTTGTCCAAATTCCCAGTTGGAAACCTGCTTCTGGGTTTCATTTGCTCAGCCTGATTCACTGGAGCAGCGACCGGCTGCGACTTCCTGCTACCGCAGAGGTTGACCGGATGACGAAAGACGGAAGCGCTATTGAGTCATTGGCAAAAACCAAACAGGATCTCTCTGAGTCAGCTTGTTTGAGTTTGGAACTTTTTTACCGTTGACTTTTAGTCGATTCTTAGTTTTCTTTGAGATGCACAAAAGAGGATTAACAGACATGAGAGACGAAAAGACAAAAAAACCGAGTTACTATTTGAAAGCCACCAAGAAACTTTTCAAAGACATACACCAAAAAACACTTTCGCAAACATTACCGCATCTAAAAATATTCCAAGCGTTTCTTTGTTCCACCTAACTCCTTCCTAAGCGCCTTAGATGCCTTAGATGACCACAATTTGTTTCTGCCGTCTGCAGGAAGAAAGCGGCGCTTCTCCATCCAAATCTCCAGCATTCAGAACTTAACGTTTGTGTTGTCGAATCCGATTATCCGACTGTTTGCAGAGCCATGATGCGCGCTGACCAGCGGTGGCTCGAGCCTCGGGCCCTTGACTACGGTATGCCGAGGCCGGCGCTTCCCGGGAGAACAGGTCGGAAGTAACCGGAACGAGCGACGCTAATCAACGCCGTCGTATAAAACGTGGCCGTCCTGCGGCTCTCGAATATTCGACTACCTCCGGCCGGCGTTTCCTCGTTCCTTGGCCCTCCACGCGCCTCTTGTGACGTTCCTTGGCCTGTTTGTCGAGAGTGTCTGCGGTATTTTTAGGCGCTCGCCGTGCGCGTTTAAGCGGGATACGTGTAGCTGGGACGGAAAGCGCTTCTTGTGCTGCCGATTAGATCAAACATTTCCATTGGTTGACATACGATCGATTCCCTAAAATTTGAAGATCGACGCAGCGTTCGAAGTGTTCTCGGAATTTTGAAGATATTTAGAAAATTGAAAAGATACAAGCCAAGACGTTGTTTAAATGGTCCAAATTCAAAGAAACTATTTTGTGCGCAATCCATGAACCAAAACCTGTGCCTGCGTAATCCTAAGCATAGCTTAGAGTCATTGGCGACAGTTTCCCAACGGCCAACAGCTAATGCACTAGAATAGCGCGTCAATTGCCTAATTCCCTCGACAAACCGATCGCTTTCTTCTTCGTCGCCTTTCGCCGGTCACTCGATTGTTTTCGCCTCCGAACCGCCAACTCGCTGATCTTCGATTTTTAGAGACTCTTTTGGACATGCCCTCTTCGGTTCATCCCCTTGGCATCAACGCCCCCGAGGCGCCCCCGAAGCCCTTCCGCTGGTTTCCCTCATTTCGACTGCTTACAGCAATTCTTCTCTGCATGTGCTATGCTAGGCAAGAAATCAGACTTTATTTTCGCTTGTTAAAAGTGGTTGTTTAGTGTCCACATGATGAACAGCAACATGGGAATGGCGATCGTGTGCATGGTCAACTCGACGGAATACGACGACGACAACGCGACTTTGGAATCAAATCCGGAAGCGGCGTCCCGCGTGAACTGGAACCCTGACGAGCAAGGATACATTTTCAGCGCCTTCAACGCTGGCATCCTCTGCATGCTGGTCACCGGCTTCCTCGCCGACAAATTCAACGCCAAGATTATGATCATCGTCTCCGTGTTCCTTGCCTCCATCGCCAATATCGCCATCCCCCTGATGGCCGAGCTCAAGTTCGTTCTTTTCTCTAATACCGTAATCCACGCGGCTTCTTTCAGCGTTTGGTTTTCGATCACGGCCCGGTTCATCGTCGGATTCGCCGATGCTCTGATCCAGCCGGCAGTCAACTCGCTCGTCACTCGCTGGTTCCCGGCTTCCGAGCGTTCCTACGCCCTGGGGTTGGCTACAGGCGGACGCCAGATCGGAACTCTCCTCATCGTGCCCACCTCCGGAGCCCTCTGCTCTCAAACGCTCTTCTTTGGAGGATGGCCGGCAATCTTCTACGTTTCAGCGGCCACGGGAATCTTCTTTGTCGTCATCTACATGTTCATCGGAGCGGACAAGCCATCTAAACAGGCACGAAAATTACGTTGAACGGTTATCCAAGAAGTTCTTGGTTTAGAACTGCATAAGTGATGCGGAACTCCGGTTCATCACGCACTCGAACCGCGAAGAGGACTTTGGAACGAAGCGCAAGGAGCGCGAAGTGCCCTGGATCCCGATCCTGAAGTCCGTTCCCGTTTGGGCTGGAATCATTTCCGTCGTGTGCCACGAGTTCCCGTTAATGACACTCATCATGTTCCTTCCCAGGTATTATTCTTGCTTCCTCCGAGCATCTAAATAATCTTGTTCAGTTATCTCCACGACGTTCACCGCTACGATCCTACCCAGAATGGTATTCTTAGCGCTCTTCCGACGCTTTCGCTTTGGATCGCCAAGATCATCAGCTCTTACGTGAACACGTGGATGCAGGAGAAGACTTCCATGTCCCCGAACACTATCTGCAAGGTAGGACCAAATCTAAAACATATCCAATTGACCAACGTTACCAAAATAACGCTATTCCAGCTGCTCAACGCAATCGGATCCATCGGCCTCGGCGTTTTCCTCTTCCTCACGACGCTCCTCGATTCTTCGCACGCGTGGCTCGCCGTCGTCTTCCTCTGTTTCAGCATGTTCTGGGCCGGATTCCATACTCCCGGGTGCCAATACGCCCTCGTCGCCGTCGCTCCCGCCTTCTCCGGCGCCATCACGGGCCTTACGTTCTTCTTTGTGGCCATCTCTGGAATCATCAACCCTATGATCACTAAAATCATCGTTCAGGTATGCACATAAAAATCACAAACGCGCTACGGAAACCTTCAGACTGGATCTAATTTTGAGTGGAGCGTGGTCTTCAACATCTCCACCGTAGTCGCTCTTATCCCCGTTGTCATCTTCACCATTTGGGGCTCGGCAGAGCCCGAGCCGTGGGCCAAGGGAACCCCTAAATCCAGCACTGCCAAGCCCTACAGTAACCCAGTGCCTCCTCTCGCAATCGAATATTTTGAGAAAAAGGAAGAAAAACCCAAAGAAATCCAAACCATCGCCTGAGAAATCCCGCCGTTCCCTCACGCCCCGCTTGCCTATTTATTGTTGTTTTTCTCCAGTTTTCCGCTCTTCCCACGAGGAAGAGTTTAGAAACGTATTAGATTCTACGATACTCAGTTGTTGCTTCCGTTCAAATAAATTCTTTTCCTTAATTGGCGTGCGCTGTGCAGCGCCCACGATGAATCATGGAAAGTTATCAATGTGTTGTGAAGCAAATAAGATTGTTTGAGATACGAAGTTGTCACTCACACAGAGCGTCCCATGCCCATTTCTCATTTTCACTCTATCATCCACTCCTTCCATTTACTCATCAAATTTACTTTACAACAGATATCCGTACCCTTAAAGCTTCAAAAGCATATAATATAATTTTCGTAATTTCCAAAAAGAAGTAAATTAAAAGAAATAAGCAAAAAGCGCTCCCAAAAACATCCTGATCAATCCAACTCAACATGATCACGCCCCTTAAAATCGCATCAAACTCGGTTCACACGTCGATAGTCGATAGACACATTCAAATCGCAGCGTCGCCCAGACAACAATTATTGTCCGGAGTTCATTTGACGTCGACCGCTCGCTCCGTGTGGTTGTTCCCGGATTCCTCCTCAGCGTCTACGTCTACAATCTTCGGGTCAGTTTTCGTGCAGCTTCGCGAAGCTTCTGGAAGCCGAAAAGCTACCAAATTTGCATTTCTGCTCTTTGACTTTTCGCTGCAGCGTCGTTGGTCCCCGCCACGACGCCACTGACTCGCGAGTTTCGACTCCTCGAGCGGCGAGGCGAAGGTGCGGCGTTCGGCCGTTTTCGCTCCGTGAGGCGACCCAGCCGAGGAAACCTTCCGCTTCCGAGCTGACATCTTCATGCGATGTTTCAGGCCGCCGCTGTACCCAACCGTTCATTTCTCTCCTGCACCGTTTTGCAGTCGCGCTTGTTTCTTATCTCTGCGCGTCTTGATCGCTTCTAATCCGTGTCGTTTCTAACGCATTCTTTATAATTTCAGGTATCCGTGGCCAGAAATGGCTTTCACATTTGCGGCATTATGTTACCTCATCGCGCTCATCGCCATCGCATTTTGCATCTTCTTCGCCATATTTACGGTAAGTTGGTACTTTAATATATTTCTCAATGTTTTGTAACATTGAGTCGGAGTTGTAGCGAAGTGAACGGCGTCGTTTAATTGATTTAATCGTTGTAATGGCGAGAATTTGTTCAGATCCTGTTTTTGTTTGTTGTTTTGTCGTTTGAGCGTAGCGATTTTTGAGCTACATGCTGTGGCGTACTGAAGATCTCATAATTTAACGAAGATATGGCTATATGGCTTGGAAAATGTGGTTTGTAGGCCAGCACTGGAATACCACTCTTATTTTTCGGAGTGTTTTGTCAAAATGACCACGAAGCATATCATTTGAAGCATTCAAAGACCTTTGGGCCAATATTGCTGTAGGACACGATGTATCCTTGAAATGAGCTGAACTTATCGTAAAATTAGACTCATTTTCAGGATAAATATCCGAATAACGGGACTTAATTCTTAATTTCCTCTGTTTTAGGTTATATCCATCGATGAACTGCGCACCGAATACAGGAACCCCATCGAACAATGTAGAAACTTGAACCAGGTACAGTAGTCTCTTTGTTCACCCTTCCATTTTCACAATTTCCAGCTCATTCTGCCCGAGTACGGACTTCACGTGGTTTTCACCGTTCTCTTCGTGTTCTCCGTCCAAATGGGTGCCGTAATCTGGAACCTGCCACTCCTCGCCTACCATATTCACCGGTGCTATCCTTTCCTTCTGTTTTGTAACTATTCGTTTGTTTCAGCTACATGAACCGTCCCGTGATGAGCGGTCCCGGCATCTACGACCCGACCAGCATTATGAACCAGGATCAGCTGTCGAAGGCGTACCGCGAAGGCTGGATAAAGCTGGGATTCTACCTGATCTCGTTCTTCTATTACCTGTATGCCTTGATCTACACGCTCGTCACTAGTTCCTAAGGAACTAACCGGCGATTCAGGCGATTTGTCACCGATGAAATCTCACGTTTTGATTGCTCATTTCTGCTCTCCAGTGATTGTATTTACTGAAACCTATTTTTGTTTTAACGATTAAATCTAGCGTTTGTTTTCCGAATTAGCTCCTAAACAATTTCGTGTAAATAAACATTAAATTCGTTTTGGCTTCAGTACTTTCAGGAATTCCAGCAAGCATGAACGTGTGGCACCGGTCTCGAAGCGATAGAATTGAGCGTTTATTTGGTAATCTGGGTTCAAAGATTGAATGCATGTGTCAGCTTTCAATCTGCGGCTAAGCGCTTAAGGGGACCTACCGTATCCTCCCGTCTTTTTGCACTTTCCATCGATTTCAGTTTGTTTTTTCTATTGGTCGCATTCAGGTGAAGCGCTGCTTCAACGCGATGTTCTTCTCGTCTGCGCCAGGTAACAAACAACTGCCGCCGCGGCACCTTCGACTCGCGGGCGTGAAGTCCCGAAACCATCTGGCGCCTAATAGATCGTCGGTCGGTATGTTCCAGCTAACCGGGGAAAAACACTTGCTTGATGGCGGGGAGGGTCGCCGCCGCCGTCGGCGGTTTCTTGTTTACGCCGTCTCGGTAGTCGCTCGGCAAGTTGTCGAATCGATTGCGCGCCCTGTTTTGATTATCTCCTCTTCTTCCCCGCCGTCCCAGGCCCGGTTTCTGGCCAACAAGCGTTTTCTGGCCCTTCTCGGTTTCTCCCTGCTTCCGCTTCCCTCATCTATAAAATATTTGGAACTTATTTTCGGCACCCGCCACTTCGTAAAGTGATCGCGCGTGGTTTTCTGTTCTGTTTGGGTGTTTGCGGTGGACGAGTTTCCGCGATCACGTGCTTATTGCGTCGAATTAGTTTCAGATGACGGCGGAGAAGCCGCCGATTTGCTCGGCGTCGTCGCTTCTAATCGGCCTCGCTGTTCTGCTCCTCGTCCCGCGTGGAGTCGCCGCGCAGCGCGAAGAATGGGACGTAGGAAACTATCCGAACCCCACGGCCCGGGACTTCAAACGATGCAATATGAGGACCACTGCGAACATCTGCGATCCGGATAAGGTCCTTGGAGAACAGTCAAGGTAACGGTTCGTTCGATGAATTCCAGGGACCTCGGGGGTATTCATCTTCAATTCCACTCTAGAAGGCATTAAAGAGATTACAGCACTGTTTTGATGAAAAGAGCCCCTTACTCTCATCTGTTTAGATACCGCTTGAACCACGAACTCCATCAACTGGAGAGCAGAACTCGACAGGTTTGAATCCTTTGAACCCTCAGTAAACGCTAATATTCTATTCTAGGACCATGGCCGAACCTTCTGCGAGAAGAAGGGAATCACGGGCGCCATGGCCATCGCGAAACACGTCCGAGGCGGCTCCGACAAGGTCAGCCGTCCGAGTTACCGTACTCGTCGCTGAGATAATAAGTTTAGGCAGTGAAAGACATGGCCAATGACATGCTGCGCAAATGGTCTTTGGACGACCAGTGCCAGAAATCCATCGTGATTGTGGTGGCCACGGAAGACCGCAAGTTTTGGGTGGCTCGAGGCGACAATGTGCCTGTGTACGCGCAGGTACCCTTGAACCCTTTAACCTTGAATAACCGCTATTATCCCATTCTAGGAATTCACTGATATTTTTACGGAACAGGTTGGAGCGAAATAAGAATAATGTAGAATTTACCTAGTGTTCTAGAGAGGACTGTTCCAAGCTGGAGACTACCAACAGGCTTTGACGAATATCCTCCAGAAGACGTGGGAAGTTTCGCTTTCGAAACAAGGACCCCGAAACTCGAAACCGGAGCCTCCTAAGGGCGGAAGAGGATTCGTGGACCCTGGACCTGGTGGCCAAGGCGGCGGAGGCCGCGGTGGAATGGGCGGTGGAGGCGGTGGAATGCCCAGCTTGACCAGCCTCCTGAAGATTCCCAAGTGGGTCTGGCTGGCCGTGGTGAGTTTTTCCGATTAAATTTAACTTTTGAACAAGCTTAATGTTCCCAATGTAATCAAAACACACTATCGTTTCTTAATCCCACCAATTTTAGGTGTTCGTGGTTATTCCTCTCCTGTGCTGCTGCTGTTTGTGCTACTGCTGCTGTTGCAAGGGCAAATTTGGAGGCGGCGCAAGTGAGTCAAGCGTTTAAGATCAAGATATCTTATATTTATGGTAAGCTTGCTAATGGACCTTATATCCATATTTCAGGCGGTAGTCCTCGACGTCAAACTCCGGGCGACATTGAAGGAGGTGGTGGTGCAGGAGGTAGGAATTATTGTTTAAGAAAAGAGTTCTTAGGACATTTTTATAGAAATTGTTCAAGAAAGTTTTAAAACAGAAATTATTAATTTGTATTTTCAGGAATGGGCGGTGGAGGTCGCGGCCGAGGAGGCGGCGGCATGGGCAACTTCTTATCCAGTCTTGGTGGTGCGGGAATAGGATCCTTGGCTGGTATGCTTAAACTTGGTTTTCAAAAACGTTATTTCTGTTTTAGGTCGTCTCCTGAGTGGCGGAGGAGGCCGCGGACTGTTCGGAGGCGGCGGAGGCCAAGGAGGAGGTGGCATGATGGGCGGCGGAGGTGAGTGGAACGTTCAAGTTCAAGATATTGGATATTCATGATACGCTTGTTGACGAACCTTATATCCATGTTTCAGGCGGCGGCGGTGGAATGGGTGGAGGTGGAGGTGAGTTACAGTTTGAAACTTTGAAATTCGACTTAACAAACCTCCTTTTGAGGAGACTACCACCCGACCCGACCTGACGCCGATCCCGGAGGACTGTACCCCTCGACCAAAGTGAAGGACGAAGGCGGCGGAGGAGGCTGGTGACACCGAACTCCTGACCCCTGTACATACTAGAATCACGATTCTGTTGGTCTCTCCCAATCTTATAGTGCTCATGACTTTTCTTTTCTTGCTTCGTCCCGTCCAACTAGAACGTTTTTTTCAAGATTTATATATTTTGTTTACCTTTATCGTTGAAATGCGATAATAAACGTGAACCATTAAAAATTTCATCGAATTACAAAATGAGATAAATAGGCGGAACACGACCAAATTCGTCGCAAACTAGGCGCGTTGGGCGTGAGAGATTACGCTGTTCTTCAGATCAGTGAGGGTGAAGACTGAGATTTCGACGGCAATTAATCTTAAAGCTCTATGGGGAAACTATGACTAGATGATAGTGGAGGATGGGACGAGTAGAGAGATAGCGCGGAAAGAACGAACTAGGACCCTCGGGCACAACATATCTGGGATAAATATTCAAAATGTACCGGAAAAAAAGTTGAACGCGGAAGAGTGGACTAAGAGGACGGCGGAGCCGAGGACGGCGGCTGCTGTCCTCCCACCAAGGATCCGCCGCCGGAGGAGGGCGCGCTGCAGGAGGCCGGGGCACCCAGGGCGGCGTTGGCCGAGTTGGTCGAGTTGCTGCTCTGGATAGTAGAGTTGTTGGAGGCCGCCGCCGCGTTTTCGGAGCCTCGCTGAGCCCGTACTGTATTAGAAGAGAAGAGATTGGAGCCGGGAAGGTTGGGAAAGCGAATACCGATATCGCGGGTCACCTTGACCGGCGCCTGAAACAGAGCGGAGGGTTAGAGGTCCATGAGGGCGTCCCCGGTGTCTTACAACAGATTCCGACTGACCGAACAGAACGAGGACCCTTAGCCGAAGAGAGCTAAGACACGCCTATGGGAAGAGAATTTGGTTTGGCAGTGGCACAGGGGAGCAGTCACCGGGATATCTCGCAGCACTTTGAGAATTTACTTGCGCGACGATCGCTAAATTGAGTTCGAATTTGAGTGCGAGTCGAGTGAGGAAGGAGAAAAGAAGACAGAAAGAGAAGAAGATAGTCAAAAGTGGAGGAAACCGCGAGATATGCCGTTGCTGCGTGAAGTTAGTCAGATCGATCTGATCGTGCCCCGTGATGTGTTAGTTCTGCTATGATCTATTGTAGTCTCCATGCGAGTTCATGCCACACATGCTCAAACGTAAAAGGGGGCAAATGGAGTCGGAGAGGACGAAGAGGAGAAGGTCAGGGGGGATTCGTCGGTCGATCAGTCACAATCGAAGGAAAGCGAAACAAGCCAAACACACTCACTCATAAGATATTAATAATCGCCATTTGTAACACGCGAGAAATCAAAATGACGTTAGTAGTTATTGCTGAAGGAGGTCGAAGGTAGCTGCAGCAGCGAGGGGGCGCTCTGGTTCGACGAGATTACGCCGAAGGAGACCCCGGCGCTGACCGGCGACGGTGACGTAGGCTTGAAGGAGGCCCGAGTCGGAACCTTGCGAGAGGTTTTCCGAGAGATTAACGCCGAAAATGACGTCTAAAATGGAAAACTCGCAGGCGCATTCAGGATCAGGTGGCCGACAAAAGGAAACGAGGAGCACAGAGCGGAGAAGTGAGGAGGAAGCCGAAAATACGGACAGGCAAGGAGGCACAACCACACAATCGTGAGGAGAAACGCGCGTGCACTCGTGCGATGCGAAAAGCCGAACCAAAAGGACCGAAAGCGAGCCTACCTTCTTCTTCGACTGGTTCAGCAGGTCGCGGTAAATCTCCGAACGGAGAAACCGTTGGTAGCTATCGTTCTTCATCAGGCAGAAGATGTGGTCCTGCAAACAGCCATTCGCGCCTTGATTGACGAGCCCACTTACCGCCGCCTCGTCGAACGACCATCTGTTCGGATTCTTCAGGTTCTCCTCAGTGATCTCCATCACCTTGCAGTCGATATTCACCGGCGAGGTCGCGTTCGTGTCGATGAACTCGTTGTAGATCTCCGTGACCAGCACGGGAACCATCCGACAGCTGCATTTCCGCAGTTTCTGAACCTGAAACAAGCGAAATTCACAAATTTAGAATAAATATTCATTAAGGATAACGAACCTCCCACCAGAAACGCAAGTTCTCTCCGGAGTACTCCTTATCCAGGAACTTTTGTAGCGTTTCCCTTCCGAGAATGTCGATGAGCAGCTCTTCGAAGGATTCTTCCCAGAGCTTGAGACGTCGAGTAGAGATGTCTCCGGTTCTAAACTCGCACAATTACTCTTGTTTCAATTATTCTAAACGCCTACATTTTGTCGTGCTGCCAGAAATCGACAGTGTCAGAAATCCACGGATTTGGCTGTCCCTGGAAAGGATCCATCGTAGAGCCGGGAGGCGTGAAGAACGGGTCGAAGACGCGTCGGTGGTCAAAGTACTGCAGATAGCTGAAAACAATTTAAGCTTGATGGGATGCGATCCGAGCAATCAGCTCACTTTTCGACCACTTTCGACGTTCTCAGAACGTTCTTAGCCAGTCGACTTTGCAACAAGTTGATCTGAAGATGGAATAAGCTTCACAGAATAAGTGGAACAGGACTTACTTCTTGCTTGAGAGTGTCTTGGACTTGGGTGCATCTGCGGAGTCCCGGGCGTTGACTGTAGGTCCGCTGGGAGGGTTTCGGTTCTCTGAAAACAGTTTAAATCAGCACTCCCACATGTATTTGTAAGAAAAGATGAATTTAAAAGACTCAAATTCACTTACGGAACAGGGACTGGCTGAACAGTTTCGGCCGAAGTCGAACTGCTGCTGCTCCCCTGCACGTTCCCGTTCCCGGTGGCGTTGGAGCACGAGGCGGAGAGCGACGAAGCCTGGAGCGCCGCCGCAGCCGCCGAAGACGAAAAGGGGAGCGGAAGCGGATGCGCGGATCCGGAAGCGTTTGCAGCGGCAGGCTGCAGCAGTGAGTGCGGCATGACCCGAAGAAGAATACTTTGGACGACCCGAGCGACTCAGTTTCCGGAAGTCCACCTCCGTGGTGTTCACGCAGCCCGGGACGGGCCGGTGCACATCCCAGAAGGCGCGTTCCTGACTGTCCAGAATCTGGCGTTCCAATCGATCCCGTTTCTTGTCGACTCTGAAACTGAATCATCAAACCGGGAATTTCCACCGTCGTCTACTTGTACTGTGCTTCCGCCTGCATAAACACGAACTCCCATTTTCTACTGAACATCTTCTGCAGTTTCGCGAGATTCTCAGCTTCGAAATCTTCCAGTTCTAGATGAGCTTTGTTCTGCATTGTGCGTTTGCACAAGTACACCGCTAAAACGAATTTCTTTAAAAAGGCCACACGCTAATTCTAAACATACCGTAATCTGTATTTTCCGGTTCCCAGCAGTTCGAGGGCCAGAAATAAGGCGTCTGAAAGCGATAGAAGGTTCCATCGTTCTTGACAGTCAAAACGTGGTCGTCGATTTGAAAAAGGTACCCGTGAGAAGCAATTAGGTGCGCGAGATGCAACGCGTCGGCTGAAACAAAAGCGTTAATTAAGGAGTGGAAGAGCGAGGTATCTAATACCTAGGTCAGCCATGTCGAGATTCTTCATGATCCAGGAAATTAGGTCTTGTCCCGTGAACACCGAGGGCACCTTTGACAGGAAGCTCTTAACCGTTTTGATCGGCACTCCAGTGTCCTAGAATCAAACAGAGAGTTACATTGATTTCAAATTGTTACGAATCCTACCTGGTCTAACATCATGGTGACCAAGGCCTCCATCTTTAGGTAAATCATGTAGTTCGGGTGCTGCGCCGCCGCCGACGTCGGGTTGTCAGCGGAGGTGACGCGCAACCGAGGAATCGCCATCTCAGCTCAGATCCCAGCTGCACTTCCTAACGGGGAGATCGCGTCTTCGGATGCCTCAGAAGCGCGAGGGTCGCAACGACTCTTCTTCCATGCACTGCGACTCTCAGTTACTGTCGCCTGCCATCACTTCGGAAGCCTAAAACGGTCCACGCGCGATTAGAATTCGGACAGAAGCGCGATTCGAAAACCGCTGGGTACGCGCCACTGAGAACACCGCTCCTTGAGGCGATCAATACGACCCGCTTCTTCGTCAAATGAAATCCCAGGCGCTTTTTCGAGCGGCGTCGTTGCCCGTGGAAGTGAGCATCGCTCGCGGAAGCGGGTACGGGACGATGCGGAACAACAGCACATAAGCGGCGAAAACGGCTTCGCCGGGTGACGAAGCCGCGATCGAGCTAGCGCCTCGAGAGGATCAATTCTGATCGATGGAAAGCTATTGGGCCGCGGGAAAGAACGCCGAAGCTCGGAATCGCGAGTTGCGGGAGCCGCGATCGATGCCGCCGGAGAAATCGGCGACACAAATAAGCAGCCGAGAATGGAAAATAATATTTCAGCGCGCCGGGAAATAACGACAAAAGAAGCTTGGCCGCGCAGGGAGATAGTGCTGCTGCTGGGCCGCTGCCAGGGCAAAAGGCCATTTTCGTTTCTTCTTCTTTTCGAGCTCGCCTTCTCTTTTCGGCGCTCGGACAAAGGTCGGCGGCTTCTGGGCAGCCGCGAACAGCTCGCTGTTCCGACGACGGTCGGGGTTCAGTACCTGCGGAGAGGAACTAACAATGAGTCCAGAGGGACGAAGCTCGCCCGTCAGGCGAGCAAGTCTCCGGCAACGAGAAAGAGCGACAACGCACGCTCAATCGATAAATTCTGCCGTCCCTGGCCGGCCGCCGAGCGAGCTGCCGCCCGCCGCTGAAGTTCGAACGAATTTACATATAAAGAAACTCGGGTGGTCTTCCACACCACGAGCCCAGGCTCGGGGTCACGGCAAACACAGCTGCATTCGGACACTGCACGGCATCTGAACAGGCATCTGCACAATTCTCTATCGTGGACTCGCCGCCTTCGTCTTCTTCCAAATTTCGTCCCAACGCGGCGGCCGACGTACTATCAGCTGGCTGCGACGCGTGCTGTTTAGTAGAGCGCCTCGATCGCGAGCGAGAGAGGAGCTGCTGCTGCATAGAACAAAAAAAGAAGAAGAAGACTTAGGGCCTCCTGAAGCATTCTTCCACCGCAGCCACGATTTCGACTTCGGCGCCTTCTGGGACGGAGCATGAAGCCGGAGCTTCCACAGGCTCCAGAAGCAGTTCGGGCATCATGTCGATGAGGATCTTCTCGGGCATACAGGTATGTGGTGACGGAAGTTGCGGTGGCGTGAGATCTTGTGATTCCCATAGGACTTCCTGGGACTCCACGATCCGTCGACAGCCGGTATTTCCTCTGCGGACCACCGCTTTGCTGGGATGCCTGACAGCGCCGGAGAATCCGGTGTCGGAAGTTGGTCGTCCGACGGCCTTGCTCAAGGCTCAATTGTGACTCCGATGACTGTTGCAAACGGTGGGCAAGTTCGCTGTTTTGATTTAAATTTCGGGTTTTAGAACACGAAAGAATCGGCAAATGCTCCCACAACCGCCACGTCCACTTTCCTCCGGAGGACAAAATCGTTTCCGGATACCATGAACCCAAGAAGCCCCCGCTCTTCGATGAAACTCGTAAGTTTCTGTATTTATTGTCGATTCTTAAATTTAATTTTTAGGATCTGTCGATATAGAAGAGATCCAACAAGCTTATCGCATGGCTTGCATGACGAATCGCTTGTTCCCCGACCAGAACGTCGAAGAACAAATCAAAGCCAGTTTTTAGCTTTTCTTGGCTTATGAATATTCCATTGCTTTCAGACATTCCACCGCTTTGGATCCGTAAGGCAAGAATCGTTATCGCTAAAAGGTGCGTCTCTAATCTATGATAACTGAATTAATTTTGCTTTTTAGGCCAGCGGATGTCCAATGATCACATCAACTGCCTCGAGGACATCTTCCGCAGGGTCCAATTTGACGTCGTCGATTTCCAGTATACCTTCCTCGACGATGACGTATGGATCGAAACACATACCAAAATTAAACCGCTTTCAGATGGCCGTGAGTTTGGGAGAAATGATCGAATTCTACGAATCTGCGGTCAAGTTGAACATCTCGTTCAACAACGAAATCAAAATGCGCGGGTGGCAAGCGATCTGCCGAGCCGTGAAGAACGTACGCTGAATCACGCGTGTGGCGCAGTTTTAATCATTGTTTTTCCAGAATCCATGTTTGGAGGAACTGAACATGCGCTACTCAGCGATCAATGAAAAAGTCCTGAGTCTCCTGGCCCGAACGCTCCGGAGTCAGCCTTCCTTGGTCAGCCTCCATTTGGAGAATGTCGAGCTGACCGGAAAAAAGATGCTACTGCTCTCTTGCGGCCTGAAACCGAACACGGTGCTGCGGGAACTTTATCTGGGCGAGTGCGGCCTGGTCGCGGCCGATGGAACTCATTTGTACCAGTTGATCACTTCGAACACCGCGCTACAGATGCTTGATTTGCGCCACAACCGACTTGGGGTGCTTTTTTGAGGCTGTTTTCGATCTCAAATAAATACGTGTTTCAGGACGAAGGATTCCGGCACATCTGCGATGCCCTCAAACACCCCGACACTATCGCGAGAAGTTCCCTTTCCGCGTTGGTCATGTGGAACAACGGGATCACAAGTGCAAGTATGGATTGTCTTGCGCACGCGCTGGTATTTTGATGTTTTATGCACGTTTCACGTAGGAACTTTCAGAAAAACAATCCAAAACTGGAAACTCTGAACATCGGTAAAAACGCGCTCTCAGTGGATTAACGCACTGAAACCTGCGCTTATGACCGGTGGGGGAATGATCCAAAGGCTCGGACTCCAGCACACGAAGCTGAACTGCCAATGTAACCTACCAATGAAGGGTCTTCTTTAATATCGCAAGAATTCAGGTGCGATCGCTTTGGCCGAATGCATTGCCGATAACAGCGTTCTGGTCAGAATTGACCTACGCGAAAACGACGGAATCGCCCTGGCCGGACTTATGGCGCTCCACATGGCGATGCGGGTGAACACCTCGATCACTTCTCTAGATTTGGACCAATCTTGCACCCATTCCAAGAACAACAAGGTAGGATTTATTGATGATATCCCGCCATTTGGGTTCATTTCAGGTCGCCGATCATCAAGGACAATTCCAGAGCATGTACGACGAGATCCAAATCCTCTGTCAGCAAAATCGTCAGAATGCTCTAAAGAAGCTTTCGGTCCAATCTGCGGCTTCTTCGTCGGCGCCGTCGGACCACGAAGACGTGGAGAAGTCAAAAGACGAAGAAGAAGCTGAAAAAATGAAATTAAGTGAAGGAGGATCTAAGGAGACTGGTGAGGAATCTGAAGTTGAGAAGATTTCGGACTCTCCCGTCGCCGAAGCGTCGAACTCGAGCGAAATCCAATGCGCCGAGGAGCAGCTGACGTTGTCGATCCCGAAACACTGGCGGCGGCAGAAGGAGCGCGATCTGAAAAAGTTCCATCGCTCAGCCTCGCTCACCTGTACCGAAATGGTCGAAGATCTTACAGTAAGAACAACTTCTTTTACAGCTGCCTGATACGGAATTTATTTAGGAACGCGTGAAGCAAATGCATTCATCCACAGGTTCTCTTGAGGATTCCGTCGCCGCTTCCGTGGCCACAGTCAAGAAGCCGGTCGTCGTGGAGAACAGGCCTTCTATCTCGAATATTTCCAAGTGTGAGCATAAACCCGATTTTGAATGATCCTTAATCTGACGTTTTAGGCGAATGGACTCGATCGCCTTCGCTGCCCGACCTACCGAAATCCACTGAAAACGGGACCGTGACGCCCGTGCGCCGCGCAGGCCGCCGTTTTTCGGTCTCGCCTTCGACAAGCGAAGCTGCGTTTTACTCTCCTCCTTCCCGGTTCAAGGTCCAAACCGTGCCTTCGAAGCCTTCCACCCTCACCCTCAGCCCCACTACCGGTATCCCACAGCTCAAAGTTTCGCCGTTAGCCGAATGTCCTACGGGTTCTTCTCTCACCTGGCACTCCGGCGACGCTCCTCGCGGCCTCGTGATTCTGCCTTCGACCTCCAAAGCGGTAGTCCCCTCAAAAGTGCCGAAGAACGAAGCGAAGGCGCCTCCGAAGGAAAACGACGCTCAGATCACCGAATGCGTCAAGTCGGTGGTCAACGACCTCGTTAATTACTGCGTTTACGAGGTCGACGGGACCACGAAGGATACTTCTACCGTATCCACCCAGGTGGAACGAAGTGGGTCCGTTGGACCCAGTATAAAGTAAGCATCAATAAAAGAATCTTGCATTTAAACAGCTAATTTCAGGCGTGCCACGGACTCTCTAGAACGACGAAAGAAAACCACGCCTCTAAACTCGAGTGGACCGCCGCCGCCAGTTGTCGAAAGCGAAGTTGAAGCTACGGAAGTGGTGCAAGCGACGGTCCGGCACTTGGTCCGCGAAGTTCTGCGCTTGGAGCGCGACGAAGTCGCCGGAAAACTGCAGCGTAAACGAAACTCGATGCGAAGAACAAACGGAGTTTCTCCGCCGTGAGGCAAAGGAGTTCCAGGCGGTGAATACAATCGTACCTCCCTTCTGTGATATCGGACAAGATTCTGTTTCCTCTCGCACTCCCATGAATCAAAACTGTTTGATGTGTACATCCCTCTCTAAATCTTCTATATCTATCTCGTCATCCCCATCCGATCGACTCGCCTGTTGTTCAGCTCCGATTCGTTGGTCATGTACAACCGGGGGCCAGTAGGCTGCCATTCTCACATTAGTGTTCTTGTAAACCTTTCCCTTATTTAGTCAGGAGTAATTTACTTTAATTCAACTTCTGTGATATGTTCATCGGATCGATTGAATCTAATCGTTGCTTGGTCCAAGTTTTACAACACACGCACAAAAAGAAACCATTAGGAGTAAAAGTCAAAACTACATTTCAATCATTTGCAAAGCTAAAAGAAAACCGTTGCTGCAGGAATAGTCCGTAGCAACCCTAACAGGCTTTTAAATGACCATCTGCCGCTTTGAAGACTCATTAGCAACCCTTAGCAACTTGGGACAAGCGAGCGTAATTCGTGATGACACATGCTTAGGAGTCGCAACCGGAAGGCGTCGTGACTTGCGACTCGCAAGGTCACGACGCAAGTCACGACAACCCAGTTTAGGGCTCCCTGAGTCACACGCTTTGTTTACCTACCAATGTTATCAGCGCGATCCGAACGAAAAGTGCAGCCCAAGAAGCGCCCCAGTTGCCAATTTTGTATTCCGACCGGCGATCGATTCGTCCGCGATGCTTCGCTCATCGCTTCTCCTCTCGCTCGTATTCGGCTTCGCGCTCTCCGAAGGCGGATACTCACAATGGAGTCCCGAAACTTATCCCAACTCAATGCGCGACCTGCAGCTCTGTGGGCTCCAGTCTCCCTCGTACGTGTGCGATCCTAACGACCTTCTGGAGGACATCGATGGTCAATCAGGTGAGGCTGGACAAAACAGAAGAGGGTAATTCATAGGACCACTTTAGGAATCGTCCTTCTGGAAAAGGCGCTTTTGGAGTTGCGAAACAGCACAAACTGCACGTGCTCTGGGATCGACAACCACGTCTGCGGTATGACCCCGCACGGCTTCACGGTGTCGATCGCCGTTGTGGAGAAGATGAAGCTGCCACCCGGAAGAGAGTAGGTTTATTGCTTAGTTTGTAGCGGCGCCGAATCACCAGGCTTTACAGTTTGTTTGCCCTCCATTCACCGCTGTTCTTTTGTATTAGTTTTGACTTATTCTCAGCTCCGATTCTATTTTCAGAGATCGCACAAGTCGGACAGAGGCGATTCTGCAGTTCGCCGACGACCTCCGAATCCGCCTGCCGAGAGGCCAGTGCGACGACGATCTCTTCATCGTAATCTCGGTCAATGACTCAGCGATTTGGACCTCGACAGGGCCGCGTCACGGAGGTCATCCTGCAAACCGACATGATCAACTCCATTACCATGACTGCCGGTAAGATGTTTCGTTCCTTTGAAGCCTAACATATGCTTTTCATCTCCAGAAAACCACTTCATCAAGAAAGAATACACTCGCGGACTCCTCTACATGGTCAACATGTACACGAAAGTCCTTCGCGGAGAGCGCGCTATAATCACCAACCCCAACGGTTGGTACTGGCCAATTCCCCTTTGGTCGATTATCCTGATCCTCGTGGTGATCGTCACCCTCGTGTTCGGCTCCATTGGACTCTGCATCTACTGTTGCTGCAACTGCTGCAAGAAACACGACGGCTACACTTTGGGCCAGAGGACCTGATCTCCAGTAAAAATCACTAATAATTATTATGCCTTGTTTTGTGCCAGTTTTTAGTCCACCGTAAAATCGAAATCTCGGTTTGTTTGCGATTTCTTCTGCTCGGCCGGTTCTTCGTCCGCTTTCGCTTGGAGCTGCTCGCGATCCTTTTTCTGCTTGATATACATTTCGAGGTCCTTAAAATTCATATTTAGACCTTCGTGAAACTCACTTTTAATAAAACCCTCATCTTCTCTTCCAAGAATTGATCAATCTCGGGTTCCGCAAATTTCGGGTCGTCCGCGGGGTCTTCCTCCACAACTTCAGCTTCTTTCTAAAAGCGATTCTTCACCACAAAATTCCTTCCTTCCTTACATTCTGAGGAAACCTCTCGCAGAAGTTATCCTTCCACAACTCGTAGGCGCTCTCGGCACGAACTTGGGTGTGTTTGATGGAGTCCACAGGAAGTCCGATGTCCTAAATAAGATTCACATATCACTTCAAATTTCGCCTTGCGAACCTCGAAGGAATCGCTTCCGACCGGAACAGCGAGTGGTTTGTTGAAGTCGGTCGAAACGCCCTTCGGGAACGATTTCCCGAAGGCAAAGTGGGCCAAAATCGCCTTGCCCCTGGAAACGAGGTTTTCCATCCGGTTGCTGTAAAAGTGGAGCGACGCTCCGTTGAAATGCGCCGCGAAGCGGAGCGCGCGGCAGATCGTCCGTCGCGAATCCGAGTCCAAATTCTGGAATTCCTCGTATTTGGCGCCAATAAACGCCAGCGGGATCGGGAACATCCTCATGTTTTGCACGTCCTAAAATTAGCATTCTTGAGAGATTTAGATAAACGCCTTCAAAATACTTTGTGGTTTCCAATTCTTCGTTTTGCCAGCTCTTGGATATCTCCGTAAAGATCCGGCTGTTTTCGGGAGAGTTCCTTCTCCACTTGTTCCAACCGACATCGCGTGGATTCGAGGATTGTTTCCATCGTGTTCCAGAGTGTTTCTGGCTTCGAGAGATCCAGAACGAGCATTATATATGTTATCCTGGAATATGAAGCATTGGAAAGTTTCATCAAACCTAGATTTACTCGAAATTCTTTGCTGAAAGCGGCACATTCAGAAGATTGGCGAGCAGCGCTCCACCGCCGAGCTCCCAAATGTGGCCGAGTTCCTTGACGTTGCTGCGCACGCTGCGGCCGAACTTGTATTCCAAGGCGACCGTCGGTCGCGGATGCTCGTTTACCTCCAAGAATCGGTGCACCATCGTCGTTTTCCCCTGGAAAATTCTGATAAATTCAAAAAATCAAAACTCAAACGAACGGAAGACTTGTTCCCGCAGATGATGACGTGTGCTTCGTGTTGCTTCGATGGGTCGCCACCTTGAAATGCGGACTTCAGAAAAGCGTAAAAAAGAAAACTGACCACCGGCCATGTAGCTGGACTCAGAATCCGCGGGACGCTGTTTCGCGCTATTCAAACGTTCCTTGGCGAGCGACCAGATGTCCAGCATGGCGGCGAATGACACTCGAAAGGACGATTGACCCAACGGCGGTTCGGTTGCCAAGGGAGACCGATTGCACGCGAGAGGCCATGTCGGGGCAGGCGCCAAAGGAAGCTCAGACCACGGGAGCGCTATTAAGCGATAAATATCGACCGGGGATCAATCAAGAACACTTGGTGCGTCCATTTTAGTCTGCCCGATTTAGACCAAGCGCGATTCGACCAGGAAATCTCTACCTGCAAGAGGTTCGGTCTCGTCGCTGGTCTAAATTGGTCTGCCGTGTTTTAGACCAGTAAATTGTGAAGAGTTCGGTCTGGCCGCTGGTCTAAATTGGTCTGTCGCGGTCGAAATCGGGTGTGGGTCAAAGATTGAAGGGCTGTTTTGAGCCTGTACATGAGATCATCACTTATTCATCACGTTGAAACATAAAATAAGGAACGGTGCAACAATTAAACTTCAAAAACAGGGTCGAAATGGTTTCTATTGTGAACAATCAAGCAGTGTGCTTGATTGTTCACAATAGCTATCTTTGAGGAGTCACTTCTCTCTCCCCGATATAGCATCCAGGTTTCCAGGTTGGGGTCTTTTGATGCGCGGAGAACACAAAAATGTTGATTCCGAACACAATTGCGGCAGCTCGGAGCTCTCGCTGATATCCATTCACCGCTCATACGCATTCCCTTGATGTAGCCCGATGCAGAAACGCCGGTTGGGAGCAGCGCAGTGAACCAGAACGGGTATGGTTCGTTGAGCGTATCCAAGTGATCGCAGATGCAAGATCTCATTGCAAGATGGATGCGTTCATCGTTGCTACGCCCAAAGATTATACTGTGCAAGAGATCGAAATCCGCAATTGCCATCGCCTAGAGAACGTCCAACGGCTTTCGGCTTCGTGTGTGCGTGGAACCGTGCAGGTCGGCAGTCGGTTTAAATCGCTCAAGCGCGACAGACCAATTTAGACCAGCGGCCAGACCGAACTCTTCACAATTAGGCGTTTACTGGTCTAAAACGCGGCAGACCAATTTAGACCAGCCGGACCTCTTGCAGGTAGAGATTTCCTGGTCTAAATCGCGCTTGGTCTAAATCGGGCAGACTAAACTGTCAACACCAGAACACTTAAAAAGGTCGGATTAGGAATCTAAGTAAAAGTCGAACGTTCGTGCTCAGCTGTAATTTAATTTTGAATTTCCAAAACACGAAATGTTTCGGAGACGATTAAATTTTCGACTTTGCTTCCGAGAGGTGTGACCGAATCTCAGCCCGTCTTCTTCCGTCCATTCCAATCATTTTATTAACCGATGTATTATGCTTATTACAGATCTCGTTATTAGGATTCTCGAACACATTTGACCAAAGGACTTCCGAAACCTCTTCAGTTATAACCGAAGAAATCGAAACAATGTTTGTGCACTTTTAAAGGCGCAAACGGATCCGCCTACTGCCGGGACGCGGAAGGATCTTGGAGCATCTGCTGCGCGCGTTCGAAGATGTGGTCGAGTCTTCCGTTGGATCCTAAATCGGAGGGTGCAAAGTTAGGGTCTTCGGAGGAAGAGGAGGTGCGAAAGGGCGGGCTTTGCGGCTTCGAGCGAGTTCTCGAAGGCTGTGTGAACGGAGGAATAAATGCGGTTCAAACCTCTTCTTAGCTCCTGCCACGTGTTCTCCAGCTGCGTGCCCATCTTCTTCACGTCCTGCTCCACGTTGCTCTGATCCAGGCTGGCGCGGAATTTGCTCACGACGTCCTTAATGGCGGCGAACAGTTCGGCGTTCGGCTGAAACGAGGATACAAGTCATTAGGTGCCCGAGCCAAGATTTTATTAGTCGGGTGAATCGCGATTAAGGAATTGAGATGTTGGAAGCCACTGGGCAATTGCGAGGGAAAATTGCGGATGGTTATGGATTATAAGCGTGGGAGAGAGCACACTCACGTTACTTTTGTCTGTATGGTTTTCATGATCTGTAACAAGATTACCGTGATTAATCGATGAGTCAAATTAGATTGTTTTGACTTTAGATTCTCTGGTTTCACTGATTTTGGGTCCCATCTCAGTTTCTTTTTTTCGGTTTCTAAGACGATTGCAGAAGGAAGGAAAGGAGATCATGCGGGGAAAAGAGTAGAACGTAATCGTGCGGTCAGTTACACTACATTCTCAGCTACCCAGATCCGCAAGAGGTAGTTGATAAGAGACTTCTGCTTGGGTCTCAGCTCGGAGGTCGTGGAAGGAGCTTGCGTGGTCGAGGTGGTAGAGGTGGTCGACGTTTTCAACGTCTTTCCCCTTAAGCGGATAGGAATCCACGGCGGAGGGGTCGAATAGGCGAGAGTTACTTTGGAGGAGGAGGGGCGCCGCGGCTTCAAAGTGAAAGCATGACAGATTCAACTCTTCCGTGCTCCACGGAAGCTACCTGCACACTCGGTGGCTTGGTGACCATCGTCACGACGTTGTAGGGCGATTTCTTGGTCCAAAAAGGCTTCGCAAGCGTTCTGGCGGATGCCTCAGTCGAAGTCGGCTTCGAGGGCCGACGCGCAAGGAGGGGATGGTATTTGAGGACCGCCGAGGGACGATCGAATTCCGCTTCAATCTGCAGAGAGAAGGGATAGAAAGCGAGGAGAGGAAGCCAAAACCAGGAAGGCCGAGCAGGGACACCACCCGAATACGTGGTCTTCGAACAAGAGGTCGGGAAAGGAATTTATTAGGCGAAGACAGAACGACATCTTGTTCGAAACCACGATTGACACACAGGAAAGCCGGGCAAGACAGAAAGCGGTGGATAATACTGGAGTGGGTTCACACGGTCGTACACTCAAAATTGAACTCAAGAATCTTCTCAAACTTCAAAAAATTCGGGAAGCGGACGTGGAGTTCATTTGAATCCAGCGTCTTCCTCCCCACAGAATCCAGTACCTCCACTCACAGACTCCCATCAGCGTTTCCCAAAAGGAGCCCATTCGAGCCTTCAGCTGCTCACTTACGTCTTGGGCCATATTCGCCATCTGCGGGGTTCCCATGGCTCCTCCGTAGAACGGAGCGATGGGCTTTCGGCCTCCCGGGAGGACGTTGTTGGCGATCGCGCGCTCGTTTCCAAATTCCATCGGAGGATTCTTCATTCCACGAGCGGCTCCGTAGGCTCCGTAAACTGTTTGAGAAGGTCGACCGTATCCAGAAGAACGATCGTAGTTGGTTGCTGGTCGATCGTATCCAGCTTCTGGAGAGTAGTTTAAAGGCGACTTGGGAACCTGATACCAAGCGGGATACGGAGGTTGATCTGAAAACAGGAGATTCATTTGATTTTTGAGCTGTTATCCCTGATTGACTGATCGACTAACCTGATCGACTAGAAGCAAAGTCCCAAGAGGGTTTTGCGGTCGTAAGGACAAATAGAGTCCAAAGCAGGAGAGGGGCAATCGACATTTTCTGAAAGGAGAAGTGAATAGATACGAGGGTTGAGGATAGGTTGATACACATAAATAAACGAGGGGACTTTGACAAGTAGCTGCGAGTCGCGGAGAACGCGTGGAGGGAAAAAAAGACGCTCGAGTTTGAGGTCACTCAAGTTAAGGAGCTGTGTGTACAAGGTTGTACAATGCAAGAACACCTCGCGAGTATAATTTTACGCAACTACTTTTACTTACACATATACACCACATCAAATTTAATGATCATTTAGAAGGGAACGTATTATACAAAAATTAAAGGACCACTCATAGCCGACACTCAAAAGAGATTCGGAGGCTAAACGGTCGCCAGAAGCCTTTTGTATTTCTACGTTCTGCAAAAACTCTCGGCGCAGCCAAGCGCGCGTCCGCCCTCGGCCACGAAACCGGACCTTTTGGCCACGTTCCTTTGTTGGTCGGAGGTTCGGCAGACGCGCGATCAAGTTTTTCGCGACGAGGGTCCGTTAGGAGTGCGCGCGAGAGGCGGATTTAGAGGAAGTGCTCAGATGACACATCACGCGAAATCACCAAAGCTTTTGTCTTTTGAGGTGCTTCACACTTCGGCCACGCTCCTCTGTTTGCCGTCCGGCGCGTGGGGGCCGGCGGTCACTCGTTTCCTTCGCGGACCTCTTCAGAGAAAAGCACGCGACGATACGAGGACGCGAAAGGGATACCGTGATGAGGAGTAGAGGGGATTAGCAGTTGTAAGAAGAGGCTCAAACGAGAACCTCAGAAGGCTCCGGGCTACGCAGCCAAGCGATCTGGTGTGGGTAATCGCAGTGTACTGAAATCTTTGAAAGTTATACGTATTTTTCTCTTGATACTTAGACGTTTCAAAAGTTATATCTGCATTGTGAGCATAAATTTCGATAATACATAAAATAACTTTTTTGTGTCACTGATCAAAATACGTTCCTTGAAACCTGTACTTTGTTCCTAAAACACATAAACTAAAAGACTATCCTTCACCTTTCCGTCCCTCCCCTCTCTTTGTACTTACAAAAACTTGTTTCATAAAAAGTAATGACCCCAGGCCGACCTTGAAACTCGATTGTTGCATTCGCCATGAACAAGGAAGTGATCAAAACTTTATCCGAAATTTCAAAACTTTGTGTTTGAAACCCCAAACCATCGAATCCCCTCCTCCCCATTACTCGCGTTTTGTCCATTTTCGGGCAGTTCGCTTTTTCTACTTGAAGAAACAAGCACCGATTATTCTGCGTTTTTCTCGGTTCCGCTCCCGCGACCTTCAAAGGACAAACTTGGCGGAGGGGCGTGTTCTTAAGGGGTGAACAAAGCGCCAGTCGGCGGCATTCGATAACATCATCCGGTGGCTAGTCTTCTATGCAGCTCGAAGAGGATTCGGGATCCGAGGAGAAGCTTGTTTCTCGAGAGTCGTTTTTTGACGTGAAGGGCTTGGGTTACTGTAGTTCACCAGACTTGTCTGTTATTAATTTGCCCCATAAGATTGTCTGAAGCTGGTTTGTCTAAAACGAAGCATTTCCAGCGTGCCGAAACAAATGTTTGTTGCCGTTTATAGACCTAGACAGACACCAGTCTGGACTTGCACGTGTTCCAGACTACAAAACCAGCTTCATGCGGTGATCAACACCGTTTGCACTTTCACCCGATTGATCGAGCGTGGTCATTAGATTCCTGTTCAAGGTTGTTCTGTTCGCCCAACATCACAAAAAATCTCTTTGATCTGCTTGACGAATTTCGGTTTAAAAATCTCCCCTTGAATAACCTTTACCGAGCAGATCTCTCGGCCTCACGCTCGTTAATTCCAGTAAAAGTAGTCCCGCGACACATCGAAATTTCGAGTTTTCCGTATTTCGGAGATTCTCGATCTCATTCGCAAAGCGTTTTCCGAAATTCTCGATTTTTTGGCGTTTTTCGCGATCTTCGGTCGCCTCTTCGGCGCCAGCAAGCGGACACTTTCTCCTCGAATTGGAATCGCCTCGTCTTCGGCTCCCAACCGGACACTCGACGGCTTAGCGGCGATCGGAACCTGTCGCCCCCGCTGCTCGCGCGTTTCTTGACGTTTCTGTGTGGGTAATAATTGATAATTCTCTGCTGCTGGGCTCTGCTTCCGATCACAACCAGTTGCGCGAGCGATGCGCGGCTAGCGCCAAGACGTCCACTATTGTTTCCCGCTGCTTCTGGCGTTGTTAGGCTCTTCTCACTCTGATGTCCTCCGCCGCCGTCGTCCCCGTCGAAGCGGAGTCCTCCGGCGTCCCCGAATCCTTACCCGCCAAGGGCCGAGCCAAGGGATGCTGCCGAGCGAGGTAATCCGAGCCTTCTTGTGCCATGTTTTCCCTGCCGATTAACGCGCGCTCAAACTTGTTTAACTGACCAACTTGCGTCACTTGTTCTCCCCTTAACTGACCTATTTCCAGGTTCCTCATCAATCTGGGCTTCGGACTGATCCTCACGATGGCGGTCTTCCTCTCGCTGCTCCTCTTCGTCTTTCTACCGCACATAAATGGACACACGCTCCCCCCTTCAAAACCCGTAAGTGTTTTACTCGGACTCTTGAAGATTCCGACTTTAACCTAGAGAATCTTGCACTTTCTGTCATTAGTATGCGATATTTCAGAGTGCTGCTCGGAATTACGATTGGACACCGCCGTCTTACAGCCTTATGGGCAAATTCAAGAAAGCTGCGGTCACGTGTGATCACGGCCTCTGCTCCGAAATGGGCCGCGACGTCCTGATCAAGGGAGGCAACGCCATCGACGCGGCGGTAGCTTCGATGTTCTGTCTTGGAATCACGAACCCTCAGAGCAGCGGAATCGGGGGAGGATTCATCTTGACCCTCTACAACAAGTGAGGAGGTTTATTTTCACGGATTTTCCTTCATTACATGCTTTTAGAACGACCCAATCCTGCACTGTCATTGATGCCCGTGAAACCGCACCCGAGAAGAGCGATGTGAACATGTTTGTGGGAAACGTTAACGGATCTAAATACGGTAAATTCGGGAAGCTTTACTCTTCGAATCGTAATTTTGTAGGGTATCGCGCGATCGCCACGCCTGGAGAAATCGCCGGCTACTGGTTGGCTTTCAACGATTATGGCAGCGGAAAAGTCGCTTGGGAAGATCTGATCATGCCGTCGGTGCACCTGGCCAGGAATGGAGTTCCCGTTTCTGAATACCTCGGAGATGTCCTGAAGGTCAAGGAGAAGCATTTCCGAGAACTTTCCTCCATGCAGTATGTTTTAAGAATTTGGATATTTCATCAGTCCAATGAATTAAGAGCTGATCTAAAACAAAGAATTTTTAGGAGCTGGATCGATCCGAAAACCAACGAAGTGTACAAGTTCGGAGATATCATCAAGCGCCCAGAACTCGCCCACACCCTCGAAAAGCTTGCGAAAGCCAAGGACCCCGCGGAGCTCTTTTACCGTGGAGAAATGGCCGACGAGATTGTAGAGGAAATTCAGCATTTCGGAGGAATTTTGACCAAGGACGACATGGCCAAGTACAAGCCTAGAGTCCACAAGACCCCTTTGATCAACGACCACTTCTCGGGAAACCTCGCCATGTGTGGCCCGCCTCCCCCGTCCTCGTTTACCGTAACCCAGCTGCTCGTTTCTCTCATGGGCCGTGTGTGCGAGTAGTTCCAGTGCCACCTAAAGAACGCTTTTCAGGTTACTACGGAAACAAGACCACCGATAAGGAATCTCTCAAGACTGATCCTCTGTTCTACCACCGATTCCTGGAAGCCTCCAAGTTCTCCTACGCCCAGCGAACCCTTCTCGGAGACGCCGACTTCGTTCCTGAGGCGAAGGAACTCGCCGAGCTGCTCACGAAGAAGGAGTATTCCGACTCCGTCTTCGAGAGGATGATGGACGTCGCCCAGCCCAGTCAATATTACGGAGGAATCAAACAGGCTCAGGTTCTTATTTTGGTATTTCGGATGCATTTAACTGTTCGATTCCAGTCCGAAGACCACGGAACCTCCCACGTTTCGGCCATCGACGCTGAAGGCAACGGCGTGTCCTCGACAACCACCGTAAACCGATGGTTCGGCGCCGTCGTGCAGTCCGAGAAACTTGGAATCGTGTGGAACGACGAGATGGACGACTTCTCTTCGCCCAACATGACCAACGGATTCGGTTTCGCGCCCTCGGAGACCAACTTCATCGCTCCTGGCAAGCGGCCGATGAGCTCCATGAGCCCTATGGTTGTCTTCGACCGCCAAACTGGAAACCTGAAGATGGTCATGGGCGCCTCGGGAGGATCTAAGATCATTTCGGCTCTCGCAAAGCCGCTGGTCCGCGTGCTGTTCTTCAACGAAACCATCAAAGAAGCCATCGATGCCCCTACCCTCCACAACCAGTTCACCCCCGACATCACCCAGTTTGAGGCTAGCGTTCCTAAGGTATTTGCGAGGAAAGATGATTAATAAGAACAGAACAGTTTTAAATGGTTAACACTGTGATAATTTCGTAATTTAGGAGCTCATGGCCGATCTGGAAGAAAAGTACGGACAGAAGTTTAAGAAGACGACCGGCTTCGAAGGAATCATGCAGGGGATCGTGGTCGGCGACGATGGACTCATCTACGCGAACGGAGACTTTAGGCGCAAGACTAATATGCACGCAGAGGGATTTTAAATCGAGATCTCGTACATTGTTTGTAAATTCGTTTGTATCTATTTATTCGAATTCCGAAGTAAAATGTTATTTTGTGTAGCTGTTGACAAAGGGACCGGACTGATTTAAAATCCTTCTGCGTCTTCAAAATTCACTTTTCACAAAAATACCGCTCCGCTGTGCAATTACAATCGACATTCCTAACTTCAAAATCATTGTAAAAGTTCCTCTATCCATCGCATTCTCAACGGCTCATCGCAGCCCTTCGCACGGGACGCCCTCAAGCGTTCCCACAAGTTCTAAGAGTCGCACCCCACGTTCCACGTCCTCTCTCGCGCGATAATCGCGGCTTCATGCGCACAGTTCCGCGGCCGTTTGTTTGCCCAATCGATCTTCGCCCCTCCCGACCGTCGGCTTCTTTGGTTATCGCCGCCGGGCCTCCACCTGCACCGTCACCGGCTCTTCGACGGCGACATTTTCAGACGCTTTTGATTCCACGAAGGATTCATTCTCGAAATGTCGTTTTCCTCATTCACATCAACTTCTACCAATTCCCGGAGGGCGCCGCCAGTCCCCCCGCACGGATCTCACATGGTCAATCGGAATCCTGGCATCGTGATCACCCACGCTTCCGAGTGCGACGCTTCGTCCATCCGAGGCCACGCTGAGAGGCCGCACACGCTCAACGTGGACACTGTTAATGCCTTTGGAGTTGTGCAGGTGGAGGTGAGTGGCGGTGAGAAGCCTAGTTGCTTATTGTGAGAATGTGCTCTAGCTGATGATTGGAATCTGAAAAAGATATTTTACCTGGCTGTTGATCATATGTTTTGAGTTTTATTACAGCTCTTTTATCACAGCATCTGCTATCGATATGAAATCTTAACTAACCATTCCAGCCTCTTTCCGTATCTCCTCGCGTCAATGTCACTTACCTCAAGAAACGCTACTCGCGCGAGGATTCGCTTCTTGGAATGGAAATGCCCGTGTTCGACAAGGTGAGTTTATGCCGTTCCATCGTTCCAACACTACAAAAATAAGGATTGCCGAAAGTCATTTCGATTCGTATCGATCATCACTATGAACTGTTTTCGCCCCAAAACAAAGTTTGCGCGAGCAAAACTTGTTTGAAGGTGCAGAACGTTGTTTGGAAGGGACAAAAGTGGGGAAAAGATAGATTGTGGTTTAAGTGCTTATAATAATATTCTGGTGGGCATGAAAAGACAGAGAACACTAATGAGCGAGATTGAAACCAGATAGATTAAGGGTTTAGAGAGATTTGTTTGGTTAACTAATAGCGCTTATCTACTTGATGACCGGAGGAATTTGTCAATTTTCAACCATTTTAAGAACTTAAGCAGAAAAATTTGTTCGCTCACCCTCAAGGTCACGAATAATCCGATCAAACCCAGCCTTTTTTTCTCCTCAATCTGACGCGCTTAATTTCTCCGTTTCGTGCTTGTTTATTTCAAATCAGCGATCGATCGCTCGTTGCCTCGCCTCATCGGCGTCAAATCGATTGAATCATTTTCCGCGATTTTCTCATTTTTTTGCATTTGGTTGCGTTTTCAGAGCCAAATGGTGCAGAAAAAGGGTCCGAGTTCGCCGACCACCGTCCTCACCATGGCCGGACTGTTCATCGTCGGTGTCACTCTTATCCTCAGCGGAATCATCGTTTTTACCCAGGTGAGCATAGCTTCGATTCAAAAAACCGAATTTAAATTTAAAGTTATATTTAAGAATAGTTTCATTTTGCAGCAACGAGAAGCAGAGTTCTTGATCACCGCGGGCATTTTTGTGGGCGTCGGTCTTCTGATGCTGGTCGTTTGCCTTGTCCTGCAGTGGAAGAACGTTGTCAAATACTTCCTCGACCTGAATCGGGACTTTTACTTCCTCAGCACTTCCGAAAATAACAAATGGAAGATGGCCAAGGGCACCGGAGGAACCTACGAGGAGCAGAATAACCTGCCCATCCCCAACAGCGACTAGTCAAAACACGAAGCTTTATTTTGTGCTTAAACGGGAAGAAGTGTATCTGCCATACGTTAAATCTAAATCAAATATCTATACAGCGAAACTCTGAATGTAGTCGGAAACATATGTTCTGTGCAGTCTCACCTCTCCCCAATTCAGATTTCTTAGAAAAATTCTTAGATCCAGCACCTTCAAAGGCTCACAGACTCTCGAAATTGCGACCCACAAACGGGGTTCCCACATCCATCTTCGCCCTTGCGGGTCAACTTTCGCCCGGCTTCTTTCTGGAAACGCGAGTAATCGCGAAACGGATTCGTCTTTTGTTTTCGATTTGTTTGTGACGTGGACGTCGACCTGGATATCTCCTCGCCTGCATCTGATAACGGCAACCGCGCTAATCAAACAGCCTTGGGCGATGACTATCTCGCGCGCCCAAGAAACAAAGACGCCGGCGGAATTCAATCGGTAAACAGCTCGAATTAGGTAATTGGGTTGTGGCGAAAGGACCCTTTGTGTCTTTGACAGAGAATTAAGAGACGAATCGGTTTATTATACGAACTGTATTCGGCCGCTCGCACTCATCAATCAACACAAAACTACAAAAACACCTCCGAGGAAGCGGGGACGGAAGGAATCGTGGAGAGACTCGGAATAATTTAGAAATAAAGGATTTAAAGGAACTTTGAAAAACGAGAAAGGCATGAGTGAGGAGAGAGAGGGGAGAGAAGAAGGGCCATAACGACGCTGAGAAGGAAAAAAGGACGTCGTCGGCCCCACACGCGAAGGGTTTATCGCCGGGTTCCGTCCTCGAAGAACACTCCACCGTCGATGGCGCAGTACTTGGGGCAGATTCCCTTTTCTCCCTGAGATCCCACAGGTCCGGGAGGTCCAGGAGGTCCCGACTGTCCGTCGGCCCCGGGGGCTCCATCGGGTCCAGGGGCTCCCTTGGGTCCAGCGGGTCCGGGAGGTCCATCGGCACCGGGGGCTCCAGGGGCTCCGGGAGGTCCGGGAGGTCCGACATCTCCGGGTTCTCCAGGCTCTCCAGGGGTGAGAGGCTCGCTCTGGGCAGGAGTTCCGGGCTCGCCAGGAGGTCCGGGAGGTCCAGCTTCTCCGGCGGGTCCGGGGGGTCCACGAGGTCCGGGGCTTCCGGGCGCGGCGTCGGTTCCGGGGCGTCCGGGGGTTCCGGCATCTCCTGGGTCTCCGGGCGCTCCAGGGGGTCCAGGAGGGCCGGGAGGTCCCTGAGGACAAGGCTTGCAAGGAGGAGGCGTGGTGGGCTCGCAGGGAGTGGTGGGAGGCTTTCCAGGGGTTCCGGGGGTTCCTGAAGCAATTCTCGTGAATTTCAGAACGACGTTTTAATAATTTACCAGGAGCTCCGGGCTTTCCGGGCTTTCCGGGCTTTCCGGGGGATCCGGCGGGTCCGGGAGGTCCGGGCAGGCAGCAGCCGTCGCACTGGACGTTGGGGGCGGGGTTCACCTCGCAGTGCGGTTGTGGTTGCCCTGGGGCATGTTCTTCATCTGGTGGACCTCGCTGTAGATGTCCTTGGCGGAGCCCTGGAACTCATTATTGAGACTCGATCTATGAGACACTGAGACTCACCTTGCAGAAACTGATCTCGTGGTGCATCTGACGGCGCACGTGGTTCACGTAGTTGTAGACCATGGGGAGAGTCACGACCACTGAAAGCACGGCGACCACCGAGAAGGTGACCGCCGCGTAGGCGACAAACTTGTAGGCCTTGATACGACCGTCGGCTTCCATCCTTAGCGTTGTGCTCAACCCAGACACACCGCAGAAGACGGATGAATGAGTGGATGCCGGTTTGGTGCAGCCGAGAATCATTTATAGCGTGGGGCGTCAGCGGGGCCCGACCCACATCTCGCCCGCCGAACTGGGTCGCTCTCGATCCGGCCTCCGCTCGACTCACCGCCACCTACCCTGCCCGGAGCGTCTTCGTCGCCGGTTCTCCCCTCCCGGCACACTCCCTGACCACCCTCTCGCCGTCTGCAGGCCCGAGAAACCCGAAAGTAGCCACTGCTCGTCGTGGGACTTTTTTGCTGAGCCCACCTAAGGCGGTAATACTCGGGCAGAACAGTTTTGCCCGAAGGCGACGCGCTGTTGCATTGTGCGCCAAATCAAATTAGGAGAGGAGAAAGACAACGATCGCCGAACCTCGAATCAGCTGATTCGAGAACGAATGCGCTTCATTTCACTCATTAAACACTCGACAGAGAAGCGAAAGTGCGAGAGGTCTACGGTAGAATGCAAAGAATTATATGGAATTCGCACAAAACAAACACATTCAAAGACAGCTCAGATAGACTCGGATTCTGAATGAAAAGAAGCACTACGTTATTACAGTTGAGAAAGTTTCGAAGCACGAATCTTTCAGAAATATGCGTCGTTGAAATGGAGTTTATAGCAACAGAGCCCATTTCTTAGTTAACATGGGTTTAGAAAACTAAATGGTCAAGGAATGGTGGTTCACACAGGTTTATTTCTGTGGTTTGTCAAAGAGTTATAAAAGGCTCAGCAGATCGTAATGGTTAAAATTACGCACTCCTTTTCAATTGAAACGCTTGTAAATTAATTTGCTGCTTAGCCGCATCCTCCCGTTTGTCCTTTTCCATTCCTCATTGCATTTGATTTGAAAACGAAATCAGGCCGGTCCGTTCAACCTCAAACCATTTTGTGTTTTGGTTTCTTGAAAACTTTTTTTCACAACGGCTTTATCTGCTCTTCTCCAAATGTTCCAGATTGTCTTCCTGTTCTACTTTCCAGATCCTGTTCGTTTCACATTTTAGGTTTAGGCAATAATCACCTTCGTTTCTTCATTGCGTTTTACAAAGATCAAAAAAGATCCTTCATCCCTTCGCTCCCAGTGGTACTCTTTATCGTCTCTATTGTTTCAAACTCGCACACCCAAGCACGTAATTCTCTTCTCGGAACGTCATCCACAGTGCTCATCATAATTCCGCGTTGTTTTCGGTGCATCCCTCGAGATCTGGGTGATAACCACTTCTTCTCGCAATAACGCGCCGTGCCCAGCGCGAACGTCTCCGCGCGAACGCTTTCGACGACCCACAAAGTGGTTCCGCCGATCTCCGAAGCGATACCTGAAATGCCTGGATTCGCCGGCCGGACGCCATTTCAAAAGCGTTTACGACTGCGCCCTCCGAAGCGCCGCCGACGACGATAAACTGCGCAAGAGCGCTTTAAATGAACTTTGAAGGTGTTGCGACCGCTTAAGATTGTGGGAGACGATCCAAAGAATTTGGATTTGTAACGTCGAGAAGACATCTAAGAAACAAAAACAGAAAAGCGGCACAAGCTTCGCTCAAGTAATTCGCTGTAACAGATTAAATCTGATCAAGTGAAAATGCGAAAAACTATAATATACATACAGTAAAAAGCGAAAAACTAAAATAACCGTTAAACGTTAAAGTCATCTATTTCAACAATGTTTGTTTACAAGACAAGGCAACATCAATAATTGACAGTATTTATTTCAAAAACTGAGCTTCACAAAAACATTTTGTTTACGAAGACTTGTTTGCCAGATAAAGTGGCTTGAAAGACAGCGGGTTTGAAGACGCATATGGTTTCCATTGAAATTGTTTCAACGGTTAAACTTCTTTCACAAATTTAAAAACTGGGCTCAACGTATTGACAGTGGGTTACAATAAATGTTGTTTGTTTTATCTTTACGTGGATGGTTATTTCAACGTGTTTTAAAGTTCACCTCATGACTTACATTTCCAGGTTTATGAATTCCTATATCAACATCTCCCAGTTCATATTCATTCCAGTTTTGCTCTTAGCCCAATCGTATAGCCCCGTGGTCATTCGAACGGTTTTCGAACCCAAACCTTCGCATTCATCTCAGAATCTCTTTTCGCTGTCAGCTCGAATAATCGCCGAAAGAAACACGCGGAATGCACCCTTCGCTAAGCGGAAAACGTCGATGTTCTTCGCACTTTTTCGTTCTTCTGCCCCTCCATTGTTCTCCTCCGAGATTTCGCGAAGCCGCTCGCGAAATTAATCACCACCGCGACTCCTCCGCAATCTGGCAACACTTAATTTGCGCATCCGAGCAGAACGAAATTGGGAAACATTTTGAAACACTCCGGACCCACAACACGGCTACCGTTGTCCCGCTTCTCTCGCCGAAGCCCTACAGGGTAATTAAGCCCCGGTCGCATATTTTGACCCGATTCCTCGCTTTTTGCAATCCGAACACCTGATCGCTGCGGTCGGCGGCCGCGTTGGTGACCCAAAATAAGACCAAAATTTGAGAACCAAAAAAGGTAACCGCGGATCGGATTACAAACAGCCTTTGTGCAGCTCACAAAAAGAGTTGCGGCGAAAAAGCAAACGCGTTGGAATCTGGGATGAAGACGCCCTGTTGTGATAATTGAGTGTTGATTACGGAAAAAATGTTAACAAGTCGAGAAGAGAAGCTGTTTGCATGGTCTGTGGAACGAGGGCATCCATACGGTCCAGGTTCAGCGATCTTTACAAGCTACCCAGACTTGCGTTCTCTTTGTTTCCTCTGCGATAATCATCTTCGCCCGACATCTGGCAACAAAGTGCATAATCAGGTGGAAGAGAATTTCAAAATCAAACGTTACTTACTTTATGTTCTGGCGTGACTCGATCGAATTTAACACTAACTATTTTTTAACCCAAAAGGCACCAAAAATTACGTTAACCCGCCGCATTCCTTGGATTCGGGTTGAAACATCACGGAGGTTCCGCTCGGCCCTTCCAAGGTCTTCAAAAACATGTTGCTTACTATTGTTAAACGCAGAAAACTGAATTTAATATGACCACGCGCAGCTTGTGAATCACCACAACTTTCAACGATAACGCAACAACAAAATCAACAAAGAACGAAACAATAACCCTGGAAAACACTATTTATTCTCCCTCTTCTTCTTGCGTTCTTTTGTACCATCGCCATTCTCCTCTTCTCCGGCTCTTCGCTTCCTTCGCAGCAGAGTTCCATCGTCCTTTTCGCTGCTCTCGCTTTTCGGATCTTCTTCAATCTGCCAAGGAGTTTCAACCAAAACTTCAAGCTTCGTCAAAAGCGCCTTATCGCCGGTTTCGTCCTTTTCGTTATGCTGGCTCAGCTGCCTAATTACCTAAAACTATCGATTGAAGGCTTGTCAAAATTCGGTATAAACGCACGTGTTTTCCGACCACCTTGGCCATACGCTCCTTCATCGCCACGGAAATGTTCAATGGAGATCCGGGCTGAATGTCTTCGAGGCAAATCTGGCGAATATTGTCCAAGAAGCTGTAGAACAGCCGATACAAGGACATGATCTCCTGGTTCTTCAGGTATGTCTTCTGGATCATCAGAGCGATCCAAGTGTGGAGGTTCAGGCGATTGTAGAGATCGCGCGCAACTGAGGGAAGCTGGACACAGCTCTCGAGGAGATTCACGATAATATCTCGACTAATAGGGTCCGAGATGCAGCTGCCGTAGAGCGAGAGGCATAACTTCATACCGTAGCGCTTCTCGAGGATGTGGTAGTCGTGGGGTTCGATGAGCGAAGCCGCGATAAGCTTCAGGATCCACTGGCGCTCGCGACGGTTGTGGAGTGTGGACGAAGAAAGAAGCAGTTTGTACATTTCGGGAACGTTCTCCAGGTCGATCGTCGGTTTCATCGTCAAGAACGCCATGATGGGCCCGTAAACAGGGTCTTCGGCGTTCAGGAGCAGCTTGGAAACGCGCGCGAAGAAATGCGAAATTACTGAAAGGGGAGGTTGAAGAATGGACTAAAAAATGTAGAACTCACTGTGAGAAAGTCGCTGATTCTGCTTCGTCACGCTGTTCTTGAATGTTCTTACAAGGTAGAGGATGAGTGCCCTCTCTGGGAAGACCTCATTGGTCAAGGCGTTCAAATGAGCGAGGAATCGCTGCAAAGTGAAGTACGCCAAGGCCCGGATCTTGTCGTTGTGCAAGCTGAGGCAGGCGAAGACAAATCCGAGGCCGTTGCAGCCGACGAACTTGTAACTGGATATCTAAAAATAGTGATCAGAGGTCTTGAATCTAGCAATATCGAACCTCAGAGCCAGTTTCCAGCAAGGTGAACAAGAGGCGAAGGACAAACTCCGGATCGTAAACGCGATCTCGGTTGTTCTGGATTCGTTCTACGGCCACCAGGGAGTCGTCCAGGTTCATGATGCTGAACCACATGTCCTTGGCGTCGAAAAGATCCAGGACATTGTCGGGCTTCATGCGGGAGAAAAGCGCATGACCGTATTTGAAGAGATTTTCGTAGTTGTCCTTAGATGTGGGCCCAAACGCAAGCGGCTTCAAAGCCCTGCAAAACGCGAAAAAATAACAAGAACCATAAAGACAAGCCATACTGAAGATTGATCGAGAAGGACCTCTCCAGGGTGAAGAGGATGTCCAGGATCAGCCGGTTGTTCTTCGATTGCGTCGCCGTGTAATGGCTCAGCAGGGAAGTCAGGAGTTTGAAGTCCACAAGCTTGGGCACCATATCGACCGCCGAACTCTGAAGAACCAATTTTAATGCAAAACTTATAGGAATTATGATAGAGAACTCACGTCTTTGGCATCGAGAAGGAAGGTCTTCAGGGTTTTAAGCGTCTTCCTGTCGAGTTCGTCACCCGAGGTGACTTGGGTGCAGATTTCTTCGAATTTCGTCTTCAAATTCGTCTCGCACAATCGCACAATTCGCTGCCACGAGGGACTCGGCGAGCTTCCTTTACGTGCCACCATTCTGAAAACACGTCAAATCAGAATGAAACAAGAGGGTTCAACCACGGGAACAGCGAAACGCGCAATGAATAATCGTGGCAAATATATTATAATATATTTGATAATTTGCACATTTCTGAAATCGAAACGGCGCTTAGCGAGCCAAAAAACGTGGATACGTCATAAAGCGGCTGCTCCAGAATCTCACCTGGGAGAAAATCCCCGCGGACCGACCGCCTCACGCGAAGCTCCGACCGAAAAAAGGTATTTAAAGGCTTTCCGAAGTGTGAATTTTATATTGCAGACAACCGTAGCGCTATCTCAACCTCTCAGGCAACGCGTGTGAAGACCCCCGCAAATATGGCGTTTTTGCAACTTTAAGTTTGGAGGCGAATTTCGGCCGAAACGCGGATCCAAAATGGGCGCCGGGGACGAAGAAGCGTCGCGATGTTCTTACGTGCTCCCGAAAAAGAAGCGCAAATGCCGAATGATGGCGAAGAGCGGCAAGCTGTTCTGCGGAGAGCACGCCATCCATGACTCTAACGAGAGCGTACGTGAGTTTCTCTTATGATTTATACCTCAGAAAGCACCGCTTCCAGGATCGAATCCCGTGTCCCAATGACGCGAAGCACACCGTGGCCAGGAGCGAGCTCGAGACGCACCTGGCGAGCCGCTGCAACGCGCGGATCTCTGCCGATCCGTGGATCAAGGAAAACGTCAATGTCACCGCTGTGGTAGGATTAATTTACATTGCATTGTATATGTTCGAAATTCAGAAAAACGAAGTGGATGACGGAGATTTCCGTCCTTCGGATGAGGAATTGGCCGAGGTCATCGACTTGGTGAAGAAGGGAATCGATTCGATCGACAAAACGGTCGAAAAGCGGATTTTGGAAGCCGATTTGGTGGAAAAACAACTGAAAGAGGCTGAGGGGACGATCAACGCGGCCCACGTGAAGCATTTGAGGCAAATTTCGTCGATTATAGGTGTGGCTTTCGAGTCTTCTGCATCTCTTTTCACCCACTGTTAAAAAACGGGGTTTACCAAAATTTTCTTTTAGGAAATTTGCAAGCGGACGATCTGCTCAAGGACGACGAAACCCATGGAATCTTCGAGCTCGGAGCAGGCAAAGCACAGCTCGCCTACTGGATGGCGAAAACGGCTCCAAAGTGCCAATTTCTGCTCATCGACCGCATGGGCGCGCGAAACAAATGGGACAACAAAGCGATACGAGTGAGATCGCCGAATCCCAGATCTGAGATTTCAAAGATTCGTTCAGGAAAACGCATCGCTGAAGATGAATCGTTTGCGATGCTCCATCGAACACCTGGATTTGTCGAAAGTTGACAGTTTGAAGGTAAGCATTCGCGTTGAACATCGACCTAAGAATGCCTCTTTAGGGAGTGGAGCGGATCGTTTCGGTCTGCAAGCATTTCTGCGGCACCGCGACCGATGGCGGTATTCGTTGCCTCGTGAACGCCGTGAAAAACGGCTTCGAGATGGCTGGATTCGCTCTGGCGCCCTGCTGTCATCACAAGTCCACCTTCGCCGAGTACTGCGGCCTCGAGTTTCTCAAATCGCTTGGGATCGCCTCGTCTAGGCAGTTCGCTGCGCTGAGGCATTTGGCGACCTGGGCAACCTGTGGGATGAAGAAGAGCGACCCGAGTGACCGGCTGGAGCAAGATCCCAACGAGTTGACTCCGGAGCAAAAGGAAGAGTTGGGAGTGAAGGCGAAGACTATCCTGGAAGTAGGCAGAGCGAGGTACCTGGAAACCATCGGCTACGAAGTGAATGTGTACCGCTACGTGGATGCCGAATGTTCGCCTGAAAATTTGTTAATTATTGGAAAGAAACGTTGTTAAAGTTGTATGAGGAGAATCTGTTTGAAGTGTTTCTGTTTTGGTCTTCTGCACAGAGGGAGTTGTCCATCTTAAGCGCTGGCCACGAATGATGCGTCGTGCGTCGAGCGGCAGCGTTGACATGCCACGAATGATGCGTCGTGCGGCAGCGTCGAAATTCGAAAAAACGCATTGAAGCGGTACATTAAACAAACGTAGGATTACGGTACCTCTACGACTCTGCAATAAAGACCCAAGGCAGCCTGGACAACTATCTTCATCTTTAAGCGACTCACGTCAGACGGTTATACAACAATACCGCCCATTTAAAATACCGCCTCTGCAAAGGTAACTTTTCAAACAGCGGGGAAGTACTATAGGCTGCTAGGTTCAGATGGGTTTAGGCTTGAACACCTTCACGTATACCTACCGAAGCAGGGCTTTCTCTGGTGCCTGCCAAAGTAGGGCTTGGACAAATGCCTGCTGAAACAGGACTTTGCAAGGGGCCTAAGGTTGCAGAGGGCCTTCGCTAGTCCTCCGCTGAGGCACACAATCCTCCCTTCGCCAGTCCTCCGCGCTCTTGTGCATCTGCTCGCGGGCAGCTTCGGCAGCGCTCCTCTCGGCGGCTTTGTCCGTAGTTTTCCATTATAGTAGCGATGATTCTGAAGCAGCGAGTCTTGTTAAAGATGAGAAAGGAGAATAGCTTTAAACAGAATGACAATCACACGAATCACCTGAAAATGAATGCAGAGCCACCTCTGTCGCTTCTCCGTTGTTTGCGCACACGCAAAATTGTCTGAAAAAGCCTGACGCAGGCCTCCAAACGATTCTTCAGATCCCTCACACGGAAGATCTCCTTACCCGTTCCATAATTTTATTTTGCGAAAAGCGCGCATGAAACTCAACTTCGCCGCCGATTTACGCTCGAATCCAGGCCGAAATCGCCATTTTCCATACTAAATCGGTCCTCCGCCGCCGGCGCGCGTCTGTTCGCGTCGCCTGACCGAACCGTCGACTTTTCAAAACCGTCTCTTTTCCAGTGGGGACATACCCCGGAGCCTTTTTTGAAAACTTGCTGAATAAGAAGATTACGGTCAAAGGCCTGATTGAGAGGGGTTTCAAGCTTCCGGGTCGCCGTCAGATTAGCACGCCCCTGTCCAATGGTTTGGGTTCAAGCTTGCACGACAACCCTTTTCCAGCATAACTCGAAGACAACCATGCCCCACTACCAACTGTCAGAGAACTCACTTAATGTAACCCCATAAAATCAACAATTGTGCGTCAACTTTTATCAACGTGAGGAACAACATGTACAACAAGGAATAAAGCGTTTGCTTCACAATAATCACCACCTTCCGCCCTGCGAACGGCCGTTCATTCCACCCCAGGATCCTCCGCTGGCGCCGCCGTTGTTGTCGAAGCGGCCGCGTTTGGCCTCGAATCCACCGCCGCTACCTCCGCCGTACGGGCGCTTGCCTCCGTATCCTCCACCTCCACCACCGCCTCCGAAACGGCGGCCTCCGTATCCACCACCACCTCGGCCGCGGGAATTCATCATCTGAAAAAAGCAGATATAAGAATCGAGTTAAAAGTTTTTTGTACCTGGTAGAGGGCTGGAGGAATCTCCTGCTTAGCTTCCGTCAACACCTTGACGAGGTCGCCGGCCTTCGAGCTATCCTGTCCAGCTCTGAAGAAGGTGTACGCAGTTCCCTGAATTCGGATCACATCAGATGCTGTCACACATGGTCACACTCCTACCTTTTGGTCACGACGTCCAGTTCGTCCAATGCGATGCACGTAATCTTCGGAGTTATTCGGGTAGTCGTAGTTAATGACGAACTTGATGTCATTGACATCTTAAAGATAGATGCTTGATGAAACACCAATACTCAACCGGGTGAACCTGAGTGACGACCGACTTGACCGAACGTAGGGGTTCAGCGACAATTCCGATAGCGACGCTTCCACACTGACTTGCAGTGCCGGACTGAATCCGATAGAATCCGAACATGGCGTGTTCCTTGGGGCTCCGTGACAGAACACCCTCAACACACTGCACGACTCATGGACCCCAACCGGGCCCAAACCGTACGCCATGACGAACTACGAAGAAACGTTGCAAACACGAAACGACTGATGCCGCCTTTAGAACCATTCATGGATATTCGAGAGAAACCGCCCCTCAAGGGCAGAAACCACCTCCTCGGGAGGCTTAGAACATCCGAAAGACTGACCCACTCAGGGGTTGGGAAAGCCAGGTTCGGTCACGCGAAGTCGAGGCCAAAACGTTTATTTTCAGAAAACAAACAAGGCGCTCAAAACAGGTCCAAAACAAAAAGGAAAAACAAAGAAAAGACTTACCGAGTCCTCGCGCAGCGACGTCCGTGGCGAGCAGGATGGGGGTGTTTCCGGTCTTGAACTCTGAAAATAGACGAATTAGCCGAGGATTACAAGATTTAAGCTATACCGTTCAGAACCCAGTCACGCTCGTTCTGGTTCTTGTCTCCGTGGATGCAGAGCGCGGGCCATCCGTCGCGACGCATGCTGCGGGTGAGATCATCTGCCTTGCGTTTAGTTTCAACAAAGATAATGGTCTTGCATTGATCCTAGAATGGGATTCATTAAAACTGAAGTTGAAATAAGGATTCTTACACTCAGTTGGTCCGCAACTGAGTGGATCTGGACTGATCTTGGGCCCCAACTCAAACAAATTCTTACCTGCTTAAGGATCTCGTCAAGCAGTTCCATCATACGACGCTCCTTCTCGTTCTCGTCCAAGATTTCAATCTTCTGGGTGATGTTGTGGTTGGCCGCCAGCTCGAGGGATCCAACGTTCAGGAACGCGGCGTCTTTCTGGAAATCCGAGGCCATAGCACGGACGTCCTTGGGCCAGGTAGCCGAGAACATGAGGGTCTGGCGATCGGGACGAGTTTGAGCGACAATCTTGCGGATTTGGGGCTCGAAACCCATGTCCAGCATACGGTCAGCCTCATCCAGGACAAGGTAGCTGCACCGCATAAGGTTGGTGGTGCCGTTCTCCAAGAAGTCCAGAAGGCGACCGGGGGTGGCGATAATAACGTCGACGCCACGTTGAAGCTCGCGAGCCTGCTGGCCACGGGCGGCACCTCCGAAGACGCAGGCCAGAGAGAGTCCCATATCGCGGCAGTAGTCGCGGGCGACTTCTTCGACCTGCTGGGCTAATTCACGCGTGGGCAGAAGCACCAGGACGCTGGGTCCCTCGCGGTACTCGCGTTTCTTCTGCTCCAAGGTGTGACGAATGCCCGGAAGTGTGAATCCAAGAGTCTTTCCGGAGCCGGTCTTAGCGATCGAGATGATGTCGCGACCACACATGGCGATGGGCCATGAGATGGCCTGGATTACCGTTGGCTTCTGGTAGTTCGACCTGAAAACGTTTGAATAAGATTCCATTGGAGAAATACAGCGACTTGCAGGAGACGTTCAGTCATCTTCTGGGGGAACGAGGCCTCGTTAAACTCAAAGACGGGGCGAGGAATGTCGCGCCCTTCCAGGGTGACCTGGTTGCTGCTCAGATACTCGTCGATTTCAAACTGATCCCTCGCGGCGACCTGAAAATTCGCAATGAATTCGATTCATCAAAACTCAGCAATTTACCTTAGAATCTTCACTGTAGAAGTTCTTGCGCAGAGGCTCTAGCTGTTCTTTGCTCCAGTCGACCTCGCGCAAGCCCTTGCCCATACCGTCGCGGCCACTGGGAGCTCCACGACCTCCGCCGCCGCGTCCACCTCCGTAGGATCCGCCGCCGAATCCTCCTCCACGTCCGCCGCCATAGCTTCCGCCGCCGTAGCTTCCACCCGAGCTTCCTCCGCTAAAACGAAATCCATAGAATCTGAATACACCCAACAAGAGAACTTACTATCGGTTATCACGTCCTGACATTCTGTTAGTGGATCCGAGTGAACAACGACGTTCAAGAATTGCTTCAAATGCAGCGAAAATAGAGACCCGACTTTCGCAAGCGATGCCGAGCGTAAAAGTGAGCGAAAAACTGAGGCGACTGACGCCGTGGGTGCGCGTCAGTTACGGTAGCAGCAAATTCGCGGCGGGACCGAACATCGCGTGCGAACTTTCGAATTTCAAAAATTTTCGGATTTGGATTTCGACGGCGAATTTCGAATTTTCGAGGTTGCGGAAAGCCGGAGATCGATCGGAGCGCTTAAGAAGCTCGGATGGTCGATTCCCGGTGAAAAACGCCGTCGTTAGCGAAATTCAGGTAATTTCAAGTTTTTGGACTTGACATCACATTTATCGCATTTACCACCCGTTTGCTCTTTCAGATTTGTATGAAAACAGTTCATTCCAGCGTGACGATCTCTTACCGACAAGGAATCTTAAGAATCGCATTCGTTTTGTCTAGACCGAATTCGTTTGGAGACAAGTGGATTGACATGCAGACAAAGACTAGAAACTAGAAATCGTGAGTGCAGATGACGTCACTTGCGTCGATGCCAGCTGAATTCGATTTTGATATGGATTTGCATACCGAGAAGACCCAAAACATGATGTGCATACGAACTTCATCGGCCTGTTAACCCAGTTGCATGTATAAAACGTTCATTCCTATGCTTTGTATGGATTCCCACATTTTGGATCAACATCCTATCCTCCTCCACAGTCCTTTTGTCGCAGCCTCTAACTCTCTCGATTCTTCCGCAGTCCGACTCTTAAAGCGGCAGACAGACGAAAAACGTCACGTCAGACGGCGCTGCGCATGGGAGAGTCGTGGGAATCGATGCTCCTCGCGACGTTTGCACTTTTGTGGGGACCTCCGCGACAAGGAAAGCGAAACCTTTTCGAAAATATCGCAGTTTGCCTGTAAGATTAAGTGTGATGAGAGTTCTTGGCGAGGGAACTGGCTCAGCCCGATCGGTGTTTGGCACGCGATTATCGTGATTTGACGACGACCATGTTATTTACAGTTCGATTGTCGAATTTGTGAAGAAGAACAGTTTTATGATGATCAGTTCCAGTGAAATGCTCTAACTGGTTTTGCTAAATGTTACCATACTCCCAAACTCTATAAAAGAATCATTGAACATCGGCTACAATGGAATCTGCATCTGCACGTTATCAGAAGGTTTGGGCGACAATTATTTCAGCGGAACAATTCGATTTCTGGTGCAGAATCGGAACTGATTATCGACGATAAGGACGTTTGCAGTTATGTCGTCAAATTTAAGAACCGCAAATGTTTAGTGGCGCTGATCAGATTCTTTGTTTTGTGATGCACGTTTTGGTAACAACCTCAAGGTTACGATGTAAAAGACACGTGACCAGAAGGACCGGAGATTCGTCTCTGAAGTTCAAACTAATTTTCGAAATTCCAGTTTTACCGCTACGAGCAATATCTGAGTGGTCATTCTGTGTCCAGTAATTAGATTTCTACGGGAACCAGTTGCGGCTACCGTAATCCTACGTTTATTTAATGTACCGCTATATAAAACCAGACGTTGTAGTTTCATGATTCACGTAGATTATGGTACATTTCTGCACAAGTCGTTCAAAACTTTAAATAAGAATTTGTTTTACTTATAAAAATTGCAATAGAACAAACAAATACGGAACAGTTAATATACATTCTGAATAAAGTACTGGCCAGGAGAGGATGAGAGGGCTGGTAAACAGGAATTAAGAGCTTTAAGAGACATTGAAACGACGATTAGAACGAACACAGAAAGTGATCAGAATACCCGTGAACCGATTCGAGCAAACGCGGGTTGACAGCGATTTGGGCTAAATGCTATAGAGGCAACGCGCGCCGATAAAGCGTGGAAGGGGTATTGCGGTAGCCGGAGCTACTGCGCTGTCTGTTGTTGTTGCAACTGGGCGATTAACGAGGCAAAGGTGGCCAGATTCGCCTGGTCGGCGTCGATCGCGAGTTTGGCGTGGTCAGACTCGAATCCCAGTTTCTCTACAACGATGTCGCTGTCCACAGCTTCGGGTTTGATCCCTGAAAAAGAACCGATAAAGATGAAAGTTGCAACAGATTCTTACCGTAGTGCTGCTCGGGGACGACGTGCTGCTGACTCGCGGGCAGGAATCCGTTCAAGGAGTTTTCTTTCGCCAGTTTCGCCGGGATTCCGGCGTCTTTGTTCAGCTTCGAGAGCAGATCCTCGGGCTGCTCGTTCGTCGATTGACTCACGAGTTCGATCAACTTCTGCTTCCTGGATCGCACGTGGGTGACGAGTTTCACCGCCCAGGATTGTTTGAGTACCACGGAACCTCCCTCGTCCGAAAGGAGTCCCGGCGAGTGCTGTTTAATAAATTCCTGGGCGTATTTGAAAGCGTCCATTGGGTATAAACGGGTGTTGTTCACGATTTCGAGCTGAAGATGATTGAGGTAATACTGGCTCTGGGTTACGGTATCTCACATTCACAAGGTAGTCCACGAGAGCGTTGTGGAGTTCGTCGCCGATCAGCATCGGACGCCCGCGGCCGCGTCCGCGGATTGTGGGGCAGTGAGTCTGTAACTGATCTAACGTTAGAATCTAATGATAACCAAGCGAACTTTTGGCGTCCTTGAACTTTAAAAATTGCATCAGGAGTCAAAAACTCAAACCGTACCTGCTCAACAAGGGCTTGGGCGATGTTTACTCCATTAATCGGAGGCGTTATCCCCACGTTAGGCGTTTGGTTTAACGACACATTCGAGGTGTTCAGGACGCCCAGCGAATCACCGTTCTGGCGCACAATCGACTTCGAAACGGGTGTCGCGTGGACCTGACGTGGGCGCTTCAGAGCTCCCGAGGTCATCCGTTTCTGAGTCACACAGCAATCTTTGCATTCACATGGTCTCACATTCAACTTCTTCATAACCAAATCCATCTGAAATTTGCTTTTGGTGTTATCATTGGTCCCCTTTGAGTTTCTCGAACCTGGTGGTAGAGTGCTTTCACGTTCAGCGCGAGTTCCGCCATGTTCACCTTGGATGCGGCGGCGGAGGAGGACGCGTGGTCGACGGTGGCGTAGGGGCGAAACCTCTTTGTGTCGGGTTCCTCGTTCTGTACAAAAGCAGTTTGTTACGTAAGAGCGAAAAAAGACAAAAACACCACCTCGAGTTCGTCGGCCGAGGTGCTCTGCTGGGAAACGACCTCCTCGTTCTGGCTCGTGTGGCTGCACCGCCTTCTTGGTCCGAATCTAGGAGCATGTCGCCGTCCGGAGATGATTCCTTTAGCTGGTCCTGTTTTGCTTCGACTATGTGCAAGAGACCGTCCAGGAAAGAAGTCATTTCTGAAAAGGAGGAGCTGATAAGTCGTGGGAATTAGAAACACACGCTTCGAGATTTCGACATGTAATCACGATCAAAAATAGAACTTTGAGCGAAGGGAAGATCGACACATTGAGTGCTTGAAGATTCAGTTTCTAGATGTGGAATACGTTCTTTTGTAAGCTGAACCAGAGACAGTCGACCACGATTCATTTTAAGTTTAACGATAAATGACCTTTAATGCCCTACTCAGCATCGATTTTCAAATCAACACAGATCAGTTTAGTTTTAAATACAAACAGTCATGTCACATCAAACTTGCGCAACCGCATTTCAAGGCGCATTTCTTCGTGTCTCAAATAATGTAACCTCGGCGCCGCGGCGACACTCGTTTCATTGTAAATTTGTTCTCACATTTACATTTATCTCCGCTCGTCTTCTTCTTCTTTCTTTCGATCATTCGTTATGTTTTCGGCACTTTTCGCACCCTCCACGATTAGTCCACGAAGAAGAACAAAGACGTCATTCTTCATTTCGGCGTGTGAGCGGGATGTGTAAGTGAGCAGCAGATAGCGCGGGTGTGAACTGCTGATGCAGAAGATAATCAGATAGCGCCACGTTACAACAGAATTTAATAATACTCTGCCTGCATCTGCGCAACAATCGAGTCCGGCAGAGCCACTCAGGCCCTCGAGGAGGCCTTCGCAACTCGACTACGCAATAATTACGAAACTTTCCGCTGACAGCCGTTGCGCAACACATTTTGTTTCTAAATTACACTCTACAAGTGCTACTCATATAAATTAATCGATCGGAGCGGCAGGCGATTCCGGCCACTCCAACCCTCAAGCCAAATTTCGGAGGATCTCGATCGGCGGTTGGTTCCAAACCCAGATCGAAACCAGCTGCAGAAAGACGAAGCGGAGTTGCAAATGGTGACAGTGCGGGAGCAGCAAACGCGCCAGAGCACAAAACCATAAACCATAAAATAGTACAACGCGGACCACATTACATTGGAATTCTCTTCTTCGGCTCTATTTAAATAGAACCGACCAAGTGGAGCACTATCAGCCGGCAGGTAGCGCAGAAATAAGCTCGCTCGGTGATTTTCGATGGCTGATAGGGCGAAAGAAGCCGAAATGTGCGAACAACAAATCGATTCAAGTAATAAATTTGAAGGGGCATTTTTGCTAAAACCAACGTCGTCCCCATAAACAAGGCGGAGGAGGTGGAGGGGAGGAGTCCGCGAGGGTCCAAGCTGCAACTGCTCTCAGGAACAACGCCTGCTTCCACCGCCACCGGTGTCAAACCGATTAGCCGGGCCCCTTTGGTGTAATGGCCCGGTTTGGAGTCATATTCGCGCACTGCCAATGGCCTCCGCCTTCGGCCGCCGCACATAGAACATTCGATAAAATTCACTCTACTTACATAAATATTATATATTCATACATAAGTAAGGAAGCAAGCGGGGACGGCGAAATGAAGAAAACGCTTTCGAGTTGCGTTTTGAATATTCAAGTACTTTTGTAAAGGGGTTCCTCCCGGCCCGAGGGAGGGTCGCGCTCGCAGCCTGCGGAGGGACAAACAAAGGAGGTTGGAGCGCAACGGAGCATTTCTAAATTTCGAGTTGCTCAAGGCTAAATGCCCAAAAACGCGCGCGTCAAATAATAAACGAAAAGGAATAAATCCGGTCCGGCCGGTCTCCTTCCCAGCTCGCTTTCGTCCTGTCACAGCGGGAGGACAACGGCTATGCGAGGTCGTCGTGGCCTCTCCGCCACTCTTCGGTCGACCAACAACGCGCTCTACAATAAAAGACATTAATTAATAAAGGGTTTGTGCGAGAACCTCTCGCGCGCTGGCCACCACGCAGAACCTACTGTTTATTTACTTTCCGATCGATCAATCCGGCCCGAACCTTCTACAACATTTGAATGCGCACAATACATACAAAAGGAAAGAACCAAGTGGCCCCTGACGGCGATGAAATAACCCAATTTCATATTCAATTTGCTAATTGCGCTTGAGCCCAAACAGAACGTGGCCCGGGTCGTGGCGAGATGTAGCCTCTTCGGGGCTACATAACCAATGTTGATGCACAGATGCCAGGTGGTTCCCTTCTAAATGGTTTAAAGAGTGTAGTCGTAAAGGATATGAGGAACCGTATAATGAAAGAGCTAAGATTCAGAGAGGTTCAGAGGGTCTGAGCAAGCAGCGGACGACCACCCATTGTACAGTAATACACGAACGCTACAAACTGATCTTCTGAGAGAGTAGCAGAGCGGAGAAATACTTTGAAAGAGACTGCGCTCCGCCCATAACCTGTCTCTCTCTTTCATTTCATTCCATCTTCGCCGCGCACCCTTTGAAATTAATTTTATATAATATCGCTCGACAACGCCGATGCATCACCGCCAACCACCCCGAAACTACTACATTGCCAGCCGCAACCGGCTTCGAAGAATTACATTTTAAATAAAATATGAATAAAGCCGGACGTGTGTTTAGAGAGGGCGAGCGGAGTGGCGAAGGTGTATCGAATTGCACGTGAAAGGAAACGGTAGCCGCGGACGGGGCCGGGGACCTCTGGTCCATTTGGGGTGAACGCAGGATTTAGTACTGCGATGTAAAGCGAGCTGGGCGAGGAATTTTATATTTGCGAGTGTCGGAGTCGTGACGTCTCTCGCCTCACCCGCCCACCCGCCGCTGCCCAATATTTGCGTACCATTAAATATTCGAAATAAAAAAGGATTTTTTAGCGCCCGGCCGGCGAGAAGCCGATCCGGGCGCTGGGTGGCGGATAGTACGAAGAAAGCATCGACCTTCGGCAACCTCTTCTTTGTCTTCGCGGAAATGCCTCGCCGAACTGGGATCGAAGACGGCGGCGGTAGCGGTAACTGTTCCTCCGCCGCAGGTATTTATGTATGTACAAAAGAAGAAAGAAGAATCGGTCTTAAATTGTATGTAACCAAAACGAGTTTGGAGTGCTCCTCGGAGGATCGGAATCGGGTTTAAGCTGATGCGTGTGCGGGCATTAAGCGAAGAAAATGCTGGGAATTCGAAAGTAATTAAGGGCGAGAAGGCGCTCGAAATAATCGCCAGTTCGATGATTAATACAAACGACAAATACTCTCTGAAAGGGGACTGGGCAGCGGAGGGGCAAACACAGTTGTTCTCTTTTTACATATTAACTCTGCGCGCCATGCACACACCAAACACCACCGAAGTTCGGAGTTGGGAGGACTCGGTGGGTCGCGGACCCAACGATATAAAAAGAGAAATGGACGGTGTGGAGTGCAACACAAAGAAATTCTGTTTGAAGGTCTTTCAAAGAATACAAAGTATGGAAGGCCTTAGAACACGCAGAAGAACAAGAACTCACGCGAAGGATTCGCGTGTGGCGCGCGATCATTGCAATCGTTTAGGCGTGCTCGCAGTGGATGGCTCCCCATTAACATCGAAATAATGAGCCTAACTGTGCGTCTCCCACAAGTTGTAAGAGTTTCAAACAGAACAAAGAAAGTGTAAGTCGAGGGACGAGTCGCCCGAAACAAAAAGACGTGCAAACCTAAGAAGAGTGGCAGTTTGAGTGCGAACCCCAATTCGACGATCTGAGAACGTGGCTGCCCCTCAAAACCGGGCCGATTTAAGAAACGTATGTTGTTAAGTTGTGCCGCTACCGTACCCCTTGCCTACTGCTACTCGCCTACAGGCGCGATATAAAATATCGGCAAATTTTGTCAATTTGAAGACAAAGAAAACGCGCGCCTGCACCCGCGCTCATCCCGGCCGGCCCACGGTCTTCGATCACTTTTCTTACAAAACGCCGTCCTGTGACACGCGCGCAAATAAAATCAGAGCTAATTACAGAACAATCGGAGATGTCGGCCGGCGAGGCTCGGTCGAGCCTCTTCCCCAATCAAATATTGAACTTATTTCCGCATACAAAGGGGCGGCAACTTGCCAACCTCTGGCCCGCTGCTTAATTAGGCGAAACGCGATCTGGTGCAGGCAGAGAGCGAATGAATTCGGAAGCAGTTTTCGCCTAAGCAAGCGACCTGAGGGACCAAAAAGCTCGCGACAACGAGGACGATCGTGTCGGCGGCTTCTAATGTTACATAAACAAAACAAGAGAATGTTTTCGCTTTTATACATATGATGGCGGAGGCCGCACTTATTTATTATACTACCGCCGCCATCATTTCGAATGTAATTGCTCCAAACACGACTTTTCGAAGTGATTTTACCGGCTCTGGACCAGCTTTGGACAAAGATATGGGCGATGAGTCTTTGGAGGAGAGTGATCGGAGGAGTTTTGTTGTAAAGGTAGAAAAGGAAAAACGGTGGTCGAGGGAACAAAGGCATTTGGCTGTGGCGGAGGGAAAGAACTCCTTTGTAGACAGCGCCGAGGAGCGTCCTTTTTCACCTAAAATGTTTATTTTGCGCAATCGGAGATCGGACGTGGCCGGACGAGCCTCGGGGTTCCAGGGTCGGGCGGGGAACCGACCTGTGACCAGGCAGCATGAGTCATCTGCTCCGGGTTTCAGGGAATTCAAAGATATTTCGGGTATTTTAGCGCAACTAGAAACGGGTTCCTCCGCTAGTTTTCGAAATGGGTGGCGGAAACGTGCATTGTAATTTGATTGGAATGAGAAGATCCGCCGAGATAAGATCGATTCGACGATTCCACCGTAGAGAAAGGAAAACTCCGCGGCAGCTCTTCTTTGTCAGCCGTCGTCGCCTCTCTTCTCAAATAAATCACTCATCAGCGTCCGAACAGCGCTCCTAAATCACCTGCATCTCACTTTTTCGGCCCTCACGCACATTTAAGGCGCAACCTGTACGGTAGAACCACTTACAAGCGATCCCCCGCATACATACATATTCAAAGCGCGTCCGAAAACCGGTCAACCCTTTGGATCGCAAATATCGGCCGCTAAGTGGTCGCCGACTTCTTCTTCAATCGGACTATGTAATGCACTTTCGACAATTAAAACACTTTTTACACTCGAAAATCGATTTTGGGAGAAGCGGGTAGATCCGGAGAGTATTTGCATAAAACCAGCGAGGCTCGGGTCAGGTCAATGGGGGACCTCAAAAGACCCGAGTGTTGTATTTACACAGTGACGGACTCTTCTCCTTGAGCGGCGCGAGATTGCGTGACCAGGACGGAGATGTTATGATTGAGGGAAACCCGAATTTTGTACGTTTTGAATAAACAAAGGGGATTTAGGAGTAGTTGTTTGGGCAAGGATTACGGTATTGGGGAACGGAAGAATTCAATAGTTTGTTTGGAGAGAAGAGAATTCAAAAAGAACTAAAGCAATTTTGAAATTCAAGACTGAAACGGTAGGAAGGAGACCGGAAGATTCGCTACAGTCGAAACGCTCTACAAACACGGAAAAGTCCGTTCACGCCATGAATAAACAAAGCGATCCGAGAAGAGAAACGATCCGCCATTTGTCATCAAAATTTGGACACTTCGGGCGCTGGAAAAACAAATAAATCACGGGCAATTATTATTAAATATTTGCATAATAAAGTGTTCGTTTCCGGGAGGCCGCGGGCTTCTTCGCCCGAGGGCACCCGGCTCCCGGACGCATCGACCGAGGAATTTGGGTTAGATTAATTCGATTTATTGCGCACCGATAAAATCGTTCGATTCTCCGTTTCTACAAAGGCGCCGTTTGAAGTAATCGTGGGTGCACTCGCCTTGAGGGGAGAGGCATAAAGGGACTTGAAACCTGGAAGAAGCGAGGTGCGGCAGGGAACTGGTTGAGGGAAGAAAGAGGAGGCCTCCGCGTCTCCCGTTAGAAGAAATGTCTTTTTTGATTTGTAATTGCGGTTTATAGCCAAAATGACGCTGTTTTTTGCTTGTCGACGGCGCGTTTATGGGAACGACAGCGCTGGATTTAGCCATTTCCTAATGCGAATTACCGAAAACGTCGGCCGCGCGTCTTATGTCGGATTTCGCACAAAATTCTCTATATTTGGACGAGCAAAAAGCCCGAAATTCCTTTACGATACAAGAGGATTCCATACAAAGAGTCTTTCAAAACGGGATCAACTACGGTAATCGATCCTCCGTTCGCATCTCTTAACAAAGAAGTCATAGCAGAGGAGCAATGTCCCATGATTAACAACGCGGAAAATCGTCGACGACACATTTACAGATCCCAGAACGAGTCTTCATCGCTTGTTGTAAAGCAATTGTTTGTTCTAAAAATCTCTTTTTCGCGTTTCAACCTCCAGCGCTGCTTCTGCTTCGATCCTTCGGAGTCTTCTCCTCAAGATGTAATATTACAATTTAAGAGAGGCGCGCACGCCTAATAGCATAGTCAAGGGCTTCCCGACTTCGACGGCCACTGGCTGGAATAAATCATCGTCCGCGAATAATTCAAATTGTATAAAAATGTGTTTACATTATTCGATGCATATTTTTACTTTTCCGACGGCCCTCGAACCACCACCGGCCGAGGACGACGGCGAAAGGGTGGTTAAGCAGAACTGAATTGATATTTGGATTATATAGATGCAAATGTAAGTGGCTGAATTTAGTTATTTGAGAGGAAGCCTGGAAATAAATAAAGTTGTTTTGAGGACGTGAGGCCGGGGCGCCTAAGAGAATATGGCGATTAAAATTTGAGGAAAAAGCGGATTAATGAGCGCCGAGGAAGGAAGCGGCGAAGGTCGAAAACAATCTCTGGAAACCGCGAGTGAGTGAGATGACACGAAATCGAGATTTGTGACGAGGATTGTGCGCTTGAGTGCGTGTGGTGCACATCTCAAGAAGAGCGAAACCCTAAAAAGCCTTTTTCTACAATTTATTCCGAAAAAGGACGAACCGAACAAGGCTACTTTCCGATGCAATCACGTGGGAGATGCACTTAAATGTGACGTCACGAATGTTACAAGTTTAACCGAACCTTTTGCAAAAGAAATCTGAAACCTGATCCAGCCAAGTTAAGATGTTTGATCGCATAAAAATTCACAAACTGACGCTAAAACCCTTTCAGAAAAAAAGACCTTCAAACCGACTGAAAGAAAGCGCCGCAAGATTCAAACGAATCCAAAACCAATTCCAGCCGAGTGTTTTCCCTCTTTCAAACGCATATTTACAGCCTCTAAAACATCAAACGTAGATTTTATTTGAGCCGATTTGTTTGGATTAGCGTACAAGACTTTTATAGTTTTGTTTTTCAAATTTCCCACAAGATTATTATAATGGATATGAGGGTTTTTGAGGCTTTTAGAAGCGTTTTTAAGGCTGCCCAGGGAGAAAAGGCGAAGTTGATTTATTTTTTGTCTTTCAGTCGAAGTTAATAGAAATCTATTAGCGCTTTTTTAGGCGGTCGTTTGTGGTTATGCAAGGGATTATTGAAAATTTTGAGGAACGGCGGTGAGGGTACGGTAGTATATCGATTCCTGGACAACAGTGTACACCTTCCTTTCTAACACTTTAGAATCTTTTATTAAACAATCTATTATAAATAAGATTCGAGTTTAAAGCGACGTGAGAGCAGCGGCTATCTTGGGTCCAATCGAGGGCGTGCGAACTTCGCAAAAACGATCGCGCGGAACATTTGGAAGCATTGGCCCTCGAAGGCATGGACTTTCGTCCTGAGGTTGGCCGAGGCGCAGATCTGGTTGAAAACGCGAGTTACGAAAGCGGCGCACTTCGAACAGCTTCCGTCGAAGCAGTGGAAGGCGCACTCGTGCCTCAGGCAGCGGTTGATCTGGGTGACGTTGGAGCCCGAGTTCGCGACGCATTCCGAGGCACAGTTAACCAGCACCGAACATTCGCCTAAAGTGCTGAACTGAAAAATAAGAACTTAAAGAACGATGTTCACCTCCATCTTCACGCTTGTTTCCGGAGAGAACGTCGACGAGTTGAGCCTTAGAAGACTCGCAGAGGGGACATTTGTTGCATTCGTCCAGGCATCCTGAGCTGAAGACGCAACCGTAGTCGATTCCCTAAGATATCCTAAAACGTTTTTTTTTTCGGTAATCGACACAAACCTGGTCGAGATCGTTGTAGAGTTGTGCACTAATGGTCGCGTTCTGGAATCTTTCAGCCAGCCATTCGACCTAAATACCGTAACTCTGAGCACGAAACCCTCATCCGAACCCACTTGGACGCAACTGCGCCTGATCGCACACGTCAGGAGATCGCGACACTTTCGGTTCAGCGAAACCGCGGTTTCCGCCGAGGTCGAGGCGCCGAGAATCGCGAGGAGAAGAAGGAGAACGCCGCTGGATCGAAGCATTTGGGGCGAAACAATGATTGCGCGTAATAAGAATGAATAGAACGCAGCTTTTAAGTGTTGGAAGGACACGAATCAGGATTCGTGATCCCAACCCCCCGCTCTCGCTCGCCCACACAAGCCTTCGTTTAATTTTTTGGCGCAATCGCGCAATCGCCGAACCCTTCCGCTCCGAAGGTTCTCCGCGAGGGTTTAAAACGCATCCGATTTCCCCGAACAGAGTTTTCAAGTTCGCCTTCGAAATCATATCCTAAAAGTTCCAAAATCACCTCGAAGGGGCTTTGGGGAATTTCCTCCACTCTCGACGAGCTCGATCGCCCCAGGCACCGTTTTTTGCGCCATAAGAAAACCCGATTTTCGCATTGAACCGATTTTCAAAACAAGCGAATCAATAGATCTGAAAATGACATGTTCAGAGGTTCCAAACCGTTTCTTCCAGGAATCGTAACAGAGTACACAAAATCAACAATAACAAAAGCCTTAACTCGAGACCTGGAACCCTGCTTGGACCGAGTTGACTGATCCCTTGGCCTTCGGCTTCGGTCCCCAGTTCTTTCCCTTGTTGTATTGGTAGCGGACGAGGCACTCGGTTTTGCTCTTCGAGGCCGCTTCCGGGTGCAGAGCGAAGTTGACGGTCGTCGTGGACTCGGCGGACAAGATTCTCTTGCCTGGAGCGGAGTCGTCGAAGCGGCTCGCTTTCACCTTGTGCTGCTCGGCCACGGCTCGAGCGATGTTCCAGAGGAAGGCCGGGGGTGCATCGGTCTTGAGGCCCTTGGGGGTGCAGTGTGTGATGGAAACCCGGTAGCCGGCGTGGAGGAGCGCGGAGCGGATGCTTAGGATCCGCATCACAGGACACTTTACCACGTTCATCAGCTGGTCGTGCTCGTAATAGAGGGGAACGTCCGGTAGTTCCTAAATATTCGGTTGAATGGTAGTCAAGATTACAATCTTCCTACCTCCGACATGACACTGAGCATACCCATAAGACGGTCGTGCGTTCCAAAGCGCTCCTCGTCGGGTGTCTCTTTGACCCTCTTGAGAAGTCGGCGCACGAATCCCACGTCGTGGATTGGCGCCGAGTAGATCGGGCCGCCCAGCCGGACCGTGTGGTTGCAGTGGATACATTTCCCGTTTGCGCCCACAAGTCCGGAGTGTGCCGCAGGAGGGGTGAAGCGGACGCTGGTCCCAACCACCGTCTTGCTGATGATGGGATCCAGGTGGAGAGCGTGGCATCCGGTGCAAGCCAGCACGTTGGACAGCTTCCTGAAAGGTCATTTAAGAAGATGGACAGAAGCAAGTGAGCTCTTACGTGACGCTGTCTTTAGCTTCTTTGGCTCCGGTGTGGATTCGGACAAAGACGCGGATGTAGAAGTCCACACTCATCGAGAGCAATGGCTCGATGTAGCGGGAATACTTGTTGGCGTGAGAATCGATAGAACGCAGAAGGATTCGGAGGGCCTAAACACGTTTTTTTGAGTACACAAGACTGAGAACGAGATTGAGATACAATTTCGTGACACGATTTGTGTCGGATCGGGATGGAGTTGTACTTGTTGAAGCAGGCCTCCGGCGTGTTTCCGCACAGGACCGCCATGTCCGTGCAAGTGACCATGAGAATTCCTCGGTCGGCTACTGCTTGAACGGCTGAATCCAGGAAGATCGATGCCGATCCGTAGGGATCCAGGTCGATGGCGTGGAAACGCTTATCCAGCGTTCGGTGTGCCATCATGGTCTCGCTAGAAGGACGCACATAAGAGTCGAACATCCTCAAGTCATCTTACATGGCGTCTCCGTAGTGGGGATTGACGAGATGTTCGACTTCATTGACGATGATGTTCTGCTTGATCGTGTCGACGGCCTCCTGCGAAAAGTCGTTGGCTGTCACGGCTTCGATTCCTTCGATTTCCTTTGAGAACCGCAGCGCGCGGAGGCCACTGGCGGAGAGGGCATCCAAGATCTTGATTCCTTCGGCCTAGAAACGCATACTTTAGAATCTTTTAAAACAACAATCTTTTGCATCGTTCGCGATGTTCAGCTTCGCTTTCTTCGCGGTGGGTTCCGTCGTGGTCTTTCTCGATTCCAGAAACTCGCGCCTATCGTCGATGAACTGCCGCAGTACTGTAACTCTTAAACCGAATTGATCAGCTGTACTCAAATGCAACAAATTCTTACGTCAGATCGCGGTTGAATTCTTGGACAGGGTTGTAGAAGGCACTAGAAGGTCCTGTGAACGTGATCTTCGCCTTTCCCTCGGTTAGGCTGTTTCTGACTTCGTCGGCTTCATCGCCTGCTTGTGTGGTGTTTTCCACTTCCTAAAGAATCAAAAACGTATTAGAACCCTGACTTCATAGCACGATTCTCACCATTTCGCTTGCCATAACGCAGTTTCGGAGAATGTGCCAGCTGCGTTCCAGAGGTTTCAAAAGAAGCGCGTTTCGCAAAATCTTGCGTTCGCGAAAACCTAGAACAAAGTTTTATATATCAATGTTTGAAGTGTAAACACGTGATGTGCTGATTAAAGGTGACTCAAACATCGAAATGCAAACGCTTCTCTCGGAACTCGCCCCAGAATCCGCGAATTTCCGCGGCGACCAGCAAATTCTGCAAACGACGGCTGCAAACGTTTCCGGACGAACGTGCGACGAATCTCCGCTGGTCCCACCACAAAGAAGCTTCAAATTTCAAAGTCTGAGTCTACGGTAGGTGCGCGAGAGGCGCCGTTGACAATCGAGACTTCAAAATTCGCAGACTTTGCCGGAGTTTATTTTTGTTTTTCAGAGTTCTCGGACCGGTCGGTCCATCCCCGCCAGCCGCTGCTCCGACTTTCGCTCTTCAGCTGTCGAAATTCGCCATTTCTGCATCACCGCTCCCGGGAACAATTTCGGTTTTCGAAATGTGGATTTTCGGGATTCTGCGGTTGCATTGCGGGAATTCGATCGCTATCGAAGTGTACAGCCACGTGGATGTTGATGCACATCGGGTGGATTTACGGAAACAGCGTTGTGGAATGTGCAGATTTAGTTTTGAGAGCCGATGTATATTGGGAAAGTTCGGCCGCGAACTGTTCCAAGTCGAAAATCCTAAATTTTCTCGCTCGTTTCTGTATTCCACGTGTATGACGTGCTGCTGAGTGTTGTAGTGTTCCTCTATGCCCGCTGGTGATCCAAGATTCCAAGTCGAATCGATCTCTGGCGCTGATATCCCAGCTATTTTGGCTAAAGCAGGCGTTTCCTTTTGGATTTCGTACCTCCAATTTGCGCAATAAGCCCTATTAATAGCCTATCTGAGGCTATTGCATCAGCTAAGTGCTCTTTGGAATCTGGTTCCTATGTGCACATGCGTCACTCGCGTTTCGCGACCTTGGTTAGGTTGTTTGACCGATCAAACCAATAATCTTCGAACCTTTATTCATGATTCTGATTGTTTTCAGGTAAAAATGTTGTCGGCTGAAGATTCCGCGGATCGTAACGTCGAGATCTGGAAGATCAAGAAGCTGATCAAGAGCTTGGAGCTCGCCAGAGGGTAAAATTGCTAGGTCCTTGAAGTCATTCCTCACGCAGCTCCTTTCAGAAACGGCACATCGATGATCTCCCTTATCATCCCACCTAGGGATCAGATCAACCGCGTAGCGAAAATGCTCGCCGACGAGTACGGCACCGCGTCGAACATCAAGTCGCGCGTCAACAGGCTGTCAGTCCTTGGTGCCATTACATCGGTACAAGGCCGCCTGAAGCTCTATCCGAAGGTGCCGCCAAACGGACTCGTCATCTACTGCGGAACGATCGTCACGGATGAAGGCAAGGAAAAGAAGGTGAACATCGACTTCGAACCATTTAAGCCAATCAACACGTCGCTCTACCTGTGCGACAACAAGTTCCACACAGAAGCACTGCAAGGTACGTGCCTGTCACAAACACTCTTATTTTGATTTATTTCAGCGCTGCTAGCCGACGACAACCGCTTCGGATTCATTGTCATGGACGGTAACGGGTCTCTGTTTGGAACCTTGCAGGGGAACGCCCGTGAGGTCCTCCACAAGTTCACTGTGGACCTGCCGAAGAAGCACGGGGCCGTGGAGGTCAGTCCGCGCTGCGCTTCGCCCGTCTTCGCATGGAGAAGCGCCACAACTACGTGCGCAAGGTCGCCGAAACTGCCGTGGAGATGTTTATCCGGAACGACAAGGTCACCGTGGCCGGTTTGATCCTGGCCGGTAGCGCCGACTTGACGGAGCTAGGGCAATCCGACATGTTTGACCAGGTAAGACTTGTTGTTCTGCATCCAACTTCTCACAAACCTTGTTTAGCGTCTTCAAGCGAAACTTATCAAGACCGTTGACGTCTCCTATGGAGGCGAGAACGGTTTCAATCAGGCCATCGAACTGGCAGCTGACGCGCTGTCAAACGTCAAGTTCATCCAAGAGAAGAAACTGATCCAGTCCTACTTCGACGAAGTCTCCCAAGACACCGGCAAGTACTGCTTTGGCGTGAACGACACGCTCCAGGGACTGCAGATGGGAGCGGTCGAGACGCTTATCTGCTGGGAGAACCTAGATATCACTCGTTATGTCTTGAAGAGCGCCAGCGGAGGTAAGCTTATTTTTATTATTGATATTCCCTCCTTATCCATTGCCTAGTCAGCCCTCAAGCCATGTGGCCTGAGAGCGTTACAGTGATGGGAGAGCAGTCGACTTTGCTACTACTTCTGTGAAGCCAGTTTTTGGCGATGCTTATGTGGGATCACTGTCTTTGGACCTCGAGAGTTGGTTGCCGAACTTGTCCTTCGCGGACTCTTTGATTCGGCAGCCTTAGTAATGGGCCACACATATCTAACCTTTTTCCACTTTTATTATTGCTCTCTTTTACAACGCTTATGGTGCTTCTTTCAGAAGAGAAGGTTCTCCACCTCCGTCCGCAGGAGGAAAAGAACAAAGACCACTTCACTGACCCTGAGGTAACGAATTGTTCCTTTACATTGAAGTGTATCCATTGCTCAAGTCAGCCCACTCGCACCGATTGCTTGTGAGCGTTACAGTGGTGGGAAAGCATTAGGCTGAGTTGGCTCTATTATGAAGCCAGTTTTTGGTGACGTTTGTGAGTTTGCGCAGCCTTTGGATCTCGAGAGTTGGTTGTTGAACAATCTTTCTGATTTTTCATTCAGTAGCCTTAGTGATGATCCACACATTTAAATCTTCTGAGGCCAATTATTTTGCTTCGTTTACATCATTAACTCACGGCCTTTCAGACAGGAAATGACATGGAGGTTACCGAATCGAAACCGCTTCTCGAGTGGCTGGCGAACAATTACAAGTCCTTCGGAGCCACTTTGGAAATTATCACAGATCGATCACAAGAGGGCGCACAGTACGTACGAGGATTCGGTGGCATAGGAGGTAAGAACACGTTACTTTTACAGCTTTGCATTCTGCTCGTTTAGGTCTACTACGATATCGTGTTGATTTCGCGGCTATGGAAGAGGACGAACTCGATGACATTGATCTCGATGACTACTAGAAGGTAGTCAAGTCGTGTAAATGTATTATTCTATTAAAGACATAAATTAACGGTTTGACGTTGTCTTGTGCCTTTCTTGTCCTGTGAAATCACTATCTGCCTTAGGAATCTTCTGGGTGTTCAAGCTCCTATCTTCTTCGATCGTTATCACGTTGGCAGTTTGAACGCACTTTGCCAAAGCGACGTTGTGGAGAGGTCGAGGCACGTTTTGTCATCCCTTGGCACGTTTTGTCATCTTTTATGATCGGAACGGTCTTCGATCGGCGGCTCAGTCGTTATCTCTGGTCTTCAGTTCGAAGATTGCGTTCTTTGGGTGTGCTCCGTCTGTCTCCAGTGCTAATTTATGCTATTAGTTGGCAGGCAGTTCTTTCCTTGCTAATAAAGGTTTTTGTGCCGTTTGTGGGTTTTAAGAACAACTTGGTCCTTTTCGTTGTTCACCTTTCACACCACGTTTAAGTGAGTTAAGGACTCTCGTAGGAATCGCTCATTATTCCTTACTTTACTAACTGGTATTTTTGACCTCTTGTCGCTTGTGCTTGTCTAATGCTCTTAAACGTCACTCAAACAGGTTGAACGTCAAACAAGAAGCGGAACATAAAGAAATCACAAGGCGTCAGCCGAATATGGTCGCTTTGTGTTTTGGATTTTGACTTGAACCTCATAAAACCAAAAACGCGAGAAACGAGGCGCGTTTTATGTTTGAGTTTGGTGCGTTTGTGTAGTTTGTGCGGAGATTAACAATCGATTAATCGACGCTTATAAAACCCCGCCTAATAGTGTCCTTGCGCGTTGCACCCGATAATGGAAAACCTCCATTCTCAATACAGAGAACGTGTTTTTGGTTCGTTATTCGCACGTCTTGGCAAACTATGATGTCATTAGGGGCTGATCGATGGGCGCTGGTGAAACAGAGATCGTCGATCTTTGAGTTTGTAGAGTTTCAGTCAGCTGTTGTTTCGCAAGTGGGAGTTTTCGAATCACGTAGGCACCGTTAATAAGCGCTGAGAAAACATGTCGGTTATCCGCGCTTCGTGCATAAATAGCCTTCATATTTTAAACGAAAAGTAGATATCACAATCGCCTTGTTTCAGTGTGCCCGATGCCTTCGACGACCGAAACGACGATCGGCGCCGGCCTCCTCTTCTGCGCCGCAGTGGCCATCGGATACGGAGTGCACAGGTACACTCAATGGGAAATCGAACCCAAGACGAAAAATTCTAAGCCGATCGCGAAGTGAGTTCCTAGAATTTGTATTTGGTGAATAAGACTCTGTTTCAGGATCACGAAGAAGAAGGGAAAGAAAGTTCTTTTCGAGGAATTCCAGGAGCGCCACACCCTGGAGATTACCAAGAAGGACCACGTGACCCACGACGTTGTTCTCCTCCGCTTCAGCTTCCATCCAGAATCCGTCAGCGGCCTCGAACCCGGACAGCACATCAGATGCACTGCAAATGTATTGTCGTGCGCCAGGCGAACCGCGGGTTTCGGGGCGAAAGCAATGCTACCGCCAGATCGGTACTTTTGGAGTGGAGCCCGGATAAACGCTGATTTCTACGCCGTGCTGGCGTGTTTCTGGGCGCGTTTGGGCTCGGCGTGATCGGGAACTCATTCCGCGTTGAATGTGCCCAAGATTGCCAAAATCTGTAAGATGCTGAGGAAGTTTGTCGCGTGTCGCTGGTTGGGTACCCATTCAGGCAAAATCAGTTTTTTCCGTTTTTTCGCTGAACATCGATTAAAATCAAAATCTGCTTTTCATTTCTTGTGGGGAATCAGATTCTGCGTCGAATAAACTCAAAATCACCAAAATTGGTCAGTTCCCCGAAAATTGATTCAACTTGAAATTAATGCTACCCGGATCCATGCTGGGATTGTCTTCTGGCATCACTGTAGGACATATAAGGGTGGTGTTCTTCCGTTTCTAAGCGTAAATCAAAACTTATCATGCCTGCTCTATCGAAAAGACAGCTTGCCCAAAAAGAAAACTCTCAAAAAGCCCGGGATTCCATGGGCAACATGCGAAGTGACGACCTTTATCAAAAGGTGGAAGCCCTCAACGATGAAAACCGCCTACTCCGAGCTGAATTAGAACGCGAGGTCATTGACAAATCCAAGATCATCGTCGTCGTGTCCTCCAGTTTGCCAGGGCGTATTGCGGACGGCACGCCGTCGAGTGGCGTCTTCTGTAACTGGTATTAGATCAGACACTCTGCGCTCTTGCTCTTATGAAAAGGAAACGGACATCCACTTGGTTGCGAGATCGATCGAAGAAGGCACAGCAGCCTATAAGTTGCCTTCGTGCTCCAACACTCCTCAGCAATCATTCAAGGACCGAGTGGTCGAACAGATCGATGAAGAGGGAAAGCTGCTTATCTGTGGATGAAATTCACCGAAGTAAGAAACCGGTGACCAAAACATCTATAAAAATTCCCAAACAGCCATAAGAATCCATGGATCCGGGTAGCATTACATTCAAGTTGAATCAACTTTTCGGGGAACTGACCAATTTTGGTGATTTTGGGTTTATTCGACGCAGAATCTGATTCCCCACAAGAAATGAAAAGCAGATTTTGATTTTAATCGATGTTCAGCGAAAAAAACGGAAAAAAACTGATTTGCCTGAATGGGTACCCAACCAGCGACACGCGACAAACTTCCTCAGCATCTTACAGATTTTGGCAATCTTGGGCACATTCGACGCGGAATGAGTTCCCGATCACGCCGAGCCCAAACGCGCCCAGAAACACGCCAGCACGGCGTAGAAATCAGCTTTATCGGCTCAACGAGCAAGCACTCCAAAAGTACCGATCTGGCGGTAGCATTGCTTTCGCCCCGAAACCCGCGGTTCGCCTGGCGCACGACAATATCTTTGAATTGATCTTATATGATCTAATGTTGGGTTTCCAGGTCAACGGCCAAGAAATGTCCAGATACTACTCGCCCATCAGCGCCCCTACCGACAAAGGATTCTTCGAGTGCTCGATCAAGGTTTATTCCAACGACCCCGAAGACGACAAAAGAGGCCAGTTCTCCAGGCACATGGGATCGCTGTCCGTTGGTCAGCTTGACCAAAGCTTGGCATATTTTAAAGCTGTTCAATTAAGGCGATAAAATCACGTGTGCGGGTCCGTCCGGATCTTGTAGTTACCTCGGAAACGGGCGCTTCTACTACAAGAAGACCGATGAAATCAAGCAGTTCGAGCACATTGGAATCATCGCTGGTGGCACTGGAATCGCTCCCTTCGTCCAAGTAAGGGAGACTGAAGTGTTGGTAAACGGATGAGTTTAAGATTATCCGATCGGCTCTGAAGGGCAAAAACGAGGATAACTCGAAAATCACCCTGATCTACACCAACAAGACCGAGGATGACATCATGTTTAAGTGAGATTGCTTCTCTTTTTGTGAACTTGACTTAATTGACTCTGTTCAGGGACGAATTCGACACTCTCGCTGCCAAAAACCCCACCCGCTTCCACGTGCGCTACACGCTTACCCGCGCGAAGAACGCCGAATCGTGGCCCCACGCCACCGGACGCATCGACTCGGAGATGATCGAACAACAGCTCCCGAGCCCCTGCGAAAACATCGTCATCCTGATCTGCGGACCTAAGGGAATGAAGCAGATGCTCAAGGAAGTGGTCCCCAGCCTAGGGTACAAGAATCTACACTCGTTTTAAATGTCTTTTGTTATGTAGTTTAGTTCTTTTCTAGCTTTTTAAAAATTGTTTATCTCGATTTATTAAGATTACGGTCTGGAATGTTATGGAGAGAAGCTCTACACTGTAGCTGTCTTAATTCACGTGGGAACTCGCGAATTAGAATCTCCTCTGTCTTGGTGAAGCAAACAACGCAATTTGCATGGGATCCATTTGTCCGCTTTGAGGAACGGAGGATTCCTGTTTTCTTTGCTCTTCTCTGTTTGGCAGTTCCCGACGCTATTGGATTTGAGTTTCGATTCTGGGGGCGCTCATACATTTATTTTTGGTCGTATTGATTCTCGTGATCTATGACAGCTACGGAGCTGCGGTTTAGTGCATCGTGACTGTCACGCCGAGAGCTTTCAAACGAGCATACGCTTGTTACCAGGCGTGTCCAAAAATGTGGATTTCCAAAAGTCGATTTTGTCGCGTTTTGTTTCTGACAAAAATTAGCGACATTTCGGACATTCTGCCTTTTATTTTCTCAAAAAAGTGAATCCGTTGCTTTGTGCAAATGATCTGGAGATTCAGAATATACTATTGGATTACCCCCGGTGCCATGTGTAGCCGGAAAAAGTGGATTTTAGACGAAATAAGCTCAGCCAAACTTTTTTGTGTGAAGCTCTGTGGCTTTCTAAGTCTTTGTCTTAGCCGCCGGGTCGGTTAGCGGTGGCGGAGCCACCGCGCGTTTTCCGCAGGCGGAAGCGAGCGGCAAAGTCGCCTTTTGGTAAAATGCGTTAAAATTTTATTGAAATGCTGATTTTGTTCTCCATAATTTTTTGTTGAAGTCAAAAAATGAATGAAGAAGGCCAGATGGGAGTGGATTCGCAGTTTATTGAGGTTATTTCCAAGCGTGTCTAGAGTTCAAAGTATCGCAAGTGCTCAATATTTCGTTTTAAATTACGTCATTGGAATCTCAAATCCGTAAGATTCTTGCAATTGTTAGATTGCCCCCAAGAGTAAATATTGCTTATCTTGGTTCGAATGAAGAAGTTACGTTTCTCAGTAGTTTTTTAAAACATCGCTTTCAGTCTTTCTCTTGTTTTCAGCGTGTTTAGCTATTTTTACGTTATCTTTGTAAACTCGCTTTTTCCATTTGCGAACAATAGAGCAGATTTTGCCGCTGCAATCGAGGAGCGGAATGTCGCTCGATGGGTCCACTGATTCGATCGCGAAAACGAGGTTCTAAAACTGAGTGAATCACACCTTTCTAGCTTTGAAATTTCAGATTTCTATTGTTTCGGAATCAAGCGATGAAAGCTGATATTCAAGAAGTAAGTTTGCTTAACCAATAAGTTCTTCATTCATTCTTCGTTTGCTTAATTTCAGATCGTGAGGAATCAACGTGACTTCTTCAACTCGGGACAAACGAAGAAACTGATAACCAGAAAAAGAAACCTTCGCCTGCTTAAGAAAACAGTTGCCGGAAACCAGAAGATTCTCTGTGATGGAGTTTTCGTAGATTTGAAGCGGGTGGGATCCATTTCGCGCGATGGAAAGGATAATTTGCATTTCCAGGACCAAAAGGCGACCTTTATCATGGAGATCAACAACGCTCTTGTGGAGATTGACTACATGCTAGACAACTTGGACAAGTGGGCAGCTCCGCAATCAGTGGAGAAAACGTTTCTGACCGCTCTGGACAGTCCTGTGATCTGGAAGGACCCCAAAGGCGTCGTCTTGCTAATCGCTCCATGGAATTACCCCATCTGCATGATTTTGTTGCCGATGATCAACATCTTAGCTGCAGGTTTTTAAGCGTGACATGATATATGCCAAACTTTATCTTTTCAGGAAATACCATAGTTATCAAGCCTTCAGAACTGGCTCCGAATGCGGCGGAGGCGGTCGACCTCGTCTTCAGCAAATTCTTTGATAGGGTTCGATGATTTAAGATTACGGGGACTTTTAAAGTATCTTTTAGAACATTGTGGCTGTTGTTAAAGGTGGGATCGCGGAGACTGCTGAGCTTTTGAAGGAGCGCTTCGACCACATAATCTACACTGGATCTCCCTCGGTGGGGAAGATCGTAATGGGAGCAGCGGCGAAGCATTTGACTCCGGTGACCCTGGAATTAGGAGGGAAGAGTCCCGTCGTGGTCGAGGACGACGCAGATATTGAAACGAGCGCGAGGAGGGTCGCTTGGGGAAAGTGGATGAACTGTGGGCAAACCTGCCTGGCTCCCGATTATGTCCTCATTTCGGCTTCCAAAAAGAAACGATTTGCGGACGCGTTGCGAAGTGCGGTTGAGGAGTTTTACGGAAATGCTGTGAAGAATAGCGAAGATTACGGTAGGATTATCAACGCGCGTCATTTTGAGTAAGTATGGATTGATGTTAAATGAAAAAGAGAAGCATTGCTTAAGTTCTTAACTAGTTATAAGCAGTTTCTTGCAGCCGTCTCAACGACCTCCTTTGTTCTTCAAGATCTCCGATCCTCTTTCAAGCTGGAGAACCCGACCGTAAAGATCTGTTCTTTCCTCCGCTGGTCCTGGATGCTTCTCCCAGCGATCCCTTCATGCTGGACGAAATTTTCGGGCCCGTCCTTCCCATAATCACCTCGCAGAACCTCTCAGAATCGATCGACTTTGTGAACCAACGCGAGAAACCTCTTGCCGCCTATATCTTCACTCGCTCAGAATCTAAAGTTGAGAGATTCTGCGGTGAAACTTCTAGTGGAGCGGTGACGGTGAACGACGTGATTATGCATCTCGCAGGTAGGATTAATAGTCGGCATGAGATTCAGAACGAGATTTTGAGTGGACACGCTTCCTTTCGGAGGTGTTGGAAACAGCGGGATCGGGCGATACCGAGGCAAATTTGGTTTTGACACCTTTACCCACGAAAAAGCTGTCCTAAAACGTAGATTCTTCGGCGAAGCACTTTTGGCGTAAGTTCATTAAATCTCTTTTAAAGCTTTATTCATATTCAGGGCTCGGTATCCACCCCTAACTGACTATAAATTCGCCCAACTCAAGGCACTCACTGCGTCGAGACATGGATTTCCCAAAATTTTCAAACAAATAACTTTGCCTGTACTCGTGGTGGTCATAGCAATCTGTTGCGGAATTATTTACACGATTTTTGTGTATTGAAATTTGACTTTTACAATTATTTCTAGTCAACTTATAGAGTAATGGGCTACGGGATATGAATCGTGGCCTTTCAATTCTGATTGCTTGGTGATCGCAAAAGCGAGAAACGCACCGGAGAACTCTGAGGCTCACCATGTACTATTTAGAAAATTATAATATTGAAAGTTCTCCAAAGTCAAGCATCAGGCTCTTTCTTCTGTCTGCTCCGATCTAGCCTTTATCGTAAGATCAGTAAACTTCAGCATCACATCCTACTCACCCGTAAGGTTTCGATTCTGAACAGAGGCAAGTACAAGTCTTTCAAAGGCTCTTTCTTCTGTCTACTCCGATCTAGCTTTCCTCGTGTCAAAAAAACGTTCTCGATCCGGACTCCGTCTTCTTTCTGTTGCATCATAGCGATATGCTGTCCGCTCCCGAGCGCGGCGATCTTGAGCGAACAATTGTAAATACATTCATAAAATGCACTCGTAGTCGAAAAAAACCACGCGGCTGAAAGAAAAGTTTAATTTCGTAGTAAAAGCCACTAGAAAAAAGAAAAAATTAAAACACTAGAAATTGATAGGTTTCTGATGGTTTCTGATTTCTGATGCAAACGTTTTTGGTAAGGCAAATAACTTGGAATTGGTAGCATTACGAAATGTTGTTTCACTGCCAACTTTACTCACATTCTCTATATACTCGTCAAATTCAAGTTTTGTACTGCTGTTGAGCTCCATGCTCATAATGTTCTCGTGCAGGACTTGGATCAATGGAGAAGGAGAAACGCCATCCGTCTTTGCGTATGTGTAGTGGCCAGGGTGAGCGCCGTACATGATCATCATGTAATGGTCGTCCACTGGAGTGTTGACGTCGTCCACTTCATTGTCGTCTTCGACATACGCGGGTAGCTTGATAGTCGACATTTTTACTCTCCGCTTGGAATTCGAGCGGAAGTGTGACTTCCCCGTTCCACGTTCATGCTTTGAACCGTGGCGAAAATTGTAGATCCCAATTTTGGGAACCTGGTTCCCAGAGCACAAGGCCTCGCGGAGATCGGGGAACGAGGCGATCACTCCGTCGGTGCCGAGAAACCCTGTTTCGTCTCCATGCCCAACAAGATAAACCGTTGCCAAGCTGGCGCTCATTTTCGGCAAAGACTTCACAAATGCCGTTATGGTCTTGAGCACTTCCTAAACATGTGTTCTCAGCAAGAATCAATCATTTTTTAATGCGATTTGCTTAAGGTGTCCAATCTAACGCATCCGACTTTTTAGTTAACAAAAATAAGCTACAGGTCAAAATGGCAAGGTCAAAATACTTAGATTACTCTAATACAAACCTTTTACGGCAGCTTAAATGACGTCTAACAAGTCCTGAACACATTTAAAAGCCATTGCCCATTTAAATAAACAGTGTACCACATTTCCTTCTTTTTAGAACCAAATCTAAAGTAAATTACAAAAGCCAATTGTTTATGGCAAAGGGTTTGTACAACTCTTAATACTTGAACTGGAGACTGAACATTTTTAACTGGACATCTAGCAACGATAAATAAGAAGTGCGCCAACTGAAGATCTATATGAGCCGTGGGGGGGAGGCTGGGCCTGTAACGGGCCTTCTCGGAAACGGTCGCGCCAGGCTTGACTCGAGCATTGGCTAACGGGCCTACTATATTCAGCACGAGCCTATCTCTAAGAAAAGGTAGGTCTAGAGAGCGCTGCTATACGTAATTCAAAGTGATCCTGGAATTCATGGACAGTCACAAGACAATCATCGACTTCGCCGAAGCGTTGGAAAACATTTTCGGTGAAAAATATAAGCTGGAGTGTTGTTATGTAAAAAAGAGTGTATGTTGGTAAATGGACATTTTAGCCAAAAGCAGCCGCAAAATTAAATCATTTCTGGTGGCACAGATCTATAAAACTTCGGTTCATCAAAGAACTAAAACTGCCTTTTACTACTACTTTTACTCTTCAAAAACGCGTCCGCGTCATTTTGACCAATATCTAAAAAACCTAACCCGATTAGAAACAACATCAACATACTCTTTGGCTGCGATCGTCTTATCACAGAAGCGATATTTCTCCGAAATATCTTCAACTTCGCTTTCCGGCAGCTTTAACTCAATGGCGACCAATGTCGTGCTGAACAACACGGTCGCGGCGCACTTCTACAACGCCTTTTGCGTGATCTTCAGTTCTACAGTATCATATGTTGCTAATTACGGGATCAAGAGATACCTTCGCGGCCGCTATGAACTTCTGATGAATGGGCCAGTTGTCCCTATATGGACGAACTTTGGCCATCTGGGCCCGTTGTGCTCTCTTGTGATAGGAAATTCCTGGCATCTAAACCTTCGCAAATGAAAAACTACACATAATTGAGAAAAAGCGCAATCTAGTGATTCTACATATTGCTTAAAACTGGCCAATGTCGAATTTATGTTTGTGAGAAGTTTTTCCAAAAATTCTACAATTAAAATTTAGTACACCTCCCGGAGCTAATTGAGCAAAAAAGAACTAAACTTGTGTTTTCAAGCGCTAAATCTGCTATAAACCTGCGAAACAATCGCCAAATCATCTGCAAGAGCACCATGAAGAGATCCAGATTACTGTTTCCGTCACTCTAATTCAAAATTAAAAGGACCAAATAAGCCTTCTCTTTGTCTTTTTATTTAAGAAACTTTGCCACAAAACCGGTTCAATTAAAACATTCTTGACTGCTTAAGCTCCCTGGAAACATTCACGCTCACTTCGACGCAGAAAAACATGAACTGTGGAACGGGTTCTTCACCGGCCATGTTCGGTCCTTTCGGGTTCAACACATCTAACTGCTAAACGGAACGGAACGTTAGCTTCCGTCACTCGACACAAAACACGTTTCGAATGGATCAAAAAACTCCGATTCTAAAGTCCGTTTATGGGCATATCAGCGCACTTCAGTGCTTCCAACAATTTGAGTTCGGGAACTGGGGGGGGGGGCTCCTCGTCAACGATGAAGCTATCACAACCGTTGAATGCGCGCTCGAGAGTCATCGATCTCTCGGCCAAGGGAAACCAGCGAATTTCATCATGTTTCTTTGGAGCGAGCACGATTTTATCATTCACTGCAATGATACTTTACGCGCACGGACTAACCTTGTAATGATAGCGGTGTTCAGGCTTCGACGAAGGACGAGACGGACACGACTGCTCCTTCAGAATGAGCGCAGAAGTGAAGGTCGGATGCGAGGGCTGTCTCTGCGAAGCTGTGTGTCTGTGAGGTGTCCATTTGCAGAGTGGCTGCAAACTCGCGTTTCCCCGTGACCATGCAACGAAGAACGACAGATACTCATGAACACTTAAGGGAGGCAGATACTTTATAACTTCGAGGGCAAATAGACAATTTTTAATATAGACAATACATACAAGTTAATAGCTAACATCCGCCCAGAAGTCATCTTTGTCCAACGCGTCGGGCTCTAAATCAATCCGCACTTTAGAGGTTCCTGTTCTGTGTGACTTACCGTTGGCAGGTTTGGGTTCGGAAACTGGGGGCTCCCTATCAACGTTCATGAAGCTGTCGCAACCGTTGAACGCGCGCTCGAGAGTCATCGATCTCTCGGCGAGCTGTAGCACAGGGTTAGCAGACTTGGATGTAGATTCTAGAAGAACATCGTTGAGACCAAGGTTAAATACGCAGAATCCATACGTTCGATAGTGAGTTCGCGCTCGAAGTCGATCAAAAACGAGTCCCGGACTTCCAAGGGACTCGACTCCTTCTTGATCTTCGAGGGAGAGGGGTCAGTAGAGTTTGACGATCCCAGTTTCGAGGAACCTCGACGGGAAGAGTGACGCTTCATCTTGCGACTTGCGGGGGGCTGAGCGAGCTCGGAAGAGGTGGAAGGTCCTTGCGCTTGTGCAGCTGCAGCTTCCCCTGAAACAGCTCACAAGTTGAACTTCGACGTATTCAGGAACCCACGTTTCTTCTCTTCCTGCTGCTTCCGCCAATCCTCCACGAGGAGAACGTTTTCATCCCAGCCGCACATCCGCATAAGCTCTTCCATCTCGTCTTCGTCACTTTCGATTCCCCTAAACAAACGATATATATTGAAAAGAAGCGATTTCTGGGCTTACAAAAGCCGCCGGACGTGGTAGTAGTGGCGTTGCTGGGGAGTTAAAAGACGCGACGTATCCTCCCTCTTCTCGGGGGTCACCGGAGGCGGCATGCGAACGCTGATCGTAGGCGAGAAGGTCACCTTTTTCGGCGTCTTAGTAGTGGCCAGCTTGTCCTTGGTTCCCGCGATGCAGCTGTACCTGATCGCCATGGCTGAAATGCAACGATTTAAAAATATATCCGATTTAAGCGACGAAACACGGGTTCGGACTTGAAAACCCCAGCCTCTTTCACGATAAGCGATTGCTTTGAGATAGATCGTTTACACAAAACATTTTTTCCCACGTCAAACCTTCGCCACCCCATTGACGACAGCGGCTTATCGCAACATCTCTCAAAATCCATTTCCGTCAAAAGCCGTCGTACTCCGCGAAAACATTAAAACAGAAAAAGCTTTTGTAAAATATCCTCCTCGAGCATCTCAAGTTTCGAAACCTAAATGAATCAAGCTACCTCGCTCAAAAAATATTTTCCCATCCACATTTTCGCGCTAATTTCCCAAATCCATATTCCGTCAAACTATCAAACCAATCCAATCCTCGCCTTTTCTCAGCTAATTTTCCAATTTTCAACTCTTTGTCGTCGCCAAATTCTTCGCCGCCGAAACACGAAATTCGCCGCCAGCCGCGCTCGCCTCGAGACCCAGGCAGCGTTCAGACTTTGGCCGCTTCTGAAGTTCTGAAATTCTAGAATCGCTACGAAGCAGGCATCTGGATCGACGCCCGAGTCTGAAGAAGCATCCATTCCAGACAATTTGAGTCTGGGATGTTGAGTTTCGCGCGCGGGAAAGCCGCTCGCCCCAACCACGACGAGGTCAACTTTGGCGCGCGATCAAGTCACGAAATCAAAGAGTCAGATATCAAAGATAAATAAAGCTGGATTAATGTACCCAGATAAGCAAATTAGTTCTGTAATTGAAATCGGTTTATTTATACACAGGTTACAATTACAGTATCTCATTATTAGCGCTTCTTGAAAGCGGCGCGCTTACGCTTAGGAAGATCGGGCGAGCGTAAAGAGCTGGAGATCCCGAAGGGGCGTTGACCGGCAGCAAGGTTACTAGCTGGGAATAGTGGCGCGTTATGTTCCTATTATTTATTTTTTCGCTCGCTCCACGTGCGAACAGCGAAGTAACGAATGAGGTGCCAAGCCACAAGCCGAGTAGTCGCTCCCACGCCCAACCCCTTAAAGTGCGAAGATCTCCGTGGTCAATTTACGTTCTTTATCACCTAGCACATCTATGGCCATTCCCATCGGCTAAGGTAACAATTCAAGCGATAGGAACTCCGCAAAGGTTGTAGAGATAAGATAAACTAGAAATACATTCATAGGCAATTTGAAACACCAGTATTAGGGGTTAAGAAACATAAATAGTCGGTTTGACAATGTACAACAACTGGCCCGAGAGCCGAACCGGTAATGGTTAACAAAGCCTAGGAGCGATGAAAGCGTCGTCTACAGACCTGTATGTACAAATATGATACAATTCTGAGCTTAATGGAATGATGATGAGGAGCTGTCCTCGACCTTTTTCACTATCCACTCGTTGTTCTTATTACAGCTAAGAGTGCTTCAGTTCTTCTTGTTCCTTCCCTGGTCGTAGTCGGCGAGATCGTCGGCGCTCAAACCATCGATTTCTTGAGGTTTCACGTGCCAGTGGGTGAACGAGCTGAACTACGAAGGTTACAAATACTTAAAGGAAGAACAAATGCTTACCTGAATCTATCTGGCTTCGTGAAAAGAGGTTTTAGATGCGTTCGCTTCAAGCTCTTCTCTTCGGTCGGCAGAAATTGATCGTCGACCTCTTGAGCAACGAGGGGTGGAAACAGGTAGTCGACGGTTTCCATGGCCATGGAAGAGTAGGAGGACACGTAGCCAATGGAGTCCGCACGCTTGAGATGTCCTTGCGGGTTGATGATGAGGATTCTTTCGTTGGGGATACTCACAGCTGTGTAGGACTTGACATCCGTGTCGCGGTTTCCGAATCCAGCCGAGAAAGGCTGCTTCACAGGGAAAAGATCCTTTAGATCCGTCAACGCGGCGATTTTGAACTCGTAGGGTTTTCTTTCGATGACTTCTCTGAACGAGCAAGTTTGAATTTCAGATCTCAAAGACTACTAGCTTACCTTCTAAATGCAACGAGCACCGAGTCAGGGGAGAGTAGCACAGGACCGTCGGGAAGCACCTTACTGTCCTGCGCCACGCTCTGCAGGTATTTCTTCGTGTAGTGGCTTTGGCCGATGGCCCTCGACGAAAGGTACACCAAGTTGTACCCGTTGTTCTTGATCCTAGTGTAGAGTTCCGCCACACCCGCATGCGCCCAGTCCTCCGATGGCAGGGATTACGTGGCCTAGAACGTCGCTCTTTGTGATCGTTCCGTCGATGTCCGAAATGACGAGTCGCTCGTTCCACTTATACAGGTAGATGTGACACGAGCACCACGACGTTCCCTAAACAAAATTCCTATTTAAGACTGTCGAACCAAGTTCCACTCTTACCTGGAATCTCGTAGTTATGCTGAAGCGAGCTTCGTTGCTGCCGTATTTCAAGCCAAGCTTCTTCAGCTTATCGGTGGACAAACGAAGCGAGCGGATGAAGCGAAGGTTTGAGTTGACCAGGTTGTCCGACCCGAATTCTTCTTCGTTCAACGCGACCGCGGGATCGGAAACGTTGGATGAAGCTTCAGAGAGTCCGCTCGTGTGGCGCTCCTTCTTGTCGGGTTCGGAGATCTCAACATTCGCTTCGGAAGAAGTCCCGGCGAGGAGTTGGGCTTCGACGATGTCGGCCTTTTCCAATGCAACTTCGATGGTCGAGGCGGATGGAGGTTGGACTTTTTCGGTCGTTGGAGTTTTCTCTTCGTCCGATTGGGTGACCTCCTCGTTCAAAGCTTCATGGCACTCGTCGACGGAACTGGCAGTGGAGAATCCCGTGGGCGAGGTGGGAGAAGCGATGGATCCGTTGCCGCTGTCCACTGGTCGGGCATCAGGCACGCAGGGACCCAAATACTCTTCCATCTTTTGAGGGTCGTTGGCGAGATCCTCGAGATAGATTCCCTGCTGCTCTTCCGGCTCTGGCTTAGGAGCAGAGCGCCAGCGCCACCACCAGGAGAAGCCGCCCTCCTGTTTCTTTTCTTCAGTTTTCTCCTTGGGCTTCGTGTCGGTCGTTGTGCTCGGGATCTGACCCCAGTTCCACACGCCCACATCGTTGCCGTCCTGTAAAAGATTTCGTAAACTTTGTCCACTTTAAAATTCACACTTACAGGAACGTTCCTTTGGCGGTCAACTTCAGAGTCACTCAAGGCTCCGTCGGCGATGAAACTACGATCGTAGGTTCCTTCTTGGTGAGCGGACGAAGTGGACGAGCGCTCGTCGTCACTTTCATTGACGGAGTTTTCACGTTTCGGGCGCTTTTCTGGAGTCGATTTGGTAGATCCAGAAGCTTCCGAGATGATGTTGAAGGTGACCTTAACCGATCGGCGGTCTGAAGGAGGTTTGGACAAACTGCGCTTGAGCACCGTAGAACGCGAATGGTTCAATTTCCTGAACGGATAAGAGTTATATCACGCCTTGAAAAACGAATCTTACTTTGGGTGTACATTGTTTCCTTCAGATTCTAAAGGGTGGCCGATCGATGACAGATCGGGAAGAGATCTGTACTGGCGAGAGCTGAAGACGGACGAGGAGAAAGGAAGATTCAACTTGCGAAGAGAATTGCGCCTCCGGTTTGAGGGTGAAACACTCCTAAAACTGAATGATAAGTAACTAATCGACAAGCTTCTAGTTACCTGTTCGTGGCATGCTTCGGAACCTTCAGTGAACGGTTGGCTGGCGACGGAGAACGGGAGATGCTGGAACTTTCAGAGAGGTTGTGTTGGATCCTCTTGCTCTCGATCCTCGCACGGGTTTCACTTCGCTGCTGGCGCTTCAGGACCTTCGCGCTCTCGACCAAAATCTTCTCGGTTTCGGGAACGGGAGTCGTGGGAAGCGGACTGGTTACGAGATATTCCGGCACATCATCTTCCTCCGTTGTTTCGACGAAGAAGGCGATACCGTTTTCGCCCAGCTTCATTTGCAAATCCTTGATTTCGACACCATTGATGGTGATATCCACATACTAAAGTGCACCCTCAGAATCACGAAATTTATCCAAGACAGACAAACCTTTTCATCGCTGTTGAAAACTCCGTATTTCCCGAAGCGGCAATGGAACGGCGTGGAGAGGTACGTCCCGTCCGGCTGTTCCACGACGATCACGTCGATGGCCCCGGAAAGCGTGGCCGGGTTCATGGTGTTGTAGTAGTAACGAACATTTTTGATGAATCGATATGCGTAATCCATGGCGAGTGGCTTCAGTAGAGGGCGGACGAATGACGGTAGGCGGTGGCCACACGCATGAATCCAAAGGCAGACGTCTGAAACAGAAAGCGGATTAGCAAGGTTCAGACCAGACTGAATCAGGCACGACCGATTCCAGCTGATCCGGCAGCTGTAAATGAAAATGTTTTGAAATCGGAGGTCGAACATGCGCGAAATCCCCGCGGTCCCGAGACGCCATTAAGCCTGTATCGCCGCGAGCTTTGGACTGCACCGCCAAGCCTGTGAGCACCTCTTGAAGAGGCGCGCCGGAGGGAAAAGAACGCTCGAATCGAAATCGAACCCGCGCGATGGTCCGATCGAAAAGTGGGGTGACATTGGGAAAGAGCGAAATCAGGAAAACGGCTGAACGGAATATTCCACCGCGGTGGCGTCTGCTGGAAACGCGAGTGGAGCGGCGCGAGGAAAAGCGGAGCCGAGGTCGGAGCTCGAAGGACGCCGCGAGCAAAATACAAAGATGAAATGGACGCGCTCTAACAGTAACCGCTGCCGAGTCGTTACAATACACGTGACCCATTGTTTACCGTGGAAGTAAAATAAGGTCGGAGGAACACAGATTAGATGCAAAAGAGGCACGAAGGGTTACAGAGATACTGGTAGTTCCAATCAAAATGATTGGCATTCATAGCATCGACGCTCTAAATAAATAAACGCTTCAATCGCTATGAAAACCCGTGAATAGGCGAATACATAATTCCTGGTCGAAAATTCCTGAAAGCGCGCTTGGAAAGAGCGAATTTCTTCCCCAAAGCGGCGCGGTGCGACCTGAAACCTTGCAAAAATTCAAAAATACGAAATTCCCTGCTAGTGCTTTTGCAAGAAAAGTCGCACGTTCGGTTTTGGTTTTGCACGCTTTGCAACGGAATTCGCAGCTGATTTTTGAAAAAGCGCTGTTAATTGGATTGGGTGATCTCCGCCGTGAGTGGGGCTGCCTGACCGCGGGGGAATCCAACGACTTGTTTCTGTTTACTCCTGTTTACTGTTTCTGTTTACTAAAATACCAGAAATCAACGTTCATTTTCACGCGAAATTGGGGGGAATTCGCGCGTTTTCTAAGAATTTGAGCGTCACCCAGGTTACGAAATTTACTTTCAGATGGAGGACGACCAGATCTCCAAGAGCCCCGAAGGCCTAGGATCGAATGGAGCCTCGTACCCCGAAGGAATCGTCGATGACGGGGACTCGTTCAGAGTCTTCGTTTACCACATCCTGACGACCTACGATCCGAAGCCGAGCGAAGAACTCATCAACGCGGCCGAGCACTACCTGAAGATCTACCTGGAAACGTTCGTCCAGAAGGCGATCAAAGTGGGACGGCCAGGGAAGCTGACGCTGGAGGAGATCTACTATCTCGTCCGGAGGGATGCCGTGCGATTCGAGCGGATCAAGGAATTGCTCGAGAACCAACAACAGATCAAGGACTCCAAGAAGATGCTGAAGCCTCCCGAGAATCCTGAAGACCAATGAATCCTGCACTTTTGTATATGTTAACACGAGTTAGTCCAAGAATAAAGTAAAGTTAAAAAATAATGAAGTTGTCAAGAATGTGCGAACGAAGGTGGTGGGGGTTTTTGATGCGGCTTGGCAGGAAAACAAAGTATTTGGAGGGTTGTTTCGAAATAATACCCTGGCATCTCCGCTGCTGTCACCGAAAGAGAGGTGGACTTTGACCTCGCGGTGATTAACGCGTGGTGGGGGTGACCGCTGTGGATCGCGAGCGGTGCAGCGGGGAGTACTCGGCAGGCAGCAAAGAACATGACTTCTGCATGTATGGAGCCGAAAATAGTTGTTGTGGCAGTTTAGCAGCTCTCGGAGATCGAAGATGGGATGTACTATACAGAGAAGTTTACGAAAGCGCTTTCCAGATATCGATTCAAGGAGAATGCAGGGGACTTTATGGTCGCTTGGATCACGCCATCGGATGATCTCAGATTCTGCTCGAGCTGATTAAACTCGTTTGATTAACGATGCTCCCGCAAACGAGGAAACGGAACTCCCCGGGAACAGCGGCTGCGTGGATGGACGAAGCCAGGCTGGCGACAGCGATGTTTGTTTACGCGGACACTTATTAAACATTAGCAGATGGAGAGCCTCATCTTGGACGATCTCAGACCTGTGCGACGCTAAGAATCGATTGTCTGCAGAGAAAAAAAGCGAACAAAGAATCGGAATGTGATCGAGAAAGGCGTAAAAAGCGAAGAAAAGAAGGCGAAAGTGGAGGATGGACGCAGCAGGCCGTTAGGATCAACTAAAACCCGAATCAGTTGGCAGCGGTTAGGATTGATGGACGAACCGTGATGGGGACAACGACTGCCGAAAGGAGCGCCAGCAGGCACATTTATTTAGCTGCTGCGCGCAAGGACGCGTTGAGCCCGAACCGAAGGGAGACCCCGAGAAGCGAGGAGAGATAGTGATGGAGCAGTTCACGCAGCGCGGCACGTTCCAAGCGAGAACGGGCGTTACACGAGGCGGCGGAAGTTTTTATTCGAGGAAGGTGGTCAGCAGCAGCCGATTGGCTGAACGTCCGTCGCGTCCCCTTTTGAGGGAGAGTCGCAGAGTCCAACGATGCCGGCTGGTGGGTGTGTCCAATCTCTGGTCGACAGAGACTCAGAGGAGGCCTAGATCGGCGTGTTTAGCGCCTTAGAGCCCAGACGCGAGTGCCGATGGCGCGGGGAAGTCATACGATCGGATGATTGGATTCGGGTAATGAAGGACGCCCCATGCAGCTTCTTCCTCCGAGCGCCGAACGACTAGAAACGACTCGAGTGGAGCGCGGGAGCAATCAGCCGATCACCGCCAGTGATAAGCGCCTGGGAAACCGGTCTCGAAGGCGCGAAAATCGAGTGAAAACGTTTGTTTTTCGGCAGTTGCGATAACCTTGAATGGCTTGCGAGAGCGAATTGCGCTCGAAAAAGCGTGCAGAGAGACGAAAAAGGAAGCAGAGGGCTGACTGCCATGTGGCTGTGGTCAAGAGCGCAAGATATTTGCACAAGAAATGCACTTTTGGAGAATGACCCCCGGCAGACGTGCTTATCGCGAGTCCGATCATAAAGTGGTCCCGCCAACACGTGGTTCCGTTGATCTCCTGAGTCGAACGATGCACATCGGGTGACATTTTCAGTCCCAAGCGGGAACCGCTCTGCATGTTGTTTGATCTCTTGGCGCGCCGCACCACGTGACAAGCCGACGATGCCGCCAGACATCCGACCACGTGGGGCGAATTGTTAAAGTGCATGTGCTCTCCATGTGATTAGCCCGAATTTCGAATTCGAAGAGACCGGAACAAGCGAGACCAAATCTAAGCTAATTATGCGAGGAAAGTGTAAACAAAAACATAGGTTCGCGCTCACCGACTTTGATCGGCTGATGAATCAGGCGGGGAGGAAATCACCCGATGCGAAAAGATCCCGGCCGGCTCTTGTAGGTCATTTATCTTAATTGAGATTGCAACTTGGCGCAACCTGGGATGTGACAAGGTGTTGTGACAGCTGTGAAATCAGCATGCGAATTGGATGCGCATAGATGAAGGGTCATTCTAAATGTTAGTGAGCGATTGAATTTTGGACTGTGGTTATCATTGCGATCAACTAGAAAAGAGTTTCACAGGTACTGCGTGAACCTTCCAGCTTTATCAATACATCAACACTGCTATTTTAATGGAAGAAACTATGGATTTTAATATCTTTAAGATGGTTCTGGCTTAAGGTTATAAAAGGTTTATCAAAGAAGGTAAACTCTTTCCATCATCGCTCCCTTGCGCGAACAAGGGTATTTCTTTGACATCTCTAAATCCAACACCGACGGATCGGAGAACTACGACGAAGTCGAGCGCTGTAACACACGTTTCATACTTTGGGGCGATCAACCGCCGACGGAAACATCTGTTAGGCGGCGTGGGGTCGATGCAGGAAAATCGAATGATTGAAGAGTACTTTTGCATTCCAAAAAGTACTTCTCTACAGACTCTCACGATTACTGTTTATCTTATCGCCGATATGCTGAGTCTCTCCGAGCCCAAAGAAACACCGGAAACAAGTTTTAAATCGTTTTTTTGTTGACTTTTCTTGTTTTTATTTGATCGAAACTCGTTTCTTAGTTGCCCTTTGGTGACTGTCGACGCCATAATCGATTTTTTGTCCCGAAAATGCCGTTTTCGTAGAGTTTATGGCAACATACAGTCCAGATGTGGCTGGAGGAAGCACCTTGTGTGACCTATAAACATCCCAGAGGAAGCAAAGACGGCGGTTTTGGTTGCCCACAGGCGCGAATCGAAGGAGAAGATGTTGTTTTTTTAAGAATGGGGCTCTCATAAAAGGGCGTTTGAGGTGATGAACGGAACACGGTCGTGGAAATTGGCAAACAACAACGAAATAGGCACACATTCTCGGCTGTCACAAGACGCCAATCAACTTTCCGCCACGAAACCTTACCGGCCACCTTCCGATTTTTAACACTAAACGCTCTTTTTCCTCGAATAAACATTTGCTCAAGCGGCTTCTAATCCTCCGACCTCCAACCGTATTCCCCAGTGGCCTGGATTCCCTAACTTTACTTTTCGCCGGCTTTCACCCACAAAAGAGCCGATCTGCCTCCGTCGGAGATGATTCACGCTTCAATTTTGCTGTAAATCGCAGTCGAATTGCCGCCGTTCGATTGAAATTCGGACGTCGGACGAGTTTTCTGCTCTCGCGCGCGTCGATTCGGTCGAAGGCGTCGTTCCTCAAAAGTTCTGAGCAAATACGACTTCTGCTTGTATCGTGCGCACGACGTAAAACTTCTTCTTTCAGAACGGTTCTTCGACTCGGACGCTTCTGAGCAGGATGCGGTTTGATCTGCGGTTCGGAATTTTCTTCTGCTGCCTTCTGGGCCTTGGATTCGCCCAGGCGCCGCAACCGAAAAGGACGCTCTACGACGAAACGCTCGCCAGGAAACTCTTGAATCTCGCCTCCGGCGCTTACGCGGTTTCGCCTCAAGGATGCATCAACAGGTTATACATATACATCATACATCATTTTGTTGATTTAATTTTTATTCAATTTGAATTGTGTCGAATTGAATTAGACTCGCAATCATAAGCGAACTTGAATCTGGTTTATGCGTTCGTTTAGGGTTCGACAACCTCGCGATGTTGTAAAGTTTTTTAAGGTCGCAGAATGTGGGAAAATATGTGTTCGGAAACAGGAAATGGCTGCGTGTATTGCACTTTTTTCGAAAATTCGTTGACGCAAAGATCTTGTGCGAAGTGCCAAATTTAAGTTGCATTTATCGGATTTTCCGGTTCACAAAAGTTCATTTCAGCTAATTAGCTCTTTTCCTTCAAAGAATTCTTATTTGCTCTCGTTAAGATTTGATGTATTAGCTAATCCTAAACAATTCAGGACTTTCCCGGTACAAGCACGCTACCGCGAATACACTTCGGCGAACCTCCTCTGCGATCCTTATGACAACAGGTATACTAACCCCAATCTCAAACATTTGCTAATTGCTGGATTCAGCTGCGCTTTCTACACGGTGGTTTCGGACATTCGCAGAGAGATTATCATAGTCTTCCGCGGCACGAAGACGAAGAGCCAGCTGTTCATGGAGGGACTCGAATCGGACGACTTGATCCAGTTCTACGGACACGGAAAGGTAAACAAATATTTTTTCCGGGCGCTGAACACTATGTACGACAACGTGGACAAGGCGCTGACCGATCCACAACTGAAAGTAGGATTTTTGAACTTGATTTGGTTAAACTCGCATTCTATTCCAGGACTACCAGGTCACGTTCACGGGCCACTCCCTCGGAGGGGCGCTCGCGTCGATCGCCGCGCTCCGCTGCGTCCTTGACGGACGAAGGGCCTCAAATCAAGTGAAACTCGTAACCTTTGGGCAGCCTCGCGTGGGAAACGTAGACTTTGCGATGAAGCACGACGAACTCGTGCCGTACTCCTTCCGCGTGGTCCACCGCCTGGACATTGTCCCGCATCTCCCCGCCTGCAAGAAAGTCCGCGACCGGAGGAATCGCCGTGACGACAGCAAACCCTGCAACCCGAACTCGAAAAAGAAGGCCTACCACCACGGAACCGAGATCTGGTACCCCTACGGGATGGCTGAAGGCGCACAGTACTTCGAGTGCCTGGGAGAACCGAAGAACGAGGACTTCGACTGCTCCGACAGCCTCTCCTTCGAGTTCTCTAAGTACGACACTTACATCAGCGACCATCGACACTATTTCGGACACAGAGTATTACTGTAGCTCAGAAACGAATTTTGAAGTATTCTTTAAGGTGCCTTCATTCGGAAAGCTCGGATGCGATCCCCATAATCCGCTCGAGGAAACGATGGACATTGACGCCCCGCTTCCGCCATCCGCCGCCGACCTTCTGACGAGAACCGCACGCCTTAAGACGCTTCGCGAACAAGCTACAGAGTGTGGGAAGGGTGATCGGAATTCAGTAGGGAATCTGGACCCGCCTAAACCCACCTCGCTTGTATTCGTGTACATTAGTCGCTGAACATCTTGTAATCTCCGCTCTCTTACGGTTAACTTTCTCCGACCGCATTTGGCTAAAATTTCAAATTTGTTTTGGCTTACTATAAACAAGCGGAAATGTTTGACAAGAATGCCCAACTATTTTAAAAATGTTTGCTTTTGTGACAAGGTTTTGAATCATAAGTGGCGATGATTGGGTAAACACATTCAATTGTACACTCTCCGGCTCCGGAAATTCAATATCATCTCATGTTTGGAACTGCCTGCAAGACAAAAGGATAAGACAGACGCATTTATTCAACTTCTTGGAATTCTGAAATTCTGGGAAACTGAAAATCTATATTTGTAATCATGACATTGGAAATGAAATGAATTCCAAGAAGATTTCGGTAAGATTGAGACGCCAGTTTCAACAAACATATTGCGCGAAAACGCCTCTTCGTAAATTCGAGATTTCTACTTGAATTTTCTTTGTGGTCCATTTTGACTTCAGGTTTCCGCATTTTCCGATGATTTTCTCGATGACGCAACTTGGACTTATAACGCTTTCATGGGAAATCTGTACGCAGACACGGTAGAACATACCAAGCTGGATCCAATTTAAGAATACGCTTAAAAACTTCTCGTCGATGTTCGCAGTCTCCAGAAATAAACCTTCCAGCGTTTTCCGATCGATTGCTGCAAAGATAATATTTTTCAAATGTTATTATATGTTCCGATTGTAGAGATTCTGGGCACAATCTTGCACAATTCGTATAAGATGCGAGGCAACTTATCAGTTTTCACATCAGTACTCACATGGACAGGACAAACTGAGCGCTTCAGTATTTGTTTCACAATGCCTGATTTTTCTTTACAAAATGGCAAGAATTGTAATGAGGAATTACATTGAAATAAATTTCGACTATTTCGTAATTCTTCCAAAATGGTGGCTTTGATAAAAGTACATCCCAGGCAGTATCCAGTCTAAAATAATACGTGCAGCAAAACCGGACTTGATCGCTATCCGGCGCGCACTTAAACCACAAAGAAAGGCTTTCTTTTCGAATATGTGGGGCAACGTGATTGCTCATTCGATTTTTTCAAGCTCTCAACATCCTTATGGTCTTCGCACAAAACACGAAGAAGGCAAAAGGTACGGAGTCCATCCTTGATGATTTGAACCGGCCACGGGCTTTTATTAAAAATCAGACTCGCAAGCGATGCACAAGATGCACAAGGCAGGCAAAATGCAGGTGTCTCGGTGAGAATTCTTAGCACTGCTTTTTGAAACGCAGCTTTTTCGCAAGTTTTCATAGCAAAATTAGCATTGCCTTTTGAAAACCTGTGGCTCAGCCTTGGGTCTACTTCTGCTTACAGTTTGCAAACACCGCGAGCGAAGCGAGCCCGTAAAACGGCGAGACGCAGGCGAGCACTGCCGTTGCGTAGTCCGCAATGGAGAGTCCGCACTGCGGACTCTCCATTGCGTAACTGCAATAGGCTACCACTAAGTGCCAAAGGCGCTGGTTGTTTTAGATAGATTTATTAGAGTCACTCTGCTTATTTACAGTACCCAGGAATTGGAACGCGTTGTTGCGTCAGAGAAAGACCTCTTCACTGGTGCTTTCGCAGGAGGCGGACGAGAGAACCGACGCGGTTTCGATGTTTTCGAAATGGGGGTGCTTGATCAGCGCCGCCCCGATCTTTATCAGGATCGCCGTGTAGCCGATCCCCGACATTTTTTTGAGCTGTTCTTCCTGCAACAATAAATCTAGATTGGACACGTTGTTGACACACCTGAGGTTGTCTTGGGTGGAGTTTCATCTTCACGTAGTCTGCAAACTCTTTTCGGATATGCGGTTGACAAGTGAGGTAAATGGGAAGACGGAGAGCACCCGCGAGGATTGTGAGAAGGGAAACCTGTATTAGGAGAGGAAGTTGAGGGCGAGACTCGGACTACTCACAATGTCGACGGAGAAGATGTAGAAGGGGAGAAAGTCGATGGAGAGCGAATTCATGTCGATGTACTCCCATATGGTCACGATGACGTTGAGGACGTTCGAGAAGAGATACATGAACACGACCAGCAGCAGAGTTCGCGTGGCCGCTCGCACTCGGGACTGAAAAGGGATACTGTAACCGGAGCATTTATTGCAATATCCCGTGAACTGCAGCTTCCAATCTCGGCTTGTTTTACATCCATCCCCCAACGCGGTTATTCCCTCCGGGATTTTCTCGAGTCTCTCAAAAGTCGTTATTTGTCACTTCTATTGATATCTTCTGTTTATCCCTAAAAACGCGCTATCACCTCCTCGATCTCCTCTGCAGGTGGAATCTCCGTCTCGCATCCTTTTCGCTGGAACGCTCCCTAGATCAACTCTGTCGAAAGGCGCATCCTCGTCCTGCACGACTTCGTGCACTCTGCCTCCTCCTCTAAGCATCGCTTTGCATCAATTAACCTTGTCCGCAGTTGATCTCTCGGAAAAACAAGCGTCGCTCGTTCGACGTCACAAATTCGGTATAACCGTCTTGCTAATCATTACCCCGGAGAAGCCCTTTTGTGGTTATTTTGTGCCTCTCGTCGTTCCGTTTCCGCTTCGCTGCCCGCATCTAATTTAGTGTAATTGTTCTACGTGGGCATCAACAAACAAAACACGCGACGCCGTTTGAAAGTGGAATATTTATGTGCTGTAAAAAATGGCTGTCAGGAATGCACTCTAGAGACGTTCCCTAAGAATAGCCACGTTCCTAGACATAAAACACAGTCCACACTTCAACAAACCTTGCGTTGAGCTTCGCTGAGCTTCTGAACGGTGAGCAGCTCGAAGTCGGTCTTCTGGAGAACTGCCACAATTCGCATGTTCATGAAGGCCAGGGCTGAAAAGGGGCACAATCTAAGATGTCACTTTGGTTTCACTCACCAAAAAATGGAAGAAGGATGGTCAGAATATTTCTGAACCAGAGCCTCCACACCAGGTTGTAATGGTGATCCATGGCTAAAGGTGACAGGAGTAGGGCGTATTCGCTCATTGTGCCTACGCATTCTGCGTTGAATGTTATCTGAATACAGCAATTCTAAGAAATTAACATTGAATTTAAAACTTGAAACTTTTCAGTTAATTTTTGCAAACAGATAACTACGCAGGACAAAATAAATTTAAAGTACCGTATGTGCTGTAATCTTCGATTAAAAACCCTTTCAATTAGCCAGTCCATAGGTAATCAGGGCTATTGAGAAGTGGCACTTTGAGGGAATTGATCCCCGAGAGACTCAATTAAAAGTTTCAACGAAACAAAAACAGTAGGCGGAAGACGGCGGTGAAAAGTCGCCTCGTCGAAATCAATTAATTTGAATTTAAAATTGAGAGTTTCGGAGAGTTAGAGAAAACAAGATTATTAGGACCTGAAGGCGTTGTCAAGTTCCAGGAATGACATAGGTTTAAAATTGAGCGGTAACTGAAATAACTCAACTCCGTTTTTTAACTCACGTTAAATTCAAAAGCGAGAGAAACTTTTGTGATGACCCCAAGCACAACGGCGACGCCTGCAATCTGCCTCCGGTACTTTTTGAGGCATCTCATCCTATTTGGCATTACGGTGTTAATGTAACGCTCAAAACTGGCGGCGAGGATAAGGAACGAAGAAGAAGTCATCGCGATGTGCGAAATGGTGATCATCGGAACCATGTAGGCGAACCTGAAAATAAAAGTTAGGCAAGAATTTCGGAAAGGGACTCACCAAGCTCTGAGAAGAACCACGGATTCAACGTAGTCGAGGAGCAAACTGAAAGACATGAGGGGGATGTAGGCGCCGCTGACGAAGACGTCAAAGAACGCGAGGAGCATGAGGTAGAGCAGGTGGGAGTTCCGGTGATCGCGCCTGTAACGGATTCGGAAGGGTCAGAAATGTGCTGCTTGCCTCACTTTCTGGCCAGCATGAAGAAGAGAAAGACATTCTCGATAACACCGACGATGGCGATAGATGTGCCGACGACGGTGACGAGAATGAAGCGCTCGGTGAGGAATCGGGGAGTCTGGTAGAAGCAAGAATCTTCAGGCGGGGAGGTGTCGTTCGTCATCTACGATCCGCTTGCAGCATAATCTTGACGAGGCACAGCTACAGTTGGAATTCTGAAACGCATTCAAAACGGAATTTGAGCACAATAAATCACGTTCCAGAATAGAACTTCGCGCCCGTCAAGTCCAAAAGTAAGTTCACCTAATAACTGACAAAAAACAACTTTGGGTCCAAAAATGGACGCAGAGAACAGAAGAACGACTGCTTTTGAAAAGGATTCCAGTTTGAATGTTTTTTGGAATTTAGTGTCGTAGAGAATGACTAAAAAACAAAGGAATTAAGGGTCCGTGTTCATCTGGCCGGAAACGGGCTATGGCAGGGCAAACGAACCCGAAAACAGATTTCTTCGAAGGTGCTTGGAAGCAAGGTGGAATCCGGCGAGCCAAACAAGGGACAAGGGGTTCCGGGACCCAAAACTACCGCACGACGAGCGTTGGCGAAGGGTGGCGGCGTCAGAAAAAGAAGCGAAACAAACGATCGGGTTTCCGTTCAAATTACCACTTAAAGCCGGATTCGAAACAATCGCCGTAATTGTTATCTTTTTTCTTCGCGCCGTCAAGAATACAACTTTGGGTCCGGAACGGCGCCGGCAACGATGTTTTCGAGCACCGCGTCAGGGAGATGCCGAAGACAATAATTGAGTGAATAACGACCGGCGCCAACCCCCCAAGGAGCGTTGTTGATTTTAGCCTGGTGCCAAAGACTCAGAAATCTCCTTTGCTAGATGGCGGATACAGGCAAACAAGCCGATGTAGATATTTGTGTAGGAAACCCAAATGAGATTTCATGTTTGGTCGAAGCTGCAATAGATTCAAACGCAAGGGGCGAACAAAGAACAAAAGGATTCTAATCGAATCCAGCGGAAACGAGGTATGAGATGAACTTTTCGCTCGGGTATCCAGAGTTGGAGTTAGGCGAATATCGAAGAAACGAGTTCCGATAAAAAGGAATGATCGCAAAGAATAAGAAAAAGCCAGATCTTTTAAAGCTACTCGGATTCGAAGTTCCTAAAAATCGAAAGAAAACAAAAGCAAAAGAGCAAACGTCTCCGCGTTCCCACAGAACTGAAATCCGTTCTTAATGTAGCTCCCCTAAAACACAAAAATAACAAAAGCCGAAAAGTGTTGGCAGAACGACCGTCCAAGAGGGTCTCGAAACAAGCGAAACCAAAGAGACGAGAGCGGAAACTGGATCCAGCTGGCTCGTACGTGGAAGTGTCCGCTTTAGGTGGGAATCAAGAAAATAAAATTTGGAACCTCGCGCGCGACGTAAACAGCTTTTGACAAATCGGCCCGCAAAAGGGCGGCGTCGTCGCCTCCGAAGCTAAGGTGTCAATCTCTGTTTGAGTTGTAAGTGCGCCGGATTTATTGCCTGAGGCGCTTTTATCGTGTGTGCCACGTTAAAAATGCGAGAAATGCGCGCCGACGGCGGCGGTGGACCGAAAGCGGTGATTTCGGAGATTTATTTGGACGACGGTTTAACGGCGGAAGGCATCTACAGTACCCCGAGGTTCGCGTGACCGGCGCGGTTCGGAAATGAAAGGGCGAAACGTGAAACGTGAAACGAGAACGGATGCCAATGACGCCGTGCAGCGGAGATCGCGGTTTTAAAGCGAAGAGTTCGGAAAAGGGAAGATATTAATTGGTTCGGAATGAGGTGCGACCCGGGAAACAATCGGGGAGGGATTTATTTATGGGAGGAGAACGGCTTTTAGAACACCGGAATCTAATTTATACCCAACAGTCGAACGCAAAAACAGGGCCTACACTTAGAAACACTGGACTGAGCAAAGTTAGGTTGGTTTTGAATTGAGATACAATAAGCGGGTGGTTACAAGGAAGGAAAACGGTTGTTTACGTACCGATCGAAACAATTTGAGGTCGCTGAGCATGACTCACCAAATCATTAATAAATGTGGATATAAGAATCTACGCTACAAGTTGCGGGCATATCTGAGTCGCCCAGAGTCCAGCAGCGTTCTAAGCAACAAGAACATCCTGATTGTAAACATATCGAAGTGACTAGCCCGCTTCCGAGAACCGCCGACGTAATGCATAAATTAGGTTTAAAATAGCTTTGAAATAACCTGGCATTTTTAAAATCAAACGCAAAACAAAAAATAAACGCCTACAGGTCTTCAAAAAAAAATCAAACTGGAAGAATAGAAAGAAACGAGGAAATTCCAAGGTTTTCCAAATTCCGCTGACCTTCCTACTCGAAACACTAAATTGTGGCTTCTCTCTATTCCCCACAGACAGAATCCTCGCAATCTCTGGTCGAACTTCTAATAACCCTCGCCTAGATATTTCGCGCTCGGCGGAGTTTGCGAGACCTTGTCCATGAGCCTGTTTATGCTGAAATTATCCTGCAAAACAAAATCCACAAGTGCTTTAGGTTGCACTTCTACGGTCAAGTCACTTGACCAAAAGTGCTCAATTTCCAAAAATTTTTACAAAAAAAGTTTTCGAGTGGAAGAACTACGGAAAGTTGCCGGACAGAATAAAATTTAATGCAGTGTAGGTCATCAAGGCCGTGTCCAACCCAAAAAGTGGCCATATGGCGACATCCCCGCAGTCAGAAGCAAAAACAGTGGCGGATTTGCCTTTCAATAGGCGTTTCGCGCTGCTTCAAAATCCGCCGTGCGAACGATTCTGTTTTGGCTTCAGCGTTGACTCAACTCGGAAATCACAAAATTTTTGTTTTGTTTATTTAATTAGCTGTTTCCAAGAAGTTCTCGGGTTACGGTAGGACGAGACAATAGTTGCTTTAGGTGTTTGTTATTGAGAACCGCTTCCTCCGGGGAAGTTTTACAGACGGTGGACGCCAATCGCTCATCGCGCGTCCTCTGGGCTTTCAATTATTAATCGGACGCGCCGCAAGGAACTCGGGTGATTTTTGTTTTGGGCGGACGCCCGAGCACGGACGAAGAAAACGGCGAAACGCCAGGCGCCAATTTGCATTCTGCAATCGAATTAGCGAAAGCGATTCGCGAATTCCAAAATTGCCCTTCTAACGACGATCAAATCTGCCAAGAGGAGTGATTTTAGGCCAAAGAAGCCGCGAAGTAAATAGCGCGCGTCTAAAATACGTTGGAGGAAGCCGGACTTTGGAGGCAGCAGAGGTCAGAACGGAGGACGTGCAGTAGAACTGACGAACTTGATTGGGACTAATGAGAGATGAAGGGTATTCAGGGAGGCAGTTTACCGTGAAAGTCCGGAGAAGTGCGATCAGGGAGATGAGCGGAAGTGGGCTACTCAGCACCCAGAACGTGCTCCAGAATATGAGATGTGATCGAAAACAATTCCTCGCATTCGCGACGAGGCATCGGATTCCGTTTTCGCCCAGAAACAAAATAAATTTGGAGCGCAAACATGGAAACACAGAAATGTGTCCAGCCGTTCGCGGCTCCGGTCTCAATAAATGCTAGCAAGGTTATTATTAACAAAGACAAACGACCAGCTCTCGCTTCTATCCGAAGCCTCCATAATCTCTAATCGTTCCTCGCAAGCTCTCCGCATACAGTTATGAATTACTTACGCTGTTTTGAACATGCACCAAAACGAACTTACAGTTAGCCAAAGTGCAGCTTTAATTATGAGTTTCGGCACATCGAATCTTCGTTTCCACGTCCCAGAGGACAGAATGCTCATAAATTTAAATTTCAAATTCGGATTTGGGACGGTTGGAGAGTGACTTCAATAACAAACTCACCAGAAAGAACGTTTGGGCCAATTTGAAACAGCGGCATGGAGGACCAAAGACCGGGAGAACCCACGCCCGAGAAAGTTTTTTGGGACCAATTGCGAAACGGCGAATTAGGGCCAGAAGGGGAGGGTCCCGAAGCGATTTTATGACGCCTGGAGAGAGGCGCTGGGAATAAATAGAATGAAACAATTAGGCTCCATTGAACGAGATTTGGGAGAACCGAGAAGATTGAAAAGAGGATCTTGGAGTTGGAGCAAGGTGACCCCAAGGAGGTGAACTTGGGAAGGCGGGTTGAAACCTTCCTTGTTAAAGTACAAAAGGCCTCGAAGACCATTTATTCGGACCATTAAAGATTAAAAAGGTGGGGAAAGATTGAATTTAGTGTTTTTACTCTCGTTGTTTTTACTGAATTTTAACGAAAAAAGCACATCGAATAAATGAGGTTTTTGACATCCTCAATAACACCGCTGTAGCCAAAAAGTCTCTAATCACTGTTTGTAGTGCACGCCTAACCGATGTATCTCCAGGACACATTCTTAAAGTTTCGAGAAAACAGCAAATTGCAGCTGCACTAGGTGAAAACGATGAGTCCGAAAGGTGGTTTCTAATTTGAGGAAAAAGACGCAAACAGAAACTCGAATTTGGCCTCCGCTTTATTGTGTTTTGAAACCTAGGAGAGAAGTGGCGTGGAGTGACGGCACAACGCCTCGGTTAAGTCGATTTAGCGACAATCACCACTGGATTGACCACTGTGAGGTTTGATCTGAATAACAAACGACTAAGGTCCTGAAAATAATATTTTGAAGCGGCAAACAAGGCCAATCTGCACGCCATCAGAGTTTCGAGGGACTCAGAAGAGTCTTTACCAAGGAGGAAAAAGTTCAGAAAGAGGGTAAACGCGGTAATTATACACTCTAGGCGCTACTTCGTACTAACATAAGCGTAGTTGTTCCAATTCACGAAAAAGGCTGCCGAGAAAAGAACCTCGAGTGACCACGAAAGACGCGGCGAGAATTCGATTAGGCGCAATCTGACCAGTTGCTCAGCATTTAACTGCCCGAGATTGGTGAGGAATCAGGAGGTGTCTTGAATAGAGAATGACCGCCTTCGAAAACCTTCCGAAAGGTTTGAATAGTTAAGAACTATATTCAGTTTTTGAGTAAATGCTGCAATTAGAATAACATAGTAATGCTTGTTCTAAGAAATCGGTATTTTTTTAAACAACAATCATTCAGTTAGGTCGATTCTGCCAAAAAAGTTACATATCTTTGAATTTTGCTCTTTCCATTTCAAAGCTGGTCTTGTCTAAGAACGCCAGTGACAGCATCAAATATTCACTTCAGCCTGTTTATAGTCGCCTACCTGCGCGGCTTCCAAACATCTCCCAACAACAAAAAACCTTAATCTGAGTTTCAGGCATGAATAAATAACCCTTTTCAAAAAACACGTTTTGAGATGCGGAACACGTCACCGGTAATTCGAAAGAGGAAACGGAAAGCGGAAGTTTTTTGAATTTGTGGGAAAAGCACTTTTTCGGGAGGCGCGGAGGTTACCTGGGAAAGTGGGGAGAGGCGGGATGCGAATGGACACAAACCGCCTAGTAATGGGTAGAGAACAAAGGCGGAAAAAGGACAAAGAATTATCCAACCTAATAATGCATAAGATGCTCTTGTTATCGCAATATTAAACTTGCCCAAAACATGGGAAACGGCAAATTGGCTCTTGTCCACCTCAAATCCAAACAAACCTTCGCCTACAGTAACCCTCGTCTCCGTGGGAATTCCCGCCGGTTTGAAAATGTTTTCGCGCTCGTAAGCGCGAGGAAATCGTTTTCCGCTGCATTTGAAATTCGTTATTTGTCGATTGAAAACAGATAAAAACGGAAAACGTCACTTGAAAGTGGCTTCGAGGTGGCGAAGTCTTTATCCCCTCCAAATGAATTTCAGATTTGTTCGGCGACTCGAGTGACGCAACAAACAGGGGAATCCATTAGGGTTACGGTAGAGCACGTTTAAAGCCAAGATTTGTGTTTGAAAGCACGTGAGGGTTTGGTGAGCAGATATGGAGAAACATTCGGGAACGAAACGGGGAGAGGGGCTCGAGGGGACGGAGAGGGGATCACTCATTGAAACGCCCGAAGCGCGCGAGGAGCGCGTGAATATTAAGTTAACGTTGTTTTTACGCGACTATTTATCGCGAGCGCGAGGCGAAAACAAACAAAACGACGGCGAGGAGTCAATTTCAATTTTGGTAAGAGCGGACGGTTCCTCGTTGCAGAACGCGAAGAGAACGCGGACGGGGTTCTGCGACGGAGAGGACCGCGATGTGAGTCTTTCGGCCTAGAAACAAGGAAATGTGACGGCCTCAAATGAATTAGGTGTTGTAACACATTGTAACAAAAGAATAAATTGTAACAAAAACGAAAAAAGGCAAACAAGTCGTTTCATGAAGCATACAAATTTATTCTTTAAAACTTGGAATAAACAAAAGTATTTAGCGGTTACGGCCGTAGCGGGGACCCATTGCCGCAGTGTGGACCCTACAGGAAATTATTTTTTGTTTATGTTTCCCAATGGAACCACAGATCGCAAGTGGTTCTAGACACAACAATGCGTGAATTCCTTTAAATTGCATACAATCGTCGACCCGACTACGTAAATTGTAAATTATCTTGTTCACCCGCATTTAAGATTTTTGATACACGATTAACAGACGAAAAATTCAGGATGCAAAAACATTTTTTCCCAATGCAAAATTCACGTTGCAGAACCATCTTCAAAGTCGCGTTTTCAAATAAATCACTTTGAATTGCACGTGGTTGAACCAAACTAGAAATTACGTCTCCCAAACCGGTGTTTTATTCTCGATTCCCGCGATCAGCAGATGAAACTGAACTGCCACTCACTGAAATTAGTCATTTTGAATATTGAGCATGAGCAGGTGCAAAACCGATTGTTTTGTTAAAGTACCTCAGAACTAAAGTTTGAGGCGTGAAAAAAGAAACAAATACAAAGCTGATACAAAAACGCTTTTAGCGGTTTGTAGCTCCTACAAAAACAAAAGCCAGACAGATTTTTGAAATAGGAACGACAGAGTTTACTTCACACTTCAATTCCAAGGCCATTATAGCAGAAGTCTTCATTATCAAAAACAAATTTTCTGATAGAGATGTTAGGATCAACTGGACCAAAACGAAAAGCTACAGTAGACGGTAGGAAGTCAAGAGCGACAAATATTAAGCTGAGACAGAGCAACCCTGAACTTCGCGGAGAGGACCTTAGCGAAGGAGACATCAACAAGAGGAAAAACATCTCCGAAAAGAGGATTCCGAGAATGGCGCCCGATGAGGACGTGCAGAGGCGCTCTTTGATTTTATGGTGTTTCAGTTCCTCGGTACCAAGTTAAAAAGGGAGTCCAAAAAGATAAGTTAAAATCCGACAAGCTCCACTGTGAAGTTTTTGAAACCTAACTCAAAAAATCTGAACGACGTGCGTCTGCACGTCGTCTGCACGTCGACTTGAATTATTCAAGAGAAAAAAAACCCGCAAAAAGATTTGTTAATCAAGTTTATGCGTGCCGACTTTGTCTTGTCGTCGTCGACTGAAGTAAAAATGAATTGTTCCAGATTCAGAACACGATCATAATGATTATTTCGATGTTAACGAATTTTAGACTAAACAAAACTTTTGTTTCGAACCAAAGTTTTGTTTTTGGTTTTACATGTGTGATTCTTACGAAACATGAAACACAAATATTGTCCGACCTCTTGAATTTTCAATTTGGACAAAAGGGCGGGAACAGGCGGGAACAAAACTGACGCGAACAACATTTAACACTAAAATCTTTGGTTGAAAACGGCTCTTTCGATTGACTTGGTTTGGTTATCGATGGAGCACAAAAAGCAAAGAATTGACATTTCAAAAAGAATCACAGATGATAGATGAGTAAATTACCATGGAACAACGAGAACGTAAACAGAACTGTCTGCAACGGACACACTTTCCACTTCTTTGAAAACCTCAAAAACAAATCCAGGAAGGGCAACAGGCGCTCTCCGACCTCTTCGAACCTTCGCTTGGAGTCACGTCCAAATCTTGTTTCAATCGGCGCTCAAATCCAATTGCTTGAAGCCAACGCCCTTATCGAAATGTCCGCCGGCTGGCGGGGTGCAAATCGAAGTTCTCGGCGCCAAATCGTCCACTTCTGAAAACAAACTCTTGAACGCGTCCCTCTGACGTGTTTTCCATTGATTAGGAGACTCGTTTTCGAAGAAGCGACCATCTAATTTAAGATCGAGTGCTATTTTTGGAATAACAAAATTTGGATTGTAGGTTTATTGAAAGAGGTTACGAAGAAGACCACATGGAGTGCGAAAAGTGGGCCCGGACAAAAACAGGATTGATGAGGAATGTCCGGAATCCCGCGAGGATCTTAATGATCGAGGTGGCTGCCGAAGAATCAGCAGAAAATTTAGAGAAAAATTTGAGGGAAAAATAGCTACCAAAAAGATCGGATGTGCAAACCCCGGAATGTTCAAACGCTTTTTACAAAACGTTTTCACGAAACCGACGTCGAAATTACTTTAGTCTTGCACGTATCAGTCATAATTTCAAGACTTCTTTCTAACCAGTTCTCTTCTCCACATTCTTTCAAATCACCCGCTTCTTTATTGTTCGACTAGGCACTCAGAATGTGAAACTCAACAGTAACATGTCAATTATGAAGATTAGGACAACTCCCGCCACGATGTCCATCTTCGCCCATCGTCCTTTTCCGTAGTCCATCGACGATATAGCCGACGAGGTTTCACTAGAACACTTGCTTCATATAGCATTATTGGAGAGCTCTTACCAAAGGCAGTTTGTGTGGTCCTTGCTGATCTGTCCCAGGATGGAGACGCACGTGTGGCCCTGTTTTAGGTAGAACGGATTTGCTTTGGAATTTGTATTCTGAGTGCATTTGAAGTCGCAGCACCGGTTAAAAACTGTACAGTCAGAGAACGAGGCCTGAAAGAGAAATGAGAGTGGAGATGAGAGGTTCGAGTTACCTGGGAAAGACATTCACGGGTCAGCTGTTCGTTGCCTGTTGCGGATGCGAGAAAAGTGGAGAGCACAAGCAGCAAGATGGGTATTTGCCTAAAACGGGGCAACTTCAGCATTAGAACCAAAGATCTCTATTCTGATAATTCGAAGCATCTGCTTTCTGGTTCTCAATAATTCCATCGCTTTTAAATACCGAAAATAAATTGAATCAAGCGCCGCGGTAGGTGTCCGAAAGTCATCTCTTCGATCCACCCACAAATCTAACCAATTCTTACAGGAACAAAATAATGCATAAAACGCAGCTTACCTGAACGACCATCTCATGACATGAACGTACACGTGCAAATGGCGAGTGGCTGAAAAGAACTCTTTTAAGAGAGGATTAAGGAAACGGTCAGGGGTGCTCGATTGGGCAATACTGTCCCGACGGGCCGCGAACAGCAGCCGCGCAGCACTTTGGGCGGCGGCAGATGTCCCTTCGGTCGATCAATCGACGCTCGAAACGGCGATCGGCGGCGAAAGGAAGAAGTCAGATTGCCCGAAGAAGCCGCGCGGGGAAGAAGCAAACAGTCGGGGAGTCGCTTTTGGAAACCGTTTGCTGCATAGAAGGCAAACAGGATTCTGACTGTTTTCGATTTTGTGAAAGTTAGAGCAGAGAATAGGGTCGGGGAGCAGCTGGTTCGGCTTTTCAGATTAAAGAAAAACGTAGTTTCGCCAAAAGAAGTCAATGAAGAAGTACTCGAACTCTGAACGCACATTAGCTTTCCAAGGTCGAAACGTGAAAGAAACTCGTCCGACCTTCAGTGCAAACGTGTGCTTTCGATGAACAGTGCCATTCAAAGACTACACAACTACAGCTGACTCCTAAGCTCGATTTCAAAGCTTTCGGCTACGTTTCATAAACAATCGGCGAATGTTTACACGCGACGGCGGTTAATATTCGAATTAAGAGGGGGTCATCGGAGGAAGCGGCGACTGGTCGGGCGCGAAACCGCCTAACGGCGAATGCGACCGGTGACCTTGACTCGGATCGGAGGCGTAATTGGCGTAATGTTATGCATGGAGGCCGCCAGCTGCACAGTAAATTAGAGGAAGCGAAGGAAGTTGGCAGCCGCAGGAAATCTGACAGCGCGGGAACCAGTCGGCGGAGGGACGAAGAATCGGAGCCCCGGGCGAGAACCGGTCGTCGATTGCGCAAGCGAAAGTGAAACTAGAAGGCGAAGAGCCTGAACCCAGAAGAAGGTCGAGGTGCGAAAAGCGGTTTTGGAACCGCGAAAGATAAGACGAAGAAGCGCGGAAAGGGCCTAAAAGAGGGAAAATGTGGTGATGCGAAGTGATAACGGTATGGAAGGTCGGATTCAGCACAAAAAGTGAGTTTTATGGCAGGAAACAAGGAGAAACCAGAGAAAGGCTGTTTTGTTTTGATAATGTTATTTTTAGAAGCGATGAAAAATATTACAACTTTGTTCAATTTTCAGACCCAAAATGCTCAGTTTTTGTAGGCTAAAACCGTAATCTTGGTTTCTTCAGAATAAGTTGAAATGTTTTCGTTCTCCGTACACAATCAGAATCTTGCAGATCAAAGCTCAGATTATTACAACTTCTTTTTTAGTAAACCCACATGATCACAAACACTTCTCCCACAATCGAACCCAAACGATTACTACGAGATTTTCCAACTCAACAAACAAGTTTTTTGCAATTACAATCCCGAAGGGACGACTCATTATTTTGTTGTTTTCTGCGCACTTTAAACGTCCTTTTCTTGTTTTCGACATTTCCGTCACAATTAGACAATTCGAAGTTGCTCCTAATCGAGTGTCCTTGCCGGGGACTATTTGCTTGGGAACATTTGGTTTTGTTCAGCTGTTTGGAAGACGCATGTGGATCTAATTCAGGAATGCTTGAACGGAACATCTATGCGCAGATGAGCGACGGCGGGAGAAAGCGAGGGGAGGACAAAGATGGTTCGGGAAGAAACGACGGAAACACATGTTGCGAAAGGAAGAAAAAGGACAAAAGACCGGGTAGAAGAGGGATAACGGTCGAAAGATGATTCTTGCCGGCGTTATATGCATGTTTCTTGGGAAACTGTTGGAGCAGGGAAGATTAGTGTATTGAATGCTTGAGTGTTTATCTAATTAGCTGAACTGTCAATTTTCAGCGCATGTTGGTAGTTAGACGTTCATCTGTTTGTAAATAACGTTCGTAAATTTCTCGCGCGCCAATGATTCTAATGTATCTTGTAACTGTTGTACGTTTTCCCTTGAATGGTTTAAAGGTCTTTTTCCATATTTTTGGTGGAAGAAACTTTTTGTATCCTCTACCTAAATTGTTCCAGCCGCCTGCTTCGACCTGACCAATCGCCCCCTCTGTTCTTTTAATTAATCACTCCAAGAACTTATTTATCTTTTGCTCTCAAAACATCGCCACTCGTCGCGATCGCCACTTTCCGCAAACATTCGTTCCTCTTCGGTTCAAATCAAACAAGTCTCGCTTTCCGCCGTCGATCCAATTCCGCTAGTTCAATTAGTCGAGTTCAAATGCGCCAAGAAAAGAGTGCCAAGGTAAAACAAACTATCGGGAACACTTGGAAGAACACTCTCGTATTTGCGTGTTTCGCTTATCCGATGATTTATCGTCCAGCCGAAGCGTCTCTTCGGAGGCTCCCGATCTCGAATCGATCGCCGCCTCCATCGATCACTCTGTCGGTTATTTTAATTTTGTTTATTTGCAACTTGGGTAGTTGGCCTGGTTTCAGTTTCAGTCGATTTTTAGTGATTCATAAGAAATCTCTTACGGTATCGATTTCATGTTCTCGTTTATTACTACTTAAGCGTGCGTCACTGTATGCAATCGTAACAACAAAAAGCGGTGGTAAAAGAGCATTTTTAAACGAGTCCGTAGAGCGCAAACAGGTCTCGCTGAACCTGTATCCGTTGGATAGTCGTGTGGGGTCGATTTTACTCAAAAGGAACGGCAGATTTCCTGTTAAAGTGTCCTCCGACGGCATTATTTAATTTTCTTTTAACATTTATCTCACAAATACCGCACGTTGTTCCCTTAATTATCGGTTGCTTTCCCTAAACTAGCTCCGCTTTCAGATGCTGTCCGTTCCGGACACCCCAGAGGGGAACGGCCACGATTCGGCAGCCAAATCCGGAAACTCGCTGGCGCAGCGGAAACGGGACCAACACCGCCGGCTGAAGGTAATCCTCCTCGCCATCGTGGCCCTCCTCCTGCTCCTTCTGATCATCGCCGTCGTCATTCTCATCGTCATTCTCCTGGGAAGACCGACTCTCGATACCACGGAATTCTACAACACGAACCGGGGCTGGCAGGACAGTTGCCAGAGGTCCTGTAATAGAAAGCGAGATTTCGGGAATCGTCTACATCCCTAATTCTCCCTTTTCAGATTCTCGACGCCGCCTCTGCTCCTCGTGAGCTTCGATGGCTTCCAAGCGGGCTACCTCTCGCGTGGCCTCTCGCCCGCGATTCAGAAGATCTTCGACTGCGGCTCCCGGGCGGAGAGCATGCTTCCCAGCTATCCTTCCATCACCTTCCCCAACCACTACACGATCGTCACGGGCCTCTATCCCGAGGTTCGTTCTTATTTCACCCGCCTAATTCCCTTCCAATCCGTTTCAGTCCCACGGCGTCATCAACAACGTCTTTTTCGATAATTCCGGGGACGAAGATGTACGAACGTGCGAGTTTTACCGAGATTCACGAGTTGATTTTAGGATGTTTTCTTCAAGAGCACGAAAAATCCGAAGTGGTGGCAAGGAGAGCCGGTGAGCTGAGGTTTTCGAGGTGTTTTTAATAAAGTTAGAGCCTCATTCAGATCTGGAACACGGCGCGGAAGAACGGAAAAAACGCGACGGTCTTCTTTTGGCCCGGCAGCGAAGTCCCGATTCAGGGGATGCCGCCGCCGGCGTTCCTCTCCTTCAACGACTCGATTCCCTTCTCGCAGCGCGTGGATCAAGTCGTCCACTGGCTTCTGGATCCCCAGAAGGAGCTTTCGCTTATCTCAATGTACTTTGAAGAACCTGACCGCTCGGGACACCAAATGGGGCCCGCTTCAGATAAGGTTTCCAAGAGAGGAAGTCATGTAATTCATAGTTTGTTTGATTTAGGTGAATTCTGCAATAATCTACGTCGACGCGATGCTTAACTACATGATGTCCGAGCTGGATCGAAACGGCCTCCTCGGGTGCATCAACATTGTGGTCGTTTCCGATCATGGTTTGTTCCTTGAAAATTTGCTACGTTCGCTAAATTCAACTTTTCAGGTATGCAAAGAATCCGGAGCGACCAAACGGTTTATTTCGAGGATTTCTTGGACGTCAAAGATCCCAACGTGAAGGTGTTCGACGGGTCGTTGGGAATGATCCAGTTTGCCGACCCGAGTTTGTTCGTTTTGTGATATTTTTGGATTGGAAGCTTAATTTAGAGCATGTGAACGTTTCTCAGATCATGGCGAACGAGCGCCTCAAGTGTCAGGAAGGGTTCCTCTACCGCGCCTACACGCGAGAGACTGTTCCCAAGAGGTACCACTTCACGGACAACCATCGGATCGGGCCAATTCTCTTGGACGCAACCGAAGGATCCGAGTTTTACTTGTAAGGGCTTAAATAACGAGCTCTTGTCAATATTACTTTGGCTTCAAGCTTCATTAAACTGATAGCTTTTGTTTCAGAGATCGAAACCGTTCTTGGTCAGGAAAAGGCGACCACGGCTACGACAATCGTTTGAAGTCGATGAGGGCAATTTTTGGAGCCGTGGGTCCAAGCATTAAGAGCGGCATCACGATGCCTCCATTCCAGAACATTGAATTGTATAACTTCTTCGTTAGTAAGTAACCCTGTGATTTCTAGCATCAAACCTTTTCTCCTAGATCTACTGGAGCTTGAAACCTCAGCACCGAACAACGGAACCAAGGGAGCGCTCGATTCGCTTCTCCTGAAACCTTCGAAAGTTGTGGATGCGCCGACACTTACCGTAATCGCTTGTCGCGAAGAATACACTCCGGTCACTTGTGGACATACTTGTCATCCTATTGAGGTTTTGTGAATATGGCTCAATTCTGCTTAACACGTATATTCGTAGTTCTCCTCGTCGGTTTCGAATAACTGCGAACGGCTTCCGGATCTCGATGTACCCACGGCCATCTCCGGTGAGAACCTCTGCGTGGTCCAACTTTGCAACGCATCGCTTCTGTTCGACAAACAGCTAAAGGCGCCGAAGATGGTGGTCAGTGTCCTCGGGACGCCAATCCCCAACATCGACCATCGCTCAGATTGCCAGATCGAGGTTTTGGCGTCCTCAAACGACTACCTTCTGAAAAACTGCTCTGAAGCGAGTCAAGGAAGCGCCGTGAGCCTTTTCTCAGATGACGGTCGGTTTTTTAAGCTGAACTGTGAACTTTAACGAGTTGTTTCAGATATATATCGTTTCATCGTAAATGGTCAGTTCAAGTCGGATCCAAAGTTTGTGAATGGTGCGTTACGGTATCTGATCGAGAGAAAGAGAAAATCGATATTCCAGGCATCTGGCAATCCCTATTGAGGCTTGTAAAATCCTACCGCAAACATTACAAGCGGCTGGTGATGTACTCGGGACCGATCTACGACCCAAACGCCAATGGAAAATTTGTGACGAACGAAGAGATTCTGAAAAGGTTCTAAAGAGGAGTTGATGCAATGTCACCGAGCCACCCTAATTCAGGTCGAACTCACCCTATCCGACCCACATCTTTGTAATCCTCTTCCGGTGCGGGAACAACTTCTGGAACCCCGTGGGAACTGCCTGCACAAATCCCGACAGCTCAGAAGTTATGACGATCCTTCTTCCGACCACGTCGGAGGACTTCAACTGCTTGGTTTGAAATTCTTCACGGTACACTCATCTAAAATCACATTCTAGCACTTGGAAGAGTACATTTTCCACCACGCTGGACGTGTTAGGGACGTGGAACTCGCAACGGGACTCGAATTCTTCGCCGATCGAGCACTGTTCGATGCCCAAACCGCCGTTCGCCTTCGAACGAAGATGACGGAAGAATTGTGGCAACTGGAGGTGACTGACTGAGTTCGAGTCTTGGCTCCACACAACGACAACGGGTCGAGAACCGCTACAAAGTTAATCACATTGCTTTAATTCTTTAGAGATTCCTAATTAAACACCTCAAAACTTTCTTCATACGCTTGATTCGCATCAAAAGCTGAAATCCGGAAACTTTTGAGCATAGTTACCACCTATTAACGAGTTCGAAAAACTAGCTAATGCGCATAACTTAACTCGAGTTCGTCCTTCAACCTGTTCTCAAGATCGCATATAAACTCACGATTACTCCTTGATCCACATCCATTCGAGAACATGCGTTTTGCTGTTTTCATTTTCGTCGCCGTTCTTCTCTTCGCTGGAATCGCCGAAGCCGAGATGACGACAAAACCGAAAACCAGCAAAGGATCTGTGACCTCTTCTCGACCGTAAGAATCCGTTTTGTGCTCTATCGTTAAGCGTTCGTTTAGGAAACGTTGGGTTCGTGGCTACGGCTGGCGCCCTACGTGGTACGGATGGGGCTGGCGACGTCCTTATGGATATCGTGGATGGGGTTGGGGTAAATAAGATTTGTGATGGACGGATTTGGAATAAAGGCATATATGTACACTAGCAAGTAATGACAGAACTGACCGAGAAGTATTCAATTCGTGAAGACACTTGTCGGAAGTAATTGCTCTGGTGTCACTCCATTTCGTGTCAAAGACGGGTGAGATTTACCCAAAACCCGAATTTTTAAAGACTCAAACATCTCCAATTCGCTGAACCAAAAACTAAAACTGAATCAGAAACGAAAAACTAGAAATGGTGGCTCAATACTCTTCCGATCACAAGTCTGCACGAATTCGGAGCACTTTATAATCGAAATGCAGAGTGCACCGTTCCTCCACCACACCGAAATGACTGTTCTCTGCTGATATGTGATGTATTATACTACAGGGTGGGCCAAAAAAAAAACATCGACCCTATCTCAACGCTGTTGTGTTTTCGAAGGTTGCAATGTTGAGAAAAGTTGTTCCGCTTGTGATTCCGCATCGAATGAGCTAACGATCACCACTCACACCTTCAGGGATGTGCACTTTTCTGGAAAATTTGTTAAGGAAATTGTACCGATTTTCAGATGGCCATAACTTTTCACTGGTCCCTGGACAGTTTTTTGTGATTTCGGTAGCGGAAAACAAGAACAAAATTGTGCAAACCAGAAATTAATGCAAAAAATGATAAAAAACGGATAAAAACGTCCAGAAAATGGACTAAAACTCCGTGAAATCCGGTGTAGACAACTGAATTCCAGACATGGATGAGGCAGACGACCCATGTCTCTTCCATGCTTCTCTTCCATGTTTCTGACCCATGTTTCAGACAAGCCTCTCAGACGTCTGGTTTTCAAAGGTAAGGGGAAACCAAAACAAAAATTAAAAAATTTTGTCAAAAAAAAATTTTTTTTTTGGTTTGCACAATTTGTTCTTGTTTTCCGCTACCGAAATCACAAAAAAATCGGACAGACCAGTGAAAAGTTATGGCCATCTGAAAATCGGTACAATTTCCTTAACAAATTTTCCAGACTTTTAACTAAAAGTGCACATCCCTGAAGGTGTGAGTGGTGATCGTTAGCTCATTTGATGCGGAATCACAAGCGGAACAACTTCTCTTAACATTGAAATCTTCGAAAACACAACAGCGTTGAGATAGAGTCGATGTTTTTTTTTGGCCCACCCTGTATAAAATGATACGGACACAACGTGATGTGATGAGAGATCGGGTTTCGTTTCCTCGTCACATGTTTTCAGCTGATAACTTTTGGCCGAAGCTTTGGTGTACATATAACGACTGGGAAGATGGGAGAAACCGGTGGTTGGTGAGCGGGCTTGTCAAGTTGCAGTGTTTTCAAAGCTAACAGCTTTCCGCATTACAATCATTTTAGAAATGCTTCCAAGCCGCATCAATTAACTGCTACTCGTGAGAATTCAGCTCAACGACAATGCCGTAATTTTGTGCTTATTTGTACTCATCGGGTGTTTAATGTTTAGATTAGGCGGCCAAGCACAGTCGGCGCGACGCGTCTTCCGGAGTACTTTTGTAAACTTTCGCGATGTGTAGAACGATTTGGCAAAAGGCCGATCGATGTTGCGAAAGGCGCTTGTAAGAATGATCGCTTGCAGGTCCGCGTCGCATTTAAAAAGGGGCGCGTCATATCGCTGCCGTCATTCGACTTCGAAGCCGTAGCGAGAATGTTTATTGGATCCGAAAGCGCCGAAGCGCTGCAGAGAGCGGGAGCCGAAGCCCGCGTCGTCCTGACGCTCGTGAAATGGAAGTACGCGTTCTTCACGGAGCTCGAGGCCTTCGAGAAGCCGAAGGACGCCGCGCTCATCGGATTCTTCGCCGAGCATATCCGGTCCCAGCTCCCGGCCAGCGTCACACAGCACTTTGACTATTTGTTCTTCTTTGAGGTGAGTCAGGATCTCTGGGATCATCTAAAATACAAATTTAGGCAGATTACGCCTTCTTCGAAAAGGTTTACGAGGATTCGAACGTCGTGGAACTCGCGCAGCTCGAAGAATTCGGAGATAAATTGGTGAAACTCGTCCCGCGAGAGAACCTGCGATTTGTGGAAACCGAAGAATTCCTTCTGGAGACTGTTTGCTGTTTGCGGAAGCGACTCGGTATTCCAGGTTTGAATTAGGTAGAACAAATCCGTTCTTCGCTGAGCGATTCGAGGAACTCGAGACGATTTTCCCAAATTTGGAGAAGTTCGTCGGAGATGTGATCGATACTCTGGAACCCCCAGCGCCGCATCTTCTCTGTGTTCAGGGATTCCAGGTAATCTTTATTTTACTAACTCAATTTGAAACTCTTCTCCTCACTTTCCAATTTGATTTCATAAGTACGAGGTTATTAAAATTCGTCTGTTCACGACCATTTCTCTTTTCAGCTCAAAGAGAATTCAGACGACTACCGCTTCACCGAAGTCGGTTACCGACCCAACGGCGCCCGCGGTTGCGGAATCAGCTACGCGGCCTCGGGAGTCTCCCAAAAAACGGCGCTCCTCAGCTGCCACATCGAGCCCGAATACACCGCCGACCCCGATCCGAACAGGCCCAAGTTCCACCAGTGTTCTATATGGTTCCCGCAACAAGAAGGCCGCCTCTGCTCCCATGCGGAGCCCCCGAAACTCGACTCTTCGGTGGAATCCAAATGGATCCTTCCCGTCGGCGCTCCGACCCACCAAGCGGCCTCCTTCGCTGACTTCTTCCTCTACTTGACGCTCAGAAACTTGTCGAAGGACAAACTTTATTCGGACGCCAAATGGATTTGTGACCACTGGCGTCCTGACATACAAGAAGCTTAAGATTACAAATTTTCATGTAAATAAGGTAAATGTAATACATGTGGATAAAAAAAAGATGTGCTCAAGGTCCATAGCCGGGGTTCTTCACAAGGCGATCTCCTCCCTAACAACGAGTGTTCCGGGATTCTGGTGCGCCGCCATCGGATGAGTTGGAGCTAGCTCGAAGCAGGACATCGGCCTGGTGCTGAGGGATCGACGGCTAAACGAATTGGATGAGAGGGTTACGGTAGGCGCGAAAACTCACTTGTGCTGGAGGGTACTGAAGGGAGCCTCGGCGTGGCGTGGCATCGTAGTCGTTCTCTTCACAATTCTAAATCAGGTAAACAGATTTTGAGGCTTTGTGGACTCACTTTCTGCTGCTGCATGTAGAGGGTGTTGTAGGTGGAGAGGCGGTTCGGGTTGGCACCGTTGGGGTTCGGAACGGCGAAGAGGTCCGGGGTTGCCTGATACGCGGGATGGCCGTAGATGAGGGCGCCATCGGAAGCGCGGTAGCTCCGGTTCGCGTAGTTCGGCGGCGGCGGCGCGTAGGAAGAGAACGAGGAGAATCGATTCGACGGCGGCACGATCATCTACAACGAGGGATAAACAAGGCGCAGAGTTGGAGTGGAGACTACCGTATCCTGGAGAGGACGATGGGAGAGTTCGGTGGCGAAGACGTCGTCGGTGGGGCCGTATTCGGAAGCGGCGTGCTGCGTAGCGCGGGGGATCCGGTGGTCGCGGAGGACGGCGTTCCGCGGAGGAATCAGCGGCGGAGATATCTTTTTCGGAATCGCCAGGTCCAGCATCGAGTCCGATCGAATCGTGCTGTAAGGAGTAGAATCGATTATGCAAATGGGACTTCCGAACGGTTCGGGTGGCGGAAGAAGAGGGTGAGGGCAGGAGAGCGAAAGGTTGGTCGGAAGGAAAGACATAAACAGAAAGTTTTATGGCGATTGTACCGGTTTGGGATTCGCTGCTGTGTTTTGAACGGGGTGAAATTAGACGGCCAAAGAGTAGGGAACATTGATGGACAGGGAAATAATCAGCCGATGAGAATGACTCACTGGTTCCTGCGCATCTTGCGTTTTCGATGAATCCGGCAACCCACATAACAGCACACGCAAGTGAAACAGAAGGCGAGGATGACGAAGATGGTGATGGCAGATCCGATAAGGAGTCCGAGCACGAAGCGGCATTGGGTGGTCGAGAGAAGTTCGTGGAAATCCTTCTGGGCGAAGCAGTCGATGAACTCATCCTTGAACGGCTGAAATAAGAAGCGTTAAAAAAAACAAATTACCACTAGAACGGAAGTTACCGGAATCATGGTGCTAGCCATAGTGTCCACAAGAGCCGGGGCGATGGTATCCAGAAGAATCAGGGGGCTCGCTGGGTCGGTTCCAAGAGTGTTAAACGGCGCTGGCGAAAAGTTTCTAAAAAAGGAGAGGTTACGGTAGCTTCGGGTCCTGGACTCACTCGAGCAGCTGCGTGTCGTTGAAGTCCATGCTCGGAGGAACCGACACTGCGTCCGAGGTAAAGTTCATCCCTTAAAAGAACGAAAGTAAGAGTGAGCCGCGATCTGTTAACGCGTCGGAGGTGATTTGGCGCCGTGCGCGGACAAAGTGGGAGGAGAAGCGGGTGCACTTTGCCGTCCGCGCGCCTCCGCGGGCCATTCACGGTGGAGCGAGCGAGGAGGCGATGCGGGACGAATCTGGCATCTGGGGACGCGCCTGTCGACGCGTTATCGCGCGAAAGTGAATCACGACGGAGGCATCATCCGATCCGGGGAAAGGGCCATAGAGGGGAGGCAGACGACTGTGAATATCGAAAAAGATAGTGAAGGAGGACGAAGAGAAAATTACGAAAGAGTGCCAAATGCAGAACAGCCGAAGGAGAAGAATTAAGAGCAGGCGTGAAGGTGGGAGATCCCAACGCGAAGGAGAAGCGATCGGGCCGCTTTTGTGTGAATTCCGATAGAAGCGATTCCGAAGAGCGCCCGAAAGTTTTTCGTCGTTCGGTGATGGTAAAAGCGTGCAAACAGCGAAGTGTTGACCGCTCAAGGCGCTACTGTTGGCGGCGGTGTTGCCAGAAGAGTGACGTTTTGCGGCGGCGGAGATCTCCTCTGTCATCTCTAGAACTAAAGTTCTGTTAGACTCTAGATTCTAGCTTCTTTTGCAGGATATTTTCTATTTTTCTTTCGCAATAAATTCGAATTTCCCCGTTGACTCGATATGTGATGATTCAAAGGATACAGGAGATGAGACGATCTCTTTCTCCATGTTTCAGTAGGGTTTTGTTATTCACTTTTATATGCGCACACAAAAACAAAAACTGCAGAAAGAATTGTTTTCCAAAATAAGCCTTTCATTTCCAGAAAATCCATTATACACTCCTTGATTCGGAACAGATTCTTTGACTGTATGTAAGCAGTTAAAACAATGGCCCGGTTATTACTACCGCTACGAATTATGAATGTCTTGAAGAAGAACAAGATAAGAAAGAAGGGTACGCTCTTGTGTACGAAACCATCCGAAAATGGTTGGGTAAACCGCAAACGTGGATTTGTGCTAAGTTGCACGTAATTAACAGCTGCCTGATACAGCAGAACTACACCGGGATCGTAGGATTCTACAGCTTGTTTGCTAAGTTTGGAGATATCATTCGAGTTGATAATGCAATCATTCTCCACTGATTCACGAAATCTCATGTGCAACTTGGTTATTGACTTGTCATCTTCACCATTCTCCCAAAGTATTCAACTGCGAGTCATCCTGCACATCTTTCATGGAACTGTTTAAGGAGAGTTTGTAGCACGAAATGAGGAACAAGGAAATACAAAAACCTCTTCGAATCGGCTCTGCCGAACCGAATATGAAATCTTCTACTTTAAGTTAGGCAAGGTTTAACACCTTGCATAGCCTAAGGTAGAAGATTTCGATCACTGATATAGCTTTTTCAAATCATTGAATATTTTGAGTGTAGGCTGATGTAAAGATGGGCTCCTGGGAGTGGATAGTGAAACGTTAGGCAAGCGGTCCATGTATTCTGGGCTTCGAATCCTTAATTTGACTATTTTTGTTAGATACAACCTCTTTTACAGCCTCAGATCGTGTTTTCTTCATCGCTCCGATCACGTCTTTTGGATTCGATTCGCAACTCCTCCAGCATCACAATTGCTTGCCATTTTATGTGTTCCTGCAGCGATTACCCTGAGCAGTGCAAACGCGATAACGGTGGTCGTGTTTGTGTCGAATTGACTGCGTGTCATCCAAGTTCCGAAAAACCGCCGTTTTGCTCCGCTTTACCACCTTCCCCGCCGTTCTTCGGATTCTCCGCTGCCCTCTTAGAAATCCGTATTCGTTTCTAAACGATGTACGGAGGAGGATACGACCAAAACCAGTCGAACAACTGGTTCGACCCCTCGGCGTCGTCACAAGGCTGGGGCCAATTCGATTATTCGCAGCCCTCCATACCTCAACAGCCGAATCCTGTGTCTTCGAACAATTATTATGTGAACGCTCAGGCTCAGATGAGCCAGGACAATAGCATGTACGGCGGCCAGATGTTCATGCCATCGCAGCCGACAGCAAGTGAGTTTCTGTTTGAGTTTTCGCTGGATTAACCCTTAATTTCTTTAGAAATCACCGAAGAAGATTTCGAGAACGAGCCGCCGCTGCTCGAGGAGCTGGGAATCAATTTCGACCACATTCGCCTGAAGACGCTGGCCGTCCTCAACCCCATCGGAACCGCATCCGCCGAAGTCATCGCTGACCAGGATCTCGCCGGACCGCTCGTGTTTTGCCTTCTTTTCGGCGCTTCTCTTCTTCTCCACGGAAAAGTTAGAATTCTTTGTGACTTATTTCACTAATTCTTCCTTTTGGGTGCACTTTGGCTACATCTACGGTATCGGCGGCCTAGGATGCGTTGGAATGTACGCTTTGCTAAATCTCATGGCCATGGACAAGTCGATCTCATTCACGTGCACAGCCAGCGTCCTCGGGTACTGCCTTCTTCCCATGGCGCTCTTATCGATGATCGCCGCTGTCCTCTCTTTCCAGGTATTTCCTCCTTCTCCGTCCTATCTTAATCATAAACTTCAGGGTATCGTCGGGTACGTGATCGCGGGTGCAGCAGTTCTGTGGTGCAGCTCGTCCTCGTCGAAACTCTTCACGATCGCGCTCGCAATGGAGGGTCAAAGAATACTGGTGGCCTTCCCTTGCGCTCTTTTGTATTGCGTGTTTGCCCTTCTCGCAATTTTCTAAATCTCTACTATTAGTGAGATTCGTTGTGTGCCTTGTATGAAATGGAGTCTTTATGTAAAATGACGTATTTTGTGCGTTCATCTCGTTTGAGGTGTTGGTTTCGTGTTTCCGCAGAATAAAAGAGTTTTTATTGTTTCCGGGAGGACTCGGAGTGGTTTCCATGCCTTTCTGTATTTTAATTAGCACTCTTACTGGAGTTGTGTTAATTTACCCCTATGTTTCAGATGGTTCAAATCATTGAAAAGGGAGAAAAGGGTGATGACACTTGGGTGGTCCATCCCAATGCTGGATACGTCTTGAAATTCAAGAATGTGTGTTTTCAGTTTCTCGAAAGATGATCATTTGGGTTTTTCAGGTGAAGCAAAATGTGAATCTAATTCGCGAAACCTCCGACGAATCCGGTCACAAGCTCTTCATCAACGTTTGCCACTGCAACGAACTCCCGAACGTGATGAACGACCTGGACGAAGAAGAATGCGGACTCGCTCTTCTCGAAGAAAGCGGATCCTACAAAGTTCCGATTAGCATCGGAGAAGTGGAGACCTCGACGGACAACCACGGGGAAACGTGCCAGAAGATCGACCTCGTCGTCAACTCCACCTATTACTACAAGCGCTTAGACATCAAGTCGGAATTTTACCGCCAAGTGCTCCTTTTGATCATGTCAGAAGCGATTGTAGCGAAGTACGGAATCAAGCTCGATCCGACAAAGGCAATCCAGCTGAGGAATCGGAAGGTTGTTGGCGAATTGTCGACGCAGAGGATTCGAAAGCAGCCCACTGCGGCTCACGTGGTTGACGTCGACCCAGAAACGTCGAAAGAATGTCGAGATGCGGATGATGAGGTATGTTAATTGATTTCGCATTTCAATCGCTTCTTTTTAGCATAAAACGGAAGATGAAACCGATTTGGATGCAGCCAGGAGGCCGCGGAATTACCAGATACGCGTGATCGATGAGAAGAACATCGAGATCAAGATTAAGGTGCCCGAAGTGGAACCCCCCATTAAGGAGAAGAGCAGGTGAGAGGACCAGTGTACAGAGACTGTAGATCCGATATAGACTCATTGGTTCGCTTCGCATGTGAGTCGATTGGTCAGACCGTGAAAACCGACTGGTCAATGAGAGCCAATTGATTGAAAATGGGTTTTTGGTATATTGCCAGACGGAAACTGCCTTGACTTTCAAGTGGTCAGTTGGGCAGTTCGGGAATCTCACAATATTTGGAGCCTGCGTGCCAAACAACTCAAGATCACTGTAGAATTCCTTCTCACCTGTTTGTTCTTTAGGTTATCGCTGAAAATGAACCCCGACCGCGTACTTCTCCTTCTCGATAAGAGATCAACGATCGCAGATCTACATCTTTGCGTCCGAATGGACACCGAAAAAACGAAAAGCGAATTTAAACCGTCGACGCGCACGCTGGTCGTCGAGGCACCTCTCGCCGATTAGATCGGTTCTCCAACCTTTTCCGGTCCCGGTTGTTTTCTTCTTCAACGTACTCTTTATTGCTTGTTAGTGTGTATGTTAATGGAGAGTTAGAGCGCATTCCCGTGCTGATATCGATTGATCGCGGTTCTCTGTGCTTGTTGTTGTTTGTGAATTTTGATAAAAATAAACAGCTTTTGTTAAGATTTGTTAGGGTCGTCGGTCTGGGTAAGGTTGTTTGTTCCAATTTACCTCTCAAAACGATTTCGAACCATCAGATCACTTCGCGTGTATTCTTGTACTTATATTTGTAAGCAGCGCTTTATTTTAGGAACTAATGCTGGGAAGATTTGGATTCGCGAGGGGGTTTTCCTCCACCACCTTTTCAGTGAGCGAGTGTTTGTTTGTTCGAAGCATAAATGTGGATTGCAGAAAGGAGCTGAATTGGTGCCGACACTCGAAAGCATTCTGGGAGCGTTGAATGTGAAAACTTCGATCGCTGTCAGAGATCATCATGGCCATGACGAGAGCCACTTTAAGTCCGTATTTTATCTGAAAGTTTCCCAATTTCTAATTTTTGGTTAGGAGCTACCGCCCAGATGTCGTTGTTGTGCCACAAAACGTGGAGCAAGTGTCCGAAGTGGCGAAGCTTTGTAATGCTAATCGACTCCCTTTGATCCCCTTCGGCACTGGAACTGGAATTGAAGGAGGTGTGAATGCTATTAAGGTAGGAAACTCGTCGTTGGCTACCTTAAGTAATTCTTTTGAGGGCGGAATCTGCGTAGATCTGACAGCGATGGATCAGATGACCGAATTGAACGTGGAAGACTTTGACTGTTCGGTGCAACCCGGAGTTACAAGAAAAGCGTTGAACGAGATGCTGAGGGATACGGGTCTCTGGTTCTCAGTTGGTTGGTCCCTGAAGTTCTATTATAGGAAGTCATAATCCAATTTCAGATCCTGGAGCAGATGCTTCAGTATGCGGAATGGCTGCTACGGGCGCCAGTGGAACGAACACGGTGAAATACGGGACGATTGTGGACAACGTGAGAAACCTTGAAGTTGTACTAGCCGACGGATCCATTATCCACACGAGGGGAAAGGGCCGTCGGCCTAGGAAGTCTTCCGCTGGCTACAACCTCACGCAACTCTTCGTAGGGTCCGAAGGAACCCTCGGGATAATCACGAGCGCGTGTGTGAAGCTCCACGCGCGTCCGGCATTCCAGAGCGCCGCCGTTTGCTCGTTTCTTACCGTGAAATCAGCGGTTCAATCGGTCGTCGAAACGCTACAAAGCTACATCCCAATCGCTCGTATCGGTATTTAACTATTGCTTGAAAGAGGTTGCACTTAATATTTTTTCAGAATTCCTTGATGCATGTCAGATGGAGGCCTGTAACAAGTTTAGCGACCTCCACATGGCTGTGGCGCCGACGCTTTTCCTTGAATTCCACGGGTCCTCCGAGATGGAAGTCGCCGAGCAGGCCAAACTTGTCGGTATGGGGTACAATAGGAATCTCAAGTGCGGACTGTTCAGAAGACATCTGCCACTCGAACAAAGGAGGCAACTTCAAGTGGTCGACCGAGCAAGAGCAGATGAACCGGCTCTGGGCCGCGCGGCACAACGCCTACTACGCTGCTCTTGGCCAACGTCCTGGATGTCGCGGATTCTCCACAGACGTCGTTGTCCCGATTTCCCATTTGGCCACGATCGTAGAAGAAACCCGAAAGGACATTGATGCCTCGGGGCTCTTCGGTATGCTCTTGTCAAAGTCGCAGTGTTCTGAGAAGACATAATTTAATTTTAGGGACTATCGTGGGCCACGTCGGTGACGGAAACTTTCACTGCATCTTCCCCACGAACGAAGACGACGAAAACGAGGTTCACGAAGTTCAGCGACTTTCCGACAATGTTGTCAAGTAGGCCCAAATAATATATGTTTGTATATGAATCAAACTTTTTAGGAGAGCTTTAGCCGTGGGAGGAACGTGCACCGGAGAGCACGGAATTGGAATGGGTAAGAAGAAGTACATGAAGCCTGAGTTTGGAGCAACCACTCTTGGGGTCATGAAGACCCTCAAGGGGTCCCTTGACCCCAACAGTATCATGAATCCGGGGAAAGTGTTTGACGTCTAGAATCAGAATAATATTTATTGTGTGCAACCCGAAGAGATCGTCGTTTAGTACATCATTCCCGTTTCCATTTGCATAAGACCGATCCTGCGCTGGGGACTCGAATCCGGCACCAGCAGAATGTGCTCCTTCTTCTGGGGCTGGAACAGACTCCGGAGGCGCTCGATGGCGCCTACCTCCTTCGAAGCGTGGGCCGTTGGCGAATCCGCGATGTTCGCCTTGCTCCGCCGGGGGTTCGGGACGAAGTTGAAGGAGATCCGGCGGCTCTCGGGCGGGGTGGCCTCGCTGTTTGCGCTGGAGATATTGGGGACCACGAGGGTCGGCGGTGCCGCCTCGGACTCTATTCGTTCGCTCGGCGTGAAGTTCTTTCGGACTGGGGACGAACCCACCGCCGTACATTCGCTGGTAGCACAGATCGTCCCGCGAAGTCGTGTTGATGAGCATGGCGGAAGTAGCGCTGGGCCGATGCGAAGAGGTGAGCGCAAGCTGCTCCGTCCTCGTAAGGTCCGTGTGAAGGCTTGTGCTGCGAGATGTCCTGATAGTCGTAGCCGGGCGTCATCTCGTGGAACTCCCTGAAAAGCACGTCGATGAGCTATGCAATGGTAATTCGAGGCGACGGAGCTTAACGGATTGCTCGGAACTCTCCGTTGACACTTCGGAGGCGCTGACGTCAGCCGCATTTTTAAAATACAAGCTGCACTCTGTCAACCATCGTCCGAAGACGGATCCTCGAGGAACAGAGATGGAATTCATTACCGCCCGCGTTTCCTAATTGCGCCCAGATCACGACAACTTTGGCAATTTCGACACTTGAAGTGACGAGCGGATCACGAGGGCGTCGCGAGTGCGGCGGATCCAAGATGGACAAGCGGAAGCCGCGTATGGCGCGACCGAGATTTGCTTTGGTTTTTCGGATGAAGACGGATGAATTTCGCGGTCCCCAGGGGAATCTACGTTTTTCCTTTTCGAATGCTGTTTTTAGGCGTCGGAAAATTTACGATTGAAAAATTCTACGGATTTAATCGTCTTTGCGTGTGGGAGAAGAACGGAATATGGGCGGAGGATACGGTAACTGACCTGAGAATGCTCGAGGGTAAGCAGGAGAAAAAAAGTTGCAAGAAGACCATTCGGAACTTGCGGCTCATAGCGCAGTAGATGATGAAGTTGACGGCGGAATTCAGCAGTGACAGCAGATCCATGAAGTCCCCTAAAGGCACGTAGATCTGAAACAGAAAGTTTCAGGCACCGCTAATATTAACTAAAGAACTACCTTCTTCTGGAAAGTGTCGCTGGAGTAAACGGCGGTGAGGACGAGCATGATTCCTTGGGGCATCTCGGCAATGAGGAAGATCGAGAGCACCGCCACGAGCATCGGCGTCGTGTGGTCCTTCGGCATCTTCTTCTTTTTCATTACCTGGAACAGAAGCTTAGGAAGATCTCATAGGGACGCGGGTACCTGGGCGAGAGATTTTCGCCTGTGGGAAACGTCTGCGATCAGTTTGAGCAAAGCGACAATGGATATGGTAAGGAGGAAACATGGAACCACCTTGAAGAGCATTCCATTTGACCAGAATGCCATCTAAACCATACAATGAGTCTCCCGATCCCAATCTTGCAAAACGGACCTTCAGCTTGATGCAGTCCTCGTCCATCGACTGCACCATGTACACCAGATCGGTGGCGTTGGGGGCCAGGAACGGAGGCGCTTCCACGTAGTCGGCTTCCTCGGGCAGAAGGCACGGGAGCATCATCGTTGAAGGAAGCTCCACCACCTACAGTAATCGGGGTAAGTGAGTTATTTTGAAGCTGTATTTTGTTTGGTTAAAGTGTTCCCTGAATTGTTTGCGCGTGATTCGAAGTGAGTTGCGCGACGAAGGGCGAAAACACGACATAACTCATTTCCTCCCCCGGTATTCTATGGTTGCACTATCTTCGAAACTTAATTTCAAGCTAGGGAATTTCTTTGTGCAGTAAAAAAATGACAAAAAAATAACCCGAAAAACGGAATTTGAATTCGCATAACGCTTTTCGCTTTTTTCTTTGAACCACCTGATATTAACTATTTACAGGCATTCATTCGAGGCTTCGGCTGGCTATCTGTCCACGGATCTCGCCTGCTGATGCATGTGACCTTTAAGTTGATTGAAGAAGAGAAGTTCTGTTTGAGTTATTAAAAGGACACGTGAACGACGTTCCCGACGAGCGTGAGTCGTTAAATCGAGTTTAATTTGTTTTGAGATTACCCGGAAGGTGAGAAAGTTCGGCGTGTTGACGAGGGCCATGATGATGCAAGTGGCGATTCCCAGCAGAGCCGTAAACTTGGACGTGATGGCCACGGAAGGTCCGCTTGTGGCGCGGCTGATCGTGAGCACTCGAATCTGTGCTAAGGACACCTAAAGGACACCATATAAGCCGTTTAGAGAGGTCCCCCGGGAACCCCAGTGCGTTGCAAGTTTTTGAGTTGGGCCGTCGGATTCGGTTCCCGAATGTGACAAATGCGCCCGCGGCTGTGAAATTTCCAAATTGGCGTCAATTGTTTCGAGCAGAGGATTTTTTGAGCAATCAAGAGAAGCGCGATTGATTGAAGGGAGTGCGGAGGATGAGCTGGAGGGCCGGGAGCGGACGGACGGGGGGCAATTGCATTTGGGAGGTCTGCCCGAGGACCTGATTTGGAAGGTGAAGTCATACACAGATTCAAAGTGATTCTCAGAATTTTGAAAATGAACATATAGGAACGGAGGAAAGGAACAACAGTGCTGGAACAAAAACCAAAACAGCCAATTGGGCCAATCTCACCGGGTCATTCGCACTTTATGACACTTCTTTCTTTCAAATCGGCACCACTTTCGCGCGCGCCGGGATAGAAACATTTATCGACTAAACGTTACCGACGCAGCCGCAATTTGCATAAAAAAGGACTCCGCTCGGTCCCCAATCCAATTCAGGACTTCCGCCTGCACAAAGACGTTTGTGTAACTTATTCGGTCCTCGGAACACTTTTTGATTCCCGGATTCGGACTCACCGTGAGCCAGATGCTGGCTGCGTGGAAGATTACCGAAACGTGTGCATGGATCATCGTAAAGATGGCCCAAGCGTAGCTGTAGTCCGAAGGGTCACAGCGTCCGGCGGCGGCTATCAGGAAGTGAAGCACGAAGATAAGGTAGGAGACCATAACAATGATGTCGCAGATGGCGACGGCGCAGAGGAGCACATTGACGGGCGAGAGCATTGAAGGCCGCGTGAGGACGAGTACCGTAACCGTGTTCATGATGGTACCTTCAAAAGCGTTTATAAGGATTGCTGATAAACTTTATGCTTAAAATAAACACGTAAAATAAGTGGCTCCTCAAAGATTATGAATTCAGTTGCAAGTGTTTTCGCCGTCTCGGGAAGGGCCAAAGAACGCTAAGCCCCTTTTAGCCGCTTTCTCGACCTCAAGGATTGTTTTTAAGGAAGTGCCAACAAAACTGCGTCATTAACCGGCCCGGATTTGAATCGGGGCTATTTACAGAGTTCTGTACTTTGCGATCCCGCAAACACCCTCAGGCGCGGGGTTATTAACTTAAACTCGGCTACATCGGGAGCAAAATGAGGATGGATCCAGTCTTACCGGCAATGCAGAGCACCAAGGCGATGTAGGGGTGCACGGCGCCATAGCTCCCGTGGAAGTCGGCGATCACAGAAATCAGCCACGTCGCGTTCGGCAGCGGGATCGAGCCGAATTCGCATTCGCCGGTGTTCATTCTCATAACCTACCCATCAGACTACGGTAGACGGGTCAAGGATCGAGCGAGGGTCACTCTGCAAAACAGGTTCGAGCTGCTCTCGTATATCTTCGGAGTTTCGTATATGCCACAAAAAATGACAAATGCCGCGGATCGAATAACGCGCTTCAGAAAGCAGGGGAACACATGTCAGCGGTGAAAAGGTCCGAGACCACACGCGGGAAAAAACACTTAAAGCTGGCCAAAAGCGAACAAAAGTCGTAAAATTAAGTCGTAGACGGCGGTGATTTGTTTGCCGGATTATTCATAACAGCAAGGAGGAGGCCGATTTGGGGCCGAAGTGGGTTGGCGAGGTAAACAATTGGCCTGGGGAGTCCGCGGGTGAGAGGAGGAGACTAAACGGGATAATGGAATAAATAACTCTCGAGAGAGTCCGAGTGCCTCCGAAAAGGACGAAAAAGTGCCGAAATGAGAACCTATTTGAAGCACCTGCGAACCGAGTATGTCGCAGGGCGGCGGTGATGAATCGCGACTAATTTGAGCGTTGAAGCGCCGGAAACACCGAAGATCGTTTGGCCTGAAAGGACCCCGGGGAACAATGCCGATTCGGCGCTATTGCCGCCTCGAACGAGGCCCGTTTCCCATCTCATCTCAATTAATTAGAGCGGGGGAGGAGCGGACGCGAGTCCAGAGGTCGCAACTTTGCCGCTCCGGAGAAACTCCGAAACCGCGCTTTCGAGGAGTCGCCGGGCAAGTCATCACGTCAAACGGAGCGCCTCAGGGCCGTCAAATGTCGAGTGCGCAAATAAATTAATTCGATTTGAGTGGAGCGGGAAATAATAAAATTGACACATTGGAGATGCCGTCGGCGTGTGAAACGTCAAATATAAAACAAACGAGTGGAAAACAGAATACAAAAACAATCGAAAGGAGGAGAAGAAGCGGCGAAGTCGATGACGCGACGAGGAGGAGGCCCGGCGGGGTGCAGATTGTTGTGATATGCGCAGACGATGACGACGGTTAGGGGGTGTCAGGAACAGTAAGTCTCTAATAAAACATAACGAGGAGCGTCTGGAACCGGTTAGATCCAGAGATCTACGGCCTTCGGAGAGAACGAGAGGTACCTGCTTAATATACCAATATACTCTCCTCTCACTCCCCCTACGACTTCAGGATGTGACAGATCAGAACATAGCGATAGATCAGATATATTTTCCATCAACTACAGCTTCGCACCGATCGCCGAAAGTTATTTTTAAAATCTAATCTTCGAACGTCTGCCATCAACCACAAATTCCAAGACGGAGATGGAATTACTTGTCGCCTTCCTCCTCTTCCAGATTAAGCCGAGGACTACAAGGAAGCTTAGGAATTCAAAGAATTTTCGGAAAATACGTGGGGAGCCTCAAAGATTATTAAGCCCTGATGGCCCGGAAGACCCGCACTTATAATCTCGAATAAACGATCTTTTATCGTTTTGGAGACGCGCTTGATCTTGCAAAAATGAGGATCCTCTTCGAAAAACAAAAATAGGATTCCGAGGAAGCGGAATCTTTGACCGTCGCCTAAATTGTCATCTGAGGTTATTCAATTGCTAAGTGCAGTTACCTCATTCTGCATGCTTGAGGGCGGAGAAACAAAGAACGAGTGATTAGGGAGTGTTTTCGAGATTACCAAGAGGTCGCCGTGGTCAGAACTGGTTCGATGAACTCTAGAAAAAGGAGGATCAAGGAACCTTGATCGACGAGGAACTCGTTAAGCGGTGCAGGTCAAGCGCGACAACAACAGTCGCCGATGTCGCGTCTCGCGACTTTCATCAAATTAGGGCTGCTCTAAATAAAGCCGTCGAATAAGCACTCTGAGAATCCGAGAATCCAAAATCCGCAATCGTCCGTCGGCAATCTACGCTAGCAGAACTCTTTTATTGCCCGACGAGGGATAAACCTCGGATGCGCGCGGGGATAATAACAATTACGTCGAGACGGCGGCGCTTAAATATTGTCCGGAACGGAGACGGTGTGCCTTGGGGCTCTTACCGTAGAGGGCGCCCGGAAATAGGAACGATTTGTTTGCCCAGGAAGGGTCCACTTGGGTCTGGATAAACATGTTTTGCGCTTTTTTCCGAAGGTTACGGACGCTGAACTGCCCGAAGGCGCTGATGACCGGGTGAAAATGGACCCGGGTGCAGGCTTGGGAGGTCCTCGGGACCCCCGAGTAGAATCCGACTTTCTTCCTAATCCACTCAGGAGTCACTCTGGCGAGGACTGTCAAGACCAAGAGGAACGTTCGGGGAACGCGAGTTTGGAGACAGGGACCCAGAGGAGCATCAGGAGAAGACGCCGATGACGCCAAAGAAGCCAAGAGACCCAAAACTCGATAACCCATTGGTTCGAAAATAAATTAAATTTTTTATTATCGAATCGAACTTGCGGTTTGAGTTGAACAACAGAACGGCGGCCAGAAGAAGACCGAATTGATGATTCGTGGGGCGATTACCTCAGGAAGAAGAAGCGGTTGGTCAGAAGAATCTTTGTGTTTTAATCACGCTTGCACGATGAGGAACGGAACCAGCGAGATTGGGCGAGGGATACCCAGGAGAGAAGGGCCAGGACCGAGAGATGTCCGCGACACTGCGGAAATCGTCGGCGGCCGCTGAAAGACGCTGAAAAAGGAGTTCTGGGAGAAGCCAGTTATGAGTTTTGATGGGGTGCTTGAGTTGGAAGTGATCCTAGAGGGAGCAAAGCCCGGTTGTGGACGCTTTGAGGAAATCGTGGATCTTGAGAGCCCTTGAAGAAGTTCAGAAGACAGCAACGAAATCGTGGAGGATGGCTTTTGAAGAAGAAAAAGAAACAGGTGAGTGTTCCGGGAGTTCTACCACCCACAAAAAAAGCGTAATTCGGTTTCTGGAAACTCAAAACTTGAGCTTTGCGTCTTTTGTTTTTCGTCATAATTGCATTTGCTTTTTCTAATTTTTGTCTTGCTCTCAAACAAAAAAAAGAGCAGAGGTGGAATCTGCAGTCATATTTCGATCAGAGGGTCGACTTTAATCTTACGGAATTGAATTAATTCCAAAGGCTCAGGTGAACACGAAAAACAGAGACGATACCGAGTGACAACAACAGATCAACGTTTACAATACATGGGAAATTCCCGTGGGAACCACAGCAAAAAAGACGTCCGTTTTAGAGCGAACGGCAAAGCAGCAGATGCTGTGAAGAAGACCAAAAAAGTTGGAGTTTGCAGTTTGGATACAGGAAAAAGTTGCAGAGAGGAAGAACGACAGAAAATGTGTTCGTTACATTTGAGTACCTTAAAAATACAAAATAGTGAAAAATTGAAGAAAAGCGGTATAGATAGAACAATAAAAAAAGCTTGCGCAGAAAGACTAAATGACTCAATCGACCACAACACAAGCTAATTCTCGAAAGTCTCCTTCCCAGGACCCCATCCATTCTCCACCTGTTTGACTACAACACTCCGCCCGAAGGTTCTCTTTTTTCCAGATTGAATTCTAAATTTACCAAGCTCCGAATCTCCTACAATTTCAAAAGAGAAAAACAGAAATGTTAGCTTCACACCAAACATCTTTGATGATGTCAGATTGAGTGTTTTTGCGCTTCCTGCTGGGGGCTTCTATAGAATCTGAAGCAGAGGGCAATGTTGAAGCAAGGATGTTGTGTGCAGGCGCCAGAAATGAGTCAGTCAAGAAACGAGATTACACCTTCAGAACCGAAGACCACGCGAAGAAAACAAGCGCGCGGCTGATTAGCGGCGGATCCAGGAGGCGATCTGACACCCCGCGGCCGCCTCCGACGGCGTTCCGACGGCTCAATTAGGATTCGCGGCGGGGGCAAAACGATCCTCGAGATTCACGTTCTCACACCCAACTCCCAAATTGAATTTGATTTATTTCCGTTCTGTCACCCGACGAGCGAAATCGTGTTGATGTCATCCGAAGCAGCAGAGAGCCAACTAACACCTCCACGGAAATGAGATTCGTGCCACGGGCGATCGGCTTCTTCGTCGAGTTCCCGAAAAAGTCCCGAAAAACGCCCATTTTAAGAACGGAGAAGCAGCGAGATGATCAAGTTAATTGCGGAGATGACTCCGGTGGGTGTTTACTCAAGGTTCTGGTTTCCGAGAATAGCCGTTCGAGTTAAGCGATGCATGAAGCAACTTAGGATACAAGGTTAAGATTCCGAAAACTCAAAAATCGGTGCGTGGTATGGGGTGCGAATAAGAAATATTGCAGGTATAGCTAAAAACCGCATTAAATTCAAAAACTACAATTGTTCATCTTGACTGACTTATCCTATTTGTCCTCTTCGTGGTTAAATGAAACCCGTCATTATTTATAATCTAAGGGCAATAGGTGGCTTATGACCTGACTTGATAACTCCATCTGCGTCTGTCTCTCCCTATCATATTAAAACAAAAGACCTCTTTGTGATACCATGTAAAAGCGTCATGGAACATAACACTTTAAAAAAACGCCTGTTAAGGGAGCAAAGACCGTCGAGGGATCAAGTTGTAACACCGTGTTAATTACCAAGAACGCGCTGCTTACCCCAGCCTCGGGTTTCAGGAGACGCAAAAAGGCACAAAAAATGAACTCTCCTTAATGGACTTGTCGGAATGCGCCTCAATCGGGGCTTAAAAGAATATTTTGTTTCTCAAAAAGCCGCATGAATTATGGTATCGCCGGAAGGCGACCCGATGTTGCGTGTACTCCTAACAGGGATTAGCGGCGGCTCCTCATTACTAATTAATCGAGTTTTTCGCTATCATATCCGCTTGCTCGGCGCGGCGGCGAGGGACACTTTTCTCAATTAATTGACCAGTTTTGACGAGCGAACGTGAAAAAAGGACTTTTATGCAAGGAAAAAGGAAAGACGAGAAGATCAGAGGTTAGCAGAACTTGGAGAGCCAGTTGTACCCGGGGGCGGCCGGAGGTTCCTGAAACTCGTGAAGTTGAGCAGCGAGAGGAGAGAAGGCGACTCACGACTGCAGAATCAGAAGTCGGAATGGCGACTTGGGTGATCAAAGCTGGAGGTAAGGGTTCTGCGACCTCAGGTGGAACCTGTGGCGTGTTCTTATTTGTTAAAGGTAACGGGAAATAGTCTTTTTTGGTTGGCGGAGGGGGCGCCGGAGACGAAACGGGAGGCTGAGGGACGTCGGAGGGCTGGGAAATTTGAAAGACCTTGGAAACAACCTAAAACAAAAAACTTTAAGATCAAAACAGAATATCACAACAACTCTTCATAAATTAAATGTTCAGTTCAGCTGTTAGAGTTGGGAAAACGATAGCACAAAAAAACTTTCTTATCCTGACTGGAGTGTCGCGTCCTTAATTGATTGCAAAACTCAGTTCATATTAATCAAACTTATTTTTTAAAGTAGAGGACCAAAAACTCACCTGCAAAGGATGCTGCTGGTCCAAAACAAGTGACTTGATCCGAGCGTATTCGGATGTGCCCGGGAGAATCAGGCGGTGGTAGACCTTCTTGGGACCGGTGGGGACGATATGAGTACCGGGAGCAAAGGATCTAATATCAGAAAGCATCTGAAAGAGGAGATTCACACGGTTCAGCCATTCAACCCACGTTGATTGATTGTGTTGGTGAGTATTTTACACTTAAGACCCGAAACGGGTGCAACCGATCCGAGGTGGTGACGGTGTTGTAGATGACCTTGGCTGGGCCCACTGGAACGAAGTAGCGACGGGTGAGACGGGTGACTACTCTGCCTTGTGGCATCCTGGAAAACGTTGAATAATTTGCATCAAAAAGTCATTACTCACGGATCTATGAATTGGATCTGCCTGTTCTCGTAAGCATGAGTTGGAGGAGCCGGAGGCGAAGGCAGATACTCCACTTGGGAGTGTTCCTTATACTGAGCTACGGCGACGGGCTGAGGATACTGTACGGAAGGAGATGGCTGCTGGGGCAGGGCGTACTGCCCGCAAACGAGCGAGACCAGCGAGTAGAACACAACCTCAGAAAGCATCGATGATTGCAAAATGCACATCGGTTCGAATTTAAGTAGGCGGGGGAAGAATCGGAAAACCGGTGCGCGGCTCTTCGATGTTTAAACGTTTTTGGTTTGGTGCAGGCGAAAAAAGAAAAGCGTGGAGAGTTCATCCCCTGTTCATTCTTGCAAATTTCAATTGCAACTACGGCAACTACGGCTTAAAACCCAGCTTTCCATCAACTTTGTTGATTGATGACGCGGGTTTCGAGGAACCTTCAAGTTACAAGCCTCGGGCGGCTCGCAAGCTTTAAAGAGAGCGTTTGGAGAGGACTTTTAAAGCAACTATAAAAAGATCGAAAATGCTTAGTAATGCAATAAAAAGTCAAAGTGTGCAATCTAGATTGAAAATGTCGTCCTTGCCCACTGCGAACGGAGAGACCTCTTTGAGAAAAAAACGGACTTCGCTGGCTGTCGATCAACTGAACCCGTGGGTAGGTTTAAAAATTAAGAACCAGAGTTTAAAGGTTCAGTTGCCAATCACAAAAGGAAAAAGAGCTCAGAAATAGTCACATTAATTACTCTGTGTTTGTTTAACCAACAAAACATGTTTTTCAAATGTTTTACATGACTTTGAAGTTAAAAACAACCACTTACCATGCGTTATTTGAAAATGAAAAACGTGTTTAAGAGGTTTAAGGGTAAACACACAGTCGAATCCTTTGAAAGTCAAAAATCCGTGAATTCAGCTAAGGAAGTTTGGCAGCGCGAAAAACACGTTTTCTAGGTTTTTATGTTTTTGCGTTAATTGCAGTTTACTGTTTTAAAACCTCGGTGTGGCTTCATTACCTCTCCACCAATCTGTCCTTTGGCAAACATAACAACGGCCAAACTAGGATACGTTTTCCCTAAAAACCCCCAATCCAGGTCAACCTAATACGCGATTTTAACCAGAAAAAGCCAAGTCAATTTTCCGTATTGGTTTTCTGTAGTTTAATAAAGTGCTTCTAAGCTTTGAAAAGTTTTTTCAGCCGGTTAATCTGTTTTCGTTGGATTCTCTAATCGGCAAATTGCGTAAACTGATGTGGATTGTTATTTCTAATTTCCTGAAATCGATGTCTAGGATATTGCGAGCGGTCACAGCGCCTTCCAAGAGTGCGGAGACCAGATTCCGTGTGATGTTCTCGATTCTTGGACATCTTTCCGGTTTTCCGATTAGGCATTTTCCAAACAGCTTCAACGAAGATTTAACGCATAAATAAAACATTCCTGCAAAACCATTTCCGCTATTAAGCATACATTTGATAGTGCGATTTGGCGGCTTTGCACAGTGGTTTTGAACTTCCATGACGATCGACTATTTGTGCGCACATTCGGGACGCGTTTCCCACTTTTCCGCAGTTTTAAGCGCTTAAAAACTTGATTTGAAAGGCAGATCGGATTTCCTGCTTGACTGCATTTTAATGTTTCACACTTTGAGATCTGGTGTAGAATCGTACGGACGCGCTGCTTCCTGGTTGGTCCTGATTTCAAAGTAAGTGAAAGTGCATGAGGCCATAGAACAAAAACCTCCAATCTTTCACCTTTCAAACTTCAATGTTACCATTTTTTTATTCACCGTTGGGTGAGCTTAAGCAACGGTCACAAACCCTACCAGACCCCTTAAATAAAACTTTGTGCGGCGAATTCCGCAAACAATCCTATTTTGTTCTGCGAGAGTTGTACAATCTATATTGCTTTTCAAACCTCTAATCGGTTTGTTTTTCGATGTTTTTTGAGCGAAATGAGATTTTGAAACCAAGTGCGCTATTTATATGACCGCCACTGTATCCTCGTTAATCTAAAATGACGTCCTAAGCGGTCCTCTAACTTAGTTTGATCTTCTACTTCTAGTATTCTCTATTTATTGGTGTGTCGGTCTAGCCTACGCACGACATGCACAACCCAAACAATCAAACCACTTGACTTTTTTCTTAGGTAACTTGTTTGAACTAATGTTTGATACTTTCGATGAGTCCGTTTAGCATCCTTCCGATGTCCAAATGCCATCCATGCTATTCTTGCCTTTTCCTTTAACCCAATTGCAGTTGCGCTTAAATGTTTTCCACTAGGAGTTCATTTCTAGGTAACCCAAACACTTAATCAAATTGTGCATAACCTTTAAAGTATAACTCAAAATTAAATTTTTCGAGGTAGGTGGTTAATAACGTTAAAAAACGGTTCTACAGGTGAACAATGCCGAAAGTGTGGCAAATCAGAATTTTCTAGAACGGCTTCGTCTTTGCCCACAATGTGTTTGAGTATGATTTATTCTTAGCGGTTGGTTCTGCTGTTAAAGGTTAACGGTTTAGTGTTTCGTGTCTTCTTAAATGGTTACATTTTTCCTAAAATCCAGTAAACCCCTCCAATTTTAAACTTAGCATTTTCTTGAAATTGTGTTTCAATTGTAGGTTGCGCTCGCTCAGATTAACTTGTTTTTTGTTGTGTTCGTTGTTGCGTTGTTCCTTTATGATCTGTACAGTTGTGGGATATGACATGGTCCTTAAGCTCAACCTCGTCGAAGGTAAGCGTCCATTGAGTTCATCCGGCGCACATGGCTAATTTTCAAATGCTTTTGTATTCGGAAGTGGGGAGCCGCTCCGGAAATCTGCGTTTTCTCAATGTCAATATCGTTGAAATATTGTCCTAACCAAATCCTTCTTGTTTAAGGACGTAGCATTTACTACCATAACCGCATGGTCAGCGTTTCCCTTTCCGATCACCGTTTCCAGCTTTCGGTTTCCAAGGAACGACCTTTTTTCTACAATCGAGGTCACATCTGTTTGAGACATGTTTTTATTTAAAACAAGCATTGCTTGCTCTGCACCCTTACCCCTTCTCTGTATCCTCACCCTCTCGAGTACTCCTGTTTCGATCCGTAAGGTCGGCTCGTTAGCTCTTTATGTCGGCTAATTGTTCCGTGTTCGGCCTGGTGTTACGCAGTTATTCTTGGCCTTTGGCCGTTCAAATATTGCGTCCGGGAGTCCTTCGAAAGTTCTCCGTTGTCCGGCAAAACGCAGATTTTCGGAGCGGCTCCCCACTTCCGAATTCGTCATTATCGTCCTTGAACTTCTCCTTTAGAGGACAATTTCTGAAATTCACTTTTTTCTAATAGTTTCATAACCAATTAACGTGTATTCCCTGTGGCTCAGCGCGCCCACATAAGCTTAATCTGGTTAGAGCCGAGTAATTGTTTATCCTCGCCGCTACTGTAGCCTCCACGCAACTCCCAACTTTTCAATTTTCTTTCTAATTCTCGAAACAATTATCAGAAAACTTTGGAGGTTTTCCTTTAGTCGGAAATGTTTATTCCGTCTTTGTGTTTATTCCAAACCTCCTGCGGACGCCTCTCGCTTTTTTCATGGTTTCAAGAGTGTCTCGATTTCGGATTCGCTTTTAGTCGTCAGGCAATAAACGGGCGGAGCGCGCGATGTCGCCGGGCGACCCTCGACGGATCCTCCGGCCGGAAAACTAAATCACTCTCCACTTTTTTGAATTTTGAAGACTTCGGCGTCTCCGAGTCAATCTTCTTTTGGCCCATTGATGACTTGATAGCACTTCTGCATCACTTTTGTTGCTTGTATCCTAGAGGTTTCGGCGTGAGGACAAAGACGCCTCCAGGATTCTTACGCATTTCGCCGAAATCTAGTCGGATGTTTTCTAAATTAGCGCAAATCTTGTTGCGATTCGCTTTGTTTTTGCAAAATCGAAAGTTTTAATTTGATTTTCTCATTTTTGGCGGCTTCGGGCAGATGCGCGGCGCCAACTAAACCAAAAAATATCCAAATTTCGGATTCGAAATGTCCGAAGACCTCCTGGAACGAGCTGTGTTGAGCTTCGTGTTTTTCTTACAAATCCATTCAAGGTTTCTCATTTGGAATGCAAATTCAATTAAACCCGTTCATGTTTTATTACCAATTCGTTTCTTTCCAAGTCGATGACACCCAAACAACTACCAGTGCAACCCATATTTCACCCGGATTGCCTTTTTTGGCGCCCCCTAATCACATATTTTCTGGAATCTCGAGATTCCACGTTTGACGTCTTAATCGCGACTTTCGTTTTGAAAGATCGCTTGTAACATGAAAATAATCTGTTTTCCTCGATTTCTCCTAAGCCGCTTTGACGTAAATCAAGATTCCCTCTTCTGGATCTTGGCGAATTCCGAGGTGTTAGTAATTGGAATGAGCGCAGAATCGACGTCAACGGAATTTGGAAAGAAAACAATTATCGTGGGGAAGATGGACACATTAGGCACAAATTCGGTTCTTTAGCTTTTGTCGCCTGCACCCAAATACGCTAGGCGACAAAGTGACGTTTCCTGTAATTCACTCAAATCTTGGCACAAAACAGCCAGGAAGCAACTTTATTGAACCGCGGGAAATCAGCACCGTCGCCGACTTCCCACAACACGCGGTCCCTCAGAGCAAAATGTTGTGCAGACGGCGTCTTCCGTGATTTTGGCAAAGTTTCTCCACTCGGACATTAACGGGTATCAATAAGTAATGTCGGAAACTTGTTTTATTAATGTCGCGGAGGGACAACGACGCGCCCAAGAAGTGAAGATCGTATTTTACGTATTAATTAGAGCATCGGATTTAAGGATTCCCACTACACGCCGACTTCCGGTGCCAGTTTTGACAATTTCCGGAAGAAAACGTGTTGGCTCGTGGACTGGTTGAGTAGTCAAAAATAGGTCAACAGATTTACTATAAACATTTTAAGAGAGCAAGAGATTTTTTTCAAAATGTTGGTTGTTGAAACTTGAACAACTACATTTTGTGGATTTAAGATTAGGATGTCTATGGATTCTCTAGGATGTCTCTCTTCTTCTTCGAGTAAATTCTCAAGTTGCCGCTCCGCTCGGCGGAATACACTGATTCCTTTAACTGAGTGGGAATCTCCCTTTCAGGAATCTTCGTCTCGAGCACCTCATATCCCGGAATACCCCCTTTTGTCCAAATCCCCTCGTCTCATGCAAATCAGACTCCACATTCTTTTCTGAGCCCCAATCCCCTCCTCTCCAATTAAAATCAAAATTCAGCGCCCACGTTCTGCCCCAAAAACACTCAATGGCTACATCACATTAAGTTTAATCTTAAGTTATCCTGACAGAAAACCGCTTGTTTTCGTTTCTCTTCTATTTTTGGACTATGCAAACGTTTATTCCAAAATTTCAATTTCCTTGAGGTTTGAGAAGAGGAAGTGGGAGATGAACGTGACACTCGGACATAAATCAAGGACTCCAAGCAAATAAATTTTTTTGTTGTAAACGCAGGAAACGCATACGGAATCATTTTTTGAGTGTTGAAGGGCGACAGGTTTGAAGGCACCAAAGATCTCAGCAAAAGGTCATTTCCTGATGGCATTGTGTGAAACTTAAGAAAGGTCATTTTCAACCTGTTCAGCTACAAAGACCTTTCAGTGACTCCAATTCCACCCAATCAGCCGCCTTTCAGGACTTTTTAGAGTTGTCCCTTGCGAAGTGCATCTCGGATTAAAAATGCAATGAAAGTTCTCAGGTGCACGTGGAACTTTTTCGCCGTTGTCCTTGCTTAGAAGTGCGTGGCTCGGAGTTGCCTTGCGGCGTCAAGAAGCCTTTCGAGTGAAGTTCTTAGAAAGAGGTAGCGGATTAAGAGATTAGGACAGGTGTTTATTCAGCTTGCGATTTCTCCAAATAATCATTGCTATGGTCACAACTTCTGATTGAGTACGAAAATTCAAATGTTTATATTTGACTGACCACCTTAGACCTGTCACGACTGACTTTAACTGACTTGTCACGACGTTTTTTTGTAGAATTGGTATTTCGGGAAGAGTCATAAGCGCTTAAAGGACGAGATCTTAAGCTTGCGAGTACATCAGATCGTACTCATGTCCATCGTCCAATCTTATTTTTGTCCGGTCGTCTTTACATCAAATTGTTTTTTCGAGAATCTGAGGAATCACTTGCATCACAAGTCACTTCCAGAGTAACAGTGTAGTTCAACTTCTTTACCTCCTCCTCGTTCTTCATCTCCTTCGATTCCAATTACTCGCCTCTCCTCCTCCATCTCGACTCATCCAATCAAGACCCATTCAAAATGCCGGAAATCGCTCATTGTGCCTCACCGCCAATATTCAGCGCCATTTCCATAAATCTCCGCCGGCGTCTTCCGCCCGTCTCCCCTCGCCTCGGAGATCCTCTGGAGCCTCTTTCCGCTCATCTACATCTTCTTAGGTCCCACTTGTTTCCACTTTCGTAATCGGAATTTGGGACATGTAGGCAATCTCCGCCGCCAGGTACGCCGAGAGTCCCTCGAGTGGCGTTTTCGTTGTCCTCGCGCCTCGTTTGGACTCCTAACTGAGTGGGAATCTCCCTTTCAGGAATCTTCGTCTCGAGCACCTCAAATCCCGGAATATCCCCTTTTGTCCAAATCCCATCGTCTCATGCAAATCAGACTCCACATTCTTTTCTGAGCCCCAATCCCCTCCTCTCCAATTAAAATCAAAATTCAGCGTTTTATGGGCGCTGAATTTTTTTGGACCCGTCCCTCAAGTGGCGTTTTCGTTGTCCTCGCGCCTCGTTTGGACCCGAATTTGCCGAAAACTTGTCTTTTAAGTTTCTGTCGTGCATAGGTGATTAGGGCCTTGTTTTGTATTATCACTCCTTGCGCTTATTAATATTCATCCGAATTTCGAGTCGCAGACGTCAAACGTCGGTCCTGGAATTAGCGCGTACGGCGTCACCGGAATCCGGAGCCGAAAGAATCGCCCGACTGCACATTGAATTCAATCGGATTCCCGATTTTGTTTTGACGCCCTTTGTCGTTTGTTTTTACGGCGATGTTTTGGTTTGCGACGGAATCTGGAATAATCTGGGCGTGACTTCTGACGTGGACTTCTTTGTATCTGGAAGCTACGGTATGCGGCTATGTACGCTTTGTTTTTATTTCTGGGAGTGTTTCCGAAACTCCTAGCGCTTTCAACTCCAGTCGCGTGATCCTTGAGTGATCGGTCGGCTGGCGGAAGTCCCGGTTTTGGGAATAGGAGAGATCCTGGGTCTCTAACGACATTCTTGGTCCTGGGACTTCAGTCCTTGGCTCTTTCAACCAAGATGCTCTTAAAATGACCAATTTTGAGTGTTTCATCGTTGAATGTAGCTTGAAAAGTGCAGAAGTGATGTAACCGGCGTCCTCTGTGTAACCTGTGGATTACTCCCCTCATTAGCCCTTGATCTTTTCTTTCTTCCTTTGTCTCCGAGGCTTAAATCTGAGATTTGGCACAGTTCTATTGTCTCCCGTGTCCTTAAAAAAGCTTATAAACCGCCATGAAATGTTCAGATTTTCCCTTGTCTCATTTCCACCCATTTATTTATCTTCGCCAAACCCCTCCTCTCGTGTTTTTTCATCAAATTAACGGCTGTTTTCCGCGCAAAATCCTCAATTGATCACAACACTTCTTATCCAATTACCGCACCCCTCCAAACCATCCTTCGGCTCAATTTCCCAATTCTCTTAATAAAGGTTGCCATTGTCTCCAAAAGAAGCATAAAACAGCCATTAATATCAGGGCCTAAGATCAAAAGGCTTCCGGCTAATCGAGTGAATGATGAACTCAGGTCGTGACTCGATTCAAAGCGGAAATCGTTTTGCGTTCGCATGCATTCGTAATGAATTGGCATCATAATCTCGTTAGGATCACTTTTCGTGACACCTGGCTTCGCTACTTTCACAAGCTCCTCCTCGCGCCGCGCTCCGACGGGCTTCGGAATCCCTTGGAATCACTTCTCGCGGGCTTCCCACGTCACCCCACGTCTTCGCTTGTCCATATCTCCGATTATTCCATTCTGCATAATCTTATGGGATAGTTACCGTAACCCGGGGCGTCGTCGCCGGATTGGAGATTATCCCCTTGAGGCGATTTCGGCGCTTTCGTGAGTCCCAATCAAATCTGGCTTCATTCTCTATGCATCACCCTTCGAAGTTTGCGGCGTTCCCCTCCGCTTTTGGTCCGTATTTATAACTTTTACGCGGTGGTTGTAGGGCGGAGGACCAATCCGAGGTGGCCGGTCGGAGGTTGGCCCACTCGGAATAATGGAAGTCGAGCAGCGTCCTGGGGGGAATTCGCGGTGATTAGGCGCGCGTTTGGGCGGTTAATGAATAAGAGGAGGATTGGGTGCGGCTTCTTTTTGCGCCGCGCGTCTTTATTGTCTCCGTTGTTAGGCGGAGAGGTGAGTGCTTCCGCTGCAGTCCTTCCCTCGTGTAGCCCCTGAGGACGCGTGTCGGACTCTTGAATGGAGCCAATCTGATCAAGTTGTCCTCTAGCGGCAGGTGAAGCCGGAGTCACGCGACCGCGAGTCTTAATTCCGAGGCGAGCGATCCGCGGACCTCCGGCCTCCCCTTCAGTCGCTCCTCCGTCCGAGGACGGAGCGCCTCGCGGGAGCTCTAATCGTCCCTTTCCTCCGTGATTTGACAGTTTCGCGTATCCGTTCTCTTTAATCCTTCTTCTGATTTCAGAATGCGCCCCCTGTGTCTCGCCGTTACCGTATCCTTTCTCGCGATCGCCTCTGGGTTTAAACCAGTGCAGCGGCCCTTGGCGATCGAGGGAGGTGCGACGAGCTCTCTCGACGACGGCCTCTTCTGCGAGAACTTCCCGAAGCACCCAGCGTGCGAAGCTCAAGGTAATCATGGAAAAAATCCCTGGGGTCGCTAGATTCCGCTCCTAAGCCGCTTCCAGACTTGCCCGGTCCCACAGGGAATTCTGTTTACGTGGGGCTAATTGCGGTGCAATTGAATTTTCTTCGGTTTTCGGTTCCTTTAGCTCGCTTGGCCGTCATTCGGCGAATCAGGTGCTCCTTGGGACTAATTGCAAAAGCGAAGATGTTTAACTTGAGGCACCTGATTTTAGCGACGAAAAACGAGAATTCATGAGAAAAAGCATGACAAATCTTATTTCAGTGGGCCAGCAGATGGAAAAGAGAAAATCGGCTTATATGCGGTTTGGACGCTCGGACGGAGGACTTGACATGGAGAAGAGGAAGAGTGCCTACATGAGGTACGGTAGCTGGAAAAAAGCTCGGTGTATTATTCCTTGTTTTAGGTTCGGAAAGCGAGGCGCCGACGAGGAGGTCTTTGAGGCGGAGGAACCTATGGAGAAGCGCAAGTCGGCCTACATGCGTTTCGGCAAGAGGAAAAGCGCTTACATGAGGTGAGCAGATACCGTGGGAGGTCGGAGGACTCAATTCTTGAGTTTAGATTCGGAAAGCGAGGAGACGCGACCTTCGACGACGACTCGATGGCCATGGAGAAACGCAAGTCGGCCTACATGCGGTAAGGAGGCTAAACCACGTACACCCTTTTGAGACCGCTTCTGTGAGTGTAGCCACAAGCCGAAAAACGCTTCGCAGCAGCAAAGAAAGGGCGAACCGAGGCTGCAGCTTCGGTGCGTTTCCGGCCTGACCGGGTTACGCTCTCTAGGCCCCGCACGCTTGCCACCCCCTTTTTACCAATTCTTAGCCCTGTTTTGTTTTTTTGAACTTTAACAACGTGTTTTAGCTTCGGAAAACGCAGCGACAACGTTGAAGCGATGTCGCCATTCGAGATAGAGAAGCGCAAGTCTGCCTACATGCGGTAAGAAGGTCCTCTAGCATCCGATTCCTAATCGAGCCATTTCAGATTCGGCCGCTAATCAAGAACGCTCTCCAAACAGGCCGTTTTCCTCTTTTTCAGTTTAACCCTCTTCTCTCTTAGTTCAGCAATATCGTCATTTGTGATCTCCCTTTGTCCATGCTACAGTAACCCTATCCTAAAAATGCACGGTGTTGGGAGTTGTTTGTCGAATAAAAAGTGACGTTTTTCCCGGGTTGTGATTAAAAAAATTTGGGTTTTTTTAATGATCGATAGGTTTAATTGCGGGGTGTCGGTAAATGAAGAGATCCTTGGAGAAAGGAGGTGAACGGAATTATAGATTGCATTTACACCTGGCTATAAACAAAATGCTAGTCAGCGCTTGTCGATAACGAAGCGAGAGGTTGATTAGAGTTGACGTGGGTTGGTTGAGAAGAATTTGACCAACGGAGAAAACAAGGAATGACCAGAGAACGTGCAAGGGAATGGTGGCATCAAGGTCTTAAGAGATTTGGAAGAAGTTGCTATATTTGTTCTTCTAGGCAATAATTGGCAGTTGTAAAGTAATCTGTTCGAAAGAGACAATGGAGTCACAACTTTGGAAATCGCGAAAGTTCTAAGAAAGTCCGAAATTGACGTTTTTGGCAACATAAGGTTGCTTATACCGCGTGGATGAAACCTTTTATTTTCACCATCAAAGGAATTATTGCATAAAAGGATTCTTTTGGAGCTTCTGACAACAAGCGCCGTTTATCCGGTTTTAATGAAGAAGATTTATGTGCGAGCATGAATCTTCTGTAGAACCTGCATTTTGTTAGTTGTGAGCAGGTACGGTTTTACGTGTGTAAACGACATCGACCACGAATCTTCTAGCTCAACTCACTTTTTCGGGTCTAATCCGACATGTTCGCAAAATCCATGCAAAGACTACAATTCCAATAATTACTTTCCTCAGTGCAAATTCGTGCCAAGACAAGATTGAAAGCCGAGCACGACAAGCGAACAAAAAATAAGTCGGTCAAACGGCAATCCAAGTTGCATGACGCTGGTAATTAAGGTGAATGTGTTTTTGTAGGAAGTGGGACACTGCCTTATTTTTTTGCTTAGTGGTTTAAAAGTCATTTTAATCCGAGAGAGAAGCGTCAGCTTTGAATATATCAGTGGCAGACTAACTTGCAAGAACAAACTTAATTTAGATTTTCTGTTTTTCCTCGGACGATTTGCAGTTGAAATCGCTGAGAAGACCAAATAATCACTCTGGATAAGATTCAATCCGAAAGAGACGTACACTCTTGAAAGTCTGTTTGGAAGCAGGAAGGCCCATAAGTTTACTAGGAAACTTTAGTTTCCTACAAACGAATACAAAATAATATTATCACTGTGTACCTACGTTCCGACTACTGATAAGCAAAATATAGAAGAAAGAAGTTCGATTTGAATATTAAGAATTGTGTAGACTACGATAGAAGAAGTGCTTGCTACAAAAGAAAAGCAAAAAGAATGTCATCAGATTTGAGGGGTTTACTCTCATCGAGGTTTACATCGAAATAAAAAATTATTAAGAAAAATGTCTTCAAACTGTTTCTTGCCACAACCGCAACCAGGAAGACTTTCAAAGTAGTTCGGTGAAACGTATTTCTCTTTGAAATATTGAACTTATGCAGCCAACAAGCATAGACTGAGCAAAGCAAAGCAGTGCAAGGCAAACAGCAAACAAATTTGAAATTGATAAAAACGAGAAAAATTTTATTATAATTGTTTAAGTCCCTTTTTAGCGTGTTGTGAGTTTCAGAAAAATAAGCAAAAGTCGAACATTTGAAGTATCACGAAAACCTGAGTTTATCAGTAAAATAAGTAAAATATGCAAAACGAAAGCCACTTAAATAAAAAAAACTCACTTAAATTTATTTCGGTTGTGCTCTTTCATGAATGAATTTATACACAAATTTTGAATAGACTGAGCAAGATTTCTGTTTATGACATGTATCCAGCAAACGAATGTTAAGCTTTGCTGGATGCAAGAGTACCTGCCACTTCAAGGCTTTCCCAATCCCAACGCCTTCCCTTTACTATTTCCTACTACTGGGTGCACTTTCTGTTCAAGTGCAAGTTCTGCGTTCCTGTTCCTCTGCAAACATGCATGCGACAGGCTGGATTCTATTCTTAAAGCGTGTACATCTCCGGGCACTTCCTGAATAGCAGTCCAGCCAAAACATCCCTCACAGATTTATGCTCGTACTCTTCAGCGGCGTTCTTGCAAACCTATTTTTAGCGTGTTTACCTGTTTTCCACCCTCCCAGGACAGCACTTTCCGGGTCGAAGTTGCCAAATAAGTACTTGAGACCCTCGAAAGTACATCGTTTTTCCCGACTCGGATTCTGTTTGTCTTTCGCTCGGATTTCGCTCAAATCGCACTCGCCGCTCTAAGCTTTTGTGTTAACAATTGCTTGAATCCACATTTGCGACTTTGTCCTTCGTGAGCAGCGATTTCTCCGAAACGTTTTTTGCCATTTCCAGAAGAAGGGCTGCAAGGAACCTTTCCCGATGGACCTCTTTCTCGGTATTGGACTCCCCAATTTGGCCCTCGGCCACCGCTGACTCATCGCCGCGCGTCGCGTTTTTTAGGGGCGGGGCCTCGAATCGCTGATCTCGGCAATTACAAAGTCGCAAAACCCTCCGGCGATACTCGCGATGATCTCGCTCTTGTCTCCACTTCGTTCTCGTGAGTGAAGAATGAGTGCATTTTTGTTTCAGGCGAGCTCCAGCTGCTCCTTCTCTTTCTGATCTCTCCCGAACTCTCTTCAAGAATGCCCGGAAGCCGCCTCTTCCAACCATGAACCCCTTCGATCTCTCCTTCGTTCTTCTCCTCCTGATCTCGTCTTTCGAAATCGCCGCTTTCGGCCCACTCTTCGTAAGTTTCTTCGTTTGACTCCCGATCAAAAAGGCCTTTTGAACTTCTAAACTGACGTCATTCGGGTGACTCTTCTTCTTTCGCTTCCAAAAACTTGCAATCTTCGCACCCTCGCCTCTTTTAGGGTTCTTTTCCTGCAAGATGGTGACTCATCGCGCAGACCAAATAATCAAATTCCGGAGCTTATTTTCGCCAATTAGCTGCCTAAAGAAGCGCCGCTGCGACCACAAAACGCCGCTTCCCACGCCAAAGAATTCCAGGAACGAGGTCCAGGGCCGCGCGCAGCCTCGAAAAGTGCAGATTGGGGTGCAAAACAATCTTTCCGCCTTTTCCAGCGGCGTTACGTGCGTAGAACGAAGGTCGATTTGTGTTTTTTGCGTTACAGAACGCTTCGACAAGTGTGACATTTGTTTTTACGATTCGGTAATTTATCACGCGGAACGCGGAGACGATCGGGAGGCGATCGAGCGGCGGCAGACCGAGTGGAGCCCCGATCCCGAGCGGTGTGACTGGGTTATTTTTGGATGGAGAGGGACTAAAAAGAAAGAGGATCTAAAAGGGATTATGCCAAGAATAAGACTCTTTTCAGAAGAACCCACTCAAGGAACCCACTCCCACTCGCCGTTTTACATAGACTATAGTTCCTTATGGCTCATAACAAAGGCGATTGTAAAAAGGAAGAATGAGCCCGAACATCCGTCGCTAAACTCGCGGATTACTTTTTCCCAACGTTTCGCTCGTAAAAAAGTTTCCCCTGGGCCTCAAAGATCGCTGGGACGTCGAGATCAACGTTTCTTGTTTTCGCCGTCACTCGCTCGCCGTTTCCGTGTGTTCTTCGCCTCTTCGCTCGCCGCTTTTCTTTTTTCCCGGTCGGTTTCTCGGCGCGACACAAAGGGAAAAAGTGTCAAATTTCAAATTTGAACACTTCGGTCGGCACATCACTTTGATCTTCGCTTAAAATAAATTCCATCGAAAATCGCCTGCGATCCGCGTGTTTACAGCGGCACAGCCGAAGAGAGGAGCGCCTCCTCCTCCTCTTCCCGCAAGCGGCCCTCAACGCGACCCTCAGGGCGATCGCTGGAGAACCGAGGGCCCAGAAGCCCCCGAGTTTCGGAATTTCATCATCTAGCCACTTAAATATGCCCGGGCACAATACGATACGCGCTGTTTCGAAATAGGCGATGTTTTGAGTCCAAACGATCCCCGAAATAGGCTCCGAGAGGAAATCACGATTGGCCCCGAGCGCGTCCGTTTTCCCGGCTCGAGCGACGGACGTCATCCCAAAGGATAGAGACTTTTGTTTTTGTTTTCTCTTATCCAAGTTCTAATGTGGTGCTTCGTTTCAGAAGGCGGCCCGAAAATGCAACGCGACGATCGTTTGCGGAAGCGAAGATCTCGAGGATTCGCCTATCTGCGGCACCGACGGACGCACCTACGACACCTCGTGTGACCTGAAACGGGCGAACTGCCAAGGAAAACGCGTGAAGGTGTATCACAAAGGACCTTGCTCGAGTGAGTTTGGGTGAAGGGATGCCGATGAGAATGCCTTGTTTAGATGTGGAGAAGTGCGCCCTCGACCGGAGTTTCCAAATGGCGCTTTTCATCGACGACGACGAAGTCTTCGTCCCAAAGTGCAACGAAACCGACGGCTCGTACCAGCAAGTGCAGGTTGGTGGTCGTTTTATGGCTTATAATTGTTTTGGAAGCTGATGGGAGCGTGCTGGACAAAAGACACGTGAACGTGAAGACGATCTAAAAGGAATTTAAAGAGCGAAAAGAAGAAATTGGGTACTGGGAAACTGATGAAGCAGGAATATTTGGCGAGATTTTCCATCTTTTCAAGTAAAATAGTGAAGAAAGGATCGAATCTGGTAGACTAAGTTGCCATTTCTGTTTCAGTGCCATGAAAGTACGGGCTACTGCTGGTGTATCCAAAAAGACGGTCGCCCCATCCCTCAGTCGTCTTCGGTAAATGATGTTCCGGACTGCGATCTCTTCATGGCGAAACCCGGACGCCGATCAAGTCACCGAAGGTCTAATTCCCACAAGACGTCCAAAAGTGGATTTCAGTGAGTGAGCTGTTCTGATATCTTTCTTTCAGGTTGCACCAATGGCGACCGAGCGGCCTTCAACAACAACCTGCTAAAACTCTTTGTCAAGGAGCGCAATCGGCTCCCGGAAGATCAGCGACTCCCACGTCCCGGGAATCTGACCGAGGAAAAGGTGGCGGCGCATTGGAAGTTCGACCAGCTGGATGAAGACGAGGACGGCCGCATTTCGAAGGCGGAGATCGACGGTCTCACCAGGATCATCCAGAATTACGTGAAGCCGGCCGCCTGTGCCAAACAATTCCCGGACGTGTGTGACGCCGATCGGAACCGGGAAATCGACCGCAAAGAGTGGATCTCTTGTTTAGGGAACCAATTCTCAAGTGAGTGGAAGGTGTTCTGACTGTTAAGCCGTAAACAAATGCACTTCAGAGGTGGCGATTCATCACGTCACAGGTAAACTCTTTTGTTTGATTCCTGGTTCCCTGTTGTTCCCCACTCACCCTGCACAAACACTCCTAATCAACTAATCCGCAGTAATCCTCCTTTCCAGCCTCCTACCGCATCTTCCACGGTCTTCGCTTGGGTCGGCGTCGACCGCAACTGCGCAACCTCGCCTCCTCGACGTTTAATCTTCTCCGAAACGGTTCTCTTCCTCTTCTTTCGCTCGTTTTTGTCGTCGTCGCTCTGGTCCGCCTCAGATCCCGGTTTTTGTCATCATTCCGCGCTTTGAATTCTTATCGCTGTTGGTTTTGTAGGCGCTTTTTCTTGCCTTCGTTGTACTTTTGTGCTGAGATCAGCGTCTGCAAACCCTTCTTTGTCATATGTGAGGGCGAAGGGGGCGTCGAGAGATCGCTTCTCTAGATTGGCGTCGGGTACCTACAGCGAAGCTTGACTCAGCAGTTGCCTTCATTACCGTCACGCCTCCTTAATCCAAACCCAGCCGCATTTTCCGGATTCCTGCCCGTTCGGCCCGCGTCCGGGCGCTTCGACAACGGCGCCACCTCCTCCTCCTCCTTATCAGGAAGTGAATCACTTGGCTGCTCATAGGCGTCCCATTTCGAAACGCGACGCAATTAGTTTCTTTCCCACGATCCCTTGCCAGGTGGTTTATGCTAATGACGAAGCGCCGATGAAGTGGCCCTACCGTTCCCTGCCGGCGAGGCTGGAACGGGGTCCGGAGGACCCGCCCGCTACACGATCTGCGCGAACATTTTGTTTCTACACGCGTGAGTCACTTTTCGCCGCTTCGAACGCCCCGAGCGACCAGAGATTCCTATCTGCGCCTCCTCCTTCCCTCGCCTCCACTCAACTCCGATGCGATCTCGTTTCAGCTATGACCGTACCATGAACTCTGTTCGAATCTCTTTTATCTCCCTTTTGATCTTCGGCGCCGCGGCCTACCACGACGCCCTCCCCATCTCGTCGATCATTTCACTCCCTAACGGTCAGCTTTTCGCTTTTGCATGAAAGTGCGCATGTTTTGGAGCAGATTGCTATTTCCTGATTACGTGTTCGTTTTGTAACCGTCGTGTATTTAGCTCCCGCTCGGGTACGAGATAAGCCGGCCGCGATTTCGGCTTCCCAGAAGCCTCCGAAGAATCCTTCAAACGACTTCCTCGTGAACCCGAAGATGCTGAAAGGCGACGACGATGCTGGTAAGAACTGTTTCAACCCTCACGATGATATTTTTCGGAACGCGGAAATGAACCTCGGATATTCGGAACCAATTCTCTTGCTCTGCGAAAAAAGCGAATGGGTCAATTGCACGCCTCAAAGGGCGCAAAGTTTGCGAACCTTCTGGCGCCTGGCCGTTCCAAGGTTGTCTCCGGTCGCCTCATTTGGATTTTTTAGCCTTTGACCGAGCGCCCGATTGCGTCACTCAACGTCAGCGGATGGTCGCCGCGGATCACGGAAACGAGTCTCAGCTGAAGGGCTACGTTCCTGCTTGCACCGGTAACGACGACAAGTGAGTTACGGGCGGCGTTCCTTATCAGTCGGGTCCTTTAGACTCTACGACGCCGTCCAGTGCCACAAGCAAACTGGCTACTGCTGGTGCGTGAATCAGCTGACCAACGAGCCGGTGCCCGGTTCTTCCCGGTTGCACAAGAAGCCGAACTGCACCGCGGTACAAACCCAGCCCCGCGTCTCCACTGTGATTGCACGCAAGTCGATCAAAGGTCCGTTTTTTGTTAATTTTATGGCGCCATGGCCGGTATTTGGAATACCGAAAAAAAGACGGGAGACGGCGGAGATAAGCTGAACCCACTGGTTTGCACGTTTTCGGAGAGCATTGACAACCTCAGGTCAAAACAAACGCAATCATTACACACTCATTTGCTATCTCACGTGAGAAAAACAAAAAACTAGAGAGAACGTCAAAATGTCACTTTGATTTGTCAATCTATGAGCATTCGACTATTTCTTGGCTACAGGATTTTGTGACGTGAAGTACAAAATTTAGGATTCAATGAGATAAAAAAGTAACGCTTGTGTATGGAGAAAGACGTATAGAATCTCAATTTCAGGCTGTAAATCACGAAAACAGAAGCAGTTCTTTAATCGCCTTTTTCAATCGATTTTGACTGAGATGATTGCGGCGAACGGAACTCGGAGGAAAGGACGAAAGGGACCTTCGAAAAACGAAATCGCCAAGTGGAAGTTCAACCTGATGGACGTCAACCATAACAAGGTAAAGAAGGGGGCATGACCGGAAAGCAATTGCTAGAGGGTCGCATTAACACGAAAAAGGCATTTTCCCCTTTTCCAAAAACCTCCAACAAGGTGTGAACTCTCGTCCCATACCGTATCAGTTTTCAATGTTAACCTTGGTCCACTGCTCACATCTCCCCACGTTCTTTTCGATTTCGACCTTTGAACACTTCAGGTGCTCGAAAAACGCGAGTGGCACTCATACCGCGGGGAACTCCGGCGTCTCCACAAACTGCGCAAATGCGGCCGCAACTTCATCCGCTTCTGTGACCAGGACCGCAACAAGAAGATCACTCAGGACGAGTGGAAGACGTGTACGGTACACGGTGAGTCAGGGCGCGTCACCCTCCTCGCCTAAACAAAAACATTTCAGCGTCGAAGGTGGACCGACTTTCGCTGGGAAACTCGCGGGCGAAGAACCCTTTCTTGTACATTCTGAAGCCGGAGGGCGCGCAGTCGGCGGAAACGCTGCCGCTGCACGGAGATTAAAGGCGCCACGAATTTCAGTAGAGCTTGAGCAGATAGATTCTTAAAAATTGGCGGTTAAGTTATTCCTCTTGTGTTTGTATCGGACGCGCGCGGGTTTCAAGTTTTGCTTCGAGGCAGATTGAACTGAATAAATGTACAAATGTGTCACGATCCGGTCGCGGAATCAAAAAGAGGTTGCTGAGAAGCTGATGAGGAGCAGAGATAAGAATCGGAGTTGGGTGCAAAGGTGGTTTTGATCTGCTATCGCTGTGAAAAACAACAGACAGAGAACGCAGTTGTCATTTAACAGTGGGTGCAAAGTTAGATCCCTCAAGAACTCACAAGCCCTTATGAGGTGAGTTGAATGAAGACACAAGCAGTTTGTAAAAAAGGGCTTTTGAGAGTTTGAAAATATATTTTGCGCAAAAAAGGCAAAAAGGTAAGCTACAACAATTTCGTTACGTTCCGTGGGATCTTCGGAACTCAGATTATATAAAGGAAAACTACTCGCAAAAGTCAACCCTGAGTTTTTAGTATTTAAAAGCAGTCGGAAATCTGCTCTTAAAGCGAATACTAAAAAACTTGAAACTTGCATCCACGGGCGGCCACCCCTCATTTTATCTCTTTGCGTGCCTATGTGATTTGGCTACTAAAAAGCCATTTCCTATTTAAACTTTATCAAAGTGTTCGCGTGTCGCTTCCGGGGCCGGCGTGGGCCGATAAGCGGCAGATTCTATTTTCGGTTTAATTACGTTGAAAAATACTTAAGAGGACAAATTAGTCGCTTTTGCTGCACCTTTGCTTGTGGTTCTGTTCGGTTTTCCTGTTTGACAGCGTGGGTTGCAAAATTTCGAAAGGCAAAAAAATAATTCTATCTAACTCCTTAAAGAAATAATATAGGCTCTTTAGGGCTGAAACGGAAATACCTTCGTAGGATCTATTTGGTCGGACATATGGAAATGTTTTTTGGTCGAATTCGTTTTTCATTCTGATTTGTTTCTTAGAATCACAAACCCGGAAAGAGTTTATTTTTGTTTTCAGATGTACCTGCGTTTGAGTCACCTGAATTTGTCCTAAATTGTGTGGATCGATTTTCAAGTTCAAATAGTTTTTTTGTAGCAATAACACGTCGAGTTTTTCGAGATTCCATTGTATCCAACTGTCTCGGACACCTTTCATTTCTTCTCTTTTTCTGATTCGAGCTTCCCCTGAGTTTTAACTTTCACGAGTTCATCGATGATTTCCCAAAATTAATTTGTCAACTACCGTATCCTGCGGCCTCTCAATTACTCAGAACCCCTCAGGAGACCTATCCGCGTCTTCTCATATTGCCTAATTAATTTATTTTCAATTTGTTTTTGTCTTAAACAAACGAAAACAATCAAAATGCTTTCGTCATCGAAAGTACGACCGCGACATCGTCTTTGGATTCAGTTGCTCGGCGGTCCAGAGGGTCCCAAGTTTCCGAGTTCCTGACGATTTCTGGTTTTGTGCCCAGCGAGTGTGGCAGGTTGCAAGCGATAAATAAAATATATTTAATGGAATCGAGCGCGAGAGCAGATGTTTGGGAAGAGTAGGGTGTTTCTGGGACCTTGCAAACAGCAAGAATTTTGGGTCGGGCTGATTTATTCTGAATGTTCCTTGGCTGCGCGAATGTTGCAGAAATGTTTTCGGTTTTTTTGGCCTTTGCTTTGAATGTAGAATACGACACATTCGCGAAAAACAAATAATTTTTTTGAAGATGATGTTGTGGTAATTTTTGTAACTTTTTTTCTTTGAAAATTTGGACACTAGGTCCCATGTGAATTTGAATAGTCTCCCTACAACATTGAAATTTTTGTCTGCTTCAATTATGGCTGTTCTTTGAAAACAGCGTCTCCTAGTCAAAACTCGAAAGTAGAATACTTCTTCAACTTGCATCGGGTCGTTTCTATGTATTTTGACCTCTGGCTACCGTATCACTAAAAAAGTCGCTAATCGCGACATAAACCCTGAAATATTTCTGTGTCTTGCTTACTTCCGTTAGCCACCTGTCGTCTCTCCGTAGTTTCATGCGTATACCGAATTATGAAGGCTTCCTAGAGTGTCATGAAAGGTCACTTAAAGAAGAGGGAACCAGTCCAGGAGCCAAATTGAGTCCGCAGTTTTCACTTTCTTCTTGTTGTTTCTTTACGCACCCATCCTGACTTCGATGTTATCAAGCGACTGATTAGGCTATTCTTTCTCATTTGTCTTGTTTTTAATCATTTATGCTCCCAAATATTCGAATAACGATTCCCGGACGAAACCGCCAAACCCGAAATCGAAAACTCAAAACTGCCAAACCCAAAGCTTTTCATCCCTCCGCAAGGCGTCTTAGGCGACAATTAAAATTACCAAACCTGAGCCTGTAAGTAGTACTAAGCCTGCCAGAAGTGCGAAACCTGTCTGCGTAGTCGGTGATTCTTGCTGTCGCGCCTTTGGCGCTCCCAAAAATCCATAATAAAAATGTCTAAGCTTAAGCCTATTGCAGCGCTTCCAAAAAACCATAATTAAAATTATCCAAGCCTAGGCCTAAGCCTATTGAAACCGGGCAACTTAAATTACTATTCCCGCTGTTTAAAAGTGGCTGCCCACCTTACACACTCTGCTTCCAGGCGCCCTCCAGGAAGACAGCCCCAGCCTACTATACCCATTGTTTGAAAGAAAAAAATCGGCGCAAACTTCGCATCACGGCAGGAACAAACCAAAATGTGTTATCTTTAAAAACGTGGCGACTTTGGGTTCGGCGGTTTTGTCCGGAAACGTCGAACGACGCCGTGCAGGTACCGAGTGCACCTCTAACTCTATTTTTGTTTTCTACTTTCGTTTTTAAAACAGGCGTTTTTCTATCTTTACCAAGCAATTCTTCGACTGTTTTTAATCTAAACCGTTTGTTTACGTCGCTGTTTCTGCCTTCTTGAAACTTTTCACTTTGTCGAACGACTCCTAAGGATTTCGCATAAATTTTCGCTTCCAAAACATTTTCGAGTAAAGCAACTCCTAAAAAAGCGCTTTATTTGCTTTCCATCTTGAAATCTCTGCTGTTTTCGCCAAGTTTCCAGATTTCTCGGTTTTTTTTTCTTTGCAAAGAGCGCAAAATATTCGATTTTCCGCGCGAATCACTTTCATAAGCTCCGACCGAATTACCTGAATCTGCGTCTGATGACGCCAACCTTGTCTCCTCTTTCCTTCCTAGTCTGAGAAATAAGCGACGTGGATAGCATTAGCCTTGCGCACTCTGAAAAGGACGAAATCAATCGCCCGAAACCGGAGTCGCTCAAGGACCACGTGTTGGGACAATTTTTATTCGATTAGGAAGCGAAACTTTTTGAAGTGGAAACGGAGTCCTGAGAGGTCGTATCCGCTCAAGTCGGCGCCCTTCCTACTTTGACTATGTATCCTTCCCGTCGTTCCTGCGATTCTTGGCCACAACTCTCTTCAGCTTGTTTACTTCTGCAAAACCCAGTTTTCCTTTATTTCCGCGACTACAAACTCGGTTCTCCACTCCCGGAACGGCTCCAATCCTGACCACCTTTCTTCGCCAGCTTTTCCACCTTTTCGTTTTCCTTTTTCATGTTTGTCCTTGTCCCTACCCACTCATCTCCGATTTGCACTTTTCGAGTTTGGCGCCCTCAAGGCTGTTTGTCTTCTTCGTTCTGCCTTTTTCCACCTAATGAACTGACGAACTATCGTTCCCGATGACCTCTGGCGCCTTCCACGCGCTTCTTGTTTTCCGCTTCTGATTGGATTACCTTCGCAGCCGCGTTCTCCTCGGCGTTTTACCTTTGAATCTTTGTCTTGTTTTACCCCATTCGCGTGACACCCGTGAGAAGGTGGGTCGCAAGGGCCACAGGACGTCCCGATTATGCAAACGGAAGTCGATGTCTTCGGCTCCTCTCGACTCCTTCGTCCCCTTTGCTTTGTTTGTATTGGCTCGTGTGCGCCATTCGATTACCATTCGGCGTTTTCAGGTTTGCTCCGGGGCTAATTCGCCCTTGTACCAAACCCGAATGCCCTTATTCCATTAGCCAGGACCGCTGAATTAGGTCTTTGTTGGACAAAAAACGTTAATCTCTTTTGTAGCTTTTAGTCATTTAGTCAATTTGAAACGGGGATGAGTTGAATATAGGCGAACGGATTTCAAATTTGGAATTTGTGAATCGCTGTTTGACACGCAGAAGACGGACTTTGTTTTCCCTCTGGGTCAGTTGAGACCACAAAAACAAAGAATCGCACCTTACTTAAAAATATGTTCTTTGGTCTAATTTAATTTATTTCCAGGTGCGTTTCTTTTTGTTGACAAATTTAAATAGTGTGACGGAGTCAGACGGACTTTTACATGAAAGTCAGACGCGATAACTTACACGTTTTCGCTAAGGCTTTGCTGTTCAAAAGTTGAATACTTCCAGTGCAATACTAATAAATTTTCCTAAGGGGCAATCCAAATCCTAATTGAGGTGCTCTTCTACGTTTTCGTGTTTAAGTCTCGATTTCTACTGCAATTAGTTGCGTGATTTAGTTGCTAGTTGCTATAAAGTATCTTTAAGTTTCAGTAGGAGGTGAAACCTTCCGTAAATAGAATTACGACAATTTTCGGCTAAACACCTTTCTTTCATCAGCTTTCTCTGCGTCCGACTCCTTGACATGTACTTATTCAGTATGAGATAAGGTGAACCAGGAAACCTGCAGTCTTAATGACTCCTTTTTCTCCAATAGTGAAAGAATGGTAACATCTTAAAACCTCAATCCGTCCTAAGCTCCCACCTCCCGGTATTAGAGAGCCCGAGGGTCTTTTTACCCTCTCAGACCCTTTTCGACAGCTCTCGTCGCCCGGCCTCTTCTCGCTCCATCGGCTTTTTCGTGCCGCCGCGATCTCATAAACGCTATTATGAGGCCGGAAGGATTATTTGTCCTCGTTTGCCTCCAATCGGTCGCCGCGCGTCAAAAGTCAATTCAAGCACATAGTTTATGCATTTCTCGATTTTCTTCGGAATCTCTCATTAGGTCTGCTCGGGAGCGGCGGTCATCGCAAGTGCACTAGCCTGGTCACTTCGCGTGATGTCACCCGCCCGCCTAATCCCCGAGGCCCTTCCGGGCTTCACCGGCACGCGGAACCTCGAAACGCCGTCTTCGGCGTTTAATTGTCATCGCCAGGCAGACGATGGTTTGTTTTCGGTGTTTGTGTGTTAGGCGAATCCAATTAGGCGTCGAGGGCCACCGCATAATAAGCGACGTCGCGACCCCACGGGTGACTCACAGGCGCCAGAAGTAGTCTGAGTTGCGGAAGACGCTTATTAAGATTCGGTAATTGGTCGCTGTTTTTGTAGCGTCGCGTTTTCGGCGAATCTGCTCAGGGCGGATGTGACGCCCGAGGCGGATTCGGGTGTTCGTTTCGGAATGGTCTTTATTTGATTAAAATATTTGCTACCGTAGAAAGTGGCATCTGCATGCGCCAAGAGTGTGTACTCAGTCTGCGAAAAAGGCAAGAAAAACTTGCGAGGGGAATCGGAGGATTCGAGCGAGGAAATGAGAAGCGTCGAAAATTTGGAGGAAAATGATGTTGGAAACGTCACTTGTTTAGATTGAGCTAACCGCTTATTCACGACGAGATCTGGGATAAATACGTCGAACGGACGCGTAGTCTATGGAGGGATTTGATCTTATTCTTCGCCGGAGCACAGAAGATGAAGTATAAACGATTATTTGCAGATTTGACGGCATTTATTGTCTTGCGACTGATATTGGATACTGTACTAGTACCACCCCAAAACGGGGTCCAACAGTTCACGTGGGTTGCGTGTGGCAACACTTGGCGCCACTCGCATACGTCACAAGGTCGGATTATGTCAATAATTGCCTCTTTGGAGTCAGTCAAAAGAGCACCTGAGTGTCACCGACACCTTCGGTCGAATGCTCGCGTTCTCCTTTTTGTTTCATTTTTGGGGATATCTGTTTGGCGTGTTTGGAGCAAAAAACAAACTTTTTGAGAATTTCAGACCTTGGACTTTTGTACCAAAATAAAGGCTATTTTGAGATTAGACTAAAACTCGGATGTTGAAACAGAAAATGTTTTTTATGCTTTTTAGAAACTTCTAAGAATTGACTCTACACTCTCTAAGAATTGAGTCAGACAGAACCAAATATAGCAACCTCACCTGTATCTCTCCAAATCCCTCAAGAATCTTGCCTTCGATCAGTTTTACTGGCTTCAAAAACTCGTTCTCTTTTCATCGCGGTCATCTGAACTCTTCTCTCGTCGGCAACCCACCCTTCCAACGCCACCTCCACCCTTTTTCCCTCCTTCAACATCCCAAACTCTCGTAACTCCGAATTAATAAATCCCGAAATCGGCGCCGCCGAGGAATCCACCGCCGCTCATAATTGTTTTCGGCGTCTCCGGATCAAACATCGATCTTCACAGCCCGCGCGACGTTCTTCTCGCTTAAAAATTCGTTTTAATTGCTGTTTTCGGAGTTTAGGAATGTTCGCCTCATGATTCCCGATTCCGCTTTGTGACCGTCTGCGCCTCTAATTAACGACCGCAGGATCTGCGAGAATCCAAGATCCACAGGAATCTCAGCAAAATTCGCGTTATTCTCCAGATGCGCATGTTCAATCCCTTTCAAAGACTCTCCTTCAACTACCGTAGTTTGCAACGCATAACCATCGGTGCTTACTCATCCGGCATTCTGCGCGAACCAGCAGGGATCTTCGCGCTTATCATAATCCAATAACTAATACGTGAGCGTTAATTACGTTTCGAGCTTTTTTTCGCCGATCTTCGTTATTTGCGACGCTTGCGTCGAAGAAGTCCTCTTCGAGTAGTTTGTTGCTAATCCGAAACTCTCGACGTGTTTTCCAGCGGAGGTCAAGTGTTTACGAGTTGCAGAAAAGCTTTCGGCCCCAAATTATGCAACCGCATAATTAGCCATAGAGAAGTGAATTTCTAATAAATACCAAAAAGTTACTTTAAGCTAATTTCGCATATTGTAAGGTCGACCATTTTGTTTGTTTGTTTGTTGTCGGTTATTAGTCAAATGGCGCGTTTGGTCCGAGTCGGTCGTAAATACAGACCAAAACAACCTTACAAGTTTCAAATTTTAATTTTTTCGGGATCTCCGCTTTTACCACCTTTGAATTCTCTTTCTCAAGTCACATTGATGGTTGGGGACTCAACTTCAAAAAAGTTTCTTGTTTGAAACCTTCTAAGGCAACTCCCTCAGCGCCCATGCTTCAACGATCACTCGGTGATATTCCTTAATCTCGCGTTATTTGGCTCAACGACTCCATTGACGTATCTCAGATTCAAATTTAAACACCGCCGTCCTCCAGTCTCCACGTTGAAAGCAACCCTGTATTTCTCGCATATTTTTAGTTCTGGATCGGGATCAGTCTCCAAGCTCTTACCTCAGAATTAAGCCACTCTCGTCTCCAGTTTCTAGTCGACTTGATTATTCAGCAATTTCTTCGTTGAAAAACAAGGGGAATTAATCCTCAGGAAAGGGCGTCTCTCGTCCTTTTCTTCTCTTTTTAATCTGTGTCTTTTCAATCTTTTTTCGGTTCAGGACTTTCTCTACTCAAGGTTCATCTCGCTGATCAACTCCTCCTCTAACAAAAATAGCTGACGTCGAAACCAAAAAAACCCGACAAAAAACCGGAATTACCTCACTACAGAAGACGTCGCCGCGCGTCGTCGCCGATTCTTCGCTCTTCGGTCTTTCCCCGAATCTCGACCGCCGTTTCTTTGCGTATTTCCCATTGTTTCCTCTCGAAAACATATTATTAGCTTGTTTTAAATGTCGCCAACGACCCCCTCCAGCTCATTTCGGGGTCTTCCGCGTTTTCCCGCCTCTCGAATTCTTTTTCCGAGTTTCTCGCCTCGTTTGCACGTTTCCAGCTCGACCATTCTTCACCTTTCATTTGTTTTGCAATTTATATTTTGTTTCGCGCTCGATTGGCCGCGTTCGAAGGTCGTCTGGGTGGTTCCGAGCCCCACCCCGCCCCTCGAGGCCCCTTTCAGGTGACGCGCAGTCCAATTACCCTTAGCTGCTCTTCTTTCTCGCTGCTCCTGCTTGGCCTCGGGCCTCCGCGCTCCGGGTGCCGGCCACCGCTGACCCTCAGCCGCTTCCAGAAAGGACGAGTTCGGGGTGCTGTTATCTCGCCTCGGGCACTCGTTTCGGCCATAAGATTCTCATTCGTCACAACACTTGAACTTATCTCGTTCAAGCATCCCTAACCCTTCCTCGCGTGCTTTCCGGGTGTTTCATGACCGCGTCGCCGTGTTTCTCGTCACCACCTATCACCTCCGCCCGAGCACGTCTAATCAATTGCCGTCGGGGAATAGATCATCACCGAGCGAGCAGCCATAAACAAAGAAACAACAACAAGCGATTCCGCGGCCTGCTGTTCGCGTCCGGATTCCTGGCCGGGAATCCTCGTCGGCCCATTTGCTAACCCATTTGTTCGTTGCAGAGTTCCTTGCGAAGTGAGTCATGAACGTCTCGACGACTCCTTCGCCGACGCTCGCTGCAACCTTCAACGCGATCTCCGAAGACCCCGACGCCTGGAAACGGTCTCTTATGCGGATCCTGTACACGCATGTCTTCCTGGTGCAGTTTCTGCTCGGCTTCGGCGGGAACACCCTCAATTTGCTCGTGCTTCTCAGCAAGAAAATGAGATCCAGGACAAACATTGTTCGTGCTTATTGCTTCTTTTTCGTTTCTAAATCGCTCTTTCAGCTCTTCGCCGCGATGGCGGTCGCCGATCTCACGTTCCTCGTCTTCTACCTGTTCACCTACTTCTACTTCGCCGGCTACTTCGCCCACAAGTCGGTCGTTTCCTCCTGGTACCTCACCTACAATATCTATATCACGGGTTTCTGCAACTGGTTCAGCGCGGTCTCCATCTGGTGGGTCCATCTCCGCATTTTTCTTAATTTTCGAATGTTTTCAGGCTAATGCTGGCGGTGACCATCGAGCGGGTTACCGTAATCCGGCGTCCCTTCCAGTCCTCGAACCGACTCCTCTCGGTCAACTTCTTTGTCACCATCGCCGTTATCTTCATCTTCACCTTTGTCATCACGTTTTTCCAGCCGATTTCGCTCAAAACAGTCGTGGTCAACAATCGCTACGTCCGTCAGGTAATCCCAAATGTAATTAGTCCGGACTCAATTGGGCGCCAGACGTTCGGGCGATTCTAAGCTTTGGGTTAAGTGGAATTAACGCTGTTTTCGGCAAATTTGGTTTCGAAGTTGCGATGATAACAAAAGGTCGTTTGAGAGCGTTTCTTAGTTTTCCGACAATTTCACGCTTTAATGATACCGCGAAAGAACGTAATTTCGGATATTAAAGTGTCCTTTCCAGCACAACAACCCGTCGTTGGCTACCGCCTGGACAGTTTTCCACGCGCTCGCGGTCGTCGTGCTCCCCTTCATCATCTCGCTTATCCTCAACTTCCTGCTCGTCATCGCGCTCCGGCAGCAAACGTTCCTGGCGGGCCTGATTCTGAGCGAAGGCGATCAGCTGAAGTCGCAGCAACCGCTGATCTCCTCGCGGAACCGCACGGAAAAGAAGGTAACGAAGAGTGTGAGTCCTCTTCTCTTCTCGCTCTCCGCGTCTTCGGCAGTTGTTTTGTTGTCTTCTCCCCGCTGCCGACATAGCCGAAACCTCTCTTCCGGCCCTCACTTTTTGAGATGTTCTATTCTAGCTTGTTTCCACATTCCTCTGTGGGTGTCTTTAGCTTTAACTTTCAAATTTCAGGTGACAACCATCGTGGTAGTGATTCTCACCAGTTTCCTCATCTGCAACGCTCCCGGTGCCGTCGTCCAAGTGCTTCGGATGTTCGAAATTAGATTCAAAACGGTATGTCCACGCTCCGTGGTCCCAATTTCGCTAATTGCGAATTGCGCATGTTGATTTATTCTATTAGCTCATATTACGCATTTCCTGCTTGCAGCGCGCTAATTACCGTATTCTCTTTCAGGAATTGAACAACCAGCTGCTCCACGCGGGGATGAACTGCTTGGCCGTGACGGGCAAAGTGCTCAACTTTATCCTCTTCTGCCTCTCGAGCTCCCACTTCCGCAAGAACCTCTGGTCGCACCTTCGAAGCTGCATCCCACCGCTAAGGCGCGTCCAGTCCGGACCGTCGATCAACTCGAAAAGCAACGGTAAACACCTCCTGCCTAGTATCCGCACCCGGACCTCGCTCCTCTACCCCCAGGCAATGATGGTGCATGTGCAGATCCTCTGAGTCCTCCGCTCTTTCGTGGTCCTCCTTTCCTCTCTCGGCTCTCGAACCGTTTCGGTCGTTTTAGGCTTCTCGCTGACCGTGCTGACCACGGTCGCCGCTAACAACCACCTCGACCGCGTGAACAACAACTCCTCACGGCCCCACTCGCGCCTCCACAAACTTTCCTCCGACACGCCGATGACTTCGAAGAAACCGAAGCTTTCGCACATAGAAACGAGCGCCAGCTCTGAGTACCACGACATTGTCCTGGTTGCGAAGAGTCGCGCAAAGCGTGCCGCGAGCGCCACCGAAGTGTAGCCCCTCTAGGATACTGTAATCTGTCCCGATCTCCCTCTGAGTCCGCGCGATCTCCGGAACGGTTCTTTCTCGCGGGCCGCTGATCTCCGCTGTACATAACCTCTCTCCTCTCCTCCTCGGTTGTTCTCTTTCGTCCATCGGTGAGCTTACATCGGTCCATACGGTTTGTACATACTTGAAGAAGATGTTGTTGGTTAAAATGATTAAATTAAGATTTCTGATGAAGGAATAAATGAAAGAATGTACGGAGCAGCTGACTCCAACACCTTTGATATAGTCGAGAGGCGAGACAAAACAATTAAGCGTCGGTGACCAAAGAGGGGATGACGGAGATTCCGAGAAGCGAGAAAATCGTGGAGCGTAGTTGATGAAAGGTCATTTCAGTATTCATGAGCATTTAGCCAAGTTTGAGCAAACAAACATTGAAATAGAAACCGGTTTTGGAGAAATTTATCTGCTAAAACTTTTCTTTTGTGATTTACTTTTGAAAGATATCGCGATATTTCAGTCAATGGCTTTGCGGTGGTTCTCTAATAACCATAAACATTACCAATCTTTCCGTTTGCACAATTTTGTAGGGCGAATCTACATCCACTTCAAATCTATTCTAAGCCGTCAGTCCATGCCTCAAAGATTCGCTCTCTCGCACACAAGTCCAAACACACGTTTGTCCAATTCCGGACATCGTCACAACTCGGAATCCGTAAGTCGCCAGTCGGTTCAGCACTGAACAGTATCACATAAGTCAAAACACAGGTTCAAAAGCAGCTTACCGAGTCGAGGATGCAAATCCGTGACGTATTCGGCGAATCGGTTCCCCAGGCGGGTGACAATTTTCGCGTCCAAGGCCTTCATCAGCACGGGGTCCGAGTCGGAATCTCCGACGACCGTCGGCCCGCATTCCAAGCGTGTTTGCGTGGACACGAGAACGTATTCGGCCGGCATTTCGACTGAAACTGACTGTTAACTCAAGAAGGAGAGCGAATCGATCGACGCCCAGTGGAAATTCACGAGCGCGCATCGGCTTTTAAGCAAGAACCCGTTCCGCCTTTGCCCGGAGACAGGTTCTAAGCGGTTTGTAACAAACGACACATCGTAGAATTCCGATAAAACTTTAATTTCTTAAATACAAAATTTAATTTATAATAACAAAAAGGGGACAATATGTATAGACAGAATCAACGTTGAGGTTCTTGAGGTCCCCGTAGGTTTGCCCGGTGCCTACAAAGATGATGGGCTGGCCGGTGATGTACGTCATCGAAATCGCCGCGCCGACCTTGTCGTCGACCGTGTCGAACTTGGTCAGGACGATTCCATCGATTAAGCGCGGGGTCGTGTCGCCCTCGGTGTGGTCGGCCAAGGCTTGGTTGAACTTGACCAGTTGGTCGACAGCTTCATTGCCGACCAGCGCCTCGCCAACGAAAAGGACGAGATCGGGCTTGTTGTCGTTGATCAGCTACAAACAGCGAACATTAGATAAGATGTGACATGGACCCACGTACCTTCGATAAGGCTCTCATGAGAGGTTCGTTATTCTGCATCCTGCCGGCCGTGTCGACGAGGACGACGTCGATCTCCCGCTCCACGGCGATACCGATGGCGGAAGCAGCCAGCGTGGAGGGGTTCTTGCCGTATCCCTGCTCGTAGAGTTGGACACTGCTCGGGTGCAGAGCGTTGATGTTTCGTGTGTGGGTTCGGAGCTGCTCCACGGCACCAGCACGGAAGGTGTCACCTGCGGCGATCAGGATACGATGTCCGTTCTCGGCCAGCCAGAAGGTGATCTGAACAATACGAGTTTAGACCCGAAAATGATGAAGAACGACTAACCTTCGCCAAGTTCGTTGACTTTCCAACTCCGTTGACGCCACAGAAGACGATTACGTACGGCCGCTTCTCTTCCTTGGCCTGCTGAATGTCACGCAGGATGTTGACGCGTCGCTTAGGAGAGAGCAACTGAAACACACATAAAACCTAGCGTTACGAAAGAAGTTGGCTTACCTGGCCCAAGGATTCTCTGAGCGCCTCTCGAACAATCGTGGCCACGCGACTGAAGGTGCCGAAAACCTTGCCGTCCAGCTGCTTCGCCACGGACGCGCAGAGGCGCTCGGCTGGTTCTGCTGCCACGTTCTTGGCTAAACACGGCTTAATGAACAAAAAGAACAGGAATAAGAAGAACGCATACAGATCAGTGTTTCCTTCATCTTGTCCAGCGCTGGCTTCAGGTCGTCCTCGGTAAACTTCTTGTTGCCCACCAGATTCTTGAAGCTTGAGAACCATCCGCCTCCCGAGTTCTGGGTCGATAAGAGGTCTTCGCCGTCCTCTTCGTTTTCCTCTTCCGACCGCAGATTCTCGTCCAGGCCGGGCAGCGCTCCCTTCAGTTTTCCCACAAGCCCCCGCTAAACCACAAAGATAAATATAACGCAAAAGGACAATTAAGGCATACGTTCTGCTCGAAGATGCGGCGCAGTTCTTCCTCTTCTCGTTCGCTTTTGCCGTCTTCGCCGGCGTCCGTGTAATCCAGGGCCGGAACGTCGTCGGCCTTGCCACTCAGGTCCCAAACGCGCTTCGCCTTGCCCTTCTTGCCGCCAGCGTCCTTCTCCTGCTTCTCGCTAGGGTTGCCTCCCTTGCCCTTCGACTTCATGCGGCGCATAAACACCTCGCGGTTCTTGAGCGTTTCTTCGTCCTCTTCGACACCCATTCTTGGCGACTTCGGGGGCGAGGCCTTGCTGTTTCCATCGTTGTTCTTCTCTTCGATTGCTTCGGCTTTCTTCTTCTTGTTAGCCTTGTCGTTGTTGTTGGTCTTGACCCCACCGCGGGATTCAATCATGGACGCAACGGTCTTTTGCGATTTCGCGCTTTCCTGGAAGGAAAAAAGAAAAAATACGTGGAGGAAACTGAGGAAAAACCTCAAAGGTGCGCATCTGCTTCACGGTGGGTCCGCTGGAGTTCTTCAGTACTTCATATAATCTAAAAATGAGGAGATGTAAGCTCCATAACGGCAATAAGGAGAAATAGAAACTTACGATAGGAAATAATTGTCGAATCCGGTGAACAACTTAGTTCCTTTTGATAGAACTTTGTTGTAATTCTCCAAAAAGATATTTTTGTACATATCCCGGAAGCGCATCTGGACTTCGGACAACAGCTTGTCGGAGTACGAAAGCTGGACAACGCTCTGGTAGACGACCAAGAACATAAGGTCCAGCTCATTGTCCAACTTGTACTGGAACGTGTAATTGTTCTTGTGGAAAGTCGTGGCACTGCTCCCCTCCTGGAACGACAGGATAAGAATTTAGGTTCAATAGGCAGAGGGACCCACCTTCAAGATGACTTCAGAAATGAGTTCGTTCACGGAGTTTTTAAAGAAGTTTGCGGCTTCGTTGAACGTCCAGAAGACGATGCCACCCTTGCTGAATATGACGAAGAGCTCGATCATGGCAATGATTCTGAAACAAGCGCTGGGATGCATAAATAGTCAATGACACGGCACGCGGTCTTATGTGACTGAAAAGTAATGCAAGAGGAAAGTTCGCGAAACAATGCGCGCGTTGCCGAATATTCTCGTTTCTAAAATTTTCGAGAAAAACGCTGCGGAGTTCCAAACGACATTCGTCTGAAATCCGTTTCAGACACATTCCGAAAAGCACTCGAGACGCTCAATTTCACTAAAATTAGCTTTCTGAAACGAAAATCGCGAATTTAAAACATTACAAAGCGAATCAATTAAGACTGTTTTGGAATAACAGACAAGCAGCCGAACACACAGACAATTTCAGACCAATTCTGTCACAATCGCCCGGAGCGATTCCACGGAGCGGCTGCGCCTCCGGCTTCGGAACACGTCACGCTGAGTCCTCGTGTCAACCTCCTCGTCGGCCGCGCGCTGCGACACAAACCAGAATTTCGCCGCCGTCGCTACTTCCCTAGAAGCTCGAAAATGCCGATCGAAGCAAATGACCGACTTATCACCCAAATCTTGCTAAATAAAAAGACCGCGTTTTGCAAAATGCAAACGTCAGGCGGCTGCAAAATTGTATCACAACCATCGCGGCAGGACCACTTCAATAACTTGAAACCCCGCACTTCGCGAAGTTCGGTTCCAATTCTATCGACCGCTCAACGTGGCAGCAAACGTTCCCGATTTGTTCCAGCGAGAAGCTCCCGGATCCCGCGGCTCGAGGCACGCCCCACGTCCCTTAGATCGCCGTTCTGGCCGTCCATTAGCGTCGCTACCTCTCGTCCCCTGAAGGCGACGTGTTCGTCGTTCACATTTCACAATTTCTTCGCCGATATCCTCCATCGAACCCTCGTCTTCGCGACGGCTCCGTCTTAGAAGACCTGCCGGGGCGATTCCGCACGTTCGGAGGCGATTCGCCATGATCACGCGCCTCCCGAAGCCGTTTCTGTTCTTTGGCTTCGTCTCGCTATTCCTCTTTGTTTGTTTCGCCCTTTATGGTTCCCTCGACAGCACCAACACCCAGCTCAAACATATGGTCCGCTACGACGAAAACTTGGTATTTGAAGTACGAAATTGCAAATATAATTTTCGAATATTAGGCTCAAGTCAAGGAGTTTGAAAAGAAGCTCAACGGATTGGAGCAGGAGCTCAAGTCGAACGACATAATTATGGCCGAAATGAGAGAAACGCTGAAAAAAGCGGAAAAGGCGAAAGAAGAGGCCAAGGAACAACACGAGCAGATCATCCGAGGTTCGCTTTTAAGTGCTTCCATGTTTTGACGCTTGCATCCTTGTTTTGACGAGAAATTAATGATTACGAAAGTCGGTGCGTTGCTGCTGCGGAAGTTGTAGGATTCAATATCTATCGCTTTTTGCATTTTAGAAGATTGAATACTGGCTATTGGGAGTAAGTTTCCTCTTGTTTCAGATTTGGAAAATCGCCGAAAGGCTGCCGACCAAATCCATGAAGAGGAATCCCAGAAGAAAGTGCTTCCGATACCCGCAGAGAAGGATTCGAAGGTCCAGAATGCGAAGACGCCGAAGCTACTGGGCACCAATACCTCCGGAATCTGCTTCGCCCACAACGAAATGTTCCGATCAAGGGGAGATGTCCAGATGCTTGACGTTTACGACGTTCTGCCATTCGACAACGTCGATGGAGGCGTGTGGAAGCAAGGCTGGGAAGTGACCTACGACAAGGAGGAGATCAAGACCGAAACGAAGCTTGAAGTCGTTGTCATCCCTCATTCTCATTGTGATCCAGGTGAATATTGTGGTTGAAATGAGTTTTGACCAACTTTCCGGTTTAGGATGGATAAAAACATTCGAAGACTACTACGAGGATCAGGTCCAGAATATCCTGAACAACATGGTCAGCCAGCTTTCCAGCCGACCAGATATGAAGTTTATTTACGCCGAAATGAGCTTCTTCGAGCGCTGGTGGGCTCGCCAGGACGAAGAAACGCACAAAAAGGTCCGGAAACTGCTTCTGGATGGTCAGTTCGAAATCGTCACGGGCGGTTGGGTCATGACCGATGAAGCCAACGCTCACTATTTCTCCATTATTGCGGAGCTCTTTGAAGGCCACGAATGGATCAGAAATCATATTGGAGAAGGTTTGAGAGCTTTTTCTTATTTCCACCATAATCGAGCCGTTCAGGTTACAAGCCCCACAACCACTGGTCCATCGACCCCTTCGGCTTGAGTCCCGTTCTCGCTCACGTAATGAAAGAATCTAACATGTCCAACATGGTCATCCAGCGCGTCCACTACTCGGTCAAGAAGCATTTGGCTAAGCAGAAGCAGCTCGAGTTCCGCTGGCGCCAGCTCTGGGCCGGAGAGTCTCGCAAGACCGACATTCGGACTCACATGTTTCCCTTCTACTCCTATGACGTCCCCCACACTTGTGGCCCCGACCCGAAGATTTGTTGCCAATTCGACTTCAAACGGCTGCCTGGAGGAGGCGCCAGCTGCCCGTGGAACGTCCCTCCCCAAGAGATCCATTCTGGGAATGTGGTCCAAAAGTACTGTCGACCCTTTCTTGATCATATTTGACTTTTGTGTTTAGAGCTGAAATGCTGGCGGACCAATATCGCAAGAAGTCGCAACTTTATCGAGCGAACGTCCTGTTGATTCCGTTGGGAGATGATTTCCGCTACGACACCCAGTTCGAGTGGGACAAGCAGTACGAAAACTACAAGAAACTCTTTGAATACATGAACGACCAAGCCGATTGGAACATCCATGTTGGTCTTATGGAGCCCTTCTGTTTTACGATTGCAAATATAGGCTCGATTTGGCACTCTTCAGGACTACTTCAAGCTGTTAGAGGGACGTTTGAGTGAAGAGGACGGAAAACGCGATCTTCCAATCCTCAGCGGCGACTTCTTCACCTATGCCGACCGCGATGACCACTACTGGAGTGGATATTTCACATCTCGACCATTCTACAAGCGCATGGATCGCACGCTTCAGCACTATCTCAGGTAAGGTTACATTTAAAGAGAGCTTCAGAATTCGTGAATTCATGAATTCAGATCTGCCGAGCTGCTGTTCTCGCTTGCGAAGAAACGCTTTTCTGAAGCCCAACAAGAAAAGCTTTTTGGCAGTTTGATGAACGCTCGAAGAGCTCTCAGCATCTTCCAGCACCACGATGGAGTCACCGGCACAGCCAAGGATCCCGTGGTCTTAGATTACGGTAACAAGTAAGTGTTTCTATCATTCGCTCCATCTATTGAAATCTCTCAGAATGCAAACTGCTTTGGAAAACTGCTGGAAAATTATCGAATTTGCGTCGGAGGTTTTGTTGGCTTTTGGATCCATCGATCGGAGCGACGGAAAACCGGTCTTCGAAGTCGTAAGAAGCACGACAACACGATTTAAATTCAATTGAAGCTGAATTCAGAACGAAAAGAGCGCTGATGCATCCAGTCTTCCTCTGAAACAGATTATAAGCAACGAAAACGAGATCGTCCTGTTCAACTCTTTGACTGTCGAGCGCAAGGAAGTTGTTTGTTTGGTCATTTCCTCCTCGGATAAGGCCGTTTTCGCCGACGGGGTTCCAGTGAAGCACCAAGTCGGACCTTTCGTGGAGCTCAAGAACAAACAGGTTCGGTACAGCGAGAACAAATTTGAGGTATCGAATAAGCGCTGAACAACATATCTAGCCATCCTTTCTTTCAGCTCTGCTTCGAAGCCTCGGTGAAGCCATTCGCACTCAAGCGTTACTCTCTCAAAAAGGCCGAAAACGAAGACGTCAAAGTTAAGGTGTACTCTAGCAAGGGTATCAAGTCGAGGTATAAAATGCTAATTCTGTATGATCTGAAAGTAATTTTTCAGAGATTTTGAGAAGGCCGAACAGCTGTCCTCCCTATCGAACGACCGTTTCGAAGCAAAGTTTGACTCGAACTCAGGTCTTCTCAAGTCCATCACGGTTCAAGGAGACTCTGAAGTCGTTTTGGACCTTTCGTACGTGAAATACGGCGCTCGAGGCCACAATTCAAGTAAGTTATTATATTTATTAAGTTAGTATCTTTAGTATCGGTCGTACTGGGAATACCCGCCGCTGTAACTGGATCCCGAGCCGTACTTGTCTTGCTTGTCGTTGCTTCCGTACTGCTTGTCCCCCTTGGCGCCGTAAGTCGTATGGTATCCCATGCTGTAGGACCCACCGGTCGAGTAGCTTCCCTTGCCTCCGTAGGATTGCTTGTGGGAATAGTCGCTGTCGTCGTTTCCGTTGTTTGTTACGTGCTGATTAGCTTGTCCACCGTATCCTGAGTTGTGGTCCGAGCTGTGGTAGTTCTGGGGGGCGTAGCCATAAGATCCATATCCGTAGTTGCTGTATCCGTTGCTGGGCTGAGCCTGGTAACCATAGATGTTGTAGGAGCCTGAACAGATTCTAAATTTGAATTCTGGGCAGAACTTACTTTGTGCGGCGAGGCATTGTGCTACAAGAAGCGCGGCGAGGACGGATGAGCACATCGTGGACTGCTTACGCCATTCTGAAGCAACAGCATTCTTATAGCGTCTTTTCTGGGTCAACGGGCTTACGTATTCCGGTTTAAGCGACCGCAGTTACTAAGCTTTTTGTCGATTTTAGATTGGCGCGCGGGCGGTGACGATCTTTCTGGAGCGTATCTCTTCCTTCCGAACGGCGAGGCCAAATCCCTGCAGATTGCGGACGCGGATTACGTTGTGATCGACGGTCCGTTAAGGAAGAAGGTTATCGTCAAGGGCCCCGAGGAGATGGAACTGCTTCACACGGCAATCATCGACGAGCATGTCGACTTCGTGAAGTTGACGAACGAGGTGTGCGAAGCAGTTTGCATAAGAAAACCGTACCGGTTTGCAGGTCGACCTGACGACTACTAAAAACCTCGAACTAGCCATGCGTTTCAAGTCGTCGGTTTCGAGTGACGCTGAAATGTACACCGACCTGAACGGAATCCAAATGATCAGAAGACGCAGGCTCGAGAAACTACCTCTCCAGGCACACTTCTATCCGATGCCCGGAGCGGCGTTTATCGAGGATTCGGAACACCGTTTCAGCTTGTTCGGCGCTCAAGCGCTCGGCGTGGCCAGCCTTCAGTCCGGGTGGATGGAGGTGATGCTTGACCGGAGGTTGAACCAGGATGATGGCAGGGGGCTGTTCCAGGTATGGAAAGGGTTTTGAACTAATGTAAGGAGACCATTGCAGGGAGTGCTGGACAACAAGAGGACCATAAGCCACTTCCGGCTCCTCGTGGAGCCGATGGAACAAAAGAGTGCCGGTAATGACGCCACAGTAGGGTTTCACTCGATTGTGGGACACCAGGCGTCCCTCGGAGTTCATTACCCGTTGGTTATATTGCATTCTCGGGATTCCGTTGGTCTTAAAGGTATAAATGTACAACAAACAGATTAGCATCACCAACTGACTTTACAGATTCCCAACTGACGTCTTCGTTCGAAGCGATGACCCAGGATCTCCCTTGTGACATCCACGTCGTCAACCTGCGCACGAGGGCCGCCACCACCAACTACTCTTCTACTAATCCCTCCACAAAGCCTCTGACCTCCGCAGGTTTGATCCTTCACAGATTCGGCGTTGACTGCCGATCTAAACTGAAGTCCACTTGTTCGCTCTCGGCCGATGGATCCGTAAGCACCAAATATTACAGCCTTTATTCAAAACTTATTTAGATCCCCGTCGCTGCTCTTTTCGCGGATAAGCCGAAATCCGTACACAATTCTAGTCTCACAATGCTCTACGACGGTCCTGAGATTTCCCAGTTCCGTCTTGAGCCCATGGATCTGAAGACCGTCCAACTGATCTTCTAAACCGCTTCCTCACTGACGAGTTTTTTTGTAGATATTGATGTTTATTAATTCAAACGGGGCCCAAGGGCGCATTCTTAGCCATTTCCACAAATTTTAAATTCTGCTTTGATCAGTATCGCTGGGTAGATCGAAAGCGACGTAGAAATTGTGTCCTGGATTCTCTCACCCGTATTAACCCGAGTCTCGTGCCTTATCGATTCCATCACCCTCCGAAACCAGTTGTGTGTGTTGCCTCTGTGATATCTCAGCTAATAATAAAATTATCCTATCTCAGCATGGGGTGTTTATACATAAACACAAACACGGATGACGTTGCCAAGGGGAAGCGGGGCGACCCGCGCCATGCCGTTGCCAAGGCGACGCGGGACGATGACTCCGCGAATCCAGAAATCGATTTTTCGAATTTCTATGGCGCCGACGGTCGGTGGTTTGACGCTCCGATTTTCACAAAACGAGTCGCTAATGAACGGCCATTCAGCGAATGGGATCACGGTTAGGACGAGTTTTGAGAGTCTATGGTTAATCGTGTTTAGAATGGACCGAAGGCGTCCACGAATCGGGTAGTTCTGAACCAATCGAAGCAGGAGCAGTTCGGAATCCATTCTGGCTTCAGGTCACTCCACAAACGGCTCAGGAACAAGTGGAAAGTCGATGTGTGAGTTACAGCTTGAATATAAAAATCCCAGAGCTCCAAAATTGGGGTCCGCTTTCCCGTGAATTCTATCCATCTAACGCAGCAAAATTAGAATTCAATCGCTCGTAGGAATCGCTGTCGGAGCGTGCTTCCTGCTTTCGGAACAACAAAACCTTCTTCCTCCTCCATTCTGACGTTTATTTCCAAAACAATGTGTTGTCGTCCTTTAAAACTGGAGTGATTAGGACACCGATTTGGGCTTTTAAATTAAATTGAGTGTTTATGCGACGTCTATTTTTAAACCCAATTTGTCTAGCGATCTCTCAAAATGCCCTTTTCACTTTAACATAATAACGCGGCCATTAATTCAGTGGCATGTGATGCCGGTCGCGTTCTCATGCTTGTTTTGAGTTTTTCTGAGAATGCGACTTACAAAATTCCACGTCCCTGAATCATTTTCGCATTTAGCTTCGCAGAATGTATGAAACACAGTAAAAAAGTCCATCGTAACAAAGACGTAACAAAGTTCGTAACAAAGAAAATACAACATTATTTTTTTTATCGCAGTTGGTTGCGATTGTACTCTCATTGGCGACGCACCAAAGCCCCTTGCATTCAGAACTTTTTTGGTAAACACTTAACGCTGTAATCCAAACACTTGACTAGTATGCACCTCTTTTTTCACGCCCGATTTACAAGAAAGTGTTTGGGAAAATATGTCGTTCCCATGGTATTTCCAGCCTTACTTATTGTAAAGTCAACTTCTCGGTAGTGCAAAAAAGTCGAAGTTCGTCTGGGCACTTAAGCAGCCCAGACTGCAACATTCGGTAGTAGTGGCTCGAAACACTAAAGCAGAGTCCATAAAGCGCCGTTCCAGGAACAACGACGAAATCAGCGATGCGACGTTAACGGAATGTCGCCTCTTCGTTTTGCCGCATCCGCGGGCGAAGTTCAGCGAAGTCGAGGTGAACAGCCTTCGGACGTTCCTCCGCTCCGGCGGCTCGGTCCTCGTCTTTACGAGCGAAGGAGGCGACGTGGCCGCCGACACTAATCTAACGTATTTCCTAGAAGAGTACGGGATAAGCATTAACAAAGGTTGGGCCAACAAAAAACGATGCGCGAAACATACGTGTTTACAGATTCTGTGATCAGAACGGTTTTCTACAAATACTTCGACCCAAAAGAAGCACTAGTGACAAACGGAGTTCTCAACAGAGCAATCGCCTACGCGGCTGAAAAGACTTCGAAGATTATCGATGAGGACAACAACACTCAGTAAGCCGTTATCTGAAGTTTGACTTTATAAAACCAATCTAGGGCCCTCTGCTACCTGTATCCTTACGGGTGCACCCTTAATGTCGACAAAAACTCCACGGCCGTCCTCTCCACCGGAACCATTTGCTACCCGACTTCTCGAGTCACTTGTGCCTTTCACGAAACTCCTGTCAGTTATTTTGTGGATATTCGATATGAGCCTACTGTTTTGCAGGAAAAAGGACGACTCGCTGTGGTTGGATCTGTTCACATGTTCTGTGACCAATATCTGGAAAAGGAGGAGAATGTGAAAGTGTTTGTAAGCGCGACTTTCTTGTTCGATTTTTAGCAAATTTGGTTTCAGGACGTAATCATGAAGTATCTGACAGAGAATATGAACTTGAACCAAATAGACGCTTCTGACCCCGACCTGGCAGACCCTAATCCCATTCCCGACCTTATCTACATGAGCGAACAAATCAAAGTTTGTCTCCAGGAGGGCGAATCTGACCACGGTGTCGCCGGCGACTTTACAAAACTCTTCGATGCCAGCCTCCATTCGATTGATTTGGATATGTGGCCGACCACAATTCAGTTTGAATTGCTTTTTAAGTGGCAGATTTACCTCAAAAATATTTTAGTGCATTCGACGCTCTTGGACTGAAGCACGAACCCTTAACGCTGATCACGCCGGAGTTCGAAGTTCCGCTTCCTCCGCTCGAACCCGCGGTGAGTGGACAAATATAATCGTAATGAGATTGAGATGGTTGCAGTCAGTAGCCCCTCGCAACCCTCACTTCTATTCTTCGACTTTTCCACGGGGAAGATAATTTAAATTGTTGTTGTTGTAATTCAATTAGGACAATTTGGGTAAGGACACATTAATTACATTGTTTGTAATCCGGAATTAGAAACGATGCATAACACCAAGTGTTTACACAAATTTGATAGGAATTGCATAGGCATCTTAAAAAGCACAGAGGTCAATTGAAACAAACGCGTTTACCAACACGTTTTCAGGCCTACGACTGCAAATTAAGAAAAAAACAAAAAGGTTCCGATTAAATTGTTTGGAAGAAACACGATGTAGGTCCTCATCTCGTTTGCCTTAATGACTACTTTAATTGTTCTTGTCTTTTAAATTGTTTTTATAATTTAAAAAAACGGGTTTTATCGCAAAAGTTTATGCCACACTAGCACAGGACTAACTCCGGTCTTCGATTAGCTGTCACTTCCAGCTGCTTCTTGAAATGTCGTCATTCGGTCAATGAACTCGTCCACTTTGTTAGATCCGGTTGTTTTCTGAATTGTCTACTATGTAGAAAGCCCACGAGAATTTATGCATTAACGTAGCTCCTTTCTTCGTTTGAGGACTACACAGATTGCTCAGGATAGAATTGGCAAACAGGTCTTCTTCAGAACGAACTGGAAGTTTTCTTCTGAAAATCTCTTCGCAACCTTTCTGTACACGGTACACGCTTCCTTTGCTGCTTATCACTCGTAAACAGCTTTCGACATTACAGAAAACCTAAACGGCAACACTGTCGACGAATATTCCCTTGAGGATTCCAAAATATAACGAATTCTGACCTTTGGATCCCACATCTATCTATTTCGTGCACAAATGCCATCATTCCTCTAATGGACTAAAGTGTCTCAAAGAACTTTCACCTTTCCAATATTCCACGTCATTCTAGAAGATCAAACGTGATTGAACAAACTCTTTTCCATTAAATTTTATCCAAAGGAAATGTTTTGTTTTGCATTATTTCAGCAAATATGTTTAAACTATTTTCTAAATAATTTTGAGGTGCAAATTAGGTTTTCCAGTTCGTGGACTACATCTCACAGTCCACACGCATAATTCTGGCACCCTTTACAAACACAATTATAAAACCCAAATTTGCAGCCGCCTTCCGGCTAAATATACTATGAGCAGTCTTTGTGAATGGTTCCAAAAGCTGATAGATTCCGCCGACCTTCAGACGTCACGTTTGTCTCCTTTACGCATGCGAAACGTCATTCAGCGAATTAATTCATCGAATGTTACCTTTGAAAACCAGATGTTCGTAAATTGAGCCATACTCAGAACTCATCATATTCACTTGTTTGGACTTTCCCAATTTGATTATTCATTTATGAAAAAAGCCAGGTTAAAGGCAGAATTTCTAAAAGTGCCAAATCCAAAAGATTCTCTAAGACAAGTTGAGCCAGCTTTTGGTTACGTCTTCGTTTGTTCAGGTGTTTCCTCCGAATTTCCGCGAGCTTCCGCCTCCGAAACTCGAAATGTTCGACCTCGACGAGATGTTTGCTTCGCCCGAAACGCAACTCGCGAAGCTCACAAACAAATGTACTTTTAATTCAAACCTCGAATCTTTAATTGTAATTATTCTTTAGGTGGCGAAGAAGATCTCGACTTCTACGTCCGTTCCGTGGGCCAGATTTTGCAAATCGACAAGTCTCTCGGAGAATTCAGCGCTAAGAATGTGCTGCAGCACGTAATTCAGCAGATAAGCGACTTTAAGAAGGTTAATCAAGTGAGGACAAGTCGCTCAAAACGGGGATGCCATCCTCGATGCTTGTTTCAGGAAGAGGATGACGTGATCGACCAGAACGTGGACCTTTTCGACAACCACGAAGGCGTCCTCGAACACGACTTCTCGGACATCGACGACTTCGATGACGACTTCAACTAACATGCGAGCTCGAAATAAATGAACCCTCCTTTCCCCTCCTTCTCGCTTCCCGTCCTGTTTGTTTTTTATTCGTCATTCTTGCTTTAGAGCGGATTCCCGCGGGACCGCGATGGCTCATTTAAGTGTTTCGTTTCGCGATTCTCTGTTGTTTTTGTTTATGCCAGAGGCGCTCATAAAACGGTAGTGTTCCTTGTTTCCTTGTATTCCTGGCGCATCCGCTCAAGCACAGACCCGGGATTTGAAAGCCGCTTAAGCAACAGGCGCCTGCTCATCCTCGAGATTCTCGTAAATCGGAATTCCACTTGAGGAGGTTGGTCACTCGAGCGGAAAGTGGAGAAACTTCGCGAAGACGACACTCCGCGTGTTCTTGTTTACTTCCATAACAGAAGAGGGACGCTTCTGTAGGAATCCCGTAATAGAATTTGGGGTGATATTCGAAGAACCTCAGTTACACGCCTATGACGTTTCTTTTGGACCACAGAGTTTAGCTATCTGAGTTGGATGCTTGTTTTCTAGGATTAAACTTTTATTTCTACGTCGTAAAAGTCTTGTTCCGCAAAAACAAAATAATCAAATTAGTTGTCTTGGACTCCTAAATGGTCGCCTTGTAGCTTCACAGGGCTAAGAACGTCCCACCTCGCTGCGCCCTCCTCCTCCCGGAGTTGCCCTTTTAATGGAACTTGCGCCAAGCACCTGGATCCCATTCATATCCGCCCGATCTTAGTCTATTAGAATTCTGTTCTCTCCTAATCCCAATTTGTCCGTCTGCGCCGAATTTCAAACAGCAGACACTGTTCCATGTTAACTCTAATCCCGCCGCTCCTTCCGGCCCGTTTAATTAGTTTCTCATCTCGGGGCTCAAAACAAAACTAACTGAGCGTCGGCCGACCTGAGAATCTTCGGTGATATCCGGAGACGGTGGATAATGCGGCGCCAATCTTTCAAAAAAATTTGGAAACGTAGGTTCCCTAAGGTCATCTAACCCCAATTGTCTCATTCTAAAGGTCTCCTTTTGTCGTCAACTCAGGGGGCGTGTTTCTTCTTTGTCATTATTACTCCAGACCTTATTTATATCAGAGTCCGCGAACTTGGGATCCTTCGCGGGAACGCCGGTTTGTTTACAAAGTGTGGCGAACCTTTAGGAGCGTCATCAGCTTCCCTAAGACCACCCTCGATCGTCATCCTTCTTTTCAAAACATCCCACGAAAACCTCGGCGTGCTCTGTGCTCATTCTCTTCTTCCACCATAATTCGTTATCAGAATTTCCGAAGAGAGAAACTACCATAATTTAGAGATTGTGGGGCACCAAAACCGAAGTGTTCTTAACAGATTTATGGCGTTTTCGAGTCGAATTAGCGAAAGAAGCTTGTGGCGACTAGCCTTCTTCGAGGTGCTGGGGAAATGCGATTACTCTTTACGCAACTCTAAATATTGCTCTTTAGGGTTGCACCACGCGAACGTTATGCGTTCGAGATAAGCAGGCGCGTTGTTCGAGAGCATCAATTCATCAACACGTCCCTTGTAGGCGTTTACTCATCCCGACAACTTTTCCTTTTCTGGAGGTGACGCAAAGAATCATCTTAGCATTTCTCTTTCAAACGCAGGGATTGGCCGAAGGGTGAATTTCCGGGATTCCTTCTGGCTCATCTGAGATTACGCGCTGTCGGAGGATGGCTGACCTTTCCGAAGATCTTCTCGCCAGCGGCTGAATCCAAATTCGCCCTCTTTTTCTCATTCCAAGTTAATCAACCGAAGTCAAAGAATTCCGAAAACGAGCCGGCCACATTGACCGTGACAATTTAATTCGTTTATTCAAGGCGGCGGAATTCTGTGAACCTCCAAACCGTCTTCTGCTCCTCCCTCCAGAATTGCCGCGAATTAAGCAAATCAAGAATTCCGTAGTTTTTATTCCCGGCCAGGAGCGCCGAATCCGCGGCCGTTCGGCCCGTGATTGTCCAGGCGAGTCACTCCGCACGAGTGTCAGCCCCTGGGACATCTCCGATCTCGAGATAAGGTGTCGTCCAAACTCGGCGATTCCCTCTGTGGCCTCAAAAACAAACTTTGATTATATTTGTCTAAGAGCGTAATAATATTCATCGCCCCAGGAGGACTCTCGCTCTCAGGACTTTTTGGGTAATTACGTGTTTTCGACTCGACCTTCAAGCGTGCTTTTGGGATCGAGTGCCGGAGTTCAATTCCTGCTCAGACTTCTTGTGGATTCCACACTCGAGACGAATTTTTAATCCGCTTTCAAAAACGCTAGAGATCGAATGTCGACTTGTCGACTCATTCACTCCCTTTTTTATAACTTTTCTTTTGTAGTTACGAAACAGTCTCTAAAGAAAACAAAACCGTATATGCCTCGGTGCTCATTAGCTGAACTTTGAAACACCTGGGTTTGTTTTCTTGTTTTTTTTTGCCTCACTTCTCCTCATTAGACATTTATGGGCCGCTGGATGCAACTTCTATTCACCCGTCTACAGGCCTAATGGGTTCAAACCCGCATCGTTTCTCGAAACGCTCAAACAACGTCGATATTTCGTCTTCTTTTCTTGTTTTCCTCGAGCCGAGATCCGCTAATCCTCACGCGTATCCCGAGGTGTGTCATTTCGCCGCCGTTCGGCCGTCATGCATCCACCCAAAAAATGGCGAATTTCTAAAAAGATAATTAAGCGCTGTTTTTCGCAGGTTTTTCAATCCGTGTTCCCCATCTTGCCTATGTGCTAATTTCATAAACCCAGGTGTTCTCGTTACTCGACTTGACCGATCGACTCGTTTGCAGAGATTCCCTGCAGCCATGACAAAGGTCGTCGACCGGATATCCACCGACTACGTCCAAATCGTTCTTTATATTGTCTTTGTCGCCGTGGGTCTTCCGGTAAACATTTCCACTTTTGTTTACATGCTCCGAAGGTACCGCCACGCCAGGAACCCCCTCCTTCTCCTCCATATCAATCTTAACATATCGGACATCATGGTAAATTGTTTGAAGCATTCATGAAGTATAAGATTCTCTGCTCCAGGTCCTAAGCATTTACTGCACCGGGTATATTGGCTGTATTTGACCTACGAATGGGTCGCCAGCGAGTTCGTGTGTGTGACTATGCGCTTTATGGACCATTTAGTGTTTCAGATTAGGTTTGTTGTTCGTTTTGTAAACAAATTGAGGAAAATTCTGTTTCAGTTCAATTGTAATGGTTTGCATTGCCCTTTACCGACTGTACGCACTACGTTATCCAATGGTAGTGAGCACCGTGGGTCAAGCGCGCGTGTTTTGCCTAATGGGGACCGCGTGGCTTCTGGCAGTGCTCCTCTCGCTCCCTCAAATGTTAATTTGGAAACTGGTCGAGGTTGACGGAATGACGCAGTGTGTGACCATCTGGACTGAACAGATCATCCGCAACCAATCTGCACCGGAGTCCATGGTATCGGACTTTCCAAACTCTCCTAAAACTTTCTTTCAGCTCCACATGAAGATGTACAACGTTTACCACCTGATGACCGTCTTCTACGTGCCTCTGACAATCCTCATTTTCTGTTATGTCCTGATTATGTCGGACGTGTGCCGCACTCTCAGGCAACACGAGGACCCCTGCAGCGTCACCGAAGTGACCAAGTTCTCCTCGCAGCGCTACAGCGTTCGAATTCTCGGTAACTCCGCAGAGTGCAACTCCGATGACCTTCTACTCCCAGAATGTTGTTTTGCAGCTCCCTTCCCGATCCGCGGTCAAGATCGCCTCCGGAGAGCCAAGATCCGCTCTCTAAGAATCACGCTTCTCCTCATCCTGGCTTACGTGGCCACCTGGCTACCGTACAACCTCCTCTCTTGGTGAGTGATTTGAGCTAAGCATCGCGCGTACGCAATTAGTCACGAAGTATCTATTTTTGTCCAACGAAAAAAAAAACGAGATAGATCTTTGATCCCTTAGGCCTTGGCCTAGGACATTGCTGTCGACTCGGAATACCTTCGTTAATCTTTGTCTCCGAACTAAGTGCAGTTCTGCTAAATGCGTGTTTATTTCCGGGACCGGAATATTTGTGAAAAGCTCGATTGAGTTAATCAGCGGTTGCGGGTGAAAACAACAAAGTTCACTCATTTCCACTGTTCGGTGCTTCGTTTTTCCCCGGGCAAAGATCGCGCGCGAGCGGCAAAAATGCAAACATTTTCGGAAAACAGGAGATGCCGAAATGGATCCATGATGGATGGGACGCCGTTGGGAGAATTTGAAAACGCAGTTTAGAAAAGAGAGATTCAATTTCGGAATTCAAATTTTATCGGACGGAAGGGATGGGTGGAAAACAACACGATTTTCATGATTCGCTTGTTTACAGGTGGCTCGTTATCAGCGTCGAAGGCTACCGGCAGATAGAAGACCTCCTCTACTGCCTGAACTGCCTCGTCGTGCTCAACAGCTTGATAAATCCGCTGATTTACGGGAGAACAGGCGGATTCTGTTTCGGCATCCGCAAGCAGCATGACCGCTCCAAGAAGCGGACGCCTTCGAGCGCCGGCTGTTGCCTCTTCGCCGCATATTGAACCCCGAAATTCCAATGTCGCTTGTACAAAGATGTCTAGACATTTCCAAATAAATTTGTCTGAAAATCACGTCTTACCGCAGGCCTCGCGAATCTGCTGCGCGAGCCTTTTAATGTCTAGACGTTTCGCGCGGAGTCTGGCCTGAGGTTTGGCGCCTTTTGTCTGCTCCGGCTCACTCCGCCGCGCCCTTCGCTTGAGGTCGGTCGGTCGTCTGCGCTCTCCAACTGACTCTTCTCTAACTGATCGAATCCCACCGGAGCCATGATTCTCGCACTCTACGTGGTGATGCTTTGTGTAGGCGCGCTCTACTTCTATCATCGGACCCAGCAGCTGAACGGCAAGGAAGGTGTTCCCATCCTGGGCGAGTTTCTGGGCAGGCTTTCCCACCAGAAGTCCGCCACTCAACTGCAGTCCCCAGAAGGTCCGCAGCAGCCACCGACTTTGATGTCGTCGCAAGCGTCTCTGCCTTCCGCTGGTGAGTGTTGAAAATGAAGTATTTCTTTAGTCATAATTTTTTCAGCGAGTTCGACCTCCGAGGCCGATGGCAAAGAATCGAAGTCGTCAAGCAAAAAGCGGAAGATAAGCAAGAAGCACAAAAAGAGCAGCAAGAGGCACCGGAAGCATCGGGACTCGGTGGAGACCGACGAAAGTAAGTTGTGTGTAGAAGGGAAGAAGCTATTTAACTCGTTTCCAGGTGCCGATAAGTGGCCTGAAAAGAATAGGAAGAAGTCGAAGTCGAAGCGTCACAAGAGGTCTAAAAAGTCGCGTCAAGAAAGCAAGACACCGACTCCCGGTGACCCAAACAACAATTCCGTTGACCAAATGACGAACGAGAACACCAAGCCCGAGGAGAAGGAGAGGGCCGGAGCAACGGCCGAGGAGAGCCAGAAGCTTCAGCCTGCGCCTGCCGCCCGCCCGGCCGCGTCGGTCTCGAAGGCGCCTTCGCCTCTTAACCCGTCGGCTGTAGGTCCCGCGAAGAAGTAAAAACCGAATAAACTGAACTGCGCTTTTCTGGATTTATGCAACTCACACAAGACATTCTCAAAAGACTTTCTTCATATTCCTTAAAAGGTCAGGTTAGAAGTAATTTTGAGAGCAGGGCCGTCGCTTCCGGAAATGCATCTTTTTTTTTTCGTGATCGAAGGACATGCAGAATCCTCGGATGAAGGGCGTTCCAAGCACCCAACGCTTCATTCCATTATTTCCAGCGAAACCGAAGACACATTTACTCGACGAGATCTGAAGAAGGTTACAGGCGGTCACTGAAAAGTATTAAGCTAGTTAGCTAGTGTACTTGAATGACGTAGTTGTGGGAAGACACGCGCAGCTTCTTCTCGCTCGGCGTCTTGAAGACGATGTCCCTTCCAGTGTTCTGCTTCTCGCAGTCGATCGTGTAGTGTCCGTTCGCTTGAGGCGTCGCTCCGACGTCCGCAGCGAGCTTCTTAACTTTGTCGGGAGGTCCGAGGATTGCGTTGGTTCCAGAATCGATAATCGCGGCTACCGGGAGTTCTCCGCCTTGTCCAGGATCAGTTCCCTCCAGCGAAATGCTGTTTGAGATGCAGAAGGAGTAGCTGTCGGCCGGGTAAAGCACAGTGACGACCTCCTTTTCGCAGATCTCAGAATATGGCTCCGCCGAACCGTAGTCGATCAGACCTCCTTCAACGCAGTCGAAGTTGAGGATCAAGTGGAAGAGCAAATTGTCAAAGTGAATTTTCTTGTTTTGAAAGAGCTGAGTGAGGACGGGAAGGCTATTTTCGGGATGCGCTGAGGTAGGCCCGAGTCCGAGAATGGTCAAGATGAGGGGTTTGTGGCTTCCCGGCGAGTTGCTGTACATCGAAGTGGCGAGGGCGAACGTGAAGTTGCCCAAGGAGAGAAGATGGCCGTTTTCCAGGTCGTAATTGCCGCCGAACTGCAATTACATTAGATTTTAAACAAAAAAAGTCACTTACTTCCACGACGTCCTTCCCATAGAGAGCTTTTGCGGTGATCGACGCGTAGGTAATGTCGCTGGTGGACGTTTCGGTTATTTCGAACGAGGAGGAGGCATCCCTGCGGAACTGGTGCTCCGGGTTGCAGGGTCCGACCAAAAAAAGTCTCTGGCAGCAGGCGTCGTCTCCCCTGCAGTAGCTTCGGCACAATTCCTTTTGCGAGGCTTTCGATCCAGGATTCTGGTACCACTTGCAAGATTCATCGGGGATCAGAAAATCGCCGCTGCCGGTGTCGACGAGCGCTTCGAAATCCTGGCCAGGGGAACCTACCGTAATACTCACGACGTATTCCGCTTTACTCATGGCTAAAATGTTCTGGTGCCACGTAGATCGACGAGTTCGGACACGAGGAGAGTTTGTAGACTTGTAGGAACATTCGAGATTGCTGAGGTCTCCTTCGTAGGAAACGTAGCGTTGGTAGGCAGCCTGGAGGTTGGACTGAAAAGTCTCGTGCGTCAGGCGCTGACGGCTGAGCCGAACACGCGAGAAGACGAGGTGAAGGAGAGCGAACCCAAAAAAGAGGTTCAGAATCTCCATCCTCAGAAGACGCTTGAGGAGCCATCAAGGACGATTTGTTAAATATTAAACCGCTCAAGCCAAAAAGCCAAAAGAAAATATGAAGGGGATGGACAGGAAGAGGATACGGTAAGACTAGACGCTGACGCAGCGGTGCTGATCGCAAAGCGTGGTTTACTAATAAAGAATCACCAAGAACCAAGTATTTTGCCTCCGATTAGCTTTTCCACTCGGAGATACGACTACAATCCGTCAGTGAATTTTTTAATCTCAAAATGGCATTTCACTCTATCTATTACTAATCTTATAGTCAATGTCTTAATTACGGTAGATGTGATAGAAACAGACGAGTTTTGATATGTTTAATGTTACAAGCGTAACAAGCGTGTTAGCCTAGGATGATGGTTTTATCACGCCGTAGTTCCATTTTTAACCACTCAATGAAATTCTTCCAGATATTATCAATATCAATTTATCAAAGGCTCTGTTTGTATTTTAATATTCGTGTTTTTCTCAATTTCCTGTTTATTATTCGTAGATTCGCCAAAAGCAAACATCTACGAAAAACAGGCAACCACGCGCTGGTAGAATTTAGGAAGTGTGAAGATAAGAGCGCCCGTGTGCCCCGTCGGTAATTAAGGAAACGTGACGCGTGTCGTTTTGCACGCGGAGGGTTGGTTTCTCAGTTCTTTGTAAGCGTCCAAAATTAGTTTCGTGATTCATTTCATGTGTTTCTTATGTAAAAACGTTGATTACAAACTGAATAATTTTTCTGTGGATCAGTCACCGCGGCGAACTGTCACTTACGCTGCGTTTCTCCTAAGATTCACTAACTACGCGACTTTCCGTCGCCTCGAGAAATGCAGGAAACTGGGGTTGATTCAGTCGAAACACGTGTTTCCGTACGCCGGTTACTTTGGGTTACGGTAGCCTTATCGCTTGGATGCGTTTCAGAAACTGGAAATTGTTGTATTGGCCGACGTGTTTCTACCGCTTTTGGAATCGAATTTCTCTTCACATTTCTTTACTGTTTTTGGTTAGAAAATCCTTCGGCCGATTGAAAACCATGTTCCGTTTAGGTATATTACAATTGACCATTGCACACCCTCAAAAACCTTTCACGAGTTGGGGAAAATTTCACCATTTAAAAAAGGATCCCGGATGGAAAACCCTGAAGACAGTTGGGATGTATTGCAGAACAGCTGCAGCCTCGCCGCTTTTGCGAATCGCGCCGCTTCTCGTCACTCGTCTTTGCGAATTTTTTCCGGAGCGTTTTGAATATTCCGGTTTGCAGCGAGGGTTGAGGAATTTACGGCCATTTTATTTTGGGTTTGCTGTGTGCGCTCAAATGCTTCGATTTTTGAACAAAAATAAAAGAAATCCTCATTCAACTTCGTTTTGATGACCCGATATTCCTCTTTCCTTATTGCTGACGTTTCAGATGTCACCGACCCATATCTCGGTCGAAGCCATTCAAGAAAACGTGCGTGCTCTGTTCGGAGGTGAGTTTCTCCGAAACCCTCAAATTTGCTCAAATTTGTTTTGTTTCAGTCGAATCCAGTAATTACAACTATGATTCCGATCGCTTTATGAGGGACATGTCAATTGTGATGCGACAAAAGCTGAACGTAAGTCGTTTCTCGAAACCGTTTAAAAACCACACGTTTCCAGAGTTTTCCCGTTTTGAACGACGCTCGATTACACGAACTGAGCTCGTCCAGCAAGGGTTTGCCGGTCCGCTTCATGTGCCTTATCCGCTCGGACTTCAACGGTGACACGCGGATCTTCAGCTACTCCAAGAAGGATCGCGCCGACGACAAGCCGCGATGCGCTCTTTTCGGCGCTCACGGAGCGGATATGGCTCGGAACGGCCCTTGTGCGGTCGGAACCGATTTCCTCGGAGACGATCTCGAAGCCCAGCTTATGGTTTACCGTCGGTGCTACAGCGTTGCCATGCTGCCCGGCATGACCGACTGGTATTTCCGGGAAAAATACGGACCAAACGCATCACACGCGGATTTTGTCCAAGTCGCTCAAACGCGCTTCTGTGCTGGGGTAGGTGCAACCGTTTCCTGGATACGTAATTGCATAGGGTCCGTATTTAGTTTTATGACGGTGCAAGCCATGGATTTGCCTCAAGCACGGCGTACGAAATCTACGGAATCCTGACGAATCCGCTGAAGGAGGGAACAACGCATTTTGGTTTCCCGCAGATCGATGTCATCGCCTACATTCCAATTATGACGGACATCGGCCTACGTCATACGGTCTCGAAGCCGTCGATCATCGGGAAATACGTGACAAGCTTGGTTTCGTTTTTTAAGGATTTCGTCGGCCCTAAATCGAACGCTTTGTTACTGATTTGTGCGCTTTGTTCTTCAAGGTATGGCGTTGTTGGTCGTTTGAGTGCTGACTTTGTGATTCAGGAGCGTCACACCAAGATCTGGGTGCACTCGAACGTGTTCCCTCCCGTTGAACATCACAAACGTCAAGGAATCCAAACCCATAATTGAGGCCATCAAGTTTTTGATGCCGCGGGTCAGCGTTCTGAAGGCCACCGACCTGCTCAACTTTGACTTCAGTTCTTACCAGCACAGAAGCGCTTCTGCGGAAAACCCTATCGCACCTTTGCAACTTGCACCAGGCACCGTGCTTATTATCGACGAAACGGACGCTCCGAAGGGGATCATAAAGAATGCACGAGGTTAGCTCCTAAAGTTACCCCAACATGCCTAAGACGCAAAACTTTCAGCCAGGCGAAACTTTGTTGTGCTCAGAAATCTCATTTATCAGCAGGAGCTCATTTATCGCCAACGATTGGGATTCAAAAACAGTATTATGGACGTCACGATCATTGTTCTCTCGCGGCAGCGCTCGCACATCAGTCCGGTAAGATCTCTTCCTTCTGCTCCCATATTAAATGAAAATGTTAAAGACACCGTTCTGTTTCGAAAAGGGAAACTGCTCCATGAATAGCAACAATTATGCCGAGTACCTCGAGGCGCAGAGCAAGAACGTCGGCAGCTTCGCTGACATGAGGAACCACCTCCAGGTTTCGCGCTGCCTGGCTCCCAGAATCCCACTTTCACCCTTGTTCCGTCGGGTCAGTTCTACCACAAATCTGGCCTTCTAAACTCTGCTTCGTTTCAGCTAGCTTCGGCGTTCTTCACGCGTTTGACGGCGGTCAACAAGGAAACGAATGTGGGAATGCTCTATTACCATATATGTCTCTCCAGGTAAGTGCACTCGTAAGAATCTCTCTGCGACGTTGCCTTCTTTTGCAGAATATGGGCCGCTTTGCAGAATGCTGAAGAAGTCGAAAAGAAGCACTTCACGCTTGCTTACCATATTTTATCCCACCACCCCATTAAGATGGTGGGAGGGACCGCTTCCTTTTCTTGACCGTTTTCATTATTTTCTGGTTGCCATTTTGCTAACAATTATTTTTGCGATCTTTTAATTTGGAATAAATTTCGTGTATTATATTAGAGTTGTTTCCGAGTCATTTGGTTGGTTCCTGAGTTGAGATACTGGAAAAGCTGTGATAGGCGATGGTCCTGACACGATACGCCTGACTCTTCGGAACGATACTGTAATTTTCGGCAATGACGATTCCATGTGAAATTCGCAGTTGGCTTTCGGGATTTTCGCATTTGTTCTTCAGCCTAAAGCCTCTGCAATGTGCTGTTAGAACCCGCCACATGAAGACGTATTACACGATTCTCGACTGTCCAGAAGACGCTTCGCTTGCAGAACTGAAGCGCGCCTATTTCGCTCAGATCCGCCGCGTGCATCCAGACAAGATCGACGACGTGGAGCAGCTAGACGAATCGCTGGCAGATAATTTGGTGACGGCTGTCTCGAAAGCGTGGAATCTGTTGAAGTGAGTCTAGGCTATTTCTTCTTTGATTACTGTCTACGTCTTGTTTAGGGATCCGGAGAGTCGCAAGAAGTACGACTGTTGGCTACGCGAACAGCGACTTAAGGAGAGCCGCGCGGTGATCGGCGAAGAAGTGAAACTCTGCGAATTGGACATCGACGAACCCTGCCGCTGCGGAGGGTATTTCGAGGTCTCCGAAGCCGAACTCGACCAGATCGTCGACTCGGCCCTCTTCGACTGTGCCCACTGCTCCCTGTGCCTCAAGATCTACGCCTAAAATGGGCTCCTTCAAGGTCATCGTCTTGGGCGACAGTGGAGTCGGCAAATCCACGCTCGTGAACTCCTTGTGCGGCAAGACCGACGTCGTCCCGGAGAGCACCGTCGGCTGCGGTTTATCCGTCATGGCGCACCAGTTCAAGGCGGGAACCGTCGAAGAATACACCGAATACGTCGAACTTTGGGACGTCGGCAGTTCTCTGATGCATCGCCGCGCCAGCACCGTTTTTCTCGAAGGCGCCTCCGGAGTTATCCTCATCCACGATCTAACGAACCGGAAAAGCCAGATGAACTTGTGGGATACGTGGCTGCCGCTCCTGAACAGCGATAAGAACTCCCGTTTCGATGTGGTCAACTCGCCGGGCGACAGTTTCGCCTTCCACTCGATTCTCGACGTGGAGAGCACAGCAATGCCGATGCTCGTGGTCGGCTGCAAGCTGGATGTGGCGACGGAGGAACAGAAGAAGCAGAAAGAGAGAACCCCCGACCACATAAACTTAGATGCCCGTCAGACCTTGGTAAGTTGGTTTAAATGTTTTCGCGCAGGATAACTAGACTTGTTTAGGTTGCGGGGACTTCTCAATATCTCACCGCCGCGAATTTTTTCGACAAAGTTATCAAGAAGACCACGCCGGGAACGCACGAACGAAGACGCAAACTTTTGTAATATTTCCATGTAGACGTTGTTGTGAATTTATGCCGAGCAGAATTGTATGGGTCATGGTTTATGAGTACTGGTTGAAGCCGATTGTTGTTGGATGTTTCTATTAAAGTTGTATCGAAGTTTTGCATTGCGGACTCTTTCTAACCATTTTACAGGTTCAATTTCAAGTCGTTAAATCTGTTATTATGGGCTGTGACAAAATCTAGGTTCCAAACAACGAATTTATTTCCAGCTACAAACGTGTCCTATTGCATCGCGCGGATTTTGACGGCCTTATCCTCAAGCTGCTGCTGGCTTCCCGCGTTCAAGACGTTCGCCACGGAAGCTTTCGACTTGAATTGGACGAAGGCGTATCCCTTGTGGAGACCTTGATCAAGGTTCTGAAACGCAATCCATTACACAATTATTGAGATGTTAAAACTAACCAAGGGAATGGTGCACGATTCTACTTCTCCGAATTTTGAGAAGTGCTGCATGACTTGTTCTGAAAAGGATTTAAGTTGCTTGACAAATTCTGATAACCTACTTCTTCCGGTGTGCCAACTCAGCTCATGAACGAAAATCTGCCGATCCTTTCCGAGGATTTCCTTGCCTGTCTTCGCAACGGAGCGGACGAAGCTCACATTCGTCAGCCTCATAATTCTGAACCAGTAGCAGTGACACAGGATTAAATAAACCGCAAAATTGTCGATATTGGGAACGCCCAAACCAGTAGAACTACACAGGCAAAAATACAAACACTAAGTATCAACAACGATCCTAAACGACATTCATTCAGCACAGAGAAACGCATCAATCCAACTATACAAGGTATGTACAACATAATGGGCTTCCACGAATCTCCCTAGGACACCGATATACTCTTGAACTTCTGGTTGGTCTTTAACGGTATGTAGAATTCGACACCGACCTGAAACAAACCCGCCAATAACGCAAATTCCAAGATTCCACTAACCAGATCTCCATCTATCACGTGGGGCCGACTTTGCACGGCTTTGGTGGCGCTTTCTGCTTTCGCGAACGTCACAGAAGCGAACCCGCGGTGAAGACCCGTCTCTGGATCCTAAAAGCGCTCCTTAACGATAGAAAATGGGAAAAGAAAACTTACGAAGAATAGCGAAACATCTTTGACTTGTCCGTAACGACTGAAATACTTCTCGAGCTGGTTCTTCCCGCTGACCCATTTGACGTGCGTCAGATACACTAAACAGTGACAGATAAAAGCACATAATTTGTTAGGATAGAGTCGAGTCCGGCTTCTGCTTAAACAAAATATGGATTCGACCACATTTTCAACGGATCTATTTGCCGGAAAATGGCCAAAATCCCAAGTCCAGAATGGTAAAACGCATAAGAGAAGAACGACTCACCAGTTTGCTGGTTTTCAGCTGTCGAAAATGCCGCCTTCGCGAGGAGTCGGACGGCCGAGAATCGCATTCTGAAACTGGGAAATTTAAGAATCCGACCGAGGAAGAGCGACGCGGGATGTGGAACGCGGAACGCCCTCCGGGCCAAAACAGGAAAGTTTTTTTTAAGATTTTGCTTTACATCACCCATGTGATTCGAACGTAAGGGAGTTGTTTCGCGAAAGGTGAATCGTGGCGGGACCACGTGACTTCTTGTTTCGACGATTCTCGGCATCGGCCTACCGTAGTCAGCGGCCCTTTTAAGTCGCGCGCCCGTCGGGGCGAAGGCTTCAGCAAAACGGAGATATGCGATTGCAGTGGGAAATGGAAACTGGCATAAGCCGATGTTGTAAGATCGCCTGTGCAGACCAAGTGAATCAATCGCGGCGAATTGCTAAAATCGGAATTCGCCAGCTTTGTGAAATCGAAAGCGATTGCTTCGTGATTGCGTTTTGGGTCTCTTGTTGCATCTGCGCGCACTGACCATAAAATGGCATGAAAAGGTCAAATTTGATTAATTACTACAGCTTTGTGGTGTAGAATAGTTCTTGCTGATGCTTGGAATTGTCGAGTGCTTTGATTGATTTTACTCTTGTATTATTTAATTCGATATAGACGCATTTTAAGTTTCATGTTTTGCTTTACAGAGCCCTTAAAACAAGGTTCTTTTATGGTAATCCAAGAATGCGCCTTTCGTCTTCACAATCTTCCGTTCCGGCTGCCCTTATCCGAACTCTATCGCTCCCAGTTTCTCCACGCATTCCCTCCTCTGCATTTGCATACAAAAGGCATTTGGCGGCGTGGGCGAACCTGCCGAAAGCGGCCTACTGCGTCCCGAAAGGCGGACGTCGGCCCTGGGGCGGCCTGCTCTCCTTATCTTCTTGTTAGGGCACAGGTGGCTCCCAACTTTGCTCTCTCATTACCCCGTTTTCGGGTAGTTGGGTGAATCGAAAAGCCGTAGCGAGCTCAACGTTCACTTCCGCAATGTGCAAACAAAAGCTAATGAGAGAACTGTCTTCTACGGTCCCCGACTCTAAGACTTATTTGTCCCCGCAGCTGGTTCGAGCGCTTCGCTGTAACAGGTCGGCTCCCGAAAGCTTCTGTTTGCACCCCATTTCCGTCTTCTTCTGCTCCTCTTATGTAAACGCGCCGCAACTCTTCAGCTTCTCGGCTTTCTCCCTCGAACTCCAATGTGGCCCGCGACTACCGTTGCGGGTTTAGCCCTTAGCAGCGGCGGGTCCTCCCGCAGTTGCAATCGCTCGCGAGCTTTGTTACACAACATATACGTAAAGAAGAAGCCCGAACGCTCCCGGGAGAGGTCCCTTTCCGAGAACTTGCTTCTGGGGCCGCATCGCCAATTGAAGGATCTTAATTCGAAGCGAAACACCTGACTTTGGTCGGCGAAAGAAGGGACAAGGCTGCCATGGGCGGCTAGTGCACTCGCACGCACTCGTGATCCGACCGAGCTGATCCCTTGTCCCTCCTCCCACGTTTCTGGGCTTCCCGGGAGTTCCGAAGAGGGCGACTGACCGGTACGTGTCCTTCGAACACGTCAAACACTCATAATCACTCAGAGATGAATGATACTTGAATCAGCTCAATTTCACTGATTCCAAGCGTTTGGTTTACAAAAGTCAGTCATTAAAAAATATCTTTTTGGCACGTTCTGAAAATGATTGGCCGCTGATTCCGCTCCGTCCTCTTGTGCTCTTTTCCGTATCCATTGTTTTTCCATGCTTTCTCTCCATTTTTTTCCTTCTTTTGAGTGACTAATTCCGTTGCCAGCTCATCGCCGATCACCTTTGCAGCGAGTAATTTGGCTGCACTTTTTGAACCGACCGAATTAAGTCGTCGAAGGCTGTTAGGGGATCATTTAGTCCTGGGAAAAGTGTTTTCGCAAGCAGCGGCCAAGTCCATTCTTGCCCTCTGTACTTTATGTTATCCCCGATTGGCGGCCCGATCCCCAAAGCGTCTCCAACCTGGACTCCTTCAGGCGAAGGGCGGGGGCGCCCGAAATCTTCTTTTCATTAACAACGTCGCAGTTGGCTTTTCGGAATTGGAACCCCACGAGTTCCACCGTCGCTACGCAAACGGTGGCCTTTCGGGCCACAGTCCGCCTGCGCGCGGTCCTCTTGAAGACAGCTTCTCCCCTCGAACCGGTTTTGTGTCCCTCGAATTGGCCCTCATGAAAACTCTGCTTCTATTGGGCGGGGAGGAGTCCGGCCCTATCGGGACGCGGATTCCTCCAATCACAGATCAGTCCTAAAGGGGTGGGAGCCGGGAAGTCGGCGGCCAAGAGGAAAAAGAGGAAAAACCTTCTCGAGGGTCTATTTGCGGGAGTTACGTTGTCGCGTCTTCGGTGCTATATGGAATCTCCCTCCCCCCGCTCTCGTCCCGATCCGATCGCCACTCTCGATTGCCTTTTCGTCGTCTTCTTCTGTCTTCGTTCAGCTGCCAGTCAGCGCTTGCTTACGGCCGCACATCCCGCTCCTTATTTTATCCCCAACTCGCCTACCTATCGCCTCTGGCAGCTGCATCCACCTCCCTCCTTTTTTCGCCCGCTCTTAACCCTTATCCCTCTTTCCCCGTTCATATATACGCGCCTTCCTTTCACTCATCCATCTTGCCGTGGGCGTGGACGCCGCCTGGATCTTTCCCGGCTCTTTCTTCCCTTTTGGGGACTACGGTAGCTAAATCGATACCGATCGCGGGCTGCCGAGTTGGATCAGCGGCGGCGAGATACAAATGGGCCGGGCTAGGATATCTGGCCCTCGCGTCCTCTCAAGGAAGGCCGCCGCCATTCCCCGCCGCGACCCTCGGGGCGGCTGCTCACCTCTCCGCCGACCTCCAAACTTTCCTTTTGCGACCATTCCCATCCCATTCGCCTTCACTTTTTGCACTGGGTGCCTTATTTCGCAGGCTCTCCTACCGTATCCATTTGTGTCACACGCGTTTCCTGTTCTCGGGAGCCACATATCGCTCCTCGCCAATCATCCTCTAATCGGCACTTCTTGCAGAAAACAAAGGGCCGCGATGAACGGAGAACTTCTTTCGAATCTGAATTTTTCGAATCCGGGGGGATCCGGTCCCATTCAGTCGCTTCTTCTGGCGCAGAAACAAACGGTTGGTGCCTTCATCCCTCGCTGCGAAAAGGCGTTTGCGCATTCCGCGAGCCTCTTTTTGCACGGCGTATCACCACATTAGCCTTCTCCGATTGATCTACTTTGCGCGCCCAACTCCGGCCACACACAGTAACAGGCAAAAAAGACTTTTATAGCGCCGATAAGGCACTGTAATTAGAAGTCGAAGAAGACACACACACTCCTCCCCTTCCCTCTTCGTCCTCACTCAATTATTCTCAACCTCGCCTTGTTTCAGTGCTCGTCCGAGATGGCGGAAATCGACGAAAAGGTGCCTTCGCTCTCCGAAAGCCCCTGCACCTCGGAAACCATGTCCGCACCCTCGACCACACTGCTCCCCAACGGGAAGAAGACGAAGGGCCGAGTGAAGATCAAGATGGAGTACATCAGTAATAAGCTCCGCCGCTACACCACTTTCAGCAAGCGCAAATCCGGAATCATGAAGAAGGTATGCAGTGCGTGATCTTTGTTTTAACCCTTAAACTGATCAATTTTAGGCCTACGAACTGGCCACGCTGACCGGAACGCAGGTGATGCTGGCTGTGGTCTCGGAAACGAACCACATCTACACGTTCGCCACGCACAAGCTGCAGCCAATGGTCGCTTCAGACGAAGGTCGCGCCTTCATCCAGAACTGCCTTAACGCTCCTCATGATGGTCAGTTTGTCTATTAATTATTGGAGAATTTCGATTCTAAAAGGTTTAAAAAACTCAAAGGGCGAGGTTCCAAAAGTGCTGTCTCCCAATCAATCGATTTCGGTCGTTTTTCGCTCTCTTCGGCATCCGCCGTCCTCCTCCGCAAACAACAATTTAAACACTAAAACTTGGCCAAAGCGAGGGCGCCCGGCCTTCCTTGCATGCCTCCCGCTCGCCCTCCACCGTACTTCGTCCTTCTTTGTTTGATCATGGATTACGGTGGGCGCTGCGCCCCGGTGGTCCAAATCTAGAATTGCAAATGGAATTCGCGCGACGAGCAGCCGACGATCTTCGCTAAATTTGTTTTGTTTGCGCTGCGAAGCGACGAAAGCGATCGACGACGCGTCGAAGAGGCTGAGAGTTGTTCAAGCTTCTTCTCCTTCGGTCGGGGATCTGGATTTGGACCGTCTGCCCGCGGCTGCGACCTGGCTCCGTGGCCATTAAGCCTGCGCGATGCGGCCATTTGTCATTTTGGATGCGGCACCGACGATCCATTAGGCGCCGCCGGGTTACGGTAGACAAGGGAACGAATTTCGAAAGCCCAAAAAAGTCGAAACGCAAACAGCGGGTGAATCATGCTGTTGAGGATCCGTAGAAGCAGATGACAGCTGATGGGACGACCGAAGAGGGATCCATCGATCTGATTAGGACTTGATTGATCGAGGCGCCCGTGGCCAATTAGAGAAAGCCGCTCAATAAGGAAAATTTGGTATTTTTGAGTGGGAAGCAGATCGACGAGAGGAGTCTCAGAATGTTGTGTTTCTAAATCAAGTAAGGAAAAGGTCGCGTGACCGTTTATGGGCGAAACACCGCCTGACTGCCATTGAGATCGGCTTGAACTTTGACTTGTTTATTTCAATTTTTTGATTTGAGGGAACATGTGAGTCTTTTTGACTTTTGAAGGGGTGGAATTTTTTCCATGTTTTTGTTGTCTTTATATTGCTTGTTGCTAACTTCCTCTTTTTCAGAAACCGCTGCGAACAACATATGCCGCTCTGAGTTCACCTTTGAGCAGATCGGAACCTCTGGATCCGGGGTCACGAACTCGCGGAAACGCAAGAGCGATTTCATGGACTCGGTAGGTTTTTCGTTCTCTCGCGTGCTTTTGCTTCGGAATACCGTAAAAGGCTCGCGGCGTCGCCAGAGAGGCGGGGACGAAGCTATCGCTGTCGGCGATCGCGTCTTGGCTTCAAAACTTCCATTATTGGAGCGAGATCCTCCGCAAGATACGGGAAAAACGTTCGATCGGCGTTTCGATCGCCAAAACAGGGGGAGCGCCGGGCCGGAAGGAGCTCTGGCGTCCGAGCGCCGCATATGTTCCTTTTGGCGCTGTAAACTCTCTGCCGCGAGCCCGCTTAATGGACGCTTCCGACATGTCTGTTTCTGTTTTTGGCCCATCGGGCGGTAATTCACTTTTTACGGCCGCTCACACATGGTGATCCGCCGCGTTCCCATCGATCGGATTACCGTAGTCGGCGTGCAGTCACTTTGGTCATAAAAAGACGCGCCGATGGAGTCCCTCCGCTGTCATGCCATCCAAGAAGAGCGACGGCGGATGGAGGGATATAGTAGTCGGTCGCGGGCGTCATCTGTTCCCCACGAATTTCCAAATCGTTTGTGGGCGTACACAGCTCGAGACCCCGGCCGGATCTGGGGGATGGGCAGAGGCCCCTAGGAAGACGGAATAAGGCAAAAAACGGTTGCAGATATGTCCGATGCCGACAATGGTGCAGATAAAGGAGATGAAAGAGGAGCTGGACAGCGACGACGACTCTGCTTCGGACAAGACGCCGGATGACGGAAACGACAGCGAGAATGAGGATTCGGATAAGCAGCAAGGTGAGCAGAGAGCACAACAGAAAGTAGGAAAAAAGGGTGCAAAAGTATGGAGATAGAAGCCAAAACAGAAAGCCCACGGATGAGATGGCTTGTTTTGGAACAGAAGATGGATGCAACTCACAAGCAAAAACAGGACCCAGTCTTCCCTCAATCACAATCATTCCCTACTCCCGCTCTTCAGAAACTGCGCTGCTGCTGCAAAAACGCTTGAAAGAAGCGCTTCGCGTGGCCGCCAAGGAGCGCCAAAACCAGAAACGGTCGAAGGAGAACGGCCAGAACTCGCCGGCCGGACCTCCAAGCTCCAAGAAGGCGAACAACGGCTCCTCCGCGCTGCTGGACTCAAACTCCTCCGGCATCAGCGCTCTTCTTCCCTTCATGCTTCAAGGTAAGTGCTCCCCTCACTGCACCCTAGCGCACTCCTTCTTTCACAGGAATTGTTTCCAATTCCTCCGAATCCTCTTCACCTCCGACTTCTTCTTCGGCTATCCTCCAACTTCCTCAGGGTACCGTTTATCCTAACGTTGAGGGTCTTTGCAGCATTTTTTAGAGCTTTTCTAGTTATTTGGTTTTAGGTCTCAGCGGAAACGGCTCTTTCACAAACGAAGAATCCACGACGCAGAATCTCCTGAACTCGCTCTCATTCAACCCGGTCGCTCTCCAGCAGGTAATAATCTTTGGATTTACCGTGTAAATTGATTACTTTTTGAATGCCGCTGCAAACAAAAACAGTCGCTTTTTCGGGCAGTAGGGTTTTCATTTAAACATTGAAACAGCGGCATAATATGTCATTTTCCGATTTTGAGTTCCAAACTGCTTCCCAAGCTCTCCAAGCTTCTCAGGCCGTAGACGACACATGTCCACATCCTAATATCACAAAAAGCTCACAACGACAACGGCGACATGTTTTCAAAATATGACAAAATATCAAAAATGTCGATCAAAAGAAACGCACATCGTCTACCGACTTGTCTGCCGGTACCGGCGTCTCGTATTCATTCTTAATTCATCAACTTCTGTTTATGAACCGTTCCGTTTCAGTTCCTCGCGGCGGCGACGCTCAACGCGCATCTCGGTGACTCCAACTCGAACCAAACGGATCTGTCGACCCTCGCGGCCCTCACAGAATCTTTTGCTGAACACAAATAGAAGCTGCTAGCTCCTCCTTCCCCATGCGCCCCTTCTGTTCCCTCAACAAATCCCGAATCTTTCAATTTTCGACTTCTAGTCTCCGCCAACCTTCGCACTTCTTAGCCCCCAGAATCCTTATTTTATTTCGTGTAATCTGAAAGCGTGCCTTATGTGTACATTTGTGTTTCTTTTAGTTTTCTTGTTTCGTGCCTTACCCACATCGTGTTTTATCCTAAAACCGCCTAATGTAAGAAAAGATAAAATTTCTGCTGAATAAATTGGAACTTGTCATGAGGTCGGCGCTCCTCCGCCCTTCGGCCCCTTTGGGCACAAATAAACAACTGCGTTTCAATTGATCTTCGCCGGATCTCAGCGTCAGTACGAGAAGTCTAGTATTGTTCCTACTATATGCTTGTTTAAACAAAGCAGTTTACCTCAAGTTCTATCATATTGCTGCCATTTCCAGATTTCAAATCCACTTTCTCATTTGAAAAATGAACTATCCTCGATTCGCGTGCGACTCGCTGGCCGACGAGAGCAAAAAAACCTCAGGAACGGCGCGGCGGGAACCCTAAATGCTACAGTACGCGCGGATTTCACGGCGGAATCGACAAAATCCGCGTGTACTGACATAAAGGTGGTGCCGCCGCTCCGTTCCTGAGGTTTTTCACCCGCGCGCACGCAAATCAAGGATTAAGAGATATTCCAGCATTTTTTTAGCATCTTCTCTTCATGTCGCATACTTTAGTGCTTAACTGCCTTAAAAACATTGTTCCGGTAGCTTATAACGCTTTAAAATTTGATCTGCACTCGAAAAGTCCAATTTTTCCGGTCACTTCAGAACTTTCCATTCGGCGTCTTAATTGAATTGTTCTTCACATAAACGTTTCCACTTCGTGGATTATCTTTTCCACTCTCTTTAGAATTGCACGGTGGCCGATGATCAGAAAATGGAAAAAGACTATATGACGATCTCACAATTTTATTAGAAAAAATATTCTCTAGGTTCAAAAAATATAAATTTAAATTTTACGTTTTGAGGATAAACAGGTTGATACGTATAATTTAAGTCATTTTCGAATTTTAAAGTACATTCATTGACTGTCTTTCGGTCTTATCCAATATCTCCATTGTCCTCGAGCGTGTCAAAATGTGTCTCTCGCTGTGAGTTGATTAAGGAAAGGGCACCCGTTCCGTTTCGCGCTGCCGTACTTTGAGGAATTAAGGCGTCAGCGGTCAGCACAGAAACAACGGCGACTGCAATTTCCATTAAAAGTGCGCACAAAAGTTCTCACTTCCTCCATCGATTCTCTCCTCGCCTCCTTCGTCCGTTCGACAAAGTAATTAATCGAAACGGGAGGACGGCTGCTGGAGGTCCTCGGGGTCGACAGAGAGTCGAGGAGACTCTAATTACGTCCCATGGGGGCGCGCTGGAAACATGCCCGAGTCATTCGCGGCGCCGAACTTCTCTCCATAAAACAGCTGCGCGGAACCAATTCCGACTTCAGGCTTTCGGACAGGGCTCGAGACCTTTATTCTTACGGGTATTTTTTGTTCCTGCTGAACTATTTAAAACTCCGGCCAGCGTCCACTTCAAAATTTCTATTTGAATCCTTGGGTCGGTTGACCCTTTTGCGGTCTCCGATTACCAGCTGTCTTAATTTCGCCTTTCAACAATCTCACCAGTCTTCTATTTAAGGCTAAGATATGATGTCGAAATTCTCTCGGTTTGATGAGTTGTTTTGGGTGAGGATGTTTGTGTTTTGTCTTATCCAGCTTTGAAAAGGCGGTCGTTTCGTATGAAAATAGTATTTCCCGAAATGCCGGTTAGTAACAAAGCCAACAAAACAAGAAGGCTAGCTATGTTTACTCAAAGTTGTGCGTGTATCAGTTTATGTGAAACCCTATTCTTTAATTGTCTTTAAATTCTGCGGAACTTGGTCTAATGTTCATCGGATTCGCGGTTTCTTTTTTCCCGAGCAATTAAACATTCCGATAAAAATCTCACAACTTCTGTAAACTTCTTCTTTGCGTTTTCGACAAAAGGAAATCGGACTGATAATTTTGAAGCAAAATTGCGATTTTCGAAAAAAAGTCAGTCGACATAGGAATAATCAAATCCGTTCTTTTCAAACCATATCATTTTCGCGTACTATTTTGGCTTTACTTCGCTCGTCGGAACTCGCATTATTAATCTCGCACGCGTCCCTCACTCACCACTTCAAAGCAATCAGAGAGCAAATTCATTCAGAGCAAATAAGATTGAAATCGTTTATCTGCTTCGCCCACTTCCAACGCTCGCAACTTCGAGGACAACAAAGCTTCCCGAGTTCCTCCTTAGGGTAATTGGCACAACAACGACATTGCCTCGTGTTAGATTTACATCCGATGGCTCCTTGAAATTCACGAGTTTCTGCTGTCTTTGTCCCAGCTGAATGCGCTTCGTTAAGCGTGTGCAAAGTTCTCTGGAATTCAGCTGGGATGGCGTGCCTCGTCTAATTATCCTCGCCGACTTTGCAGCTCCTCGGAAGGTCAGCCGTCCAATTACTCGTGGAATTCTCGGAGTCTCCGCAGCCAACACGCCTCGAAAGGTCTCCGAGCGACGGTTTTTCTGCCTTCAGCCTCACTGACCACTCTATCGGCCTGACGCCCACGTTAGGTGGTTCCCATCGGCTTACCCACCTCGCCCCCTCTCTCGTCTCTCAGCTTTTTCTTGCGTTTCACCTTCAATAATTACTCTTCTCCAAACACCCTGCACCTGATCTCGCTCCTTCGAACTGCAGGAAAGGACGCCTGGGTCGCCCTGCATCTTCTTTGTTTGTTTTATCTGTACTCTGTTCTCGAAACGGGTGTTCCTCCAATTAAACTTTCTTCTACAAGCATCTTACAATTCTAATTTATTTGCGTGTTCAGAAGTGCTCGTCGACGTTTTTTGAGTTTGAAAACAAGCACTTTTTAGAGAAGGTGTTGCTGGCAATAGAATCGCACCCGAATCTTAAAATTTATTAAAACAACAAATTTGGTTTTCGAGACTTCTTCTACGGACCTGTGATTGAACATTGTCGCGGAATAAAACCCATCTAAACACGCCAAGTGAAAAAAAAACATATTTGGCATTAGTATTTTTTCTAGACAAGGTGCAGTCCTGACACACTGTGTTAGTACCGATGTCTGACAACCCGTCCATCTGCATTCTTAATTAGAAGTCGTCTTCTGAAATTGATTATTTCGCGTTGGGTCTTGGCATGTAGGTACATTTTAGAGCACGCGAAGACATTCGAGTCGTTGACGGGTTCCTGTGCAGCTTCCTCGATCTCCCGTTATAAAAAAGTCGTTTCAACAATTGGTAACAAGGGAATGGTGCAAAGTGCCCACTCCGATCAAGTTGAAATTTGACATAAATGTAGATCAATATGAGATTTCGTGGCATTATAGGCAGTTTTAAACATAACGCAGACGGTTTTAAAAAGCGTTTTTTATTTTAAAAAGCGTTTTTTAAAATATTTTTTTGCCGTTTTTTTCAACGTGTTTGGAAAAAAAACGCAAATTAAACATGTGTAAAATAAAATGTTGACATCAAAATCAACATGAAACACGGTTGGTGTTAACATTTCAGGTGGTTGTCATTTTACCATTATTCATTTAATTAGTGATTTTGAGCATCAGGCCGATAATAGGGTTTTTCTAGTCTCATATAGGTCTACATTTGTGCTAAATTTTAGCTCGATCGGACAGGGCACTTTGCACCATTACCTTCTAAGTTTAATTATTTGTCACAACAATTTTGATTCTACGGCAAAAACTGTTTTTCTAAAATTCTAGATCAATATGAAAATTACCTTTTGCTAAATATGCAGTTTAAAAGGTGAAGTCTATTAATCGGTTTTCCAATTTGGCTCGTTTACGTGACTCTTTTCAGCTATTCCGTACCCCGTTCGTGGCGCGTAAATCTCCATCTCGCGCTGAAGCACCTGGAATTTCTAATGCAGTCGCCAAACATCAACTTTTGCTTTTTAGCATTTTCTTATCGAAAGCCTTCCCACTTTTTCGGGTTTTTTGGATATTAAAATTTCTGTATTTGTGAAAAGTAACAGTCATTGCCGAAAATCAAGTAATTACCACCGACCAGTGATTGCCGTGCCTTCAAACAAAATTGATTCTTTGGTTTTCGTCTATAATCCCGCTTGTAGCTTCTAAACTAGGCTTCCTTCTTCGCCGTGCGTCTTGGTGGCCGCTATGTCAAATGAGATTAAAAGTCACTTCAGTGTTTGCCCTCTTCAGGAAAGCTCTTGCACGTTTCAAAAGAACTCTCGGAGCTTTTAAGTGGAAGAATTCTCTTAAGTCGATTTGTTTGTTTTCTTCAATTTTCGCGCTATTTTGGTTTTCGTTAAGCTGAGATCTCCGAGGTGCGCGGAAGCCAATTAGGCAAATGTCGCTTTCGGTTTTTTGTTGGAAATGAATCGAACAGCATTGCTGACCAATCTTCAAACGCATTGTATCCTTAAGCATCCAATAAAAATTTTGCATTCTTCGATTTCCACAAATTACTTCTTCTTCGCTCGGCGAGCCAATATCCTCTCGCGTACGGAGGATATTGTTTCTGTTTTGTTTAATTGGAAGACTTGCGGCTTATTTTTGACCTCCCTCTGTTTCAGATTCCGTAATGCTGACTGAAAAGTCCGGCGAAACCGTCACTTTGCGGCGATTCTTCAGCCAGAAACTGAAAGGCACCTCGACCAAGGTGAGTCGTTTCTCGCTTAGTCGCGGCCTCGGCTTTCTCGAAAGCTTCGATTCCACAATCCGGTGCTCTCCAGACCAACGAGCGCGAGAAATCCGATTTCCGTTACCTTTAGGCGCTTGTTTTCGTCGGAAACCAAACCCAAAGTGCGGCTAATTCGCTCGTATTGGGCGTTCTTGTCCTTCTTGAGCACCGCTGATTGACTCATTTGGCTCCACTCGGCTGTCTTGGGCGGACTCCACTTCACTGGTCCCAGTTATGGGATTTCTCTCCGCGTCGGCCGGCCCGCGCCCTCGTTCCTTGGCCGGCCGTACCGGTTCTCCGCGATGATAAATCCGAATTGGACTGGAACTGGCGGCTAATTTATGACACTTATTGATAGTCGCCGGCCCAACCAGAGGTTACTCGGCCGACGTCATGAGTAATTCATTGTTTATCCTCAAACATTCCATTTCCACCGCAATCGCTGGCCTTTTTGCGCCTCTCTCCCTCTTAGAACTTTAGGTTTGAAGAGTCTATCCTTTCGTTTTTGATATTTGATTTAAAGCGTTTCATCGCCGAGGAAAGATTAATTTGCCCGCTTGGGCGCGCGAATTGAACAAAAACTGAGAAACGTTTAGGTCTTAACGTCAAATTTGCGAATTGAAAATGGTTTGAAAAAAAGATTCAAATCTTAATTGGGCCATAATAAGATGAGGGGTGGGAGTGACGTGCGTAGCACCTTCACATGTGCACATTTCTTATTTTGCTTCTCCGTTTCACAAATCTCAAAAGTTTGTTTTTTGTTTGGAGCTACTCCTAAATTTATAACCGGACATTTCATGTGTGACGTGACCTAATTACGTTTTGTTTTGGCTTGTTTTTATGCTGTTCTTCAAAAACAAAAAAAAAGATGATACTAACATTTGAAGCCAGCACCCTTACCCGCCTCTACCACTTCACCCTAACATCTCCAGCTCACCTCAGTTTTTCCCCTATTTTAAAAGCGTCCGTCCTTGAAAACCTTTTTGAAAACATCTCCATGATCGCCTAAGAGATCCGTCCTCAGAACGTCCTCCATCCACCTGGTTTCCCCTTTTGTTTTCCTCGATTTTCCTCCGAATTAACCGTCAAAGTGCTTTTTGACAGGTCTGCTCGTTCTTTTTTTCCGGGCTACCCTAGACTAAAGAAACCCCGTATGCTTTTTTGGGGATTCTTTGGTTTCTTCGTTTTGCTAGGAATAACAAGTTGGTCCGGAATCCCTTCAAATTGACGAAACACACCCGATCGGGGCTTCTACAGCCAGGTGGAATCCTCGCAAGGACTCTAACTCCGTCATTTTCCGTTTCCCCAGAGATGTTTTTGCGTGTTCCTCCCAATTAAGCGGACGCTAATTAGCTGCAGCAGTCCCTTCTCCTCCGCATCCTCGACTTCTCCTCTTCAGTCTTTTCTTCGCTGTTTGTCGACGTCCTAGCAACATTGTCATCTGCATTCTTTGCTGGTGACAAATAATTTTCCAGATTTCAAGAAGTCAGGTAATTTACCGCTGAAAATCCAAAAGCTACCAATTCTTGAAAACTGCTAAGCGAGCGCCGGCGAGTCCCTGTTGTTTTTTTTGGTAATGTCAATGTGCATATTAATGGAGGCTTGGGCTTGAGATTAGATTTTGGCCTCAGCTCTGATTTGTCGCAGTCCAAACAGAAACAAACAACATTGAACTCATAATCAATCGCTTTTTTCCTTTATTTTTGTTTTTCCAAATCTTTCGTTGACTTACTATTAAAGTAGTAAGGTAGGTATGACACCTTTCGATTTGAATTGTGCAACTAAAAAACAAGTTTGTTTTCTCACCTCCACATTCCTTCGTCTTTTCGTCTGCGGGATCTGTGATCAAGAGCCGGGAAAGCACCTTTAATCCGAATATTTGCTCTCATCGACGACGTGGCGACGACGTCCACGTCCCGAGCCCCACAATCCACGCCCGAGCCAGCGTTCTCAGGCCATTTACATATTCGCTAATGTTTTTGCGTCTAATGGACCAAAAGGGAACAAATAAACTCTTACGGTGTGAAAACGGCGAATTTGATTTACGCAATCCATTCAAATATTCATAGCGTTTCCGGGAAAAATCGTGTGCCTCCCGGCAACAGCGGCGCCCTTGAAGCCCTGCCTGACCTCCTCTCTTTCCCGAGCCCCGTCCTTATCCCAACCTTCTCGAAACCGATCCTCTCATACGAACGCATCAGGCCCGCTCCCACAACTTTGTTCCTCTTTTTATTAGCACTGATTGGTGGGTTCAATTATTCGTTTTCTGGGATTTATAATGGAGTCGATGGCGACTATCTCGCTGCTTATTTTGCTGCGTAGCTCTCTTAAAGACCCGACCCAGCGTCGATTTTTTGCAAGAAACGATTAAGCCGAATTACACCCTTGACGCTCCGAGACAACGTCCACACGTCTCCCAGTTGCACCTTAATTATCCTCGATTCCCCGAATGATTCTAATTGCACGTGCCCTTCTCCCCTCTCGCTGAAATCACCCAGAAGTTTCGGGAACATTCTGCCGTGGACGTCACCTGTTTATAGTCCTAAAAGGGCGAAAAACAAACCAAATCGTGGTTTTCTTTGCTACGCTGCTTTATTAATCTCGATTTCGGTTTTAGCTTAATTGGTCGCTAGATACAAAAGGACACCCATCACCAGGACATGGTCCCCGGTGTCCTTTGGCACAGAGCACTTAACCTTGTCCGGTTATTTACCTGCTTGTTTTCTCTTCGGAGATGTTTGTTGTGGAGGTTGAAGAGATCACACGCGCGCATAAACATAGACGGATTCGGTTTAGCTTTCCGAACTTTCCCTGTTTTTTATTTTATTTTTGGAAGTAAGGAGCGTCTTCGGCGACGTATTAGGACCTGATTTCCGCGAGGGGAGCTCCGCTTTTTTTGACGTCTTCGAGGGCAAGCGTGCGTAAGTGGCGCGTGGCCCCGGTGAGAAGTCTGAAAGTCGAGTCTGAGAGGGATTTGTGGTTTAGCGGCTATTTGGTCGGAGATTTGTGTTGTTGAGATATTCGAGAGGCTTGTTTCTGGAGGTTTTGAGGACGCCAGACTCAGAAACAGCGCGATGTCGTATGTCCGGGTCGTTCTCCTTTATTTACTAAAGGATTAGGAGCTTTGTGTCTTGGACTTTGGCGTGATCCTCTTCATCTTTATTTAGCATTCAGCATCTCGACCTCAGCCCTAGTATGATCCTAGATCACCCAGAAGCGGCTTTTGCTCTTTCTTCTCTGCATTTTAAACTTCTTGACGTCAGCACCGCGGCTTCCAGCAGCTCCTCTTACCGACGATTGTTTTGTGGTTCGGTCTGCTTGCCGTCGTTTGCGTACCCCACTCCACTAATTGAATAAATTATGACCTTTCGATCCATGTTTCTACACTCCAAACGGATCTTATATCTACGCGCTTCTCCGTGCCAAGCAATAATTTTGGTTTCAGGAGAACTCGATTCGAACGCCGACGAAACTCTTCGGCAACGCGCCGCCAATAATCCTCCCGCAGATCAAAATCACCAGGGACGACCGCCGAACCTCGATCTGCTCGAATCTACGCTTTACGAGGACCTTCAGCTCGGATTCGATCGACTCTTTGGAGAAACTGTGCCGCAAAGATTTGCGCCGAAAACGAATTATGATGGAACCCGAGGAGAGAGCGCAGGTGGTTGGTCGAAAGGGGACTCTGCTTATCCCGCTGCTTTAGAATATTCCCATGGAGACTCTTCTTCTGAGTCCGACGTCCTCGGCTTATCCTTCGCTTCGCTGCGTGGGACGCTCGCGAACGGATCCCGAAAACGACGCGGACGTCTTGAATCGACCACCTTCGGAGAGTCCGAAGCTGAAGACACAAGTCGACATTAAGGTTGATTAGCTTTATTGAAGCCTTAATTAAAGAGCACATTTCAGCTGAAGCGCTCTTCGCCCGACCTCAGCAACGCCGACACTTCGAGCGCGAAAGCGCGGACCCTCAGCGAGGTCATCGGCCTCTCGGCGTATCAACAGAAGCTCCTGGTGCAGTGTTGGCCGAACATCTACTCGACGGGACTCAACGCGAACTTCGCCTCGAGCATCTACTACAATCTGTGCAATCGGAACGCGAAGGCGAAGCAGTTAATGCAAAAGGCGGACGGGGTGGCCGTGTTCTGCCAGAGCGAAGTTGACTGCACCACGCTCCACGCGAAACTGACCCTGGAACTCGTGGACACGGTGATCCGCAGCCTGGACAAGTCGCCGCAGAACCTGATCAACTATCTTCAGGAGATCGGCTATCGCAATTTGAAACGTGAGGGAATGTCACTGAACACATGGGACGATTTGGGTGGGCGTTTTTAACTCGCTTCCTCTTTGCAATGTGGTTTTAAGGCGACGCGATCCTGGAAGGCGTCCGCCGCTCGGATTTGGTTAGGAAACACAAGGAGCTGAGGCGGGCGTGGCTCTGCCTCATCGCCTTCCTCACGGACCACTTAAAGCAAGGTCAATCCTCGTTCCGCGCATCTCCCTCCATGGACATCGCCGATTCGTCGTCGACCTCTTCGCAGCCTTTGTAGGCGCCTCTTCGCTCTTGTAAATAGCCTCCTCCGGCGCTTCTCGATCTCCGTCCTTTGCATCACCCGAAACCGTTATACGGCGGCACTTTACACTCTCTTCGCTAACATATCCATATCGAACAACGATAAATCTATTTGAAGAAGTTTAATAAGGCCATCTAGCAAAGTCGATATTTACATATTGCATACATAATTCCTATTTGTACAGACAAAACTCGTATAACGCGTCATTCATGAGGATCATGAAATGATAACGCGGGTTAATTGGCAAGTGAGAGGCTGGAGATTCTCGGCGGGTTGAGCAAGGATTTCACACAAGTTCGTACCGGGGTTTCGCCACGACGTTTATGATCTTGTTCCTCGTTTTCCTGGGGCGTACGAAGATTGCGTAGGCGAGCGGTAGGAGCGCGAAGGAGCTCAGCTTAAGTACGGTACCCGTGCTGAACACGTCGTCCCAGGATTTGAGGTCCGAAAGAATGTAGCCGGCTTGGACGCAGATGAAATTGTAAGGAGCGAGACCTGAAATTTTGGTTTGAGGTTAATGAGATGAGGGGGAACCGATTGGAGTTACCGATGAAGGCGGAGAAGGCGAAGATCGGAAGCGGAATGTTGAGGAAGGGGGCGACGATGTTGAGTAGCCAGCTTGGGGAGATGGGGAACATGCGCGCGAAGAGGAGAAACGGCAGAAGTCGACTCGAGTTGTCGTCGATCTGAAAAAAGACATTAAAAAACACGTGGAATAGCTGGGGCTGATTTCAATATCTACAATCACAATTACAATTCCGCAATTAGAATTACAGTTACAATTACCCACAATTCACAATTTTCGCGGCGTATGGTTTCTTGGAATTGTAGATATTGAAATCGGTTTAAGAATTGTAAATTGTTAATTGTGGTAAATCGATTTTTGCGTTGTAATTGTGAATTGTAGTACAGTTGTACCGGGATTGTGAATATTGGAATCGGAAATGGTTTTGGAATTTTTCGGTCAATTTTCAAAGGTCAATTTTCACGAAAATGATCTTAAAAGCAAAATTAGATCCATTGCAATTATTCTCTCGCTGATTCCACATTTGTTCATTGTTCTCTTATTCCATAAGTAGTAAATACACAGAACTCGCTCACCTTTTGCTGCAGATATGTCAGCCGTTCTCCGAAGTAATACAGCACATATTCACGTCCGAAGAGTTCCGAAAAGAGGTAGCACAGCGTGGACCCAAGGGTCGTCAAGGTGCAAACGAGCAGGAACCCCTTCCACATGTCGAACACGGAGCCAGCGATCACATTCTGAAAACGTTCACGTTATGTTTGCTCGAAACGGCGAGATCAATAATTCAAAACAAAAAACGGGCTTGAATAACGAATTAATCGAGAAGGGCGCTCACCAAAAAGAATGAGCCAGGAATGGCGAAGGTTTGTTTGAACAGATAAGTGCAGATGAAGGCGGTCGTGATGTACGTGTAGTGTTCCTTCTTGTACGCCTGGAACTTCTCGGCCAAACTCGTGAAATTGTCGAACTGCTTGGGAAGCTTCCAAGACGGAGTCGTGGCTGAAACAAAAATATAAGATTAAAACAGAATGAATGGAACTAACGATCATCGGAGTTCCAGCCCGGCGCATTGTAGAGGAGAGCCCAAAGGGAGAGCGTGGAGAGAACAAAGATCAGCAGTGGAATCAAAAGTCGCGTCATCCTATCACCTCATCCCGGACGCAGAGGCGAAAATCTGCAAAACAGTAACTCATCGTCAACGTTTTTTGGTGCCAAATAAGTCGTAACGGGAGATTTACATAAAACGGGTCGTTGATGAATGAGATTGCCTCGAAGAGGGCGACTAATCCCCCGAGGCACAATTACTCGACTCGCCCGAGGAAGGGCGAGGAACGCGGAAGACGCGAATCACGCGGCGAGCGAGAGGTCCACGCGGCGATCATCGCAGCGATTGATACGATTAGAATTCGGATTCCGACTCCGAAGTTTTAATCGCCGGCGTGGAGCCACAAGAGGCACATGATTTGTGCCTCTTGAGAGTTAGATTAATAGAGTTGGGATAACCTTTAACGCCGCTGCTAAGCAGGCAGAAAAGCCGGAAACTGGCGCTTTGAGCGCGTGACTCGAGTTTCCACTCGAGTTCACCCCTGCAAAGCTGCAGCGAGGAGGCCATTGTTGCCTCTAATCTCCACCCGCGCCCCATTTCCATGGCGATCAAGCGGTGTTCCGGACGTCTTGAGCACAAAAAGCGCAAAAATAAGCAAATGTAGGAAACATTGTAATTACAACGGACAGACGCCTAACTAGGAACTGCGCAGATGTTCCTGGGATGACCCCGTTTGCTACGATTATCTGTGACCGAATTGAGAAGATCGCCCGCGAGCAGATCCGAAAAACTATCTAAGGGAACGCAGAGCCGAAGGACCGCCGGAGGAAGCGGCGGTAGCTACAGTGAGCAGCACAACGCGTAAAGTCGAAGGAGGAAACAAAAAATGGGGACGAAACAAAGCGCGAAGACCGTCCGAGGGTCGACGGCAAACAATCGAGGGCGAAAAGCGTGCTTTTCACGAAACGTGATTGGATGACGACATTAATTACGGCGATTGCGTTAGAAAAATACAAAAAATGCGGTGGGAATAACTCAGAAGCCGGGAGAAGTTTGGGACAAAGACACTTCTCAGTGGGTCGGAGCGTTCGAGGCTTTAGGAAGTGATTGCGGTGGAACTTGCGAGCAAATGAATGCATAGAGAAAGAAAATAAGGGAAAGGGGAAGTCGAGAAGGCGAAGAACGGGTTTAGGAGATCTCGACTGGATTTCGCCTTTGCGCATTAGACAATGGGCGCCCAGAATCGCCTCGGGCACTCCGTGGCGCAAAGTCCGAAAGAACCGCGAGGACGCAAAGTTTTTCTGACGAAGCTTCAAAAACGCCGTTGAAACGAAACCCGGGTGACCCTTCTGCACTCTCCGCTTAACAGAACGCATTTAAAGGCTCTCCAGGAGATCTCCGGAATGAGCACAAAACGCACAATGCAACGGAGTTTGAAATATCGGATTGCAAATAAGTGGCGGTGAACATGAGTCGACGGCCGAATTGAGAAGGACGATTAGGGGTGAGGGGCTGTAAGCTGGATGGACATCCATCGATGGTCACTTTTCTGTCGGTACCGCGCACGCGAGCTCCTCAGAGTTATTGATTGACGGGAAGATTGGGATTAGGAGGAACGCCAGGCTGACTGCATGACGAAACTACAGGAGAGAGACCGTTTCGCGATAGTTATCTCTTCCGTTAAGATGTGACGGAAATGTCGCAGAGCCCAAAAATGAGATTACGAAGAACGGTGGAAGCGGAAGAACCGAAGCTGGAGGAGAGGCGCCGGGCTTGCGGTGCAGGTGTCCCCAGAATTGAATGCTTAATGACTGCTGCATGCTGCCAACGTATATGTGACGCCGAATCTGAGGGGCTTAAGCAAATTATATCCGACTCCGCGGAGAGGACGCAGGCTGATTCACCCTGTGAGACTATTTTTGGAGGCGTTGGTGACGAAAACAGTGTTGTTTAAACTTCACTTATGAACCACGATATGATTAGCAACGGAAAATTTGAAAATATTTAAGCACATATAAAAGAAAGGTTACGTTTGGACTGAGCCCAAATTCGCTTTTCCTAAATATTCGAACGAACGCGTCGATTTTACAATCTGCCCTTATGAATCATATCAGCGGTGGTCGTCACAACGGTCCCTTTGCGCATTCGATTTTTCTTTTTCAGCAAAGTTTGCGTTTTATTCAGACGCCCAAACACCTTTTAAGCCTTTCTTTACGCTTGAAATATAATTGCGTAGTTTGCATATGAATCAAAAGCCTATATAAGGGATTGGAAACGCAAATAAAGTTTGAGTTGTTATTGTTACAGTGTTGTTATTTACGGATAAAACCGGCCCACATTGCACCAAGGGAACAACACGTAGCACCAAATAAGGTGTATTGTCGCCGGAATGTGATCGCGGGCGTGGTAATTCCTTTGCTTATGAATATCTTAGGAATTGCCAGGTTGATGCAGGTTCACACATTTTGGTTTACTCTGACCTTTGACGTTGTACCGCATGGACTTTTGATCGCGTTAGATGAATCAGGTTATCTAAAATTGGATTTCAGCTTTACCTAACCTATTTACATTCGTGACCAATAATCTTTTGTTCTTAATAACCTACCCTGATTTCAAGCACGATCTGGCGCACTCGGCCATCGATCCCTTTGTCCAAGCAGGTCAAGTGCGAAAGAGGAGCAACAGCGACGCCGATTATTTCCGATAGGCTTGAAAAGGCCGATCAACACATGTGCGGATTAGGTTCGAATGTTTAGGCGGCTTTCTGCGAACTCGGATTAGCGGAGACGCCGCCACAATCGGTGCGTAATTGGCGTTGCGCGTCCGGCGATGGCGTCATACCGTCACAGGTGCCCACAACACCGATTGACTTCGCCCAATTTGTCCGTATACCGTAGTCCTCCTGGATGTTCTCGCTGTTCGATCGATCGTCTCTTATCCACCTCGCTCCTCAGCCGAAGGATGTTCCACTTGAGCCATGGAACAACTCTCCACGCGCCTCGTTTTCTTTGCTTTAAGCGTTTAGGGCGACCGGAAATTGGACGCAATTATCATCCTTTCGGCGCCGATCAGTCGATTACTGGCAACTGCGGCCGAAAGCGGCTCGCCGGGAAAGTGCAGACAGAAACTCTTGTCCAACTTGTGTTTGCGCTCCCGGTGGGTGGTCGATGAGGTCACTTTGCAAGCCCTGGACGTATGGAGCACCCGCTCATTAGCTTCAAAGTTGTATTTATCTCAGAGGGTTCTGCGAAACCACCCAATAAAACAGAAATAGGATACTAGAGGATTTGTTGTTGACTATATTCCGAGAATTTAACTTCGAGCGGGGGACTACCGTAGTTCAGCATCATGTGGTGGTGCTGGGAGTCAGGTGAATAGTAAGGCTTCACTAGGTCACTCGACGTTTTTTCGCGTTGTCGTCGATTTTTGAACCAGTTGGCGATCTAAATCAATTTGGGTTTGAGGTAGAAAACATTGACAAAAAATACCTGAACGGGTTTGAGTTGTGTTTGCCTGGCGATTTCGCGTTTGTCCTCCATTGAGGGGTAGCGGTTTTTCTTGTAGAACTTCTGGAGGACCTAAATTAAAATGTTAAGTTGATTTTGAGTTTAAAAAAACTAACTTTTCTCGAGCTTTCTTTGAAGCTATAAATTCTTTCTTGGCCGTCCGAGATTGTGAGAGGAGGCGGATACTTTTTTCTCAAACGGTACTTGTCCACAGCCACCAGCGCTTTGTCTCTTTTCTTAGCGGTCTGAAGCAATAACTTTTACATTCAAAAACTTAAAATAGCCTTTAGAGTGTACTTAAAGTTGAACACGAAAAACCTTAAAAGGCATCAAAAGTGAAATAAAACCTCACCTCGGCGTATTTAGCTTCGTACCAAAGGTTCTGAAGCTCTTCGTGGTACATCGGGTCAAACTTGTTCGTCTCCACAAACGAAGCGAATTCCGCAAAGTGTTCTTTGTGCAGGAGGACGAGGAGATAAGCCCGCTGTACAGAGCTGGACTGCACCGTGTACTGGATAAGATTCGGGTCCGACTGGAAAAGCTCGAAGAGTTTTTCGCTTTCTCGGCTCAGATAAAGACTTTCGCAGATGACGTCGATCTAAAGAGTGACTGTGAAAACTGAGTCATCGGCTACCGTATCCTTTCTACCTGCTCGAGACTAAAATACATCGTGCAGGGAGGGGAGTCGCAGGACCAGCAGAGGTCGTAGGACTGTCCGTACTTGGCCATTGGGATCGGGTCGCACAGCACCTGATTCGACAGATTTACATAATCAGTAGCCTCCCGGGAGGAGGAGTTCATCCCAGTGTGGGTGGTCCTATCGCTTCCCAAGACGCGTCGCGCATAATTGCCTTTCTTTGGGCACGGGGAGGCGACCGACGAGGCGAAAGGCTCGAATTACGCCTCTCGAGATTACGGTATTCGACTAATTAGGGAGCGAAGAGTCAGCGCTGCCGGAAATACGACACCCGCTTGCCCGATAGCACAGAAGAAATATTGTTTTGTGCGTCTTGAAGATGGTCGAAGTCCACTTTGGGAAAGTGGACAACAGCAGTGCATTTTAGGCGCGAAGAGTGCAGGTGAGGCGTGAAGAAGCCCCGCGGAGCGTCCGGAATCGCTTATCTTTTCGTGCTGATCTCGAACATCTGCATGAACCCATGAAGCTAATTATTTATCGCAAACTTATTATTATATAACAGCGTGAGGAGCGGGGAGATTGAGCATCAAACTTGACATGAGGAGCTTTCGACGCGAACGTTCGCGATCGCGAGCCATTTGAACTTCTGCCACTGCGTGGCTACGAAGAAAAGCTGAAATTAGGTTTAAGTGGCAAATACTAGAATGGTTAAAAAACCTTTTTTGTCCGTTTTGGAATCGTCACTTTTTCGTTTTTGCGCCAGAAGATCCGTTTGTCGATTTGCGGGATTTCGTAAGGACAATTCGTGAGGCTGTCGAGGCAGATCTGAAGCGAAATCGCCCGCGCCCTGCGGTACATGTCGAAGAGAAGTGTTGAATCCGAGTCCAGTGATAACGGCGAGGATTCAAGCACGTAGATCCGGCGGCCCTTGATCGAGTCGTTGGAGTTGTCGGTGCCCACGAACGCGTATCCTTCTAAACCAAGTCACAATCTGGCGGTTGTTAACGACGTGAATTACCCGTTGGAGTTTCATTTGTTCGGATTCCGGTCAAAAAATTTCCCATTCGTCCTTTCGCAACTTTCCACTCACCGTATCTAAATGCAATTTAAAAACAAAATGGGTTACTTTACTGTAGCTTACTTGTTTCCGAAAAGATCCGACTTTCCGTTGTGATACTTGCAGAGATCGGAGGAGAAGTCGCAATTGAGGAGTTCGCAGTTGGAAATTTTGTGGATCTGGAGGTTCTGGTCGTTCTGGCTCGCTTCGCGGTACGAGATCTGCAAGGTGCCCGAGTCATAAGGTTGCGGCTGGGGCTGGATACGGACGGCGACCAGAGAACGGCCCTCCTTTTCGATCGGGAAGGAGGACTGGAACGTGGGGTCCGCAAGGGCAGCGGCCGGAAGCGTGTTCTGGTTGATCTGGATCTTCTCTGCCTCGAGAGTGCAGAAGTCGGCTTCGTATTGAAGGTCGTCGACGGCGAACAGCGACGGCGAAGTGAATCCAGAAACTAGGATTTCAACCCAGAACGGGAATTTTCGCGGGTTCACCACGTTCACATAAACTTCTTCGAAGTCATAATTGATCGACTGAAACCAGAATTTGAAATTTAAGATTTCAATTATGCAAGAAAGCGAAACCTGAGTGCAGGACCGCATTTCGGAGTCCCGGGTGCATACTCGGAGAGTTATGTTCTCGGAAGTCTTCCAGTGCCTAAAATTAGTTACTTCAAAGTATGAGGGAAGCATCCCTGCCTAAATCTCAGTTTCCCGTCGTCCTTCTGGCACTTGATCTTCGCCTCGATCGCGGCTTCGTATTCCTTCGGCTTTCCGAACGGTTCTCCGACAAAGATGAACCCTCCGTTGGGCATCGACGCGTCCGGACGACGCACCATTTGGCGGAAGATTTGCTCGAATCTTTCGCTCGTCGAGCGGAACTTCGCGCGCCGGAATGAGATCTTCTCGCCGGGAGAATTGTGGAATCTGAAAGTAGTCGGACCCCGTGTATAATTGGGTCCCCATTTTCAAATTTCACCTGCAACGTTCGCTTTTCCTGAAATTGCAGAAGACGCTTCCGGCATCTCCGTCTTCGCTAGAATCCTTGAATTCGCTGATATCGGTACACTCCAAAAACTCGAGTGGAGTTCGGATTCCGTTGGAGCAGTCGACTCCCTCAAGGTTTCCGAAGGGACTCATCGGTGCTTCTGTGGTCCACTCTAGAACGGGATTATTGAAAGCGTTCTCGTCGAGAGAATTCGCGCTGGCGGCTACTCCATTATGGAGCGGAGGGGACGCCTCGAAGGCCGGAGGCGGCACCGCTTGCGGTTGCTGCTGATTGTAGTAGTTTCCGTAGTTGTAGCCGTGCAGATTCGGGGTTTGTCCGAAACCTTCCATGAGAGGCTGACATGCGAGTGTCACTTCAAAGAATAAAGCTCTTTATTACTGTGATATGAAGTAGAACGACTCACCGCAGACACACGTGAGCACGAATACAAGGTTTAGGAGAAGCAGCGGCATGCTGGAGGTGGGTACAAGACGGATTTGGGGAAGACTGGAAGTCAGAGAGACTTCTTAGGGAGGGGCGGACCGTTGAGGAGTTTACAAATCGGGGTCTAGGACATCGAATGGAACAAGCGATTGCTCATGAAACAATGTTTGCATAAGAGGAGGCGAGTGAAGAGGATAGGAACCGAAGAGATTCATAGGAACGGATGACCGAAGAGGAGAAAAAGCAAATTTGATTCGAAATGGCATCGATGGAAGTTTGGTTTTTCAGGTGGTTACGAATAGCGGAGGACTTGAAGGTCACCTCGCCCTGCGACGGCTGCAGAACAGCCGGTTGTCGGCGGTGTTCTTAAGGCGGATGTTGTCAATGGCTAAGTATAAGTTCGCGGAGACTTTGCCGGCGACGAAATAGATCTGCAATGCGCGAATTCAATGGACAAGAAGTGGGAAATCACGATCTTCTTGTTCCCTCCGGCTTGTGACTCCGGCGAAACGTTTCAAAAGGACACCTTGGCAAAATAGCAGAACAGATAAATAAAAACGAGGTAACACCCAAGCATTTTTTCGACTATAAGAATTTCCAAATCGTTAAAAATTAAACCAAGTGCATTAAACGAAAATACCTAAATGCTCCTTTTCGTCAAAACCAAAAATAGCATTAGCGGCGTAAAACTTTTCACAATAAATTCACAGGTATAAAAGCACCTATCAAGGTCCCTTTCTCGCTTTTAAAGCGTGTGCTCATGTAGTTTTCTTTCTCGAGTCCCTCATACCTTCTGCGTGTCCTTGCCGAGGACCACTTCCTGGTCGCGGAACCACCACTCGGTCGCTCTTATCGGCGGGTTCGTGTACGGGCAGTTGTCGAACGTGTTTAAGCACACCTAAACAGTTGCTTTCAGCGAAGTCCGAGTGACCCCGATAGGGCGAATCAGCGTTTATGGCAACAAATATTTGGCTTCACAACTCGATAATCATCGAGGTCAATGGCGTACCAAAAAGTCGCAAAGGAGAAAATTTATGCGGCGTGAGCGCCGTCTTTGTTTAGAGATCCTTTGATCATCGGGGAGTGTTGGAGGGGGCGGAGGATACCTTCAAACAAGGTCCGTACGAACGCTGATACACGTCGAACACGAGGACCACGGATTCCTTCAGGTGGAAATGGATCGATTCGAAGACGAACACTTCGGTGGATTGGTCGATACGGTCGCGTCCGACGTAGAGGAATCCACCTGAAGCAAGATATATAGTAATACCCAAGACCAGTCCGAATCCACTCAGTTGCGGACCAACTGAGTGAGTGCAACGTTATTATGGATATTAGCAACAACTTGTAATAATTACGAAATAACTGCAAAAAATAGCCAGTTTCCGCATTCCAACTTTCATGAATTCCAGTTCTTGACATTTTAATGCAAAAACAGAACAAGACATGAGAAGAAAAACCTCCGTGTTCTAACATAATACGAAACCTTGCTGACTTACCATTCGTGGGTTCATTAGGATTCTGCCTGACTCCTGTGTGCCTATTTCCTAAATGTCCATTTCCTACCAGCCAGTCGCTTCTAAAAGGACTTAAAGACACAAAAGATATTTTAAGTTCAACCCACGTGCTTCCCGACCCGGCGGGATTGTAGAAACAAGTGTCGTTCTCGTTGAAATTGCACTGGAGCGAGTCGCAGATTTCGACTTCGCCCCCATTATCCAGGATATCTTCGTCATCCTAAAATGTCCAAATTCATCTCAATCAAATTTCCCAAAACTCGCCTCAAAAAGCACCTCCGCATTCACATCCTTTGGCACCATCGGCCCTGCAGTGTCATCCACAATCGACTTCTGCAGGGATCCGTGAACGACGGTGTCCAGCGGCTTCAGAGGATGAACATGCGCTCCAAAACCAGCTGTGGACGATAAAAAGGAGGTTACGGTCGTGGGAAGAGACTCCTGATCATCATTCGGTTCGCTTTCTGCTCCGACGGCGTCTTCAGGGACCTAGAACAATTCTTTATCACCAGCCACTCAATCGATTTCTCTACCAATTCGCAAATCTGCCCGCTGAAATTAACGTTGTCGATTAGAACGATATCGTCTGGAGTCAAGTTGTCTACCTCGATCCGAACGACAAACGGAACGAGGTTCTGCGGCACTTCGAACGCCAGCGGGTTTTCCACAAGATTAAATTCCTGAACCATCAAAATTATCGTCCTGCCCTTTCAGTTTCCCTTACCGCACAGTTTGGCTTTTCGTATTGATCCATGACGATACAGGCCTTCAAAGTTGGGTTTCCAGTGTTGCTCCAGTAACTAAATGAGCCAATTAAAGGAAACGTGTAATCTACAGCTGGGCCCACTCAAATTTGATTTCGGATTTTCCGAGTTGACAAGGAATCGGGACTTCGAGACGAGCGCTCTGCAAAAAGTTCTCTTCACCGCCCGCAAGGAGAAAATAGTCATCTGAAACACAAGAACGTGGAATTGCGAACGGAAAACGGAAACAACAAAGAAGAATATTCAAACTCGTGGTGTAGCACTTCCATCGGCGATTTGACGCAGATTTGACGCAATCAGATCGTGACGGGACCCACCGTCATTCCAAATCGGTTTGCCGCGATTTGACGCAGGGATTTACCGATCTGCCGCGCAGCAAATCCGTTTCTGATCGTCTGTTTTGGTGCGTATGCGTGCCAATCTTGCTGATACTCGCTTTACGTCAAGGTATGTCATTTCTTCGTCATGTACACCATAAATACATATGATCGAAATGAACATCTTGGAGTCGCATAAGGCACGTTCGGCGATCGGGATATGGTGGAGGCTGTCGGATACGGATTTCCGGAGAGTACGGCAACCACTTGGTCGTGTGGTTTGGACTGTAGACATAGATGGTTATGTTTAGAGCAAGGGCAGCCATTTGAAGTTCGAAGTCGATCATAAAAGTGCGATTCATCCGGAGACTTTTTCTGGGCCAAATATGCAAGAAATAACATTGATTTGCGCTTTCTCGAAGTCGACTCGAGATTTCGGCTTATCGATGTCGCATTCCACTCGAATCCAGGCTTCTTTTATAGTCTTATAGATGACTTCGTACGACGAACTGAGCTTATTGCGCATCGGAGCAAAAGCGAACGTAAACCATTCGTATTCATTATCCTTGTTGAACATACGGGCATGAAGCCCTAGCACTTGATGCTCGTTATTCGGAGACGTCTTGAACGTAGCATCGCAAACGATTACATCGCTATGAGCGGCCAAATGAAGATCTCGATCTGCATAATAGATGTTTAGGAATTCTTTCTGCGGAAATTTTTCCGGTCCGCAGGCGTGATAAGCTAACCTCTCATTCGGTGGTATGGGGCCAGAATTTGCGATAACTCCTCGCCACTTTCCTGCGTAGTCCGGAAATGCATTTCGTCAAACGCTTCTCTCGGCCGAACTAAGCCTTTCTTCACAGTATCTCAGTCTTCTAATTGGATCTGATTCGCTCGGTAAATATCCCAGGTCATAGGCTCGCAATGATCGCTATGATCCGATTTCAAAGAGCGAAGCGGCTCTCCCGATTCGAAACACAGCAAATTCTTCGAGGCGAATTCTGGTCCAGTACGTGGTCCAACCATTGAACTAGCTTAAACTGATAGGCCTGGGGATATCGTTCTACGAACATAACACGAGAGAACCTTTTACCACATTGTTTGATCTGAAAATGGGTTCCGCAACGATTTCCCTGAAGTTCGGTTGCGTCAAATCGCGCGATAGAAGTGCATACGCACCTTCAAACGCAAGGTACAGTAATGAAGAAGAGATAGCACAAATAAGTCGTTCCGAGAACCTCGATCTGTTGCGATCGCGTTGCGAAATTTCGTGAAAACTCGTGAAATTTCATTATTCGGAGAAAGGATGTTTGTCCCACTCACCGAAATTGAAGCTCCTTTCGCTCGTGCACTCGAACTTGTCGATGTCGAAGATCGTTTCGAAGCGCGCCTTCTGGAATCCGATTCCGCTGGCGCCGTTGGTCGACCAACTACAGTACTCTTCGGGGCGATCGAAGCCGCACGAGAGCCGCCCACCTTCGTCCGTCGAGAGTTCGGGCTTGGATTGGTACGGGTAGAGTGTGGCCAGATTTCTCAGTTCTAAAAGAGGAACTTTGAGATAGAATCTATCAGCACAAGCGGTCTTACCTTGGGCCGAATAACTTCCAAAATCGGCTCTTTTGCACTTCGCCGCCCTAAGCGGTTCGTCGACGAAATTCGCAACTCCGCTCATCCGCGCCCTCGAATATCCCGAGGAAGTTGTCGTCATGCAGCCGGAACTCAAAGCTAAAAAGGAGATTCCTGAAGCTCTTATTCATACTTCTTACCTGATATCAAAACTACAAAGGAGATGGACACAGGCCAAGATGGCATCTCAACTGCTTGGAAAAAGATCCTTGAGGGGCGAAAGAAAGACGCGTTTGGAGGTAAACGGAGACGAATCGAAATAACAAAACACCTCCGATTGGGGCACTTGTTGATGGAATGAGGTAAAATTGGGTTAAAGTGATCGACTCAATTGAGAGAACGCAGCGGAAAGTAGCGGAGCCTGCAATCGTTGAAAAAAGATTGTTAGGGAACAACTGGGGTCCGCACAAGGGTGGTCGGGTCAAAAAAGGTTGGAGGGCTGGAGTTGAAAACGAAAGTTTGAAAAATCTGGCAAGATTTGAACGGCGTTATTGTCTTCGATTTGAAGTGAAAAACTTTCTTTAAAAGTTTCGTTTTTTTGTTTTTCGAGGCATAAAAATAATTTTAAACGCCAAAATAAAACAGAAGCGCAAAAATTAAATACGAGAACCCTTCTTTAAAATGATCAGAAATTGAAGATCAGATTTGAGCAAATTACACAACATGAAAGAGCGCCAAAACAGGCAGAAAATTGCAACAGGCAATTAGAGGCGTCACGAAGGAAGCGTCTGAATGCGGCTGAGGGAAGTCAAGGTTACCCACGTCGTGACCCACATCGGGGCCACCAACTCAATTATCTCCGACTGTCGCGAAAATAAACCCCCGCAAGGCTAATTGTGTCCACGGAAACGGAAACATCCCGCCGATTGATACTCGCGCTGACCTTTCCACCGCTTCCTGAAAAGGAGGGCCCACCGAAAGAAGAGGCGTCCGGAGCAGCTGATTGATGAGCGTTGTGGATTATCGTGACGGAGCCTGGCATTAATGTCTGGCGTTCAGAAAAAGACCACTTCCATAATGCATGATATTTGTATTTCTTCGAAACAGGAAGATTTTTGAGGAGGTCAAGGGCGCTATCAATGAAGGTGTAGCAATAACAATAAAGTGCGAAAAGAAGAAACAGGACTTTGCGTTAATCAACTGTAGTTGGCTTCTGTTTGTCTTGTTTTCCCAAACTTAAACCGGCTCACTCGCAACTTCATTTTTATCTCGCCTGAGCGTTCTTTGCTTCTGTGCCAATAAATTCGGGTTTGCGAGGAATCCCGTCGATAAGATCGTAATCTTTAGTCATCAGTCATCGCCTCTTTGGAATTCGAAGCTTCAGGGGTCGCGGGTGTGATGTCAGGGGCCTGCGCTTCCCGGCCAACTGTTCGCTTGTTTTCGTCGCCTTCGCGGTCTTGCCTTCAATCACAATGTTTCGCTGTTTCAGAGCAATTCGGCCGGCACCTCAACGGACTCCGGAAGTATCCTGGCTGGCAGCAGTGGCCTTCGACAGTACCTCTCTGATCATCCGATCTGGAGCCATGCTTCCGAGGCCTCTTGTTTCATATACTCGCGATCGATCTCCCCGATCGGCCGCTTCCTCGGAAACTTAAGTGCGATCTCAAGTCGATCGCGATCGCCAGTCGCGTAATTAACGTCGTGTTTTTCGGGGGCCAACACCGTCATCGAAGGACAACTGGCCCCGCTCATCTCTCTCGTCCGTCTTCTTGTCGCCGCCACCGTCTTCTCCTAGAGCATACGACACAATACTTACGTTGGCGTCTCTTGCCTCAGGGGTCCATTTCTTCCCCTCGAGAGACGAATTCAAGCCTTTAATACCTGGCGGCTTCACTAATTCCCCTCTTCAGAAGCTTGTAACTTTTTATTGTCTTGTTTGTGTGTCTTCTGCGCCTCTGAGGCCGCTTGGATTCGCGGCGCATGGATCCAACGACTTCCGACCATCTCCCGAACCGTAATTGTTTAATCTGGGCTTGTTTGCGGTCCCGGTTCATCTTCTCTTTGACACTGAGAACGCTCACTTTTGGCCGATTTATCACTTCTCGTTTCACTTCCATTAGCCGCTCGTCTGCCACTTTTTCCTCACAAAAAACGCGAAAGAGTTGCAGCATCGGCAATCCATTAGACATCTTTCTTTTCGCGCACGAATTCTTCACCTCTCGCGGCAGCCGGGCTGTTTGCCCGCAGGCGTCATCGCCAAGTTAAAGTGGTCCCGTTCTCCATCCCCTCGACGATCCTAAGAGTCCTCCGCGACCGAAGTGTTGATGTTCCCATCCCCGTTCAGATTGGCCCTCTTTACCCCGTTTCTAATAATAATTATTTCGCCACAGTTTGGACGGGTCCTTTTTCTTCTCGGTTCGTGGCCTTCTTTGTCCGAGTTAAGTCCAGAATTGACGACTTGAGTCGCCGACTTCCACCTCCATTTTTTCTGGAGACTCTGGACCGATCTTGAGGTCCTCCCGGAAACCCCTGCGGACTCTTTCGCGGAATCCCCTAACCCCCACCAATCACATCGCTTTCTTCCATTTGTATAATTTTATGGCCCTGACGCCGCTGACGGTCTGGCTATTCTCCGCTTACCGTTGTTTTCTTTCTTCCTCCTCTCTCTCCTCCCGCTTCCACCAACTCCAATCCGAGGACCTCCGGTCCCCGGGGTCGTCCCACTCGCTTATCGCGCCCTTCATCTTCGGACTTCAAACACATTGATCATCACTCGGCTCCGTGTGAACAATATTCAGGTTGTCCTCCTCGACGGCCTCGAGCACTCCCCCGAAATGAGACGCGCTTCGTGACGTCCGTCGCTTATTCCCCTTAAATGGTTTCAGATTACACGATCATTAGTTAGTAGTTCATTTGTGCAGTCGGCTTCGCTCTGACGCCGCTTTCTGCCGCCGACGCTCCGCTCGGGGCCGCCGGCTGAACTTCGCTCGATTTGTTGCGGAACGCGTCCCAAATTCTCGAGTTGCGGAAACCGCCCTTTGCTAATAGTTTATTTTGCGTGGACAAAGCCCCCCGAGCCCTTTGAGGACGACATTTAAAGTGTATCAGCAGTTAAGCGCCGCGAGGGAAGTCACCCGAAATTCCCTATTGGCCCCCTTACGACGGACGCTCCTTATGCGTGCATTTGTATAAGGGAATCAATGTCACACGCACAAAAACCACGCGCATCCTGCAATCCCGGTCCGGAGGGGCCAAAGGAGACCGACGGAAGAAAAAACGGGAGCCAGAGAGGAAGAACAAAGAAGAAGAAGAAGAAGAAGAAGAAGAAGAAGGCCAAGGTTGTTTTGTTGCGCGCGAAGAAGCGGTGCCATCAAAAAACAAACACCAAAGTTGGCCCGCATCCCTTGGCTTCTCCAACTCTATCGATTTTCATTTATACTTTCAAATGTATCGGATTTCCGTCACAAAACCGCTTTAACTTTTTTGGTTTGGATTGACAGGTTTGGTGGTTTTAGCTAAATTCCAGTTAATACCGTAATGCACCAGGTTATGGAAGCCTTCAAATTGCCGCCCGTTTCTGTTTGTATTAATGACAGGTTTAAACTCTGTGATCGGCTGAATTTTTTGCCGTGTACAGTTCGTTGTTCAACTGATGCGACTGTTTGTTTGTTTTGTGCACTGAATTGTATTAAAGGTGGGGGAAAGTTAGTCTTGCCATCAGAAAATCAGTTTGGATTATAGGATTACCTTCTGACTGTTTCGAGAGTCATGACATCTATGTAGATCTGCGTGAACCCTTGTAAGTATGAGTGATCTGTATTAAGTGATCCTCGTAAACTGGATTTTGAACAAAAGGTCGAAATAGAATTGAGGTTTTTTCCAAATTATTGTCGTGCAGCGCGTTCCAAGCCTCTTCCAGGTGTTTGTTTGCTCGCGATTCGATAAAAAAATTAGCGAAGAAAAACATGTCAGTCGGTCGCAGGTCTAGACAGTCCACAGGCAGAGAATATGGGCCGAATGACACAGAATCAGTCGGTTGAAAGTTTCAAGTTTTAGCTTTGCGTGTGGTATTGATGGAGCTGACACTTACAAGGCTGGCTACATTCAATCTAATTACGTTTGATGTTTTTAATTTTAAGTTCATCCTATTTTATGGTTCTTTCGTCTTTTTTCAGTTTACCACATAAAACTGATCGATCGCCGCGAAATTTAAAATTGGCTCAGGTTGAAACGGCGAACGTATTTTGTGCATTTACTGTAATCTGTGGTGAGCGAATTAAGAGTTCAGTGATGAGCTACTCTTATTTAATTAAGTGAGATCGACCGGAGCGGAAACTCACCTTCTTCGCTGCTCCCACTTCGACTTCCTCTGTTTGTTTTATTTTTCCTCGATTACCGCTTCGTGCTGCTTTCGTCGTCCGCTCGTTGCTCGTGTTGATCTCCACTTTATCCGCGCCGATCACTTTCCCCGGCGTCGAAACCTCTCGCCTGGCAGCCTGCTCCCGGCCGCGAACGATGTTTTCGGGATTACGCGTCTCCCAATCGCCGACTGTTTTATTTTTGATTCTCTTCCAGATCCGTCTGCTGCTGCGGCTGCTGCACATGCCGACTCCGAAATCTTCGACTTGAGGCCAATCCACGCGTCCGCCGGGTCCGTCGAGTGCGTCCCGAGCTCTCCTCCCGAACCCTGCCGTGCCTTCGACTTCCTTGCTCCGCGATGCCCATGAACCCCTCGGAGAACCAGGTGAGTGATCCGAAGAGTTGCTAATCAACCCCGACATTCACGCGTCCCTAAAAGCGCGTCGCAACTGTCACCGCGCATTTGCGCTAATTGGCCCTCGAAGCCCATTGCGCTGTTTTCCCAATTTCTTCTTCTTTCTTCTCGACGCGCTTCTGGTGTCCGGAAACGCAGCCCCACTCTCGGATCGGATATCGTCTTCCCCGTGACGTCACCGTTGACCCGTTTCGCCAGTTCTGGACATTCTCCAAAGTTCGGAGGGGGCGTCGAGGTGTTGGGAAGCCCTCGCTCTACTCTTCTCCGACTTTTTTCGCGTGTCAAAGGGCCATTTTTCCGCCTTGCGGTACAGAGCAACTCCTCATATCGACGACGACGATTCGCCTCTCATCGCGGCGGCCCTCTTGCCCCTCCAAAACAAAACTTCTTTGTTCAAGCTTATTAATTCGCTTTCGCCGTCTTCGGGCTCCAATTCATAATTCTTCCCTGGCACCCTCACCGCGATTTCATCTTTTCGCCCTTTACCCGCCGGCCGGAGGAGGTCGCCGCCGCGGCAATCCGTTCGCGGCAGATTCCGCCTCATTGGCTTCGCTTTTGTCTCCATTTTGGGCACCGCTGAGCATTTGTTTTTCGCGCGCTCTTGTCCACTTTTAACGAACGAATGAATCTAGCCTGCATTTACAGCTTATTGATCAATTAACCCCGGACCTCCTCGGATCCCGCTTTCCTTTGCCCTTCCAGCAGGGGCGTAATTCCGGGGTTCCCCATGCTTCAGAGGTCTCTCAGGTTCTGTTTTTGAGTGGCCATAAAACGTCAGTTCAGCCAAATATCGTATTATCAGGAAGGGAATCGGCGCAATCAATCCGTCTAGATAAACCTAGCATTAAGAGTCGTGATTGTATTCAGTCTGATGCGGGAGACCGGGACTTAGATGCCACCGCGGCACCATCAGCCTCCTCGGCACCACTAAGAAAGAGTCAAAATTGCGCATCGAAGCGCACTTCGAGTGATAAATGGTCTCTGGCAGTTGATTTTTATACATATTCGTCGGCGCGTCGCTTCTCCGCGCTCCCGCGGTTCCGAGGAACCACAGCGAGCCTGGAGGGGCCTCCGGCACCCCTCTGGTCCCGTCACAATCTAGACTTATCGTTTGACTGATGGCCTTCGGCGCGAGAAAGCAAAGCAAAACAATTCAAACATAGGTGTTACTTTCCCGGTCGCCGAGTACCTTTGCTACCTGCCATCCCTCTAATTGCATTTTTCGTTTCAGTTCGGCCGCGATGGCCCTTCTCAACGACACCTCCTGGCTTCGCTTGCAAGCGTCGAGTGCTTCTGAAGCTGCCGATGGTGCGTCGTTGGGACCGTCTTTGCCTTTCCAGAAGACACATCTTTTCAAACTCGTAATGGAGGTGAGTGGGGAGGCGCTGACCCGCGTGCGAGGCCCGTGGGATCGAATGTCCGCGCGCACGACCAATTTCTTCTAATTAAGCAAGCGCTTAGTCGCATTCCTGCGTTGACAGTGGACATTTTAACGTTTTATTGCCCTCCACGATTGAGGGATTGCCGGGAAGAAACCGGAAGAACGGACCGACAGAGAACCCCCGTCGGGCGTGTGGCAACTCCGGCCGCGGCTGGTAGTGGAGGTTCGCGTTCTAATAAGGAAGTCGATTAAAATGAGTTTATTTATGGGATCGACGGGTAGTTTCGCAGAAGTCGCTTGCTATGTGCTGCAGAATGGGTTTAACGAAACTGCGCTTGCAGGTGCTTTCCTCCTCGGTCAATACGTCCGCAGAAACATTTTCCATCGATCTCACAGAAGCTCCTTCGACGCGGAGTCTCCCCGCTGTATACGGTAGGTCCTTCAGCTCCTCTCCCTCGCTCTCATTCGCTTTTCAGGTTCGGGTCGCCTTTTCCCGCCGACGACGTTCCTCGACAATGCATCCTCTGCCGGACAATTCGACGTTTACGCAGATCTCCGCGACCAGTCGATGACCGCGATGATCGTCGTGGTCGGCTTCCTCTTCGCGAGCCTCACCACGCTGGGCAATCTTATGGTCATGATTAGCTTCAAGCTGGACAAGCAGCTGCAGACCATCAGCAACTACTTTCTTTTCAGCCTCGCCGTCGCGGATATCACTATTGGTACCTGTACCCTTTCCTTGTTTAATTTCGTATCTCTCCCTCTCCAGGTCTCATCTCCATTCCCCTCATGACCTACTACACCGCAGCCAGGACCTGGGGAATCGGCTACACCGCGTGCCAATTCTGGCTCTGCGTCGACTACCTCATGTCCAACGCCTCCGTTCTCAACCTGCTTCTCATCTCCTTCGATCGCTACTTCTCGGTCACTCGGCCGCTCACGTACCGTCCTAGGTGTGTTAGCCCTTCCGCTATCGATCGACAGGAAATTCTTTTGAGTGGATATTTGCAAAAGGCTCTTAAAATGCATGTAAAACTAGCTGAATCGGAAAATTAACTTGTGATTGTTTCTAATTTATTCACTTACAGAAGAACGACAAAAAAAGCGCTGACAATGATTGCGATCACTTTCATCATCTCAGCGATTCTGTGGCCGCCTTGGATCATTAGCTGGCCTTACATTGAAGGTAAAGGAGTGATAGAGTATTGCTACCGAAACACGAATTTTAAGGCAAATTCACTGTGGAACCGGGTACTTGTGTGGTGCAGTTTCTCGAAACGAACCCCTACATCACCGTCATTACCGCGGTGGCCGCCTTTTACTGCCCAGTCACGATCATGATCGTCCTTTACGCACGGGTCTACAAGGAAACTCAACGCCGTCAGGCGGACTTTGCGAAGCTGCAAGCCGGAGGGGTTTGTCGAGGACCTAAGAAACAATTGAGCATATTTGTGTTTAGCGGAAAAGTATAAACGTGAATAAGATCAATCTGCGAAAGGTAGCTTCGTCGAATTCGATCGTGAAGTCGGCGTCGATGAAGAAGAAGCAGATTCTCCCGTTTCTCGACGGACTTACAAAGTCGAAGTAAGAGGGAAACAGAATTCCTCTTTTGATTGTTAGTTCTTAGGCGGAGTTCCCGGGACCGCCGCTCATCGTGGCTTAAGGCGTGCACCGCCCGAAGCGAAAACTCGTCAGAAGAATCCTCGGAGGTGCTCCCCGCGAACTTGGACGACACATCGCTAGCGTCTTCGGTCTGCGTGACGTCGCTGGGAGGCCGCAAGTCCAAACACTCGCCGACGCTTTCGCCGACAAACGGAGATGTGAGTGGAACGCGGAGCTCCGGGAAGTCATTAATTCCCAATTGTTTCAGTCGTTCAAAGACAACACGTCGGGTGACACCACGGTGCCCGATCAGAGTCCCCACAAGGTGGCCACTAACGGGAGCGGCCGCTTCCGGTCACGCGCCATCCCTGACCGGCCCATGATGCACACCTACACGGTGCTTATCGAGCTTCGTGACGGCGAGGGCAAGCGACCTTCGGTCCGACTTTCGTCCTGCGACTCGGAATACTACGCCCCAAAGTTGGCACCGAAAACGAAGCTGAATTAATGAGATTCCCCGTTTAGTGTTACAGAGATTCAGCCGCCCCCGATGCGCGAGTCACAGCGGATTCGATCTCGGAGCGAAGTGCCACCGACGACCGAAACGCCGAACGATTCCATGAAGCGGCCGGCGACCGCTGAAAACGGGAGAAGCTACACGGGGCACCATGAGGTGAGTACTATAAGTTTGATCTGAGAACGATATCATGTAGTTTTCGTGAAGAGTTGCCTTAATAACGAAGTCCACACTTCCAACTTAAAACCTCTTTACTTCTTTTTTAGGTCGTTCAACGCAAGTCTGAAAAAGAACGACGGAAAAACGAGCGAAAACAAGAAAGCAAAGCTGCCAAGACCCTCTCTGCCATCCTCTTCGCCTTCATCGTGACCTGGACTCCCTACAACGGTATCGTAATGCACCTTCTTCCCTCGTCTAATGGGACCCACTTTCAGTAATCGTGTGCTGGGAGGCGTTTTTCCCAAAAACGATTCCTACGGTGCTCTTCACGATCAGCTACTGTCTCTGCTATGTGAACAGTACCGTCAATCCCCTGTGTTATGCGCTCTGTAACGCCAGGTAAGTGGTCTTGAAACGTTTCCGTTTGGTTTTGTTAAACCTGTGACCATCTCCAAATTGCCATCTCCAATCTCTGTTCACAAATGCATCTTCAAATTTAGGTTCCGCACAACGTACACGAGGATCTTGACGTGTTCCTGGAATTTCGGCAACCGGAATGGCAACCAAAACCGCGGCTACTTCAGGCGGCAATAAGCCGGCTTCTCGGACAACTCTCTTCTTTCCTCATCCCGTCTGCTCAATACCGTCGACTCCCGTCGCTTTCCTCTCTCCTCCTTCTTCATCAGCCCATCAGCTCACAAAGAATTAATCTACGTCACAACCACAATCAATCAACCCTCGAACTGCCCGGCCAGAAGAGAGTTCCTGTACATAAGCACAATACAGATTATTGAATTATTGCCTAGTGTTTTACACCTTCCGGTTCCTCGCCCGAGACAAGTCAGGAATAGATATTGTTATACATTTCAGTTCAAATGAATCCGAAAATTCTCCATAGTTTTGTTGATTTGACCGCTAATAAAGCACGAAATTTCCGTGAATTGAGGAACCAAATCGATTCTCTCAAAACAAACAAATGTCAGGAATTCGAGATTTAGGAAATAAGCTATTGCCACTTGACTCCTCCAGGCAAAGCGGAAGCTGTCGGAGATGCCACCAAGAAAGGCCGCGCTCCCACGCGGAGACTTCATTCGCCGTTTGTTGACCTGCCATAAGATGCGCTATATCATATGAAGCCGAGAAAAGTGACATAAGAAAGCCGACTGGCCAAAAACATTGGGAACACATGTTCTTTGGCTGGTGAAATGGAGATTTCGAGAGATTTATAAATCACTCTTTGCGAAATCGCGACGACGGGTGGTGTGATCGACATTCGATTGATTCGCGGCTTCAGGGGGACGTCATAATGAAAGCTGTGACCTTGATACCAGCGCTGTTTACTTCGCCAACTCAGAAACCGATGGCATTCAATGAGAAATCTTCGTCGCGGAACGGATGACCTTCGTCTTCGGTGATATCGTCCATTGTCGGGTCCAGTTGATTCTCCCAGCCCACTTTTCGCAGCTTCGCAGACTCTAAACTGAAAAAAGAATGTTGAACCGTTCGTCAATCAACTTCAAGCTCACGTCTTTACCGAAGGATCCTCGGTAAGCGTTTTGATCTTCGAGGGGAGCTTGGGAGCGGAAGTGGAAAGCACTTGGCTGAGACGCGGTCTTCTGGAGCGACCCTTCGGCTTCGACTTGGGGTCTTCCCAGTCATACGGGTCGTAGAATTTCACGTCGTTCTTTTCCATGACGTCCACAAAGACCATGTAAATCAGATGGTAGTCGGGCCGCGTATAGTAGGACAAAGTGTTGAGATGCTTCGTGATATTCAGCATTTCCTCCGGACACTTCGCCAAGAGCTCCTCGTCCATCGTCTGGATCTTCTTCTTTCCAATGTCCGCCTTTTCTCTGAAAACGGTGGCCGTAGAAAATAAAACTAAATTTGGTCATACCGCAGTTGATCCCAAGGGAGTGGTCCCCTGAACTCGGCCAGAACGTACACCATTGACCACAAGTCGTCCGGACGGCCTTGCTCGTTCCTGGTGTGGGTGTTGCTGCTGCAGTACTTCGTAGTTCCTCTGAAAATTCCGTTTTAGAATAGCTAGAAATACGAATTTCACGAACCTGAACAGCGTGTTCTCTCGCTTTTTGCGTATTTCGAGCTTCCCGTTGTTCTGGATCACATATTCTCTGGCGAGTCCGAAATCTAGAAGATGGATGATCTTCGCTTCGGCTCCACGACCGACAGCAAGATTCGCAGGTTTTATGTCGCGGTGTACAAATCTGAAAAGTGCAACATTAAGTGATGGTAGATCGGACGGCGCTCTAAACTTACCCGACTTCATGGAGCTGCTTTATTCCGTAGAGCATGTGGACTCCCACGCGAAGCAGCGTGGACAACGTGAACTGTTTGTTGCACTGGCTGAAAATAACAAGTTAGAACTGTTAAAAACCTTAAATAAGCGAACCGAAACAAATTTTGCAGGCTGTGCCCAAAGAGAGTCATAACCTGAAAAAGGTCATTAGAACAGAGAAAAACAGGTCACGCTCACCATATAGCAGTACTTCTCCTTGCGACCAGAATGGAAGAGTTGTGCCACGTGTTTGCGGCCTTGGAGGCGACGCAGAATTTGGACTTCGAGTTTGAGGACGCTTCCGCCGGCGACGAAGTTGGATTCCGCTTTCAAAGCGGCCTTCGCTTGTGTCTTGACTTCTTCGACAAGGTACACTGCTCCGCAACCGCCTTCTCCGAGCTTGTCGACTATTTTCCAGCGTTTCCCCACGATCTTACCAAGACGGAGGTCGACTGGTCCTTCTTCTTCCTTCATGTCGACCGCTCAGCAGCTTCGCTCGACCGGCAATGGAGCCGACTGTTGGATACATCGCATTTTGAGTGGTGAAAAGTCTGAAACGGCGGAATGGACAGACAGACCAGACAAAAATGCAGGCAAAACAGGCGCGTTCGATGAATGAGAGACCATTCCTAGACATTCATTCGATCTGAATCGGTGGTGAAAGAAGCTGTTGTTCCCTCCGTTTCAGGGAGATCCACAATGTCTTACTATGCAAAAATGGGGTAAATCCTCGTATTTTTAATGAATTGGATATGGTTTAGGAATCGGAACAGTAGGAGTTCCGGTCACTACTTGTTCACTACTTGCCTTCAATCGAAAGTCTTTTTTAGGTTTACAGTTTTTCTTATTTTGTGCGCGATTTTGGCTGGGACTGCAGCGCAGTCTCATCTTCCCACTGTGGTAAGAATCAGCAGTTTTGCAATAATTCCAATTGCGTTTTCAGTGGCCTACCCTAACGTATCTCTCGCCATTCTACTCTTTCAGCTGTGAACTGCTATAAAAAACTCGAATCCGCGGAGAACAGTGAAGTCTTTGAACATTGCTACCGAGGTACGGAAAGAAGCACCCAGTGGTACTTACGTGGTGCTTGCCGAACTCTTTAACACAGATTATTACCGTAATTAAAAATTGTAGCAAAGATTTTAGTAAAGTTTATTTTAATGCGCGATTATGTCGTCGTCACCGTCTTCGTTGGGTATTTTGCTAAGAGCATTTTGCAACCCTTCCGGATGCGAGAGGAGTTCGTCTTCCTCCGAATCCGAAGAACTTTCTTCTTCTTCGTCTTCTCCACTCGAACTTCGAGACTCGTTTTCTGACTGTTTTGAAGAAATGCTTGAAGACGGTTTTAGGATTTTCTTCGTTTCCAAACCGTTGTCGGAAGTAGAAACAATAGCCTAAAAACTTAATAAACCTGGAAGCCCCATAAGTCTACGCAAATACCTCATCAAGCTCGTCCGAAAATCGTTCCGCGAACTTCTCAATTTGTTCCAAAGCTTTTGTTCTTATTAACGCCGCTGCTCTGTAGCAATCTTTGCGGTACATAATTAAAGCTAAAAATTAAGGAAAAAATAAGTTGACATTCGAAACCATAGAATTTTACCGTGGAAAGCAATGGTCATCTCACGGTCGTTCCAGTCATCATCTCCATCAGGTGTGCTTGCGGGAGTCACTCCACCCGCAAGGTATCTGTACTGTGACACCTTCTGATCAGCAAGCGCAAAATCGAAGTCGTTGGCTTCCTGTTCCATGCTCGCTATCCTAGCGTGTGTTGCCTTCAGCTGCCTTTGGACATTTCTGAAATGCCATTGTTTCGCTGGTGTGCAAAACTAAATTTCACTCACCTGAGATCTTCATCCACAACGTAACTGCACTGGGTGAAAACGCGGATTTCATCATCGTCGTCTCCTTCCACGTCGCAGCTGGGTTCGTCAACCTTGTGAGCGTGACGGTAAAATCCAAGCACAATGTCGACCATCTCATCTGCCAGTTTCACCCTCTTAGAATCGTTAAGTTCTTGGGACGTGCGCATGGTATTGGTAGCTCTGAAATAATATCAATCAAAAGCTGAAAACGAAATAAAACGAACTTCAAGTAATAGTAGCACGTAGCACACAAGTTCCACTCATCCACCTCGTAGATCTTTGTTACGTACTGCTGACAATTTGTGCAAATGATCTCGACTTCATCGCTTGATTCCTTTTCTTCCTGGCCAGGTTCTACGATTACAACTTCTTGCACTTCTTCGGCCATTTCACTTTGTTCTTCTTTGGAACGCCTCAAATTGCTATTCGATTATGAACTTTAGCTTTCTATGCTTACTCTTCTTCTTCTTCTTCGTCCTCATCGTCGCTGCTTTCGTCAGAAGTTCCCTGCATAATAATATAGTCAGCATCGAAAGAACTCTTGTAAAATTCGTTTTTTTTTGTGTTGTAGTAGTACTGAACGAGAGCGTCAACTGATTTGTGAGGCATCTGAAACAGTTTGAAATACATGCTGTGTTAACAAAAAATTCCAATTAAGCCTACCACATTCTTTATCTTTGCAAAATTCTTGCCGAGATTGGTCAAACACTGCCGGAAAAGCCATTTGTCGTCTTCTGACCATTCGTCGTTGATGACCGACCGACTTTCACATTTCTGTTTGGCCTGTTCAAAGTCATAAGCCGATACCCGAAGAATGAAGAGCGACTAAATACACCTTTAATTAATTCAAAACGACTCCTTCATACTCACCCTATCGCGCTGCATACCAAACCTCGCTTCGCAAAAGTCGCAATATTCGTCGACCTGTTCGCTCGAAACGTCTTCCATCGGCTTCCAAAGACATTTTTCGCGGTCGGTTTCGTCGTGAATTCTTTCGACGTGTTCTTGGAAATCCGGCACAAAAACTTGAAAGTCATGACCTTCTCGAATTTCTAAATTTGTTGGAAGTCTGCAGCTAACAGCTAAAAATAACAATTAACGCAGGAGCACAATGAAATAAACAAACATTTTGGCTCTTCGGCTCCGGCATGGTCACCAGATCGTCGCAGTCGACCAGGCGTCCCAAAAAGCTTCGATTTTATGGGCGACGTCAAAACCTCAGTCTCGTCTTCCTCGTCCTCAACGTCTTCTTCGTCGTCTTGTTCGTCCTCAACGTTTTCGATTTCTTCGTTGTCTTCCTCAAATTCTTCATTTTCCGATTCTTGCAAGTCATCTTCATCGATATCTACGTGGGCCATTGCACTCAGAGCGGCGTCAAACGATCCGTCGTCTACTGTATGTGTCTCCAACACATCAGCAACGATTTCTTCGTTTCTGCTTATTTCAAAATCTCCTCTGAATCCGTCATTTTCTTCAATTTCATCTTCTTCCAGCAATTCTTCTTCATGGAGCCCGTCGTCTTCGACGTCTTCCTCGAGCTCCTCATTATCAAAATCGGCGTTTTCAGTTTCCAGCGACTCGGCCGAATGCGGCCCCAGCTCCAGAAAGTCGTCTTCCAGCACGTCCTCCAAATTTTCGTTTGGCTGCGACATTGCCAAAACAGAAACAAAAAAAGATTAAAACGCGAAAGTTCAGGTCAGATCCGAAGCCAACATGCAATAACCGACGAACAAAGCATCGCATTTGTTGGGTCCTAAACGGAATTCAAAATTGTTGCGCGCGATATCCAGTAGCTGCTCTTGTCAGTGAAAGAACATGGTTATGCCAATCACAGCTATGGCTGCAGTACACATATTCACGTTTAACCACAAATAAAATTTTATCAGATGCTTAACAAAAACAAAACAAACAAGCCGCGGGTCAGAGTAAAGCAGCTTTGATTGGTCTGTCGCCAAAGTTGAGCGTTATACATTTCAAGCGAAACGAATATTGTCAGTTTGAAGCATCATTCGTAGAGTCCGACATTTCAGCGTTTTCTTCACGATTTCTTCTTATTCTGTTCTCTTGGTGCCAGTAATTGGGAGTCCACCGTAAAGCGAAAATTAATCGATTGCATGTCGCCTCGTACGGCCACTAAAACTAACATACTGATTTAAGCATTGTTTTAAATATGTAAATATGTTGTTGTTTTTTCAATCAAAGGATCTCACATAGTTGCTTAAACGTTCAATAGGATATTCCGTGATGTGCAAAAATTGTTCTTCATTTTCAAGTAAGTCCGCTCTAATAATTAGAAGACCATTGAGCCACCTTAAAAATAAAATTATAAAAATAACAGTTTGGAGACTCACCAGTTTGTCGCCATTGCTGCCCTGCTTATCCTAAAAACGTTGAAAGAGAAACATCAAGTCACGAGTCATTAAGTCTGGCCTTTTGCCCGAGGGTTTTTCAGGAACCGGTTCAGCTAAAACGCACAAGCTAAACGCGTGTCAAACGGGTTGCGAGAAAAGATTAATTTCTATAGGATCACCTGGAATCAAGAAGAACACAGATGACCTGATGCCAGGTTTTTGTGGCTTCCGCGCTTCCAGACTGCAAAATAGCTCATTCCTATGTCGGCATAATAGATTCTATGCTGAAAAGGAAGGAAAAAACGAATGAAACTATTTTTTAATTTTTTGTTTAAATTGAACAGAGTCACTCACAGAGGAAAACTTTAAAACATAACACAAAAGTGAAATTGAGGTAAAAAGGTAGATTCTATGCAATACGAAAAATAAATTAGTTGTAATTTTTACTAAGCAAAACAACACACATTACAAGATTTCAAGAAGTTTCATTGGAGACCGAGAAATGCTGACGTGCAAAGAAAAAGGAAAATTGACTATTTACACATGCTGCCAACAGAAGAGAAAATGAATTTACACGTTTTCAAAAGATTTTGTAATTTTTTAGATATTTGGAAAGTTTGGAAAAATGAATGAGTAAGGAAGTGGTATACACGTAAAATTCAAATTGAGAAAGTAGAAAGTATGTCACAGAAATATACAGATCAGACGACGGCTTCTTCACAAGCGGTAGTAGGCATGTTTCCATTAAAGTCGGACTTCTTCGTGGGAATCTGGTCGCCTGGGGGACTCATGTTGCGCTTCCGGTTGCTTCTAACACCTGGCTCCTTTTTCTAAAACAAAAAATCGAAATGTGTGTCATTACAAAATACCTTCGCAGTTTCGGAGTTAGAACTCTCTGTTAGTTTGTCGACCTGCTTGGAGGCGCTGATTTCTTCGGACTCCTCGATATCGTTGGACGATTTGCTAGACCTCAACTCCCCGTTGGACACTTGGCGGGCAAGTTGGGAACCTGAAGACGTGCGAGGCATTGCACTTGGACTGTTTGTGACCGAAGTCGATCCTTTTCCCGTCAGCGAGACTCGGGTCTTCTTTGCCGCGACAACCTTGCGTCCTTTTTCCAGGTTCTCCTTCGAGAGCCACTTTTCCAAATCAGCCTTGCGCACGTACGACGGATGAACTTTCATGTCGTCGTTGTACATAGCGCTGTTTAGAGCAGTGGCGCGGTACACGTTGTCTCCAAAAATTTGGATTTCCTTGGCCAGGTCGATATTTTTCTTCAGCTGTTTGTTTAAGTCGAGGCCGACAAACCAAACCGTGGCAGTGACGTCCTCGTCCGCCGGAACTTGGAGAGGTCGGAGAGGCTCATATTGCTTTGGGTTTACGTGAACCATGTTAACAGCCGCGCTCCGCTCCAGCGCTGCGACCAAGAAACGAATCTTTGATTCGACCAATCCACAGTATACCAAATGGTCTTCTTTGGTGCGGGCGGAGCAGACCAAAGCAATAAAGTGCTTGTAACGGCTGAAGAAGTTCACTTCCTCGAACAATTTGTCCCATCCTGCTTTTCCTTCGAAGACTTCGGTACTGATTTTGAGCCCTGAAAGTTTACGACATAAACATTTAGTTTTTCGAACGTCAATACCTTCTTCGAATTCGACGGTCATGACTTGACGAGTTGACTTGGTGACATTGAAAGTCGAGTTCTGTTCCGGATACGCCGGTGTGATGATGGGCATTAGGTGGTATCGATCTGAGTTGGATGTTCTCGGGTCCCAAACCAATTTCTCCAGCGCCTGAATGGAGGACTTTTTCTTGGAGTCGTTGTCGCAAAGCAACACTGGGTTTGGCCAACTCCAGTTTTTGAAGACCAGGAAGAACTTCTGTATGCGTGAAGGGCTGGCATTTGGGTAGAGTTGACACGTTCTGGCTACAAGAATCGCCCAAGAGACGCCTCCAAGGAATCCGAGAACGTTCGAGTAGATGCCGTGGTTCTTAGCCCACAGCTTCACCGCACGCAATGTCACTTTGAATGCCTCTCCGTTCGGGACAAGGCGCAAAATTTCATCTGCCACGCGACATCCTGAAAATATAATTACAACAATATAAAAAAGTTAGGGGTTGAAGTAAAAAACGGGGTGAATGATGAGTTAGCTGAGGATCGCTGATTCCATCCATAAGCGCAAATAGGTTTGTAAAGCTTACTTGCTTAGGATCAAAGTGATAGTCGATCATCATTGTTATTATCATCACTTAGCACAACGTTACTTTTGACTCACCGTTCAGAGATCGAATACTTTTATCATCCAAATTCCTGAGAATCTCGTCGTCATTCAACAGCTGATCATCTGGAATCTCCTTGGACGCCAGTCGAGCGAAGAGAATATCCAACTCGATTTCTCTGTAGTGCAGTTTAATTACCGGGACAAAGGCCTCTTCGACGCTGTGCAGATCGGTCACGTTTGGGTCCTAAACAGCTTTTAATTACAGGTGCATACATAACTAAAACCTACTCTTTTGAGCATTTCGTAAAAAGAACCGAAGAAATCCGCGCGATCGATGTGTCGAGGAGCAACGCACAGAGAATCGATATCGGCTCCTCTTGTGTGTACTCCTAAGCGGTACGACCCAAACGTGAACAGCTTACCCCCGGGTCGGATGCTGCATTCGGGGCCGAGCTTCTTCTCCGTGACATCGGCGATCCAATCCTTGACCATGGTGTTGATCACGCGAAGCACCTCCATGCGCTTCTGCATCTCCTCGTCCGACTCAAAGAAACTGAACGAGCGCAGAGTCGCATTGAGTTTGTTCGTTTGCGCGACGTCCTCGGGCTTGGGACCATCCAAGGAGATCGGCTGTGACACCCCCAAATGTGGCACGGAGCTTCCGAAACTCATTGCATGAGTTTCACGGCCTGAAATCACAAAAACGTTACTTGCGGTAGCAGCAGGCGAAGTTCCACAAGCTCACAACGTAGGAAAGAGATAGATGCCGAGAAAAAGACTGTAATCCACAGAGATCGGCGATTGCCAAGGAAATAAAGGAAACCTCACACATTCCATTTTTATTCGTAAGCTTTAAATTTTACACAAAAAGAGTTCACACTGATAACTTTCTTCTTTTGCATTGCTTTCTTCTTTCTCCTATTATCCCGAGTTGCCGATAACCCGATAAACCTGCGACAGAACAACACGCACAACATTTAATTACGGCACTCACAAGACACTTTTTGTCTTACCCGACAACCCTAACCGATCCCGATTCTTTTTTGACTTAGTGTTATCAAGTCCGCCCACGTTCCCAAAACTAAAATGTGATTGTTGGCACAAGGTTTTTAAAACCAAGCGTTAAAAACGCGTGACTCGCGCGGCGTCCGATGACCGAAGCACGATGACAAAGCGGCGATCAGGTGGAGGGACGAACGTCCTACGTTTTTGGTAGCGTTAAAGCGCTTTCATGTTAGTCGTTTCGAGATCCAAAACTCTTTGAAGGAGGTCTTGGGTCCTTCTGGAAAAGCGCACAGAATTCGCGCACTCGCTTATTCTGTTATATGCCAGAAGGCAATAAACCAAAAATATAATCTCGAAATATGCCGAAAATGGAGCTTTAGGTTGGATTCTTCACAACTTCACGGAATCCTTAATTTGCACCACATGTATCACATGAGATTTTGGCTGAAACATTTTGCCTAATTTTCAAGCGTGTGAATGAACGATGTCGGACATGCAAACACAAATACAGGGTGTCGGAGCGTAAAAGGAAGAAGTGTTCCATCGATTATTTTTCACTATTGAGTCGGATCATAGCAAACTTAGGTTTTTCTGAATCAGGAGAACCGCGCAATTTTAATGGCACCAAAATGTCTGGGTTTGGATGCACTTTTAGGAAAAACCGACCGGTAAAGGCTAATTAAAAGGTCAAAATGAAGAATTCGCTACACTTTCACGCCTCAAACGCAGAACGGCGACACTGTCCATTCGGTGTTGATCGTTTCTGCGAACCGGTTGTGCTTTGAAACTTTCCTTGTGCTGTTTTCAGGCTCGCGCTTGCTCAAAAACATCCAAAAGGGGGAACGCGTAGCTTGTACCAAGACCTTTCCGGTGGTGTAAAATTTTTTTTGAAATTTTTTAGCAACCAGGTCAGATGTTTTGTTTCCGACAGACGCTTCACAAAACCCAGACGATTTGTACCAATAAAATTGTACCGTTCTCCTAATTCAGAAAAACCCACGTTTGATAAGATCCGACCCAATAGTGAAAAATAATCGACGGAAAACTTCTTCCGTGTACGCTCGGACACCCTGTACAGTGAGTGCTTCATTTGTTCACCTGGACTCGATTTTGACCAGACCGTCCACGGTAGACTAGGCCAGACCGAACCCGCTGCGGTTGACGTTTACTGGTCTAAATCGCGAAAGACCAATTCAGACCAGCGATCGCGCTTGGTCTATCAAACCCCTTTTGGTTACGTTTGTGTTCCTTATTCACGGCCTATAACCATAGGCCAATCTCACTATTAAATACAAAAACATGGTCAAAGAATCCACTTTTTGTCGGCGGCTGGCGGCTCGCCGCCGTCCCGCAAGCGAGGTCAGGCTCCCGCCGCGACTCGCCTGACGTAGCCGTCGAATGCGGTGTCCGACGATCGACGGAGTGTGCTCGAGTCCGTGAAGAGAGGAGAGCGCGCGTTGCCAGATTTGCGTGAATAAATAGGTGTTATTTCGTGTCTCTCGTGTCCCGCATATTAGGTTTCCGTCGACCCAAGACGTCGTCGATTATCCTAGGCCGGAACAGGCTGTTTGCCGGCGGGAATACTACAATTGGTGCCCGGAACTCGGTACGGAAGAGCTCCGTCGAACCGCCCCGGATTTTTTTTTTGTGAGACTGATCGCGTCCATAGCCGCGAATTACTGTGTTTTGAGCGTTTTAAGCGTCAACCAGCGCTTCAACGATCTTGCACCTTCTCGGTCTACGATCAGCAGGCCAGCTTTGACCAGATTTCGCTTATTTGTGCAGTGTTTCCGCGATCCCGCACCTCATCACAGGTCCGCGATCCCGCAGGCCAGTCGCAAAAATGACACGAGCGGACGCCAGTCGGTCCTTACCCGAAAGGTGAACGCGCTCCCACTTAAGATCAACGTTGTTTTGTTCGCATTTCTCACGGTAACACTCCAAAAACAATGTTTTCAAATTAAGAAATATCGTGGGAAACCGAAAAGTTTTTTCTGTGAAGCTGTCGTTCTAAGTTAATCTTCATCTAATGCCCCGCTCTTAACTTTAATTTCAAAAACCTCGGTAGTAGTACAAGTACAAGAATCATTGACTACCAAAGGACATGTTGTAACGGATACGTATGTATCAACCACTTATTCTTTAAAGACTCAATTTTTAAAATTCTCAAGAACTCATTTTACTAAATTTTACTAAGCGAAATATTTTTAACGACAGATTGTATCACAGAACTGGTCAGTTTCGATTTAGGTACCGCATTAAGACGTCATCGTTACCGTTCCTGAAAATTGTGTGCATTGAGTAAATGCGTTGAGGACAAAAATCCTTGTAAACATTACCGAAATCGACCATAAAAGCGGAGAGGCTGTCCCGAAAGAATTTGTTGGTTCAGCGAGATGAGAGGCGGTCGCTCAGCACTGCAAATCAACCCAAACACACTCAAATTAAAGGTTGGGAGCGACAACCTCTTGTACAGACTGAAGCGGGGAAACGCTGACCCAATATTCGTGACGGAGAAGAGCGCCAGCACAAAAACGCAAGCAACAAAAACAGTCTTCATCGACAGCAAACGTGTAAGCCTGAAGGTAAAAAGAATTCAAAATATAGGTTGAGGACGCAGATTTTCAGTATTTAGCTGTTTGCGAATCGTTCTTAAGCGCGACTAATGAACGTCAGGTACAAGGAGACAGGAACCAGGAAAGGCTGGGAAACAGATCTGTTTCAGAACTCATTAATATTTACTCTAGGAGTTCCTTATGGGAACTGAACTTGGACTTGAACGCTTCAAGAGTAAAATTGGCTAAATAACGCGAGAGTCCTTGGAGGAGGTAGCACACTTACCGAGAAAAGGCACCAGCCGGAGGACATTGAAAGCGAGTCGGCGCATGCACCACAATCCAGTATTGTTGATCCAGGGCGATGTATTGTAGCTTTCTGAAAATGGAACAAGAGCTTATTCGCTAAATTACGCGAAGATTCCGCTGGCTTTCTTTTGTTTTGCAGGCCAAAAATTACTTGAGGAGAAAGACGTCCAACAGCAGACCAGGTTAGACGTTGTTTGTTTCAAGCGTCAATCCGTTATTTACATTGTCCATAAAACCCGTTTCTATAGAGACGTCACTATTCAAACCCCGTTTGTCTCGTTTTGATTTGTTATTCTAATTGAAAATACGCTGTCAAATGTTGAGAAAAACTTGGAACTCAAATTGAATACAACAAATCTTAATATACGCGTTAAAAAGCTAAAGAAGTAAAAAAGGAGCGTTGGAATGCCAGAATTATTATAAACGCGGAGAGACGCTTCAAGTGCGGCCAAAACAAGAATTTTTAAATTGAAGTTTGTGTTGTTCAATTAGTTACGCTTGCCTAAGACTACAACTTTCGACATTCAATTATGCATGATAAATGGAAATCGATGGCTCCTTTGTTTCAAAGCACCACTCAATCCAAGAATCAAAGCAGAAAGAAGCCAAAGCAAGTAAAACGCACTGAGAAAAGAATCTAAGCGACTTTTAAGGTCTTCCGTTAATTGAAAAAACGTTGTTATTGTCAGTTGTACGAAAACTCCCAAAACAGTCATAAAAGTGTTGAAGACAGGCAAGAAGAAAGTCAGGACTGAAGATTACGTTTTGGCTCCAAAAACGTTATAAGGTCGATCGCGCATTCATTAATTGCATTAATTAGTTCATAGGTTCTTAGTGTGGAGGTCGAAAACTCACCGAGGGAGGAACAGAGAGAGAGAGAGCACTGGCCGTTGGTAATTCTTCAAATAATTCTCGCCGAAACTCCCCTCGGGGCCATGTCAGATCGGATTTCGATTATTGAAACGCGGCACTCCCTGAAACGCCGCGATCCATTAGAGCTCGTTTTTGTTTTATTTACTGGTGGGCCGCGAACGCCGCGGGGTTCGGGGAAGTCGAGGTCCTCGTAATCACCTCGCCGAATCGATTATGAATGTTTCTCAATTATGAAACGAACACATTAGAACAAAGAAACACAAAGGCTGTCGTTAAAGTGCGGAAGACTCGGGAAACCTCAAATAAAAATTAAAACTGAATTTGAGGACGAATCTGATAATACAGGAGTTTAATTAAGCGTCGTAGAACCTCTAATATTCTGCGTAAGATCTCGTGGGAATTCTTGTGACACCAAGAGAAAAGAACGACGAAGAAAGGAGGAGGAAGAACGGCGTCCGCGAGCGGAAGGTTTGTCCGTTTTTGGAAGCTTCGTTGCTTTTCGACACTTCGAACATGAGTGGAGTGACGTACAGAAGTTAATTCGATTCGGCCCGGACACCCGAATTTGCTGTGACGGGTAAAATTGGATTAATTTTGAGGATCTGCGCAGGACGAGTTGAGTTCCGCGCCGAGGCGTTGCGAAGTCGTTCCCTAATTCTCGCAATTTCACGATGGAACCACGCGTCATTGATTTCGACCCGATTTGCGAGGGTCGCTTCTTTGCTTCAAAGGGCCGTTGTGCAAAACGGTTGCCAGCTTGAAAAATTTGTCTTCTATCGTCGAAACCAAATCGAATACCCCTACTTGGAAGCGCCGCACGTTCGTCTCCGACTGGCGCGCCACGGTCTGTCAGCCGCAAGGAAGCTGTCAAAAAAAGTGTAGCACCATTTCGCACGTTCAGTCAGCCATATTTTGGCTGTTTTCTCGGACAGGAGCGCACGGATCTCGAAAATTCCAAAGGATTACGCCATTTGAAGCCGAAAGCTATTTGACCGAGACTAAAAATGAAAATCTCGAAAATTCCTCACACAAAAAGTTTTTTATGCTCATCACGCACAACGCATCCAAAGATGGCACGATTGGTGCGAGCTCCGCCCAGAACTATCGGTTTAAAGTTAGCCAGTTTCGATGGAAAAATGGTGGCTTTTTGATGCAATCACAGATTTCTCGGACAAGACGGAATTAAACGAAAATTCCTCTCACACTTTGTAGATCGGCTCACTGCGGTTCGAAAGAGTCTGAGCTGAAGAGATACCATGCTCTGCCGTCTTCAAACAATCGAGAAACAGATGCCCTGTTCAACGACAAGGGTCTCGACACGACAAATTCAAGTGAATCAAACTACGATCATTAAAATGTTCAATTTTTGGGCCGAATTGCCAATACTTTTGCGATTCAAATCACATTTCTGCGAATCGAGTCTGTAAAGATGGGAAGTAAGCGAAAATGCTCTTTTCGGAACAACCAATTGAGGCTTTACACGCACAATTCAACCGTGAAGACCGTCGCTATTCTTAGCTTAGAAGCTTCGAAAAGCGCATGAGAGCTGTCATAGACTCGTTGCAAGCACAGACGTACTATTTCGACAGATCCCGAAAAGGAGAACACCAAGTTTTCTACATTCCGCACTCGACTTCGCGGGGTTTTACTACTGCACGGCTCACACTACCGTGTGAGGTCCCGCCGCGCTTTGCATGCACCAATCCCTTGTTCGTACTGTAAGCGAACCGAAACGCTCGACCGCGACTTTGACACGTTTGACAGACCGTGGCGCGCCAGTCTGAGACGAACGTGCGACGTTTCCAAGTAGGTGTATTTGATTTGGCTTCGACGATATAGAAATTTTTCAAAAATTTTAAGCTACAAAATTGATGTGGGCTCGCACGAAATTGTTAACTGTGTTGCCATTTTATGGATTGTACACTCGCATTCAGTTGGACTGGCAAATATTTTTATTTGTATTTTAAAACGTCGCCGTTTGTGCGTTTCCAAAGCGCCAAGTTGACAGCCGATTGGTCGAATCTGTGGTAGTTTGTCAGGCTTAGGATATTTCTAAAATAAATTGGACTTTGTTACTCGATTTAAAGCACAGCAACGTGAGTTCTTGAGCAATTGAGCCGTGATCACCCGGAGAATGGGGAAAATCAGCTCCAACGAGCGAAACTATGTTATCTTGAAATTGCAATGCAGATAAGAATCAGGTGGCGACATGCAATTCTGCGTAATTCCACAGTGAATAACCGATTCCAGAATTCTCTTTGCTTTCTTCGTTCGCATCCAAAGTGAAGGGCTTGCGTTAAACATTAGCGTCTTTTTGAACTACAACACGTTTTACAACCTCACGGAAGAGGAAAATCACCTGTTCTTTCGAATAGTTAAAGTACTCGTACATGGCTGGGTTGGTCGCTTGGTATATCAAATGCCCCACTTCTTTAAATAAAAACACATTTGGTCCGGAAGAATCTTGAACCGATAATTTTACTTACTGAAAGAAAGCAGTATTAACTGCACTGCCTGCAGAAAACTACGGCGAGGGTTTCGTTGCCTTGGTTGAAAAGATGCGTTGAGGAGTCGAAGAACATCGCGAGGAGACTCGCCTCCAGAATTCGCGGATCACGAGATGCGTCCATCGGCATTGAAACAATTTGCCCACGTAGAAATTGTACAAAGGGAAGTCGCGGAATTCGGTGTGAGGAGGACAGCGACTTCGGTAATACTTCAAAATCTGCAGAAGGGTAAAGGAACTCCCGAGGCTGAAGACGACGAAGCGATATGGAACGTTTTGAAGTTCTTTGTAGGCGACTAAGGCTGTCGCATTGTGAGCTAGAAGAAATCTTTAACAAAGTGTACTCAGTGGTTTTGTTTACTAGAATTCTTTACTAAATTTTTACTAAATTTTTGGTTGGAGGAAAACGCAGTTCCTATGATCAGGTCGTTGAGGGTGACGATAGGAAACATCGGCCTCGCCGACAGAGCTTCAATTGAATATCCATTGCGTTAGAAAAGAGATTTCACTGGGAGAGCGGCGAACAGTTCTTAGCATATTGCTGGTAAAACAAAAACCCACAAAAAGAAGCAAAAAAGCGGAGCATAAGCATAGAATCCGTCTTTTTGATCATATCTGGCCTGAAAGACAATGAACGCCACCAAATGGGTTCAAAAGAACATACATACACCTGAATCAGATTGAAATTTTTGTGGGAGACCCAAGATAACGTTCCATACAGTAGGTCTGAACCACCGATTACCACATTGCGTTGTTGGCCTCTGAAGCAGGGCAAGCAAAAAGTTTCAAGGAACATAACGAAGTGAAAAATAAAACATATATTGCGATCGAGAAAAACTCCGCTGACACAGCTCCAAACGTTTTTTTGACAAGGACTCGCGTTTACTTGTTCTTTACGTTCAAGATTATGAAATAAACTCCCTGATTTTTGTTTTTTTAGTCGTGGCTTCAATATGCGAATTATTATAACGTTCCATATACTCGTTTCAGTTGGCGTTCCATGTTTGGATCAACCCCAGATTGCTTTACCCAGTAGTTTCCTCGCCATTATTTCCCAACCCAAACGTATCCGAACCCAAACACACCTATTCCATTCATTGCTGGTGGTAGCGCTCGTGATTTCCGCGTGAAACGGTAGCTGTGCTTCCACCCTCACATACCCCTCCTTCACGTGTTTAGAAAGTGCACACAAACTGAATTCCGGCGTTCAACTTTATCTCACTACGGTATCTCAAGTAAGCATCACATGCGCGCAACGTTATTCCCGTTCATTCGTGAAGAGGCTCTTCCGTGCAGAATCCGATCACGGAGCCGTCCTTCTGCTCGATCGTGTGCAGAACGCGTTGAGTGATCGGTTTGTTCGAATTCGAGGGCGCCGATTTGGAAATCCGAGAGACGAAAGATCCCTTGCGGAGCGTCGGGTCGCTGTGGGTTTTCTTTGAAACGCTGAGTTGGAGCGTTTCGAAGTTGGGCATCTGGAGGAGATCGCTGGAGATTGACTGCGTGGATTCGGAGGAAGAGGAGGCGTTTAGCTGGAAAGAACCACGTCAAGTTCATTGGGATTGTTTGGGATCGGGGTAGCCGAGTACTCAGAAGCGGCGCCACGTCACCAAAAGACGCAAATCCCGATTTGCGTCAGAAGCGAGTTGTCGACGCAAGCGGGCATAGGAAATGAGAACTCGAAGTACAAAGAGCACCTCAACACGTACCTCCGAGTCGGGGCAATCCAGCGAGTGGAAGGTCGCCTTGTGGCAGTTCTTGAAGGCCTTCATTCGGAGCGCCGCCTTCGGGATCAGCGACGAGGTGATCGATTCCCCGCTCATTTTCCGTTCGCTCGGGGGTTCCTTGGATCCTATCGAGCCGGTCGACGTCTTTTTCTGGCCTTCCTTCAGCTTCTTTGCAGCTGGAGACGTTCTGAAAAAGGAAATGAACGAAGTGAACATTTCGAATTCCAGGAGGTGCACTTTCAGATTGACCTTTAAGAAGTCCAAAAAATAAGTTTTTATGAGCAGCAGCAGAGAAAATGCAAAAACCCTGTCCAAGTTGAGATAATTGGATAACGAAAATTGGAGCTTGAGGGACAAACAAAAAGGGAGATAAGGCACCCTACAATCAAGTCTTTCTTACTGTAGCACGTAATAAACGTTAGAAAAATAACATAATAAAAGTTCCGTTGAATTGCGGAACAAGGATAAAAGACGTTAGATTTTTTGTTTGCTTCAAAACAGATAAGCTATAGGGAAGTTAGGAACCTAACGAGGTCATCACTAATAGAATACGACTCACTTTTCCCTTTTTCGCGACTCTCAAAGTAAGACGACTCACTTTTTTGAAGTCTCCAAATCGCTTTCGGTGATTTTGTCGGACGTCCGAATGAACTCGAAAAAGCCAACCTGCTCGTCCAGATTCGCCTTCGTTTCGTGCGCCATGACGGAGGGCGACCCCTTGCGATGGTGCATATTCCTGAAATGCGAACACGAATGCGTGGTTGTTAGGCCGAGTGGGTGAACGGACCTCCACCCTCACCTCACAGTGTTCTGACGGTGCCGTGAGAACCCCGAAGGCGCGGCCAAATTCAATTAACGGCGACCGCCTGGCGGACAGGTGTAGCGGCGCAGGTTGCGCGAGCGGGCGCACGAATTCGCTCGGCCGCTACCGATTTGTTGGCGTGTGCGCCGTTATTAGGAATGTAATTGCTGTTTGTCTTAGCCAAAAGGGGCATTCACGAGTGCTAATGCCTCGGAGACATTTGGCAGGAAAGGGTTGACGAGAATTCGGAACGTAGAGGCACCGAGTCTAAGGCCAAGGCATTTTCCAATTTTCACTTGTAAAAAACAAGATTACGAGCGATAAAAAAGCACAAAGTACCCTTGAACTCCATGATATGCTGGGCTGCGGACTAAATGTACAAAGTTTTATTGGCTTGATCAGCAGCATTCAAATAGTCGACAAGTCATCGATTGTGTTTTTGTACTCCCTGTTGGGTACAAAAGGTTCCCAGCGAGATGCTGGGTAGATGTGCTTCTGCTTCTCGTACCAGCTGCGGAGTACAATTTTGGTCGGATGCGAATCTCCAACGTCCAACACTGCATCCTGGCGGACACGTATTTCTCCTGCGGCGTCGAACTGCCAAAGCGGACCAGTTTTTCCCACGGCTTTTGTAGCAATGAAATCTTGGAATCTAAATAATTATCAATGCTACAGATAGATGTACTGATGCGTACGTATAGAAATGAGGAATGATTAGGTCCTCCTTGACAAACATCAAACTCTCCGAAGTCGCATTTCGAAGCTCGGTGAACTCCTTCTTTAGGACTTCGATCGCCTTCGTCAAAAACTGAGAAATAGTGTTCCCCTTCTTCACTCGCATGTCCTTCCTGTGACTAGACCCATCCCAGTAGCAGTAGGCGACATTGATGTCTTCGTTCTTCTCTTTGTCCTGCATCGCTTTCCATTCCTCGGCCAATTGTTCCTTCATCCTGAACATTTTCCGTACGAGAGCAAGACCACATAAACACTAACTGGGCCAGTTTCTCCTCCCGTTCTCGGTCGGGCAAGAAGCTCGTATCCACGGTCGGATCCATTCCCAATCTCTGAAAAATTGATCTATTGAACAGCATGCTATAGAGATTCAAACGAACCTTCTTAAACGGTGGTGGATTCGCCGAGTACCCCCCAAAGGGTCCATCGTCTTCTTCCTCCTCTTCTTCTTCGTTGGCGAACGAAAGCAGCCGTTTCTGGGCATTTGCCTTCACTTCGCTTGCCTTGCCCGAAGATGGTTTGGCAACTTCTTTGGGCTCTTGTCTTTCCGTCGCTATTTGAATCTCCCTGAAATATCTCACAAAATAATACGAATTGTCATGCTTAAAAATCTGAAGAATTACGTCCCATTTCTAAATGTTCGTTCCGTTCTGTTCCATGGGCAGTTTTCGCGTCATAGGTTATCAAGAAACGACATGCTCTTCGGACATTAAGTGACACACCAAACGACAGAACTTTTGGCGTGGGTATCGTTATCCGAGAAAGTATTTAAGCTTGAATTCCATATACGAACCTCCGAACGACAGCATCCTTTTGCTTCTCCTTCATCTCGTTCAGGCTCATAAGCCCAACGGTCTTAGATTTCAGTGTTTCTTCAATCGCATCGTAGTTCGCAGTGAATTTCGTTGTGATCCCGGCTCCGGCGTTCTTTCGTTCCTCTTCCAACTGCTGAAGCCGCATTTCGGTGTCCTCGCGGGCCCTTTCGCGCCGCTTTGCGAGGTGGATAAGTCGACCAGCATCTGCTCGGGACATGATTTCGAGATTAATCTGAAAATCAAAAATTGGTCAGTAAATGAGCGAGAAACAAGAAAAGAAATCGAGAAACGATGCGGAATCGCGAAAGTTGCTGCGAACCGCAAGCATGCACTTCCCTTGACTTGATTTGCAACGATTTGCAACAGGCTGCTGCGCAGGGAAATCGTTGCGGCACGATTTCCCTGCGCCTCTTGCAAATCGTTGCAAATCAAGTCAAGGGAAGTGCTACACCACGCGCAAGTGATGCGTACCGTAACGCATCGCTCAAGAATCAGGGTGGCGGTTCGAGAGTCTTCCGCGATCCGCGCCGCAAACGCGGATTTTTCGGAGACCGAATCCAGCCGGAAGGCGTTCAGACTTTTAATAGCTCACTGAAACCGAACATCTCTGCGGATCGATGGCCAAAGGGAGAACTTTTGAAGTCACATTCGCATGTTGAAAGAAACCATGGGAAGCGGAAAACGTAAAGATTGAAAATCTTCACGTTTGGTTTGGTAATTACGACTGAAGACGACGAAAATAAGCTTTGAGCGGTCAGAACTATATATATTGATTCACTCGGAACATGACATGGGTTCCAAAACGTTCGCATGTGCGATTTAAGGTGCGACCGAAACTCTCCGTCAGTGAATCTCTCCCAATTCTCCGATGTATTCTCCGTTCTCATTTGCTCACTCAACGTATTTGTCCACAGCAGTTCTTCTACCCTAAAGGTAGCTATTAATTCTTCGCTACGTCATTTTCAAGAGTTCACACCATGATCATCTGAAGTGATAACGTCTATCGAACGACCGTCGGCGCTTCTGGTTGTCACCTGCCCCACTTATCTAATTCGATATGTGGTCATGCCTTGTCGGTCTTCTCGCCCTCGGCTTGTTTTCCAGAGCGGCTCAGATTCCGCCGGAACAAGTCCACCTTTCGCTGAATCATGAGCCCGACCAGATGGTGGTCACCTGGGTTACGTTCAAACCTCTTCAAACGACGCCCCAGGCCAGATTCGGCGATTCCCCTGACTATCTAACCAATTCTGTGGACGCTTCAACGACGGACTTCGTCTTCAACGGTACGCATCGTTTCATCTACCGGACGACAATGACGCACTTGAAGGGAAAGACCTGTAAGTTTCAAAGTGCTCTTCTTGCGTTTTCGATTCTAATCATCGAAATTTTGCTGTTCAGATTACAAAGTCGGAAGCAAGGAAGGCTGGAGTCAAACGTTCAACTTCCAATCTCGAAATTCCCTCTCCGTTTCACAGCGACCCCTCAAAATCTGTGTTTTTGGAGATCTCGGAGTGATAAACGGTCAGTCGATGCCCCATCTGGTTAATGCGGCACAGAACAACGAGTTCGACTTGGTCATCCATCTGGGTAAATACGTGAATACGGGCTCAAATTTCCGCAAAGCATGTGTTTTTAGGGGACATCGCCTATGACCTCCACTCAGAAGACGGAGAACGCGGAGACAAGTACATGCGGGACCTGGAACCCCTCGCCGCCTACATTCCCTACATGGTCATCGCTGGGAACCACGAAGACGACCGCAAAAACTTTTCGCACTACGTAAATCGATTTACAATGCCAGATTATGACCAGTTCCAGAATCATTTTTACAGGTATGCTCCCACGGATTGAACAGAAGAAGTTCATGTAATAAGAATGTTTTCCAAAATATGAATTGAGATAACTTCGAAGATAAGAGGAAAAAATTCCAGCGCAGCTGATTTCCCGCAAAGCACAAAATATGGATAAAAAAAGACAAACACGGCCATCTCTTGTTTCAGCTTCGACTATGGACCCATTCACTTCGTGGGCGTCAGCACCGAATTCTACGGCTACTACTACGACTACGGAATGGAGTCTGTCGAGACCCAGTATAACTGGCTGAATGAGGACTTGAAGGTATCTTGGATCAATAAGTTCTTCATTAAGCAAGGTATTTAGAAAGCCGACCGACGAAGAGATTCTACTCCCTGGATTATTTCTTATCAGCATCGCCCCTTCTACTGCTCCAACGAGAACTCGAAGGAATGCTCGGCGTTTGAGAACCGTCTTATCCGCAAGGGATTCCTGACAATGCCGGGGCTCGAAGATCTGTACACCTCACATGGCGTCGATCTCGGCTTCTGGGGCCACGAACACTCCTACGAACGCTTCCTGCCCGTGAGCAACCGAGTCATCTATAACGACACTGCCAATCCTTACGATAATGCTGCTGCGCCTATCTACGTTATAAGTGGATCTGCTGTAAGTTGAAATTGCAATTTTGTTATTCAAAAACTGTTTTAGGGCTGCCATTCAGGTCATGCGTGGTTTGATAAAAAACCCGTTCCGTTCAGCGCTAAGCAGTAAGTTGATTGACGGGTGTTACAGAACGCTTTATGTTTTTGATTTTCGAAAATGAATTAAAATGGAAATATTTACTCTTGGGGGCAATCTAACAATTGCAAGAATCTTACGGATTTGAGTCTCCAATGACGTAATTTAAATGGAAAATCTCGGGGAGCACTTGAAATACTTTGAACTCTAGATGCGCTCGGAAATACTCCCAATAAACTGCGAATCCACTCAAATCTGGCCATTAAATTTAAGAGACAAAGCCTTTCTTTAAAGCCTTTCTTATTCATTTTTTTACTTTAGAATAATAATAAAAGATTTGCATTAATGATTTTCGGCGCATTTTACCAAAATTTAATGGCCAGATGGGAGTGGATTCGTAATATATTGAGGTTATTTCAAAGCGTGTCTAGATTTCGAAGTATCCCAAGTGCTCGATATTTCCGAGCTTTTCCAGGTTTTAAATTACGTCATTGGAGACGCAAATCCGTAAGATTCTTGCAATTATGAAATTGCCCCCAAGAGTAAATATTTCTGACAGATTCTAGAAAATCGGAGATTTTCAAGTATGTGTTACGGTCCTCGGCGGCTTTGCCGCCTTGTTCCAGCTTTTTCCGGCGGCGCCCAATCCACGTTTTTGACTACACCTGTGCCACAGCTACGCCTTCAGGGAAGGCACCGCCCACACACCGATTCGCGGTGAAATGTGTAGCTATACTCGGCGGCTTCGCGGCCTCACTCCAGCTTCTACGCGTAGCAGTGGCTCACAGTTCCAGTTTTTACTCTTGAACATTGTAAGGGTACAAAAGGTTCGAACCCTTTTCTAACCCATAACCCTCCGATTCTTAATTTTTGTCTAAAATCCACTTTTTCTGGCTACACATGGCATTGGGAGATAATACAATAGTACATTCTGAATATCCAGATCATTCTGAACAAAGTTATAAATTTACTTTTTTGAGAAAGGGCTTTTATAAAAAATAAAAGGCAGAATGTCCAAAATGTCGCTAATTTTTGTCAGAAACAAAACGCGACAAAATCAATTTCTGGAAATCCACGTTTGTGGCACCGGACCGCAGACGATGCACCGGACCGCAGCTCCGTATCCGCCATAGATTACGAGAATCGATGCGACCAAACATAAATGTGTTGGCGCTCCCGGATTTGAGTGTTTTGTTGGATTAATTGGAGTAATCTTATTCCTTTTTCCGTGGTCAGGCCACATATCCGCCGACCAAATTGGCTCTTTTCAGGTTATTGAAAGCCTGGAAAAAACAAGACAAATGCAAGTGTCCATGGGGTATTAACTTTTACGACCACTATCACATCCAATTTCGCGACGAAGTCAATAGCGCCGATTCTGATCTTTGTGACTCGTTTCAGGCTCAACGACTATGGATATTCCATTCTGAACGTGTTTAACTCGACGCATCTTCTCTTTGAGCAGATCTCGATCGAGAAGGCGGGCAAGACGATCGACTCCGTATGGATCTCGAAGGAAAAGGGCCACTCACCCAAGGCCGAAGTCGCTCGGATGCGCCGGGGAACCTCGTTCCCGACCTCGACACACTGCCACCAAAGGAACCTTTCCTGTCGAAAACTCCGTGAATAAACCTTCTTTTCTCTTTTTTCCCATGTTGCATAAATTCGTTCGCCGGAAAAAGCGACCGATGAGTAACACCGCCGCGGCGAACGCCTCCGGCGATTCTCTCGAAACGCTTTCAAAGCGCTCGAATCGCGTCATTTGAAGGCCCAATTCTTCCGGAGGCGCTGAATCTTCCTCGTTCTGGAGGGTCAAGACGAAAGACCCCCAGTTCCTAAAGATAACGGGCGCATGCTACTTAAGCGCAATGCTTCCGTCACGATGACTCACTTTTTGGCGCCCCCAGCCGAGCGAGTCACTTCCGCCAGCTGTTTATTAATTTGAGTTGTAGTTGATTCCGAAATGACGTTTTTATTTCTAGCTTTTTGGCTGATGTTTCAAAATATCTCAGAATTTCTACAATAGTTGAACTGTTTGGAGTTTTCTAAATGGTTCTCTGGTTTACTGAAAAAACGTAGGAATTCACAAAATTTGTCAGCGATGAGCGTTTCTTCAGGACCCCTTAAGCGCACTGCACCTTTAAAAAAACCGCCAAAGCTTGTCCGATGTTGCATAACACTTGGCGCATAATATATTTCCTTAAATGGGTCCTTCGAGCCAAAAACAATTATGCGGCCAAGCGCAAACACTTATGTAGCTGTCTGAATTAACATTTTGCGCGCCCTTTTGAGTTCGGGTCACTCGAATCGTTTTTGATTACAATTGAATGAATACACTGATGGATGTTTAGAGTGAGCGTTCCATCGCTACTTTGATCTGTAAGCACCTTGGGATCCAATAAAAAACCGGATATGGTCTCCCCGACCGACTTTGCGTAACTGACCTTTCGATGGGCCTTTTTAACAATTGGAATTCGGGGTTTCGAGTTTCACAAAAACTCGTCCGGTGAGTCGCGCTCCACAAGCGACTTTTTGCTCGAGGGCGACTTGGGGCCTTAAACATGGCGAGTAAAAGTTTTATGCAAATGCGAGAAGACATCTGCTCTACTCCCCGGGAACGGCGCTCCTCGACGTCCTTTGTGGTTTGTTCAGAGCGCGCGAGGCACTCAAGGTCACCTCCCCGGACCGCATTATGCATCTCCTCGCGCAGCCCTTTTCAGAGGGAAACCATCTTCTCGGTCAATCGATCGACTTGCGTTTGACGGATCTATGAAATCCCGCGTCCCTCGGACGCCCTCTGACCCTGGGCTCGCCAGTGCCCTCTCGCACGGACCTGGTGGCCCATTGCACGGTGCGAACGAGTCGCGCGATCTAACTCTGATTTATGGCTGTTTTCCATTGAAATCCACTTTGAAGAACGGAGGTCCGTTTTGACTAAAAGCAAACTGACGCTTTGAGCGCTTTGTCGTACAGTAACTTAATTTATATCCGACCTCCATTTGAAAAAAGGGAAGAGATGGATCTGACTTGGGACTCGGAAGAAGTGGTAAGCTGATGAGACTGCGCAACAGCTGACCTGCTCGCACGTTTTCCCCGTAGAGTTCTGATTTTTCGATGATTTATATGTATGTCAATATGATATACTGGGATCACAATGTCAGATTACCCACTTTGATATTTCTCTCGTAGGTCCACTGCTCTCTCGCACTTGGAGCTTCTTGGCACTTCGGATTCCCATTTTATGAGCTTGATTTTATGAGCTCTCGGCTCACTCGCACCTCTCCTGGCGCTTCTCTGATGTCGTTTCCTCACCACTGCCTCCGGCCACTTGCTTTTGCACCCGGTCGCCCCTCTTTATTGGACGACTCTTCTTCGTCGGCTCCGGGCGAGTTCCGATTGTTTACGCTCGATCTCCTTGGCTCGCCTGACCCTTCTCCCTCAATCCCTTATGCTAATTAAACATTAGCGCTCCTCCGGCCACCTGCACTCCCATTTGCCACCAGATGGACAAACGCGGCACGTGTTCTGCCGCAACCCGATTCCTGGGCTCAATTGTAGTTGTCCACCTAGTCGTCGGGTTAAGGTCAAACCGGTTTACGTCCTCTTTTCTTACCTCCAACGCATGCTTCAGCCGCTTATTTTGCAAAGCGCATCTAGAAAAAGCGCATTTTCTCAGGAGCCCAAAGCCTGCGGCCATTCACGCGACGACCTTTGCCGCTTTTCTTTGATTTATTCGCCGTTACATCCACTTCGGTTCGCCGATTCCCAGCGCCGTCGAAGACCTTTCCACCCCCAAGTTCACGTAGAACAACTGGATCCACTTCCTCTGTTTCTGTTTGTTCTTTCTCTTTCACGTTTCATTGCCCGAGGAAACGTTTGGCCTTCCCGCGTCGTCGTTTGCCCCAAATACTCACCCTGGGCAAACATACAGAACAATTCCCTTTTCCCTTTTGCTGTTCCAAGATGTCGCATGCTCACTTCATAAAAGTTTTTGTCCGCACGGCGGCTGTCGAATCGTAAATTCTGCAAAAACTCTCTTGGTTTTACGCAAGAACAACAGCTCCAGCAGCTGGATGGATCGCTTAGCCGCGTTCACTTAGCACAATAAAAGACCTCCGACGGCGCTAATTGCTCCTTTTCAAATCCAGAGTAGGTCCTGTTTGTTCCTGTTCGCGTTTCCCACCATTTGCGGCCCATTAGCAAGTCAACTGGTTTCAAAAGTTCTAAACCAATTGACCCCTGGGTACGGTAGTTGTTATCGCTCTCCAGGAAAACTTTATCAATGTGCCTTTCTTCTTTTCAAGTTTCCCAAATTTTCTGCTTTTCAATTATCGGGTGTTTAGAAGCCTTTGCCACTCTCTTCTTGGGCATAATAGAATTAGCGGGTTTCTTACAACGAGATTTACAAAATGAATTTTTTTGATGATGAGATTTCCGGCGACGGCTTGTTTTGTTTGCGGATGGAACACAGCTTTTCAGAGTTCGCCTATTTCCCACCTTTGGCTAGCCAATCTGTTTGAATTAGAACATGATTCACAGTTCTGTTTTGAAGTGTCAGGAAACGGAGAGCATTGCATTGTTGTCGGAGCAGTTTTCTCGAGAGAGGGTGAACCCTCCTCTTCTGTTCTATTATCGACTCAATTACGTTTTTTGTTCGCCGATGGCCGATGAATTCTCTGGTTGCCTGAAGTGCCCACACGTCAGTTTTGTGTACCCACGCCAACTCTCGAAACCTTCTTTGGGTGCAGTCGCCCCACGCAGAGGTTTTTAAATGGAACCGTCCGCGCTGTCCACTCCGATCTTCATTTTTTGCTACTCGATTATGGGAACGCTTTCGCTGCAAATCACGACCTCCGTGCGACGCCTCACTCCGTCTTTCCTCCGACTTCGGCCCCGTCACACTCTCAGCTGCCTGGGGATTCCACGTTTTCGGTCAGGGTCAGCACTTCCTAATAAACAAGCGCCGGTCACACTCCGCTCCCGCGTCGCTCTTCCTTCCAGCGTGACTGTCGGAAGACCTTGGAATGATCTTATCGTTCCTCTGCAACCTCTCGCGCACTTCACTCGCGCCAGATAATTTGAAATTCAGATTGTCGCTGATCGAGTCCGCCGTCCCGACTTGGAGACTTGGCGCCGGCTATGGCGGCGCTCGTGAGTCACTTGGCGCCGAGGCGGATCGCGCTCGCCGTTCCGCTTATCAGAATCGATTGTGATTGTTCTCTTAACACAATTATGACACTTACCAACTGAGTTTTTTACCCCTTTTAGCTGTTTTTGATGAATCACACTCCACTCCTGATTTATGTTTCTTGCTTCAGGTAAGTGACCCCTTACAGTAACCCTCGCGATAAGATCGCAGTATTCTGTTTTTTAATGTGATTCAAGCAAAGTAGCTGCCGTGGTATTGGAACTCCCAAAAGAGATTATTCAGATTCCTTTGAACAAGTTGCCTACTTAAATCCCTCTCTTGGCATTAGTCACCTTACAAAATCCTCTTTTTACCGATTCTCCGTCGAAAACAACGACTTACCTTTGCTGATAAGATCTTCTCTGTTTGCTTGTATTTAGTTGTTTTTGGTCGAGCCCTTTTAGGTAATCGTCCTTTTAAGTGTCACGGTGTGCGGACTCTTCGCAGTTGTACCAATCGGCCGGTTTTATGGAGTTTTCTTTTCCGGGTTTATCGCCTTTGTTATCTTAATTGCAGCACAGGTTTGAAGTGCCAAAGTCGACCTCAAGCAGCCCGCTGGACTCGAGCCAAACAGCATCCCCGTCAGCTGCAGGCCTCCTTGATACACTTCTTTCGATGTTCGTCGTCTGTTTACTTTGAGATTAACTCCGCTTAGTAAAGTGCCTCAGGCAAATATGCGCGAAGTTGTGCCACTTCGTCGACCTTTTCCTTTGCATATCAGAGCACTCATACTTCGGTTCTTTAGTTTTTCCGTTTGTTTCCTGACCGGCTCTGTTTTAACCTCTTTTACGACCCGACGCTGCGTGACTTGCAGAGGCGCCTCCAAAAAAAACTCTTCAAAAACGGCTGACAAACGACTCGGCGACTGTTATCGCAGAAGATCCTCCGGTTGCGCCATCGTTCGAACGATAAGCGCGGAATCGATCGCGGCGTTCGTTCAGCTGCGGCCCAATTGAGGCGAGTTATCCTCGGAGTTCGTCCCTCGGTGACCCTCGGACCCCTTTGAAATCGGATATTAGTGGGACCAAAGCGCCTTGGTGCGATTAAGTGCGGTCTTTGTCACTCAATCCCGATTCCTGATTAGATCCAGACACTCAAAATCTGACACTTTCGTGACATCTCCTCGACGGCCTCCGTCACAGCTTCTTCCATGTTTGTGTCTAAGTTCGTCCAGTCACGTGTAGTTCCCAATTTCGCGTCCAATTTCGCTTTATCCGTGCTAATCCAATTTCACTTTAATGGCGTGTAACCACTCCACTCTGGGGCCGAAATCAATTCGGTTCGATGTACCTTCGAGATGCGCGCCATTTTTCAATTTTAATGATGTTTATCCCTTGTCATCATCATTATTTACTTTAGATTTCTTCGTCGCGCACCGCCGCTCACTCGCACTTTTTTCGCTCCGCCCGCCAACATTCTGTTCATAGTCGGATCATCTCTAGTCATGGATCACCGTCAAGGTAAGTGTTCAATTTTCAAAGTTAAGAAGGGGAAATTTAGGTATTTGTGATAAGGGTTTTTGCACAAAAGGAAGCCGGGTGTACTGTATTTCCGTCTGCACGTGTTTCACAAACACGACTGACGCTCTGCTTCCCTCAATGTTAGAATCTTGAGTTCATCTTCACCTTCGATAAGGATTGAGATAATAGTGACTTTAAAACGTTTATCGTTTAACTTTTGCATTGATCTTACTTAGCTTTAGGGCACTTTTTTCCAAATAGCCGCGTGCCAAATTATACACGTACTTTCAGATTTATAGTCCACATAACTAGTTTATCATATTGCAGGCGATCGTTCTAAGTCAAAGTGTCGCGAAAATGTCCCGAGTAAATTGTCGAATTTGTTCGGATCCAGAAGCTCTGGAGAAAAGCCCTCGCAAGGAGTCGAAACGCTTTCGACAGTCATCAAAAGGCTGACAATAGCCAGGTGATCTAGGTTCCCGGAATATTTTAGCCAAGTTTTGATTTAGCAAGTACGAAAGAAAAGCAGCCGAGGAACGTCGCCGGGGGATGAATGACTTAGCTCGCTGGGCTGAGAACAGCGGCAACGCCGCCATCGAAGACGTCCTCAGCCGCACGAAGGAAGTCACCGAGATCTACACGGATCGGAAACTGTTCTCCGCGGACAAATATTGTTCTTCAGTTGACGTAAGCTGAACCGTGTAGGAAATGTGTGATAATCGTTTCCTTGCAGCACATCAAGTACATTGTGGATTTCGATCGTCAAATCGAAGAGAAACACAGAGAGTGTTTCCATTTGAAGAACCAGGAGAGGTCCCTGAAGGTGAAGATTGAGAAGATGGAATCCGGAGGAGGGTTCTTCAGGAACATCGTAGGCGGTGGAAAGAAGGGAGGCGACTTGTTTATGTTGCGTCGCGATCTTGTTGAGATCCAGAACCAGTATGTGGAATGCTCCGAGGAATACAGGAAGCTGAGGAGCGAACGCGAGGTCTGCAAGATGTTCAAGCTTCGTGAATTACTCAAGGTTTGTCTTTCAGAATTTGCGATAGAAATAATGGGAATCTGTTCAGGGGATGCACGACGCTGACCAGGATTTCGCGGTCGAGTCGCAAGTGATCTTCGAGTGCCTGCGGGAAATCTGCGAGCAAGTTCCAGCGGTGTCCACTCAGGATGTGAACCGCATGAACTACCAAGCGAAGCCAATCACAAAAGAGCTCGTCGATCAGCTTAAAGCGTACGTGGTTGTCATCGTGGTTTGGTTAACCCCATTTTTGTTTTCCAGAAACTTGAGCGCTTCGAACGCTCCTCCGACTCGATCTCACCGCCGGAGGAGCGAACCTTCTCGGCGCCCGAATCCGGGCACTCCCCCGCCGCCTTACACTCCCACCGCTCCTCCAGAAGTTCCTTCTCAGGTATGTTTCGGCGCCCTCTCTATCAATGCAACGGACTCTTTTTCAGATCACCGTCAGTGATTCGTACCTTTTGCGCGCTACAGTCGTCTTCGCCAACGACGCCGAGAGCTCCACGCCATCGCGTCCTCCGCGCATCCACTCTAGTCCCGTCAGATCTGGTCGTATGTACCCTCCGCTTCCGCCCAACCCGTACCAGAGAACCAACGTCGTTGTCTCTTAGACGCTTCTCCGTTTCCAGAATCCCGCTTAGCCCCTTGTATCTATTCTTCCGTCGTTGTGATTTATTGCATTCCTAGTATACAGCTTTTGATTCGCACAAATAAAGATTTTATCAATTCGCGAAGCAGACGTCTTGAAGCTGACCGATCGGAGGGCATCCCAAGCACTCAACTCCCAGGATGTCGTAGAAAGGGCCAAGATAATCGCGAAACCCTTGGAAGTTGCTGTCGTAGACGAATCCAAGGAACATTTTCGTGCACTAAAAGAGAAGGCCTGGTCGCACAATATTCGAATAGCACTAAGCCTTACGAATTGGCGGACGAATTCAGCGAACGAACGGCACACATTGGCAAGCGGTACATTCTTTAGAGCTGGAAAAGGTTGTGAGAAAGGAGAATGTGGAAGAAAAGCAGAAGAAAAGAAGGAACGAAAGTGGCTGCATGGTTAATTGTCGGTGGATTAGAATAGTTAACCGCAGAGAAGCAGTTGGAAGGCATCAAACTGATAAGAAAACGATGACGGCATCTAAGGATAACTACGCACTGGACCTACTTGTGTAAAACATTGAAACACTGAATTCATGCAGTATAACGATATACGTAGGTCGATTTCCACTTTGCCGAATAATGTGCACTGTATTATTTATTTTTCCAAAGTGCTTTGCGACACTTTATCATGTCGAAAAACATACATTTTGGAGCTGATCAAGCGCGGGGCAGTCTTTACCCTGGACTCCCAGAATCTCCGAGGGAGTTGCGCAGACCGGTGAAGATGTCGTTGAACAAATATCCTTTGAAAAACAGTTTTGCGCACTAAAGAAAAAATTGTTTTCAATGGGGTTAAGTGGAAACTTATGAGCATCGAAATGCAGACATCCAAAAGAATCTTTCTCACAGCATCTTCAAACTTGCTTCCAAAAACGGCACTGTTGAAGAAGCGGGGAATGTTTTTAACCAGTGATGGATGGCGAGCCGGATTCGCGAGCCGAGTCGCCATCCATCACTGTTTTTAACCAGAGAGCAAATGATGCAGAGGACGTCTTGGTGCATGAGAACAGCTTGTTTGGAATCTGCAAATAAACTACTCTTTGTTAGCTAGCTCTCTAATTTGATAAGTGACACAAACCGATGAACTTTCACATTTGCTTTTAGGTATATTTCCATTGTGAAGCAGCATTACAAAAAATGTAAAACGTTATCAAAATGCACCAACCTTTTTCATAAAGCCTCTTAGCGAATCCAATAGTCGCATGAAGACTATAAACTACCTCTAAGGTGCCTTTGTTGGCAGTTCGGGCAATCCAGCAAGGATTTCACAGTTTCATTGCGGCGTTGCACTCCACAATTTGCTCACAGGTGCTGAAAAGCTTCAACACACCGCTAACATCTTTTTCTAACAAATGAGCTGCAAAGAGGCAAGTAGTACATTCCTCCGAAGTGGGAAACGTCATCGGAAAAGCAACCGTAAAAGACAAGCAGAGAAGAGCGAGCAGAGCCTTGGTCGTGTGGTTAACCACCGAATGCTTGAAGCATAATTTTTCAATAATCAAAGTGGAACTGATAAAGAAGCTATGCAAGAACTAGGGTTGTTGATAATTGCCGCTTTTATCATTTTACCGCCACTTGGTTAAGCGGATTCAATGACGTCATTACCATTAAAATTTGGACATAAGGTATTTTATTGTCAACTTACAAGTAATTTGCCTTGATTAATTTGCCATGACTAGTTTACTTTTAACAAATTGTAACACTTCATCGTTTTCTAGATTTTACCCTTGTACGTTCGCAAAGCTCCGCACTGCTTAGTCACATGCTACATTGTCAGTTGACGCAACAATGACTATAGCCCCAAAAGCTGAATCATAATGTGAAATTCTCTATCCAGCAGAGAGTACGCTTCTACTTTTGCAAATGGTTGTGCTCTTGTCCAAACTAAAGCGCATCAAGTAATGTCGCAGATTAAGCGCAAAGTCTCGTTTTTAAATGTTTAATTGTCAAAATAGTTGTATGAAAACGGTTGCAAATGTGAAAGTGTGCTGGTCTGAACATCTGCTACTTCCGACTTCTTAAGGAAAAAAGTATGAAAAATAGCATTCTTCGCATTTTCAGTAAGCGCTTTCTGAAATGTAAGTGCAAATGGGTAAACAAAAATTAGCTCACAAGTACATTTTTGCTTATTTTTAACATTTACACGTTTTTTTTTATTTTGTTTCAATTTCACATTAGTTAGTTTGGCCAAGAGCATAGTTCTTTCCGTTTTCTAACACGTATTTTATTGACCAGGTGCTCAAGTGCTTTCAATCGTTGCTGTTCTATATTTCGACGTGTATGACAGAGCGCGCAGTGCAGCTGAACAATCGAAAATTTGGGGTTTAAAACTTTGTTGAATTAATTGGCGTTTCGATTCTAATCGAAGTTTCCTTTGCGGCTAAAGTGCATTCGCGTAGGATTTGGACTGCTAAAAACAAAAGAAGGTAATGATCGTTTATTTGCGTGACTCGAAATGTTTTTGAATCTGGTAATCAGCACTTGAAAAGAACTTTTTGTTATGTGTAATACAAAATCTTAAAAACCAGAAATGTTTGTAAGCACTGATCTTTTAATAGCCAGCGTTAGAATTAGCAATAACAAAATTCTAACAAGGTATTCAATCCATATTTCTAAACTATAACATTAACAGGATTAATTGGATATTTCACACGTGATAAGCCGTGCTATTAACTTGGCAGTGTTACTTCATTTGTCAGTAATTGGTATAACCTATAAAACCATTTATTAATTTATTTGAATTGGAATAAAACAAAAACCATTTAAAATTAACTCTTCTTATCAAAATAGGTTTCTGAGTCGGCGCTTCGCGCCTCCTAAGAGACGTGAGCGCACCGATTTCGCAGTTTCATAAATCTTTTCGAAATACTGCAAATTATATATTATTCGGTTCTAAATTTTGCGCATATTCGATTGAGCCCAAAAACACCCGCAACTGTGGCCAATTTGGCGTTTGCGGCACTAATTTAGGCGCTGACGCGGTTGCGAAACCGACCGGTTCACGGCGACAACGAAACGCGCGCAAACGCAAATAGCTCCGCTACGGTAACCCGCAGTCGCTCAATCAGGCAACTCGCGTCTGGAAAATTTCGTGACACACGGACGGACGGACGACGGACGGGAACGGACGGACGGACGGGACGGACGGACGGACGACGGAACGGACGGACGGACGGACGGACGACGTCTGGATCGTTTCTCTTTATTTTATTTGAATTGGAATAAAACAAAAACCATTTAAAATTAACTCTTCTTACTCCAATTTTACTTCCTGCTATAATTTCATTTTTTCAGTATTTTTTAAATTGTTTTTCTGTTCTCAAATTAATCTGTAATCTCGGCAACATGCCGCTCGCGTCGACGTCTTCATCTTCCTGGGCGCTTACGCGTTCCGGCCCACGGCCCTCGATCCATCCGCTTCGCCTTGCGCATTCGACGCGCCGATGCTGTCTCCGCAACTTGTTTTACATGTTTCGCAATGTTTTTTTCCAAAATCGCTGATCTGTTAAAAGTTTGGCTAAAGACATAACATTAGCGAAATTTGTGGTTGCAAACTTTTGGTTGCAGGAAATACCGATGGTGTCCTGGAAACAAAAACAGTAACAGAACTCAGCAAGAAGTGTCTTTAAAATGTAGTAACTCATATGGAAAGATTCTGTTTAGGTTCTGCGTAAGTTTCTAAACATAATCAATCCTTTGCACTCCAAAGAATGAACTTGTCAAATGACGTCACCATCCAAAATCGCGTTTCCGTAAATAACATAGGAATGACTAATTCACTAAGTCACGAGGTGGATTATGGTAGCCGCTCCGCCCTCGCGTTTTTTGTCGGTCTATGCAAATCAAGTCCGCAAAAGTGGGCGCCAATTGTGAGACATCTGTTGGGTCATCAGTCTTTGCGACTGAACCGTAACAGAGCTTTTGTTCAGCGGTTATTAGATTTTGAGTCCATGATTGGCTAATTTCGTGGGTTCTACCTTTGGGTTTCCAGAGCGCGTCACTACATATTGTTCAAATGAAGCTTAAAAACGCTGAAAAATTCACTATTATACAAGCTTAATTTGCGAACAGAAACAGTTTAATACACTCGCATGCGCAAAAAGACAACTAATTAAGAACTTTTCTTACTTAATTTAAACTTCACATTAGTTTTGAGTTCAAAATTCAAGCAGCGAGACGAATTGTTGGCATTTGAAGCTCAATTTCGTGCAACCATTGGCCACCGAAAAATCGCTTCTAATCAACAAGCACCTTATTGGTCATGACTGAACCCTTCACTCCCTGTGTTCTGTGATAAGTCATTATTCATTCGCCATCGTTGTCTCGCTTTTGTCGTCGAGTCTTCCACTCTCAGCCACCACTCACTCAGGCCCTTTCTTTGGGTGCTTTCAAATCACTAGCTTGGTCGAAACGTTGCTTGTTTGTTTCAAGTTTCGTTATGTTCCCATTATGTTTGTTCTTTGTTTATCCGAAACTTCTGCTCCTCTTGCCTCGTCTTCCCCTTCCCTGGCTTTCTTTCGCCCTGCGCACTCGCACGCCCAGCGGCGAACGAGAGACGCGGCAGCGCCTCGCCGCTCTCTGCCAGGCCCGCGCTCTCTGGCGCGCTCTTCTTCTTTGGGCTCAAGAACAACAGCTCAACCTTGACGACTGCTACGTCCTGACGCGACTGGTTCGATGCCCCCACCGTCCGATTTTCCTATTTTTTCTGTTTCGTTTCAACGGCGCCCTTCTACCGTATCTCGCCGCTTCGCTGTTCATCGATTTGCACTTTGCGTTGTCCTTTCGGCCTGCATCACAACGTTTCTGTGATGGATGTCGACGTCGGCTTTGTTGCATTCACTGCTTCAGTTTTGGATAGTGGAATTTTGAGACCATGTTACTTTTTCGTTTTTAAACAAATTGAAGTTGTGTGACAATTTTGAACATTATGGTAACCATGCGGCCGTCTGGGATGCGTGGTTGGACAGTTAGAATACACTGAAATTTCCTTGGATTTTTGAAACGCGAAACATTTTGTGACTACTAGGTTGGCCTCTTATAAAAAACTGATGAATCCAGGAAAAAAATATAGCATTCTTTTTTGAAAATTTTCACTACGTTCTTTTTTAAAAAACCTTACGAGCATTCTGCCCACAGTTTGCGTTTTGCCGAACAACCCTCGCCTCTTTCAGTGTGTTCATCAAATAATTGTTGCTCAAAACGTGCTCTAGGCTAAAGTGGAAAATAACAATTATGTACACAACAACGAACTCCCTTGTCCCTTCTTCGAATCTCGTAGGCCAAAAATTCCGCAAACATTGACTTTAGTTTTGTGCATATTTTCGTAGATTAGTAAAACAAATGACAATTGACTGGAATTTGCTGATCCAGACAATCTGGAAAGATCGAGAATCACTTTTGAATTTTCCCACGTGCCCGCCTTCGCCGTCTTCCGCCTTCCACTCGCGCGCCTCAGCTGAAGGTCGAGCGAAACCGGTTAACAGATATTTGCGCTTGTCGATTCACGGCCAAATGACGTTTCCTCCAGTTTTTTCTTAATTATGTATTTTTCTGATTTAAGCTCCACTATTCCTCAATGTAAATTTTCACATCTAAATGATATAATTTGTCAGAAATTTGCAAACAACAAAATTAAAGTCTAGAAAATTTAATTAAGGACCACTGCTTCCATTTCTCAACTTTAAGCCTCAGTTTAAATGCCATCTTAGTGGTCCTGAAAACGTTACTTATTTCATAATTGAGTTTTGAAATCTCTCTTTTTTTAACTTTTTCATTGAAGTCCTCATTTGAAAAAGTTTAAATATGTTTACGGCTTCTGAGATGTACTTTCGATTCGATACTAATGACGTCAATCGCCTAAATGCCAAGTAGAGACAGAGGAAAACAATTTGAGTGTTTGCAATTGAGCAGTTTATGTGGAACAAAGTAATTTATTTAATGGAGCGAAAGGTTAAACGAAAACCGATTTCCCTTATTCTTTAAAACACAGAGAATTCACAATCTGCTATTTTCTCATTTTGCCTCCGTTGTCAAAAACTACAAAAAAACGTAAATTATTTCCGGAATCGCCGTCTCTACTTCCGCAGCGCGTCTTTTTCCAGGCATCTCGTCTCAAAGTACGTCAAAAACGGAGAATAAAAAACACAGTCGAACGCGCACCGCGTGTTTTTGTCGCTTAAATTTCTGATTTTTGATCACCGCATTAATTGAAAAGCCCACATGTCCACTCTAAAAATAGGAAAACACGGGATTAGGGGAGAAAGACCTCGAACGTTCTTGAAATCGACTGTTCGCACGTCGCCCACCAAACGGCCGGTGCGTTCGTTCGCAGCAAGCGGCCGCTTCTCAGTGACGTGGGCGGCACAGATCGTTTGAGGCGCGAGTTTGGAGTGGCTTGGTGGTGGCCATTTGATGGAAAGGTCACATCCGCTGATCCCTCTGTTACGTCGCCGTCCTATTGACAATGGCCCATCATTGCGTTTACCTTTATCGCCCTTTTCCGCGCATCCGAAACACTCGCTCGGCGCTTCTTATCGGCGGAATTCTGTAGCGTTGCATTTTACGACGTGGATAGCGCGATTGAAGCACTCCGCTTCGTACAGTCCTTTTTCAAAATCAATTTTTGCTTCAGAATTGACCAAAATGATGGAACAAACGTGGGCCGATTACCCACAACTCCAGCCCATCAAAGAGATCAGCTCCGTCGAGGAAGACGACTCGATGGACGAAGAGCCGCCAATCCTGCAGCGGTTCGGCGACGCGGGTTCCCGATCGCCGTCTTTCAGCGTCCAAATCGTCGAAACGCCGAACAAAGCCTTAAACGATCTGGTGCAGCGGGCCTTAAATGTCCATTCCCGAAACGAATCCGATTCGACCCCAAAGATTCCGTCGTTGGAGTCGGCATTTAAACCGGTGGGCAGCTTGGAAAGCCGCATGGAAGGACTCGCTCCGGAGAAGAGCCAGGACGAGCAGCCGGTGAAAAAGGCTAAAACAATTTTCCGAAAGATCACAAAAGAAGAGTCGGAGTTGCTGCAGCAGAATTTGCCTTCGCCGCAAAAGGCGCCAATCGAGGAACCGATGGAAAGCGTGGAAACGAAAGAAGAAGTAGTCGAGCAACAAAAAGGGGTTGGTCATTAGCTATTTAAGCTGGTCAGAGTAGAATTTCACGAAAAGAGCCTGCAATGGTGCAAATTATTTATTAAATTAAAAATAGGATTTCGATGGACAGTTTAGAAGAAAAAGGTCTGTGGACTCATTTTTGAGCTGCTCCAGACATTTTTTCGTTTCATTTGTGTTGGCATCTTGGCAAAAAGATCGAAAGTAAATGGGGCACCATTCAGCCAAAGATCGGCCAAAGAATCTTTGTAATTTTTACTTTTGCTTTAAAGCAGCTTTTGCTAGTCATCATTTAAAACATTTTGTCCTTTTCGACCGAGATCTAAAGCTCTAAACAAACAGCTCGAGGGCCCGAAAAAGATGCGCTTGTGTAAAATTTAGTTGCCACCCCACGATCGCCCCGCCTCTTTGCGAAAAGAATCTAGACGCTCAAGGGGTGCACACAGCAAAAACACAATAGTAATTTTCGTTTTCACTTCCTATCGATCGGATGGACTTGAGGGCACGTCTGCGTTCTGTAAACAACCGCGTCGTATTCCTCGTAGGGAGGAGTCGTCATGTCGGTCACGCTTTTCGCAACCCACATTTTGGACAAAAACCTTTTTTTCAACTGAACGTAAGACTTTTCCTAGTTATTTTGAACTGGCCGAGTTCCTTGAATGGACGTTGCGTCCTCGCGTCGCACGGTTTACCCTTACGGAGAACGAAAATTTCTGTGAAAAATGAAACACTTGAACAGAAACGCCTTTTCTAAGCAGGAGGATCCTTGCCTAGGGTGGGTGTTTTGTTCTCTGGCGCGTGACAACTTCCTATCCTCAGCCTTCGTTATGTCCGCTCTTCACCCGTTTGATTGCCCCGTTTCTATCCAATTCTGTTTCTAACGATGGCGTGTCTTGGTTTCACAAACCTCGGTTTTGTTTATTGTGATCATTTGTGACTCATGAGTTATGATGACGGAGATGCAACCAATTTCGCAATGTTGAGCTGAAACATGTTGTGAAACGCGCATTTCGACAGCCGGCCCCCATTTTATGCTATCTGCGCGCTGTTCAGCTACCGATCGGCGGCCCGAACTCGGCTTCTCGAGGCTCCGCTCGGGGACGGGGGCCAATCTGACGCTCCTGAAAATTTCGCGCGCGCAAATTCGTTTTTGTCTCGTCTCCTCTGTCGTCGACTCACAATAATCGATCGATCGGTCGTTGCGAAGAGTGCTTTCCACAGATCGCAAAATATCGTTTGAGTGGCATAATTACATAATAGCCCTTCGAACTCTCTTCACTCGGACACGTGTTTCAGGATCAGGAAAGAGCCTCGGAGATGACCCAAGTTCTAATGAGGAGTCGCCGCGCTTCGACGGTGGCGAACACCGCCGCTTCGAAGTCCTTCTACGAGATGAACATGCGATCCCGCAGGAAACGAAGCAGCCACAGCTCCGACGTGGAGAACGAGATGAGCCCTGTGCCGAAGAAGGCGACTTCTCCCCTCTACGTGAACACGTTCAGCAGTTCCGAAACCCAGTCGACGATTTCGCACAGCGGCTCCAGCGAGCGGGGCGAAACCTCTCATAAACGCAGAGGACGTCCCCGAAGGAACACTGGATTGTCCACGCCGAAAGGAAACAAAAGAGGGCTCAAGGACAACAGCAACGGCGTGAAGAAACCGGTGGACATCAACCAAGAATGTCCCTGGGCACCCATGGGCGATCCAGTCGAGATGAACGTGCTTTACCAGGTGGGAGAAACCATTTTGAATTGTGTTTATTGAATTTCACTGTAGAACGACCAGAGGCCCGAGCGAAGAGCCTGCTTCACCAAGATCCGTCACAAGAATATGCCGGAAGAGTTCTGCAGTTTCGACGTGATCAGCGTGGGGATCGAGTCGGAAGTGAACGGACTCGTCGAAAAGTCCATCGGCATAGGAAAAGTCTCTTGCTTCTTCTACGACGACCTTGGAAACCTGTCCATCAATCTCTTCTGGTATTATTCGCCCCAGGACGCGGTTTTCTTAAACAAGAAGTCGAAGGGTCCTAAGGACGAAGAAATGGAGATTCCACGATTCCATGATCGCGAGCTTCTCGCGTCAAAGCACGTGGACGTCGTACCTGTGGAGTCGATAGAGGGTCACGCCTACGTCCTCACCCTCCCCGAATACAACAGGTTCGTACCCTTTCGGTTATCCCTTTTAACAGTTTCCTTCGTTAGGTTCGTCGCCGATTGCATGTTGGACGATCTCCCGACATATCTGAAGCAGAAACGGGAAGCGGTGTGTCCCCTTTCAACTGACGACTATCCCAGTGAACGTTTGCTTCCCTCGGAACTGACACCAGATTCGGTAAGAGCTGAAACAAGTGAAACCAGCTTCTCTCTTAATCATCGATTCTATGGAAAAAACAAACTTTTAAAAGCACCCAAATTCACGGTTCGATATTCGCTCGAAACCCTTAAAAGCAGGCAGTCGTGAACACACAGTACAGTACTCTTTTTAGCCCGCCGTGTTCCTATCGCGCTACGCCTGGTCCTTCCAGCACCATAAGATTCTCCGCGGTGAACAGTTCAAAAAGTACCAGCCCTGGGGCCGGAGTAACAATAGCAGCAAGCTGAAGAGCTCCTCGCCCAAACGGACATAAACTCGGGTTCCACACGTGATCCACAATTGCGAGCAAAACTGGTGGCTATTCCGGATTGATGCTTCGGTTGTGTGTACATAATTTGATTTTCTGTTTGTACAAACTGTTTCCAAATAGATACTATTTCTTAGGTGTTTACCCTGACTGGCCGATTGCTCTTGTTGTAGATCGATTTCCAGATGATAAATTCGATTTAATTTGATGGGAGTTGAAGACAGTCACCGAGCTAAAAATACGATGCATCTTACTGTAAATTTTTGAAGCAAAAAATGCCTTCCACGAATCATTTGTTACTGACATCGGTCAAATCGTCGGATCGAACGGTAATCCAAACATCGATTTCGGCGTCGTCCTTCCAAAGTAAATAGAAATTTATTAACAATTTGCCAGTACTGACATCACCAACAACAAAACAACTGAAGCTTAAACATTTACAAAGATCGTGATTTTCTCCGTTTTCAAAATACCCTAAGAGAAGAAGACATGGTAGCAGTGAGACTTGAAAGCAACACACCGTTCGGTTCGCAGAGAACCAACCCGCATTTGAAACATAAGGCACTAACTGAGAAACACTAAAATCCTCACGAACTGTTCACTGTAGCGTAACGACATTCTTCATGAATGAACACCTGCTTCTGCCCGAACTTGGCCAGCTCGAGCGTGGTTGTTGGAGGTAGGAAATTCCTCAAATGCCGCCTGAAACATATTAATCGTAGATGGGGGAGGTTAAGAATGACACCTACTTGCAGATGGGACACTTGGAGCTCAATGCGTTGGCGAGAGTAAAACAGTACTTGATTTCGTTGGAGATGACGTATACGTTGAAGGGGCCGTCGTAGTTGATCACAGTGTCTTGCGCCTGCCGCGCGAGGATCGAGAGCTTCTGGTACACCGCATATCGACTGGGCCTCGCAGGGTCAAACTGAAACAAGCGTTTATGGAAAATAGGGGATAAGATTACCTGGCCATCGACGTTACGATACACCGTTTCCGAAGGTGACCGAAGGGTCAAGAGCTGCAGTTTGCCCCAAGTGTACAGGAAAATCACTCGCAAGAACGGCGTAGCTTTCCCCCTGGGTGTTGTCGCTTTGACGTGGTAGGTGGCTTGCAAGATGGTGTGGAAGTGCCCCCTCTCAATGATAGAACTAACCACCAGAAATTTCTTCAGATGCTCCATCAGTTTTGAGCTCTGCAGAAATTCATCCAACTTCGTATGAGGATTCGTTATGGTCCTGGGAAAGCCAAAATGCCGTCGCTGACCGGATGAGCGGATGTATCCCGACGCCATGAGTTCATCGTACATGACAGTCACTAGAGGCTAAAACTTGAATGAAGCAAAATCTATTCCCACGGAACTTACAGATTTGACGTTCAGCTGCTGGGTAAGGTTCATGCAGTTGTCGTAGGTTTCAATCCATTCGGAACACAGTCCGCCTATGCTCATCAAGTTCTTACACGTAAGAAGGGCCTTCGCGGTATTATCACGTGGCACCGTTCCCATCCGCTTGCACTCGGCTTCCAATTTTCTGCAATGCAGCAATAAGCACCGAGGAGTGTTGAACAGAAAGCATACACGAAATGCAATTCAATATCATTTGTTATCTTCTCTAGCCTTTCGGCTGGAAGATGCACAAATGGCATCCTAGTGCCCCCTTCGGTAGATTCAGGAGAGCTGGGGGGAGTCGAAAATGGGAGAATGTACTTCCCGGATTCCACGGCTTGACGGTCTTCCTCGGAGAGAATAAGATTCTCTCGATCGGAGAAGAATTCCACCGTTTCCGTTATCGATCTGCGCAATTTCAGCAGAGATTCATAGCCTAAACATATGGATACGAATTTTCAAATAAGCCGGGTGGACATACTTGAATCGGCCCAGTTCCCCTTAACGGAAGAGGACATCTGAAAGCAATAAGCAGAATTAATAATGAGAAAAGACAGCTAAATACGGTGAAAAATGGAGCGCGCAGAAGGAAACGCGTAATGGTCAAGAACGAACAATGAATACACACAGGAAACAGCAACAAAGCAAATTTCTCACGATTTCGTGCATTGAACGTCGTTTTAGAAAGTGAATATTACGTCAGAAAGCTAAGGAAAACCACGTTTTTCTGCACGAATCCGAAATTCACTCCGATCAACTGCGAAATTGTCCACAAATCCAAAGATTCCGAATTCGACCGGCGACAACTCTAGCGAATTGCGCCTTCTGACATTTTCAACCGTCGCACGATAGAACTCTTTAACGATCAGTGATATCGTGTCGAGACCGCGCGTCACAACGACACGCAGATTGTTCATCTCCTAACGCTTGTTCACGATCGCCTTTGCTCTCATCGTATTTCGCAGTCCGAAGAAGTCCAATTTCGTTTCACCTTTTGCAGGCCACAAGCAAATACCATACATCGTCTTCTGAAATAGTTGTCCAATTCACACGATTCAATCCGCCCGATTTCCCGAATCGTAAACTGAAAAATCCCATTGCCACCCTGCAAATCACCGATTTCGTGTGTCTCCTGGTATCTATCCGCTGTCATCTAACCTCCCCGACAATTTTCGTGTAGTGTGGAATTCTGTCATGAACTGAATTTCCGGGAACAAAATTATGGTTTGCGCTCTTTAGCAGTTTTTCGTCTGGATTCCGGAAATGGAAAGTACACAAGCAGCAACTGAAAACCAAATTGGTTTGGATTAATCTTTTTAAATTTCCAATTTCTCGTTTGAATCGATCGTACAGAGCTTAAATCACAGTTTGATTCAATAAATATTTACATCTCCTGTATTTAGTTCTCGGATTCAGTTTGCCGCAAGTAGAAGAAGATTTCGGCTACAATTGGAGTGAGCACCAATTGCCTAAACGCAAATTCGTTAGCGTAAGCGTGACAATCTATTTCTACCTTTCCGATCGTGGTCATTTTGAGCTCCGCAACATCCATAACATAAACTGGGCTCTTCGAAGAATTTATCCCGTCGATAAAAGCGGTAACCATTGAAATTAGCTGAGAAAATAGGACACTGCATCTTAAGAATGTCTTACCTTGTCGTTTCCACTTTCTCAAATAGGTTTATCGAATACTAGAAGGTCTTTGGTAGTTTTTATCTGAAAAGTGGTCTCTAATCGATTCATATTCATCACCGGGACTCCTATAATCAAGAGACTCTCGAAATCGCAATATAACCACGTGATTATTCACCACCAAGTGATATTCTTCCAAAAGGCCGCTAGCGTATATACCGCCCCAACATTCATTCTGATTCCACAGAAAATTGTCATGGAAAGGAATCCGGTGCTATTGTCAGCCATTTCGCGCACAATATTCATGATTCCCAACTGACGACAGCTGAAGACAGTGAATTCTTCGGGATGCTGAAACTGGCGTCTTGTTAAGGATAAAAATCACGGATAAAAACCCACCAAAACGAAAAGTTTCTCCTCGATTGCCTCCTTGAGCTGAGTGTTGTAGTGCCTGTATACGAGGAGGATTGTCCGATTCATAAGGTAGAACAGCGACATGGTTGTACAACTCATGAAAAAGGAGTAGATGTGCAGGATAATGTCGATTCACTAGGCCATTCGAAAATGGATTTTCTAAGAACTGGTAAATTCAAAGTCGACGCCGCCTCGCCTACCCTCAGTCCGGAACCTTAATATTGTTGTTGTGTAGATCAACTCCAGTTCCGTTCATGATCGTCGTTTCATTGCCCCAAAGTGTTTCGTTTACGTCCTTGTACGATTCGCTTTCGCCGTGAAGGGCGGCCATGTAGGCGGGTAACGAGCCCACTACATACATCATGGGTGCGATCGTGAAAAGAATTCCTTTGACAAAAAATATCACAACGTAAGTTTTTTAGGGTTTGCACTCGAAAAGCATTAAGAAGTTAGTACCGCGCAACACAAAAATTCGTCTTTGCCAGAAAACCGGACATATCGCAGTTCTAGCTCCATGCGCAATTGAGTTTAATGCCGCGATGGAATACCGCATCAACTATCCTAGTATAACGACAGAAGTAAATAGCGGGGTATAGGGAAAAAAACAGATCGCGGCTCTCTCAGTGATTCCATCAAATTTTAATTAGTAACAGCCTGTTACTGAGAGTTACCGCCCACTGGCAAAAGCCTTAAAATCGTAGCTTTTAGTAATTTTTCGATTATATAAATTGCCCATTTAGACTTGCGCTACTCGCTGGAATTCAAATGCCGCTCTTCTGCAATTTTCTGTGGATCCAGAGTGCCGAAAAATGAGAGCGGCAAAACCAATAAACGAAGCAGCGAAGATCGATCCTGCTGAGCTGAATCCGCTCATCAATGTTCTCGGCTTTTTAGAATCCGTAAGCCGAATGGTATGTTTTCTTAGAAATTGCATTGTTATAATTACACATAGTTTAGGCTGCAAGCAGATCGGCTTTCTCGTCTATGATCCTATATCTTCTCTTCCGAATCAGCACCAATATTCTGGACAAGCCGACACCAAGCTCTCAGAGATCGTCGCCGATCAATTCGTGGAGGTCTTCAACTCGACCTTTGCTGCAAGAAGGAAGGAATATGATGGACACGAATTGCTTGAAAAAGCAGCTGGATCCGCGATTTGTCTATCAAGAAAGCATGTTGGATCGATCATCTTGGGAGAAAGCTCGAAAGCTCGTTTACGACGAAATCGAAGGACAAATTCCCAGTGCTTCGGAAGTGGACCTGTTTCTGATGAATGATCAAGTCACCGAAGACGAAAACTTCAACTGGGAGCCGTTGAATCCTACGACTGCAAGCCCGACAAATCGGATCTCGAACGGAAAGGATCTCGAACTTGTTGGTTATCTCGCGGATGACAGACTTCCAGTTCCAACTCCAAACAAGGACAATAGCTGTGATGTCATGAATTACTGGATGAAGAAGGCCAACAAGTTCTCGAATATTTCGCGAATGGCGAGGAAATTTCTCATAACGTTGACGAGTTCTGCAAAGCCCGAGCGGGTCTTTTCCGAATTGAATCATCTTCTGTCAAATCCGAAGCGCGCCAACCTCAAGGATGAAACGGTCGAACGGCTGACGACCATACGTCACGACATCGCTTGCCGTAAGTTGGAGAGTTTCGACCGCCAGCCTCCTGAGAAAAAACTAGAAATCGAGGATGAAGCCGACACTACCGACGAAGGAAAGCATTTGTAATAAACACCGTTTTTGTTATATGAAGAACATTTGAAAGTGCTCGATTGACAAATATTGGCACATTTAAAACGAACGTTCCTTGAGCGTTTCTTCATCGACCCGATCTTCCCCCAGCGAAAGGTTCCCCGCTACAACGCCGTGATGCTGATGTTATCGATCGTGATCGGCTTCACGTAGATGTGCGGCTTATCGTAGCGGCCGTCTCTGCCCTCCATGATCTTCACTTCCGCTATCCAGCTCTTCTGCACTTTACGACTGCGTCCCGGAGATTTCGTGTACTAAATTCTATGAGTCAAGGATGAGCTCGAAGAACCCACGTACCTGAGAGCAGGACAAGGACTCGTCACAGCCGCTGTCAGCGCCGTCGTCGTCCATGAGCACAAATTCGGACGTGGAACTCTGCGGAGGGTCGAAGGACGGCGCGGTGCTGTTGAGTTCGGTGCTGGCGGTGACCAGTTGATCGCAGCAGAACGGAGAGTTCCAGAATTCCCCGAGGGGCAGCGAGGCGTTGTTGACGCCGGAGAATGATGTCAGCGGCTGCCAAACGGGCGATTGACAGGATCCTGGAACGGGATGTTGTCTTTCTACGCCTCCCCGCGATGCTTACCGTATTCGAAGTGTTTTTGAGGGTTGCTGGCGTCGCGCATCAGCGAATCCGGACGTTTCTTCTTTTGCATGGTTTCGATGGAGGTGATTGTGGGCGAAGCGATCGGCTTGTAAAGAAGGTGGTGCTCCCGGAACGAAGAAGGCTGTCGCGAGCGTCCGGAAGAGAAGCAGCAGCACTGGTGCTTTAAGTAGTCGAGGAGACGTCCGGCATGCAATCTGAAACTTGGAGTTCTGCTTTTTTTGTTCGGGGTCACTCACAAGAAGGTCTCTCTGTACTCCTTATTGAAGATCAAATAGATAACGCAGTTCACACTGCTGTTAAAGATGACCAGGAAGTTGCTGGCGTCGGAGAGGAGATTGAGGAGCAGAGGATCGGGGTCAAAAAACGTCTCGATCATGTTGACGATAAGTGCCTGGAAGGAATATTTGTAGAACGTCCCCTGAGGATTGAACGCACCAAGGTGTTGCAGCAGAGGAACAGGATGACCACCATGATCATCGTGATCGTGTCATCGCCGTCCTGAAACATGTGATAAAAATGTAATTATTAAGAAAAAAAAACAATCCAATAGCAAGAACAAGTGCCCCTACAGCCCTCAAGGGCCGTGATGCGACAATAGCGCCGATTCTTCTAGCGTTGATTTTACCGCCAATTTTTATCTTTCAAACAGCTGAGATAGTAGGCTGGGGCTGGCCTCCTGGAGCATCTTAGGATTAGGCTTGGACATTTTCATTATGGGTTTTGCGCCGAAGGCGCCTGCGCCTGGAAGCGGGGTGTGTAGGCTGGGCGCGACAATTTCTCTCGACAAAATTTGAAAACTTTGATCACTTACAATGACGGTCATTTTTGAACGGCAAAACGGCGCTAAATGAATCGGCGCCTAAAAAACCAGCGTTAATGTCGCGGAATCCTCAAGAACTGAATTGCGTATATGTGCGTGCTTGGATCTACCAAAATTCCGTTTGCAGTTATAAGCACTCAAAATGTTACCTGACTCTCGTCAACGCCAGTTTTCGTGATAACGGCGCCGTTTGCCTCCAGGATGCCCATCGTGGACGTCTTGGGCGGCGTGAAGTCCGAAGGAGTTCGCTCAATGCAGAAGTTCTGCGAAGTGGAGTTGGATACGTTGCGAGAGGAGCTCAGTGACTGCCTTACGACAATGAAAGCGTTTAGAACGAGTAGAAACATGAAAGGAAGAAGCGTCATCAACACCTAAAAAAATGGTTTTGGTCAATGGTTCGCATTTTTGATATATAGCCGTACCATGTACATGTACACGTTGTAGATAGTGTTGATCGTGAAGAAGAGGGTTGTCGGGCAGATTTCAATGATGATTTCCTGGAACAAAGAGATCCATAAACAGTTAAAAGTCCTGCAAAGATACCTGGCTTCCGTCGTGGAAACACTTCCGCAAGTTGAATTGTGGGAAGCGAAGAGAGTTGTAGATGACTGAGCAAATCGCCACGCATGCGATGATTTGCTTGGCGCGCTTTACGGTGCAGTAATGGTGAGAAATCGATTTCCAACAAACCTAAAAACAGTTTCGTAAAAATTGAGGAAACGAAAACTCACGTTGATGTAGCAGTCGAAGGCGGCGGCCACAGTAAAGTAGATGCTGCAGGTCTGGGCCATGTACCCGAAAGGGAGTGTGTAAACGGTGGTGTATGGAGCCCGCGCGAGTTCTTGAATGTAGGATCGCGCTGAGTCAATCCAGAAGATGAAGAGACCAGTGAGGATAACCATGAAATCACTACACCCAAGGAACAGAAGATATGTGTTCGCAGAGTTTTGCATCCTAAAAATGGGATTCTTAATGAAAATAAAGCTGCTGAACAGTTACCGCTTGCGGGAGTACACGAAGACATTGACTATGTTGGTGAGAACTCCGAAGACGGAAAGCGAAGGTAGAGCAAGGATGATGAGGATGTAGTTGAACCACGCGTAGAGAGGAGAGTAGTCTTCGTGCTGGAGGTCAGAACACACGCATTCGGTGCTGTTCGGTTCCAAGGCGGACATAATGCTGAACGAAGGGGTCAGGGAAGAAATAACAAAACAAGTCATTAGAAGTGGGATTTGATGATGTTTTGATGAGTTCGCAAAATAGAACTATTCCGTTCTCAAGAAGCACTTTCGTTTTTCACTTACTTTTTAAGCTTTTCGACGTTGGACGTCACATTAGCGCTTCCACCCGTTGTGTATCTCATTAGGTGGTGCCCCAAGGCGTGTACACCTTGTGAAGACGGGACCATGACTGGCTGCTAGTGTGCCCGGAACAAAAGACCCGAGACGCCCTTTGAAAGTCCTGAGGGAGACGGAAGCGCAGTCCTGATAAATGAAGTCGACCGGCAATGAGAATATCTCGTCTAGTTCACACTTATTAATGCATCGTGAAAAAAAGCAAAAAAGTATACGGGAGTAATTACATTCGGAGAGCCGCCTTTCGCGATCAACTGGAAAGGTTGAGCAATGGATTGGCTGCTAACGAAACGCTTGTTTTGAATTAGATTGGCCAAAAAGAGCAACTGTCCTCGATGGCAACGGCTCCTTACAATAGGGCCGTAATCAAAACGGAACCTCTTCCCTCAGCCATTAATCCGGCGAGAAACTGCAATCTTTGGGGGTTTGCCGGTAGTGCGGTTGCAACTTAAAAATGACAAAAACGAATTCCTAGGCCGATAAGTCATACCAATGAGAGACTTCTGAGTAAGGAGAGCAAAGCACCTAATTAACAAAACGTTGACTTCGTTTCAACCCATTTGTAGTTTTTTTATGGCAAACGGAAATACGAAAGTGATAATAAAACACGGAAAACAAATTTTAGATTGTGGTAAAAGCAGCAGCATCAAAATAAAGGAGTCAATCACTAATGGACGCAGTCCGCTATTTGCCTGAATAATGGATAACGTTTTTAGGCTATGAGGTCAACTACTCATCGTGCAAGGTCTAAAGCTTTTGTGACAGCATGAAAACTCAACAACAGAACGGCAGACTTATCAAGTCTACCAGACGGAAACTTTTTAAATTAGAAGGAAACTCTACAATCTATTCTACAAGTCAACTTTGTTTTGCACTTTCAACAGATCTTGTGGTTAAACCCAGATTTTCTAACTAGAGGGTTTTGGTAAAAGAGTTTGGAACAAAACAAAATGATCTCAGGATTGATTACAGTTCGCTTCTAAATTGATATTGCGATGGGCCGACAAGTGTTTTGTTAGCAGAGTCGCTTGTTGTCCACAACTTACTCGTGGAGTTTATCCGCCCGAGCGATAAAACGATTTGACGATTTCATGGCAGACGAGAGCAGCGGATCATCCAGCGACTTCATTTTGTGCAGGAAGAAAAGGGACAAAACACGAAAGAAAAGCGAACCCAAGAAAGCGTAAATCTTCCTTGGTTCCGCGCACGGGCCGGAGCGGGGCTCACTTGGCGCCGTTTTTGAAAATTTCAAAACAACATTACCACTATTTATGCTCTCATTTAGAGTGAAGAAAAAAGTCAAACAGCGAAACAAAGCCATTTTCTGCGTCAGTTTGAGCACACAATACAATAAGAGAAGTCTAAGTTCTAGATGCTCGCGCCGGTCGTAAACCATCCTCAAGGCGCTAGCACGCTGTCGTTAGCAGCGCGTTTGTGCCAATAGAACGGCCCGAGAGAATATATAAAGTGACAAATTGTTTTGGAAGCGATAGTTGGAAATGAGCATTTAAACGAGAAATTGGCTTCTGGCTGAGCCAGTGTGAGCAAAATAAACAAAGGCAAAGAAAGTAACTCACTCGGGAAATAAGGGAATGATTCCCTGGTGATGGTAGAGGGTTATTTCGGCCTCGGAGCTCATCTTCGTCTCGATCTTCACGATATCGCCTCACCAAACACTTTTTAATCTAACGGAGGTCTGACTTCCCTGCACTCGATGGAACTGTGAATAGACGCCTCGAAACAAAATAACAAAACACGTCTTCGCCAGGATTCACGCGTCTTTGCCTCAAAGAGGAGCAGCGAATTCCAAAGTTATGGCTCGGGATAAGAGATGTAGACACTAGGCTCCTAAATTAGATCTCGACTAGACCCTCGCGTGCTCGATTGTCCGGCAAAATGTTTGGCTTTCTTGGACGCCCATCGTATCCTACTTGATCTGCGCAAGACGCGCAGGAGTCGCCCAGAGGAGGTGGAGTCCTTGAAAGTGCCACACGATCACTCTGCCGCTGCAACTCCTGTTAAGCGATGAGCCTCGGTGGAATTGCGAAGGCAGAATATTAAGAAATTTCAGCCGTATCAATAATTTAATGGAGCGAGCCACGTTGCACTGCTAAGATGTGCGACGCTAACTTGGTCAGGGGCGACATGGTATTCCCAAAACAATTTCGATTCAATTTGGAATCGTTTGATTCACTTAAACTCAAATATTGTGCGGCGAGAACCTCATCGGAGCGGCGGCTCGCCCACCGCCTACTATTGGGGGTCTGAACTACGGTAACCCGGTACCTGGTATTCAGGCCTTAGGGGAAGAAAGTCTTTGCGGTCGCTGCGTGGACAGCGGGAAGACAAATCACATTAAGACGTGTAAGTTGTCGGGAGAAGGGAAATACAAAACAAACACAGAAAGTGCTGAAAATGGGAGGGGCGAAAAAGTGATGGATCTGGGAGGTCTGATGTTCTGTTTGCTACATTTTGCTACCGAATCGAGGTCTGTTCTACCTTCGGGTAAAGTCGGTGAAGGTTGCGTTTTTCCTTCAAAGACAAAGAAACTAGAGGGTTTTAAACGCTCATTGAAAGGTAGACTCTACAACACAATTAGGGACGTAAACAAGCATAACACGTGCGAGTCGTAGGTCCGGGCTTTGGTCACTGTTCAAACACTCGACCAGTTTTAAAACACATAAATTTTGATGGACCCTAATGTTTTTGACATTAATCTGATTTACCACACACTACAAGCGGCAAAAAACTGCCGCGGGCCGTTCCCAAATTGCCAGTTTTGCCTGCATCCTATCTGTGTCCCCTTCTCGGGCCACTCAAACTCCACATTTCATATTTCAGTCCGGTTTACCTCGTCTTCCGTCACACACCTTGTAATCGGTGCGTCACATCATATATAAGCCCCGAAAAGGCTGCGGTTACGGCTTTACGAACGGCTCCGAGTGATGTCCGCTCCTCGATTATGAACACATCTCGGCCGCTGTTCGCGCGAACGCGAAATTGGTCCCCGGGCGCCAAACGGACCCTTCCGTTCGGAATGCCGCCGTCGCTATCGTGAGGAGGATAAGTATCCGAAAACAAAAGAACTTTGGAAAGTGAGACGAACAACTAAGTGTAACTGCAAGAACCGCCACTAACTGCGGCGGATTTCGGTCGATCCAGATGTCAAGACGCGACCCTCGACTGGTCGTAATAAACTCACCCTAATTCCGCATTTATTACGTGTATAAACTGTCTGACAACCCTGTTAACAATACATCTAACAAGATTTCTTCGATCATTATCAGTTTAGCTGCGGTTATGTGAAGCCGTCTTTCTCAAGCACCAGCCAAAACAACCAATTTCTCCATATCGACTTATATTAACGTCATAACAAAGCGATGTAGACATTCAATTCTGTGGAGCCCGTCGCGAGGCGTTTTGTTTTGCGTTGTTTACGGACAAACTCCATAAAGCGAATCAAAAGTCCCGTCAACGCGAGAGTACAAGCCTGTAAACAGCACGTTCGGCTTGAGAACTCAGGAGCAAGGTCAAACAATAAGCAAATGCCAAAATATTTGCCCCTTTTCCTTTTCCCCCGAGTGCACTCTAATGCGCTAGAACACGATTTGACTAGGCCCACTTTGGTCGAGAAAAAGGATATTGTAAAGATGCGACACAAAGACGCACTCTGGCCGCGTAAGAACGTTTAGTAAGCACGTTCTCGTTGTTCGGAATGCTCTCCATGTCGCGTTTATTGTTCGGGGAAGAATCCAAATTAATTTGTCTTCGGTCCATCCCGTCGTTACCCGAATCGTTTTGTTAACTGGCCCAAGTGAATTATGAAAAAATTGTCGCGAAACCTGTCTCGCGACCCTACGGCCAGCCTTCGGGTAGAATGCGACCCCGGCGACCTTCTTTGACCCCTCCTGGGAAGACGACTGAAACGGGCCTGCAACATCTGGTTTAGAGAGGGAAGTCGCAACACCGGCGCGTCCATCAATTCCGCGAAATCGCAGACGTTCAAAGCAAAAAATAATTAACAAACAAGTGAATAATACTCTGTCAGTCGGTCCTTGACGTGAAATTCATTAGTTCTGGCTGGGCTCGGAGACGGGCGTCTTAGACGTCGCCTGGAATCGCGTGGATCGGGGCACGCAACCGAGAGGATCGGAGGTGATGGAGGAGCGAAAGGCGAAGGAGGAGAAGGGCTAATCTTGATAGACACAACAAAAACATTGTTACTCGGCTCCGTGGGCAGCAAAAAGTCGTTGTGGCCTAATGAGTAATAATGTGGTTTATGGAAGCCGAATATGGAATTCGTGCGGAGCTCATCTCGCAAACACATTTCGCCCGAATTAAGTATCGAATATCAATTAGAGACGAAAAAACGTGTAAATTTTGGGCGTCTGGTAAGAAATCGAATTGTAACGCTTGGTAGAATTACTGTAGTCGAGGACTCGAAAACAGATTTTGGGATCTAGGCGAGAGGCATTTGCAGCCGAGGAGGACGTGTCCTTTTCGGCTGGTTGTGGTTCCCGTAGGCGGTTGACTGCGTTTAAAGAAACCTAAGAAAAAGTTCTTACCACGCTGATCGCGACAACAACGTTTTCACGTGAACATTTTCACTTTTTCTCACCACCGACGACGTACAAATTGGTATCCTAATTGTCCCCTTTAACTCCGTTAATGACAAAATATTCTCTCGTCTGAAAACATGTTTAGGAATGGGAAGATCGACCCGCAAACGACTGCTACGCACGCTTGAAAGGAGACCTTCGGACGGGCCAAATCTAAAAAATAGCCGAAAAGGTGAAGAAAGTTGCTACCATCAGGAGAGAGAAAGTGCGAGGGGACGACCAATTCTAAGCGGACTCACTCCTCCGGTTCCGAGTAAAACGATTATCGCAGATACAAAACCGCAAAGAGAACAATCCGGCTTGAGTGACGTGCTTTCCCTAAGAGTCCTTGGGCTTCCAGATTTGTGGAAGTTTAAGCACAAAGGTTTAAATACGATGTGACGCGCGACGTGACGTCGAATCCGTTCGATGGGTCTAAATCGCAGACTGCACTAACAATGACAATGGCTTATGACATTAAAGCGGACCAGTGGGGAGTAATCACGAAGAATCACTTGGCAATACACCCGAAAGCATAGTACTCAAAACTGATAATTGGGCGCAAGGACCCGCATGCTCGAGGAACGCGTGTTCATTCCCGACGCTGGCAACAATTGTGCCACTGGCATCCACTCCGAAGCGACAAGAAATGACCAAAGATTTGACATAAGTCTTCTGCTCGCGCAGTTCCTCCCTTTCTGGCCTCTGTGTAAACTACGGTCTCCGAAGAGCGCGCGGGATGTTTTCGCGTTGTAACCGGTGTGGCTTTGAATCGAGCCTCAAACGGAAAGCACTTAGCGAACCCGTCGTCACTTGTGCACAAGATAATTCATCAAAAGTTCTCAGTCCAATAGCTCAAATTTATGCAAATAAGAGTTCTAGGCGGGCAAATAAAGCGCATGAATCGCTAGAAGCTATGTGCCCGTTGTATCATTTTAATTGAGGCCAATCGCTCCCGCATTCCGGGCACCAAGATGGAGGTGGCAGAGGCCGCCCAAACGCAACTAATGAGATAAAACGGCTATAGGTCACACCTTAAACAACTATTTAATTAGCTGGTTAATCCGGCCAACAGCGGAGAAGCAACAGAATCCGCAATGGGGTTCGCCCACCGGATTCCAGAGAATATCGGATTTCCGAAAGCCGTCGAGAAGGACACCTTCGTCTTGAAGGGCGAATATGCGCATAATCAAGCAGTGAAGGAACGTCGAAAACGCATTATTCAAATGTGATCCTCCAGTGAGAAGACGCGGAAACCGAAGTGGCTCCATTTGGGTAACGCTCAGTGGTTGTCAGTGGCCTGGACCCTGACGCCGCCGGTAACGCACAAAAGGAAAAGAGGCTGATGATCGAAAGGGGGATTCTTGGGAGGCCCTCTTAGCGGTGTTTTCTCCGATGCAAGCGAGGAGCCTCAAATAAATCTTGGATAATTTCGCAGAACGTCAGCTCGCGGCTTCGTTCTCAAGAAATCGAGCTCGTTTTAGCGCAAGAACCGGGCCACCTGCTGGGCCGAACTCCTGACAAGTGCGACCCACACAAGAAGCAAGTTCGCGGCGCATCGAGGGTGCGGGTGCGCCTCGAAAAGAAGCGCCTCCCAAGGGGAGTCTTGAAAAATCAACTATTCTCTAACCACTCATTACAAACTTATCGATGTAGCACTGGCTGCTCGCTCCTCGCGAGGAGCCCTTCGCTCATTCTCAAATTATTCCCCCGAAGAGGCGTAAAGCGCACGCGATTCGTCCCAAGGTCACCGATACTTGTCATCATCACGACCGCCGACGAGTCGAGATCCACGTTCACCAATTAAAGACAACGAAATCCGACTCAGTTTGCGCACTTATCTGCATTTAAATCGAACTCCAGTGAGGAGCGAACGCCGGTAGCGAGAACCCACCGCGGAGGAGGGGACCTTTCATGCGGTGGACTCAATTCATCATTATCATCAGCCGGCGGTGCATTTACTATAAACAAAGCGGAACCTAATTAACGTCGACAAAAAGCAAAACAAACCAACCGAACGTCAAAACGCCAAAGTGTTATTTCATCTCTCCTTCGAAAGAGAAATTTGCTTTTTGGAAGCACTTACGAACTAGGAAAAAATGACGAAGGAATCCCAAACAAAAAATAGCGAAGAATAGGAAGCGAATCCTGAGCAGTACGGTAGAACTGTTTTTCGGGGGGATAGGACATTTCAGTCCCGGCGTTTCAGTCCCGGTCATAACAGTCCCGGCATCTCAGTCCCGTATTTTACAGTCCCGGACATTACAGTCCCGACATTTCATTTCACTAATAATGTCTCCAACAGGAGTGCGCGTTTCGTTTACAGCGGAACCCAACTTTAGAACACGCGATCTTTCAAACAGCGGGGATAGTAGGCTGGGGCTGGCCTCCTGGAGCATCTTAGGCTTAGGCTTGAACATTTTCATTATGTTTTTTGCACCGAAGCTGCCTGGTAGCGGGGGTAGTAGGCTCGAGGCGGTCTCTTGCGGTCTCTTGGTCTCACAATGTACTTTGAGGCTGATGCACCTTGAAAGAGATTGCAGTCCGGACTGAAACGCCGGGACTGAAACGCCGGGACTGAAATGTTCGGGACTGAAATATCCGGGACTGAAAAATACGGGACTGAAATGTCCTTTTACCTTTTTCGGGTGGTTTTTTGGTAAATCGTCCTTTTTCAATCAAGCAAAAGTGTCAAAACGAGTTTATGGAAATTGCCCATTCGACATTTGGATTCCTGAGCTAGACTGAAAACTCAAACGAACACAACTCATATCTGAACGCGTAGGCCATTCCCCTCACGATCTAATCTAGATTAAATTACAGATTTACATCAAAACATGACAAACACGAAGGATTGCGCCGAAAAAACTGTACAAGATTTATTGTTTTTAAATAGAATTATAACAACATCCATAAGATATCTCCTCCGCATAATTGCTTTTGATAGCGTGCGATCGGCTGCTGATCGCCACGGACGTGACTTGGCCATTCGCGATCGTGGTGCACTCCATGGTCGTATCTCGTCTTCTGGTTCAAACAGCGAAAGAACCCTGGCCTTCGCTTCGGACTTGCACTTCTTCTCGAGCTCAGCGTGCTTCCCCTTTAGTTCGGCATATTCGCTCAGCTCTTGTTCGACATTGTTCTTGGAGTCTTGGAGCCGCAGAAGTTCCTCGTTGAGCTGCTTCACAGTTTCTTCGCGCTGTTCCAAGCGGACAATGCTTTCATCCACTGGGTCTTCAGGCTGTTGATCTGAGTTTCCATGGACATGAATCTAGCTTCGATGAGCTTGCATCGGCTTTCCATCGTACCATAGTCCACTAGCTTCATACGTGCTTCGGAAACTTCGGTTTCCAACTCCGAATTCTTCACCTTCATTTCCGTCGCCTCGTTGTCGCAGTCAGTAGCTTTGGTAATGTATTCTTCGAGGCGGAACTTTCAACTTCTCGTTTTCCGTTGTCAACAGCCGATTGGTGGCCTCGACCTGGGCGAATCGAGTCGTCATTGTCATGGTCGACCTCCTGGCAAACTCTTGGCACATGTCGACCTGCTGGGCCTTGATCTCCAGCTCTTCCAAGTTCTTCATGTACTGCGCCTTTTCTTCCTTCAACAGCATCAGTTCCAGGCTTTCAACGTCCCGCGAACGAATACCTTCTTCGGCCAGAATTAAGTTCTGTTTTTCGGCGCGACACTTTTCGTGTTCTCTCTTCTCGGCTTCCCATCTGCCCTTCAGGTCCTCCATGGTTCTTTCGCGGTCGGCCAGAACGTTTTCCAGATGAATCCATTTCTGTAATTCAAACCATTAGAATCCATGCTAAGCAATACATTTAAGTTACCTCATTGTACACTCGAGCTTCTCCTCTGACCTCAGCAATTTTCCAACTCGAGGCTTTTCGCTGAAGCGTTCTCCAGTTCTTGCTCCAGTAAACGGTTCTGAGCAACGAGAGTCATATTGGCGTCGTCCAAGCTGTCCAAATCCTTCCTTAGTTCTTGGTTCTTCAGCTTCAACGTCCGGAACTCCTTCATCTTCTCGTCGTACTCGTCGTTCTTCTCCTTCATGCACTCCAGTTTCAGCTCCAGCGCTTCCAGTTTTTCTTCCAGAACGCTTTTTTCGCTTTCCTTGCTCGTAGATTTTCGAAAACCTTCTCCTTCTGCTTGAGGGCTTGTTCGTACTCCCGCTTCAATTCGGCCTTCGAGATGCGCCGTATTCGTGGGTCATTTCATTCAGCTCGGACTTCAGCTTTCGGATCTGATTGTCTTGATCTTGAATGTGCCTTCGCTGCCGATTTTCCCGCAGTTTGGGCGAATCATGCCCAGGAACCGCAGGAACCGCATTGCTGAGATTCCAAGTGGAATCCATTGCAGAAGAAATCACCCTGAAAACAAAACAGATTTTTTTCTAGCAGAAACCGATGGCAGGATACAAAACTAGGTTTGCGAATGCCGCGGCACGATGAACACGGCATGAAATGCGTCACATCCGCCCACAAAATTGCTCCACATTTTGAGCGGCAAATCTCGATTGCGACAAAACTGGAAAATCTAAAACAGCGACACACGGATTACTTAAACCAGAGGTCCCGCACGGAAAGCGACAAGTCATATCGCCGACCGTTGAAAATCGTGAACGCTCGTCAATGGACCTTTTGATGGACCTTCAAAGCCTCATATGCAATTCCCTTCACCACCCGTTACATCATGCAACGAAGACGGATCGTAATTAAATTAATCTTTATACACATTTCCGCCATCCGTAATGTACAAATGAACCACTTTAAATCGCCGTGGTCGCAGAATCGAAGATCTGCAAACATTGGTCCCACTTCCCCGCTTCTTTGCATTCCCAGTATCGACCAGTGAACTGGTAACCAAATTCACCCGTTTCTTTGTTTTCTTTCTTTGCGAACCATCGAGGTTGGTGTTCTAAACAACAAAAAATATTCTCAGGAACTTGCAAGGATCGAATACCTTTCTTCGCTTCTTCATTCTGCCTCCCACGCTCTCTCTGGCATTCTTCAAGCTTTTCCTTAATCTGGGCGGCTGCTTCAAAGTCGCCGTTCTCCATCTTCCGTTGATCGGGGCGCAGCCTCGAATCGGTTGGAGCAACGCCGCTTTCGGGTTCGTTTAGTTCGATCTCAAATTTCGTGAAAGAATGCATCTTCTGCCACATCTCGCTGAAAATCCACTATTTTACGCAAGTACGAAACCTAAACTCTCACGGCAACTCTTTGCAGGTCCAAACCGTCTTCTCGGCCTTTGTGTTTTCGTCGATGACACGGACTTCCTTGTCCCACTTGCCGCTTATGCGGTACACAATCTTGCCTTGTTCATCGAAAACTTCTCCGGTGACCTTCCTCGGCAATTCCCTCGAAAAGTATCCAGGCTCGGGGAATCGAATGATGCACTTGCAGGAATCCACATCGTTTGTGACAGTGATTTCGCCGACGTTATCCGTAACCATCTTACCGGTTACAATATTCGCTATGGTCGTTGCTGTTGTGACCTGTAGAATACGAAGATTGTTTAGCCAATATTAAGATGCTAAGAACCTACCTTGGAGTAAGAATAGGTCACACCGACATCAGAAAATGTGATGTACGTAGAACCTACAGGCATGACGTTAAGAGTCTTGCCACGTATCTTCGTGGTTATCGTGTAGTTTTGGCGGAAGTTCCAGTTTCTCCCTTCGGCGTACATGGCCGAAGCCGGAGGATGGTGGGATACCTAATCCAGGCAGATAATTCTCAGTGTTCTCAGGTTGAACTAACCTGTTCGGCGATTGATTTCCAACCTAGATCGGCCATCCGATCGCATTCGTAGGTTTCACCCAGAAGCGGATTGAACGGCTTCGTTGTCCGAAGCGCAGTGGAAGAGTAGCCCGAAACAGCGAAGACAGCAACGTAAGATAACTGCTGAAGATAGTTGGTCATTTTGGAAGCTTCGTCGAGGATCGATGAGTACTCAAGGTCCTGGAACGTAAACCTTGAAGATATAATTTGACAAACGGACAACCTCTGTGATTCGCTGCAGAGCGGAGAGAGGTTCATTGAAATTAATATGAAAAGAATATTTAAGAATGAGCCGCGTGGATTGCATACGTCACAAACCGGCATCGTGATTCTGGAGAGATCCTTCCCGATGCAATTTTTCATTAGAGATAGATAGTTCAAAGATGACGCGGGTCGTTCCGCAACGCGGCTGCGTCGGATCGCTGTTCTTGTGAGAGCTTCCGGGCTTGGCTAGAATTATAGTTATGAAGGAACCATCAAATATTACATAGGAATCCCAACAGTATCGTAAATCACATTTCGAATGTATTACCTCTAGAGAATTAGAGACAGCCGAATCGGTTTCCGAATTGTTCTCGACGGCTTTAAACCCTGCGTCGTCGAGATCCAGCCTTCGTGCCAAGGAGACCGAAGTCGTCCTTTTGACCCTTCTGGAGATCCTCGAAACATCGAAACGGTGTGGACTGAAGTCGATGACTGAGGCAGCATCGAAGAACATATCCTCAAGATCAGCTAAAATGTAAAAGAATATGAGCAGCATATTTCCAAGGCAATGACTCACAATCGACGGCGTCTTCCTTATGGGCGAGTTCCAGACACTTAAGGCTAAGCTCATTCTTCAGTTTCAGGATTTCCAGTTTGAGTTCCACATTCTGGTTCTCGATGGCCATGCGACTTTTGTAGTCTTTCTTCATCAACGTGTCCAACCTGCCAGTTTCATTTGTCAGAAACTGCGTTATGTCGCTCGACGCCTTTGTCATCGCTTGAGAGGTTAGCTGAAACCGATTTAAAAGGATATGACACAAGATTCTAAACGGATACCAACCTTGAAGACCAGAAGAGAATCGATCGTAGATCTGTGGACGCTCCCAGACGCCGCTTCGCGGTTGACGGCTTTCACGAGGAGTTCTCCGTGTTTTTCTGAAATCATTAAATTCGCGAATCCCCGTAAACACACAAATACCTATTAAATTGTTGCACAAGTTGAGATTTTCCATCTTCGCACAGAGAGTCGCTCGCACAATGCCATCGACGAGCGCCTCGTCGTCGAAAACGAGATCTTCTGAAATCCCCAAACGTAAATCCAAGACCACAAAGAAATGAAATCGCACCTGTGGGAGAACTCTCCGCAGAATGCTGCGAATCCATGTCCTCAAGTTGCAGTCTATGTGCCAGTGCGGTTGTCAAGTGGAGATTCGGATCCGAGCTTGACGAGCGCTGTGTCTTTCTGCAATCGCGAAAATTGAATTTTGCAAAATTTAATCATTTTTGCAAAAAAGTGGTAAAATTCATCCAAACGCACCTTCGACGCCGCAAGCGATTTGCAACACTTCGCTTCGCTGATCGTAGCCTACTTTCCAGTTTCTTCGGCATCTGGAACAATATTGCTTAGAAACGAACGCGAAAAAATAGGGTGACGTGAGGAGCGATTCGCGTGGAAACGCTCCTCGTGCTACTGATAAGTTTCGGTGACTCGCGAACTCGATAAATACGAGGCGTTGACGATCAGAATCAAAAACGAAGCAGTGTAGTCGGGAAACCGGAGCTTACAGGCCACATTTTGGAAGAAAGCTGCACGCGGCGGAGATAACAAAGCCGAAGGCGAAGCGTTGCCACGCGAAACGAGACTTCGAAATGACACCTAAGTATTCCGGCGCTATCAGCAGCGGCGGGAACGAAACCGGAAACGGCGTAATTTATGAGCATAAAAAACGGATGCGGTTATTGCGGTTATCATCCGACGAGCGAAACGCACTTTGCAGGTAAGTTGCGTTGCCTCGTTCGCGCTCTCGATTAGCAAACAAATCTCGGCGCTGCTGGTGGCAGGTGATGATTTGGCTGCAGAATCACTTGAAATCGTCTCGACGCCGCCGAACGATGGAGCCGAAGTGTCGCGTGCTTCCAGGGTGTGCCGACAATCTGACACGGCTGTAAGGCGCTCGTTAAATGATAGGGAGAACAACCACTTGACACAACCAACACAGTTCTTGATTTGCGGTCATTTTTTGTCAGTTTTTGAAATTCTGTGAGATTCTCAGAATGAAGCGATGTGGATCGCGAATTTCGAGTCATTTTTAGAAGCAACGGATCACTCGCCAATCCCCTCAACCTGAAATTTGTCGCTTTCAAATAATCATCGAGGATTTAAAGTACGTCAAGATGACTGATTTACGGTTCCTTAAAATCATTTACCCTTGCGTTTAAATGTGCTTCTGAAAAAACAAGTAAATCAGAATTGTTGGACATTTGAACATCTATGACACGGATTTTGTAATTGAAAGAGGTTGGTTGTACAGGGTTATAGAATAAATAGGAAAGAGCAAAGAATAAATCTGTCTTTTCTTGAGAAGGTTTTATTTATTTATTTAAAAATAAAAGCAGGCAAATTTTTAGATTGCTTTTCGGCTCTCGAAATTTTTCGGCCTTTTCGAAGTTCTTCTTAAAGTTTTTTTAAATTCATATATTTCGCTGTGTTTCGCCAAACAATCTGTTTTGTGAAGAACAAGAACCTTCGCACTATAGCAAAGTTCTAATTATAAAACAACTACACTTGGAATACATTATCATTTGGCAGAAAATGTTTTTGTTGGCTACGTTTTCGACAAACTTTTGTTGTCCTGAATCGTCAACATCTGATCATTTTGAATAATTACTGCACTGATTGTCGTACGTTTTTGCTCGAAGCCACTTGTAAGACTTATAGCAAGAATAAAGATTTTGCCCTTAAAGGATATTTAAAACGTTACGAAGCAGCTGCTTTTCCGTCATATTTCCTTTTCGAAATGAAAAAGATCACAAACCACTTTTACTCCACTTGCTTTTCTTGGTGTTTGTTGGTTTCTCTGTCTTGTTTCTCTGTTTCTCTGTCTGTTCCTTTGTGTCACTCTAACATTTCTTGAATTGAAAGCATTCTTAATGGTCTTCCTTTTAATAAAAATATTTCCGGGGGCTGAGACGGCAATCAATTTGTGAACATTTCAAAAGTGAAGTGATTCTAAGGAAGCGGAAAACTTGAGTCGAAAAAAATTTAAAACTGATCCATAACCTCGCACTGTTTTCTCTGTAAGTACATTTTGATGAGATGCATTGCGTTGGCGTGAAGCGTAAAAACAAACTAGATTTTTGTGTTTGATGGGTTTTCAGTTTGACTGAACTGTTATAATTTCGCCTCTTAAAACCATAAGTTCGACTTTAATAAATATTTGCATTCGTTTATTCTAAGTCATTTCAGCATTTACATTTACACGCTTTTTGACGAGGCAAAGGTTCAATCTGGCTCACAACGGTGCGTAACGTGCGTTCGTTTTAATTCGATTGAACTTGACAGTTCACTACTTGCAGCGCGAGTGAATCCTAGCGCGAAAGTGCCTCCGACTCGTTTCCATCGCAGACGGAAGTGTTGCGTCATGTAACTCCGAATGGCCACAAATTTGGTCACTTTTCTACTCAGACGTTCAGATTAAACGTCGTTCTTTTAATTAACTTTTTTAGGAGCAGAAGGATCAAGGAACACTTTTCGAGTTCAGGAAGGAACTGCTTAAGGACGTTCTCCTCCGTCTTGATGACGTTCGCGGGTTCAGTTTGATTCCTGCCCTTTCTTTCTCTCTAATCTAATTTTCAAAATCTTCCACCTCAACTCAAAAATGTTTCCTTCGTTGAACGTCGTCATCAATGTTCTTCAATCTAATCATCCTCCTCGTTTCGAACTGTTGCTTCTTGGAACATTGCTGGTGTGGCGTTCGATTTAGAATTTCCGTGATTCATGGCTGTTATTTCAGACAAAAACTCAAAAGCAATAAGCTTCAATTTGGCTTATTTGGCGTTGCGGAATTCCCAGGGGCGGAAAAAAAACCGAGTTATGAGGGGTTTGAGTGGGATCCCGAGATTCAGTTATTCTTTTGTCTATTTAAACGTTCTGCTGGGTTCATTATTATTGACAGATTGAAGCAATAGGCGTCTAGCTTTATCTTCACAAAAAATTTCTTGATGTTGCAACGTCGGAAACGTATCGGTAAGGTTTTACTAGCTTAATATTGACGCTCCGCAACTTTCAATATTTGCATAAGAACAACCTATGAAAATATTCTGTTCACTATATGTAGGTCATGTATTTGCACTGCATTTAAGATGGTTGCTTTATAAAGTGTTTACATTGGACGGCTTGCTGGCTTTACTAAAAAATACTTTAGAGCGTTATTTTTTACATCTTTCAAGGCTTGCTGCCGACACTCCAAATATTACAAATCTCGTTAGCCTCTCCTGCTGGTTAATTGCCAATTCTTGATTACTTATCGAACAAGTGTTTTCCCCAGCTGTGCTGCTGCACCTGTTCCACGTTTTCTTTTATTTTTCTTTAAAACGTATTCTGTGCCAGAGTCGGACATTTCAGAGGTCTCAATTGTCTAAATGACTCACCCATTCATATCTGCTGCCGCTGGAGTCAATGGAATTTTCGGGCAACCTGAAAACGTACCTAATGACTCTTTCAAGCCGGAATGAATAATGCGCCGTCGTCCGTTGTTTTCCTAGGATTGGGCTGTAATAACGCCAATTCAGCGTGAAATCGTCGTCACTACATTCGTTAGACCTACGGCCCTCATCCATAACTCGAAAAATGACTCCTTTTACCCTCCGAATCGATACGAAAAAGTTTGCAAATTAAATGTTTCCAACCTGAATAATTAACCGAATGGCGTTTTTTTTCCATTGAGGGCTCTTTTCGGCGGCGGGACGCCAAATCATCAAGTGACGCCGCTTCACTGCGCGTCTTTTGATCGCTGTTGTGCGGGAGAGTATTATTGAAGTATTGAAGGGGTTAATCCAATCAAAGTGGGAGTCTTCGCCAGCCACCCAAAACGTCGCGTCATGTCGGCGGCCTTCAGATATTAATGCTCGTGTTTTTGTTGGGTGTTCCCGGATCTGATTCTAGTTTCTTCGGTCCGTTAAGCGTCGCCTGCATCGGCGGAGTCCGGGGAGTTTGTCGATTATGCAACTGTAGTTGTTGTCACTCCGGAGTGCTTGGGTGTGTCCTCAGTGATAACGTTGAGTGCATTGTTTGCGTCTTATGATCGTTTAGAGTCCAATTAGTTTCGAGTGTTTTTGCAATATTCCCCCAAATTTTCCATTTTTGTAAACATCGGCCACCTTCAGCGATTAATCACTCCTCCTCACGACCTCCTGATGGAGGGTTCCTTCCTTCGACCCATAAGCCCTTGTCCCTTTGGGGCATCTGGCGCAACCGTTTGGGTTCCACATCCATCATGCATAAAAACAAATGGGGTTCCAAATCCAGTCCTCCGCAAACACATCCGTTGTGCTCCCGAAAGCATCGGAAACCGTCTGTACCGTAAACGGATCCCAAAGAACTTTCGCTTATCACTGTCACTGTCCTCATTCAGTAAACAGTTCAAGTTCGGTTTTCAGGACGTCGGAAACGAAAACAAACCTTAAATGCATTTGTTTATGGGCCTTTGTGTCTTTTCCTATCAGATGTCTTTGTCTTCCGCCCTCGTCTGTCTTCTTTCCGCGTTCGGAATTACAACTTCATTAGTTGGGAAATTTTTGCGTCGCCGTCGACGCCGTTTTCAAAAGATATTTTGGTTTTTCTAAAAGCAATTATCGTCGAGTCTAAATTGCTTCCTCGCCCTGGTCCCATGTCGTCCTCCCCGCTCCGTCACGCACGGTAATTAACAAGTTTGCACAAATGACGTCCATGAGGCCGAGGGTCGATGGCCTTATCTCCGGACCCAGTAGCTGAAGTCCTCCTCGGCCGAGCCTTTGGCAGAATGTCGACGACGGTTCTCGGGATAAGTGTTTGCGCAGTTCAATTAGCACATTTCGCTCATTTTCAGTTTGCCACGTTTCTTTGTTTGCCCCAATCAGATTTACTTTTTTCGAAATCGACCGCCTCCGGCATAAGGAGGGCGGTGCCGACGACGCCGTTGTGGAGAAGACCCAACTCGCGCTTCGCCTCGAACTCACCTCCCCTTTCTGGCGAAAATAGCCCTGGAAGAAGAAACTTTTAGTTTGGCGATTGTTTTTACGAGTAGTCTTTGTTGGTCGCCTACAAGTAATTGAATCAAGCAGAGTTTTCCTAACTTATTATCGATGCGTCAGAGAACGTCAGTTCGGGCGCAACCTGCCACCGGCGGTTATCACAGGATGAGTGACGACGAGCCGGTTGATTGTTGGTTTTTCAGTTTCAAACACTTCGGCTTGTTTTCCTTTCGTAAAGGGACATTATGTGCTAAATAAAACAGCCCTATCGGAATTATTAACGCCCCGGTAAGCAGCGGGAAGACGAAGAAAGCGAAAGCTGTTTTTCGTCGGATCTCTGGATGCATTTTTGCTTAATTCGATTTGTATCTCTGTACCATTACCATCCGGGCGACGTGCTAATGACGTGTTCCCATTGGAATACAACCCTACTCATGGGCTTCTTTCGTGTCTTTTCGTGCCTACATTTCAGTCAAGGTACAAGTTCCGCAGGTCTTTAATTCGAGTTAATGTAAAAATGGTTTAGCTTTAAGATTCTGATTCCCTTTCAAATGGACGAAATGGCCGTGTTCCCGACGACGATCGTCCAAGCAGAGGCGGCCACCACCGACGCAATTATCCACGAGTCCGGATCAATCTTCAACCGAATCACGGCTGACATGGTAAAACTTCATCTGGCCCGACGACCAATTAAGCGCTTCAATTTTAGGTTGAAATCTTAATCTACATGATTTGCCTGACGGTGGGAGGTCCCTTGAACCTCTTCTCTTTCTATCGACTCATCCGCGGATACCGAAAACACGTCTCCTCTCAGACGCAGATCAACCTTCTACGCCTACACCTGAATCTTGCTGATTTACTTACGCTGTTCATTTTTGTGTTGTCGCAGATTATTTGGATGACAACCTACCAGGTAGGTGTACTCGCCTCGTCGCCTGCAACCCTCCAGATACAAACCTGACACCTGCGGAATTTATTTGGGAAAGGAAGCACTCCAAAGACGAGTTTTTGAATTCAAGTTTTACAAAGCAAAAAGCGATTTCTGTACTCAAACATCGTTTGCTTAAGACTACTTTAAATTCAAGCCAATTAGAAGGGACACACAACAAAGAAGTTGTTCGGTCGGACAAGGACCATTCGGAATTCTCCGCGGAAATCTGTTTTGCTCCGGACGATGAGAGTTGAAAGCAGGGCCAGATTACATTTTTCTTTTCAGTGGTACGGAGGCGACTTGTTGTGCAGAATCTGCAAGTTTTTTCACACATTCAGGTACAAAGGTGATTCCAGGAGTTTCTGTTATGCCATGGTTCTCTTTAGTTTCTACCTGACATCATTTGTGGTCGCCTGTATCGCCATCGACAGGGTTTTCGGCACATACAATCTGAGGTCCCTCGGAACCTCTTTTCTGGTCTCCCTTAAGAGTCTTTTCAGTTCGCTAAAAGCATCTCAGCTGGCTCATCGCCGATGCCGTCGGATGCTCTGCGTGGCGTGGATCTGCGCCTTTGTGTTCAGCATTCCTCAACCCTTCATTTTCCGTGTTTTCCATCCTCCCGAAATGCGCAATTTTAAGTGAGTATTTACATATTATCTATCGTCGGCAGATCGTCCCACTCGCGAATATTGTTTCTGTTTTCGGGCAGAAGCACACCGAAAACAAGCTGGACGAGGAACGCGTGAATTAATCATTTTGCACACCGAAATGACGAAAAAGTTTTCAATTCGCTAGAATTATTTGTCGGAAAAGACCTGAGGCGATTCGTAAGAGAGAAATCCGAACTTTCCAGGCAATGTACCCCGATTTGGACCGTCGTCGCCTACGAGGTCGAACTAGCGCTGAAGAACGGAAACATGACTTTGGAGCAGGAGAAGGATTTGGTCGCCGAGTACTACCAGGTAACCATAGCGAACTTTTTGGAATTGAGCTTGATAGCCTTTTCAGATGGTGCGTTTGGAAAGGATATACGGTATCCTGCACCTTCTCTTTATGTTTTGGATACCCGCCTTCATAATTGTTCTCTCTTACGGGGCCATTATCTGCATTCTGAACTCTCTGGCGTCTCCTTCCACGACTCAAAGTGAGTCTGTTACGTGTTGTGAAGTCGGGGATCACAATCGTAGACAGAACGCGAGTTTATTCAGCTGACCACTAGGGTCCACTAAGACGCATACAATGACGGTGACCGGACATTTGCGTCCCAGATTCAGACATTTGCGTCCCAGACATTTGCGTCCCGCGAAACCAGACATTTGCGTCCCAGACACCGTCCCAGGCACAAACTATACATGTGCGTGTCGAATGTTGGCGTGGAGGGTTGCGTGTGGCCTTTGGGAACGAATCTGAAATCAGCAATGAATCCAGCTCAATTTTCTCCGTTTTTTCACGAAAAACTGGATTAATTCGCTGATTTCAGATTCAAAATGGCCGAAAAGATGCGCACGTCGCTAGGCAAACCGCTGATGGTCCTGGAGGGGTTCGGCTACGTCCAGCACAAGCTGACCAGCGAGGGAAAGCAGCTTTGGAGATGCATGCAGCATCGGAAGTTCAAATGCGGTGGCCGGGCGATAAGCGACCTGGATTTGGCTGATTTTCGGGCGACCTAGGAACACGCGCTCCAATCGGTAGCTTTGCTACCTCGACCCTCTTCGCCGTCTCTCGAACCCATGCTCATTCCATGGGCGCCTTCGGCATGAAAGAGGCGCAAAGACTCGCGAATCTGACCCATCTCAATCGCTGCTCGCTCACGAACGGCGTTCTATAAGTACGTCAGAAATGACAAATCTATCAAATCTCTTGTCACGGGCTTCTCTGGATCTCTGTCTGATGTTGTTCCTCACCTCATGACTCTCCAGAAACATCTTTGCCTAATTGCAATTTATAAACTTCCTTTCTGTTATAACTTATTTAGTCTTACATTTTCCCCAATGATTTGCTTGAAACGCTTTGAAAATGCGACAAAACGCGCGAGAATCGGCTGGCCACACGCACATGTCTGGTTTGTGTCTGGGACGTATATGTCTGGTTTCGCGGGACGCAAATGTCCGGGACGCAATGTTCTGGGACGCAAATGTCCTGGTGCCCAAAATGACACGAACACACGCCTTATATAGGCAACGCTAGACACAATGTCTGGGAGACATTCGTCCTCGTCTGCCAGACGAGGAGATCGTGAGAGCCAAGTGCATTCCGGTCGTTTGCAGGGCTAGAGGGAGATGGAACACGACCGGTCGGTTCCATCTCCCTCTAGTCGATTTTCTCTCACGAAGAGAGCTTTTGAGCTACATCTCTCCGTCATACGAGTTCGCGAGGAAACCCATCGACTCGTGCATCCAAACTGGGAATTGAGAGCTGGAGTTCGCGAATTTAGCATGCTACGTCTCCAGGTGTGGAGGAGTTCCCTATCGGTACGTCTCCTCCTCCTCCCTCGAAAGGAATCGAAGCCTAACAAGGGAACATTCCCAAGTGTCAATCTCAAATCAAGCTTAAAATTGGTGGGTAGATAGATCTCGAAGCGCTGATTCCGAAAAATATGGGTTTTGTCGACCAATGCGAGCTCTAAAGTGCCTAAAAGGGCATGTCTAAAACGGGAAAACCGACCGCTCAGCAGCCGCCCCCCAGGTTGAAATGGCTCCCGCCTGAAACTGAAATGGCTCCTGTCTGGCGCTGCAAGTTGCGTCTCGTCTCGCTAAATCTTGTCTTGCTTCAAGTGCTTGACTTTTTTGAATTTCTTCTGAATCATGGACAATTTATGCTTGCGCATAAACCACTTCTCGACGATCTTGGACATCTGCTTGCGGTTATATAGAACCGTTCCAACGGAGTGTCGTCCTCACTATTTTCACTTTCATTTGAAACTTCGGCGGCGTCGTCATCCTCAGGAAATGCTTTAAAAAGTCGGTCCTCCCGATCTTCCATAATATCTTCAAGAGAATCTAAAAAATGTGCAATTTACACCGGAAAATGCTTCAAATCTCACCGAATATGCCGTTCGCAGTCTCCTCTTCAAAAATCGAATAGTCCTCCGTGCTCTGATGTCCAGGGAATCGCATGGCAAGGAGCTGCAGCACATTTGACGGGTTAATGGCCATGTTTCACACAAAACAAACCGACTCTTCCAGCCGAAATGACGTCTCCGCGTCTGAACTGCAGACGAGACGCAGCTTGCAGCGTCAGACAGAAGCCATTTCAGGCTCTCGCCAGACAGAAGCCAAGCGGGAGCCATTTGAACCTGGTGAACGGCTGCTAAGCGGTCGGTTTTCCCGTATTAGACATGCATTTTTAGGCACTTTAGACCTCGCATTCGCAGGTAAGACCTATTTTTTTCGGAATCAGCGCGTCGAGATCTATCTACCCACCAATTTTCAGCTTTATTTGAGATTTGACACTTGGGAATGTTCCCTTGTAAGTCGAGGAGAATCTAGGAACGCTGCGTCGTGGTTTTGCTCATTTTGATGGCTTCTGGCCACTTGCTCTTAGCGTCGACAAGAATGAACCACATTGTTCCGTTTGTCGGGCCGCAGAAATCTATGTGAACGCGTTGCCACACATTTTCGGGTTGTTTCCACTGGTGCAGGGGCACTTTGATCGGTTCTGGGCCGGAGATGGCGCAACGCTCACATTGGCGTACGCGATCTTCAATCATCCGGTTCATTACGGGAAACCAAACTGTGGTTCTGGCGAGAGATTTCATCTTGGTGACGGTGAAATGGCATTCCTGCAACAGGTCGATGAGCGGTCGCGAAACTTTTCGGGGATGAAAACTCGTTCGTCCTTCCTCCTTGAAGCTGGGTTCGGGGCTGATCCGCCTCTGTTGTGAAGTCGGGAATCACACTCGTAGAGAGAACGCGAGTTTATTCAGCTGACCACTAGGGTCCACTAAGTACAGGGTGGGCCAAAAAAAAAAACATTGACCCTATCTCAACGCTGTTGTGTTTTCGAAGGCTGCAATGTTAAGAAAAGTTGTTCCGCTTGTTTCCGCATCAAATGAGCTAACGATCTCCACTCACACCTTCAGGGATGTGCACTTTTAGCCAAAAGTTTGGAAAATTTGTTAAGGAAATTGTACCGATTTTCAGATGGCTATAACTTTTTACTGGTCTGTCCGATTTTGACAGTTTTTTGTGATTTCGGTAGCGGAAAAGAAGAACAAAATTGTGCAAACCAAAAAAAAAAAATTTTTTTTGACAAAATTTTTTCATTTTTGCTTTGGTCCCCCTTACCTCTGAAAAGGGACTGGTCCAGACGTCTGAGAGGCTTGTCTGAAACATGGGTCAGAAACATGGAAGAGAAGCATTGAAGAGACATGGGTCGTCTGACTCATCCATGTCTGGAATTCAGCTGTCTACACCGGATTTCACGGTGTTTTAGCCCATTTTCTGGACGTTTTTATTCGTTTTTTATCATTTTTTGCATTAATTTCTGGTTTGCACAATCTTTTTCTTGTTTTCCGCTACCGAAATCACAAAAAATGTCAAAATCGGACAGACCAGTGAAAAGCTATGTCCATCTGAAAATCGGTACAATTTCCTTAACAAATTTTCCAGACTTTTGGCTAAAAGTGCACATCCCTGAAGGTGTGAGTGGAGATCGTTAGCTCATTCGATGCGGAATCACAAGCGGAACAACTTTTCTTAACATTGCAACTTTCGAAAACACAACAGCGTTGAGATAGGGTCGATGTTTTTTTTTTGGCCCACCCTGTAAGTCGCACACAATGACACGAACACACACCTTATATAGGCAACGCTACCACAATGTCTGGGAGACATTCGTCTTGTCTGCCAGACGAGGGGATCGTGAGAGCCGAGTGCATTCCGGTCGTTTGCAGGGCAACACGACCGGTCGGTCTCAACATTACGTTCGTCGGTAAACCACTTCTGCGCGCTCCAGCGATTCGCGAAAGTTCAAATAATGTGTGATTGCAGATGACGAAGACGACAAACGAGGGTGGCGACCGTCAATCACCTCCTGCTTCGGCCTTTTGGGGCTGCTGCCGTTAAAAGAAGGGAGATGTTCCTTTTCTTTCCGAGAGAAAGGTTGGTGTTGGGATTTGGACATACAATCGAATGCGGTTCCTCATTCATCCACTTAATGCCTAGTTGCGTTTTGGGCACTTTGACGGCTGCAGCAGGGTACTGTAGCCAGGAAACAGTCTTGTTATTCCTTTTGATTACCTTCAAGCTTTCAGGATCGCTCACCGTCCCCACTCCTATCTCGCCGTTTCCAACAGTTCGACTGCTTTCGATGTCCGAAAATGCGTCGGAGCGAGTGCAACCTTCCACGGAAATAACGCACAGTGAGATTTCCAGTAGACCAAGGTAAGATTCGGCTCTTACGTGAAAATTTTTGATGTCCGTGTATAGGATCATTTCGGACAACGATGGCAGCGTTCCCAACAGTGCTGTGGCGAGTCGAGGTCCCTCGCTTAAACGTTCCACGACGAGTCAAAGGCAAGATGGGACCACTGGCGCTCCAAACCATCGCTCGGGCGAGGCAAGTTGCAAAACGGCAGGGAGCGCTGATCTTGCTGGCGTACTTGACCTTCTGGAGTCCATACAACCTTTTGGCGGTTTCAACGCATTTGCAAGCGAAGGAGAAAGCAGGTAAGGTGGTTCTTCTTGATCCAGTTAATGTCATTCTGGTGCTTTTAGGGAATTCGCAAGCGTTACGCTCACTTTCCTGAATTCCTTATTGGTCGTAAACACAATCGCCAATCCAATAATTTATGCGATGAAGTCGTGATATATTCAGCAGAAACGTTACAAACCGTGACGGGTAAGAAGCTTCAGGAGCGTGTAGAGTTACATCCTCGAAGACTTTCCAAATTAATTAAATCCGATAAAAAATATATAAATTACACCATAAGCAATTAAAATTTACAATTTATTCACTCGAAATAGTATTATTGCCGCATTCATAAGATATCTCCGCATAATTGCTTTTAATAGCGTGCGATCGGCTGCTGATCGCCACGGACGTGACTTGGCCATTCGCGATCGTGGTGCACTCCATGGTCGTATCTTCGTCTTCTGGTTCAAACAGCGAAAGAACCCTGGCCTTCGCTTCGGACTTGTACTTCTTCTCGAGCTCAGCGTGCTTCCCCTTCAGCTCGGCATATTCGCTCAGCTCTTGTTCAACATTGTTCTTGGAAACTTGGAGCCGCAGAAGTTCCTCGTTGAGCTGCTTCACAGTTTCTTCGCGCTGTTCCAAGCGGACAATGCTTTCATCCAACTGGGTCTTCAGGCTGTTGATCTGAGTTTCCATGGACATGAATCTAGCTTCGATGAGCTTGCATCGGCTTTCCATCGTACCATAGTCCACTAGCTTCATACGTGCTTCGGAAACTTCGGTTTCCAACTCCGAATTCTTCACCTTCATTTCCGTCGCCTCGTTGTCGCAGTCAGTAGCTTTGGTAATGTATTCTTCGAGGCGAGCTTTCAACTTCTCGTTTTCTGTTGTCAAAAGCCGATTGGTGGCCTCGACCTGGGCGAATCGAGTCGTCAATGTCATTGTCGACCTCCTGGCAAACTCTTGACAAGTCGACCTGCTGGGCCTTGTACTCCAGCTCTTCAATGCTCTTCATGTACTGCGCCTTCTCTTCCTTCAACAGCATCAGTTCCAGGCTTTCATCTCTCGCAAGCGCACATGCTCTTCTTTATCCAACATCAAGCTCTGCTTTTCGGCGCGGCACTTTTCGTGTTCTCTCTTCTCGGCTTCCCATCTGCCCTTCAGGTCCTCCATGGTTCTTTCGCGGTCGGCCAGAACGTTTTCCAGATGAATCCATTTCTGTAATTAAACCATTAGAATCCATGCTAAGCAATACATTTAAGTTACCTCATTGTACACTCGAGCTTCTCCTCTGACCTCAGCAAGAACCTTTTCCAACTCGAGGCTTTTCGCTGAAGCGTTCTCCAGTTCTTGCTCCAGTAAACGGTTCTGAGCAACGAGAGTCATATTGGCGTCGTCCAAGCTGTCCAAATCCTTCCTTAGTTCTTGGTTCTTCAGCTTCAACGTCCGGAACTCCTTCATCTTCTCGTCGTACTCGTCGTTCTTCTCCTTCATGCACTCCAGTTTCAGCTCCAGCGCTTCCAGTTTTTCTTCCAGAACGCTTTTTTCGCTTTCCTTCTCTCGTAGATTTTCGAAAACCTCTTCTCCTTCTGCTTGAGGGCTTGTTCGTACTCCCGCTTCAATTCGGCTTCGAGATGCGCATTTGATCGTATTCGTGGGTCATTTCATTCAGCTCGGACTTCAGCTTTCGGATCTGATTGTCTTGATCTTGAATGTGCCTTCGTTGCCGATTTTCCCGCAGTTTGGGCGAATCATTGAGAACCGATATTTCACCCGAAGTACTGTAGCAAGCATACGGACGTCCAGGAACCGTCTTGTTGAGATCCCGAAATGGAAGCCTTTTGGGAGTCGATGGTGTAGCATAAATCCGAGGGGTTTCTCGGGCAGGCACATTTTCGCTCATGCTTTTCTTTATTATCTCGGACCAGTTCCCAACGCTAGGCCACTGCGAGTTATCGTCCAGGTAATCCATCTGAAAAATCAAGTTGAGCCGCATTCCTATCAAATAACCTTACTATGATTTCCAATTCATTGCTGTTCTTCGCACTCAACTTGGGAACAATCACGTCGAAAGCAGCAGCCTGGAGCTGAGGATCCATGCGAATCTCGTAAAGCGTAATGGAAAGAAACTGAAGAACATAAGGTATACTAGGAACACACTTTAAGAAATTACCTTCGCAATTTCATCGCTTTGCCCATAGCTAGCTGCTGTCGATTTCAGCTCGGAATGGTACTGGTTAGGCGAAACCTTTTGCAGCTCTGTTAAATGCGAAAGAAGACTTTCGAAGAACTCGCGACGATTCAGTATTTTTTCCGCCGGTTTCTTGGGAAGCGACTTCTCTTTCCTGCAAAATGATGATCAGCTAAGGGAACAAAAAAGAATATTTACATGAATTTGAGGATGGTCGGAAGGTGCTGCCCGCCAACGAATTCACCCAGCTGATTGACATGCGGGAGACCAACAAGATCTCCAAAGATATTGAACTGAAAACGAATAATTAGATACAATACACACGGACCATGCCACTAACCCATTCTGTCAAAGCATCAGCCTTGTCCACGTCCATGGAGAGGTCTTCGGAATTTCGGGGTTTCCACTAAAAGTAAGGAATTCATTACACATGTGTGATTTAGAAGTCATATAATTAAGTAACGCAAGCAGCGGTAAAATAGCGCACCTGTAACAGTAGCATAAAACTAAATAACGAAATTTGCCAAATCAATTACTCTTCTGTGGCGCACAAGTAAGCGCTACACGCAACTTGAGCTCCAGCAACACTGGATATAGACGGCGTTCAGTCATCTGCCTGTTTATGCTTTAATACACACATTTATGAATCCAAAATCACAAAAAAAACCCAAGCGACAGATTTCAGAGCTGCGAAATCAAACAATTTTGATTCGCCCGAGTTAGCGCTAAATTTTCGTCTTCTGGGCGAGAGCCCCAATTGAAAAAACCTAACAAAGATCGGTTGTAAAGATGCGATTCACTTTGATTGTTCTGCTTCCCGGCGCAGCTTTAATCCTCAGAGTCCAAATTTCGGGATTTTATCCGCCGAATCCGCCGCACACGATAAAAATCCGCTGCAAACTTACAGATTTCATCGCTGAGACAGTAAAGTTCGGACGTTCGTCCGAAAAACTTCGAATTTCTCATGTTTTAGGGATTCGGGGAAACGGTCGCGGTGGATTCGATCGAACTTCCGGAGTCATCGTGTTCTGGACGTGCCATCCTAAACTGCAATTTCCTTCGTTAGATCTATCATCGCTGTATTGTGCAGGGATGCCTATGGGCGACGCTCACAACCACTACCAGTTTTGGTGTGGTTTCAGTTGCCTAAGTCCACTTTCTTTGCAGAAGAGTTGCAGAAAGCGTTTTTAATGCTCCGTAAATGTTTACAGTAGCCGAGGGGAGGGATCAATGTTTCTCTCGCGTGCGATCTGACTCCGATCACTTGTGAACAGCAGAGGAGCAGAGTTTTCGTCGTTAAAAAGCGTTATTTCGTCGACACGACGTTCAGACGCAAACGAGTGGCGCCGCGCCGCAAACAGTCTGGCGTCGTTTTTCCTTGCACTTTTGGTTCGTGAGATCGCTCGCGCCGGGATCGTTTCTTCCACTTGAGTGCAGGTTTCTTTGATCCCATCATTTGTCGGAATCCGTCGAATTTTTTTTTTGCTTGAAAAATATTTCGAAAATAATTGAAAACCAATTGAACCGTTCGACTTTTCCTCGCGTGCAAATTGCTCAACTTTTGAAGGGCAGCGCATCGATAAGACATGTAGTGCGACCAGTGTCAAAAAAAACTGATATGATTAGTGCCCATATGATAAGAGTTTGAAGTAATGAATGGCTTACCGTGCATATATTAGTTTCCTTCTCGCGTATTCTAATTACAGTGGCTTGATCCTAAAGGCGTCGTCAAAACGAATGACTCGATTTTAGAAAGTTCATACGTTCGGTGTTGAAGTTCGCAATCGATCGCACCGCCTTGCATCAAGGGTTTGCATCGCCGCGCGACAAAATACGCCAATTTTGTATAGAGAATCGCGATTTTGGACCAAAATCGCTCGATTTCTCGCGGGCAAACGCCGTAGAAAATTTGCTCACGGAGAATTGTGGAGGAGCCTCTGCGCTGCCGTTTGAGCTCAAGAGTGCACGAATTGGTTGCGTCGCGTGCGTGCTGGTCTCCTTGTGAGTTGGTGGTCCCTCTTACCATGTCCCTGTGCAACAAACAATTAATTTCAGCTCAATCACGATTTCGAATGGGCCCAAAAACGTGTTTTCGGGCTTCATCTGCTGTAACTCGGTGAATGTAAAGTGTATGAGAAAACGGATTAGTGCAATCGAAAGAGCGCGGAAATTTAAGAAAACCCGTTTCTCAAATTTTTTTTTAAAATCTAGAAAAAAGATAAAAATTATTTTAGCCAAAAAGGGACCATTCTACAAAAAACATCAACTGTCTGGGGATGTTTTCGGTGGTCTTGATTTTTAGCGCAATCGACAGCTCTTAAAAAGATGAAGAGCGTGGCGTTGAGACATTTGAAAAATTCGAGTTGGTGTTCGAGAGAATGCATTTCAAAGTTTCAGGCTTCATTTCGAGCTTCACCTGATCGAACGTGCGATTTAGCATCGCTTTTGCATTTTCGCTGTTTTGACGGTGGTTTTGGGAGTTTTGCGTGTTTTTGTTGTGAGGTGAGGGTGGTTTTGCAATTTGCGAACCTGTTACGCAGGTTTTGGGACCTGTTGCACAGCATCTGGGTAAAAAGTGCAAAAAAAACGGCGAGCCGCAGGCGAGCACCGCCGCGGCGTAAGCGCGGGCTCTTGGGCTTCGTATATTCCCTGGGCTTGTATATTCCCTGGGCTTCGTAAACTGGCCGAACCAGTGCTAAAGGCGCTTTCACGTGTTGCGCAGCTCGAGCCGGCGAGCCGCAGGCGAGCACGCGACGCAGGCGACACGCGCGCGTAAGCGCGGGCTCTCCATCGTGTAACTGCAATAGGCTTCGTGTAACTGGCCAAACCAGTGCCAAAGGCGCTGGTCATTCATTTTGACGACGCCTTTAATTATATGGAACCTTTTAGAGATGTCCGTCGAGCTCATTGCCGAACTTCACCAGCGCGGAGTTTTTAAGCTGGGAAAGTATGTTCTTAAATCGGGACAAAAGTCTCCCATTTACATTGATCTGCGCGAGTTGATCACCTCCATCAAGATTTTGGTATGTTTGTTTCCAAGATATGGCTGATCCTAAAGTACAGAATTTCAGCGCATGGCGGCTCAGTCTCTCTGTGATATTATCAAGGCAAACAACATCGAATACGATTACATTGTTGGCGTCCCCTATGCCGCACTTCCGATTGCGACCCTGGTTTGCGACATCCTTGACGCGCCCATGTTGCTGCGCAGAAAGGAAGCAAAGTCATACGGCACGAAGAAATTGATCGAAGGGAAATTTGAGGCCGGAAAACGTGCATTGATCGTTGAAGATGTTGTGACTTCTGGCCAGAGCATTCTTGAGACCGTTGAAGTAAGGATTATATGATTACACGTTTACAACGCAAGTTTCCTGTGTTTAGCTCTTGCGCAAAGAAGGACTTGTGTGCGATGATGTCGTGAGCGTGTTGGACCGACAGCAAGGCGGTGTTGACGAGCTCAAGAAGCAAGGAATCCAGCTGATGAGGTAAGCAAATATATTGCTTACAATTTGTGATTTCGTTGCAGTGTCGTCACGATGAACAACATCTTGGACTACATGATTTCCGTCAACCAAATCACGTCTCAGCGCAAGACCGAAATCATCGATCAGCTTGCCGCACCGTTCATTCCTAACGGCGCTCAGAACGGTGATTCCATTGACTGGAAAATCCAGAGCCGTCACGAGAAGACTGAAAATGCGTTGAACCGCCGTATCATGGAAATCGTTCTCAAAAGGAAACCAACCTTTGTCTCGCCGCCGATTATACTTCTACCAAAGAAATCCTTAAAATTGCTGAAACTGCCGCACCGCACATCTGCGCGCTCAAGCTTCACGTTGACATCATAAAGGATTTTAGTCCTGCTTTTGTGAAGAGCTTGACGACGTTAGCTCACAATAACGATTTTGTGATTTTTGAAGACAGGTTTGTTGCAATTGTGACATTATCCTGCTTACAAAAGTGTGATTTTTAGAAAGTTTGCCGATACTGGCAAGACTATGGAGCTTCAAATGTCCGAAGGAGTTTTCAGCATTTCTTCGTGGGCTCAGATGGTTACTGTTCATTCCACCCCGGAGCTTCTTCTATCGCGCCGCTGAAAAAGGTGAAATTGACACGTATTTGGCAGTTGATAATCGTTTACTTCCAGTTTGTCGGTGCCGAAGGCTCCCAGTTGCTTGGCTGTATCTTGATCGCCGAACTTAGTACTGAGGGAACTCTCACGAAGGATTCCAACTACCAAAAGGGAACCGTGAAGATGGCACAGGATAGCAAGGATGTCGTTGGTGGTTTCATCTGTCAGAAACGAGTCGCAGAGGACCCGTCTTTCCTCTACTGGACCCCTGGAGTCAATCTGGATGCATCCACTGATGGATCTGGGCAGCAGTGGAGGACTGTACACCAAGCTATTGTCGACGACAAGAACGATATCATCATTGTGGGTCGTGCAATTACTGGAAATAGTGATCCAGTTGCCCAGTTGAAGCGTTACAAGGAAGCTGGAATGAAGGCGCTGTTCGCCCGTGACAGTTAAGACACTTTATATAGTGATGTTGTTAACGGGTTATCCTCGTTGTTATTTGTTACGTTTATAAAAGGATGTGTAGTAGCTGAACAATTGAGCAATACGCTCATTAGTCATTCCCGGTTTTCGAATTTCCGATGTAATGCTGGTACTTCTTCAGTTTACAGGGTGTTTCAAAAAAAGGACCGGCCAGACAGGGGGAAGGGGGCATGTCTGGAAATCACGGAGTGGAGTCATTTCAACCCCACTCGCTGGGAATGACCGGTCGGTTTCGCTAACAAATAACGCGAAACCGACCGGTCGTTCCGCGATTCCCAGACATGCCCCGTCCTCCTGTCTGGCCGATCCTTTTTTTGAAAACCCTGTATGTGTGTGCCGTTCCCTGAGTACACAGGGAACGGCACACAGTGAAGCGAAACCGGGACCTCTCGCACCCGAAGTAAAAATAACCTTATGCCCAAAACGCCATTTGATACGAGACAAGAGTTATAATATTTACTTAATTAATTACAAACAATGAGTATACAATTATAACCAACAATACACATTAGTTAAAAAAATAATAAACCCCGGCTCAGTGCGCGAGGAATTAGGGAGCGTCGGGGCGGTGCTTCAGCTTCAAGTGGCGATTTAAGGGGGTTTTATAGTTCTGCGCGCGCGCGCGTTTCCAAGCTAACGCCATACAAATTTGGGGAATTTTTGACGCGCGCGCGCGAGGACCACCACGACGACGAATAGGGGTGTTTTTAGATGCAAAGTGCGTTCCGAGTTGCATTTGAAGCGCGCAACAAAAGCGAAATCGGCGCAGCAAAAGCCACCCACGACGAATGAAGCGAGCGTCACAAAAGTTGCTGCCGCCTCCGACCGGCAGCAAATCTGGAGAACTTTTGACTCCACTTTTGACGCGCGCATCGAACTATAAAATCGCGTCAGCAGGCGAAATCTCGATTTGCTGCTGCGTTTTTTGAATTTGCAGCTTGCGCGTAGTTCGGTTGGCGCGAGCGCGTTCCGGAAATAAAGCGGCAGCAAAACAGCAAAAAAGCTTGACGCGCGCGCGCAGAACTATAAAACCCCCTTTAGAGTTTCCTGTCGCTTGAACTCTAAGCCGCAATATTCGCACTTGAAGCGAAACCCTTCGTGTTCGACCGCGACGTGCTGGTCGAGCGCATATTGCCAACGGAATGTCTTCTTGCAGTCGTCGAAGTCGCACTTGTACATGATCCACTCCTGGGATTGCTCCGATTTGGCCGCCTCGCGCGGCCTGTCTAGCCTCCGTGGGCCGCCGAATTCGCTCCCCTGGCTCCTCCGCATGGGCATGCCGGGCGGTCGACTGGGCTCGAGAGCGCCAGACAGTGTCTCTTGGCCAGCTCTTGGCCAGACAGTGTCTCGCAAACACAGGAACCAGCGAGTAGACACAAACAGCCGCTCCTACAGACTCCTGTAGACAGGCACCAGGCAAGCGCAGACATGCGCACCCCATTTCCAACAATTTCAAGCGTGCGAACCTCGTGCTGACCGGATAAACCTAAAGGGTGGGCCAAAAAAGGGTCTGAAACAAGCAGGTGCCGGGTGTCTGGAGCGAATCATTGGGAACACGCGCACTGCAAGCGAACCGGTCAGAATTCTGTCCGGATTTGGGTGAAAAACGGTGGTCAGACATTTCCGGAACGGGCATTTCCGAAATTTTGCCAAAAGCGGAAGAGATGAGCCTAGTAGGGGGTTGTGTGAAGAATCACGAAGAAACTCGCTGTTGCGCAGGATTTTCCTTCAATTTCCACCCAAATTCGGACGGGATTCTGACAGGTTTGCTTGTAGCGCATGCGCTCCGAATGCGTCGCTCCAGACACTCGGCACCTGCTCGTTCCAGACCATTTTTTTGACCCACCCCGACCTCTGAGATGAGGATTGCATTCTGTTTGCGTCGCCCCCAGCTTACTATCCCCACTTCCAGGCGCCTTCAGCGCAAAAACCATAATGAAAAATGTCAAGCCTAAGCCTGCTTGAACCTGGCAGCCCCAGCCTACTAACCCCGCTGTTTGAAAGAGGCCGGAGCCAATTTCTTTTTATTTGAGAGAAGGGAGAACTTCGCGTTGGAGGAAGCCGTATTTCACGTTTTCGTAGTGTTGGGACCGACCGGTCGTGTTGCCCTGCAAACGATCGGAATGCAGTCGGCCCTCACAATCCCCTCGTCTAGCAGACGAGGATGAATGTCTCCCAGACATCGTGTGTCTAACGTTGCCTATATAAGGCGTGTGTTCGTGTCATTGTGTGCGTCTTAGTGGACCCTAGTGGTCAGCTGAATAAACCCGCGTTCTCTCACGATTGTGATCCCCGAGCCACAAGTGACGATCAGTCCCGAACCCAGCTCCAAGGAAACCATCACTCCTCTGCTCCAGCTACCCCACGCTCCCCAGGACGACACCGCTCTCGAAATGGGCCCAAGATGATCAATGGAGGACGTGGAACGACCCCGGAGCAGCAGGATGCGTCTAAAACGACCGACCCCACTCAGGCCCCACCTGTTTTGGAGTTCCCCGAGGGGCAGGAGCCTCTCGGATGTCCCTCTCTGGAGCAAAACACTCCAGGAGCTTCTCCTATTGGAGTACACCCAATTGGAAAGAAACACCGCAAAACAAGTCCAAGAACGGGCTGATCCGAGTGACGAAGTGGATCTCCACCTCTCACGACCTTGCCCAAAAGAACCTTGGGATGTTGACCCCGTAGACCCACTAGTCCCTACTCCTCGACGCGAAGGATCGCGCTTGGGAGGATCTGAACCGTCGCAGGACGAGCGCCTCCACGCCGGAGCGGACCAGCTCAGCTCATCCAGCGGTTTAGAAGGATCTGACTCACAAGGGAACATTCCCAAGTGTGAAATTCAAATCGTGCTGAAAATCGGTGAGTAGGTAGATCTCGACGCGCTGATTCCGGAAAAAATAGGTCTTACCTGCGAATGCGAGGTCTAAAGTGCCTTAAAGTGCATGTCTAATACGGGAAAACCGACCGCTTAGCAGCCGTTCACCAGGTTCAAATGGCTCCCGCCTGAGACTGAAATGGCTCCTGTCTGGTCCTGCAAAATGCGTCTCGTCTGCAGTTCGTTCGAAGAGTCTACAATTCCGATCAAACGGGACTCCAGCTTGAACTTCGCGCAGGACGGACGCTCGCGACCAAAGGAGTCAAGAAAGTGGAAGTCGTAGTGCAGCGGAAAAACGCGCTCACACACAGCCTGACCCTCCAACCCGTGATCAGCTCTGCCGGACAACTCCAACTGCCCCTGTTTGTCTGCTTCCAAGAATGGAAAGCCCCGCAATGCTTCTACCGAGAACTCCAAGAGTTCACTCATCTGCGCTGCGAACACTCCAAGAGCGGGCTTATGACCAGTGAGCTCACGAAGACATGGATCGAGGAAGTTTTCAAGCCGAATGAAGGAAGCGAAGCGATCCTGCTTGTAGTCTCCTGGCCCGGTTACAAAAAGGCCCAAGTAGAATTTGGTGGGCCGGAGAAGATCGACTTCCTGACCATTCCGCCAAGGACGACCGGACAACTCCAACCCCTCGATGTCTTCTTCAACCGACAGCTGAAGGCGTTTCATCGACGACTAACGGAGCTTCTCTGCCGCCTAAAGCCCGAATTCGTTGTTGCGGTACGGAAAAACCTGGCGTCGATGCTCAACCTCTTGGCCTGGCAGCAAAACAACCGACTCTTCCAGCCGAAATGACGTCTCCGCGTCTGAACTGCAGACGAGACGCATTTTGCAGGACCAGACAGGAGCCATTTCAGTCTCAGGCGGGAGCCATTTGAACCTGGTGAACGGCTGCTAAGCGGTCGGTTTTCCCGTATTAGACATGCACTTTTAGGCACTTTAGACCTCGCATTCGCAGGTAAGACCTATTTTTTCCGGAATCAGCGCGTCGAGATCTACCTACTCACCAATTTTCAGCTCGATTTGAATTTCACACTTGGGAATGTTCCCTTGTTAGTGGACCCTAGTGGTCAGCTGAATAAACTCGCGTTCTCTCTACGAGTGTGATTCCCGACTTCACAACAGAGGCGATCAGCCTCGAACCCAGCTTCAAGGAGGAAGGACGAACGAGTTTTCATCCCCGAAAAGTTTCGCGACCGCGTCATCGACCTGTTGCAGGAATGCCATTTCACCGTCACCAAGATGAAATCTCTCGCCAGAACCACAGTTTGGTTTCCCTTGTCAGTCACGACTAGTGAGGCATCCGACTCCACCGAAAGCGGAAGTTCGAGGTCCGAAAGGAGGACGATCCTGAATGTGGGACCCCCGGCTGCGCCGGCAACTCCAGCACGCTCCGCGCCTGATTCCGGTCAACTCCGATGCAGAGGTCCCGGCGAGTACGTCAGAGGCACCTCATGGGCGACTTGGGAGCAGATCTTCGAAAACGTCATGGCAATTCGACAGGTCACGGATGAAAGGTACAAGACGCTTATGCTCGTGACCGAGATCGGAACAGCCGCGTACAGTGAGTTACGTACGATGCTTCGCGACGTGAAGACGTAACCGTATTCCTCCATCATTCACACACTGCGAAATGTATGAAGACCACGAGTCAGCCCTCATCCACCGCGATGCCTTGCTCACTGAATCAGGTCA